>OY998175.1:206442027-207850713 GCA_963921935.1 Galeruca laticollis | reverse complement strand
CTAGAAACAGAAAATTCGGAGCTCAAGGCAGAGATTGAAAAACTGAAAATTTCAGAAAAGAGTAACAACATAATAATTTTTGGACTGGAAACAGAAAGCAAAGAAATAAACACAAAATATATTAGCAATGAACTGAAAACTCTTCTTGATATAGACCTGGATGATTCTCATTTTAATGATATATATCCTTTGGGAAAGAAAAAAGATAGACCAGTGAAGATAGAATTTGTCTCGAACCTTACAAAAAAGAATGTCTTCAAAAATATCTCGAAGCTAAAAGGCACGAAAATCGTAATTACAAATGATTTAACACCAAAACAAAGACAAGAACAAAAAATCCTAAGGAAACATTTATTACTGGCTAGACAAGACAAGAGACATAGCTATATCAAACATAACAAGCTGTACGTCGAAGAAATAGCTTACGGAGTGAACGATCTTCTTGCCTTTGAAAACCAGGAAGAAAGAGCTCAACCAACTAGTGCCCCGACCACACCAACAGTAACCAACAAAGGGACAAAACCAAAAACCTCCACCGAAGAAAACGCCCAAGCCGTACGCTCGGAACAAGAAGAAAAGAAACTCACCCCAAAACCACCCCTGGTGCGAAAACTATCATCCAGAAATCAAGAAAAACCAATAACCCGCTCAGCTAGGCAATAGGGTAGGCACGTATTAATATGAATGTAGATCGTTTAAATTTTTCCTGTTTTTCTCGTATTATATATATATATATATATATATATATAGGTGTGTGTGTGTGAGGGTGTGTATGTATGTGTGTTAAAGAATGAATGATTGGGATGAGCATTTGTATGATGGAGCTTGATGCTGCAAAAGATCATCTGCTATCTTCAACATCTTAGAATCTTCGAGTGACACGAAGGACCACTTGAATTGAAGTTCAAGACCTAGTTACCCATGTCAGCTACGCTTACAGAGGGATAACCCAACTTAAGAATTATATGAGATATACTATAACCTGTGAGGAAAAAAATCAACAGGAAGTCGGATATATTAAATAAAACTCAGAAATTCGAGTAGTACCCTATTTAATTTAAGTAGTACATCTAGTGTGGAATTGGAAAGGCACTATAAAAACCATACACCCGAACAGATGGAAAGTAGGACACAATAGAGGATACTACTAAAGTTCTGTATAATATTTCACTAAAGTTCTTACCCCCTTTACCCAACATATTAAATGGTAATGTTATGTAGACAGTAATCATTAAGTCATTTAGCAAAGTCACTTGCGATAAAAGGATGATAGGTGGCAACAATTACTAAAAACGAAATTATAACTTCTAGTAACGGCAACTCCGCTGCAATTTATATTGGCGCCAGTAAGGTTTGCCGGCAGTCTTCCAATATTTTGGATAGTAAAAATTAAATTAAAGTACTTACAATACAAGTTGACAAGCACTAACAAACTATACACTTTACTTTTAAATTGAAATTATTGAAACTAATATTTCCCAAGAAAGGGACACTGAAAGAAATTAGGAGACCTTGCACAACATACTCCTCCATTGATGAGCTCTAGACTGACACTGAAAGAAATGCGGGAAAAAGTATGCTTGACTTACTACTTGTGACCGGACTCAAATATTTTTGGTGTACAGGGTTGGTTTAAATACTTTTGTAAGAATTTTATCATTAGAAATTCTTACAATGTGTATCGGTACTGTATCTGAAATGGATCCATACATACAAGATTTCCAGGTTGATTCGGTACAGACCTTTACGATTAACACGAACAAATAATGTAAAGAAATCTTGGAAGTGAACAAACACCACGAGAACATTAAAATAATACATAACAACATTCGAAGTATCAATGAAAATATAGATGAATTCAAAATACTACTATGTAATATCAGTGTAAGTTTTGATTGTATGGTCTTGACCGAAACCTGGAAATTAGTAGATCCCAGTGTATATGGTATTCCTGGCTATAATATGATATATAATCAAGGTGATTACAATCAAAATGATGGAGTTATAATGTACATAAAGCAGGAATATGATTTTAAATATGAAATAGTTGAAATGGATGAAATCAAAATTCTGAGAACAACTATAAAATTTAAGAACAAAAATTTCGTAATAAATGCAATCTACCGATCTCCGGCATCAAATATACCATCATTCAATAAAAACCTTCAAAACTTTTTGGAAAAAAATTATAACGAATCTAATGATTTCTGCATCCTCGTAAGAGACCTCAACATCGATATATTGGAGGTAAATGAACATGCTATAGAATATCTTAACGTACTGAACGAATTTTGTTATGTATCTACTATCAATGAACCTACGAGGATGAAAAGTTTTCTCGGTCATATTTTTCTTAAATCTAAAACAGACATGATCATACCTTTAATAATCGAAAACAATATTACTGATCATAAAACAATTATACTACAGATTATAACGGGAAAAATAAACGATGAAAAAACTATAAATAGTAGATTTACGCAATTTTTGAATTACAAAAGGTTTAAACAAAAAATTCAACAGGTAGATTGGGAAACTATGTATTTGACTCCAGATCCAAACTCTGCATTGAACGAATTAATTAAAATAATATCTATAACAAGTAATGAATGCCTAGAAACAAAAAAACTAACGAGAAAAAACTCCAAACTTGCACCATGGCTCACAAACTCATTACTGACGTCCATAAACAAAAAAAAATGAAATGTTTGTTAATCTTAAAAAAAATCCGAATAACAATGTACTGAAAAATCAATATAATCTTTATAAAAACAAATTAACTAACCTAGTCAAGAAAGTAAAATACGATTATTATAAACAGCAAATAGAAAAAAATCCAAATAACACAAAATTTTTATGGAAAAAGGTAAGGGAATTGAGTAACTCGAAAACAAAACATAATAAAACACCGGCTGTCCAAAACGTAAAGGGAGAACTTCTCCATGATAGCAAAGATATTGCAAATGAATTCAATCTGAGATTCATTGAAATGGGAAAAACACTTGCTGAAAAAATCAAAACAAATAGTAATCACGAATTCATTAACAATATTCTACCTAATACTATGATTCTAGCACCAAGCAATTCTATTGAACTTTTGAGCATAATAAGAAAATTGAAAGATAAGAAAGCCGTTGGTAAGGACGGGATAAGAGCGGAAACTATCAAATCTATTACACAATATATTGTTCATCCCCTAGTATACATTTTAAATAGATGTTTGGAATTGGAAATCTGGCCTGATGCTTTCAAAAAATCGATAGTAATACCAATTTTTAAAAAAGGGAACAAAACGATAGTTACCAATTACAGACCGATTTCTCTTATCACGCATTTATCGAATATCTTCGAAATGTTTCTGAAGAACCGAATGACATCCTTCATAAAAAAATACAGCTTGATCTCCCATAAACAATATGGTTTCAAGGAAAATACTTCAACGGAAGATGCTGTATCAGCTTTGACCGAAAAAATACATAGCGCGTTGGAAGATGGACATCCTTGTCTATGTGTTTTCATTGACCTTTCGAAGGCTTTCGATACCGTTAGTCACCGATTGCTCATAGTTACACTGGAACGAGTAGGAATGAGAGGTAAATGTGCAAATTTACTTAGAAATTACCTCAGCAACAGAACTCAAGAAGTGAAAGTGGCTGAAACATTGAGCGATCAGAGAGAAATTGGCGTACCGCAGGGAACCGTTTTGGGCCCTCTTTTGTTTAATCTCTACATTAATCAAATATTCACATTGAACAGTCAAGGAAGTATCATAGGGTATGCTGATGATACCGCAATAATATATAAAGCGGAAACATGGCATGAGTTGAAACATAAAGCCGAATCTGACCTACGATTCATAAAGGAGTGGTTCGACGAAAGACTTTTGACACTCAATACAGAGAAAACCAACTTCCTATCCTTCAGCTGTAATTCGGCTTTTTTACATCTCGACCTAGAAACTCAGGAAAACACGCTCAGAATTAAATCTGAAAAAAATATTAAATATCTTGGTGTATATCTGGATCCGCATATGAAATGGAACGTTCATATAAACTACGTCATAAAAAAACTGCAGTCCATTTTATACAAATTTAAATATTTAAGTAATTACCTTCCACTGAAAACAATGAAGATATTATATAACTCCTTAGTGGAAAGTCATTTAAGATATGGAATTCTGACATGGGGAAATGCTCTCCGAGTACACCTCAAACCATTGGAAATACTGCAAAAAAGATTTCTGAAAGTGATAATGATAAAAAACCGAAGGTTTTCTTCGGAACTACTATACAAACAATCTGAAGTCATGGATGTCAGGCAGTTATTCTTTTTCTGTACCAATGTGAAATTCCACCTATCTGGTGATATATCAGGACCCACTCATGAGTATAATACCCGCCGAAAGCCCATTACGGTAGTACCACGTGTAAAAAAATCAATATCCCAAAGATCTCACTCCTATATCACAAAATCATTATACAATAGTGTCCCGAACACTATAAGATCTGAAAGAAATAAAGCTAACTTCAAAAAAAAATTAAAAGATTACATCTTAAGTAACGACTGAAAATTAATAATCGATCTGATAGAATCGAGACCATAATCAACATACATACTGCATTCATATAGATGATCCGCTCTCCATCATCTGACTCGTTTCTTGATTTTACTCTGTTCTGGTTTTATATTTTTACTGTATCAATTTTTAATGCTATTTGTCTGAGTTTTAATATTTTATATTGTGATTAACATTTTAATGCGCATTTTATATGTTTTAGAATGTGCTTTTGCATGTATATAGGTGTGTGTGTGTGTGTGTGTGTGTATGTATGTATATGTGTATATATGCATATATATATATATATATATATATATATATATATATATATGTGTATGTGTATATGTGTATATATATGTATATATCTATTTCTATTTTAGCTCAATAATTTTAATATTGCATAATGTATAATTGTGATAACATTTTCATTTTCATGTGTATTTTTATATATTCTAAGCATGTTCATATACATGAAATTATTTTTATATTTATATTCCGCAAATATCGAAACAAGTGATTGATAACTTATCGATTATTTCTTTATTCATCACCAATAAAGTTCATAATAATCTAAAGAGCCCGTCGAGTAAACAACTGAATGATATTGGAAAGATTTCTGTAATTTTAGGTTTTGGCGGATTGGCGGTATATTCAAATATACTGTATTTTAATCATTTTATTTCAAAATAGCCATTCATAGTCCATCATTTGACATTTCATTCAATTGAATTCCATTAACTAAATAATGATTAGATGTTGAGTTAAATTAAATGAAATATCAAATGATTGACCATAAATGGTTAATTAAATTGGAAAAAATAAAACAATATTCATATAAACAATTTATTTATTTTGGTATAAAATACACAACAAATAATTTCTTTCACAAAGTACTTTTCTTAACAAACATAATGACAACAAATAAATTATAGTGTAAAAACCATGCAATATTTAAAAAATATTTTGAGTAACATACATTCTAGATTGGAGTATCATTAGATTTTCAAATGATGTTAAATGAAGATAAAAGTAGAAAATTATGTATGATAAGTTTATATTAATTTATTATTACACTCGTATAAACACACAGAGCGGGACAAACTGCAGGAGTATAACTGCTACTTACCTAATCAAAAAAAGTGTTAGCAATAAGTTGTTAACTACTATTTTTGGCAACTTTCTGTGAAAGAAAACATTTGAGTATAATTACTGTGAATATTAGAACAAAATTAATTAAAATATTTTTATAGGAAAAGCTGTTAGATA
The DNA here is from genome assembly GCA_963921935.1 of Galeruca laticollis. Classification (NCBI taxonomy): domain Eukaryota; kingdom Metazoa; phylum Arthropoda; class Insecta; order Coleoptera; family Chrysomelidae; genus Galeruca; species Galeruca laticollis. The sequence continues at coordinate 207,844,889 of OY998175.1, read as the reverse complement.
CTGCCCAGCTCTGTAAATACAAGGTGCCAAGTAATTACATATAAGACTGCTAAACAGCACTTGTGACTGTACAACATTTAAAATAATATATCTAACATTTCATTTCCACTTGAAACACATCTTTATTTCTTTACTGGAAGTATTAAATAGGTTTATAACACAAGCTTAAACCTAGTATATTGCATATTTGTATATTTCTACATTTAAAAGCATTCCGTTCTTATGAAACCATTGCATAAGGCAGTTTAAGTTACTCTGCAGCTCCTGGCAGTCTATGATTGTTAAAATTTTTCTTAAGGGCTCTTAAAAATCCCACCGTCTCATGGAGTCCTTTCTCGTTTCTGGTTGAGGTTCTACAAGTAAACACACAAAATAACAACAATAAATAAGTAAACACACAAATATGTTTGAAAATTTATGTCAACAAAAGAAAACAAAATGCGCTTACTATCGAAATAATAAGTTTACACATGTTTTTGTACTAAGCCAAAAAAATATTAAAAAATGTTTGAATGTATACATTTGTTTAGTTTCTTTGATTCCCTTTTTTGAAGCTTCCGATTTTTTTAGGAATTCTTGATTTTTAACTATTTTTTTATTTCTTGTCTTCATTGGATATTTTGGATTTTTGGTTACCGCTAGACCAAATACTTAGACGTAATGCCTCAACAAAAGTTAATACTCACTTTCATTTCCCACAAATTGTCACACCATGGGCTATATATGAAAATCGGCAAGGGATCAATACCTTCCATCCCATAGCTGGTAGAGGGAATATAGCTATAACATAAAATAAAAGCCAGATTATTATTTTTTCAATGGGTACATTCTAAAATGGAATTGTCTGAGTACGGTGTACACACTAGATATAAATTGAGTGAATGAAAAGACAAGTACTGAGTATGTCATTTGATTAAAATTCCAGCTAATCGCTTTCAGCCATTAGGTCATTCTCAATGCTGTCGACAAGAGAAAAACATACAACAGGTGCAATGTACACACAATGAATTAAAATGTTTGATGTTACATCATTATTTAAGTAAAATTTGTTAAAATTACCCTATAAAGAGGGTGTACAGACATATTATATAGTTGGTAATCAAATTAGACGTTTCGTTATGTGAATTACAATTGTACACACTCTTTATAGAGTAATTTTAACAAATTTTAGTTAAATAATGATGTACCATCAAACATTTTTTTTCATTGTATGTAACAGTTACAGGGTTTGATGTTTTTTGACACTTTCTGTATATTTTTTTCTTGGCGAGAGCTTTCAGAATGGTCTAATGGATGAAAGCGCTTACCTGGAATTTTAATAAAATTACACACTCAGTACTCGTCTTTTCGTTCACTCAATTTACATTTTAAAATGTCCAAAATTATAGCATGCTATATTGAATACAATAAAACTTACCATCAATTTTTGTTGATTTCCACTCATATGGGAAGGCAAATCAAACTGTCTTAATAACCTCTCTTAGTCTTTCTCAAATCTAAAGAAACATTGTTTTTGAAAACGAAGGGATCATATCCTCCATCGTTTCTTCGTCGACAAATTTAATGATTTATTACCACTGCTTTTCAGCCATATTAATTTTATCTTCCTGGGTTGGAAGAACAAAACTGTAAAAAGAAGTATTTACTTTATTAATGCAGCAATTTTCAGTTTAGTTAATGTAAAGAACAACCATGATCTCTAAAGTTGTCGATTAAATTAGTAAAAATTCTCTGTGTTTTATAAAAATGAAGATAATGGTTGTTAATTGTGAAAGAAAAAATGCTAAATTTTTTTTAATAAAACTTTCCGAGTACACCATTTATTACTCCTTCAGAATATACTTTGACATTGTCTTTTCAATCAATAACAATAAAGCAACGAAACAACAAATAACTATTACACTATAGCAATTAAAAAATACACCAAAATACCGTAACCTTTAAATAACCTCTACACTTGAACGGAGAAATGATAACAGCATAACATATAACATGTGGGGATGGGGGCGAGCAATATGATATCGCGCATACGCAGTTATAAAAATCAATAAAATTTGATTACTAACGACGTTACAGTTTTCGTTAATTTTTTGGAATTATCTACTGATTTTAGTTACTCGACGGGTTCTATAGATGGCACGGTCTGCAGTGTCCCTAGCCTGGTTTATATAAGATGAGAACGATAATTATTTTGTGTTTTCAATATTTAGTGTGAGTTTATTCAATTGAAAGCATAAACCATAAAAAATAAATACGATGTTTTATTGTTCTCCTGTAAAGTTGGGTGATATGGACTTACACTCTTAATCTGGATTCATTGACGATCATGTGTATCGCTCAAGTTCCCCAGCGTTGATTGTATTGGAAGCAGAAATTATTCAGTGAATGAGAAGCCTTTATTAATAAATAATAATGTTTTGGAGTGAAAAATTGGGTTTTTGCGGAGACTGCCAATTTTCAACTAGCGCTTGAGCCCAAGCGGTGGGTTCTAGAAAAAATCCAAATAGTGAAATTCATAGGAAATTTTGTGCACTTCCATTTTGTATTGGAAGGTTATATACGAAAAGTTCATAGTTTCCGAGTTATAAGTAAAAAATCTCCAAAAAATGTAGTTTTTTACCTATTTTGGAATTTTCCACAATGTTACGTCACGAATTTTTTTTAGCAAACTTCAGATTCGGATTCAGCATCCCAAATAACATATAAAACGAAAGGAATCAAAACTACCCCAAACATTTTCTGTTAAGGACCCTTTTGAGTACAAATTGACTATTCATAAAATGTATTCAATAACATCGTTATTTATTATTAAAAATTAATAACCTTTCCACAGTTTATATGAAAGTCGTGGAACAAAAATTCTACACCAAAAAGATTTTTATTGTCTTTATAGATGTTGAGTCAGGACACCAAAAAAACTCGATTATGTTTTCAACATATTTATCAACGTTTTCACTAGTCACGGAGCGTTTAGTTTCTAAATTCGCACCACATTCACTGCTCATTCTGACGTCAAGACCATAAATCTTCGGTAGCAAGTTTAACCCTTTTTAGACAACCCCAGTTAGGCATGTTTGACTTTGTAGTGAATTATTAGGAGGCTCCATATTTAAACAGCGAATTTAAATGCGATTAACGTACTTTAATGAGTATATAGCCGAGGTTCCGATTTCACACTTTCAACTAAGAAAGGGTGAATTATATTTGAACCATTTACTCGATACGGCTGATCTAAACAGATGGAGGCTGGAGATTTATTTTAAGGATCTTTGTTACGGGTATAAGAACAATTTTATAATTAATTTTAGGAACGTATTTTCATCACGGGTTCTCAATCCGAACTTTATATACCGAAAAAAAAATGAAGCAAAAAACACTAAAAATTAAGGGAGAGAATAAGGAAGGGATGGATAAACTAGATAAAAGAAATTAGAAAAGTACAAAAAAAGAGAGTGCAGTAGAAGAGATGGGAACTGCACCGAAGTTTCTTTGTTCCGACAGGCGAAAGCACTTTCTTACAAAATAATATAAATAAAGTATCTAATGGTTTATTAGACTACTTTTTGTCAAGCAGCGTTAATATTAAATAAATAGTAATACTCCAATGTGTACTTACTGCCAGTTGTATTTCAGAGACGCCACTCTCGGTTTTCCATTGGGGATCTTACTTATACGATAGATGATGTCGTTAAACCTCTTCTTGATTAAGTATGGACCTTCCCAGAATTTCTGTAATTTTTGAGAAAATCATACTCTTCTTGTCGGGTTGTGTAACCATACTTTGTCCCCTTCTTTGAAACTGCCTTCTGCGACATGCGTATCATACCGCTTTTTCATTCTACCACTGGCAGCTTGAAGATTCGTTTGAACCAATTCGTGCACATCGTCCATTATTCTTCTCTATTGGATCACGTAATCTTCTCCTGCTAGATCTTCGCTCGGCCGACAGCCAAACTCCAGGACACAAGGAAGCCGAATTGCACATCCGAATAGAATTTTCGCAGGTGTTTCACCCATGGACTCATTTATGGCAGATCGATAAGCCAACGCAAATAGGTAAAGATACTGGTTCCAATCTCTCTGGTGGCTGGAAACTACTTTGGAAAGGTATTTTCCAATTGCCATGTTCATTCTTTCGACCATTCCATCTGATTGTGGATGCAACGCTGTTGTTCTGGTCTCCTTCATTCCCAGCTTGTCACACATTTCCTGGAATACCTGACTTCCGAAATTTCTTCCTTGATCGCTGTGGACTTCCAATGGCACACCATATCGGCTGATAAATTCTTTCACCAGTATATCCGCGACAGTTGTGGCCTCTTGATTCGGGATCGCATAAATTTCCACCCACTTTGTGGAATAATCCAATACTACCAGGATGTCTTTACCATCATTTTCTGTCATTGGAAAAGGTCCAGCGATGTCTGAAGCAATCCTTTCGAAAGGGCCTCCAACATTATATTGTTTCATAGGTATTTTTCTCTTGCGATGTGGTCCATTACTCGTAGCATAAGTCGTACATTTTTTACACCAGTCCTTCACATCGTCGGAGCTGTTCATTCAATAAAACCTTTCACGGACTCGCTAAAGGATTTTCTTCACTCCTAGGTGACCTCCCGATGAACTGTCGTGTAATTTCTTCAGTACCTCAGCTACTCTCGTTCTCGAGATAACTAGCTGTCTCCTCATATCGGAGCCATCATCGTTTTCAAGGACTCTTTTCAACAGCCCTTCTTCCAGGACAAGAGTGTCCCACTGAGCCCAATACGCCTTGATTGTCGGTGAAAATCTTGACACTTCTTGCCATGTAGGTCTCCGATTTTCTTCCTTCCATTGATCTTCTCTGATCCTGGTGGGTGAACATTCTTCGTTGACTACAATAAGTCTTGAAACTGCAGCTTCCCTAGATTCCGCCTTGTTGCAGTGGGAGCAGTCTGTTAGGCACGGCCGTCTGGACAGGGAGACGGCGGAGACAGCATGCCGGTGACTAACACCAGCTCGATATTCGATGTTGAAATCGTACTCTTAAAGTCGTTCAATCCCTCTAGCGATATGGTCCTTGAGATTCTTGAACAGCATTAACCACTTGAATGCTGCGTGATCAGTCCGGATTAAGAACTTCTTTCCATAGAGATAATGGTAAAAGTGTTCCAGGGACTTCACTACTGCCAAATGTTCTCTTCTTATGACGCAGTAGTTTCGTTCTGGTTTGGAGAGGAATTTACTGAAATATCCCAGCACTCTTCCTTGCTCTACTTGGATCTATGAGAACACTCCTCCAATTCCTACGTTGCTTTCATCAGTATCAAGAATAAAGTCTCCCTCTGGTAACGGATATCCTAATATCCGCGCCGTGGTTAAATGGCTCTTCAAGGTTTCAAAAGGCCTTTGACAGTCTTCGTCCTATTGGAAAGCACTAGTTTCTTCTGTGAGTCGAGTAAAGAGCTTGGGAATATCTCGAAACTTCCTGATAAATCGTCTATAGTATGTGCAAAGTCCAAGGAAGCTCCTAATTTGATATTTTTCGGTTGGTTGCGGCCATTGCTGAATGGAAGCAATTTTCTCTGGAACCACCGCCACTCCTTCATTGATCACTATATGAACTAGAAAGTTGACTCGGTTTTGAATTAGCTGACATCTCTTCGGGTTTAGCATGAGCTGTGCAGCTTGGAGTCGTTTGAATACATCTTCCAAATTCTTCAGGTGTTCGTCAAATGTCTTTCCCAGTACTACGATGTCGTCCAAATAAACCAAGAATGTCTTCTAAGACAACCCTCTCAAGACATTTTCCATGAGCCTTTAAAGTATCGCGGTCACTTTACTGAGCCCGAATGGCATGACGTTGAATTGCCATAATCCAGATCCGGTGGTGAAAGCAGTATTCTCTTTGCCCTCTGGATCCATTCCTACATGCCAATAACCAGACTTCAGGTCCAAGGTGGAAAACAGTTTGCTGCCGGTCAAACTATCCAGCGTATCGTCGACTCGAGGCAGAGGATAGCAGTCTTTCTTCGTCCGTCACGTTGTTTAGCTGGCGATAGTCCACGCAGAATCTCGTACTTCCATCCTTTTTCTTGACGAGCACTACTTGAGACACCCATGGACTAGTATATGGTACTATTACTTTTTCTTCTGCCATCTCTCGAATTATTCTTTCAGCTTCCTCTCTTTTCGCTCGTGGTAGTCTTCGGGCTGATTGCTTAATTGGCTTGGCATCACTAGTATCGATTTTGTGTTTGACGGCTGATGTTCTACTAAGCTTCCCTCCTTTTGGTACGAATAGGTCTCGATAGTGCAAGAGAAAGCCTCTCATTTTCCTTTTCTCAGCTTGATTTAAGAATTGCCTTACTATTGATAACATTTGTTCGAATTTGGCATTGGAATTGTCAGTGGCCGTTGTTTGGCGAGCTATAGACGTCACTGGTACGCAGGATCCAATCGTGGTATCCTTCTTGATGTCAAATGGGTAATCGTTCACGTTTATCACTCGTACTGGGATCTCCTTCGCCGACGTAACCAATCTCTTTCCAATTAGTACTCCTATATTGCTTACTTCTTCGTCGTGGTTTCTTGGCTCCATCATAACCGGTGCACCTTCCTCCATGATTCCTTGTAACCGTGCTACTATCATGGTTTCGCTTCGTGCAGGTAGAACGGTATCTTCCTGTACAGCTGCTAACACCGTGCTACCTCCATAGAGATGAAGCAATACCTCCTCGGAACCCACATTAATGGTTCTGTTTCTAAAGTCCAATTCGAAACCATGTAGATTCATCCGTTCCATTCCCAGAATCACGTCTTCTGCAATGTCAGCTACGATTACCGTATGCCTGAACTTTTCTGCGCTAATTCCTAATTGGATTTCTGTCTCACCGTGAACGTTGGCACTCTGCTTCTTCTTGGAGTTTATTATTTCTGGTCGTATAATGGTTCTAGATGCTCCAATGTCTACCAGCAGAGTATATATCTTGCCATTCAGTTCGTCATCTACATATAAACTATCGTTGCGACATCTGAGAGTAGCTATCAGTATGATAGTGTCTTTGGAATGATCATGGGCCGGTGCTGCCCCCTCGTAGCCGACCTGTTCTAGTTTTCCTGTGACTGAGGTTCTTGGTTTGCAGAAGTCCTGGGGCACTTGCACGAACAGCGTACATGCCCTAGCTCGCTACAATTCCATCATCTGATCTTTCTCGAGTTCTTGTCCATCATACTTTTTATCAAGCTGACGATCTGGTCAAACCTGTTCTCGTCGCCGTCTTCTCGGATGGTCCTAACTTTGATATAACCTGAAGCCTTCGTGGCTGCTTCATATTCAAGAGCAGTTGTCAATGCGCCATCTAATGTTCTGAGATGGGCTAAACGAGGCGTCCTCTGCATATCGGGGTCACGTAAGCCATCAATAAAGGCCTGGATATCCAGACATTCCTTCATGTTCTCTGGTGCTGATAGATAAGTAAATCGGACTAGTCGGGCAATATCCACATCATACTCTTGAAGGGATTCATCACGTTTCTGCTTTCGGTTCTTCAACTGGGATTGGTACAAATGCTCTAGATGTTCATGACCATATTTCATGTCCAACCTCTTCTTCAGCTGCTTGAAGTCATCCGTTTCTTCAAGTAGTATCGTCTGAAATACATCTAAGGCATCTCCCCGAAGCGCGATAGTTAAGTTTACTACTTTCTTCCTATCAGACCAATTATTCACTCTAGTGGATGCTTCAAACTGTTTTACATAATTGGTCCACGACATATTTCCATCGAACGTTGGGGCCTTGACTCAGGTAAAACAGCCAATGTCTTTTAACTTAGGGTGGGTTTCTGGCTTGCAAGGTTTTGTTTGCTTGTTCTTCTTTTCTTCCGCTGACGTGTCTTAAGTTCTTATATTTGTCATCTTTCTTTCTAACTCCTTGATTTTCTCGTCCATCGTTGTCATCTTACTCTCGTTATCGAATTTTAGGGACGAAATTTTATTTTCGACGTCAGCAGAAATGTCATTTTTCATTAATAAGATATCGGTAGAAAGTCTATGTTAGCATAAATGTCTTTCTTCATAGTTGAAATCTTATCGTCCATATTAGCAGAAATATCGTTCTTTATATTAGAAATATCGTTTTTCATAGTAGAAATATCGTTTTCCTCATTCGTTGAAATCTTCTTTTCCATGGCCGAAATTGACGAGATTACGATGGAAGCCTCGTCATTGAATAAAAGTAATTCTAGATCATTTTTCAGTGCCACTTTACTAATTCATTTTTGTTACCGGACGTTTCCAACTCACGATTTTCCAATTCTGCCTTTGGCTTTATCACTTTCAGGTCACTTAGTCTCTTGGCCATTTTTGCGTAGCTGTTTATTTATATTATCCCACTTCTGACACCAATGTAATGTTTTTCTTATTTATTTAAAACATTTTAATCCTGACGGGTGGGATAAATTCATACACATGGTAGGTCCACTCCCTTAATTTATTTATTCACTTAACTATTCACTTGTACTAATTTATATAAACACTTGACGACTGATTATTTACTTAGACTCAATTTATATATTTACTTTTACTGTTTATCTCACGAGATCACTTTTAAAACTGACTCCTTGGTAGGTATAGCCTCTCTTAAATATTAAGTGCCATTTTTTCTGGATAATTCTAGAATGCGGCTCACACAAAAACAATCGCCTATCTGGAATTATCTAGATAAGACTGGAAATGTCTAGATAAGAATAGTCACAAAAAATAATCGAAAACAGTTCGAATACATCCCGCGAATTCGCCAAAATTCAGGTAGTACACCAGTGTGTTCGTAACAACATATTAAAATAAATGTTTGTTTTTCCGATTTTTAGAAACGTTTGAAAATGGTTTAAATCAAATAAACCGAAACGTTACCACTATAAGCAAGTGATTTTATTTCTTACCGAAACCCGTGAAAATATGAGAAATTTTAACAGAATTTTTCTCATAACTTATCTACACATCTCGTACATTGACATTTCTAACAAAGTACTGCCTATAATTTCGATACTGAATTATAGTGAATTCTATCTATAAGTATTTAAACGTTAAATCAATAAACTATTTCTAAATTTCAAGAAAAGATAAAAAACTGATAGTGTTTTAGTAGTCTTGGTGATCCTCACATACTGGAAAATGGAAGCAAATGAAATGAACTTTAACATAAAGATCTATTTCATCACGGTCTTTGAATTTTTTAAACGTTTTCGAGTTGCCTTTTTAATCGTTTGATGATAAACATGTGGTTTATAAAATTACTTGCTATAGCACTTAACCGATTTATAGTAGTGTCAATGATTACTTTATGGTAAATCTCAAAACGTTGATCTCATTAAAAATTAAGCACGTGTAACATTGAATGCATCTATTCAATATTCATTTAACGGTCTACTAGTAGAAAATTGGGAGTTTTGTCGTCAATTATTCTATAGTTTTAAGAATGTCAACTCCAAATATTTATACGAGGGATAATAGATAGTTGGTTAATACTTGTAACAAAATAATAGGTTAAAAACTATATTAAACATTCTTATAAATATTTTCACTATTAATTAATAACGACTTCAATGTGAAACGATTTGAAATGCTAGTTTTGATTGCAAACTTACATTGTAATGACATAACTTTATTTTTGTAAATATAAAACCTACAAAATCTAAAGAAACAATCAAGAAGCCAGAAGATGTTAAATTTAAAATGATATACCGAAGAAATGGGAACTAATTTCTTGGTTCTGAGTAACCATTTTGATCCGATACTACTAATGCTGTAGTAAGATGTTCAATTAAACGTCTGATTTTTTCTTAATTCCTGGTATTTGCGATTGTCTGTAGAAGGTTTTCAATAGTATTTCCTCAAGTTGACTGAATTTTGGACTATCCAATTTAAGGAAAATTACTGAGGATTGGATAGAATAATTTAATTTTCATCTCTTACAGATCGTTCTAAACTCATTTAAACAGTGGTCAGAGCAACGTTAGTATTTAGGGTAAATGTCCCAAATTTCGATAGTTTAACAGGTCAAATGTCATTTTTCTCTCATTAATTTGAATAAGATAAATTTTATGCATTAAAAAACTACTGTAGGAGTGGGAACAGTGCTTTTTTTTAAAGAAAACTTGTAATTACAAACAAAATATGAGAGAAAAAAGAATATTCATTTATTTTAAAAGCACTCCATGTGAACATAAAATCGACACCCACATTTTTACAGTGTGCTTCAATTCCTCAGACTGTAGAATCTAATTTCGACACGTTTCCTAATATCGACACAAAATTGTCCCTAGTTTCGACACTAATGATATAAGCAAATAAAATTAATATTACATTTCAGTTTTTGGGGGTGAAATAAGAAATGTAAATAAAATATATTTCTATTTATTTGAACATTAAACAAAATCTGCTATTTCTTCAACATCGAACAGGTTTTTTTCTAATAATTCTGGTGATTCGATTATATTCTCTATTTCTTCCAATCTGTACCATATTTCGTCCTTCTTTTGAGGCCATTTCCAATTATTTCCACACTTTTCCATTGTACTAATCATAGCTTCATTTTCTCTTACATGGGTTATTATACCTGGATAAAGATAACGCTGGAAATTGGCAATGACGTGGTATCATACTTCCAGAATCTCTTTGCCGATTTTTAGTTTAGTCTGTTTGTGTTCATAGTGACCTGAGTTTTTGTTCTCCTTTCCCATCTTCTTATTTTTTTAGTGTTGTAGTTTTTTGCTATTTTCTCTTACTTTCTGGGTCAAGTTTCTTTTGCTCTCGTTTCCGTTTTCTTTCTCTTTTTCATTGTTTATTCTTTCTTTTTCGGCAGTTTTCTTTAAATAAAATTCACGCCAGGCATTCGATGTAGGGACAGACGTAATTTTCTCCTTTATTCTCTTTGCCTGATTTTGAGGAATCGAGGTATCTGGCCAAAATAGGGCTTCTTTAAATGGACTTGGTACTTCAAGACCTGGCACAACTTTGGAACATCGTTCATTTGTATCAGGCCGATTCGTGTGTATGTCGACTTTTTCCCCGGTGTTCGTTCTTGACTTCTGATTTTGTCTACTATCAGTGCAAGAGGAATGTCTAATTCGCTGTCGGTATCGATGACACCAATTTGATCTTCTACAATAGGATTGGTACTTTTAATAGAAATATTATTGTCTGCAGAATGATATTGATCTTTATCGAGTGTCTGACGTTTAATGTCGGTCAAATTACTCTCTTCACTTTCATTTATTTCTCTATTTTCTAGTGATAATTGTTCTTTCTTATCTTCTGATTTGTCCTCCCTATCATTTCCTGATACTTCAACAATGGCTCAATTACCGAAACTATTTGATTTTTTTTCTGTTGAAGATATTTCTCGTATTTCCATACTTATATCATCATCAACAACAATCCTATCTTGCCAGTCTTCATCCAGTACTAAGCATTCTTCGACTTCAATAATTATATTATTAGGCTCATTTTCAATTGTATTCATAAGATTCTCATTAAGAGCTTCCCCTGTTTCCTCGTTTGTCAGTTGTGGCTCTATTCTTTCAAAAGAAAGACCAGTTTTTTTGAAAATTTTCAACCAAAGCTGATACAACCCTCTATTTTCTGTGTCGGAGTGCCATTCCTTTCCTTTATGGTTATAAAAATATGCGAGTAATTAAGCTTCGATTTCATTCTTAATAAAGTGTAGATAGTCAACAATTTTTTTGTCGATTAATTTATTGTCCCTCTTTGGAGGACTCTGCAAAATTATTGTCAATTATTTTCCTGTAATCTACTTTCTCCGCATCAAATGGACATAGCCCGCACGCTCGAAATGCGTTGTTGAATATATCTTCTATATTTTTAATTTTTTCTATTGCAATTTTAAGTATTCTTGCGAAATGTGCTTGGTCCATTTTTTGTTTAATTTCAGTTCTAAATGCTTCTGTTGCTTTTTTCGAACTATTTTTCAGGGCTTTAAAAAACCCACATCAAGTGGTTGAAGAATATGAGTCGAGTTTGGGAGTAAACTAATTGAAATTATATTCTTTTCTCTACAAAAATCACTTAATGGAGAGGTCATATCTGATTTGTGACCATCTATATACAAAATAACTGTAAATTTGATTCTCTGAGATATTAACCAGGGATAAAATATATTGGTTATGTACTCATAAAATGACTCTGAAGTCATCCAATCATTTTCGGATCTTCCAATACCCCATCCAGTTGATATACTTAAACAACAACTCTCATTTCTACACACTTCTAAGCAAATTTTCCTAGTCACTTTTAAAAAAATTTCTTACTAGACAGTTTTAAACCCCAACTTAATTTCTCGGCCGAGCGCGCACCAAACTACCCAACACACCCCCAACACAGCCCTGAAGAGGAAACCTATCCTATACCAGGGCAGCAACAAGAAAAGTACATTCAACCAAGAAAACCCCAACCCACCCCAAACTCATTTACGAATCTCTCTCTCTCTCTCTCTTTAGTTTTGCAATAACTGTTATGTGGAATCAATTTACAAAGTTAAAATAAAAATACTCAAAGAAAAACTAATAAGTTACTATATTCACTTTCATAATCGTGAATCGTTTGTAAATTGAAATACAAAAGAACAGAAGAAAATTATTTATTAAATATCAAAAAAACTAATAATGACACTTGAAGTTATAAACATCTAAAACATTTTATTATAAAAATAAACATAATAAAAATATTTTCTCAAAAAAGCATAAAAATTATATTATTCTACTAAATACCAACTAAATTTAATTAAAATTAACTTTTCTGGCTTTAGTTTGCGAAAAATCCTTAAGAATATTGTCAATATTCATATTCATCATTTGATCAAATTCTATGCTCTACATAGTCAGATTAACTAGGCGCTCTTGAGAAATACTTGAAAGTTGATAATTTTTAATTTTGAAAAACTTCTTTCACCTGTTGCCACAGTAACAGGAAGAGTTAATAAAATACGCAAAGTTACAACAACATTTGGAAAATTTTCAGACAAATAATTTTTACACACAAAATTTAAAACTTCTACTGGCGATCTCTCTGAAGGTGACAAAACACTTAGTTCATGGTGTAATTCTGTACCATTAATATCAGCATTATCTCCGTCTGTAAGACATAACTCGCAATGTTGACACTTCTTTAAAATCTCTTAACTATCCATATTACAAATACCGCTTATAATATACAAAAAATCAAAGATTTTATTGTGAGTACGCAATAGTTCAAATCTTTCTTCCAGGGAATTTATAGTTTTATCCACAATCAAATAAAAAAAGTTTATTTTAAATGATTGTGCTGGATCGTCCACGGGTTCATCTCTACTTTCGTACGTAAATTGACGTTTGCTTTTTCTAGGTCGGATTGCTGCAATTTCTTCAAAATTAACTTCTACTTCTAAAGTATCAGCCAATTCTCTAGCATCAACAAGTACTTCTTCAAATCCCCTGTCACACCTTATATTCTTCAAATATTTTACGGTTTTTGAAAGTAAATCCTTTGAGGTTAGTATATTAATTGCTTTCTGTTGAAGAATTTTGCTGATTATATTAATTCTGTATAATATGTTATATCAGATCACGGTGCAACATATAAAATTAAATTTATTAATGTTTCTTAACAAATTCGAAGCTGTATTTTTTCCAAATGCATCAATTTAGTCGTCAGTATACGCCTGATATAAAGCATCATATATGTTTCCAATTTCATAACGAAATGGGGTTATCGCGTCGATGTGACTTTCCCACCGAGTTTGGCTGAGCGGCTTCAAAGTCAAATTTGTGATGTTGTTTTTTAAAATACTCCATCTATGTGTCGAACCCCCGAAAAAATTGTGAATTTCCTGAATTATTCCAAAATATGATACTGTCTGGACACACGTAAGAGCTGCATCGTTAACAACTAAATTTTAAGAATGTGCACTGCAAGGAACAAAAAAGCTCTAGGATTTACATCTAGTATACGTTTTTGCACTCCTACATGTTTCACACGCATATTAGCCCCATTATCGTATCCTTGTCCTCTGATATTTATTGAAGGACTATCAAGCCTGTTAAGTTCTAATACATATTCTGTTAAACCTCCAGTTGAAGTATAAACAGGTATAAAGCCCATAAAAGATTCCTGAATTGTTACTTCTTTTCCAGATTCTATATTTACATAACGAATAATTAAAGTTATCTGTTCCGTATGGCTCATATCGGGCGTGCAATCCAGCACAATAGAATAATATTTAGATTTAATTATGTCGTTTACTATTTTTGTTTTCATGCTAGATCCAATTATATTAATTGTTTTATTTCGAATATCCTTTCCTAAGTAATGAACGTGCATTTCTTTGGAAATTGCACGCCGCAGATGGTCAGTCATTATAATATCGAAAGTACTAATAAACTCTAATAGTTTCAAAAAATGACCATTGCTTCTTTTGTGCAATTCATCAGTACTTCCTCGAAATACCATATTTTCACAACCAAGAAATTCTATAGCTGCAACTAAACGTTTAAATACTTCAGTCCAACGTTTAGCTTAAGTATTTATAATTTTTTGATGTTCAGCATCAATTGTTTTGTCCACTCGTAATCTCTGCTGGAATTCACACCATAACTGATAAGCTTTCATGTGATTGGGTGATTTTTCATGCTCAGACAAATACTCTGACATGTGACGCCAATCCAAAAATCCTGTACTGGTTGATAAAGTAATAAAGGCCGTACCAAAAAGACGACAACAAAAACAAAATATTGAGTCTTTTTGCGTGAATAAATACGCCAAATACGTGAAACTTCCTCTCCATTACGTAGTCGCCTTTTATAATTATTAACAGTAAACCGACGACCCGCTTTGTTTACAGGAAAATCAAAATTTGTAATTTGTAATTGTAGAGATCCACATTTAACCGAAATCTGGCGTTCTTGATCACGTATAATTTCTGGCCACTCTCCTGGATCATATGATAATACCACGCTCGATTCCGACTCGGCCTTTGAATCCTACTACTAGATATAAAACCGTTGTTTCGAATATATAGTAGATAATATGATAGTTTTTATGGGTATCGAATCTAGGTACACTAAATCTAGTTACTAACCAAATTTCGACACAGGGTGTCGAAATTGCGGACATTTCCGTTAGACCTAGAAATGTTCCATCCTTTTCTAAAGTAAAATATATATCATGCATTGCATCTCATTTATAGCCAGAGTGATATAGAAACGACCGGTCCTAAATTCAACATGGGTGTCGAAATTAGATATAAAGAATCAAAATATGGAGTGTACACACTCTTGTTTTAACAAGGAAAAATAAAATATTGTTGATAAGTCGGTAATAATATAGCAGTGTCGAATTTAGAGGCTCAAGTTATCTAATTTCGACAAGGATAAATGAATTTGTAAAGACGTGTGTAATATTTTTTATTAAATTCAGCCAAGCGCTTTTGACATTACGTCATCATCAGGGCTCTAAAATAAATTACATACACTACTAACTACTGTCCTATCAATCTAACATAACAGTAAATGTAACTTACTTCGTCAATCGGTCCAGAGACATCTTGAAATTGTAAACAAACAACAAATTACAAACATGTACACATATATCAAATTAAAAACGACACTACACAAACCATGTCGACCAACTAATGGAATTTATAATCAAGTTGTTGAAATAAATAAAAGAAAAAGTAACATTTTTGTTGACTCAAAAACCCGATCCTAAAACGAGGATTATTATTATGATGAAAAATGGTAGTGTCTAAAGTTACACAGTTCACAAATATATTGTAAATTACTGAGTGAAAGTTAATAAAATTAAAATAAAACAAAATAAAATTAAATTTAAATTAAAATTAAATTGACTGATACAATTTAAAATTGAGCTCATTACAAAAACACGGATACAAATTATACGAAACAAATCGCACAGACTAATCCAGAAGGCACGCCCCGAACAACTTGAAAAAAAAGAGGTGTGAAAGTTGAATTAATATTAATCTGAGTGTTGATACAATAATCGTTCTTTCTGCACTCTCTGTATATCTCTAGATCTTCCAGAAGGTTAAGTTTGTGGAAATTCCGTGATTAACATTTGTGCAAAATTCTGCTATCATCACCGGGTGAGAAACTATGATTATTAAATGTGAAGTGATGACCAAAGCCAGATTGTTCTGTCCTATTTAAATGTTCGTTGATACGAATATTAAGAGGTCTTATGGTTCCACCAATGTACGCAGCCTCACAATCACCACACTGAAGTTTATATATACCGCTCTGTTTGAGTTTGAGTAACTTATCTTTGGTCTTAGAAAGAAGTGATTTTATGGTATTTTGAGATGAAAAAGAAACCCTAATGCTATCTTGACAGGTTCTAAAAATGTTGCTTATTTTATAAGAAATCTTCCCTTCTTCCCTTTTTTTAAAATCACTAATGGTTAAAATCAAGTCGCACGACCTCATTATCACCAAATCTGATGAAGGGAATTGTTTAGTTATTATGAAAAAGGTCAATTACATACTTAAAGTTGAAGAATCTTTAAATAACAATAGTTTCGAAATTCTTAGTAGAAATCTAATGCCAGCATTTAATGCTGAGCTGAGAACCGCTTTGAAGGATAGTTCATTAATGTTCGATAAAGATAACATAAACTTAAATTCACTTTTGGTCTCAAATCCGAACATAGCTTTACTTTATGGCTTGCCAAAAATTCACAAAAATGAAATACCAATGAGACCAGTTGTCAGTTTTACAAATACTCCAGCGGTACACTTAGCTAAATTTTTGAACAATTTTTTGAATAGGGTGTTACAATTTAAATGTACTTATACAGTCAAAAATTCAATAGAATTAGTAATTAATATTTCAAGGTTATTACTCCCCAACAATTTTTTCATAGTTTCCTTTGATATCAGCAATCTTTTTACAAATGTTCCCAGAGATGAAACAATCCCTATAATTAAAAGAATACTCACTCTTAGAAGTGTGGATGTCAGTATTATTGATATAGCCTTGAACCTATTGGACATTTGTCTTAAGCAGGATTTTTTTATTTTCAATGATAACATTTATAGACAACCCAAAGGTTTAGGTATGGGTAACCCCCTGTCTCCTCTGTTAGCGGACCTTTTTCTTGATTCTTTGGAAACAATAATTTTAAATAGTAACCATAAAATAATCAGCTGGTATAGATATGTAGATGATGTTTTGGCCTTTGTAGATGGTACATCTGATGATTGTTTCAAGATTTTAGATTTCATTAATGGTTTGCATCCAAGCATAAATTTTACAGTCGAATTAGAATTAGATAATCGGATTGACTTTTTAGATTTGACACTTACTAGATTAAACAATAAAATAGACTTCAATATTTACAGAAAACCAACTCAGACTGACCATATCATTCCATCAAACTAAAATCATCCTTTTCAACACAAAATGGCCCACATATACTCCTTTGTACATAGGTTACATAGGCCTATGGCGCCCCACAATTTTGATAAAGATCTTGAAGCAGATCGCAGTTAACAACGGCTATACTTCAAATATTATTGAGAACACTATTAGGAAAATAAAACACAAAGACATCAGACAACTGGCTTATCAAACCGTCGAGGTTAGTGATTTTCGATATTGCTCAGTCCCATTCATAGGGAAGATTTCATATGAAATATGCAACATTTTTAGAACCTGTCAAGATAACATTAGGGTTTCTTTTTCATCTCAAAATACCATGAAATCACTTCTTTCTAAGACCAAAGATAAGTTACCCAAAGTCAAACAGAGCGGTATATAGAAACTTCAGTGTGGTGATTGTGAAGCTGCGTACATTGGCAGAACCATAAGACCTCTTAATATACGTATTAACGAACATTTAAATAGGATAGAACAATTTGGCTTTGGTCATCACCTCACATTTAATAATCATAGTTTCTCACCCGGTGATGATAGCAGAATTTTGCACAAATGTTTTTCACGGAATTTCCACAAACCTAACCTTCTGGAAGATCTAGAGAGTGCAGAAAGAACGATTATTGTATCAACACTTAATATTAATTCAACCTTCACACCTCTTTTCAAGTTGTTCGGGGCGTGCCTTCTGGATTAGTCCGTGCGATTTGTTTCGTATAATTTGTATACGTTTTTTTTTGTAATGAGCTCAATTTTAAATTGTATCAATCAATTTAATTTTATTTCGTTTTATTTTAATTTTACTAACTTTCACACAGTAATTTACAATATATTTGTGAACTGTGTAACTTTAGACACTACCATTTTTCATCATAATAATAATCCTCGTTTTAGGATCGGGTTTTTGAGTCAACAAAAATGTTACTTTTTCTTTTATTTATTTCAACAACTTGATTATAAATTCCATTAGTTGGTCGACATGGTTTGTGTAGTGTCGTTTTTAATTTGATATATGTGTAAATGTTTGTAATTTGTTGTTTGTTTACAATTTTAATACGTCTCTGGACAGATTGACGAAGTAAGTTACATTTACTGTTATGTTAGATTGATAGGACAGTAGTTAGTAGTGTATGTAATTTATTTTAGAGCCCTGATGATGACGTAATGTCGAAAGCGCTTGGCTGAATTTAATAAAAAATATTACACACGTCTTTACAAATTCATCTATCCTTGTCGAAATTAGATAACTTGAGCCTCTAAATTTGACACTGCTATATTATTACCGACTTATCAACAATATTTCGTTTTTCCTTGTTAAAACAAGAGTGTGTACACTCCATATTTTGATTCTTTATATCTAATTTCGACACCCATGTTGAATTTAGGACCGGTCGTTTCTATATCACTCTGGCTACAAATGAGATGCAATGCATGATATATATTTTACTTTAGAAAAGGATGGAACATTTTTAGGTCTAACAAAAATGTCCGCAATTTCGATACCCGGTGTCGAAATTTGGTTAGTAACTAGATTTAGTGTACCTAGAATCGATACCCATAAAAACTATCATATTATCTACTATATATTCGAAACAACGGTTTTATATCTAACAATAATCTATATTTCATCACGTAAATACAAAATCTCCCCAGAGGAATTGAAATTCACGCCCTGAAAGTAGTTCAAAAAATGTCTGTTTTTGTCTTACCTTATAAGAAAGTCTGCAGTTTGCTCGAGCCGCCACAACTCAACTGTCTGATACATTTACTATTTTAAAAATCATACGCTAACATGTCACTAAAAGAGAAAACTGCTACGCGACATATTCAAAAATGTTCATAGATGTCACTAAGCGTATTATGAGACGGTTACAGTGGCTTTATACAAGACAGTGGTGACAATACGTGGTCAGTGTTTTGATTGGTCAAGCTGAAATCCGCCAATAATCATCAAATTTTATTTGTTTACCTTTGTATTTTAGTTGTAATCACGTCGTATTTTATATCAGATCTTAGTGTATAGCTAAAGTAAAGTATTTTTTTAAATTGTTCACTTAATTTCATTAGTTCGTTTGCGAATTTTTCTCCCTGATCAGGATTTTGAACCATCATTCCTATTATAGTTTGCAACTGTTGAAAAGAGTAATACCCACCTAAGTTGCGGTATTGGGGACGGTTTTGGTGTGTCTGCACAAATTATACAGCTGCAGTTTGTGTGTCGCTGTTAACAAATCATCATATTTGTCGATAACAAGGTAGGTACAAAAACTACAATTTCAAGTGAATGTATAATATAACTACTGTTACTTGTTTTAGAAGCAGTGACTGTAATTATGACTCTTTATTCAGCATTGAGCTGCAAGTATTGTTCTACAAAGGGACTTGTAATGAAGTATTTTCCCAAAGATCCTACTCCTAGAAAGGAATGCACTGTTAAACGGAGAAGGGACAATTGGAAACCAATGAATGCTTCAGCACTGTGTGAGGTAAAAAGCGTATTGATTCATTTTTATTAAGGAGAAACATCGATTGAACAGTTATTGTAATTATTATTATTAACATGTAACTTACATATACATAATATTTATGATAAAAATTTAAATCAGTTACCCTATGAACTACTCAATAGTTATTGAAATGTTTGGCATTTTCTTAGATGTTCTCTAAAATAATTATTGTCTGTTATTATCACATTCTGTAATGAATTACATCTGTATTTATGTTTAAGGTACACTTTGCCCCAGAAATGGGGAAAAAACTAGGCACGATGGTAGTAGGAAATTAAAATCAACAGCAGTCCCTACAATGTTTACTTTTATGAAGGAAAAACAGAAAGAAAGCTTCCTACGAAACGACAAATAGAATCCCAGCTGCCTCGAGAAACAATTCCAGAAATTATCTCACTTCTAATCTGTCGGCCTGGAGAAGATCTAGCAGGAGAAGACTACGTGATCCAATTGAGAAGAAGGCTGGACGATACTCATGAATTAGCTTGACAAATCTTCAAGATGCCAGCGACAGAATGAAAAGTCGGTACGACACGCAGGCCATATTGACTGATAATTATGATCACTATTATTTAACAAATTTAATATTCACCGCCTTAAATTCTGCCTTCCCTAAAATTGTAATTATAAGAAGTATTGTTGTACACATCTAAACGTATGCTTTATCTTATGTTTTTTTATTATTTTCCCTTTCTACCCAGTAATAAAACATAATAATATGTTACTGTTTTAAATGAAACCAACTGTTTCTAGATAATTCCACAATATGATGATAAAATGTTAAATATTCTAAAAAATTTGACAATGGTTCCGATGATATTTTTAGTATCGAAACAGTTGTCAAATTTCTTAGAATTTTTAACATTTTATCATTATATTGTGGAACTATCTGGAAACAGCTAGTTTCATTTAAAACAGTAATATGAGTAGATTCCATAAAGTAAGGGTCGAGACAGTAAATTTCGTACTAATATGTAATAGTATAGACGAATTTTGTATTGAAACCCTGTAACGAAGTTACTTTTATTTGTTCCGATATTATGTGATTTATTTAATTTATTTGTATTTAAAACCTACTACTTCCTCCTTACTAAACAAATCAATTTAATTACAAGTTCCATATTTATAATATTTGGGCCGTCCGGTATATATATATTTTCATTTCATTCGATTAAAACATTCAGACCGTCCGGTATACCTATAGAAATTTTGGTTCAAAGTAATTTAATGTTTGAGTTTTTTTACTAGACTTCTTTTTAAAGCGATTAGTGAAAATATAAATACAGAGACCGCAGTGGAAAAAGGGCTGGTTCATTCTAGTTTTGACTTTCTCTTGTCCGCTCCCGTATAAATAGTAGAAGTGCCCGTCGAAAAATAGAAAAATTGTTAAGTGCTCAAAAAGGTAAAATTTTATATTTCTTTCCTCCGCCTGTATATTTCCGAAATAAAAGTATTTTAGTGTAAAATTGTAATTGATAGTTGAATTCAATATAATCCGTATAAAAGAGTAAATTGTTAGGACTCCCGTAGTTGTACAGTATTCAGTGGTTTATTCACAATATTTCAATCTTTATAGTTTGCCATAAAGATTAAATCGTAAACTATACGCTATTTCCCATTGTTAGTTATTCTAAAATTTAGTTTTGACTTAATTCGTCCGAAGATATTTTCATGTTTTTATTCAGAAACAAGTTTTTTTGTAAGCTTTCTTTATCCGATTTTTTTTGTATTTTTATCTTTTATTTCGTTATTAGAATATTGTACTTGGGTTCCGAGAATCATATTTGGTTAATGGGTGATTCGAAAGTATTGCTCAGGAATTAAATAGATTCTTACAGAAATTTTAACATCTCGCCGACCCTCTCGGGTTTTGATAAAATTTCTTTCCGTTACTGCCGTCCAGATTTTATTATTAGAATATTGTATTTGGGTTCCGAGAATCATATTTGGTTACTGGGTGATTCGAAAGTATTGCTCAGGAATTAAATAGATTCTTACAGAAATTTTAACATCTCGCCGACCCTCTCGGATTTTGATAAAATTTCTTTCCGTTACTGCCGTCCAGATTTTATTATTAGAATATTGTACTTGGGTTCCGAGAATCATATTTGGTTACTGGGTGATTCGAAAGTATTGCTCAGGAATTAAATAGATTCTTGAAGAAATTTTAACATCTCGCCGACCCTCTCGGGTTCTGATAAAATTTCTTTCCGTTACTGCCGTCCAGATTTTATTATTAGATTATTGTACTTGGGTTCCGAGAATCATATTTGGTTACTGGGTGATTCGAAAGTATTGCTCAAGAATTAAATAGATTCTTACAGAACTTTTAACATCTCGCCGACCCTCTCGGGTTTTGATAAAATTTCTTTCCGTTACTGCCGTCCAGATTTTATTATTAGAATATTGTATTTGGGTTCCGAGAATCATATTTGGTTACTGGGTGATTCGAAAGTATTGCTCAGGAATTAAATAGATTCTTACAGAAATTTTAACATCTCGCCGACCCTCTCGGGTTTTGATAAAATTTCTTTCCGTTACTGCCGTCCAGATTTTATTATTAGAATATTGTATTTGGGTTCCGAGAATCATATTTGGTTACTGGGTGATTCGAAAGTATTGCTCAGGAATTAAATAGATTCTTACAGAAATTTTAACATCTCGCCGACCCTCTCGGATTTTGATAAAATTTCTTTCCGTTACTGCCGTCCAGATTTTATTATTAGAATATTGTACTTGGGTTCCGAGAATCATATTTGGTTACTGGGTGATTCGAAAGTATTGCTCAGGAATTAAATAGATTCTTGAAGAAATTTTAACATCTCGCCGACCCTCTCGGGTTCTGATAAAATTTCTTTCCGTTACTGCTGATTAAGAGTTCGTCGTTACCGTTTGTTTCATTTAATGCAAGATTGACAGTAGTCATTATCGTATTAGCAGTTCATTTTAAGGTAAGTCCTGCTAACCGTTGAACGATAATACTCTGTAAAGTAAGTCTATCTCTATCTAGTCTCGACCGCGAATTACAGTCCGACCCCTGGAATTTTCCGTACCTCCATATGCTGATATCCGAAACCCTCGAAAGGTCTTTGGAGTCGAGGGGCCGTGGAGTAAACCACGTAAAATAATCTGGCGCCCGAGCATCCGCCGTTTTGGTGTGTCAATTGTGACGCGTCCGGTTACTTAGTCGTCGACCCAAGTAAAGGAGCTGAGGCGAAGCGGCGAATAGGCGACAACCGCCGAAACTTAGAGCGAAGCACGTCACAACCCAACCAATAGCATACATAATATATATATATATATATATATATATATATATATATATATATATAAAACTGGTGAATATTGGGGAAAGCAGCAAGAAGAAAACGGAAAACGTGTACTCTTAACGGAAAATTTTCAAGCTTTCGAGGATGATTGTCCTCATCATCAGGAATACTGAAATGGAAAAACAGCATTTAGATACTGTAGTTGATAAGTAATATATAATATAGAAGAAATCGCAACTGGTGCGAACTTACCTCCGAATTGAGGTTAGGATCCATTATGTTATATAAAAATAAACTACGGACATTCAAGAATGAAACGGTTCACTAAAAAAGGTTTAAAATAGCACAATCACAATCAGATGACTAAAAAAGCCAACATATAACACCATTTTGCATATGTCCTTCCTTATATATATATATATATATATGTGTGTGTTACCTATTTCCTGTTTACAAATTAAAATTTCAATTACAGATTTGAAGATTACAAATTTTTTTTTGTTAAATCAAATTATTTACTCTAGCTATTTCTATATTGGGTCATTTGGAAATATACCGTCTATCTACTTATATCTGTAACACGAATTTACAAATAATTTCAAAATGAGTGATTTAAATTACCAAAAAAAATATTTATTCATAGTTCAATTAATAGTCATGCCGTAGTATGCATTATAATTTCATTTTATAACTGATTTACAGCCATAAAATACAATTCAATATCTATATCAATGTAAAATCCCTATTCCGGCGTTTAAATTTTGATGATTAATGGCGGATGGGCAAAGCTTAGGCTCTATTGTCGCCACTGTCTTGTATAAAGGCACTGTAGAGACGGTAAAATTCTATTAATTTCTTAATGTCACGTAATATATTAGAATGTGTCGAAATTATGGTCACTGTCGAATTAACGTACACTTATCTTAGTTAGGATGTTTGTGTCATTTTGCACAATATAGAGAATAACTTTAATTTTCAGCTAGATGAACATAATGAAAAGGTGTTGCCATTTCTCCAGAATGTTCTCTTCGAAAATGTTTTTTATTCAGTTGTCATTTTCTTGAATACAATTTTCATTTTATATAATTAGGACATGTTTTCACTTTTGACACTTATATCTGAGCTTGCGGGTAATCAAAAGAATTTTCAGAAACATTAAAAATATTGTTAAATGATATAACAGTAACCAATAATATAAAATTGAAAACGAATTTCTTTGAATCCCACATAGAGAGTTCTCGGTAGAATTCTTCATAGGAGGTAAAAAAATGACAAATAATTGTCGACTAGAACAATGCGTGTTGATGTTTTGTGCGGGAGCCGGCGATTCTCTTTGGTCACGCGCCTACTCCTCAGCGGATGCCGCAATTACGAACCAACGCCGGCACAACATCAAAGAGTCCGTCGGCCGCTAACGCTACGCCCTTAATCAACTGGTAAAATGTACGGATTTCGACTTATTAATATTCATCGACCAGCTGCGATTTCTTGCGCAGATTTGTTGAATCTCGCCTTAGGGCAGATATTACCATTATTTTTCAGGACTAATATAGGCGAAAATGCGATAGCACCCATTAGTAGCTAATTGATTGATTACCACCAAATAAAAAAAATGAAAATAACGAACTCCATTAATCCAAAGACGTAGCGGTATAAATTAACTTTAAATTTGAGGGATTTGGGATATGTGAGATTAGGTTTCAATTGAAGTACCCCCAATCTTGTGTTCGAACGCGTTTAAGCAATAATGTCTTTCTAAAGATGTCACACTTGATAAAAAAAATCAGGGCTGTATACTTGACGAGTAAAATCGTACAAAAACACAGAGATATACCGTGAGAGAGACATATTTCTTTAAAATTGATCCTTATTTCTATAAAAGATTAGCCTTATTAATAAAATTTAGATTATGACATTAAAACTAAATTAGTAAATAGCATGTTAATAAATAAATTTAACATTATTTTAACACTAAAATGATACTAAATCATTAGTAATAAGTTTGGGTATGTTTTACACTGTGTTTAGATTAACCTAACCTTTTTTGATCAAATGAGAGTTTAATTCATAATTGTCGCTTTGTTGTAATTATAATAGAAACATTTTTATACAGGTAAGTTGTACTTGATTATATACATTGTTATTAATAATATATTAGCTATTTTAGTAATAATTATGGATATGAATGTAGATGACTTCAGTGGTGGCTCGTGGTTAATTTTATAGGGGGGTCTTAGGTGATGTGACCAAAATCTTAAAATACAGAACGACACTGACCAGTCCCCGGAGCCCTATTCGCCGTGGGCGGAATTTTTTCGAAAAACCGTGCCCAATTTCTGCCCAGAAGTCGTTAAAATTGCTAAAAACGCAAAATTTGTGGAGTTCTTTTCCAAAGCCAGAGAGGCAAAAAAATGTTTGGGCCACGCTTGTTTTATATAAAAATAATGCTCTCTTAAAAAACAACCACATTTTATTCTTTTCTATACATATTAAGTATGACAAACTTAAATTAAATGATAATTAATCTAAATCTTTTTAAAATTTAAGTGAAGCCTTCGATCTTTTGTATTTGCAAAGTGATCAATAACCCTTTCATTACAATTATGAATACTATTCACAAATTGCTTTTCTATGCTTTTTAAATTATTTTTTAATGGGAGGTCATTGACCCAATGACCTAATGGAGGAGCCGCCACTGGATGACTTAATTGATATTAACCAAGAAGTATTCGTGGCTGAGGAATTCCGATTGGGGCAAATTCCTAGAAATCCTAAAGTATATTTAAGAAGAATAAATCCGTTTGAAGAATATTATGATTCGAAATTTAAACAAATTTACAGAATAAAAGGAAATTTTGCTGACAATTTAATTCATGTATAAAAAATCCCATCAGCCGCGTGATTTTGTGATGATGACAGCGAAAAAAGTTTGCCCTAACTATTCCAGCGACAATAACGGAACCTAACTTTTGAAAGCATACCAACCAGCATTGTAAACAAATTTTTGATGACGTTATGTCAATTTTTCTCAAACTTGCGTTGTCAGAGAAGTTTTCATTTGTGGATATATCGTTATTTGGAGAGTCTTCGAGTGGAGAAATTCAAAAAGCCATCAATGATAACAGAGTTCTTTTATTTTGAACCCTATTAATCTAAAACCAAAAAAAGTTGAATTGATTACTTTAACTTGTGTAGTTCTTCATAATTATCTGGCCGCCTAAAACTGGAAAAGGTACACTGTAATATCTGACGAAGAAAGTAGTGCGAATTCACTGGGAAAGCATTCAAAACAAGGAAGTAACAGAAGCGTAGTGTTTGCACAATCAATTAGAAATGAGTTCAAAAATTACTGTAACAGTAACAGGTTGTGAAATGGCAAGAAGATATGGTCCGTAGAAATAATATGTGAATATGTCTTATAGATGAGCTCTATTGATTTTTCGCTCACCAGAGCTAGTACAACGGGTGCTGTGGTATCTGAAGTGCCACATTGTTGGAGAAATTTTGGGTTGTTAGCACGATAGGGGAGGGCGGGGCAAGATGAAGACGCGGTGTAAGATGGGAACACAGATAACCCACAGATAGATGAGACACTGATTGTGGCGTCATCTAAAGAGCCCGTCGAGTAAATAACTGAGTGATGTTGGGAAGATTTCTGTAATTTTAGGTTTTGGCGGATTGGCAGTATATTCAAATATACTGTATTTTAATTATTTTATTTCAAAATAGCCATTCATAGTCCATCATTTGACATTTCATTCAATTTAACTCCATTAACTAAATAATGATTAGATGCTGAGTTAAATTAAATGAAATATCAAATGATGGACCATAAATGGTTAAAAAAAGAAAACAATAATCATATAAATTATTTATTTATTTTGGTATAAAAATACACAACAAATAATTTCTTTCACAAAGTACTTTTCTTAACAAGCATAATGACAACAAATAAATTATAGTGTAAAAACCATGCAATAATTGAAAAATAATTTGAGTAACATACATTCTAGATTGGAGTATCATTAGATTTTCAACTGATGTTAAATCAAGATAAAAGTAGAAAATTATGTATGATAAGTTTATATTAATTTATTATTACACTCGTATAAACACACAGAGCTGGACAAACTGCAGGAGTATAACTGCTACTTACCTAATCAAAAAAAGTGTTAGCAATAAGTTGTTAACTACTATTTTTGGCAACTTTCTGTAAAAGAAAACATTTGAGTATAATTACTGTGAATGTTAGAACAAAAGTAATTTAAATATTTTTATAGGAAAAGTTGTTAAATACTGCCCAGCTCTGTAAATACAAGGTGCCAAGTAATTACATATAAGAGTGCTAAACACTTAAAACACATCTTAATTTCCTTACTGGAAGTATTAAATAGGTTTATAACACAAGCTTAAACCTAGTATATTGCATATTTGTATATTTCTACATTTAAAAGCATTCCGTTCTTATGTAACCATTGCATAAGGCGGTTTAAGTTACTCTGCAGCTCCTGGCACTCTATGATTGTTAAAATGTTTCTTAAGTGCTCTTAAAAATCCCACCGTCTCATGGAGTCCTTTCTCGTTTCTGGTTCACGTTCTACAAGTAAACACACAAAATAACAATAATAAATAAGTAAACACACAAATATGTTTGAAAATGTATTTCAACAAAAGAAAACAAAATGCGATTACTATCGAAATAATAAGTTTACACATGTTTTTGTACTAAGCCAAAAAAATATCAAAAAATATTTGAATGTATACATTTGTTTGGTTTTTTTGATTCCCTTTTTTGAAGCTTTCGATTTTTTTAGGAATTCTTGATTTTTAACAAAAAGTTGATCAACTGGCGAAAGCCGCAGTTCTCTCCGGATCGGAAGATCTTTGTTTACCATGGAGTGACGTCATTTGCTCAAGAAAAGAGAGTATGAGACACAATTGGGAAATAGAATGGTCACAATTCTGCAACAGAAGCAATAACTCGTACTGCAAAATACACCCCACTCTTCCATCCACAAGACTTGAGGAGCATAGTCATCCTATAAGAAAGATTAACGCTATGTACTTCAGATGTCTCGTTAGTCATGCAACAGTACACGCATACCTTTATAAAATTAAAATGAGCGACTCCGAATTGTGTGATTGTAATCAAAGTTATGATGATATTAATCATTGGATGTTTAGCTGTCAACATAATAGTCAAGCTACAAGATATCTGATGGAAACTCTGTCTAAAGAAAAGGTTCCTCTCCCACAAAGTCAAGTTTCTCTGTTATTTCTCAGTCGGCGACATACTATGGTTCGCACTATATTATGGGAATTTCTTAAACGTATCATAAGAAGAATATAAAAACCAGTACAACTGTATTTTAGATGTAGAATGGTAGAGGTTAGTTGTAGTATACCTATTGTCTTTCCTTTGTAACAATGATATACCCTCTTACCGTTGCCTTTATTGTGTGTTGTAAATAAAGTCGCTATGACGGGCACCTTAGCGTGAAACGAGTGTCCATGTCTATTATACTTTCTTCTTCGCTTTCTACGAATTCTGTTGTATAGGGCAATGAATGATGTGTGACTTGGATATGAGTAAATATGTTTGCTGCGACATGTCCTTTGTTTCTCTTTTTATGTCATATTACTTATTTACTTAGTTCGTGGCTGAATGGGATCCAACACCCAAAGCCAAAAAACGTCTTTATTGGATATTTTGGATTTTTGGTTACCGCTAGACCAAATACTCGGCAAGGGATCAATACCTTCCATCCCATAGCTGGTAGACGGAATATAGCTATAACCTAAAATAAAACCCAGATTATTATTTTTTCAATGTATACATTTTAAAATGGAATTGTCTGAGTGTACACACTAGATACAAATTGAGTGAATGAAAGGATTAGTACTGAGTATGTCATTTTATTAAAATTCCAGCTAAGCGCTTTCAGCCATTAGGTCATTCTCAAAGCTGTCGACAAGAGAAAAACATACAACAGGTACAATGTACACACAATGAAATCAAATGTTTGATGTTACATCATTATTTAAGTAAAATTTGTTAAAATTACCCTATAAAGAGGGTGTGCACACATATCATTTAGTTGGTAATCAAATTAGACGTTTCGTTATGTGAATTACAATTGTACACACTCTTTATACCTATAGTAATTTAAACAAATTTTAGTTAAATAATGATGTAACATCAAATATTTTATTTCATTGTATGTAGCAGTTACAGGGTTTGATGTTTTTTGACACTTTCTGTATATTTTTTTCTTGACGAGAGCTTTCAGAATGGTCTAATGGATGAAAGCGCTTAGCTGGAATTTTAATAAAATTACACACTCAGTACTCGTCATCTTGCCCCGCCCTCCCCTACAGCCACACAAGTGAACAATTTTATAATTGGATATTTTTCAAGGTGTCTCAAAGATGTACAATAATGATTTTCAGTTGACTAGAGCGAGTACGGCGGGTCCTATACATCCAGATATACTACATTTTTGGTTATTTATGGAGAAATTTCGGTTTGTTAGCACGATACATACCCCGAAGTGTTTACAAGTGACAATTTTATGACAGAATAGAAAAGTTAGTTTTAATCTTTAACACAGTTTATTTATTGAGTGATTTATTTGTTATATGTTATAGATAACCGTTGGATGTCTATTTGTTTGATGGTTAGATTTCCAGAATATAATGCATACAAACTCAGTCTATATAAATCAAAATAACATATTGTATGCTTAGTATAAATTTAAACTTGGGAAACAAAATAATTTCACCAGTTAAGACACCAAGAAGAAGAAGAAGAAGAAATATAAAAAAGAAACAACTTATGAGATGAGGAAGAACATTTCTACCTAGTGGTTCTTAACGTTAAGATCGTTTTGAGTCGTAATAAGTTGCCTAAGAATGTGCATGTTCTATATGCTACGAAAAACTCACCCCGAAACACGATGAAAAGAAAGACAAAAGGAGTGAAGTGCATGGCACTACCCTGAAGAAAAGGATATCCGAAATCCAGGAAAGTAGGAATGAACAGGAATCTTATCGGATGCGATGATGGGATAGAAGTTATTCCTGGAATACATTGTTCTTTGACGGATGTATTTTGGGAAGGACTGGCTCAGTGTGTGTGGGAACTAATTTCAGAATAATACATTTTGTCACTAAGTTACAGTGCTGTCAATCTCTTAACATAGTATAATATTTTTAATACACCTGTTTTGATTTTAGAGGAAGTAGGTTTCCTGTTATGTTGTTAGCGTACTTTGTAAGCTCAGGAGGAATATTTTCAAACTCTAAATCTGATGCGCCCATTTTTATACAAAAAATAACCCTTAAGAACGGCGCATCGCCAATTTACTTCAAAGAGCTTATTTGACATCCATTGCAGTCGCTATTGTTTAAAACAATTACAGAATATTTATTTCGTAACAAGTGATGGAATGAAAATGCATGC
Organism: Galeruca laticollis; assembly: GCA_963921935.1. Taxonomy (NCBI): domain Eukaryota; kingdom Metazoa; phylum Arthropoda; class Insecta; order Coleoptera; family Chrysomelidae; genus Galeruca; species Galeruca laticollis. The sequence goes on along the minus strand of OY998175.1, from coordinate 207,814,224 downwards.
AAACCCCAAAAGAAACAACTGTAACAGAATGGATATTTTGTCATTACGTTATTAAAAATAATTTCATTCACTGAGTATAGTCGTATGGGGAAAGAAATTTATTCAAAATCTAAGATACGACTCAAAAATATAAACTACCCTTCCAAAAGCAACGTTATTATTAATTATTTTCCGATAATCTGAATTATATATTCAAATCTCATACCAAAGAAAGACAGCATAGATGATTTAAGTTAAATTAACTTACAATGAATTCATTCTCAAGCATACGATTATATCAGCTGTCGAGAATAGTAGTACCCACTCTACCCTTATCTGCTATGTTCCACTCTTTTCGATACTACTCTATTTTGCTCGTATCTATCTTGAACGTCTACTGTGATCCAGTTGCATAATCGCTGTACATTACACTCCAGTAGAACCCTGCTTTGTCCATTTCCATTCTACTCAACTCAGCATTCCTTCCATTCTATGTACTTTAATTTTCCCTTCTCTGTTATATTTTGCTTCACTCTGTTCCTCACCCTTCTCCTCTGTTCTTCTGTGTTCTGGTTTTATCTTCTTTGCTCCGATCTTAGATAATCTCCACTGCGCTACTCTCCTCTATTTAACTAATTTTTTTTATTTCTCCTAAATATTTACAGAATGCAAAAAAACTTTCTTATCTAAAACATCTGACAGTTCTATTTACAATAATCACTTTGATTGATTTCCCATTTCTATTTCAACCCGACCTCACGAATGATTTACAATTAAAGGCGCGCCTCGAAGTACTTACGCCTCGATTGACATATTCGCACAATTTTTAATGTTTTGATTTATTGTCCGCAATCGTTAAGGAAACAATTAAAGCAACGACTACCTACTAGCCTCCCGCGACTTCGGTAAATGTTATACACGGCAATACTTTTATTTGTTCAACTGGATTTAGTCATGATTAAGCCCTTATTACACAAACATGCGACCGTACGGTGTAGAGTTTTAGAAAAAAATGAACTGGAACTGTATTAAAGGATGGGAAGACTTGGGACCGGATTTAGAACTTGTATCATTTTTAGTAGAGAATGAACATTTGGGTAACATATACAGGGTGTCCCGGGACTAATCGGAAAAAAAGTCAGGAGCGTATAATCTGAGCCAAAATAATGTTAGTACTTCATATAAACTTTTTCTATGCAGGCCATCGTTTCCGAGTTATAGGCCTCCAAAGTTTTAATTTTGAATTTGGTTTTTATTTTTATTTTTTTTACTAGTTATTTGATCTTTATAAAATTTACGGCAAAGCTATAATATACTTGTATGTTTATTTTGGAAAGGTAAACAGATTTACAGTAGTGCCTTGAAGCCAGGGACGGACTACTCGCAATGGTTAGTGATCCAAAAAATTTGCAGGGATGGCACACCCGGTATGAAATTATCAAAATTCACTTCCCCACACATTAAGCTAACGAAAAGGTACTCCTATTGAAATTCTATAAAATAAGCCGTTTGGCTAATATTTACAGTTTTATTAATGCACTACGTACCAATTAACGCATTCACCATTTTTATAAGTACACAACGAGGTAAAAGTAACTTATTAATACGATGTCCAAGATTTACCAACAGTACTACATAGAAATAATTTAACGATAGCAGAAGATAAAAAACATTAACGACTTATTAATTCGAAAGTTGGTTTAAACTTTTTATAAGTGTTTTTACCATTTATCAAGTAACCATAGGATTAGTTGTCAAACGTTGTGTAGAATAGTTCGTAGTCAGTACTTGTCAATAATTCATAAGTCCTTAATAACAGTTACAAGTCACTTTTATTGAGTACGGAAATATGCATTTAATGTATGGACTGGCTTCTCGAAACTGTTTAAACTGTTTAGAGGGGCCAGAAGGCTTTATGCAGAACATTTTGCAAACAGAGCATTGCCAGACAGACGAATGTTTGAGCGTATTGGTTTCAGGTTACGAGAAACAGGAATGAATAAGTAAATGTAATTTTCCATGTATACAAAACAAAATAATAAAACTTTATTGCCAAAAAAGGTGGAGAAGTTCCAGTACGAAGCTTACGTACTGTGGCAGTTGAACAAGACTTGTTAAATGCAGTTGATAATGAACCATCAACGAGTTCACGAAAATTATCAAGAGAACATAACGTCTCGAAATCAGTTGTTCATCGCATCCTGAAAGAATAGATGTTATATCCGTTTCACATGAAAAAAGTACACATTATCCTGCACGACTTGAGTACAGCCAGTGGTTTCTGCGACAACAACAAACAGACAATACATTTATTAGTAACGTTCCCTTTATGGAGGAATCCGGTTTCACCAGAGATGGAGTCATTAATTCTCATAATATGCATTTATGGAATGATGTGAATTCACATGGCATTATCCAAACTAGGATTCAGCATAAATTGATGGTTAATGTTTGGGCAGGAATAGTTGGCAATCATTTGATAGGGCCATACTTTATTGACGGTACTTTGACCGGTCAGAGATATTTGGAGTTTTTGCAAAATGAGTTATGGAACCTGTTTGATGATGTGCCACTACAAACTCGTAGGTATTTATGGTTCATGCATGATGGGACCCCTTCTGATTTCAGTTTAGATGTACGACAGCATTTACACACAAGGTTTCCTAATAGATGGATTGGTCGTGGAGGCCCTTTTCAATGGTCACCGCGATCAGGAGACGTTATTCCTATGGATTTCATTCTCTGGGGTTATCCCAAAAGTAAGGTATACGAAACACCTGTGCAAACAAGACAAGATTTAATAGACAGAATTGTGTTACACTGCAATGTTATTAAAAATAATATGGGATTGCTCTTTCAAGTGCAAAGAAACAACCTTCGTAGACTTAGAATGTACGTGGAAATGGGAGGAGCTCATATTGAACATTTATTAGAATAACGTTAGTTTTTGTTGTTGTTTAGGAATTAGTTTTAGTCTAATGTTTTATAACGTGTGTTTTTTGAGGTTTTCTTAATGGCTTAATAATGTTGTGTTCGTAATTTTGATTAAAAGCAACTAATTACGTTGTTTGCCTACCTATTTAATTCCCATTAAATAAGTTCTCAATGTTTTTATCATCTGCTATCATCAAATTATTTTCTTGTAGTACTGTAGGTTAATCTTGGACATCGGGTTAATAAGTTAGTTAGGTAAATCGGTACGTAGTGCATTAATAACACAGTAAATATTAGCCAAACGGCTTATTTTATCGAATTCCAAGAAGAGTACCTTTTCGTTAGCTTAATGTGTGGGGAAGTCAATTTCGATAATTTCATATAGGGTGTGCCATCCCTGTAAAATTTTTGGATCACTGACCATTGCGAGTAGTCCGTCCCTGGCTTCAAGGCACTACTATAAATCTGTTTACCTTTCCAAAATAAACATACACGTACACTATAGCTTAGCCGTAAATTTTATAAAGATCAAATAATTAGTACAAAGAATAAAAATAAAAACCAAATTCAAAATTAAAACTTTGGAGGCCTATAACTCGAAAACGAGGGCCTGTATTGAAAAAGTTTATATGAAGTACTAACATTATTTTGGGTCAGATTATACGCTCCTGACTTTTTTCCCATCAGTCCCGGGACACCCTGTATATCAAAGTTTCTTAGTTTCTTTACCTTCTCTTTCTTTCTTGTTTCTGTTACCGTGCAGGACCCAAAACATCTTAGTTACTTCAAATGATATTGCTATTCGTCCCCCGCCAAAAGAATACTTATTTCCAAAGTCTTCCACATCCCGATATTGAAAATGACCTTCATGACCTGGGATTAACACTTATCTCTCCTGTTTCATACGTCAAATGCGCCTCGCCCGATGATGACTATGCACATGTCCTGAGCTTCCGCCGTATAACTTATGTTCTACCCACCAGTAATAATCCATCCATCCATGGCTCTACAACCCGGGGTGGGTCTTGGCCGCCTCAACAATTCTCCTCCATTCATGTCGATCCTGAGTACTTTCTTCCCAATTAAGGACTCCCAAAGTTTGCAGGTCCTTGTGTATATTATCACGCCATCGAAGTTTTGGGCGCCCAAGTGGTCTTTTGTTGTTAGGGGCTTCTTCCCAGACCATTTTAATTAGCCTTGAGTCATTACTCCTCTGGACATGTCCCAGCCATCTTAATCTGTTGGATTTAATTTCTTGTACTATACTTGGGCTATTATATAGTTCATATACCTACCTCATTGTTCGTGCGCCTCCTATACCGCACTGTTTGTTCATCCCAGACTCCTCCGTATATTTTCCTAAGGATCTTTCTTTCGAAACGATTGAGTAGTAGCGTGTCTTGTACCGTCATGGTCCATGTTTCGCTGCCGTATGTTACAACTGGTCTTATAATAGTTTTATATATGTTTATTTTTGTTTGCCTTGTCAGAGTCCTTGATCTTAATAATTGTTGGGTTGCATAATAGCATTTATTTCCTTGAAGTATACGCTGTTTAATTTCTACTTTAACGTTATTATCTGATGTTATTAGAGCTCCTAGATATTGAAAAGTCTGTACATGTTCGAAGTTGTATTCGTAACATTTTGACGTATTCGATCTCGTCCTACGTTTCGTGTCATATGCATATACTTAGTTTTTTCCTCATTGACTTTCAGTCCCATTTTCTTTGCCTCTTTTTCTAGTTTTATAAAGGCTTCCTTCACGTTAACTGTACTTCTTCCTACAACATCTAGATCATCTGCATAAGCTAGAATCAGGCAGGGTCCATTATGGCCGCATATGTTCGTAGTTAGTTCGGTTCGTCTTACTACCTTCTCCAAGGCAATGTGAAATAGAGCCGGCGACAGTAATAATGTTTCACTATAAACTTCGATTCTTATTACTCATAAAAATACATCACACAGAATATTCATTTCTACAGATAAACTTGCTTTCTTTGCAAACAGACACAATATATCGCCGATTCTTGTCCCAACACTTCCCTCGGCCATCCCCCCTATTAATTGCATCCGTCAATATTGAACCCACATCTTCTGATGATCCAGCCACTACAGATTCCATTCCGGACATTCCTGAATTACCCACTGTAGTATCACTCACCCTCACATCTCCTATAACTGACAAAAATTGACAGAGACTAAAGAGAACACACGAAAACCATCTTCTACGTTAAAAAGCTTAAAGCTAAATTCTTAATAAAGGAAAGCAAAAATCCTCATGGCAAAGTCCTCGTTGGATCATAATACAAATCCCAGTCAAGCCTGGAATAAATATGTACAAATCCAAGGCTTGAAAACTAATACTAAAATTCCCTCATTAATTTTCAATGATACTGTTATCTCCAATAGCCAACAAATTGCTGAGTCACTCGCACAAAACTTTGAGGGTACATTTAAAAACCGTAACTCCATTTCTGTTTCTCATATTCAGCCTTCCTTCCCTCTTCGGTTGAATCCTCATGACGTAGCGTTTATCAACGCCCCTTTCTATTTAAATGAACTGAAATCAGCATTGTCTGACGATGACCCTTACATATTTCTTAAGAAAATATCCAATACATCTTTCTAAGCTTCTTGAAATATATAACCTCATCTGGAGTGCTCATCAGTTCCCTGATGTATTGGGCAAATCTATAATTATTCCAATAAAAAATCAGATCAATCTACCATATTATCCAATCCAATCATTCCCAATACCCAATCCGGCTTCCTGCGTCATCGATCCACTTGCGACAACCTTGTTCTTCACACAAACATATATCTCTTCAGCAATAAGTAATTACCAGGACGTCGTTGCAACTATCTTCGATATTGAAGGTGCTTTTGACTCGATATCTGGAAAGGCAACACTAAATAAACTTTCCCAATATAATATTCTATCATTCAACCACAAAAACTAGTGAACCATCAGGGTTTCCGCTAACGGTAAACTCTCCTTGCCTCGTCCACAAAAGGCTGATGTCCCTATAGGGTTCGTATTTAGCTCTACTCTATGCATTCTCACAATAAAAGAAGTATGCTACAACTTTCCTGCTCCCATAAAATATGTCCAATATGCTGATTATCTAATTGTTTATGGCCATGGTGAATCGATCGCATTCACATGTTAACTCCTTCAAAACATTTTCTTTAATAACTCCCCGTTGTAACACAATATAAAATTCTCGGAATAACCCTCGACTCTCGACTTATTTGGTTACACCATATCCATGATCTTAAACGCATATGTTTAAAGAGATTGAACAGAATTAAAACCCTCAGTCCCCTTCATTGGGGTTCAGAAGAAATTGCACTATTAAGAGTTTACGGAAATCACATATGTTCGAATCTTGACTATGGTTGCTTTATCTACATGTCTACCTCCAAATCCGTTACAGATTTATTGAACTCTGTTCAAAATACCACTCTCCGCCTCTGCCTTGGTGCTGCTGTAAGTCTATATATTGAAGTTAATGAACTACCCCTCTCCTTAAGACCACAATACGTTATCCTTTCATAAGCAGCCTCAGTATCCTACAACCCTCTCAATCCTGTTCACTCGTTTTTTACTACTAATCTCCCTACTAACTCTCGAACAACTATAAAATCTATTTCCCAATTTCTCACACCTTTACTCAATGATGCAGATCTCTCTGACATCCCCGCTTTTCTACCTCTCTTTGGACCAAAAATATTCCCATAATCGATACCTTACTCACCATTTATAATAAGAAGAAATCTCCCAGTGCACTTGTAAAGAAAGCATTTCTGGGAATATTACAAAAGAAATTTTACGACTTAATATTATAGGCCGATGCCTTCAAAACTGACTCCGGTATTGGTTGTGCAGTCACCTACGAACATGAACTGACAGGCTCCGTCTCTTTACCTTCAACGAGTAGTGTTCACACGGATGAGCTTTACAGCATTCTTCAAGCTTTGAAATATATCTCCCTTCCTCACAAAAATATTGCCATATTTAGGTACTGATTCTCTTCCATCAATTCAGTCAATTAAAACCATCTTTCTACACTAACCACCCAATTATTCACAACATACATGACTTGCTCGTGATGTAACAGTTTCTCTCATCTGGCTGCCATCTCACATTGGTAACGAAACTGCGGATCACCCCGCCAAAGAAACTGCGTCTAGCAACAACCCAAAATCCATAGGCTAGCTTGCAACCTACCTCAAGTACCACTTCATAAACCTTATGCAAGAACCTTGGCAATATCTATGGCAAAATAGTATGACAGCACTTCTCCTCTTTCCCTGAAGTGGAGGAGGAGAAGCTACTCCAATCAGAAGACTTCGAATTAGTCACACAAAACTCATACATGTTTATCTGACGTCTTCAGGAAATCGTCCTGTTTTCCGTAGCTGTAATGCTTTATTGACCGTTAAGCACATACTCTCTGACTACAAACAACGTATCAACGACATGAACTACAGCCTAACCTCAAGGTAATGCTCCACCGAGATCATGAAACTTTTACGTTTTCTCAAAGCTACAAACCTCTACCATAAAATATAATTTAAGAATAGTAATAGTTATTAATTTTTCCATATAAATATATGTCATTATTCTTTTGTACCAGTCGAGGCATGCTCGGCTGAAATAAAAAAAAAGTAATTTATCCGATAAATGTATTTTACTGTTGATACTTAATCGACTTTGAATAGTTGTTGATTCATTATTTTCTTAATTCTAATAATTGTAACTTAGTTCGTGTATATAATAAATCAATTGTGAGAATTGTACACCGTCTTTCATTTAAGCGATAATTTAACGCGTGTTATATTTGGTAACCCCGTATATGGTTCAACACTGTAGATGCTGACAGCGGACTTTATTATTTGTTTATTGTTGAATTATTATTGTACATATTTTGATTGCTGATATAGATAGTTTTGCTAGTTAATAAATTCATTTTACATATTCAGTCTGATGTTAACTGTTAAATAATAAAGATCGTAATAATAAAATAATATTGTTTAATTGAGTTTTTGAAAGTAGTTGGAATAAAGTATTAAAATTGTTTTTTAAAAATAAGTTCTCGATACGGAGACTTATAAGTGGCGCAGTCAGTAGGATTTTCGTAGGAAATCCATCGTGGACAATCCGTGAGTGTCAATTCTTTGACGAAAATCGAAACCAAACCAGTTCCAGTGGAATCCATCGTGGAAGCCAGGGGCACATATTGAAGAAACCGTTACTAGATACAGATAACGGATGTGGTAAGAATTTAGTTCACGTCAGACTCCTCTTCACCTATAGAATCCTTAAGTGAAATCGATAGCTCTGAAGAGTTCGATAACTTCGATAATTATTTTTCAAATTCCAACTTTATAGATAATAATATAATTAATAGTTTAAGCAATTTAACAATCAATATGCCGGTGCCAACTTTAGATATTAAAACTTCGTCTATTATTCCAAATTTTGATGGAAATGCAACTAAGTTACATAGATTTATAAGTGTTACCGAATCTATTCTAACTCATTATTTTGATAGAGAAAATTTACATAATTTTCAAAATATTCTTTTGCTAAATGGTATTCTTAATAAATTAGCAGGTAGAGCGGAAGAAGCGGTAGCTATAAGTGGTTCAAATAGTAATTGGACAGATATAAAAAACACATTAATACCAAACTTTGGAGATCAAAGAGATGAAAATTGTATAAATCAGGATTTAGTAAATATGAGACAAAAAACCAATGAAACTACTTATCAATTTCACGAGAGAATTTTGCAGTTATTTAACACTATTTGTAATTATATTGATTTACATAGTCAAGGACTTGGAAGGGACTCAAAAAGATCATTCTTCACTAAACAAAGTTCAAAAACATTTCTCGCAGGTTTAAAGGAACCGCTAGGTCCTATAATGCGAGCTATGAGACCTAATAGTCTAGAACAAGCTATACAATTTATAAGAGAGGAAGATAATATTAATTATATTCAGAAAGGCCAACATTTTTCTAATGACACAAATTCTAATAATAGTGTGAGGAAATCTAATAATAATTCTAGGTATTATAATTCATTGCCTCAAAATTATAGACAAAATTATTGGCAGTATCCTAACCAACCTCCTTTAAGAAATCCATCATATCAACAACCCTCAACGTCCCAACAATTTCCCAGAGGACCCATTCAAATACAACAGCATACAAATCCTGCTCATTCTCCTAAATATCCGAAAAATAATCAAGTTTTTAGAAATCCCCAGAATGTATGGAAACCAAACCCGCAATACAAACCAAATATCCCTACCCCTATGAGTACTTCGACTAGACAAACTTCAAATCATTTCAGAAATCAAAATCATAACCGAAACCAAAAACCAAATTATATTGCCGAAGAAATATTTAATAGTAATACTTCAGATAATACTAGGGATGAAAGCGAAATAGCTCATTCTTCTAATCAAAATTACGAATATTATAGTGACGAAGTAGATGAAAATTATTCAGAAAATGTAAATTTTCAATTGGTTCACGAAATGGACGAAATGACATACATAAATTAAATATTTCTACAAATAAACCAGAATTACCTTTTCTTAAAATTTCAAATCCTCCTCTAAAATTATTATTAGATACTGGTGCTACAAAATCATTTTTACGACCAGAAATTGCGGAAAAATATTATAAAGAAAAAATTTTCTTGGAACCTTTTACTGTTACAGCAGTGTATCAGTCGTCAACTCATCAACACTGTGCTAAAATACCTTTATTTTCAGAGTTTAAACAAAGTGGTAATATAAAATTTCATTTATTTGATTTTCATGAATATTTTGATGGTTTAATAGGGTCAGATAATTTAAAATTACTTAACGCCAAAGTTGATTTTGAAAAATCAAGTGTAGACACTCCATTTGCTTCTATACCTATAAATTATTTTTCAAGTAACCGTAAATGTAGCTTTAAGACAAAAATAGAACCATATAGTAGAATTCTAGTTAATATTTCTGTATCGACATATAATGGTGATATTTTAATACCAAAGCAAAATATAAAAAATTGTGAAATTCCTATTATTCTCACAATTGCAAAAAACGGATATGCAATTGTAGAAATTTTTAATAAAACGAGCGAAGACATTATTTTTAATTTAACAGAACCTATAAAATCAGCTGCTTTTGATAAAAATTGTTATGAGTTATTTCACGCAGATGTTAGAGACAGTGGTTACACTGAGAAACCTGACATTGAAGCACTTTTAAGAACCGATCATTTAAATTCGGAAGAAAGAAATCATATTTTGAAACTTTGCCGTAAATATAATGATATATTTTATAGAGAAGGAGAACCTTTAACTTTCACTAATTAAATTAAACATAGTATAAAAACTAAAGACGAACTTCCAATTTATTCAAAATCTTATAGATACCCTTTTGCACATAAACAAGAAATTCAACGTCAAATTAAATATATGTTAGATCAAGGTATTATAAGGCCAAGTACAAGTGCCTGGTGTTCGAATATTTGGGTTGTCCCAAAAAAACCAGATGCGTCAGGGAAGAAAAAGTATAGAATTGTAGTAGATTTTCGTAAGTTAAATGAAAAAACTGTAGATGATAGATACCCTATTCCTTTAATAAGTGACGTAAAGGATAAACTAGGTAAATGTAATTATCTCAGTACTTTAGATTTAGCTAGCGGATTTCATCAAATAGAGATGAGTCCCGAAGATATACCAAAAACAGCTTTTAGAGTTGAAAACGGTCATTACGAATATTGTCGCATGCCAATGGGTTTAAAAAATTCACCCGCAACTTTCCAAAGGGTTATGGATAATATTCTCAGAGAATTACAGAACGAAATTTGTTTAGTGTATCTCGATGACATAATAATATTTTCGACTTCATTACAGGAGCACGTAACTAATCTTGATAAAGTTTTTAAACGATTAAGAGAAACAAATTTTAAATTACAATTAGATAAGTGTGAATTTTTGAAAAAAGAAGTTGCTTATTTTGGTCATATAGTAACACCGGAAGGAGTTAAACCCAACCCGGATAAAATTTCAGCTATAAAAAATTATCCAATTCCAAAGACTACCAGAGAAATAAAATCATTTTTAGGTTTGATTGGATATTATAGAAAATTTATTAAAGATTTCGCAAAAATTACTAAATCTCTTTCTAAATGTTTAAAAAAGGATGCAAAAATTATACATGATGCTGAATTTAAATGTTGCTTTGAAACTCGTAAAAATCTTTTAGAAAACGAACCAATTTTACAGTATCCGGATTTTAATAAAGATTTCATATTAACTACAGATGCTAGTAATATTGCTCTGGGTGAAATATTATCGCAGGGCACAGTTGGGAGAGATAGGCCCGTGTCTTATGCTTCTAGGACTCTTAATGAGTCAGAACAAAATTATAGTACAATAGAAAAAGAATTCTAAGCTATTGTGTGGGCTACAAAGTATTTTAGACCCTACTTATACGGTAGAAAATTTAAAATTATTACTGATCATAAACCATTGAAGTGGCTTATGAATTTGAAGGAGCCAAACTCTAGGTTAGTGAGGTGGCGCCTCAAGCTGGAGGAATTCGATTATGAGATTGAATATAAACGTGGAGTAGCAAACAGTAATGCTGATGCTCTTTCAAGGGTAGAAATCAATTCCAAAGAAATATTTGAATATATGGAAAATTTTAATAAAGCTCTTTCAGAAGATCCACGAGATAATAATGAGAATGAGTCTTTAATAGTAAACTTGGATGATAATAATGACGACAGGGAAGGAACAGACGATCTCACTGTTCATACCAGTAGAGAAGAGCCAATTTTAGGAATGACAATTACGGAAAAATGTGTAAATTCTTATGACCACCAAATCATAATAGATTTTGTTTTACATTCGGCAGCTAAACCTAAAATAGAACAAATTTTCAAATCAAAAAAACGATTACATGTTCAAATTGCATGAAATAATTTACAACAAGACATTATAAATTTATTTAAAAACTATGTAGATCCAAAATACACTTATGGTATATATTTCTTGAAAGAAGGACCCATATCACGTATGTTAGAGATATTAAGAGAAACGTTCAAAAATTCGGCTTATAAGTTAATACATTGTAAGTTAAAATTGACAGATATAGGTGAAAAAGACGAACAGCATCAGATTATTCGACACACTCATGAAGGTGAAACTAATCACCGTAGCATAATTGAGACAGAGACAAGAATAAAAAGAACTTATTATTGGCCTAGTATAAAAAATGATGTAACAGATTTTATTAACAAATGTGAAATATGTCAAACTAATAAATATGATCGTAATCCTCCTAGACAAAAATTAATGATCACTCCGATGGCATCCAAACCGTTTGAAATTATTTATATTGATTGTTTTTCAGCACAAAATCAAAATTTTTTAACATTAATAGACAGTTTTTCCAAATATGGGCAACCTTATCCAATCATGTCTTTAACAGGAGTAGAAATTATTAAATCATTATTAGTTTTTATGACTCATCATGGTAAACCGACATTAGAAATTATGGATAATGGTAAAGAACTCAAAAATTCATTGTTACAAGAATTGCATAAAATTAAAAGTCATTATGTTTCTTCCAACAGTTCTCAATCGAGAGGTGCTATAGAACGTTTTCATTCCACAATTATCGAACATTTAAGAGTTATTAGAGCAAAAAATAAAGATAAAATTAATTTATTAATGGATATGCCTTATGCAATTTTAGGTTACAATAATTCAATTCACTCTGTAACTAAACAGAAACCTATAGATATTATAAATGGACATTTCGATTCGGAAGAAATTTTCGATATAGACATTGACAAAAAATTAATTAATAATTATATACACGAACATCGCGAGACAACCGTAGAACTTTATAAAAAACTGAATGAGCGACTTATAACAGAAAAAGAAAAAACAATAAATTACCATAATAAAGACAGGCACGAACCTTTAGAATACTTATTAGAAATAAATTGAATCCAAATTTTGATAAATATAAAATCAAAGAAAATAAAAACACTACGGTAACAACAACGAGAAATGCAATTTTACACAAACAAAATTTAAGACGACCAAAAACTAACACGACAAAACTTTTACAGGATGCCACTAATCCTTATGATCCTGGTCCTACAACCAGTAAAACCCCAGGAAATTCAAATGATGAACCTGAACAATAATCCTGGAATACGTCCTTATTTATTAGGTACCGCTAAAGTTAAATCTAGTATTCATACATTTCTTCACTATTATGATCTTTTACCAATTAGAAATGAAATTCAAATTTTAAAATTAGCTTTCAAAAATGTAACAGAGGCTATTCAAATTGGCCTTAGTTATCCATATCATATAGAATTAGAAAATTTTATTAAAGGTGTTTCTTATCAATTAAATAGTGCAGAAAATAAATTAAATTCTTTAATGCCTTCTATTAGGGTCAAACGAGGTCTTTTCAACGGACTTGGCAATGTAATAAAAGTCATTTCCGGGAACTTAGACGCTGATGATGCATTACGATATGATGAAGCGATTTCAACACTACAAAATTCTCAACAGGAAATTGTAAACAATCTAAATCAGCAAATCTCACTTACAAATGATATAATTCAAAACTTTAATGAAACAATGAACTTAATAAAACATAATCATAATTTTTTCAGGAATAGAAAAAATCAGAAATTCGCTTAATACGTTTATTTTTGAATTTGATGATTATTTACAAACGCGAAATATTTTAGATCAGTTAAATCTGAATATAAATATAATTTTACAAATATTAGGGAAAAAAGAAAATGCTATAGCATTTGCACGCCTTGGTATACTTCATACAAGTATAATTAAAATTGTAGAAATGGAATCAATGGTATATACAGTTTTAAAATTTCATACAGTAGATGAAATACTTTTTCAAAATTTAGAAAATGACACTAATAAATATTAAGGAGTATTAGATGTAGAATCATATTACTCAGGCACAAAGATTATTTTTGTTATTCACTTTCCTATAGTATTACCTACCCCAAATTCTACTACGATTATCCCTCGTAATACCTATCTGATAATGAATAACGATTTCTACCAATACATCCAACAACCCTGCATCAAGCTAGAAACCAGCCACTACTGTCCAGATGGAAGAATGTCCAGGGGAGTGGAGAGCGAAGATTGCGTATTCGAATTACTACAGTTACAGCATCCCAAACCCAAGAGTTGCCAAAGAACCCCAAACAAAATTTCAAGAAATCTAGTTCAACAAATTGATGACGCTCACTACATTGCTATTTTTATTAATCGAACCAAGATAGAAACACGATGTGGAAGAAATGACTTCACATTCCTAAAAGGAAATTTTCTCATCAATGTACCTTAGAAATGTGAATTTATATTAGAAAACGAAAATTTTATTAATGAAAAATTTATAACGAAAGGTCAACCTCTATTGCTGCCTGAAGTTACCATAGATTATTCAAGAAAAGAATAGGAACTACCCGAAATAAATTTAGAAAATATACCACTAGATGACATCCATTCACTTCAAGAAAAACAAAAACAAAATAAACCAATGGTCTTGAAACATCTCAACGTAAACCCAGTTTCACCCTGGAATATAATGGCGTATATTATAATAGCCATTTTAATATGTATCTACGTCGCAACAAAAATTAGAAAACTCTATGTATTAACCACAGAAGCTTCCATAGAAGAGGTAGAAGATGAAACAGCCCATCCTGAGCCACAACCAAGGGCATTTTTCACTCCTTGAAATATGCCAAACTCTAAGGGCGGAGGTGTTATATCTGGTAACCCCGTATATGGTTCAACACTGTAGATGCTGACAGCGGACTATTATTTGTTTATTGTTGAATTATTATTGTACATATTTTTATTGCTGATATAGATAGTTTTGCTAGTTAATAAATTCATTTTACATATTCAGTCTGATGTTAACTGTTAAATAATAAAGATCGTAATAATAAAATAATATTGTTTAATTGAGTTTTTGAAAGTAGTTGGAATAAAGTAATAAAATTGTTTTTTAAAAATAAGTTCTCGATACGGAGACTTATAAGTCGCGTTTTTATCAGTTTCTTCGACTCTAATACAAATTCGAAGCTGTTCTTCAATAATTTTTGTTTCGGAAAAATAATCGCACTTATTAAACCCTCCTTAAGTAATAAAGTGTCCGGGAGCACTTATGCCACACACGTAGCTAGCCAGCGATTGCGCCGGACAGCACTCACTCTCTTTTTAATCCATCAATCTAGTAATCGTAGAGAGTAATCGGCTTGCCACGTTTTTATAACTGACAGATAGGAGTGTTAGTGTGCTGCATTGAGAATTTCTTTTTGTATTTCAATGATCAACTTTATCAGAGCCGCGCCAAGATAGTACATGTAAAGGATATAATCAATCCCATTAAAAAATATAAATATAAACCATTTACAAAAATACACAATAATCACAAAAGGATTTATAATAACCAACATCTTTTATAGCAAGCTAAGAAAAAATTCAAATAAGTGAGGAAATGTGATAGAAACTGAAATATTTTAGTCAATATGATGGATATTGTCTATAAAGTGTAACCCAAATAATCAAAATTTATATTGTAATGAAATTAGATAGATTATTCAGTTTTTTGGATATTGTTCAATCCCTTTCACTTGTCCTTTGTATGATTACGCATTTCTGACTGTGTTCAAAAACGTGCAAAATATCGAAAAAACCAGGATTATAATTAAAATTAATGATTGGACAGTAACGTGAAATTATTCATTTGTATTAATTTGAGCAATCTAGAAAAGGCACTTTTATATTCCAACCATTTAGAAAATAAATTTCGACCGAACGATAGATAAACAACAGATATTTTACTAGAAATAAATTGATCAACTCTCTGGAATCTACTCATATTACTTTTTTAAATGAAATTAACCGTTTCTAAATAATTCTACAATATATTGAAAAAATACTAAAAATTCAAAAAAATTTGACAATTGTTTCAACAGTAAAAACACAAGAGCTTTTTTTTTATCGGATAAATTTCTCTTTGCAACGAAACAGTTTTGCCAATCACTAATTTTACGAGAAAAACTGACATGATAAAATCGCGACACCGAAGGTGGAGCGATTTTATCTAATGTCAGTTTTTCGAGCAAATTTAGTGATTGGCAAAACTTTGAGTCAAAGAGGAATTTATCTAATAAAAGAAAAGCTCGAGTGTTTTTTGGCAAGATAAATTAACGACAGAATATATGGATGAACAACAACAATAATTGCGACTCATTGTCATTGTGTAAAAGTGACGTCCGCTTACTAGATATTGAGGAAGAGAAGTTTTTATCGCGATAAAAAAGGATGCACCTTTTTTATCGATGGCAAAGTGACAATAACATTTCCAGGTATATGACATTTTAACATTGGAGTTAATTTATCGATACTAAATATGAATGTTGATTTGTTGCCTACGTCATGTTTTATAATTATTTTTGGCTAGACCAACAAGTGACCTACCTTGTGATTGACTTAATATATATTAATAGAAAAAGAAGGTGAAGATATGATATTACAAATATTAAAGCTTAGATATTATGAGCCCTATGGGGATATATTGGATAAATTTTTCCCATTGTAATAAATACTAAATAACGAAACATAGGGAGCATCACCCTGTATAACAAATTGCGTTTTATATTATAACGCAGGGGTTTCCAAACTTTTTCAATTTGCGGCGCGCTTACAGGTTTAGTATTTTGTCAGGGCGCCCCTACTCGCAATATGCATATATAGTTGTGACCAACAAAGTGTTGCATATGCATAATCTATAAAATATGTGCTTTGCAACTTGCTTAGACTATAGTAGCAAAGCGCAAGCGTTGTACAACATTTTATTTAACACCATTGTAAATATATTGGCACTAGCTACAAAACACATGAATGGAAAAACCTTCAATCTAACGCTCATATACTCATATAGGTTTATTATTAAACTAACACACAAGAATACATTATTGTTGAAGGAAAAAATGATAAGTGTGATGGGTGAGCTTGGTGATTTGCACACATTTTTTCAAAGCGGGTAATAAGGCTTGACACTGCCACTCTCATTTCTTGCTCCACGTTGATCTTTGAACGATATTTGCTCTTTATCACAGCTACAGCTGAAAATCCAGCTTCGCATAAATAGGATGTTGCAAAGGGGATTTGAACCCTCAAAGCTTTTAAACTTAGAGCCGGATATTTATTTTTGACGGATACCCAAAACTCCACCAAATCAGAAGAAGCGAATTTTGATTTTAGGTTGTTGTCGCAAGAGAGTTCAATAAGACTCTCTTCTTCTAGTGAAGTGAATTCTGGTGAAGATTGTGCATGGAAGGGACCTTGAATCCATGCAAATTTTTCGACATTGTCTTGTGTAAAGTACTTTACAAACCATTCTGAGAGTTTCGGAAGGTGTTCGGTGAAAAGGGACAGCAAGTCTTGAGAGATAACGAGCTCATTAGAGGCTGAGAATTTATGAAATTCTGGAAAACAATCTTGACCGCCATCTTCATTAATTTTTCTTATCCACAACTGCAGTTTTTTCCTAAATGCTGCAATGTTCTCTGATAGTTTCAAGATATGCACATGTTATTGCCTTAGAGAGACAGATGTAAAGCATTCAGTTTGTCAAATATATCGCACAAATATGACAATTTGAGCTAAAAGTGGGTATCATCGAAGTATCTGGAGCTTGCATGACCTTCCTCTTCCACGTGAAAACCATCGTGCACTGAAGTAATATAGCAGCGCAGTGTGTTCAGCTCCAATGTCCATATTAAAAATTTGAATAGTCAGGTTTTTAGCGGCCTAGTTTTTATGTAGTTAACTATGTGATACATTCCATAACCAAATTCAATTCACAGCTCAACGACTTCGATGATGTAATGGGACCACTTATCATACGGTGCTTTACTGCGAATAAGTGCCTGCAATCCACCATAACGGCCAGACATTGATCGAGCGCCATCAGTACAAACTCCAAAATACTTCTCCCAATCTAAATTATTCTCTGGTATAAACTTGTCAAGAATTTGAAACAAGTCTTGAGCCTTTCCGCTTTCATCGATACTTTTGCTGAGAAGAAGGTCATCCAGAAAGCGTACGTAACAAATTAGGTGTGCATCTGTATTACTGTCAGTAGCCTCATCAAGTTTCAGACCAAATTTCTTGCCTTTCATTTTCTCTATCAATTGATCATTAAGATTCTCAGCTATATGATGGATTCTTCGACTAATAGTATTGTTAGATAGAGGTACCTTTGAAATTCGTTTTCCCGCCGATTCTCCATCATAATGTTAACCATGTCGACAGCAGCCGATAAAATAAGTTGTTCTGCGATGGTGTGAGGTTTCTTGCACTTCGACACCCTGTATGCAACTTTGAAAGAGGACAGAAGTCCGTTGCTAGGTACTTAAGTTTGTTGAGTAAACACGTTCTTTTGTTTTTCTACATTCTGCAACTTTCTTGTGAAAAATTCGCATGACTTACCAACCATCGTAGGATGAATGGTTTCGAGATGTTGTTCTAGATTACTTGGGAGCATATTTTCGACTGCTAGAATTTTCAAACAGAGTACACAGTGCGGTCATTCCTAATGATTTACTTCGATTGAAGTCTTAATACTATCATCGTATTTGCCATGTTTCCTTCTTTTTACTCCTCCGTCACTTGCCGATGCTTGGTCACTCTGTTACGATCTATCCATTTTCTTATTTAATAAAAATCTTTCCATCTTGTGACTAACTTTTTACGAAAAAAACGAAGCAATCGATTGGATATTGGAACGTTTATGTGTCCAATTTCGTAAATCACAACAATTTGAATCACTACTAAACTCTCTATTACTATATTTCTATTTATCATAACAGTTCAACCGCTGACAATTCCTTTTATGTCTCACTGTAAACTAATCCAGCAAAGCGGACTAAGGCGACTTAAATACTGTCAAAGAGCGCACGCGAAAACTCTCGTCGAGCGACGCGCAGGTCGAATATGGGCTTCTGGGAATTCTAGAAACTTGATTTGCACTTATGCGTCACCGGCGTTGCCAAACGTAACTCAAATTCTACCTTATCAGGAGCGCCTGGCGGCGCCCGTAGTTTATTCTCGTGCCGCCCCGGGGCGCCACGGCGCACACATTGGAAACCATGGTTGTAACGTATAAATTAAAGAAAGCTGACGTTGACATACGACCAAAGAAAAAAACAGTCAGCTAAGCAGTCTAATTTTGTTGCAAAAAGAGAATATTTTAACAGGAAATAATAATTACGTGAAAATAACGAAATTTTGCTGAATCGAATAAAATAGTTATTTATGTAACAAGTGTGTAAAGTAGCCTTTTTTCGACGAATGTGAATATTGTCGCATGAGCCGCAGGCGAATGCGACAATCACATGAGTCGAAAAAAGGCATTTACACACGAATTGCATACAATATTTTTTCTACTACCGAAAATTTTATCAATATACAGAAGTTTATTAGTAATTTTCTTTACGCACTAGTGCGTAAAGTATGTTTCTTTACGCACTAGTGCGTAAAGTAAGTTTAAGTTTTCTTTAGAAGAAATTATAACGCTTTTATTGATTCCTAATAAAATATATTATATATTGATTAATATTTTGAACATTTTAATCAAAATTAGAACAAATTAATAAAACAACAGACGAATTCAGTTATTAACAATATCAATATTGAAGGTGCAATTTGTGCAGTTAATAAATTTTAATCCTTTAGCTTGCTCTAAAGAGTTGTCCGTGGATTTAGAAACTACAGTAGTATTGCTAATGTTAGCTAATCCATAGGATGAAGAATTGCCGGTAGCAAGGGTGGATGTAGTAGAAAGGGTGTTATCTTCCAATAAAATCGTATTACCATTATTTTGGGATGTACAAGGGAAATTATTATCATCATCCATTAATATTAAATTAGAAATATTATTTCGTTTAGTTAATGTAGAGTCTACGTAGCTCTCTGCAACTGTAGACGACTTCCAGCCTCCGTGTTTCTTTACGGTTAGGAGGTCTCCTCTAGAGTTCGCTAACATGGTGGCCGATGACCTTCTAAAACAATGTCCTGTATACATGGCTGGATCAGGTAAATTAAGGTACTTTGCTATAATAGATGGCATTTTGCCAAATGTGTTTATACCCACTGGTTGTTTTGTGCATTTATTATTTACATATTTTAAAAAGAATCTGGAAGTATCCACCATAGGAGGTCTTAAAGCAATATATTTTCTAATAAAAGCCAAATAATCTATTTTTGAATTAGTTGGATTTAAAATAGTAAAAACCCTTTCTGTCCCATTTTTAGTTTCAGGAATTCTAATGATTAATATTGTTTCCTTATCTTCAATATCTGTTATTGTTAGTTTTGTCAACTCTTCTCTTCGGCATGCGCCGGAAATACCAATTATAAAAGCCACCTAAAAATAATTATCACTAAAAATTAACACAAAATTAAAAAAGTGGCATGAGCGCGACTTGAACCTGGGTCCTCCCGCATGTGAGTCTCGCACCTTAGCCACTACGCTACGGATAACTACACTATACGTTGTGAAAGTTGAGTACATATACAAACGTAATAGGAAAACATTTCTCTGAAAATTCTATGAAGTAGAATTTTTTTTATATGAAATTTATTGGAAACTGTTTATATATGAAATACAGGTACTTACTATTGTAAATTATACTTACTTTAATCATTAGAAACGTCGAATCAGGAGCCGTCTCGAGAAATGTTACCAAGTGATCTTTTTCCAAAATTTTTGATTTCTTAACTTTGTGCCCTTTGCTTTTATTTTTAATAAGAGCAACTAATTTATAAAATTTAGAAATATCAATATTATCTTTGATTTTTAAAGTAGTCTTCAACATTGAAAATATCGACCATGTTGTGGATGGTTGGTAGTGTTTCAATTCGCTTGAAAAATATGCCACAAGAACATTTTCGGAATATTTTGTTATTTTATTTTTCCTACACCATTCTTTAAACAAATTGTATTTTGATTCGTAAATATTCGCAGATTTTTGGGGCAATAAATCATTGGAAGCATTCTGTGCTACGTCTAATATGTTTGGTGGTGTATTTGCGAAATAATCTTCTGAGATATCGTCAGAGGAATCCATCTTTATAATTATATGTACTTATCTGTTACGATATCTAAAAAAAGAATCTAAAATAACATCATAGTTTCCTAAAAATGTTCAATACTTTTGCTTACCTTAATAGGTATAATCGGAAGATCTCAATTTAAGTTTTAAATGTCAAATTCAATGCACGAGGAAATGTCAGTCACTCACAGCCAACTTATATAGATACCACTTATGCACCCTATTCTATTATTCAGTACACAATAATTATTTATTAAATTATTAGGTATGCACTTTACTGAATTCTATATGTTTCAATCTCTGATTTAAAAAACAGATTTAATATCCGTTTATTATACCTACCTATATTTTTATAAGAATAGCTAGAACTACATACAAATTGGAACTTTTTCTTTACGCACTAGAGCGTAAAGAAATACTCTTTACGCACTAGTGCGTAAACTAAAGTTTTACGCACTCGAAAGTGTGTCTAAAGTTCGTATTTTACGCACGGTAGTAGAAAAACTTATTTTTAGTCGAGGTAAAAAAACTATTATGCAACTCCGTCGAACGATAGGGGTTACGTTAGGTTAGGTTTATAATGAGTGGGTCAATGAGGCCCTCCACTGCGACTCGCGAAAGTCTGTTGTGGCTCATACCTATTCAAATTTCGCCAAACAAATTCAGCTTCTTGACGAAGCCGATTAATTTGTTCAGTGAATGATATTTCAGGTCCGAGTGCAAGAGAGTGGCCCTGCCAAAAATCAGATTCCTGATTTGCGCCGCGGCGGGGCAGGCACAAATTATATGCTCTGCTGTTTCATCATCTTCCAAAACAAAGACGGCAAATCGGATTGTCCGGCAGTCCAAGTTTCAGCATATGATGATTCAAACGACGGTGGCCTGTTAGATGGCCTGTTAGGCACCGTAGATCGTGTCTGTTATAGCCTAACATTTGTTTGGATACAGTATTCGAAGGATGTATGAAGGCCTTTGAATGAACCAATCCTGGTACATTATGCCAGAAGTCTAAAACTCTTCTTGTAGTCCAGGTATTTAGTGTTTGTTTGACAACACTTGTTGCTATGCCAATTCTAGGTTCTGGACCGATAAAGTCATGAGCGGCACCCTCTCTTGTAAGAGAGTCAGCCTTCTCAGTACCATCCATACCAGAGTGGCCAGGGATCCAAACCAGCGATACCCTGTTGCGTTCTCCTATTGAGGCGAGTCTTTTTTGGCAGTCTAGAACCGACGTTACACGGTGCGAGCTAAGTGCTTTCAAGGCCGCTTGGTGTCCGTGAAAATTTTTATTGATCTGTGTGTGTGGTTGGATTGCCCCAAACTCTCCACACATGAAGCAATGGCATAAATTTCCGTCTGAAATACGGTTGCATAGGATCCCAGAGATTTCTGTCCTAGGTCTTCGACCGTATACACCCACACCAGAGCCTGAGGGTGTCTTTGATCCATCAGTGTACCAACAGATGTCTGCTCTTGAGAGTTCATCCTTGCGGAGGACCCATTCATCTCTATTTGGAAATAGGACGGTATAAGGCAGATTATAGTTTACTGTTGGGGGCATTATATCAGAGGTCATTCCCAGAAGACTATGACTTTCGGTGGCCGCTAGCATTCTACTTTGCTCTGTATAAGCCTGTTTTGTGCATTTAGAAATATGCACAATTCTCTATGCTGTCTATCTGGCCTCCTTTTCCAGAAGTATATGGAGAGGAGGAAGGTCCAGGAGGATTTCCATGGCTGCTGACGGTGTGGTGCCGGTAGCACCAGTTATAGCCAAACTAGCCTGTCTCTGTATGCCAGAGAGCATTGCTTGGGCCGTTTTCTGTAAAGATTTTAACCACCAAGCAATGGCTCCGTATGTGATCATTGGTCTAACAATCATCACATATATATGTATTGAAGCAGTTTCATTTGGTTGTATTCGATTTAATAAGGATTAAAATGTCAGAAGGTATTGTGCATTCAACAAATTAGATGAAAGTTCACTATTAGAAATATCTTGCGAGCTTACAAAATAAATAGAACGGCACAATCTATTTGTTGGTAAAACTAACGCAAATATCGTGGAAAGGATTAGCAGTTTTTGAAAACAAGTAGAATTATCTCAAATTAGATATTCCTAATATTTAATAACCTAACAAATTGTGCCCATCCAGTTATTCAAGGGATATATCCAAATTAATTAAATACTTGAAAAGTTAAAGTTTGTAATGAAAGTGCTTCAGAAGGTTATAATTTAGCATTAAATCAACAAGCTGATTAATGATATTCCCAGCATACTAAATCATTTTAAATAAATGCCCTTGTCAGTCAAAGCTGAACCAATGGAGGCTGGTAGTGCATTGTCGAATGCTCCTTCGATGTCGATAAAAATGGCCACCGCAATCTCCTTATTGTTAAGGGATTGTGTGATTTTCTCAACAAGGTTATGTAATGCTAAATCTGTTGATTTGCCTGTTTGATAAGCGTACTGGTGGATGCTCAGGGGGGAGCTGTATAAAACTACCTGCCTGATATGGCAGTCCAGTACTCTTTCAAGTCCTTTAAGCAGGAAATATGTTAGGCTAATTGGTCTGACCGATTTAGGGTGTGGGTCTGTGCGGCTCACTTTCGGTATATATACTACCCTAGCCGCCAACCAACTGGGTGGTATATAATTATACGCCAGACTAGCTCTATACAATTTAATGAGGATGGGTATAAGTAATTCCAGTCCGTTTTGTAGCAGAGCTGGAAAGATGCCATCCTCACCGGGAGATTTGAAGGGCTGGAAAGATTTTATTGCCCATTCAATCGCCGGTGCTGTGATAACGTTCTTGGCGACCTCCCAATCATTCTTTTTGGGCCGCCTTGCGCCCTCAAAGTGGGGTCGGTTGTTACCCAGAGTTAAACTTCCGGGAAAGTGGTTAGGGGACAACCAATCAGGAAGTAACATGTACAAAAAAATGAAACGAAGCTGAGATAGCGAAAATACCGAAGCTACGGAAATGTAACAGATGAAGTGGCAGTTGGTAAAAACTGCCGGTCGGAAGCGGTCCAGTTTTTTTTGAGGTTCGCGGATAGCGGTTTTTGAGGAGTCCTCAGAGTTTAAGTAGCATATAATTAAGATGTGGTGTTTTGACTTATCAAATGCAATTTTTTCCATAGGGGGAAAAGAAAATTACAAGGGAACGTCTACTGTACGCGCTCTGAAGGTTTTTTATGTTTGAAACGCGAGTCGTGCCCGCCGGGCTTTTGTGAACACACACTCTGAGAATTAGTAAGTCAAATTTAAAAATTATACTAACTGTGTACTATGATTTTATTTTGTAATTTGGTCAAATTATTTGCATTGCCGGCCCGCATCTATGAGCTAGCTATATAATTTAATTTATGTTATTTCATATCCCATACGAGTATTTAATGGTGATACCTCTCCGTTTTCTCTCGATCCTATCATTGGTTTTAATGATTTACAGTCACAAGACTTTACATACAATTATTCCTGACGCTTATGACAATTGGTGTGATTTTTTTTATTTTTTATAATAAACTCGCTAAAGAAATCATTGAAACAATGACACCAATTGACAAAAGCGTCAGGAATAATTGTATGTAAAGTCCTGTAAATAATTAAAACCAATTATCGGATCGAGAGAAAACTTAGATACAATGTTACGTTACCGAGAAATAAATAGAAAATTGTTAGTTTGAAAAATAATCGCCGCAACCCAAATATTTGGCACACCTTATATATGAAACTTTGAAATTAACAATTTAGTAACCAAACTCAAATGTGCTCTCTATCCGTGATTCAAATGGAGGGGTATTGAATACTCATACGCGATATGGAATACCATAAATTAAATTATACAGCTAGTACCATAGATGCGGGCTGGCAATGCAAATAATTTGACCAAACTACAAAAAAAATCATAGTACACAAATAGTATAATTTTTAAATTTGACTTACTAATTCTCAGACTGGGTGTTCAGAAAAACGTCGATGGCCACAACTCGCGTTTCGAATAAAAAAAAACTTCAGAGCGCGTACAGTAGACACTCCCTTGTAATTTTCTTTTCCACCTATCGAAAAAAATTACACTTGATAAGTCACAACACTACGTCTTAATTATATGTTAATTAAACTCTGAGAACTCCTCAAAAACCGCAATCCGCGAACCCCCAAAAAAACTAGACCGCTTCCGACCGCTAGTTTTTACCAACTGCCACTTCATCTGTCACATTTTCGTAGCTTCGGTATTTTCGCTATCTCAGCTTCGTTTTTTTTTGTACATGTTACTTCCTGATTGGTTGTCCCCTATCGTTCGACAGTTACATAATAGTTTTATTACCTCGATTAAAAATGAGTTTTTATTCGATATTTTGTCGTAATTATTATATCCAGTTAAAATATTCTTTTTTTGCAACAAATTCAAACTGCTTAGCTGACTGTTTTTTTCTTTGGTCGTATGTTAATGTCCGCTTTCTTAAATTTATACGTTACAATATAAAACGCAATTTGTTACACTGGGTGATGCTCCCTATGTTTCGTTCTTTGGTATTTATTGCACCATTTAATATCAGTATAACTGCAATAAGATAGAAAACCAGGAAGACTATATCTGCTGATCTTTACAATTATTACTTAAGGAGACAGGCTTCCTAGATTAATCTGTTCATTGACGACTTCATATTGTGGCTCTCTTGTGTCTTCTAATTTCTAGCTCTTCAAGGAAATCTAGTTCTTGTTTCTTATGACAAACATGTAGTACTTCTACTTCTGTATTGGTGTCAATGAATGTTTGGTGTCAAGTAGATGTTTTGCGTAGTGAGATTTCTCTGGTGGTTTTAGACTGTATGCTCGTAAGTTCTCCACTTCTAAACTATCTCCTTGAATAATAATTGTTAAGATCAGCAGATATAGTTTTCCTGGTTTTCTATATCAGTGCACAGTTATACTGACCTTAAATAGGAAACAGATATTCAGGATATCCCCATAGGGCTAATAATAACTAAGCTTTAAGATTTGTAATATCATGAATTGTATTAACTCCTTTATGGATGTATAAATAATGTTTAATAATTGGGCATTGCTGATGCATTATGACAAAGGGAAGAATAAATTGTACCGAAACCGTCTTGCTTTGAAGCAGTAGGTATACATCATTCCAGTATGTAATGTGATTTGTTCACGAGATGCCCCAAAATAAATTGATATAATTTCAGATCCATATTTGCAAGAATAATTCTATGAAAAGTCGACATGTAAAATAATTTCATTATTAGGTAATTTGTTTCTCAGGTCTTTGAAAATTGAGTATTGGCGAGTAATATTTAGTGAATGGTTTAAGATTTTCGAAAAACTATTATTAAATATAGAAATAATTTCCTTATCAGTGTAGTACACTAAGTACCTGCTTCGAGTTAATCTGAACAGTTACATTCTATTTTTGTTTTAACACTGATCCTGCTCTCTTTTCTTAAAATTCACTGATTGAATCTAATAACATTATTACTTTTTATTCTAAAATACCGGAGTTTTATATCTAGACAAAGCAGTGCGCAACTTTGTGTTTTCAGCTTATATCTTTTTAATTTTTCTGTAACAAGTATCTCGGTCTCTTCGAACAATTTTACCCCCTCTCAGTTTTTGATAAGATATATTATTCCTACTTATTAAAGCGGACCCTGTGCTTCCAATTTCTGATATGTTACTATCATTATCGCAAACAATAGCCGTCGATGAGCCCGCTACACAGTAATTAAACTCACATAATGGAGTTTCATTCAAAATCTGTTCTAAGGATTTTTTCTTTAGTAGGTATAGTTTCGAATTTTTTCTTCATTGTTGTCTTTTCATCTTCTGTTCTCTGGGTGTAAGATTATTTATTAATTCTCTCCCTATTTCTAATCGTATCACATTTAATCTTTTCCCTTCGTCGCTTTTCACATTCCCTTTTTCTTCGTAACCTTTCTTGTTCTGAAATTTTCTTACTTCGTCCCATTTTTTGACTTTTTATCTGTAAAAAAATTGGAGAAAATCATTAACGCAGTTGTTATTCACTTACGTAGATATAAACGACCACGTTGATGACATTTAAAATATGCCACGTTAATGAAATTTAGACGTAAAAATATTGGTGTGCTTATAAACCATTAATAAGACAAAAAAATATATATGACGTTTGAAATTAATTGTTTTCTACTGCAACAAACTGATACATTTATAAATTTAATATATCTGATGGTACTCATACAGCTGCCATGTTAACTGCGATATGGATTTGCTTGGTTCACATGAAAATTGCAGTACTGGATACTCTCTTATACATTGTTGCCATATTTTTTAAAAAGTTACCAAATCAATTTTAATCTATTTTGTACATTTTCATGTTAATGAAGAAACAAGTCGATTACAATATTTAGTGTTGTACAAAAGATCAATAGAAAATATCTAAGATATGTGAATCAAATAAAAATGATTCACTATATTTAGAAGACTTAATATTGATATTTTAGTAGCATTGAATTTTCGTTAAACGTTAAGTAAAGTCAGAAAATCGTGACTAGTTACATCCACGTAAATGATAATTAACAACAAAGAATTATATTTTAGTTGTTATTTTAATTTTTTTTTTCTAATATTGGTGGAGACAATTGGTGCGTTCTTTTTGACTGAGATCTCAGATCACTTCAATTAAGGTGATCTGAGATAAAGTGATGTGAGTAAGCACCAAAAAGAACGACATCTCAATTGAAGCGCGCGATCTGTCGATAGATTTAAACTATACGACAGATTCGTATCAGCATCTAATAATGTTAATTAATGTATCCATAATTTGTAACAAAAGAAAAATAGATTATGTGTGTTTATTGTTTATATGTTAATGGTTAAAACATTAGATAACCTTCGTTAAACTACAAATAAACCAAGCTAATCAAATATTTCTTCATCCCCTCCACTATATTTCCGACTCAATTCCAACTGATACCCCCTTACAACACATTCAGCATCGGTGAAGGGGGTGGAAAAATCTCAGCTCACTTAAAGTGAGTAAAACAAAAAGAACGCTCACATTACTGATGTGAGCTGAGATTAACTGAGATCTCAGTCAAAAAGAACGCACCTACTATCATCGTACTGTTTACCTTTTATATGCAATGAAAATATAAATATAATTGTTGTTCAGAAATCGCTGGTTTCATAAATATGCCCGTAACGGAAGAATTGGCCTTGATAAAAAAGTGTCATTACAACTAACATTTCCTAAACAAACTAAAGATATCGACTGTTTACTACCAATACCTCCTATCTACGCTTTTTGTCAGAAATAAGGTTTTTACACCACTAGATAGCTTTTTATTTAATCTTTGGAATAGAAATACCTCCTAATTACCAAGATCTAAGGTTTCCCGCCAATTTTTAAACGGAAATATCTCCAAACTAAACAGGCGTCATAGAGGGTAGGTAATACCTCCTATCTAGCATTTTGTTGTAAACCGTTGGTGTGTGTATATCAGCTGGTAAGTTTTATTGAAATATTTGTTGTTTTATGCGTTTTTCTTTGTTTTTTTCGTTTAAAGGAATTTATCTATATCTTTTGTGATCCATATGTACATCGTTTTAATTCGAATAAATTGATTTATTTGGTAAACTGTGTAAATTAAAGTTATATTGTAGATAGGAGGTCTTTCCATTCTATAAAACTAAAATTAACTGTAGCAATACCTCCTATCTTCTATTTTAATAAAATTATTTAATGATTGTTACCAACCTGATTGGTATATAAAGTGGTTAGTTTTATTAAAAACACGTATTAATTTTTGTGATTTTTCTTTAAATAAGAAATAATATAAAATTTGTACCATCGTGCCCAAAAACTATTGGGACAAACAAATTTTGGATTTCCTAAGGAGTACAAAACATCTATTAAGAATTAGGTTATCATTGTTGTGAAAAAATAGATTGTTTCCATTACTTAGGACGTGAAAGTGAACAAAGCAAACTAATAGTTTAGGAGGTTAAAATACATTTTCTTGTTCCAATAAGTTTTGGGCACGATGCGGTACCTACACCAAAACTAATACAAACTTTACTCAGAAAAAAAGGTTTAGAACTGAAAATGGGGTAATCGGATTACTGACCACCAAAATTGACGCACTTCTGACGAGGGGGAAGGGTGCATTGTGTTAATATAAACTTATATTAACGCAATGCAGGATATTGCACGTTGTCGTATCTCGTGTAGTTATAATGTAGTAAGCAGGGCCGGATCTAGCGGTAGGAGGGCAAGATGGGATAAGTGACCCAGGCAAACATTGGGAGAGGGAAAAGCGATAAAATGTTGTAAGGGAACTTTTTTTGTCGTTGTTTCTTGGGAACACAAAACTTTAGAAATGTTTTTTCCATGATCCTATTTAGGGAGCGACATCTTACCATTTTGCAACCCCCCTTGAAAAACCTTTATCTGATACTGGTGCCAAGGTAATAGTAAAATCATTGTTTCAGAATATGGGTACCAGAGCGCAAAAAATTATGTCTATGTTAAAGTTGAAGACAACCGAAAACTCCAGTGTGTCCGATCAGAAACAAGAATCTCCTCCACCCCAGTCTACATTATCACCACCAGTTACCGTGAATTTAGAAACATCATTAACATCGTCATTTATAAAAAATACTGGCGTACAACAAGAACCTGAATTGTTGGATATAATGAATCTCGAGTTTATAGACCATAATGTAAACTTTGTAGTGGATCACAATGGAGTACTTTCTTATGTGGACCCTGAATATAACGCGAATAATGATTCTCAGTCACTAGTTTCCCATCTCGACGACACACCTACCTTATGGTCAGATATAGAGACAGTAAATAACAGCGATACTAACGACCAGAATGAAAATCTACTTCTACAAAAAACTCCAGACGAACTGGTAGAGGGTGAAGGGCCACAAAATAACGATTTAGATATCGAAGAATACGGAGATCTACTTTTCCAAAAAAATCAAGACGAACTAGTAGAGCAGGAAGAGACACAAAATAACGACGCTTCAGATATCGAAGAACATGGAGATCTACTTTTACAAGAAAAGCAAGACGAATTAGTAGAGGGTGAAGGGTCACAAAATAACGAAGCTTCAGATATCGAAGAATATGGAGATATGAACGAAGGTCGAAAAAGAAGACATAGACCATCCGAATCCGAATGGAAAAAAAACAAGAACAAAAAACTTAGAATGGAAGGTAAAGAATATTTGGGATATACAAAACCAAAAGGACAAGTAATGAAGCAGAACCAAGTAAGGGAAGATCACTCTCTTAGTCCAGGTTGTGCCTCTGAACGTTGTAAAAAATCAAAAAAACGAATGTGTGAAAAATTAACAGAAGAGGAGAGAAAATGTATATTTAGGAAGTTTTGGTCGGAGCTCAACTGGGATCAAAGAAAGATCTATGCTATTTCTCATGTCAATAGAGTTCCTACACAGCGTAAGACGACATTAAATGACTCTCGACGAGGTGAAACATTAACATATTCTTTGACCTTTAACGATTGCAAGTACCCAGTTTGTAGAACAACGTTTTTAAACACCATTGGAATAGGCTCATTTACGGTACAAAGTTGGACAAAGAAAGGCAACCATGCCATGCTCATGAACAAAAACTGTGAAAATCTCAACCGTGTAAAGAATTCCCCACATGCCGAAAACATAGCCTATTTAAAAGACTTTTTGAGACAGTTACCAAAATTACCTTCGCACTATAACAGAGCCAATTCTTCTAAACTTTATTTGGAGCCAATTTTTAAATCATTAAAGCAACTATACGACTTGTACTTAGAACATTGTAAAAAGGCAGACAAACATACTGTTTCGACTAAAACATTTTATAACCAATTTAATGAAAGCAATTTGGCACTCTACGTGCCAAAAAAAGATCAGTGCGATATTTGTGTCGCTCATAAAGTTGGCAATTTGAGTGATGATAAATACGCAGAGCATATTAAAAGAAAAGACAGGGCACGGACTGAAAAAGCAACTGATAAGGATTTGGCACAAAGCGGACAATGCATTGTGCTTACTATGGATCTTCAAGCAGTCAAAGTTTGTCCAGTTGTTCAAGCCAGCAGCATTTTCTTAATACAAAATTGTCATGCCATAACTTTACAATTTATGATGTTGTTAGTCATCACAGTACCTGCTACTGGTTTACCGAATGTGATTGTGATCTGGTTGCTTCAGCTTTTACGTCATGTATAATAGACTATTTAGAAAAGCATTGTACAGCAAAGAACCTGCCAATAATAATCTATTCAGACGGATGCACGTATCAGAACAGAAACAACGTTTTATCCAATGCGTTGCTTACCTATGCTTTAAAAAACAAAATACCTGTGTTTCAAAAGTATCTTGAACGGGGTCACACTCAAATGGAGTGTGACTCCGTTCATAGTTGTATCGAACGTAAATTAAAAAACCGAGATATTAACTTGCCAAGTGATTACATCTCAGCAAGCAAAGAGGCCAGAACCAAACCATTCCCGTACGAAGTAGTCAAACTAGGGTTTGATTTTTTTAAAGATTATTCACACAATAGTGTTTTGAGATACACAACGATTCGGCCCGGAAGGAAGCCCAATGAGCCTACTGTTACGGATCTTCGTGCTTTACGCTACAATTTAGAAGGATCGATAGACTATAAGCTAACTTTTGATGACGAATGGAAGCCATTACCCTCAAGACAAAAAAAAATACCCAATGAGACACCTAAATATCCTCCATTAAATAAGGCAAAAATACCAATTGAAAAGACAAAATTTACACACCTACAAGAACTTAAAAAAGTAATTCCAGATGACTGTCATACCTTTTACGATTTGTTACCATATAAGGATAATAATTAAGACAATAAATAAATTAATAAATATTTTTCAATTGTGTTTTTTACCACAATAAATTTAAACAAATGTATAAACCTATTACACCTATACCTCCTATCTTACATTACCAGTTATACCAATACCTCCTATCATCAAAAATGAGCTAAAAAAAGGAAACTAGAAACAATTTTCGCAAATAAACTTAAAATAAACACATTTTAATCACTAGTGATGTTTGTACGTGAATCTAGTTTGGAGTTCAATATTATAATAAAAACATAAATGGTTTTTTGTCTCTCCTGAACATTTTTAGTTTTTGCACTTAGGAGGTATTGGTAGTAAACAGTCGATATACAGATTGGCAAATTAATTTTGGCAGTTGACGATGCAACTTGACATCATTGTAAACGCAGTTACCGGGAAGAGCAGGCGACGTACATGCCGCATGCAACGTTTTAAAGGCTGTGAGGCTGCTAATACGTACGACGGTAACACAATATTTTGAATTTGGATTTAAAAATAAAAAATTGTGGCGCATGTATAATGCTATACAAATTCAAGTTTACAAAACAGAATAACATTAATGTGTTCTTTATTATTGATTAAATGAATAAGGAAATTAAAATCATTAGATTTTTCTACGAAAATTGGGATTTTTTGTACAGACATAATTATTTTTTGCTCCAAAAACGATACGGGGAATTCTATGATTACCCTTTATTATTTTGTGATGTAAATAATAAATGGTTTCCAAGAGACATAAACTTTCACCTTTACTTCAAATTAATGTCTTTTAAGTGGACCCTGCATAATATTCGTCATCGAGGTTTATTTGTATATAAATTGGAAGTCAGATAGATTTTGTAGATGGAGCGTACAATATGATAAGGATTGTTAAACGACTTTCTAAATTTAACAATGGCAAACAATTTTTCCTATCTGTTCGTAGTAATAGTTAATGACGTACGTTCCTGATAAGCTTTCTAAAATTGTTATTGTTAATAATATTTAGTAGATAATCATGTAAAAATTTGGGTTTATACATAAAATTTGAAAAACAAATCGGGGAAATCGCCTTTAGAAATGGTCTAATAAGTATACTAATAATATAAATAAAATATTGAAGCTTTTTTGTGGTAGATATTTCTACTTTCATATGTAAATGTTTGAGATTTTGCAAATATTTATTATGAAATTAGAACATCCCTTTACACTTTTTACAAAGTAAGGACTGACAAAACAAAAAAAATTTGGTTCTGGGTGCCGTCAATTATTGTTTATTTAGAACTATGTACAGATGTGCTACAAATATTATGATACTCTAGAGGAATTCGTATCTAATATCTACAGTTTTATAACACCTATTTACATTTTTACATTTGTTGCGTTTAATGTATTCAGTCATACCACCTACAAACAAACACTATATTGAAAAATATGTTTTCGATGTACAGGGATCATCAACAGTAAAATAATGATGTGCATCTACAAATGATTCTTCAAAATCAGTTTCTATATCAACTTCATCATCCCCACTATCTCCATCTTCGGCCAAATTAATAATAATATTATCTACAACAGTATGTAAAAGTGGTTCATTGTTCATAAACTCATCTTCAATCGTTTTAACATGGTCACATCTAACTTTCCAATCATTTGCAGAAAATGTGTCAAAAAATTCATTCTTCACCCTTTTTAAAATTGAAGGTAACATTTCGTTTGACCACATATTCTTTAAGTGCCGCCCAAACACTTTCGATCGAATTTAAGTCTGGGTGATAAGGGAGTAGCCTTAAATCCATGTCGAATAAACAATTCATCAATTTTATAAGGTTTATATTCCGGTTTGTACATTTTTGCAACGTTATAAAGATCCGGTTTTAACATTTGTCCAACATATGTTTTTTTCAGAAAGCCCGTTTTCTATTTGTGGTTAGTCCAAGCAGTCGTAGGTAATGTTTCACTTAGAACATTGTGATATGGGGCGTTATCAATTACTACAACAGCGTTTTTTGGTAGGTTTGGAATACGGTTTTCTTGTACCCACTTCTCATAATTTTGGTACGCCATTTCATTACGATAATCTCCTATTTTTGACTGGGAGTTGCACATAATACCAGCATTAGGTACAAAACTATTTTCACTTCCTGCATGCACAGTGATGAGTATATTACCTTTTGAAACGGGTTTTCTTAATCCTTCGTTACTCTTGTCGCTCCATCCATTAAGGTGCGTGTGACATGAATGAATGTATGTTTCATCTATATAAATTATAGGTTTGTTCTGTTTTCTGCACTATTTTATGTTTCTCAAATATAGTAGGCGTAAATGTCTGATTTCGTGACGATCCATTATCAAATTTCTGTTATTTCTCATGTTGGTCCAACGAAAAAACAAAGAATGTATTTGTTTTCGCAGAGATTCGCGACTTCCTGCGAAGCCATAACTATCTGCAAACGTTTGGTATACATTTCTTAACGTGGGTAATTTTTTCTCGGATAAGTGATAATTTATTATGCACGTTCTGAGCACAGTGTTGTCGAATTGATTTTATTATGCACCTTCTGAGCACAGTGTTGACGAATTGATCCATACGGAAACTCGATGTTCTTTGTTTTTTTAGTAGGCACATCAGTGCCAGCATTACTTCCTGCCAGAACTTCTTTTTCAATACGGGAAAGCGTTCTTTGGCTAATTATCGAAGCAACAGAAACTCATTCAATGACCTGACAATAAAATAAGTCGATATAAATGTTGTATTAAATGTTTTACTCATTTGTATTTTTATACAAATAAAATGAGGAAGTAGTTAAATTTGTTTAAAGTGACCTTTCTTTGAAATAATAATTTTTGTCGTGATTTTCGGCCATTTAAAATAAATATTAAATTCAAAAATACGATATTACGTTTCAGATCATTAGTTGTTTTAAACGATCTTTAGATTTTAGTTCAAACGTATTTTAATATGACCATACCGCAATTGTATCTGAAATCGGAAAATGGTTCAAAACAAATAATAAAACTGAAACGTAATAGGGATAGGTATGAATGAGTATAATAATTATAATTATAAGCTAAAAAACCTATTACATTTAAATAGGTATCTTACACAAAATAAACGTGTGCCCTTTTATATACTCCTGTAGACAGAAACAGAATAGTTATTTATGCATAAAGTGGGGCTTTTTTTCATGAAAGGAAAAATTGACGCATAAGTCTCATTTAGGTTGCTCTAAATGGACTAAAAATTGCGTCGATTTGTTTGTCATGATGACATAACGGTGCATGAAATTGACACATAAGTGCATAAAATTGACACATGAGTGCATAAAATACTTTGTCTCACCCTAATGTCACTTTTTTAAATCGTTTAAAAAATAAATATTTTATGTACGAAAATCGATTTAAAAAATTCACTATCGAGTGTGAATTTGTTAAATAATTACTTTGGTTTAAAAATGTTATTGCAATAATTAAAACTTACCTTTGTTAATGGAATTGTTGACTTGCCATTGTTTGCCTCTTCGTTCATGAAATTATGAAATTTGAATCGTTCATAATTATTTCACGACACTGCTCACTCAACTTCTTATGAACAACTTCTGGAGTCGCCATAACAAGTTAGTATTGCACAACCCCGGTAATAACACTTTTCTCTGCTGAACTGTACTGTCGAAACGAAGCTTACGAATTCTGCCTGCGATGTGAGCTCTTGCAATCCGCATACGTCTTTGCGCGGCGCATCGGACGTTGCCAAACTTCCGACAGCCAAAATAATTTGCCAACCTGTAAACGATACTAAAACCATCACATTATATACTGGTAATATTTCAAAGATAATATCTTTAGCAACAAATACAACAATTTCTTTCAAAACAGAAAGTAATGTGAGTACAAAATTGTTAAATGTAAAAATAGCCCCATTAAAGAAGTTTGGTATGTATAAACAGAATGTAATGTTGTCTATTTGGGTCAAACCCTTAGAAATTTCGAAATTAGATACAATGAACACTTACGAGCATACATATTGAAACAACCAGAGAAATATCAGTGCGCAAAATAGCCACTTGACACCTAACACAGCACTAGAAGTACTACATACTTGGAATAAGAAACAAGAACTGGATTTCCTTGAAAAGTTAGAAATTAGAAGACACTTGAGACACCTACAATATTAAGTCGTCCATGAACAGATAAATCTAGGAAGTTCTCCACTTTTCAACTGTCTTCTCACGTTATTATTGTAAAAATCAGTGGATATAGTTTTCCTGGTTTTCTCTATCATTGCACAGTTACACTGTTCTTAAATGGGAAAAAAATGCAGGATATCCACCTTGGGCTAATAATATCTAAGGTTTAATATTTTCAATATCATATTTTCTGCTTTTTTTCTATTCAAATAAATTAAGTCAATCACAAGGTAAGTGACTTCTTGGTATAGGCAAAAATAATTATTAAACATCAGGTAGGCACCACATGAAGTGTAACTTCTGTCATTCTGACGATGATGGCGATATAGAAACAATTGTCAATTTCTTTAGAATTTTCACCATCTTTTCAATATATTATGGGATTATATAGAAACAGTTAGTTTCATTAAAAAAGTAATAGAACTAGTAACGGCAAAAGAACTGGCAGAAGAAATAACGAAAATTAATAGAAAGAAAGCAGTTGGTTTGAACCTAATAGTAGCAGGGAAAATTCTTACACATCTGCCAAGAAAATCAGTAGTCAAACTAGTATATTCATTAAATGTAAACTATAGGCTAAAACATGTGCCTATTATTTGGAATATAGCAAGGGACTTCAATATTCCTAAACCTGGAAAACCCAATAATTAGGTTTCATCATATAAACCACAGGTGGCAGCTATTCGTCGAGTTGGACGCAGTAAGGTGAAAACGATTAATAATTATTTATTTGATCATAGGGACATTTATGAAATGGCCACAAAATTTGTAGATATATTTGAAATGAACCACATAATATTGCAAAACGAAATTATTACTCTTCGCTGCGACATGTTTCTAATAGCAAGAACATCCTCTGGTCTAAACTTCTATGTATTGATTTCCAACGAGAAATAACCAAATTTGAAGAAATGTATTGAACAATTGCACCCATGTTTAGGTTTAACATAATGTTGGCAAATTCCCACTCCAAACCTGGCAGGCACGATGCTTGCACCAATATTATGAATAAGTAGTTAGTAACTTGTGTTTTAAATGAAACTCAACGTTTCTAGCTAATTCATATCATGATATTCTGTTATCGAAACAATTGTCAATTTATTAGAATTTTTAATATTTTCCATTATATTGTGGAATTAGCTAGAAACGTTGGGCTCCATTTAAAACACTAATATGAGTAGATTCCACGAAGTAAGGGTCGAGACAGTTAATTTTAGTTAGTAACTAGTTAATAATTTTCAATTATATTAGTTTTTGGAAGTCCCTAATCTCCCTAGAGAGAAAATACGTTAATAACAAGTTTTTGCCACAGGTCGAAGATTCCTGAGCCTGCCGACGCCTTATAATAATACTTGATTTGCAAAACAACAGCAAGTATATCACAGTTATAAATCGATGGTTTTGTTTGCAACAACTTATATTTACAATAAAATAAATTTATATTCTATCTTGCTAAAAATAACTCACTGGCTACGCCTCTGACCGGCATGACGATACCGATTGATTATGATGATATTGAAACATAGAGAATTAGTAGATCCAAATCAGATCGTCGGTATCTGATACACTTGGAACGTCTGGGATTTGATATACACAAGAGAATATGTCAGTTGGTGAATCATGCTAATCAGGTAGTAGAAAACGAAGAAGAAATCCCTTCTGGGAAATAATTTATGCGTAGTTCACAAATAATATAATTTTAAAAAAAACACGTTATGTTGAATTCATATTTAATTTATATTAGAGTTCAACAATTACAGAAAGTGGAAACTAGTGATATCACAAAAAAATGTGTATACAAAAATATTGAATTTATTACATAGCAATTTGTGGAGAATATTTTAAATATTCAAAATAAATATTGATTGGTTTTTTTTTCATTTTATAAATATCTTTTTGTAGTGATTTTCATTTCATTAAGCTGCATTATCTGTTATTAAATAGTTATTTTTGTATCTAGTGCGCGAAATTCTAATTTGGTGATCGAGAATTGAATTTTTTAACGGCGAAGCAGAGTTAAAAAATTATTCGAGAACACCAAAGTAGTTCGCTCACGAGATGCAAACAATATTTTTTTACTAACGTCAAAATCTATCTCCTAAAAATATTATAAATAAATAAACTGCCTAATTTATTATAGAAAATAGTGTCTTTCCTAGTCAAATTTTCACTGTTACTATGGAAACAAAATGGCTGTTGTTGTCAACAATATTAATTATTTTAAAGTAACGTTTGTGCTCGCTTCTTCAGTTTTTAAGTGCCAGATATTATTTAAAATAATGGAAATTGCTAGTGACGATGAACTAAATAGTACCCCACCTAATTTGGCAGATGCGGCCAATTTGGTAACTTCAAATCTTCTACCGGAAAAATCGAAGCGCCAATATGAAAATGCATATCGGCAATTTAAGGAGTGGTGTAAAACAAATCAAGCAAGAATAGCATCCAAAAATGTTTTGTTAGCATATTTTGCAGAAAGATCCAGGAAGATGAAGCCTTCCACATTTTGGGCAGTATATTTTATGCTAAAATCATCACTTCAAGCTAAGGAAAATATAGATATTAAAAAATTTACCAAGTTGGTACCATATGTGAAAAAATTGTTAGTTAGACACAACCCTAAGAAATCCAAGGTATTAACTCGAGAATAAGTAAATCAATTCATAAGAGAGGCAGACGATGAAATATATTTGATGACTAAGGTATATTTTTAATCAAGGTTCCATCTTGATTGTGAAAGTACCGGATACAAAAACGAACATACAACGAATTTTTACGGTTTCGAATTTAGATTATATCGATATTTACCGAAAATACGTGGCTATTCGTCCAAGTTATGCTAGGTAGTTGCCTATTGTTTTTGGAGTAGGGTACATGCTATGTTCACTCCCACTATAAATTTCGTCTCGTTTATTTAGTTATTCCACTTGTCGCCGGAAGCGCTACGATATCGAGGATCTGTCAGATTTTAAAAAGCCTGCCATTTAAATAACCTCAATTTCAGTTTGATAACATACTTCAACTTCGTAGATCATGTATTATTCGGTTATTATTATAATAATTTTTATAAACACACATTTTTGAGTTTTTAATGATTGTATTTGTTTTAAATATTAACATCATGGTTCAATACTGTATTGTTCTCACTTGAAAGAAAACAAGTAAGGTAAGTTTGTAAATTAGTGTGTGTTTGATTTAATGTTCTTTTCCACTAAAATTATTGTCCCACTTATAGGCAGGATATGTATAAAGAAATATTAATAATAATAATAATAATTTGAGTACCAATTACTATAATCAATATTATATGTTAAATTATAAATTAAAAATATATTCAGTGGGTTAAATCACTCTCAACTTGCACGATAATCAGGTCATCTGCAGCAAACGTCAAGTATGTCTCTTTTTGAGGTGTTTAATAACAGATTATAAATATACCCCGTATTGGGAAAATGATCCAGATTAGAACATTTTGTAATTTAACGACTGCAAGTTTTGAGTAATGTTGATCATAGTTTCTATTCATTTTTTATTAGGTCTCTAGGCAATGGATTCAAATAACTGAAAGAGAGGATATCCCCATAACAAGGAGAAAAAATTATCGAACATGTGCTATCCACTTTTCCGAAGAAACGATGTGCGTTGTACATCATAATAGAACATACTTAAGATCAAATGCAGTCCCAAACTTATATATACCACCAACAAGAAGAAACAGCTATATAGAATTTATTCGTATATTGGTATTTAGCTGTTTTAATAAATAAAAATAATGTGTTTAAGCTGTCTATTTTGGTATATTAATTCCATTTATCATAAAATTCCTCATTAATAGCATTTTCGATTGATAAAATTAGTGTAAACTAATGTATTCTCGGGCCCTTTAAAAAGATGCATGAAAATGT
This sequence comes from Galeruca laticollis, assembly GCA_963921935.1. Classification (NCBI taxonomy): domain Eukaryota; kingdom Metazoa; phylum Arthropoda; class Insecta; order Coleoptera; family Chrysomelidae; genus Galeruca; species Galeruca laticollis. The sequence goes on along the minus strand of OY998175.1, from coordinate 207,774,150 downwards.
ATTCGTGTACACTATTTCTATCAGCTGAAAATGAAAAATAGCAAAAATAATCCTTTCAATATATTTTTAAAATCCCGCTACTTCTAGCTGCAGCGCTCGAGCGAAAGGTTGAATAACTGAAATAACATTGATTAATTATTCAGGAAAGTGGCCCATCTATTTTATTTTTTAATAAACCGGGGACAATGGAAACAGGGTACGTTAGAAACAGCGGCCATATTGGCCCTCTATTGGTGTTTAATCTAATCACGCCGGCAACCAGCGTAGCATCTCACCGCGCCGCTTTTCGAGGTTAGTCTGTTCCCGGCGTCGATTGCAAGACTACGTGTGCATATGTCCGAACGGGTTCTACGTATATAGAAGTGAACTTTTTTTTTATTTAAATAATTGTACTACAACAAAACTCAAAGTAAGTATCTAGCTATTGATATTTTTATAAGTTAATTTGACGTGTCTCCTTTCATTGTGGTAGGTTGAAATTTGTCTATCTATCAAGGGTAAATAAATAGTTTATATTTTACTTAAAAATGTCTTACGGGGACAATTGAAACAATTTACATGGGGACGATTGGAACATGTTTCAATTTTCCCTGTATCGAGCCCGTATGCATTTTTTAATCTGTTTTTATATGCCGTGATAAATATTATTCTAATAAAAGTATTTTATTTCAGAATGTCTCGAGTAAGAGTCCGAAGGACTGAAAAGGGTCTACAACCAACTTCACAGTATGAAGAAGCCTATAAAGAAATCATTGAGAATGGTGAATCGATTAGAGCATCTAAACATAAACTACATTACGTGTCGTTGAGTAGATTTATAAAGAAGAAAAAAGGAACAATCGAGCAAGGGTCAACGGTGGTATATCGTTGTGTTAGACGAATATTTGACAATAAACAGGAAAAAGTCATGGTGGAATGTATAATTTAAGCAGCCGCATATATTTGACGGACTGCCGCCAAAAGAAATTCGGAAATTGGTTTTCCAGTTGGGCCAAGAGTATTTGTTAAACATGTCGGAAACATGGAGAAAAAAGAATATGACTGGAGAGGATTGGTTCTGTGGATTTATGAGGCCACATTGTTTCCGTAGACTCCAACCGTTTGACAGATCGGTGTACGGGCCATTCAAGAAGGCTGCCAATTCAAGTTCTGATGCGTCGATGCGAAATAATCCTGGAAACACCATGAGCATTTACGATATTCCAAGTATAGTCAAACAAGCACTGCCATTAGCTCCTACACAATCGAATATTGTAGCTGGTTTTAGTTGCAGCGGAATATGTCCTTTTAATAGGAACATTTTTACAACTGTAGATTTTGCCCCATTATATGTTACAGATAGGTCTGATCCTAGTAAGACAATGGCATCTTCAATAATATAAGCACCGGAAGAGAACAGTATAAAAGAACACGATACTGAAACTATGCCATCTACTAGTAAGAACAACGCCCTCCAAAGATCTCCTACACTTAACAATCAATTTTTGCCATCTTCACCAAATATTCGTAGTTCATCAACACCAAATTAGATGAGACTGTGCCATCTACTAGTAAGATCGGCGCTCTCCAAAGACCTTCTACACCGGCCAATCAAATTCCGCCAGCTTACATTACGTCAACATCAACATGTAATCAACTTGCGCACCAAGGTATATTTTCTCCAGAAACCGTGAGACTTTTACCAAAAGCACTTCCTAGAAAGGGGAATGCAAATCGTAAAAGTAGATGGCAGCAGGAATATGATTCGAAAAAGAAAAAAGCAATGAAGAAAAAGATTACAAAGCACAATGAACCTGAAGCCCGCTCAAGGTCTACCAAGAAAGCCACACAATCTAGTAAACAACACAAAGATCATCAGAAAAATAGTGACGAAGAAAGTGACAAAAATGAGTTTTATTGTCTAATTTGCCTAGAGTCGTATTCAAACAACCGCTCTGGAGAGAAATGGGTGCAGTGCATTGGCTGTAAACTTTGGTCTCCTGAAGAATGCACCAATCAGGTGGATCTTTACGTTTGTCATAATTGTTTGTCAGAGTGATTATTTGCTTAAGGTTATAAAAAGTTTTATGAAGCATCATTGTGATTTTCTATCACCTACCTATAAAATTATGTTGTTATGTCCCTGGTGATTATTTCAACTGTCCCCGGAACGGGGACAACTGAAACGAACTACGAGCTTTTAATATTTTCATTTTAACCAGGCTTAGTACATTATTTTAAGTTTAGAAAATTAAATAAAGAGAACCTAATAGAACATAGTCGACATAAAGCAAATAATACGAACATGACTCCAGAAAAAAAAATTGAAGACAAAAAATGTTTCATTTGTCCCCGGTCTACCCTATCAAAATAAGAGATGCATTAATCAAGTTGTTGAAATAAATTCTATTGGAGGGATGCCCAGCTTAACAGCAAAATACTTAAAATTACCAAATCCTGATGCTTACACAGGTCACTGTTTTCGGAGAACCTCGGCCACATTTTTTGCTAATGCTGGGGGTGATATATGTAGTTTGAAGAGAGACGGGGGATGGAAATCAATAATAAGATTCAAATATCAAATAAAATTTTATATTGTCAAATTTCAGGATCACAGGGTATCACTTCTACCTCAAAAATTAGTAGTGTTTCAACCCCCAAAACCCCAATACCCCGAGCTGAATCTGAATTATCTGGTTTAGGAATAAATATGGGTTCGTGTACTAGTTGTACGATTAATGGTAATATTGTAAATAATAACTAAAGTTATTGTAAAATTCTATCATTATTTTAAAAGTACTTGATTGTTATTCATTTAAAAATTAGTAATAATTAGGAGTTTTGCTTCATTTTTCCATAGATTGAAACAGAAAAGTCTAATTAATTCACTTACAGTGTGCGAAATAATTCACACCCTAGTGCGCGAAGTATTTCCGAAAAAAAGTGTCACTTCGCATATTGTTGTGAATGCACAACCCTTGTCATTTTTTGACAGTTGTAGAAAAAGGTTATTTATGCGTTCTCATTTTTCATTTTATTGTTTAAGCAATACAATCCACATAATTGCTTTTAACACACAGATTGTACCAAAATTTTAAAATTGGATTTGTGCGTCTCTGAACTCTTTCTAGTTATATATTTCCATTCGAAATTCCCTAGACAAAATAGCAAAAACAAGATAACTTTCAATAAGCAAACTGCCGTCGTGAACAAGTTCACCAGGTTACTGGGAAAAAGATAAAACAAGACTTCAAGTATGCGCATTCGCCATTATGCGATCTGTGGCGCTCACACCACTTTTTTAAAACCTAATGTGATAGTGGTTATTGAATAATATTGCAAAGGTGATAGACAGAGTTATATTATAGTATACTCGTATTACGTAACGTGTGTTGTAAGAAGCATTTTACGCTCGAACGGAAAAGTTACGCACGAAGCCGCGTAGCGCTGAGTGCGTAATTTCGTGAGTGCGTAAAATGCGTTACAACACGAGTTACGTACTATACTTTACCTACGACCCACTTGTACTTGTGTTTATAATCTTATTAAGTTATTTAAAGTACAAGTAAAAACGTACATCCTCGATGCCCAGCCAAGTTTTATAAAAGTCGATCCTCGATGCCGAGCCAAGCATCTTAGATGTTCACCCTCGATGCCCAGCCAATTTTCGTAAAAGTCCGTCCTTAGTAGTATTTATTTTCTATTAAAAATGTATGTAGAATTACCGGAATTGCATAAAATAGCGTATACACCTCTCGACTAAAGTGACATTAATCTCTTAGGTGGATTACTTCCCTCAGGAATCAAACAGCACCCGCGGGATTAAATAGGCCACTGTATAATATACTATTGTTTACTAATATGAGAAACATTCAGACAGCTAAAAGATGCGGATTGAATGAAACGAAACCAATTATCATATAAATCCAAATAACTCTTAGTATTAAATGCAATCTCATATCTAAAAAATGTTATCAACCATTTATATATAGAATGAAATTCAACGGGAAATATCTAAGTAATACGTTTTGAATAAAATGGCTACGTCTATTGACAGTTGCTTAGTGGTTGCTATGGAAGCCGTGCGATTTACTTTACAGCCGTGCGTTTTGTTTTACCGTGCGTAATAGACGTCTTACATTGATTGCCGACTGTGTGTTTTTGACTACTTACAGGGGTGATCGTAGGTAAAATGCTTTTTACAACACACCTTACGTAATATACTATTACCTGCCGCAGATGCGGCAGATAAAGTACTTTATTTTACTTTATAGCAGAACGATCCCTACCAGGCTATACAGCTCTATCTACAGTACCACCTTCATGTAGATAGGCCCCGCACAACGTCTGAGACTCTGTTATAAATGGTAAGATGGCGCCACTCGAATCGCCTTACACCACACCGATAGTGATGTAACCTAGTCCTATACATGGTAGCATGGTGGAGGGTAGAAGCGAACACGGATTACGTATTATTATATATTTTAAATAGTTCATGTTATTTTCATTTAGTAATATTTTTTTGTTTGTTGTTAAATAAAATTATTACTACACTGGCGCCCAACGTGGGGCTCGAATTAAGGATTCCTGAATGCAAGTGAGAGTTTCATGAATACTTCGACATTTTTTTGTCTTGTAGAATCGAAACTGTCACATTTGACAGATTGGAATTTCGTCAGTCCGCCTTTTTCCAGTTATAACGACAGGAATATTCGCTGTTGACTTTATCCAATCCGATTTCACCAAACATTCCGCGTCGAAGTAAACGCATTGCTGCAAGCCAAAGAACCATGGCGATGTCTCCAGAGCAATTCCAACAGCTTCTACAAGCCGTAGCCGGCATAAGGACAGAACCAGATAATCGGAAGAAAGGGAGTTTGAGCAAATGCACGGCCCGATTCGACGGAACACGTTGTCATGAGACAGTCGACAATTTCCTAAACACCATAGCAGTCTATAAGGATATGGAACAAATCACAGACCAAGACGCAATTAAAGTCTTGCCACTACTACTTACTGACACTGCAGCTACTTGGTGGCAAGGCATAAAAGGAGAAGCAACAGACTGGAATAATGCTATTCGATTAATCCGTGCCGCTTTCTCTCCGGCAACTCCTGCATATCAAATTTACCTAGATATCTTCAAGTCCCCTCAAGGAATCTCGGCACCTACTGACGAATTTATTTGTAAAAAACGAGCACTCCTTTCCAAACTTCCACAAGGAAGACATTCCGAAGAAACACATATTGATCTAATCTACGGTCTTATGCACATTAGACTTAGGCAAAAAATCCCAAGAGGAAAAATCACTACGTTTACTGACTTGCTGACAAAAGCTAGACAAGTTGAGCATCTAGAAATGGAACTAAAGGATACGTCTACTTTACGACGCAATGAATCAACCGATACGCTACCGGTAAAGAAAACCAAATTAAGATGCACGTTTTGTAATTTTAAAGGTCACAGCATACAAGAATGTCGTAAACGGCAGAAGCAAGATCAACCTAAAACGACTGCGACACATACGGAGCCTACACAATCAACCGCTACCAAAACCGACAAAGGTCACCTTCACTGCTACGGATGTGGCAGAGCTGGATACTTCCGCAGCAATTGTCCCAATTGCACTAATTTCGGCAAAGTTGTCGATGCCCAAGCTGTCCACTTCTATTCGATAAATACGCTTTTAAGATCTACACCTGAAGTCCCAACAGTTCCTGCAAGAATATGTGGTATTAAGGGCCAAGCACATATAGATACTGCGGCTAAAACAAGCGTAGCTGGCGTCACCCTCTACAAACTTTTAAAAGACAAGAATTGTGTATTCACCAAAACCACAGCCCGAGTCACACTCGCTGATGGACTTCAAAAGCAAACAGAGTTACTGACAACATTTACTACTATAGAGTTAGGCGGTAGAACTCATAATATCAACTTTGTCGTGCTGCCTAACGCCGTGGACAACAGGACCTTATTAGGTATAGATTTCCTAGAAAAAGTTGGCATCGTGTTAGACTTAGGACAACGGTGCTGGTACTACGCAGACCGGCCTTTCGAGCGTTTTGAGTTTCAACCACAGTACCAAGGACTAATACAAAGACCACGGGATCAATCAGCAGAATCGAAGAAGCCGAAGAAATCTCTAAATATCGAAAGCGAACCAACTAAGGTACCAGATCCTAGAATACAACTTAACATCACGGACGTTGACGAGAATGATGACGTTTTATCTCCATTCTTAGAGTTTTTCACGTCACCCTTACGGGATGAGTTATGGGAAGCTCCAGACTCCAGATTCCCAAATTTTGAAGAAAACAAGCACACGAGTAATGCGTATGCACCGGAAGACATAGATGAAATTTTTCGTGACAGCCTACCTCTCACTTACTCGCCACAAAAGAAAACAGGCACCAAGCGAAAAACCCTTGAGTTATTTAGTTTCGATGTCTCCCTGCAACCAAACGAAGCCGCAACGCTATTCCCGACTAATCGAAACCAGCTGAATGCAATACTGCAGGAATTTCCAAATTTATTTGAGGAACATGGCCCTCCTACCACGCGGGCGGAGCATCGAATAGACACAGGCACTAGTGGACCAATTCCCAGTGCGCCTTATCGTCTTAATATCACCAAGCAAACAATTTTTCGCGACAAACTCGACGAGATGTTGGCTAATGGAATAATCGAGGAAAGTGAAACAGCGTGGACTTCCCCCGTCGTCATGGTACCAAAGAAAGATGGCGATGTTAGGGTCTGCGTCGACTATCGCCGGTTAAATTCGATTACGATACCAGATCGATACCCACTTCCTCGTATCGACGATTTGCTACACACAGCAAAGAGCAAACCTTATATGACTACCTTGGATTTCAAATCTGGTTACTGGCAAATAAGAATGCATGAGGAAGATAAGAAGAAAACCGGGTTTATTACACCTTTTGGAGTTTACTGCTTCATGCGCATGCCATTCGGTCTAAGAAATGCTCCGGCAACATTTCAGAGATTAATGGATAGGTTTAAAATTAGTCTCAGTCATATAACACTTCTAGTATATTTAGATGACTTGATTATTCGTTCATCAACGTTTGAAGACCACTTGAGGGACTTGGAACAAGTTTTTCGACGTTTACACGATTTCCAACTCCGTATTAATAGAACTAAATGCCGTTTTGCTTGTTCGACCATTGGATTCTTAGGCCACGTGCTGACACCAGATGGGATCACGATGGATCCCAACAAAATTCAAGCAATTGTGGATTTACCTGTGCCTACCCATGTAAAGGATCTCCTAAGATTTATCCAAACTTGTTCATGGTATCGCCGATTTATTGCAAATTTTGCCAGCATTGCAAAACCTCTTACAAATTTGACTCGGAAGAATACTCCGTGGAAATGGGGAACAACTGAGCAAGATGCGTATAACAAATTAAAGAACTGTCTGATAACTGCTCCAATCCTCAAACAAGCAGATGAGAGTGAACCCTTCACTATTAAATCCGACGCCAGTAGCTATGCCATCGGTGCAGTTTTGGTCCAGGGGGAGGGAGCAACCGAACACCCTATTGAGTATGCGAGTCGCTTATTAACGAGTGCAGAGAGGAACTATATGACCACGGAGGAAGTAGCATCACCTGCCAATCCACCCCTAAGGAAGAAAGGATTACGAGGTAGACCCAAGAAACAACAACCTTAATCGTCCTGCTTGGTGTGCTAGCCTCTCATCGGGACGATCTCGAAGCTAGAGGGGGAGGTGATAGCAGAACGATCCCTACCAGGCTATACAGCTCTATCTACAGTACCACCTTCATGTGGATAGGCCCCGCACAACGTCTGAGACTCCGTTATAAATGGTAAGATGGCGCCACTCGAATTGCCTTACACCACACCGATAGTGATGTAACCTAGTCCTATACATGGTAGCATGGTGAAGGGTAGAAGCGAACACGGATTACGTATTATTATATATTTTAAATAGTTCATGTTATTTTCATTTAGTAATATTTTTTTGTTTGTTGTTAAATAAAATTATTACTACAACTTTATATATAAAGTATTTGTTGACTTCCGAAAAGCACTCATTTATTCTCTTATTGAATGATAAATCTTCATCATCTGGGATGGTTTCTTTTCTATCATGCTGCAAAATTTTGTCGGCGGTCAGTGGCACTACATCGCCTTCAAAACATTTTAGTTCATATACATTATTATCATTCCTCAATTACCAACCACATTGTAAGGGATCGAAGCGAATCCACTGATGACCTGTGGCATTTCGCCGCATAGAATTAACGAAAACTGTGCGTAGTATTTTTTCTCGAGATTTCTCAACAAGGCGCAATTAAACAAGAGTAAAAATTACGTTTATTTTTCAAGACTTATTTTTGGTTGTTATGTTTATTATAGTAGAATTTGTAAAACAACTCAAGTCTCGCTAAGTTAACAAATTTTAATTTTTTTAGGCTGTATAACTCATTTGTGTATTGCTGAATGATTTTATCTTCTTCCTGGTCCTGAATGCCAAGTAGATTATTCAATAAAGCAAATGCAAGCTGATTTTATAAATAGGCAAATTAACATTTTTTTTTAAAATGCAGTTGTATAATCCCTATACTCAATTCCACTCACTACATTTTGGGGGTGATATCTCAGAAGGGGGTGGGCTGAAGAAATTTCGTTATAGGAAAGATTCATCATATTTTCATACATGTAATCATGTCCTAAATTTTTTCGCATGAATTTGGAAACACCCTGTATATAACGTACTTAGAACGTACACCAGTAACATGTATATTTAGCAATCACATTGTAGATTAGTGAATAACGTCAACTATCACATTGGTTTTCCGTTTTTGTATAGTTCTTAAAACTAAAAATATAGTTCTAAACTAGCAATGCTTCCAACAATAACAAGCCTAGGAGAAGATTAAGAACCAAGCGATTCAATAAAATAGACTTACAGTGAGAAATTATAATAAGCCCACGTTCAAAATTCGCCCCGTTATTATTCGTAGCTTTTTGTACTATTTTTCTTTCTGCTGCCTTCTGTAATTAAGATTTCATGTGGCTATTCACCATTTATCTTAAATACTAATACTCGTAAATCATCCAACAATATTTTTTAAGATATACATCTTTATGATGCATTCTAAAATTGTGAAATTCGATATACACACGATGAGAAACAGATCCAGATATATACGGTTGAATCCTATCCACTCCAATGGTTATAGTTTATTGTAGGTATAATGAATTATGGTAGACACGGTAATTTTGTTTCAAGTTTACACTTAAGTAATGATTTCGACACTAAATGTTGAAAGAGGCCGCAGGATGGATAGCCGATAATCGACTAATCGTATTTCTGCACCAGAGACGGAGACAATAGAAAACATATTACTTTTATAAATGAAACTAGCTGTTTATAGATAATTCCACAATATGTTGAAAACATTCTAAAAATTCTTTAAAATTTGACAATTGTTTCGATATTGCTATTATCGTCAGAACACAGAATTACTTTTGGCTATACCAGGAAGTGACCTACTTTGTGATTGACTTAATATATTTGAATAGAAAAAAAAGGAAGTTACGATATTACAAATATTAAAGCTTAGATATTATTAGCCCTATGGGGATATCGTGGATATCTTTTTCCTATTAAAGATCAGTATAACTGTGCAATGATATAGATATAGAAACATTAAATTTCATTAAATATCTACGAGAGACGATTTGGCGCGACTGTACAAGAAGTTACTACAAAAACGTTGAAAAGCATCACAAAACATCTGATTTAACCAAGAACGCCTTAGAAAAGAAGTACTACCAAATGATGTAAATATAAAATGCCATAATACAACACATCAAGCACAAAAATGTGCTCAACGAATCTGGCTTAAAGAAGAATGTAAAAAATGGTTTAGAATAAGAGACTCATTAGGCACCTACATAGAAGTTGCACATTCTGAACTCACGGTCCAACTACATCCAGTAGAATTTCACTGTTTAGACGACAAAATAAGAGTAAGTGTAAGCACAATGAAGCAAAAGAAATTTAAGAAACCCGAACAAAAACAAAAAACTTGTACACACACAACATAGAATTCAATAAACCTCTTGAAACTGTCAATATTTACATACCAATATATTTTCCACCACGATTTGAAAACCTACACTAATTTTACAAATAGGGAAATAGAATTTTCAAATGGTTTATTTAAACTACAGCATACCACCAAAATTTAGAATTAATATTAAACAAATATTAGCTACAAAATCATAAAGAGCCTTAAAATCTAATTCAAGTAATTGTCTTTATGAGAAATTAAAAATTGGCATTTTAATCAAAGATATTGAATCGTCAAACAAAAAATTACATTTTAGTTTTAAATTCAATCAAAAAGAAAGTAGAAAATAATAACCTAACATTTACAAAATCAGGAAAAAGGGAATGCTACTGTAATATTAAAAACTGAAGATTATAAGTCAATAATAAATAACTTCATAGAATCTAGCAATGTACAAATTCTTAGAGCAATCCCTACAAAAAAGTTTTCTAATAATGTAAGAGAGGTTGTTAATAATTCAAATTATCATCTAAGTGATTATGAAAACTCAGTCTCAACAATTATATGGAACCGTTAAATTACATAAAATATCGAAACTAATTAGACTTTTAGTTTCTTAAGGTAATACTTCTAATAATATATTAGCAAAAACACTTAACAATATACTTACTAATTACGGATATATATCTAAATACTCAATTAAAAATTCAAAAGGACTAAAAAAATTAAAAACATTCAACTTACAAGATAACTCTAAACTCATTTCATTTGATGTTACCAATATGTTCTCTAAAATTCCTCTAAAAAGATGTCTAACGTCAAAACTGGTATAAACTCACTGCAATTTTCAACAGAGGAGACCAAATGCATATTATTTTCTAGAAAACACAATCATGTGTCTCCTGAACTATGTCGATAACATCAGATTTCTTGGAATGATTGTTGATAAAAAACTCAGCTGGAAGAAGCACATACTACATACTACATTTTAAAAAATCATGCCAAAGCGGTATAAACCTTATGAAAACACTCTCAAGCAAATCCTGGGGATCCGACTATACCTGTCTTATGCACATATATAAAACACTCATTCGCTCAAAGATAGACTACGGCTCTATAGTATACGCGACAGCTAAAAAAACTACTCTAAACCAGCTCGAAACCATTCAAAACGCAGCACTATAAAGAGCAACAGAAGCACTCTGTTCAAGTCCAATAAAAAGCCTACAGTGCGAAACCGGGGAACCCTCTCTACAACAAAATACGTTGCCGCTTCATACGCACTATCCATCAACACAAACAAGCAGAAACCAGTCTACATTAACATATTGAGCAATCACTATAAAACTCTACATTCGGCAAATATCAAAACAAACCCACCATTATATGCAAGAGCTAGTCAAATTATCATTGAACTCCAAATCAAACATCAAGTGGAAAATGTGGGGGAGCACTGTCTTGCATGAATCACATGTTTTTTCTTAGTTGTCGAATAAGTCATTATTTAAAAGAATTAAATATGACTCTCCATTTAAGTTAGAAGGTGATTGATTCATTTTGGCCCAGTAATCTAGTGCCTAGTAGACCGACCCACACATTTATTTTAAACTCGTGCTGGAAATGTCTATATTTTTTTAAACGGAAGTTTTTGGTTTCACAGGCATGACTATTTTGCCAATTGAAAACTCCGCATCTGGTAAACGTTGTTTCATCATTAACAAGGATGGTATTCAGAAATGTTGGATTATTATTCATTTTTCTCTTAAGCCACTGACAAAATTCAACTCTGGTGCGACAATCTCTTGGATGCAAATTTTACACAGATGTAGATTGATAGGAATAATCATCTTTTTTTGGTACAAAATTGTAAATACCGACGGTTGGCTTATTCCAATAGATGCAGATAATTTAAAAGTTTGCACAACTCGTACCAATAGTTGATCTACTTGCCGCAAGGCAATACTTTTGTTTCTCCAATGGATTATAAATATTTTGAAATATCTTACGATTTAGCTGTCTTCTGTTACTGTACATTTCACGATATTTTCTGGATTCTGCTTTCCCAGAAGATCTTTCTTTTGCGTAAATGCAAATCATGTCTCTCAATTCTCCGTTTAAAAAGTGATTGTGTCCAGGCATTTACACTTACATTATAGCAAGAATGAATCAGTTTACCGAACAATGAAATGTTTCAAACTGTTCAATAAACGTCAAAGTTTTACGACAGATGTTGTGTCTCTCAACATTCCATAACATGCTTGTGTTCTAAAGAATACAGAGTGTCATAGAGTTATGTGTGATGTTTGTGTAAAATATTAATTTTTTATATATTCATTTATATCATTCAGAGCAATACATTGATTAGGCAATTTGGGTTCAATGTTTCAATTTATTTAACTTCGTAGTTGTGAGTTTTCCAAAATGTTCTTCAAAACTATTCTAACTATAAATACTAACTCCCAAATTCTGTGAATTATAGAAAAATTCGAATGGTCTCGAATGGTACTCACTAGGCCACAAAATTATTTAAACTGGTCCTTGGAGCTAGGTTTGGTTAGGTTAGGCAGATCTACTCGCCATAGAAGGCGCCTCGAAGGCTCTCAATGAACTGTGGCATAAAAAAACAACGATAAGGGCGCGCATAACTAAATGGGCACCAACAAAGTCAAGAATAGTGGACAAAATCAACAGGATTGAGGCAGGCGGAGGAATTCTTACTAGGTCCGACGCCAAAGCTAACAGGGTATCTGTTGAAACAAGAAAGGTGAAAACACCTTCGAAGAATCGCATAGTGGATTTCGAAAGGGAGAATGCTCTCAAGATCCACTATTCACTTAAAAACAGATAACAGAAGAAGAAGCAAAACAAACTGTATGTTGCCTTCTTAGACTTTAATAGAGTACCTAAGCAGAAAATATGGGTATAGTTAAATAATTAGCAACTTCCTCTCAGTTAATCAATCAAGCTGATCACCAATATAAAGTCCGAGAATTATGCCTATTTGAATTATATCGTCCTCATTCGTTAAAAAATCACAGTGAATTCAATATCAAAATAAACTGTTTTAAAGATTAAAAATAGCGTTTCCTCACTTATACACTCGTGCTAACAGAGCGAATGCTTTTGTATCCACTACCAAAATTATTGTATTGTGAGCTACCTTGTACAAATAGGAGAAATTTTACGTTAATTATTGGTTTTCTCAATAACAATGTTACTTAAAATTGAACCAAGTTTATTTTATTACTTTAAAATTTATTTATAATAGCAACATGACATAAATATACTTTACATTAAAACAAAATGAATTTTAAATTTTCCGCCTAATCCTATCTAGTATGCGAGGAAGGTATTGTTTTACCTCAAAAAAGATGGAATTTTGGATTTTTTTGTGTTACTGTTTCGTTTTACGGCAAGAACAACGCGAAAAAACGGTTTTTAGAAAAAAAATAAACGGTTTCAAAGATTAAAACCGCATGTGTGACACGCCCTGAACAATATGCTATCATAAAATTGTTACTTGTATTCACTTCGGAGGCTCTCCTAATGAGAATAGGTCTAGTAGAAACTGACGAGTGTATATTCTGTGGGGAGGAGGATGAAACTCCGGATCACCTAGTTCTGGAATGCCTCGCCATTGCAAGCTAACGCAAGAAATGCTTCGGACAAGAAACTTGTAAGAGAGAGGTTCTAACCTCCTTGAAACCGTCCCAAATACTAGAGTTCATTGGAACCCTGGAACTGAAACGCGAGCTGTAGTAGTAGCGAGAACAGCTCTGATAGGGGGGCACAATAAACATGAGGTTTCAGTGCATGATAACCCCGTTAAAATCTAATCTAATCTATGTCTTCTAACCCATGTTCCGATTCGGAATTTTCTTCTCGCTCCTCTACATGATCTGGAATGTTAATTTGATTTTCCTCCTCATCTACCTCCTCCCATAACCTTCTTAGTCGTTTCTGCTCTTTTTTATAATAACTCATGCCTAAAACTAACAATACTTTAACATGCAATGTTAGTAACATTATATATTATGAAATTGACTGTCTCGACCCTTACTTCGTGGAATATGCTCATATTAGTGTTTTTAAATGAAACTCAAGGTCTCTAGTTATTGTATTATATTGTGGAATTAACTAGAGACCTTGAGTTTCATTTAAAAACACTAATTATATATTATGTTACGTTTTATTCTTTTCGTAGTTCAAATATATAGTATAATATCGCCAGTACTAACATTCATCTAGGAGACCAAATAAGGAACAAAATCGCCAAAAACCCTGACACGTATCTCCATTATTATAAAGATCTTTACAATTACTTTGAAATAATCAAAGATAACAAACGAAACTTTGAAGCCTAAACTCCGCCACTGGCCGTTTTCAAACCGCTATTATTTATGGGATACACGAAAAGCAAAGTTGGTCCGATAATTAGATGCTGAAACTAATTAACTGATGGAGCGGGTCGAAGGTGTAAAACAAAGGGCCGCCCGCCTCAGGCTGACCAATATCACACACACTTTAAAATCGCCAGATAAATAATAACAGTTCAGTTTGTTTCGAACCTTGTTTCGGTATCGAATAGTCAGAAGATTCAAAATAATGAGTTCGCATTTTGCACACATGATGATTTTGTTTTAAAGAAACATTATGTATATCATTTGTCTGAATTAGTTGGATAATAATATAAGATTTAAAAAATTAGTCGTATCTTAGGTTCAGTTTTTGCAATAGAAAACTAACAATTATTCAATAGCTTGACAATAGTGGTTGCTTTGCGTTTTTCTTGAATAATTACTAGACGGCACTTAAAAATGCACTTAATTAAGTCTTCAATATCTGCGCCTTGTAGTTCCTTTGAAAGGTGTATTAGCGATTTTGTGTGTTTTCGAAAAAAGCAGAATATTATTTTAGCACTAATATATTATATCTCCTCAACCGGCGGCTTATTAATTACTAAGCGTAATTGTCGCAAGTTTTGATTAGAAACATGCGCAGCACCAGATGGCGGTCAATATTGTAATGTTTTTGTTATTTATTTAAACAATAAACGGGTGGGATAAATTTTAAAAACTCGGTATGCTACTTACTAATTTATTTAAACACTAAACTAATCACTAACACTTAATTTATATATACTCAACTAATCACTTAAATTTAATTTATATACACACAAACTTGATTAATATTAGCACTTTACAGTTCGGTGTATTTTTGTTTATTTCTCGAGATCACTTTATCCACTAACTCATCCGCTGATCGGTCCTCTATTTATATTAAAGCCGTTTTTACTAGAAAATTCCTGACTGCGGCTTACACACACACACACAAATAATTGGTTCTGGCCTTTCCTAGATAAGTCTGGTCACAAAAACAATGTTTAGATAAGGTATTCGTAAACAGTTATATAAAAAAACCTGCGTGTCCGCCATAATATTAACTTTTATACCTGGCTTAGACAGAGTCGGATTTACGGACTATGCCAGTGTGCTATTTCTTAACATTACCCCCTCCTTAAATGGAAGTTCCTCCTGGAACTTTTGTGTAGCCGAGACTGGATGTTTGAATCGGCAACTGGCCCCATTTCTACACTTTCCGATCTTGTGGAAATAGCAGGGCACCGTCTTCATCGGATACTGATAACGGGGGTTGTAGCTGCAAATTAATATCTGGACACCGGTATTTTGAAAGATAATCTCTACCATGTTCCTGATGATTCGCCAATCCAACTGGTTATTCGCTATTTTAGGCATAGCCAGTTTCTTAACGCCGGATTCCAACACATGGTTTCGGAGGTTTCGAAGTGCTTCCCACACATCGCGGTAGGTAGATCGATCTTGAAATTCATTTTTAGTTACCACGTAGAAGATGTACCGCGAATTATGTTTCAGTTTCAGTGTCTTGCCAGGGGCTGGAATCTGGTTTTCAAGTTTTTCTAATTGCCCTAACTTCTTTCGAAAGACGGTTGCCAACCCTTGTGCGTTCTTGATACGGGCGGGGATGTTGTATGCCAGTGAATAATCTTCCGGGAGAGTGAACAAATCTTGTTGTTGTTCCGAAGTGACTCCATATCTAGCTTTCCCGGTACCTTCATACGCGCCCATAAATTCATCGAAGGTAAGGTCAGACACATCTCGAATATGGTTCACTCTTTTCTCTAGGTCATGGTCTGCTTCGAATGGCGCTAGTCGGTTTTGGTGAACTACTTTTGGTTTTCCGTTGGGGATCTTGTTTATGCGATATATAACATCATTGATCCTTTTCTTGAATAAGTATGGACCTTCCCAGGATTTTTGTAATTTTGGAGAAAATCCTTTTCTCCTCGTCGGGTTGTGTAACCATACTTTGTCCCCTTCTTTAAAACCGCCTTCTGTGGCATGCGTGTCGTACCGACTTTTCATACTGTCGCTGGCAACTTGAAGATTTGTTCGAACTAATTCATGAATATCGGCCAGCCTTTTTCTCAACTGGATCACGTAGTCTTCGCCTGCTAGATCTTCTCCAGGCCGACAGCCAAATTCCAGGTCACAAGGAAGCCTCATTTCACGTCCAAACAGGATTTTCGCCGGTGTTTCACACGTGGACTCATTGACGGCAGATCGATAAGCCAATGCGAATAGGGAAATATACTGGTCCCAATCTCTCTGATGGCTGGATACTACTTTGGACAGGTATTTTCCAATAGTCCTGTTCATTCTTTCGACCATTCCATCTGACTGTGGATGTATTGCTGTTGTCCTGGTCTTCTTTATTTCCAGCTTCCCACAAATCTCCTGGAATAGATGACTTTCTAAATTTCTTCCCTGGTCGCTGTGGAGTTCCAAGGGAACTCCATATCGGCTAATAAATTCTTTCACCAATACATCTGCTACAGTTGTGGCCTTTTGGTTGGGAATAGCGTAAATGTACACCCATTTTGTGTAATAATCCATTATAACCAGTATGTATTTGCTACCATTTTCTGTTGTCGGAAATGGTCCAGCGATGTCTAAAGCAAAGGGCTTCTAACATTGTACTGTTTTATAGGTGCCTTCCTCTTGCGATGTGGTCCATTACTCGTAGCACAAGTCGTACATTTCTTACACCAGTCCTTCACATCGTCGGAGCTGTTCATCCAATAAAACCTTTCACGAAGTCGCTGAAGGGTTTTCTTCACTCCCAGATGACCTCCCTATGGACTGTCGTGTAACTTCTTCAGTACCTCAGCTACTCTTGTTCTCGGGATAACTAGCTGTCTCCTCATCTCAGAACCATCATCGTTTCCAATGACTCTTTTCAACAGCCCTTCTTCCAGGAAAAGGGAGTCCCACTGAGCCCAATATGCCTTGAGTGTCTGTGAAAATCTTGACACTTCTTGCCAGGTAGGTCGCCGATTTTCTCCCTTCCATTACCAGATCATCTTCAGGTGAGGATCATTCTCCTGATCTTCTCTGATCCCGGTGGGTGACCATTCTTCATTGACTACTGTAATTCATGAAACTGCAACTTCCTTAGATTTCGAATTGTTGCATTGTGAATAGTCTACAGGGCATGGCCGTCTAGGCAAGGAGTTGGTGGCTTTTTGGTGATTCACATTAGCTGTATGTTCACCCCTGTCTGATTTCCCCTGTGTCTGGAGTTCTTGGGGCGCTTAGACGGACTGCGTACATGCTCTAGCTCGCCACACTTCCGGCATTTGATCTTCTTCGGCCTCTTGTCTGCCACACCTTTAAACAAGTTGACGATCTGATCAAGTTGTCATCGTCATCTTCTTCCTGCATGGTCCTACCTTTGTTGTACCGCGAGCTTTTTTTGTCTGCTTTGCATTTAAGAGTTTCTTGGTTTGCAGGAGTCGTAGGACGCTTACACGAACTACGTGCATGCTCTAGTTCGCCAAAATTACAGCACCTGATTTTCTTCGACTTCTTGTCTACCATACCTTTCAACAAGTTGACGATCTGGTCAAGTCTGTCATCGTCACCTTCTTCCTGTATGGTCCTATCTTTGTTGTATCCCGAAGCCATCGTGGCTGCTTCATATTCAAGAGCAGCAGTCAATACATCGACTAATGTTTTAGGATGGGCTAATCGAAGCGTCTTCTCCATATGGTGGTCACACAAGCTGTCAATAAAGGCCTGGATGCCTAAACATTCCATCATGTTCTCTGGTGCTAATGGATAAGCAAATCGAACTAGTCGGGCAATATCCATTTCATACTCTTGAAGGGTTTCGTCACGTTTCCGCCTTCGGTTCTTCAGCTGGAATCTGTACAACTGTTCCAAATGTTCGTGACCATATCGCATGTCCAACCTCTTCTTCACCAGCTCGAAGTCATCCGTTTCTTCAAGCGGTATCGTCTGAAGTACATCTAAGGCATCTCCCCGAAGCGTTATAGTTAGGTTCACTGCTTCCTCCTTATTGGACCAATTATTCAATCTAGCCGGTGCTTCAAATTGTTTCACATATTTGGTCATCGATGTCTTTCCGTCGAACGTTGGAGTCTTGACTCGGGCAAAACTGGTAATATCTTCTGTCTTGGGTTGTGTTGCTGGCTTGCATATCTGGATCTTCTTTTGTTCTGCTGGCGTGTCTTGTGTTCTTAAATCTGTTATCTTTTTTTCTAACTCCTTAATTTCCTCGTCCATCGTTGTCATCTTATTCCCAATCTCAGATTTTAGAGACGAAATCTCATTTTCAAAGTCAGCGGCAATGTCGTTTTTCATTAATAAGATCGGCAGATATATCGTTCTTCAATGCAGAAATATCGTTTTTCACATTCGTTGAAATCTTTTCTTCCAGGGTAGAAATATCGTTCTTCATAGCAGAAATCTTCCTGTTCATGTTCTCTTCCATGGCAGAAATCTTCTCGTCCATGTTAGCAGATATATTAGCAGAAATTGATGAAATTAAGGTGGAAGCCTCGTCAATAAATAAAACGGTTTCTGGATCAAAGCCGTCATTTTCCAGTGCCAATTTAAGTCTTTCTACTAATTCACTTTTCTTACCGGACGTTTCCGACTCACGATCTTCCAATTCTGCTCTTAGCTCCGCCACTTTGAGGTCACATAGTCTCTTGGCCATTTTTACGTAGCAATTTATTTATATTACCCCACACCTGACACCAATGTAATGTTTTTGTTATTTATTTAAACAATAAACCAGTGGGATAAATTTTAAACTGAGTGAATGAAAACGACGAATACTCAGTGCGTATTAGTTTATTACTTTCAGGCTAAGCGCTTTCGGCTGTTAAGCCATTATCAAAGCCGTCGTCATTTAAAAAAGTAGTTGTCAAAGCCATCAAGTTGATCAAAAACAATACTCAAGATAGAATCATCGTTATGATTGAGTCATTGGAACAAAACATTAAAATACCCTATTGTAAGGGTGTAATTATAATTTTACACCCTTACAATAGGGTATTTTAATGTTTTGTTCCAATGACTCAATCATAACGATGATTCTATCTTGAGTATTGTTTTTGATCAACTTGATGGCTTTGACAACTACACTACAAGTTGATCAAAAACAATACTCAAGATAGAATCATCGTTATGATTGAGTCATTGGAACAAAACATTAAAATACCCTATTGTAAGGGTGTAATTATAATTTTACACCCTTACAATAGGGTATTTTAATAAAAAAGGACGCATACAAATATCTTACATATTTTAAAAGTATCGTAAACAATAAATTTCAAGATTTTACAATCTTGAACATTCATATTCTGCAACAAAGGGGAAAATGGCTAGAAAATACTGATTTAATCGTACCAGGTTCAATGGTCTTAATTAAAAATGAACAATATTCTCCTCTGAAATGGCCTATTGGTAGAATAATTAAACTTTACTTTGGTGATGATGGTGTAGCAAGAGTTGCTGATAAGCGCACGTATCAAGGTATATTTAAAAGTCCTTTGGTAAAGCGGTCAGCACTAATTGAGCACTAAATACCAACCCCCATGAAATCATTAATTATTGATACATGTCTGTGTATTCACTCCAAGAACAGGTTTAGAGTGTCATACTAGAATTTTTTATAATAAAAATTGAAAACAATGTTTTCCCTTCAATATCTTATCACATAAAACTGGTGTTATCAAACCACTTTTTAAGAGTGGGGATAAACTGCAAATTTCAAATTATAGGTCCATCTCTTTGATATCTGTATAACGAAAGCGGCATTTTTGATATTAGACAACTCTATTGTCAAAATGTGTTACAAGGGATTTACAATAATAAAATTGAAATAACGCACCCAGATCATCTATATAATACAAGAAGGCGAAACTACAGTGTCGTGGTACCGACATGTATTAGAACAGTGGGTCAGAGGCACTGCAGCTTTCTAAGTCCAAAAATTTGGGAATTGTCACCTGAAACAATAAAAACCAGCCGAAGCAACGAAATTTTTAAAATAAAAGTTAAAAATTGGCTTCAATGCTCTGATAGACAGATATTCCAAAAAATAGTTTAAACCCTCAACAAATTCTTCATCAAACTTATAACACTGTAATGTATGTATATGTGTCCCTAGACCCCGATTATGACACTCACATTATGTGAAACCTACCTGGATGTTACCCTTTTGCCAATTGTGATATTAAATCTTATGTTATACTCACATGGGATCAAAATCGTATGACTGTAATATATGTGTATATGAGACTCTGAAGCCGATTATGATAAACATTTTATGTGTAACTTACCTGAAAGTGATACTTTTACCAATTGTGATATTTTATTTTATGTGATGCAATTTCTACCCATATGTTTTATACTTATACTTTATCTTATTTTAAATTTATATTTTAATCTTAAGTATTTTTATTATATTTAGAGGCTATATCACGCACAAGGAGTAGTTTTCTACGATTGCTCCTTCAGTGATGCCATTATTTATTTCACTCAGCTCACAAGTACTACTCACTTGACATTGTTTTATCAAAATTATACTTGAATGTTCATTTATGATGAATAAACATTATTATTATATATCGCCAGCACTAATTGAGCAGTAAATACCGAACACCATAGAATCATTCATTACTAATGTAAATATGTGTAATTACCTCAGGAACATGCTCAAAGTGCCAATCTAGCAGATTTGATCATTAAAAAATATTGGGAAATTGTTCTAAGTAAATTATTGCTATTTTACGGTCAGCACTAATTGAGCACTAAATACCAAACCCCATAAATTCATTTATCATTGAGACAGGTCCAGGAACATATTTAGAGAGTCATACTAGAAGTTTTAATAATAAAAATTGAAAAAAAAATTCGTTGAATTTCTCATCACATATCGCCAGCACTCATTGAGCTCTAAATTTTCTGTATTTTGCTTTAGAACTAATATTGAATTCTTCCGGCGTATTAGAGTGTACACTGCTAACTTAATTAAAAGCGGAAATCTCTGTTTCTAGTAATATATTATAACCTCCCCTTAACCGTAATACTTACCAAGGGGGAGTTATAAGTGAATCAGGTAAGATTGTCCCAGTTGTCAATCTATGTCCGCGGCTAAACTTCAGAGGAGACGGGCGTGGTCCCAAAAATTACTGGGATATCAACTATAATTCGTTAGATTACCTACAAAACCTCTTATTATATTACCCAGGCGCCAGCTGATTTCTTTTGCCTAAAACGCTCTATTTCCCACCTAAATCAGCAAATGGAAAAGAAGAATAAAAGTCCAACCTCACTCATGATCTTCTATTCACCAAACAGGTGCCAAAAATACTACAAGTTGTCTAACAGTATGATGATATAAAAAAACTATAAAGCACTTACTTACTTAAAAAGGTATTACAAATGCATAAGTGACTTTCAGTTACCACCATATAAAAATAATTTTAAATAAGTGTAACAGATAATTGAAAAACTTCAAGTTACAAAATATGACTCCGGTTATAACATTATTTCCCAAAATTCCCTTAAAATATTTTTAGAGTTGAATGGCAAATAGTAACTAATAATAGTAAATAATAATAACAATTGAACGAAGCAAAGCCTGCTTAACAGGGTATTTAACAACTTATAGAAATATTTAAATGTTGTCCAAGATTATTTTTGACCAGATTATTTTACATTCTCACATCAAATGGGTTTCTGCGTTACCTACATAGGAAGAAATTAATGATTCATACCACAAAGTATGAACAAGATCATGTACTGGTCATTAGCTTTGGTACCAAGGCGAAAGACAGGTGTACGATAGACAATTATATAAGGTCAATGCATAAGGCACTCCTTCATATGAATTTACTGTCAATTTCAACCCTTACAATAGTCATCGATTGACCTGCTCCAAGTTACTACTACACAATGAACCACTACGTACAATACATTGCACAGTAATCTTAAAATGAATATATTAAAAAAACGTAACGCCAGGGAAATAAAGTCACTGACACACGCTCTTAATTTATCAACTATAAGGGAGAAGTGAATTCTATACAAATTTTAAAGTTTGAAAGGTACTCTGAATACAATCCTGTATAAAAAAGGTTAAATTGGTTGACTTCCTAGTGCCAGCGGTACTACTTATTCATAATTGAAGATCATAAATATTTTTTTGTTTAAATGAAAGAACCCAACATAAAAGTTTCTTACTTAATCGTAATAACAACGAATCAACTTAAAAGTTCATCTGACATATTAGATTTGAAAAAAAAATATAATAAAACTCAAACCAGGAGTGAGGTTATGTGTATCCATCCCTCGCCTAGCTCCACACGACAGAATATCTTTTCCATGGTATTCAGCTTCCCAATCGTATTGCTACCACCTCGCTTATGAGTGAAATTTCTCAGAGCGGCCCCTCTCAACGAATCTTCGGGGACATAGCTACCAATAATAATGGAGACATCACACCCATTCAAACAACCCTTAAATAAAATATTTCTCAATAACTATGTGTTGCATTAACATCTATATTTAAAAATCCCCCAAAAGAATCATTTACTGCTTCTTCCTCTTACTATGTTTTACTAGGTACTAAATAAATTTACAGTTTAGTACCAGTATCACACTCGAAATCCTAGAAACCATGTGGTTTTTATTGTTCTACCGGTACTTTTTGTCCCACATAAAAACTAAGTATAAAAAAAACTATGAAACTCACCTCCAATCCTGAAGGGTCATTAGCAAAGAATATGAACCAAATACCACCAACAGCAACAGGGTCTCAACCCCAGCCTCATTCAAATTAATCATACGTACAAGTTCCGCACACAGAGTGTAGATCCCAAAACAAAATGGTCACCGCTTTCTTCCACAAGCTCTTTCCAACTTAGGCTCCAACAAAATACGCCAACTAAGTTACTCTTGTCGGTGAATCTGCCTAAGGGGTTAGACATAAATATCCCCAAACTGAGTGATGGCAAACGCCACGTTAAGGGTTTTTTTTAAACCAAATATCTCACTCCAAAACTGCTATGCTTCAAACTTGAAGAGAATGAAAACGTGTTCTCCTTCCTATTTTTCAAATCAGAAAATACACTGTCAACAGTTAGTACCTTTCATTCCTGCCAACCTATCTGATGACATCATCGTGCCACCTGAAGAGATTGTGAGCAATTTAATGTAACTCAAACAACCTTGGGCATGTGTAATTTAATATCTCACAAATGCCCCCATTGTATCCTAATCTTAAATAAATCCATATACTCCCTAATTTTGATAACTATTTACTCTACACGCACAAGTCGCTATAAAATCGATGGTTGACACCATCTACATCCTCACTAAACAGTGTGACGTTTGAAAAATTGACTCGCCGTATATCGAGGTTATCTGTCAGGCTAAATATCTAATCATTCAATGTCATTTTTCAAAATCATAACATGAAAAAGGATTTATAATATCTAATTAATTCTCGAGTCTCAATATTTGTCATACCAAATTGAGTGCACTGTACTGAATAGTACAATCCGTAAAATAACCTTGAGTTAACCTGAACATGCGAAACTCAATTTTAAGAAGATATGAAACTTCCCTTAAATTTATGTACTTATAAGGAATATCAGACAAACATATTCCTTTACTGGAATATTATACTACTCGTACAAGGTCTTGAAGTCAGAAACAATTAATATAACTAATGGAATACCATACTAAAACGGTTTATTAGGAGGAACTAGAATATGCCAATATTTACTCTGTGTGCGGAACTTGTACGTATGATTAATTTGAATGAGGCTGGGGTTGAGACCCTGTTGCTGTTGGTGGTATTTGGTTCATATTCTTTGCTAATGACCCTTCAGGATTGGAGGTGAGTTTCATAGTTTTTTTTATACTTAGTTTTTATGTGGGACAAAAAGTACCGGTAGAACAATAAAAACCACATGGTTTCTAGGATTTCGAGTGTGATACTGGTACTAAACTGTAAATTTATTTAGTACCTAGTAAAACATAGTAAGAGGAAGAAGCAGTAAATGATTCTTTTGGGGGATTTTTAAATATAGATGTTAATGCAACACATAGTTATTGAGAAATATTTTATTTAAGGGTTGTTTGAATGGGTGTGATGTCTCCATTATTATTGGTAGCTATGTCCCCGAAGATTCGTTGAGAGGGGCCGCTCTGAGAAATTTCACTCATAAGCGAGGTGGTAGCAATACGATTGGGAAGCTGAATACCATGGAAAAGATATTCTGTCGTGTGGAGCTAGGCGAGGGATGGATACACATAACCTCACTCCTGGTTTGAGTTTTATTATATTTTTTTTTCAAATCTAATATGTCAGATGAACTTTTAAGTTGATTCGTTGTTATTACGATTAAGTAAGAAACTTTTATGTTGGGTTCTTTCATTTAAACAAAAAAATATTTATGATCTTCAATTATGAATAAGTAGTACCGCTGGCACTAGGAAGTCAACCAATTTAATCTTTTTTATACAGGATTGTATTCAGAGTACCTTTCAAACTTTAAAATTTGTATAGAATTCACTTCTCCCTTATAGTTGATAAATTAAGAGCGTGTGTCAGTGACTTTATTTCCCTGGCGTTACGTTTTTTTAATATATTCATTTTAAGATTACTGTGCAATGTATTGTACGTAGTGGTTCATTGTGTAGTAGTAACTTGGAGCAGGTCAATCGATGACTATTGTAAGGGTTGAAATTGACAGTAAATTCATATGAAGGAGTGCCTTATGCATTGACCTTATATAATTGTCTATCGTACACCTGTCTTTCGCCTTGGTACCAAAGCTAATGACCAGTACATGATCTTGTTCATACTTTGTGGTATGAATCATTAATTTCTTCCTATGTAGGTAACGCAGAAACCCATTTGATGTGAGAATGTAAAATAATCTGGTCAAAAATAATCTTGGACAACATTTAAATATTTCTATAAGTTGTTAAATACCCTGTTAAGCAGGCTTTGCTTCGTTCAATTGTTATTATTATTTACTATTATTAGTTACTATTTGCCATTCAGCTCTAAAAATATTTTAAGGGAATTTTGGGAAATAATGTTATAACCGGAGTCATATTTTGTAACTTGAAGTTTTTCAATTATCTGTTACACTTATTTAAAATTATTTTTATATGGTGGTAACTGAAAGTCACTTATGCATTTGTAATACCTTTTTAAGTAAGTAAGTGCTTTATAGTTTTTTTATATCATCATACTGTTAGACAACTTGTAGTATTTTTGGCACCTGTTTGGTGAATAGAAGATCATGAGTGAGGTTGGACTTTTATTCTTCTTTTCCATTTGCTGATTTAGGTGGGAAATAGAGCGTTTTAGGCAAAAGAAATCAGCTGGCGCCTGGGTAATATAATAAGAGGTTTTGTAGGTAATCTAACGAATTATAGTTGATATCCCAGTAATTTTTGGGACCACGCCCGTCTCCTCTGAAGTTTAGCCGCGGACATAGATTGACAACTGGGACAATCTTACCTGATTCACTTATAACTCCCCCTTGGTAAGTATTACGGTTAAGGGGAGGTTATAATATATTACTAGAAACAGAGATTTCCGCTTTTAATTAAGTTAGCAGTGTACACTCTAATACGCCGGAAGAATTCAATATTAGTTCTAAAGCAAAATACAGAAAATTTAGAGCTCAATGAGTGCTGGCGATATGTGATGAGAAATTCAACGAATTTTTTTTTCAATTTTTATTATTAAAACTTCTAGTATGACTCTCTAAATATGTTCCTGGACCTGTCTCAATGATAAATGAATTTATGGGGTTTGGTATTTAGTGCTCAATTAGTGCTGACCGTAAAATAGCAATAATTTACTTAGAACAATTTCCCAATATTTTTTAATGATCAAATCTGCTAGATTGGCACTTTGAGCATGTTCCTGAGGTAATTACACATATTTACATTAGTAATGAATGATTCTATGGTGTTCGGTATTTACTGCTCAATTAGTGCTGGCGATATATAATAATAATGTTTATTCATCATAAATGAACATTCAAGTATAATTTTGATAAAACAATGTCAAGTGAGTAGTACTTGTGAGCTGAGTGAAATAAATAATGGCATCACTGAAGGAGCAATCGTAGAAAACTACTCCTTGTGCGTGATATAGCCTCTAAATATAATAAAAATACTTAAGATTAAAATATAAATTTAAAATAAGATAAAGTATAAGTATAAAACATATGGGTAGAAATTGCATCACATAAAATAAAATATCACAATTGGTAAAAGTATCACTTTCAGGTAAGTTACACATAAAATGTTTATCATAATCGGCTTCAGAGTCTCATATACACATATATTACAGTCATACGATTTTGATCCCATGTGAGTATAACATAAGATTTAATATCACAATTGGCAAAAGGGTAACATCCAGGTAGGTTTCACATAATGTGAGTGTCATAATCGGGGTCTAGGGACACATATACATACATTACAGTGTTATAAGTTTGATGAAGAATTTGTTGAGGGTTTAAACTATTTTTTGGAATATCTGTCTATCAGAGCATTGAAGCCAATTTTTAACTTTTATTTTAAAAATTTCGTTGCTTCGGCTGGTTTTTATTGTTTCAGGTGACAATTCCCAAATTTTTGGACTTAGAAAGCTGCAGTGCCTCTGACCCACTGTTCTAATACATGTCGGTACCACGACACTGTAGTTTCGCCTTCTTGTATTATATAGATGATCTGGGTGCGTTATTTCAATTTTATTATTGTAAATCCCTTGTAACACATTTTGACAATAGAGTTGTCTAATATCAAAAATGCCGCTTTCGTTATACAGATATCAAAGAGATGGACCTATAATTTGAAATTTGCAGTTTATCCCCACTCTTAAAAAGTGGTTTGATAACACCAGTTTTATGTGATAAGATATTGAAGGGAAAACATTGTTTTCAATTTTTATTATAAAAAATTCTAGTATGACACTCTAAACCTGTTCTTGGAGTGAATACACAGACATGTATCAATAATTAATGATTTCATGGGGGTTGGTATTTAGTGCTCAATTAGTGCTGACCGCTTTACCAAAGGACTTTTAAATATACCTTGATACGTGCGCTTATCAGCAACTCTTGCTACACCATCATCACCAAAGTAAAGTTTAATTATTCTACCAATAGGCCATTTCAGAGGAGAATATTGTTCATTTTTAATTAAGACCATTGAACCTGGTACGATTAAATCAGTATTTTCTAGCCATTTTCCCCTTTGTTGCAGAATATGAATGTTCAAGATTGTAAAATCTTGAAATTTATTGTTTACGATACTTTTAAAATATGTAAGATATTTGTATGCGTCCTTTTTTATTGTATATATTTAAGGCGTAAATTCATTTTAGTTAATAACGTTGTAAAAATATGTTGCAGAATTGATAAGATCTTCATATTGTTGTAAATTCAAAGGATAGTTTCATTTTATTTCAACTTTTGTTAAATACCTTTGAAATATCACGTTTTGCAACAATAATTGTAAATTGTCTGTATGGGCATATAAATAGCACATTTTTGAAAGTCGACATCTTGTCGCATCGTCCTATAGTTAAGAAGTTAGGAAAAGGTCACGTTTCACACTATTATATTTTGTATTGTAAAAACCCTAAATTTAGTGTCACTTCTGCATGATTTTTATGGTCGATGGTCGGAAGATATGAAAGACATTTTTGAATTACCTTTCTGAGTAAAGAGGTTACAATTGCTATTGGAGTATTCCATAGAAATTTAACTATCTATTGGCGGCACCCATAGTTGATTCTTGTCTAGGAACCCGACAAGTCAAATGATACTGGCCAATAGGAAATATTTATTTTCGTTTGGTCAACCCAATCTACGTGTAAACACGCCCCTCGCAGATTTCTATTTAACACGTCTCACAACGTGAAGAAATCAGTTTTCACTCATCTGTTCTACACTCATCGACGCGAGTTTTACACTTATCGAATCGAGCTCAACGTTCAACAACAAAAGTTAGTTTTTTCACTCATCAGTTCTACACTCATCGACGCCAATTTTACACTCATCGAATCGAGCTCAACGATCAACAACAAAGTTTCTCACTCATCAGTTCTACTACTTATCGACGCGAGTTTTACATTCATCGAATCGAGCTCAACGATCAACAACAAAGTTAGTTCCACACTCATCGAAGCGAGTTCAATACTCTCGATAACAAAGTTTTACACTCATCGACGCGAGTTTTACACACTCATCGAATCGAGCTCAACTTTCGATAACAAAGTTTTACACTCATCGACGCGAGTTTTACACTCATCGAATCGAGCTCAACTCTCAACAAGAAAGTTTCTCACTCATCAGCTCTACTACTTATCGACGCGAGTTTTACACTCATCGAATCGAGCTCAACGCTCAACAACAAAGTTAGTTCTACACTCATCGAAGCGAGTTCAATACTCTCGATAGCAAAGTTTTACACTCATCGACGCGAGTTTTACACACTCTTAGAATTTAGCTCAACTTTCGATAACAAAGTTTTACACTCATCGACGCGAGTTTTACACACTCATCGAATCGAGCTCAACTTTCGATAACAAAGTTTTACACTCATCGACAAGAGTTTTACACACTCATCGAATCGAGCTCAACGCTCAATAACAAAGTTCTTATACTCATCGAAACGAGTTACACTCAATAACAAAGTTAGTTCTTAATATTCATCAAATCGAAACATAAAGTGTCTTCCGATCTGAAACCACCGAAGTTAAGCATTCTCAACTTTGTACCATTTTGTAAATTTGTATATAATAAATTATTAATTTCGACATTAATTTTGTCAAATTAAGATTATTTATCTAGTTGAATGTCTACGCCAGTTGACGAAGTTCCGCTAGAAATATAATTAAAAACAATGTTCTGTTTTGTAGTTTATCTTCTTTCTAAATTTATTCAGACAGTCAGTCAGTAATTAAGTTTCAAGTACTTAAAACGTAAATTCATTGTCGGTAACATTCTAAGTGTAATAAAGTAATAAATAAATATTTTTATAAATAGACTTTTCACTTGCTGTGATTTATTTCGCATATTTCTTCAAAGATTTTATGCAGGATTTTTGCCGAGATGTTAGGGTCCTTTTTGAATACTTAAGGCGACTTTTCAGTACCTTTGTGACTTTGACGATTTCTTGTATTGCAGGTAGGTCACTATTGACGTTAGCGTCTCCTACCAGTTTCGAGTTGACCTCTACTTAATTGCTAGTGCTAGTTTGATTTAGAATCTCCTCAAAGCGTTCTCTCCATCACTTGAACTGTTTTGCCCCTTCCACAATAAGGTAACTACTTCTTATTGGTTTATGTTGATTTTGAAACAAGTTTAGTTTAAATAAACGGTTTTAAAAAATTAAACTAACTTTTCCGCATCTGTGGCCCTGCACAATATTCTATCATAAAATTGTTACTTGTATACCCTTCGGGGGATGTATCGTGCTAACAAACCGCTTTAAGGTCTCAAGAACAGTGCAATTTTCTCGTTGTGCACATCCATTTTGTTGTGGAGTGTAAGGCATGAAAAACGCTATCTCATACCTTGGTCTAGGATCTTCTTGACTTGATGGTTATCAAATTCTCTTCCAGTGACAGACAGATCTTCCTGTACTACATAGCCTGTGGCTCTAATCTATTCCAGTACGTCTTTAATGTTTTCTCTGACTGAGATTTGTTCTTTATAAAGTTGATGTAAAATGTTGCCAAATAACAGATCCTAATCCTTCATCTGCTTTTTATAGATTTCAAACAGGCATATGACTCCATCTGATAACAGAGAACAGAAAAAAGCTCAAATTAAGTTAGAGATACCAAACAAGTTGATACAATTAATGATGATGACACTTGCGGAGACAAATAATAAGGTTTTATTTGAAGGACACATTTCGAATCAATTCAAGATTCGCAGAGGATTAAGACAAGGAGACCCACTTTCGATGGACTTGTTTAATTTAATCATGGAGATTAAAAGTAAGATACACACCAACATATTGATCTTCCACCACAAGTAGCAATGTATAACATAGTATGATTTGGTATACCTATCAAGAACAAGGAATCACAAGAAAAAACATTCCAAATATTTGAAGAAGTGGCGAATACATACGGCTTACCGATAAACGAAGAGAAGACAAAATACGTGGAAATGAAGGCAAATTCCAAAGACGACAACAGTACTAAATTCAAAGCAAAGGATGAAGAATATTATATCGAGCTGGTAGAACAAATAGAATATCTGGGTGTAATCTTAACAAATAAGGGAAAGGAAGAAAAAGAAATCGAGAATAGGATATTTAAACGAATTGAAGCAGTAGGAGCATTATCAAGAATAATAAAAGATAAAAGTATAACAAGAAACGCAAAAATTAGAATATAAGAAACGGTAATACAACCAGTGGTGTTGTATCCAAGTGAAATTTGGACAACGGCTAAGCAAGAAGAAATCAAAATATTGGAAAGAAAAGTATTGAGTAAGATCTTACAAGGTATCAGAATGCCAGATAATACCTACATGGAGGAGAAGGTCAAATAAAGAGTTGATGGAGATACATGCAAAACCAAAAATTTCCCAGGAAATAAGAGCACAAAGAGTTAGAAGAATAGGACAGATTTCAAGAATGAAAAAGCAAAAAGTTGTAAAAAAATCCGCGTTCGGAGGAGAAGGTTGCAGAAAAATAAGAATACGGTCCAAGAAAAAATAGTTAAAAGAAGCAAGAAAAGAGGTATTATAAATAGAAACTAGAAATATGGATGAAAAGCAAGAAACCAAAGGAAATGGAAGAAGATACTACTACTAATACTGTACTCAGGTGAAATATTAAAAAAAAATCATATATTCTTATAATAGCTGTACAACCAACTCTGTCATTTGAGGTTTAGATTCATTAATTCTCCATAGTGGAAGAATACGAAACATTTAAAATAAGTCTGCAATAAATAAGCTAAAATAAAATGAACGGTTTTGAGAATTAAAACTAACTTTTCCGCAACTACGAGATGCCCTGGACAATATTCTATCATAAAATTGTCAGTTATATGCACTTCGGGGGATATATCGTGCCAGCAAACCGAAATTTCTCCAAAAATAACCAAGAATGTAGTATACCTGGATTTATGGGACCCGCTGTACTCGCTCTAGTCAACTGAAAATCAATAGGGTACATCTGTCAGACACCTTGAACAATATTCAATCATAAAGTTGATCAATCGTATACTATCTGGAGGCTGAATCGTGCTAAAAAACTGAAAATTCTCCTAAAATGACATAAACTTGGTACTTCAAGTACCATAGCACCCGTTGTACTGGCTTTAGTGAGCTGAATGTCAATAGGGTTCTTCTTTGAGACGCTCTGAATAATATGAAATAATATAATTGGTCACTTGTATATACTCCGGAGGCTGTATCGTGCTAACAAACTGAAACTTCTCCAAAAATGATCAAAATATCGTACTTAAAGTACTGCAGAACCTGTTGTATTGGCTCTGGTGAGCTGAAAATCAATAGGGTTCATCTGTTAGATGTCCTGAATAATTATTCAATCATAAAATTGGTGATTAGTTGAACTCCGGAGGCTGTATCGTGCTAACAAACTGAAATTTCTCAAAAAATGACATAATGTCGTACTTCAAGTACCATAGCTCTGGTGGGCTGAAAATCAATAGGGTCCATGTTTGACATGTTCTTCACAATATTCAATCATAAAATTGATGACTTATTGCACTCCGGAGGCTGTATCGTGCTAACAAGACATGTAAGAAGAAGTGGCCGACTACAACGACGACGACATACACACAGGATTTTTTTCTAAAAACCGTTTTTCGTGTTGTTATTGATGGAAAACGTGAAAATAACTCAAAAAAATTCAAAATTCCAACTTTTTTTTGGAGTAAACCAATACTTTTCTCGCATATTAGATAGGTTGGGCGGAAAAGTAAAAACATGTTCTTCCTAATTCCTGTATTTTTCACAAATAGAATCATCACTAAAAGCATTTCCAATGTTAATAATTTTGAGTAATTTCATATTTAATAAATAAATCTTCATTTTTTTCAACATAGTGCTACTAACAAATTTTCTCATGAATTGTATAAACAGGCCCAAGCTTATTTCAGAAGTTAGACAAAAAGATTTGAGTTATGTACGTTTGCCGGGAGGCGACCTTTTATTTTACAAAACAAATTAGTGCTGTAACAGGCTAAGGTAGTAAATTTAAATTATTGCATCAACCATACATCACTAGTGACTGTTAAAACGATTCGACTTCCACAAAAAACTTATTGCAATTTCATTCTTAGGGACCGTTCGATGACTTAAGTTGCAATAAACGCTGTTCACTGCTCTTACGCAGACGAATCGTAAAGTTTTTGCCGAGGCCAGTGGCATACCAACTACCAACGAGAATTAACACTAACATTTTTTAAATCAGTTAGATAGATAGATGGATTTATTGTTTTAATTTATAAAAATTACATGTAACGAAGTTGAGTACAATAATCATTCAAATACCCTAACTACAAAAGAAAAACAAAAAATTCGTCCAGAACAAAATATATTCCCGTTAATTATTATTCATGAATTACGAACGAGCGTAATTGTAAAGCACTTACAAATAAACGGTTTTAGAGATTAAAACAAACTTTTCCGTATCTGTGGCCCTGATTAATATTCTATCATAAAATTGTCACTTGTATACACCAAAAATGTAGTATATCTGGATTTGTAGGACCCTCTGTACTCGTTCTAGTCAGCTGAAAATCATTAGGATACACATGTGAGACATCTTGAATAATATTCAATAATAAAATTGGTGACGTTTATACACTATGGAGGCTGTATCATGATAACAAACTGAAAATTCTCCAAAAATTACAAACATTTGGTACTTCAAGTACCATAGCACCCGTTCTACTGGCGTTAGTGAGCTGAACATCAATAGAGTTCATCTTTGACACGCTCTGAATAATATACAATAATATAATTAGTCACTTGTATATACTCCGTATGCTGTATCGTGCCAATAAACTTAAATTTCCCCAAAAATGACAAAAATATCGTACTTAAAGTACTATAGCACCTGTTATACTGGCTCTGGTGAGCTGAATATCCATACGGTTCATTTGTGTGATGTCCTGAATATTTAATCATAAAATTCGTGACATGTTGAACTCCAGAGGCTGTATCGTGCTAACAAACTGAAATTTCTCAAAAAATGACAAAAAAAGTCGTACTTCAAGCACCCTTTGTACTGGCTCTGGTGAGCTGAAAATCAATAGGGTTCATCTGGGACATATCCTTAACAATATTCAATCATGAAATTGGTGACTTGTTGAACTTTGGAGGCTGTATCGTAATTAATAAAAAGTATTTAATAAGGAAGCTGAATATAATACCTACCCAAAACAAAGGTGATGTAATTAAATCTATTTCCTCTATGATTCTATATTAGAACTGCTACTTTCCCCACAATCTCCACGAGTTCGTTACACTAAGGCATAGATAAATACTTTTAATACGGGGAAGAATGGAATTTCCTGTACTAAGTCCGAAGCCACAAAGTTTTATCGAGTGCTGCGCCATCTATTGTGGTGGAAGATTACTATTCACCAACAGGGAAAAAATAAAAGAAGAGACCTGCATGATTAGTCACAGTTTACTAGCTACTACTAGATGGCAAGCCAAGCAGATACTGAAGGTTTTTTAAATTATGCCTATATTGTTTTTTCTTAAATGAACAAATAAAAACAGTCAAACAAAGTTTAAACACTTTTTGAAACAACCTGTATTTTATGTTGGCTTAAAAGTAAGGCACACTCGAGAAATTTCAGGAATCCGAAGGTCCAAGGAGGTAGTTTTAATATATAAGAGACTACAAACGAGCGGCGAGTCAGTCTACAATTTTTTCTGATAAAAAGCAGACGTAACTATATAAATTCTGAATAAACTGTGAACAGTGTACTTAATATTAATTAGAATCAAATGGCAAATGGCAAAAAATACCAAATGGCACATCATCGGCCTGTGCGAAACTCGATTGCCTGGAGAGAAGATGACAGCCTTAAAATAGGGAAATATTCTCTACCAAAATAACTCCGGAACAGATCACCACTTAGAAGGCGTAGCTTTTCTAATGAACAAAAATATCAAGCATCTAATCACAAACTGCCAAGCGATATAAAGACGCACCATCTCTATGACCCTCAAAGTCACAGAAGGTATACTATGAAGATAATGGATTACATATACACCAACTAGTGCCTCAGAAGACACAGAAGTTGACAGATGTATGAAAATATTGCAAATGCCAGAAAA
The DNA here is from genome assembly GCA_963921935.1 of Galeruca laticollis. Lineage (NCBI taxonomy): Eukaryota > Metazoa > Arthropoda > Insecta > Coleoptera > Chrysomelidae > Galeruca > Galeruca laticollis. Next base: position 207,739,361 of record OY998175.1, on the reverse strand, counting down.
AGCACAAAAGCTAAAGAGGATCCAGAAAACGTTGGTAATTTTGGATTGGGCAGAAGAAATACTAGAGGTCAAATGCTGCTAAACTTTCTAATACAAGAAAGTTTGTATCACCTCAACACTTTTTTGAAAAAAAAAACAATGAGAAAATGGATCTGGAAAAGCCGCGATTGCGTAACAAAGAACGAAATAGACTACATAATCTGTAACCAAAGATCAATCTGCAGAGACGTCTCGGTAATAAATAAATTACATACAGGCAGCGATCATAGACTTGTAAGGGCGATCTTCTATCTTGACCTCCAAAGAGAAAGAAACAAACTTATTAAAATTCCTAGATTTCCTACTATAGAAGTAATAGAAAAGGAAAAGGATGAATACCAAAACGAACTAAACATCTACTTGACACCAATCATTCATTGACACCTAACACAAAACTAGAAGTGCTGCATATTTGTGAAAAGAAACAAGAACTGGATTTCCTTGAAGAATTGGAAATTAGAAGACATTTAAGAAACCCACAATATGAAGTTGTCAATGAATAGTTAAATCTAGGGAGTTCTCCACTAATAAACTGTCTTCTTAAGTGATAATTGTAAAGATCAGCAGATATGGTTTTCCTGGTTTTCTATATCATTGCACAGTTATACTGATCTTAATTGGAAAAATGATATCCAGGATATCACCATAGGGCTAATAATATCTAAGCTTAAATATTTGTAATATCACATCTTCTTTTTTCTATTAACATATATTAAGTCAATCACAAGTTAGGTCACTTCTTGGTCTAGCCAAAAATAACTACTAAACATCAGGTAGGCATAAAATGAAATGTAACTTCTGTCATTCTGACGATGATATTGATTTATCGAAACAATTGTCAATTTTTTAGAATTTTCAACAATTTTTATTATATTGTGGAATTAACTAGAAACCGTGAGTTTCATTTAAAACCCTAAGAGACTTGTAGTTACCAAGGAGCTAAGTATAGATCAATTGGCCCAAAATATAACAACGAGTGTTCAGACCAGCGTGAAAAAGATATGCTCCACAACTGCCAAAGTAACGCAACACAACACCAAACTAACCACGAACACGTTAAATCTTACGAAAGAGAGAAGAAGTCTAGAAAGGGGGACAGCGAGACACATCGAACTAAATAAAACCATTAAGAAGGAAATACGAAAAGATATAAGGTCACATATCACAAAACTAATAAAGGAAACTATATACACTAACGCAAATCTGGGAGTACTTCGGACAAAACTCTCTTACGGAAGAACAAAAATCAATAAGATGAAAAATGATAACGGTACTATAGTAACAGAGATATATTAGAGACAATAGAAAAATTGTATACGTCTCTTTACTCATCCTCATTGGTAAATGAAGATGTGAGACACCCTGTGACTAATTCGGGCTCAGAAGATCTACCTGACATAACAACAGAATAACTAGGTACGAAGTGCTCTCAAAGAGATGAAGAACGGAAAATGCCCGGGCGTAAACCACATAACAACCGAAATGTTCAAGTTGGGAGGTAGCAAATTGGAGAAATCAGTTATCGCACTTTTCAACAAATGCCTGCATGAAAGTAGTGTGCCAGAACACTGGCTGGATACAGAAGTGATCCTACTTTTCAAAAAGGGAAATACAACCAATGTCGATAATTACAGACCTATTAGCCTCTTGTCCCACCTCTATAAACTCTTTACAAATATCTTTACTAACAGACTGACGCGAAAATTCGATTTTTATCAACTGATTGAACAAGCCGGTTTTAGAAACGGCTTCAGTACCATAGATCATTTACAAACAATCCGTAATCTGATACAAAATATAACAGAATACAACATGCCTATCCACATGGTGTTTATGGATTTCCATAAGGCGTTTAATTCCATCGAGACATGATGTATTCTCAAATCTGTGGATAACGCACGCATTGACTCCAGGTTCTCCGCATCCCTACTCATAAAAATTGCTAAAGAGACATAAACCAACACCATCAAGGTCCAACGTGTGTACGGCAGGGTGATACTATATCGCCAAAATTATTTACTGTCGTGCTAGAGAACGTATTTAAAAGACTCTCATGGAAAAACAAAGGTATCAAAGTCGATGGAACATACCTGAGCCATCTTAGATTTGCGGATGACGTCGTGCTGTTATCAGCAGACATTCACGAAAAAGAAGAGATACTCCAACAATTGAATCAGGAATCAAGAAAGGCGGGTCTAAAGATGAACTACGCGAAAACTAAAATACATATATAGCAATAGATGGCATCTATATTGAAAATTTGATAGAATTTAACTATCTAGGACACTTCATAAGACTTGGGAAGAAGAAATTAGCAGAAGAGTGCAACTTTCATGGGCATCCTTTGGGAAACTATTCCATATCCTGAGGTACAACTCCATACCCATAAACTTGAAACGCAAAGTTTTTGACACCTGTATCCACCGACGGACTTGAAACAAGCGCTCTAACTCAAGCAACCACGAACAAACTACGAGTGATGCAAAGAGCAATGGAGAGGGCCATGCTTGATATAAGCCTCAGGGACAAAGTCCGAAACGAGGAGATTCGCAGGAGAACGGGAGTCATGGACGTTATCCAGAAGGTCGCTGAGCTGAAATGGCGGTGGACAGGGCATCTTGCGCGACAAAAAGATGAACGGTGGACACTAAAGATTCTCCAATGGCGACCCCGAGAGACCAAGCGAGGCAAAGGTCGACCCCCCCTTCGATGGATGGATGATATTAGGGATTTCACCGGTAGAGACTGATGGCACAAAACTGAAGACAGGGACGGATGGAAGGGTTTAGGAAAGGCCTATGTTCAGGAGTGGATAAAAAAAGGCTGAGAAAGAAGAAGAAGAGAATCATATGTATACATAAATTAAGCATGAGTGAATAGTGTATAAATAAATTACGTAAATAGATATACCCTGTGTATAAATTTATCCCACCCGTTGTGTATTTAAATAAATAAGAACAACATTACATTGGTGTCAGGTGTGGGGTAATATAAATATGTAGTTACGTAAAAATGCCTAAGAGACTAAGAAACCTAAAAGAAAAGCAGAATTGGAAAATCGCGAGTTGGAAACGTCCAGTAAGAAGAGTGAATTAGTAGAAAGACTCAAAGTGTGGCAATGGAAAGTTACGGCTTTGATCCACAATAGTATATTACGTAACGTGTGTTGTAAGAAGCATTTTACGCACGAACGGAAAAGTTACGCACGAAGCCGCGTAGCGTAGTTAAGGTATTTAAAGTACAAGTAAAAACGTACATCCTCGATGCCCAGCTAAACATCTTAGAAGTTCACCCTCAAGTTTCGTAAAAGTCCGTCGTAAGTAGTATTTATTTTTATTAAAAATGTATGTAGAATTACCGGAATTGCATAAAATAGCGTATACACTTCTCGACTAAAGTGACATTAATCCCTTAGGTGGACTACTTCCCTTAGGAATCAAACATCACCCGTGGGATTAAATGGGCCACTTTAGTCGCTTGGTGTATAATATACTATTGTTTACTGATATGATATACATTCAGACAGCTAAAAGATGCGGATTGAATGAAACGGAACCAATTATCATATAATTCCAAATAACTCTTAGTATTAAATGCAATCTAATATCTAGTAAATGTTATCTACCATTTATATATAGAATAAAGTTCAACGTCAAATATCTAAGTAATACATTTTGAATAAAATGGCTACGTGAATTGACAGTTGCTAAGTGGTTGTTATGGAAGCCGTGCGATTTACTTTACAGCCGTGCGTTTTGTTTTACCGTACGTAATAGACGTCTTACATTGATTGCTGACTGTGTGTTTTTGACTACTTACAGGGGTGGTCGTAGGTAAATATTTTTTTTCCACAATAATCTCGTCGATTTATGCTAATATTTCTGCTAATATGTATGAATAGATTGCAATTATGAATAACGATATTTCAACTATTAAGAAAAATACTTCTGCTATTATAGACGATAAGATTTCAACTATGAAGAATGATTTTTCTGATATAAAGAACGAGATTTCAGCTATAAAGCATGATATTTCTGCCAACATCTTATCATTGCTGCTTACATGGAAAATAAAATTTCGTCTCCAAAATCGGATATCGAGAAGAAGATGACAAAGATGGACGAGAAAATGGATAATAAGATGATAACAATGGGCGCGAAAATGAAGGAGTTAGAGACAAAGACTGTCGATTTAAGAACACAAGACACGCCAGCAGAAGAAAAGAGGATCGAACTAATAAAACCTTGCAAGCCAGAAATACTTCACACGGTAGAAGACATTAACAATTTTGCCCGAGCCAAGGCCCCAATGTTTGACAGCAAGACATCGTGGATAAAAAAAACAGTTTGAGGCAGCCGCTAGAGTGAATAATTAGTCCGATATGGAGCAGACAGTAAACTTAATCATCGCGCTTCGAGGAAATGCCTTGGATCAGCGGCAATGAAACTTTTTTGGTGACGGAACTCTTTTGGAAAGCGAAATTCTTGACGCAACGCTACAATAAAACAATTGTTTTTAAAAATGTTTTCTTTATAAGCAAGCATAATAAAAGTATAATGTAACAGTTACTACTTATTACTTACTTAGTAAATTACTATATAACAATTATAATAATAGAAGATATTAAAAAAGAAAAAAAATATAACTAATGGGAGGTATGAAACTGTTTTTTTATTTTTCATCAACTGGTTGAGGTTAGGTTTGATAGAAGACAGTTCAAGTATCATATAAGGTTCGGTGTCTATTCTATTGGGGTATTTTGTTTTCGTGGCTACATTGGTTGCGAATCCTGTTTCGCACAAATATGTTGTTGGGAACGGGAGAAGAGTATTCAGAAACATTTTGGCATGCATTGGATATTCATCACGAATTCTGCACCAAAAATCATTGAGAGGCGTCGTTTTGAACAGTGACTCCATATCCCAGATAGCACCAGATATCCATGGGATGTTCTGACAGTCTTCGATTTGGAAGATATATATCCAAATATTATATGGTTATTCTGGGGATATCTAGGATATCTGAGGGTATACCTAAATCGAATATTCAATGTAAGTCCAGTTGGAATATCCTCAGATCATTCTTTTTAGAATATTCGAATCAAATAGTGCTAAGAATATTCTATGATTATTGATTTTTGTTCAAACGCTCTTTCTGTTCCATGGGCATGTGTCAGTAGTTGCAGTTAACAGTTGACGGTAACGATCAGTGAAAAATGGCGGTTCGACCATCTTATATAGGTTATTGTTATTGGTGAAATAGTAGTGGTATGATTAATTATCTTTGATCGTTAATTAATTAGTCAATTTTTTGCCTCTGTGAAGTTGTTTAAATATGTTTCTACGGTGTACTATATGCTACGGGTGGAACTAATACATATGACCTCACGCATCAAAACAAATACGTTTTATTGTATTTTTTTAATGCCTGTTGATTTATCAATGCATTTTTTAGAAAATGATCGATTTGCTGCTAAAACTTCCAATAGATGATGAGGCAAAGTTTGAAGAAGTTGAGTCAGCCTTGCTGAAGAATCCTATGAATATTTTGTAAGTTGAACATTCAATATTATATCCAAATCAAAATGAAACTGCCTCGAAATATTGGAGTAAATATGTGTTACTTTTTATATTTTAGTGCAAGAAAATATTCAAATAATTGTTGATTTCATAAATTTTTGCAACTAAATTAATGGATAAATGTTTTTAATCGTAAGTAGAGTAGAAATTCACCTCGTTGCTAAAGGTACAACAAAATTTTATTTTCTCAGATAGTTTCACGTAATTATGTTACCGAGATGTATGCTATGAGTTCCTTAATCTAATTGCCTAGTTACCTCTATTTCTTTTATTAATTGGGATTGACTAGAAAGCTCTACACAACTGGTGATCTGATAATTAAAAGTTGAATTAGTTCTGACATTTGGTTAATAAAAGTTATTGCTGGTCAATTGTACATGTGTCTAGTTTCAGGCATATGTATACTGTTCACATAGATGAAAGCGGTCTTATATTTTTGTCCGTTTGTTATAACTTTGCTTATAAACTGTCATTGATCAATTTTTAAAACTTTTGAGATTAACTTTCAAATTAATACAATTTTAGGTTGTACCTCTGGCAAGATTGGAAGGTTCTTATTTACAATAATATATTAAAAATTCTGATAGAGTATTTAATGGAAGGCTACAGTATGCATGGATAAAAAGGGAAAAATGCTTTGGAAAAACAAAGCTCTTTGAAGCAGTAGTAGGTATACTCATGTTATTTTATTTTGGAAGGTACATGTAAATTAATTTAATATATCATGTACAAGAAACAAATAACTTCTAATCACTATTTTGTTTGGAATATTTTGCTTTTTACTTGTCTCCTACAAGACTTATTTTTTAAATTACATTTTTGATGTTTAACTTCATGTTTTGAGTTTCAGTTTTTGGGATTATATTTTGATTGTTATACATATATATATATATATATATATATATATATATATATATCGGTTTTAAAACGTCTTTCGACGTTGTCCGATGTCTAACTTCCATCTCTTCCTATCGTCCCATTGGCCCTCTCTCAGGTCTCGTTAGCTCATCGCCTTCGCTATTCCTTCTTTCCATGTTTTCCTAGGTCTTCCGCGTTTTCGACGATTAGGCGGCATCCAGTTCATTACTTTCTTGGGAAGTCTTTTCTCTTCCATCCTCTGAACATGCCCGTACCACACTAATTGTTTTCTCTCGATGTCCGTTATTAAGGAGCCTTCTATCCCCATTTGGAGACGTACGTCCTCATTTCGTATTCTTTGTCTTCTGCTGATTCCTAACGATCTTCTGAATACATCCATTTCTACAGCTTCTAATCGTCTTTTGTTGTTTTCTGTTATTCGCCACGTTTCTGACCCATATAATAGGCTGCTCTTTATGAGGGTTTCGTATATATTATATTTTCTATGTTTTCCGATTCCCTTACTCCAAAATATCCCATTCAAACACCCAATTATCCGTCTAGCTTGTGTGATACGTTTATTTATTTCTTTGTCGTCCTTCCCTGTTATGTCGAAAGTTACACCTAAATATGTATATTCATCGCAAGCCTCAATTTCCTCCTTTTCCAGTTCTATGTTCATCTTCTCTTGTGCTATAGGTAAATATTTAGTTTTTTGGGTATTAAGTTGCAAACCCCATTTTTCGTATTCTTCCTGCAGTTTACGTGTCATATATTCTAAATCATCTTTGTCATTTGCTATTAAGACTTGATCATCCGCAAACTGTATGGTATATAGACAGACACCGCCAAGGTCAACACCCATTCCCTTACACTTTCTCTTCCACAGGTTTAGTGCTCGGGCTACGTAGATTTTAAATAGTGTGGGTGAGACACAGCATCCCTGGCGTAGTCCTTTATTTACTATAAATTCTGGTGACAATTCATTGCCTACTTTTACTTGTGATCGTTTGGTCGTAGAGATTTTTCAAGGCTTTTATTAGGGTATGACTAATATAAGTTTCTTGTAGGACTTTCCATAACTTATTTACAGGAACCGTATCATATGCTTTTTGGAGGTCAATAAACATGAGATGTACATCCTGATTGGTACCCATTTTTTTCTCTATCATCTGTTTTAAGCAAAAAACGTTGTCTGTGCAGGTTCTTCCAGCTCTAAAACCCGATTGCTCCTCTTCTTCTTGTTCCCTGTATTCAGATTCTATTAAATCTCGAAGGATTCTTCCATATAAGCGGCTCATGGTACTAGTAACACATATACCCCTATAGTTTACACAGTCAAGTTTGTTTCCCTTCTTATGAATAGACGAAATGTAGGCGATTTTCCATTCTTTTGGTATAGGAGCGCCATTTAAAAATTGATTCATGCAGCATGTTATTGCTTCAAAAAGTTTATTCGTTCCGTTCTTAAGTAACTCGGCCGGAATGTCTCCTGGTCCTGATGCTCTATTGTTTTTCAAGTGTTTTATAGCTTCCTTCACTTTATCATTATCGATTTTAATCATTTCGCCTTCAATAACAACATCCGTCGGTGTGGTTATCATATATTCGTCTCTATTTTCTGTCAGGAGCGTCTCGTAATGTTGTTTCCATTTGTTGATAGAGATTAATTGTAAATTTGTGTCTTTCTTTTCTGTTGTTTTCACTCTGTTTATAAACTTCCATGTTTCTGTACATTTTTTGCCTCCTAAATAGGTATTTATTTCTTGGCATTTTTGGTCCCACATGTCCCTTTTTGATTGATTTACTGTTCTTCTCGTCGTTCTCTTCAGTTCTAGGTATTTATCTCGGTCATCTGGTTGTTTGGTACTTAACCATTTCCCGTAAGCTTCCTTCTTTTGTTTTGCAAGTTTTCTATCTCTTCATTTATCCACAATTTACTACTACTAGTTTTATATCTTTCTCCTGGCAATTATATTATCATAAACAATTTCTACAGTTTGGTCAGCTGCTAAACTCAATAGTCTGCTATCTAGTCTGCGTTGGTACAGTATTTTAGTACTTTCATTTATTAGGCTGTCTAAGTTGTAGTGTTTGGGTGTTATTTTTATTATGTCCTCTGTTTCGACATCAATATGGGGTTTTGTTCTCGTGCGTCTGTATGGTAAGAATATTTTTGACTTGACTATATAATGATCTGAGTCGCATGTTACACCTCTGTACACTCTTACATCATTTATTTTTATCGTATAGGCTTGTCTAATAATAATGTAGTCTATGACTGATCTTAAGTTTCTTGTAATTTGTATCCATGAATATGTATGAATGTCCTTATGTTTATAGAATCCGTTTGCTATTTTTAGTTTGTTATTTTCGCAAATTTCTATTATTCTTTCTCCATTATTGTTTCTAGTCAGTTCCCCATATGGGCCTACTATTTTGCTCTGTAGTTCTCTTCCGACTCTTCCATTTAGGTTTCCCATTAAAATGATCTCTCTTAGGTTTCCAATTTTGATAATTTCATCGTTAATCTTTTCAAAAAATTCCTCCTTTATGTTATTGGGTTCGTCATCGGAAATACCATATACTCCCAAGATTGTAACAGATTTTTGATTTAAAACTAGGTTTACTCTTAGTATATTTTCATCTATGGCTTCGAAATCCGTAATTTTGTGGCGATGTTTTTTATGAATCAAAATAGAAACTCCTCGACTTGCTCTTTGGTATTTAGGGACACCACTAAATATATGCACATATTTGTCTAGTATTTCTGTACCGGTGCCTTTCTTTTTGGTCTCCGTCAAGACTGCAATATCCATGTTTAAAGCAGATACTTCGTGAATAACTTCATCAATCTTGTTCCTTATTCCTCTCACATTCCAAGTACTAATGTTCATTATCCTTTTTCGTAGCCAATGTCGTTTACTTTTTGATCCGTCCGAATTTCCGAGGCAGTTAGACTGTTTAGCACAAATATTTTTTTACTAGTGATAGGTAGCTAACCAAACGCCTAAACCCCCAACCTGGAGGACCAGAGTTTTCTGTCAGGGTTTCTTCCCTTAGTCGACCTGTTCCAGTTTTTAGGCGCCAGAAATTCGCCTTTACCCTCTACCGTTAGCTACATAACGTACACCCATTGTACGCCATGCATTGCCCAGAGGCTACGACGTGGACGTGGTAGTAGGATTTGTTAGTGTGCATTTCTCAGGGTTTTATTGGAATAGAGACGTCGACAATCCCTATCCCCCTCCGAGGCACAGTACTAACCATTTAGCCCCCATGATTGTTATACATACATACATGAAAACCACAGTAGAATAGAAATTGCTTATTAACAAAAAATATAATTATTTTATTGTTTCAGATGCCGTCCAAAAGTTGGGCAAGAACATAACAAACAAAGAGGTTGAATTGAAAACAGGAATTTTCTTAGCCAAATGTAAGGAACGGCAGAAATCGGTTTCAAAAAGTTTTCGTTGAGTATGGAGGAAGTCAGTGAATTTTGTAATCTCGGATTTGAAAATTTTGTTAGTTTCAGTTATGGCTGGCGGGTAATTGTATTCTCTCTCACGCGAATGGAGCTTATGAATAAAATAATTGGTGATATTGAACGAAAGTTGCTATCATTCTTGGTGGAACAAGAAGTTGGAAAAGAATTGGTATGTACATTATCGTCGTTCATTAAGTATACAGGATCTTCCAAATTTCAATCAATTATCATTGAAAGTAAATATGAAAAGGGAGGAGTACTATGATTCAGTGTCACACGCTCAACAGGTATCATCCATATTGGGATACTCCACAAATATTTGAAATTTTGGTATATACGTTCCACAGATATCCTTACAATATTCCTAATATTACTTGGAATTTGTAGAATATGCCTATTGGAATGTTCTATGAATATTCTGGATTATCTTGCTATATACATTCATCAGATATCCTCAGAATATTCTTGAATATTTCTCGGAAATATTTATAGAATATTCATAGAATATTTAAAGAATTTCCCATTTCGTGGTCCATAGAATATTCAAGAAAGGATATATATATATATTTAAAGTGGGTCTATAGAATAATACAATATCCGAAAACGAATATTTTTAGTACGTCCATTGCATATCTAGTGCTATCTGGGACTTGTATCTGACGACATTTCTAAGAGATATTCATATATCTCGTTTGACATATTTTCAGGCTTTTGTAATTTGGATAAAAGAGGTTTATGAATCCATGAATTCAGTTTCCTTTTCGTTTTCTGTTCTTCGGGAAAATACTCCTCAAAATATGTGCGCATCGAAGAGAGATATTGGACCAATTCTTCAAATACATCATCTTGAAACATTTCTGACACGTTATCGCTGACAAACTCACTGAGTGACATGAAGCTTTCTATTTCTCTCTTACCAATGCAAATAATCCAAAAATCTAATTTTCTTTTCAAGGCAATCATATTGTTACAGGCCTGTCTGTTTACCTTGCAATGATAAATTTAATTCGTTAAGTTTTTTAAAGATATCCGCCATAAAAGATAGTCGGAAGAACCAAGTTTTATCATACAAACGATCTTTCAAATTAGGAGAAGTATCTGAAAGGAACACTTGTATTTCGGCTCTAAGTGCAAATAGCCTTGTTGAAGTTTTACCCCGAGACAGTCATCGCACTTTTGTATGGAGCAGCAGTGTTTTATGTTTGCTGCCATAGTTTTCACACAATAATGAGAACAATCGGGATTGTAGTGGTCGTGATTTGATAAAATTAATTATTTTTACCGCTTTCTCCATACCTAATTTTAAATTTGACGGCATTTACTGCATCGCAAGTGTTTGTCTATGCAGGATACAATGGCTGGAACTACAATTAGGCGCTTTATTTTTTATTAGTAACACTGCTCCTGCTGTTTTACCCGTCATCGCATTGGCCCCATCTGTACAAATATCAATGCAATCGTTCCAACTGAGATAATTTTCTTCACAAAATATATTTATTTTAATAAAAATTTCTTCTCCGGTGTTGAGTAGAAGTGAATAATTTTCAGAATTTCACGTAACAAAAGTTTTAATTATATATTTATCGACTATTAACAAAGATCGTAAAGATTTACAAAATTGAAACATGTATATCGTAACGTCGATATTAAAGAATGGAATGCTGTCAGTCGTGACAGTTGTTGTACCTCCTTGATCCCTCTACGACTTGTCGCTAGCGGTCGGCGTAGGTGGATGCTGATAGGTCCGTATTGGCGACAACATCCGGTTGTATTTGTCGGCAGCGATTAACCCATAAGCATGTCTTCTTCAAAAGAACTTTCATTTGCATATTTCAAAATAATCAGCAAGATAGCCAGACCAGCGACATAAGCCGACTCATCCATTTGCAAGACGAATCCTGTTTTTTGTAGGCGTGTAACTAGTTCTTGTTTGACGTAGCTTGCCAGGTCATGAACTCGCCATGAACACTTTGGCTGCCATGTCAGTCACATTTGACTGACACTCACTTCACCGTTTGAGCCACCTATCGTAAGTGAAACTTTTCTGCCAGGCCAGGCGTGCTCTGCGCCATCTAGATAAAGTAGGACGAAGCTTCTTATATGTATCTATTCGCATACAGGTAACGATATCAAATCTGTTGTCTATGTCATGTCAGTCTTTTAAGACTGACGCGGCGTAGCAGAGACAAGTTCTGTTATGGCGCCATGTCAGTCGATTATGTAGTGTAATTTGTGAGGTTACAGCGTATATGGTTTGTGGTTACAGCATAATAATAATTATTCTATAACAATGTAAGTATCTAAAATATATTATTTTTTGTACTTATTCGTTCTTACGTTTATAGGAATCGAAAAAGGCAATTATCAGAAGCCGAGTTAAATGCATACTGGGAAAATTATGAAAGTGATGATGACGACCCCTTTGCTACCGACTCAGATTCAGAATATGCTCCAGGAAGCTCTGATGATACTACTGGTGAGTCAGATCTTGATATCACAGCTTATGAAGACGTTGAACCGAATGATGAGATCATGGAAAGTGAGGATAATGATGAACATAATGCAAATCATAATGTAGGTATTTCTGAAATGCAGTGGCAAGTGTACGAGGGAAAGCAAGCTGATATAACATTTGTTGGAGAGGCTGGAATTCAAACAAATATTTCTGTCGATGCAACCCCAATGGAAGTGTACAAATTATTTTTGAACGAGGATGTCTTGAATTTAATTGTAACGGAAACGAATAGATATGCACAAAGTGTAATAAGCAATTCAGTATTAAGTAGATCCTCAAGATTACATAGTTGGGAAGATACTAATATCGAAGAAATTGAAAAATTTTTAGGCATTATTATTTGGATGGGCCTAAATATTCGACCAAAACTAAGTGATTATTGGTCAACCGATCCTCTTTATGAAAACATAGTAAGCAAACAGACTCGTAATCGGTTCGAAATTTTACTTAGAATGTTGCACTTTTCCGACAACAGTATACCAAATGAAAATGACAGACTGCGAAAAATAAACCCATTACTGAATTTACTTCAAAGTACTTTTCAAGAAGTGTATACAATAGGCAAAAAAATGGTTATAGACGAAAGCATGGTTCCATGGCGGGGACGCCTGTCATTTCGTCAGTATATTCCAGGAAAAAGGCATAAATATGGAGTAAAGCTGTTCAAAATATGTTCACCTGATGGATTTACCTGGAAAATTCAAATTTATTGCGGTAAATCTGAGGGTTCTGGTTCTGGTTTAGCTGAAAAGGTAGTAATGCATTTATGTGAGGGGCTTTTAGAAGAAGGCCGCATATTATATACCGATAATTTTTATACCAGCATCCCTCTGGCCAAAAACTTGCTTTCGAAAAAAACACATCTAGTCGGTACATTACGCAAAAATAGAAAATATATACCAAAAGAGGTGCTAAATCGAAAACTAAACATCGATGAATTTTATGGACTAGAATCAAATGAGGGAATCGTGGTATCAAAATGGAAACCTAAAAAAAACAAAGATGTCCTCATGCTTTCAACCTTGCACAATTTAGACAAGTGTCCTGTGCCTACCAAAAGGCGTCGATTACTATCAGAAGAAGAACCAGTGAGAGAAAAGCCAGCTGTTATAGTTGATTACAATAATGGCAAAATTGGAATAGACAAATCTGATTAGCTGTCTTCGTACTGCACATCTATAAGAAAAGGAATAAAGTGGTATCGAAAGGTAGCATTCGAATTATTGACTGGAGTTGCCATTGTCAACGCTCATATAATTTATAAATTACAAACCAAAACCAAAATAACAATAACAGCATTTCGTGAAAAAATTTGCAGAAACTTATTAGGTTTGGAAAACAGAGAGCGTGTGAAGGCGGTAAAAGTCAAACATTTGCTCAAAAAGAGGAATGCAGGAGGCACAAAAGATCGTCGCAATTGTGTAAGTTGCTATGACAATTTAGTAAAAAATTTACCAAGATCGGAGGCAAGAAAGAAAGTGAGGAAAGTGAAGACTTATTGCGATGGTTGCGACAATAAGCCTACAATTTGTTATGAATGTCACGTTCGCATTCATGGTGGTAATACATAAACCATCATTATAAACTAAAGTTTGTGTTTTTATTCTTTTTATTTCCTTAGTTATTAGTTGTTTTTTTCGACATATAAGATAAAACTTTGTAATACATTTCGTAATAAAGATATCTCATTGAAACATGTGTCCCAAGCCAAGCCAACATTATTAGCTTGTTTCCTACAGGCCAAAGAATATTCCCATCCATTAAAACTACATATAACCTTGTACAAATACGACTGACACGGCTTGAAAAATATAATATGCTGTCAGTCTGATGTGACTGACAAGGCTTGAAACTTGTAAATAGTTGTCAGTCTTATTTGACTGACAAGGCCCTTTAGAAAAATGTGCTAAATACCTTCTGGCAGCCAGAGTGTGAAACAGTAACGTTTGATAGCGGCACAGTAGAAAGATGCTTTGCAGATTTTTCATCAAGCATATATTTTATTACATCTAACACATATGGTTTTATTAAATTCTCAGCGATAGTGTGTGCTTCACTTGCTTGTGCAATGCGATAGCTAACTAAATATAATGCCTCCGTGGCCTTTTCATTGATAGTATGGGTTACAAGCATCATTTTTACTTTCCAATAATTGTTCTTTTTCATTACAAAAAATTCTTCATTCTTGTCTTTAGACTCGGGGTTACAGTTTCCAAATGTCGGCGTAACTTGACAGGTGCCATGGAACTATTAAGAAGCAGTTTACTATATAACATACAGAGAGGTGAATCGTTGGAATCAACAAATCCGAAATTGATATATGATTTATCAAACTTCCTTTTTTTCGCCTTTGAAACCGTGGAGCTTCAAGTCGATGCATCATTGTCTGGATCGGTAATTGCTGTATACTCCGCGCGTACTGCTTTCGAACATTCGGCTTCGTTAGAAGATGTGGTTGCAACTCATTTAACACCTTTAAGCCAACGTTCTATTCTTCTTTATTAATAATGTTACTGCGTAGAAGAGTTTAGTCCAAAGAAGAAATGTACAAATCTGATACAATCAGAATACAGCAGTGGAACAATATCTAAACACTTCGTTCAAAATTCGCAATTCGCTAGCTAACTTGTAAGTAGGTAGGTACTTATCGCTCCAATCGCTAATCTTCAACTGATGAGTATTGAGGCGCGATCGTCACTTTTATAATCCTAGCCTCGACCTCGAACATTCTCAAAAATACTCGAGTCGGCGCCCTTGATAAATAAAAATAGAAATACAAAAAATACGGTGTAAACAATTTCGACTTTATATTTTGAAGACCCGAAAGTCGCTTGTTCACAACCATAGTGTCTTATCTCAGATACAGCTTTTATTAAATGGACTGTGGGTTCACAACGCCGTTGATAAATAGAAAACGGAAATAAAAATAGAAATACAAAAAAAGCGGTGTAAACAATTTCGACTTTGTGAGCGCGCACAAGTAGATATCGACGGTAGAGGCATAGTAAAATTGTACTGGGACCGCGGGACCCTAGGGTTCCGTGTAACATGCTTAGAAAATGGCTGCCATAGATTACTTCAAGAAATACCACTTGAACAAACTGATGACTTCCATCAGCTGAAGACGAGGTTGGATGTGTGATATGGTCACGAACATCTAGAACACATGTACCTATTCCAGCTGAAGAACCAAAGGCAGAAACGTGACGAAACCCTTTAAGAATATGAAGTAGATATTGCTCGACTAGTTCGATTTGCTTACCCATCAGCACAAGAAAACATGATGGATTGTTCGGGCATCCAGGCCTTTATTGACGGTTTATGTGACCACGATATGAAGAGAACGCTTCTATTTGCACATCCCAAAACCATGGTTGATGTATTGACCGCTGCTCTTGAATATGAACCAGCCACGAAGGCTTCGGGATACAACAAAGGTAGGACCATGCAAGAAGAAGGGGACGATGATAGACTTGATCAGATCGGCAACTTGATAAAAGGTATGGTGTAGAAGAAGCCGAAAAATATCAGATACTGTAGTTGTGGCGAGCCAGAACATGTACGTAGTTCACCTAAGCACCCTATGGTTCCTGCAAACCAAGAACCTCTTGAATATGAAACACCCACGAAGGCTTCAGGGTACAACAAAGTTATGACCATGCAAGAAGAAGGTGACGAAGACAAACTCGATAAAGAGTATGGTAGACAAGAAGCAGAATAAGATCAAATGCCTGAAGTGTAGTGAGCTAGGGCACGTACGAATTTCGTCTTAGCGCCCCAGGAACCCTGCAACCCAAGAACTCCAGTCACAGAGAAAACTAGACAGGGGCGAACATAGAGCTGGTGTGACTCACCGAAACGCCGACTCTCTGCTTAGACGGACGTGCTTAGGCGGAATCTAAGCAAGCGTCAGTTTCAAGAACTACAGTAGTTGTCGAAGAATGATCACCCACCAGGATCAGAGATGATCAGAAGAATGATCCCCACTTAAAGATGATTGGGCAATGGAAGGAAGAAAATCAGCGACCTACCTAGCAAGAAATGTCAATATTTTCGTCGACACTCAAGGCATATGAGGCTCAGAAGGGCTTCCTTGTCCTGGAAGAAAGCCGGTTGAAAAGAATCCTTGAAAACGATAATCACTCTGAGATGAGAATATATCTAGTAATTCCGAGACCGAGAGTGGCTGAGGTACTTAGGAAGTTATACGACAGTCCTTGAGGAGGTAATCTGAGAGTGCAGAAAATCCTTCAGCGAATCCGTGAAAGGTTTTATTGGATGAACAGCTCCGACGATGTGAAGGATTGATGTAAGAAATGTACTACTTGTTATACGAGTGATGTACCACGTCACAAGAGAAAGGCGCCCACAAAACAATATAATGTTGGAAGCCATTAGGAAAGGATTTCTTTAGATATCGCTGGACCATTTCCAACGACGCAAAATGGTGGTGAATATATTCTGGTTGTAATGGACAATTTAATAAAGTGGGTGGAAATTTACGCGATTCCGAATAAATAGGCCACAACTGTCATGGATGTATTGGCGAAAGAATTTATTAGGCGCATTGGAGAGCCCTCGGGAGTCCACAGCGATCGAGCAAGAAATTTCGAGAGCCAGGCATTTCAGGAAATTTGTGACAAGCTAAGAGTGAAGAAGACCAGGACAAAAGCGTTGCATCCACAGTCAGATGGAATGGTTGAGAGAATGAACAGGGCCATTGGAAAATACCTGTCCAAAGTAGTCTCCACCCACCAGAGAGATTAGGACCAGTATCTTTCCCTATTTTCGTTGGCTTATCGATCTGCCATAGTCTACGGGTGAAACAACTGTGAAAATCCTGTTTGGACGTGGCATGAGGCTTCTTTGTGACCTGAAATTTGGCTGTCTTCCTGGCGAAGACCTAGTAGGACAAGATTACGTCATCCAATTGAGAAGAAGGATGGACGATGTACACGAATTGTTTCGAACGAATCTTTAAGTTGTCAGCGACCGAATGGAAAATCGGTACGATACGCAGGCCACAGAAGGCAGTTTCAAAGAAGGAAACAAAGTATGGTTACAGAACCCGGAAAGGAGAAAAGTATTTTCTTCAAAATTTCAGAAATCATCCGTACCTAATAAAGAAGATGATCAACTACGTCATCTATGGCATAAGCAAGATCCCAATGGAAAAACGAGAGTAGTCAACTAAAACTGATTAGCGCTATTCGAATGAGACTATGACGGAGAGGAAGGAGTGAACCATATATAACATAAGTCTGACCCAGCCTTCGAAGAATTTATTGGCGCATACGGAGGTACAGGGAAAGCTAGATACAGAGTCACTACACAACAAAGACGAGATTTGTTCACACTCCTAGAAGAGTATAAACTGGCACAGAACATCTCGCCAGTAACAACTCCGCACGAGTGTTGACAACCGTCTTCTGAAAGAAGTTTGGGCAATTAGAAAAACTTGAAGATCAGATTTCAGCCCCTGGAAAGACACCGAGACTCAAGCACAATTCGCGGCACGTCTTCTGTGTGCGCAACGAAGCCTTCGAGATCATGTGCTGGAATCCCACGTGGAGAAACTAGCAACGCCCAGGATACAGAGCAACCAGTTGGTCTGGGGACTCATCAGAAACATAATAGAGGTGATTTTCCAGGATACCGGTGTCCACATAATAATTTGAAGTTGCACCATTCGTTATCCGTTCCCGATGAAATTCCTGTTATTTTCAGACCACAGGAAAGTGTAGAAATGGGTCGACGCCAATTTGAACTTCCAATCGACTCTAAAATCCGTCGAAACTCGCCAAAAAAAATGGATTGACCTTATAATATTTATGACTGTTCACTAAAACCTTCCAAATCAATTCAATCAATTAACTCCCCATCAGAACCTAGGGTTGTGATAAACATAGCAAATAAAACACCAGGCGCCAGAAAGAGAATGGGACGTTTAAGGAAAAGATGGAAGGAAGCGGTACTGGAAGACTTAAGAGAAAAAGATGTGGTCAACTGGAAGCGAGTATTAAGGAACAGAAGGGAATATAAAAATACAATAAAGCTCCGGGCCTGAAAGGCGCACCAAAAATGCTAGTATATATGATAATTAACTTCCTTGAATCACAAAATTCTACTTCTTGGTGCTTTATCTTTCGAAAACAAAGAATACAAAATGTATAATGGAGCCAGTTCTATACAAATCATTATCAGATTTGCAAGAAGACCTTATTCTCTTCCAACAAGATAGAGCTTCACCTCATTACTTTCAGCTAGACACTGGCGAAATGATATATCTCCCGACTAAGAGTCCTGTATCTTCCTATGGAGTCACCTATACTCCGTTTTTAAAAGGCATGGAGTAATAAATCACTCATTTTGGCCGGAACCATATGCGTACCACATTTAGTCATTTAAAAAAAGTTAAGGCTTCTAAAATTATCTATTTCCGAAAATAACCGTTTTGTAATATTATTTAAAATGAAATTTCAAATTATCAATAATATAATAAACTGTGGATTATATCACTGACATCAATTTTCCAGAAAATTTATTATTATGTATAAAAATGCGTAGACGAGTCCCTCCACTAAGCTCCAGGTAGTTATAATCCTACATACAATAAATAATAAAATAAATGTTGATAACAATTTTATACAAATACATATATATATATATATATATATATATATATATATATATATATATATATATATATATATATATATTATATATATGAAATTGACTGTCTCGACCCTTACTTCGTGGAATATGCTCATATTAGTGTTTTTAAATGAAACTCAAGGTCTCTAGTTAATTCCACAATATAATACAAGTTATTGAAAATTCTAAAAAAATTTGACAATTGTTTCGATAAATCAATATCATCGTCAGAATGACAGAAGTTACATTTCATTTTATGCCTACCTGATGTTTAGTAGTTATATTTTTGGCTAGACCAAGAAGTAACCTAACTTGTGATTGGCTTAATATATGTTTATAGAAAAAAGAAGAAGATGTGATATTACAAATATTGAAGCTTAGATATTATTAGCCCTATGGTGATATCCTGGATATCATTTTTCCAATTAAGATCAGTATAACTGGGCCATGATATAGAAAACCAGGAAAACTATATCTGCTGATCTTTACAATTATCACTTAAGAAGACAGTTTATTAGTGGAGAATTCCCTAGATTTAACTGTTCATTGACAACTTCATATTGTGGGTTTCTTAAATGTCTTCTAATTTCCAGTTCTTCAAGGAAATCCAGTTCTTGTTTCTTTTCACAAATATGCAGCACTTCTAGTTCTGTGTTAGGTGTCAATGAATGATTGGTGTCAAGTAGATGTTTTGCGTAGTGGGATTTATCTGGTTGTTTTAATCTGTGAGCTCGTAAGTGCTCACTGTATCGTATTTCAAAATTCCTAAGGGTCTGACCCAAATAGACAGCATTACATTCTGGACATTTGAGTTTATATATACCTGACTTCTTTAATAGTGGTATTTTTGTTTTTACATTTAACAATTTTGTACTAACGTTACTTTCTGTTTTAAAAGAAATTGTTGCATTCGTTGCTGAAGATATTATCTTTGAAATATTATTAGAAATATTTCCTGCATATGTGATGGTTTTATAAGTTTTAATTTCATCAGCTTGTTTAGGATATATTAGTTGTAATGCCACTTTTTTCTCTTTTTTACTAATTAGTTTATTTATCATATCTAATGGATAACCGTTAGATGTTGCTATTTGTCTAATTGTATTAATCTCTCTATCAAAATTACATTTGTTCATAGGAACTGAAAAAGCTCTATGTATCATTGAATTATATGCTGCTAGCCTGTGTGAGACAGGGTGGTTAGAATTGAATGGAATTGTCACATCAGTCTGTGTTGGTTTTCGGTAAATTGAATAATCAAGTACATTATTAACTTTTTAAATTTTTAAATCAAGAAAATTGATTGAGCTATTTTCTTCAATTTCTAATGTAAATTTAATTTTCGGCTGTAAATTATAAAATAACGAAACCAATTAGACCTGTAGTCTCTTATGTTAATGCTCCTAATAATATATTGGCAAAAAAGCTCAACAATATACTCAATACTTACGGATATGAATCTCAGTACTCAATTAGAAATTCAATAGAACTAATCAAAAAGTTGAATTCAATCCACTTGCAAGATAACTATAAACTCATATCGTTCGATGTAACTAATATGTTCACTAAAATTCCTCCTAAAGAATGTCTAATACTTGTGAGAAAATTACTAGAAGATAAAAATATTAATCCAGGAATAATATCAGATATACTTAATTTATTTGATGTATGCATTAATCAGAATTATTTCACTTTTGACAATAAGATATATATTCAAAATGAAGGTTTACCAATGGGAAGCCCTATATCACCTATTTTAGCAAACATTTTTATGGACAATTTAGAAAGAAAGATCTTTGAAAGTAATATTTCGAAAAATATTTTATTTTGGTATACATATGTGGATGACATATTAGCTTGTTTTATGGGTAGTGAGCGACAATTAGATGTGTTTTTCAACCACATCAATAATTTACACCCGAAAATTAAATTTACATTAGAAATTGAAGAAAATAGCTCAATCAATTTTCTTGATTTAAAAATTCAAAGAGTTAATAATGTACTTGATTATTCAATTTACCGAAAACCAACACAGACTGATGTGACAATTCCATTCAATTCTAACCACCCTGTCTCACACAGGCTAGCAGCATATAATTCAATGATACATAGAGCTTTTTCAGTTCCTATGAACAAATGTAATTTTGATAGAGAGATTAATACAATTAGACAAATAGCAACATCTAACGGTTATCCATTAGATATGATAAATAAACTAATTAGTAAAAAAGAGAAAAAAGTGGCATTACAACTAATATATCCTAAACAAGCTGATGAAATTAAAACTTATAAAACCATCACATATGCAGGAAATATTTCTAATAATATTTCAAAGATAATATCTTCAGCAACGAATGCAACAATTTATTTCAAAACAGAAAGTAACGTTAGTACAAAATTGTTAAATGTAAAAACAAAAATACCACTATTAAAGAAGTCAGGTATATATAAACTCAAATGTCCAGAATGTAATGCTGTCTATTTGGGTCAGACCCTTAGGAATTTTGAAATACGATACAGTGAGCACTTACGAGCTTACAGATTAAAACAACCAGATAAATCCCACTACGCAAAACATCTACTTGACACCAATCATTCATTGACACCTAACACAGAACTAGAAGTGCTGCATATTTGTGAAAAGAAACAAGAACTGGATTTCCTTGAAGAACTGGAAATTAGAAGACATTTAAGAAACCCACAATATGAAGTTGTCAATGAACAGTTAAATCTAGGGAATTCTCCACTAATAAACTGTCCTCTTAAGTGATAATTGTAAAGATCAGCAGATATAGTTTTCCTGGTTTTCTATATCATTGCACAGTTATACTGATCTTAATTGGAAAAATGATATCCAGGATATCACCATAGGGCTAATAATATCTAAGCTTCAATATTTGTAATATCACATCTTCTTCTTTTTTCTATAAACATTTATTAAGCCAATCACAAGTTAGGTTACTTCTTGGTCCAGCCAAAAATATAACTACTAAACATCAGGTAGGCATAAAATGAAATGTAACTTCTGTCATTCTGACGATGATATTGATTTATCGAAACAATTGTCAAATTTTTTAGAATTTTCAATAACTTGTATTATATTGTGGAATTAACTAGAGACCTTGAGTTTCATTTAAAAACACTAATATATATATATATATATATATATATATATATATATATCCAAACCAACCCCATTTGCCGATTATTTCACCCAATTAGCAGGTAATTGAAGAAACTTGACAAACAGGTAGCTCAAAAATGGTTTTATTATTGTGAAATATAGTCTTTTCAGTTCTAAGAAAATACAATGTACTTACTAGAACTTTTCAACTATAAAAGTAGCGGAACGGTTGAATATTTTCAATTTACAGTTCATCTGTTGTGGAGAAACTGCTGTGTTGATTGATTTCTCCATTATTACTGTTATTTGTTATTATTTTTTATTGTTAACTGGTGTTTATTTTTGTTCATCTATACAAGTTCTCTTCTCATCACACGAGACAAACACCTAACTACACCTTCCAACTATATAGTGTTCCAACCAAATTCGACCAGATATGGAGGATTTATCACCATCTAAGCGGCCCATTGTCGCTGAACGAAAAAAATCTGATATTAAATTGCTATTCCTCGTTGAAGAACGAAGAAATTAGAAGAAAAATCATGAATTTGACAGGGAGTGATGATGAAACTGTGGAGATTACTGCAACAATGATGGGTGTTTCAAAAACAACAATTTATAATTTAATTAAGGAGAAAAAAATGGAAACATCACAGCCCCAGCAAAGTCCCCAGGCCGACCCAAACTTGAAATGGATGACGACTTGAAGAATGGAATAAGGCGTAAGTTGCATGCTTTTTTCTTTAGAAAAGAGATCCCAACTCTCTCCAAAATTATGGCTTCGCTTCAAGAAGATTCAGATTTTCCGAAAATGTCTCGAAGTACATTATGGAAAATTTTGAAGGAACTTGGATTTGAATATAAAAAAAATTATCGGAACACAATGTTGATTGATATAGACGACATTGTAATTTGGAGGAAGAGTTATTTGCGCAATATTCAGAAAGCAAGACTAGATCAAAAACGAATTTATTATTTGGATGAGACTTGGTTAAATGAAGGTCATACTGTTTCAATGTTTTGGCAAGACACGAATGTCAAAAGTCAGAGGCATGCAGCTCTTGAAGGGTGGTCAACAGGCCTCAATCCACCAGCAGGAAAAGGACGTCGACTCATCATTACTCATATCGGAAGTGCCGAAGATTTTGTTAAAGGTGGATTGTTGTGCTTTGAGTCGAAGCAAACTGGAGATTATCATGAAGATATGGATGGAGACGTTTTCGAAGAATATTTCTCACAAATGTTAGATCTAATTCCAACAGGCTCAGTCATTGTTATGGATAACGCAAGTTATCACTCCAGGTTAGTGGAGAAATTACCTTCAACTGCATGGCGTAAACAAGATATCCACGCTGAAAAATGAGCTCTTGCAACTGGCCAATTCACATAAACACAACGTAAGTAGATACGTTGTAGATCAAATGGCATCAGCGCGTGGTATAACGGTGCTGAGGCTTCCTCCTTATCACTGTCAACTCAATCCCATAGAATTAATATGGGCCCAAGTGAAAGGGGAAGTTTCAAGAAAGAATACGACATTCAAAATGAGTGACGTAAAAGTTTTATTCGAAGACGCGTTAGGTAACGTAACCAAAGAAAACTCGAAGAAATGTGTTGAACACGTGATACAAGAAGAACTAAATATGTGGGAAATGGATCATATAAGTGAACACATTATTGAACCATTTATAATCAATGTTAATAATGGAAGCTCAACAGAATCGTCTGATTCTGATATATAGACTAGTTTTTGTGTTAGTTATTACTATTATTTGTTAGACTTTTTTTATAAATATTACATTAATTCGTACTTTATTCCTGCATTTTTCTTTTTTCCTCTCCTATTGTAAACGGTATATTAGTAGTAAAGTTGATACCTACTGCAAAAAAATTTGCTATTTTTTATATAATGTTTTATGTTTATTGTTTATTGATAGGAACACAAAAAATGTGTTATTATTGAATCGATATTGTGAACTCTTTTGAATAGTTTTCGTAATTATAATTTCATAGTGCCTTCATATTCATATACCAAGTTTATTTTGTCCTGATTGCACGCCTCTGAGGATTAAATTGTTTATTTGTTCATTTAAATACAATAGAGCGACCCTTTCAATACAATAGGCGACCCAACCGAATACAGAGTTACGGGGTGTCTACCTGAAATTCGTAACAAATGAGAAATTTTAGTACAAAATTAGATAAACTTCAGAGATATTTTATTATACACCCTGTATCGGTTTTGCATACCTAATAAGCTTTTATTACTCCATGCCTTTTAAAAACGGAGTATAAAATCTATTGTCTACAGCCTCGAGATTTGGAAGATTTGAAGAGAAGAATAACAGCTGCGTCTAGAGAGCTTCAGGTGAAAGTTTTTCGAAATATTAGAGAGGAGTTTGAGAGTAAAATTTGTGACGATAACAAAAGATGTAAAATTAAAAATTACACCCATGCAAAGAAAGTTTTATTAATAAAATTATCTCATGTTCAGTCATATTTACCACCGTCTCTTACTCACCGATGTTTAATGAAAGTTTTTTTATTGCAAATAAAAAAAACAATGTTCTTATATTTTCTTTATGTACGCAATAACATTCTTTCGACAATGATGACATACGTTTATAACTGCTTCTTGAAACAACACCGATAAAAGAACTATAATGAACTAAGAACACTCGCTTCTCCGAATGCCATTTAACAATAATACACAATAAGAGTAAAAGACCAATAACTTCTTGAGTTTTATTATTTCTCTTCGAAACGTTTACGGTAGGAAGCAATTTTCGCAGTTCAGAAGCTTGACGAATCTAGTTAGTTCTGAAAAGAACAATGGTCGTATTGTCTGCGTTAAATTATCTATTCTTGGCGGTGAGATATACGTACCTACTTAAATGAGTAGATTTTCATATGTCACTGATGGGTTATTTATTTTAAAACTAAACGGACATTTTTTCAAAATATTTTTGGTTTTTACGTTAAGGAGCGCGGGTTACTACTTTCTTTCCTCGAGGATGGCTCATTATTAATGAAACCAAACAAAGAAATGGTCAGATCAGGTCAGGTCAATTGTTGAAAGTAATTCTTGAAATTCGTCACCGAAATGTCTCATAAATACACTTTTCCAAAACCTAGCAATTAAGGAATATAGCAAGGAAACCAAATTTGAAATTTTAAAATAGAGTAGTTTAAGAAAATTACAAAATAAGAGCTCATAATGACGAAAATAAGGAAGAAACTAAATTGGTTTCGACATGTTATTAGAATGAAGACAGAGACCATTATTAAAAAAATTGTGGAAGCTGTAAACTCAAATTAAAAACGACGAGGCAGACCCAGAATGTAATGGATACACCAAATAAGAGAAATTGGTATTAAAAAGGGAAAGACGTTGGGTGAAAAGAGAACAAAGGTAACAAATAGAGTGAAATGGAAAAGAAATGGAAAAAATGGGTACAAAAAGAACTGGAACCGGAATCTTAAACCAACGCTCTGAGAGGCAGAATGAGATGAGAAGAAGAAGAAAAAACAAGAAGGAGATTAAAATAAGAAGACGAAGGAGATAAGAAGTAGAAGAGGAAGGAGACAAGAGGAAGATGTGATTAGGATTCATTGTCAATATTGATACTATTGATGCCCCAGCAGGGAAATTTCAGTTTTTTAAAATCATGGATTGTATTGTTCTGCGACTCATAAACACTGTTCATACTGTGTAAATAATTTTGTATTTGAAGTCTATCTAAGTAACCTTACTTCAGTTGTTGAAGTCTTCGATCCCTTGTCTACGACATCACTGTAGACAAGGTCTACCTTGTGTCAATAATTTTTTCGACTGCTTATTTCTCAGTCTTACTAAGAACCAAATGCTAATGTATTTGTCTGTTATTATTCCCTTGTTTATACATTTATGTCCATATATTCCCCAACTTATACAATTAAATACAATCTTATACGACTTTAAACCGTATACTAATTTTTTAGAACAGTACGTTAAAAATGGCATGGTAAGTACATAATCTACTATTATTTTCTGATCCTAATTTGAAGAAATGCTGCCACAGCATCCAACATACTAAAAAAATTATCATCCTTTAGATTAGCCGCTATTTCTTCAATTTTCAGTAACTTAAAATATTGATTTCTTATATTATCTTTAAGTGTTTTGGATCTAAACCAACTCATACTTTCAATATTTACTTTCTTTGCTATAACTAAAGCATCTGCGTATTCAACAATCCCTAATTCTTGTTATCTATTTAATTCTGCTTTTAAAGGTTTTATTAACATAAATGGTATTTTTATACATGGTATATACATACATCGAGCTCATTCTACTTATTTAATATCATATATAACACCTTTTATATCTGTAATTTTCTGCTCGAATGCCTCTTTATATCAAATTTACTGTTTCGACATTTACAGTGTGGAATCTATTCATATTACTTTTTTAAACAAAATTAACTTTTTCTCAAAATGGGATTATTTACGAACCGTTAGTTTCGTTTGAAAAAGCAACCTCTTTATATATTTCAACTAATTTGTTATACTCGCTTTGAATTTGTATACTATCTACAGTTATAGTTGGATATCCTATGGCTACTACTGTTGAAGGCTCAGTTTTCGCCACCTGAAATACTATAACCTCATTTTTACTTCTTCCATTTTAGTTTAATTTGTGCTAATCCTTGAATATTAGAACCATTACAACTTTTTCAATTCCCCTTTTTTTATCTAATTCTATATGTGGAATTTTATTTTTAAAAATGAAATCTGGTATCACATTACAATCACCACCGATATCTAATTTTACCTGAACTTTCAAGTCTCGTTTTATACCTTCTTCCTACTAAATTAACAGTTTCTATGAACATTTCTTGTTCTTCTTCTCTTGTATCTTCTTGCAATAAATGTATCTTACTGTTTCTACAAGCGGGTCCGGTGCACTTCGCGACCCTCCGAATTTTGCAAAGATTTTTTTTTTATTAGGAAGCCCTATTGTTATAGAACATTTTAAGAGGAAAAAATTCTTGGATCATGCACTTTTGAAAGAGAAAATCGCAATTAAAAGTACTAAAAATCCGCCATTTTAAAAAAAAATTGACAATTATGTCTAGATATCAGATGGTCACAAATTTTAGAACGAGGAGTGTTGCCCGTTCTCATTTCCGTGACTTGTGTCTGCTTGAAAATACTTTATACAAGATGTATACTATCTTCATGATTTAAATGTATGTATTGAAAATGTACTTCTTTGGACGTATTATGTATTTTCCACTGGTACTAACTTAGTACGTATATTTTATGTAGTTAGGGTAAATATAAAAAAATATGTTTATGTGATTTTTAGTTAAAAGTTAACGTTAAATGTCCCGATAAGTATAAATATTCTTCTTAGAACGAACGTATTGTTGATAATTAAAGGAGAAGTATTTTTAAAATAATCGCAAGATCGCAGTTCTAGTGGATTGTTTTATTCAATTTTAGTCATATTTTATATATTGCTATTATTTTACATTTGACTAATGTTCACTTGAACAAATGGAAAAATATAGTTTCCATCAAAGAATCGAAAAACCTAGCTAGCTTGGGCGATAGACAAGGCGAGAAAAGAAGAAGCGATTTATCATAACACATAATCTAATATTTTAAATCTTTAAAAACAACGAGTTAATATGATCAGTGTTCTAATTTATTGTCCTTTTTGTTTCCTCCGCGTTAAATTGAGTGCAAATGTATATGTGATGAATTTCCGCAAGTTTTGAGCCTTCTTCGCGCTAGCTTTGGGCAATTTTTCCGCTAAGTTCTGGTATACTATTATATCTTAGATTACCTATATACTATTCTGGAATATTTGTCGTCCCTAGCAAACTTGTATGGCACATAATTACATCCCAAATACAAGTTTAAAGATGATTGTTAATGTGCTAGTATGATCTATAGAGAATAGAATGTACATATAAAGTATGTATACACTTATTGGACCACCAGAAGCATTAAAGATAATCTTAAGTACATACAAATGATTATTTTAAATATGTCTTTAAGACTTACATTATCATTTTAATAAGATCCATTATAGGTTGTAGCATTCTTCATGTGGAATACAAATTATTTGATATTTTTTCGAGAAGAGGTACGGAATATACCAAGATTATATTACGTTCCACTCATCGAATCAATTATAATCCGACCAACAGTCACAAATATTTGTAGTATAATTTTAATGGAATTTTTTATTGCCGAATCAGCATAATTTACAATACTTTACCTAATTCAATTCAAAATCGGTTCCTGACCAACTGACAGAACAAAATGTAACTAAAATATCATTAAATATAAAACAAGACATATAAAAATCGTTACTCACCTAACTTAAGTATATGGACCAAATAGAACTCAACAATGTAGTGAACTAGAGAGGATAACGCACCAAAGTTTGATTAACTACCTATTTTTTTGTTGTGGGGGGAATCTTCTATAGACTTTGGAAATGAGTACCAAGTTGCTGGATTCCACCAACCATGTTTTCATCTTCAACCCTTAATGGGACAAGGAAACGTCATTCTAAAGAGCCATGGTCGATCGCCTACCTGCTAAAACCTACCACCAATCTGTCCGAACTCTGTATCTGATATGTTTTTAAAAATGTGAATTCGGTCAACCCAACCTAACCCAATCTAGCCTACTTATCTACTTATGAATATTTAAACTAACCTAGGCGCGCATTCTTCACAATATGTCCATAGCTGTTCACTCAATTTCTTCATTTGCATATTGTGTATGTATTCCTAATAGTATACCTATTTGAGTACCTATTATTTCATAATAATGTGGATAATCAATCCAATTATTGAGAATTGGATTTCCGTTTGATACACTAAAGCAGATTGATATCGCGAACGAAGCGACCACGCCGTTTCGACGTTTCGCAATTCGCGCGCGCGAATTTCAAAACGTCGAACCGGCGCGCATTTTCACAATATGTCTATAGCTGTTCACTCAATTTTTTCATTTGCAAATTGTGTATGTATTCCTGATAGTATACCTATTTGAGCACGTATCATTACATAATAATGTGGATAATCATTTGAATTATTGAAGATTGGATTTCCGTTTGAGATACTAAAGCAGATTGATATCGCGAGCGAAGCGAGCGCGCCGGTTCGACGTTTCGCAGTTCGGGCACATCTTATATTCCGCGGTAACAAGTTCACATTTTGGAGCCTAATTAACAATTCCCCATCGTTTAGATTAATAATCGAATTCAGTTGGAAAACGTTTTTGACTTCCATTTTGACCATCGTCAAAATATTATCATAATCCTATCATTTTTTTTTTCACTTGCGATTACTAACAACCAATCCTATCCCAATAATGAACTCAACAATATAATAACACTTTTGTCATGACCATAAACGAAGGAAAGTGCATTTAGACATAACGTAGGCATCGTTCCGCGTACTGCGTTAAAGGGAAAGGAATAATTTATTGAATATTTAAAAAGTTCGCGGAATGTCCACGTTACTTAAGTGCAGGCGTAGATTACTATAGCTGCAACCCACGATACAAACATACTATATCCATCGTGGGTGCAATCGTGCACAAGAATAGATTATCGATGAATTTGCCTATAAACCTTTCAAAACAAATCGATAATGTATGAAAATCGCCATGAGAGATTTATATTCTGTTGTTTATTGTTGATTCTGTGGTCCAGCAAAAAAGTTTATTTTGATCTCTTTCATTTATTGTAACGTATATATCAAATCTAAGATGAACTTCATTATTAAGTATACATGCAAATACTTTTATATTTTTATAATATATTAATATATCTATTACAGCACAAAATTAATTCAACTGACAGAAAATAAAGACAACTTGACAACGCTGCTAAAACTCATATGATGACAGAAAAGTATCCTAATTTGTGACCCTGGTTGCCTAGACATAAGATGTCAGTGTCTAATTTATAACCTATAAGTGTCAAGTGAAAATAATTACGCCTAAGAATATATTTAAAAATTGGCAAAATTTAAGTATTTTCTTCCGGTTTTTTTTTCTGAAACAGACTTATATTTAGTTCAAGATAATAACCTTTACAATTTGAAGTGAAAATATTTATCGTAAAATAGCATTAACTAGTGTTGAAAAAGTACCATTTTTCGAACTAAATTCGTGATTTTTAAAGTAATTACTGAATGATCTAGCGAAATTTTTGTTCTAATCTGCTTCATTTAAGGTAAGCTATCAAACAAAATTAAAATTAACATAAGATTCGGAGGGTCGCGAAGTGCACCGGAACCCAAGCTTCCGCAGAATGGTTTAGCCACTTACATTTATTGCACTTTGTAACTTTTGCAACTATATTATTTTGACTGCGCCATAATATTTGTGGGATACTACTCGAATACACTTTGGTTATTCTGTTCTACGTTTTTTTAATTATCCTGTACATGTTTGTGTAAGATCTATTGGCATTTTAAACTTCATTTTTCCGTTGTTCAATAATAACATCGTCAGTAACAATTGACACTGCAGGATACCCAACTCAAATGATTTAGGCTTACGAGTAGTTCACCCAACACACCGTTTTCCATGACATTATTATTTGTAAATAATGATACTATATATCAGGGGTGGCCAACTTAACTAGACCCAATATCTACTATTGACTCACGAAACCCTGTGCGATCTACCACGTACATAATAATATTATGTACTTCGTAAAATTTTAAATGAAACAACATAGTTGAGTACACAATTAGGTAGTATTTTTAATTTTGAAGGTAAACATAAAACTGCAAATTATTCTTAGTAGGTAAATACTCAGTCTGAGCATTGCGTGTAAGCATACTCCGCTAGATGAGCAAAATCAGGTTTGTAGTTGGAAATTACCAACCTCAAAGAATCCAATGTATGAGCGGCTGTCAAACCAGAACGGTGTTTATTTTTTGTTTGTTTTAAATAGGAAAATGCTGCCTCATATATATATGTTGAACCAAAACATGAATCCAGTTGTTCATCACATTTCTTCAAATATGGATATTTCTCGTTGGAAACGAATGCCCAGAAATCTAGACCCGAGGATGCCCTTGTTTTTAGAAATATGTCGCAGCGCAGGGTAGTAATTTCATTTTGAATTATCATGTGGTCCACTTGAAATGTATCTGCAAATTTTGTAGCCATTTCATAGATATCACTATGATCAATGGAATTAATAAAGGGATAATTGATTAATTCCAACAACTTCTCAATTTTTTTGAAATCACTACAGCGAATTTTGAAGTGTGATGCCACTGCCTCAATTTCTTCAGTGTATTTGTCAGGAATGGAATTTTAGGTAGTATATTTTTCCATACCCAGACAGCACACAATATCCACTAGATATCCAGTGGATAGCCCAATATCCACTGAATATCCAGTCCATGTAAGATATCTAATGGATATCCACTGAATGTATTTCATAGATATGAAAAAAAATATTTTCCATTTTAAGGATAATCTATTGAATAATCACATAAAAATCGATTGAGAAGGAAGTTTTAATATATTAATACCTTCAATGCATAAATGTCCTAGTCTCCTGATATTATATCCATTTAATACCCATGGATATCTATTATTATTTTCTACCGCATTTTTGTCTGTGTTCAATGTATTTTTAGTTTCATTCAATTGGAATTAAAAAAGATAGATATACCTGAATTGTATCAACTATAATGAGTTTAATCAACAATACGAATGCGGCATAATACGTGATATTCATAACACACAACAAAAATATCTCATAACTTAACGTTTAATGCTATAATAGAAAATAATTCATACATCAGTGGATTTTCATCCCGCAAAACTATGCTACCAACTATACACTGTCCTCTCATTGGTCGATGCCGCGATTGACCGTTTGAAGTAGCGTCCCCTTGTCATTTTGGTTGTTAGGTTATCATAGTTTTAGAAACGTGCAAAAGTAGTTGGTTATTTTTTATCGGTAGTTTGGATTTGGAAAAAAATAAGGTATGTATATGTTTCTTACCTTAATTCTGAATATTGTTACGTCTCCTATATTTTATTGATATTTATGATTGATTACCTACATTAAAAGCGTTTTATCTTGTTAGGTAATTTCAAGCAGTAAATATCTTAAAGACAATCTCCTGGGTATACAAAATTATGTTGCACTAGTTTTTGTCAAGCTATTATCCCTGAATACTCAAAACATTTGAATTTGTCCATTATTGACCTAGGTTAACAATAGAAAAAATTATTAACCACTAATAGAGAAATTCTACTTCTCAGTAGGCTAGAAGACGCAATAATTGTCAACTTCACAGCTAGTAGTGGAAAAAAAATATTATCTTACTTTATATGATGAACCTTCAGAAGCATTTCTTTCTTCATTCGATGTTCCTTCGGCGTATCTTTTCAACCACTTATCCATAGCGTACGTAACTATGATGCGCAATGCAGTCTGAAAAACGATACAAGATAATGCGTGAAGTAGTTGGTAATTACGTTGGGCAGTCCGTTCTACGTTATATATTTTTTACCTTGCCACGATCGACTGGACTTATAGTCGCGATCGACCAGTCGATCGCGATCGACCGGTTGGCCAACCCTGCTATATATCATATTCCGATTTTCTATCGACGAGGTCTAAAGACGCGGGCGCCCACTTCGAGCAGTAACTCTTGATTACCTTGTTGGCTATCCTGGCCTTTTTATAAGACTCTCGGACAAAATTGTAAGAGATCTTATCTCGAAGACAACATTTTTTCTTCGTAAAATTAACGCTCTTCCTATTTATATTTCCTGTTTACGCTCATTTGGTGATGCATATCCATGTATGCAAATGGTCTTGTACTGTTTTGCACATTGCAAAAAATGCTTCCACATTGTTACTTTATGGGAACTAGTGTAAGTACTAATTTGCGAATATTTCCATTTCAAGAAGTAACAAATCTCTAGAATATGATTAAGTTTTATTCCCATTGAATGATGTTATTGATATTCAGAATGTGATCACTCTTCATTACCACTAATATCTGCATAAAACTCTCTAGGATATTATATAAATTACATAATGATATGTTAAAATGTTTTTTATTCTGTAATTTCATCGACTGACAAGATTTATAATTTAATCCACGCTGTCAATAATACATAACTATAATTATAATAAACAGCGTCATCGGATGTACTAATAACAAAGCAGAAAAAAAGTTCTTTTCACAAAACATTGCATTTCTTTCTTAAATTATATGAATATGCAAAAAAGATAGCTCAATATTTTTAACATATTCAAATTGCTAAACAGGTTTGTATTCAGTCTTACGGACGAAAATTATTATTATTAATATTGAATGGTTAACTATTTTAAAAACGCTATTAAAATGGTTTCATTTAATTAGGAGCTAAATATTATATTTGTAATACCAAAAGGGCATTCACAAATAAAACAACTAAATAAAGTTGATATAAACAGATAACTGTTTTATTGATTATTACTATACAGTATACGCCATAAGAATAAATCTTAATATCTGCATATTAGAGAACATTCATTTATGCTTTCATCAACAGTTTTTGATAATGAAATCATGCTTTCATCGAGCATAAACAAAACTCTTATTTCTCCTTTTTGTATCTAATAGAAAGACACGTACCATGTAGTTAACACTCCCACTCAAAAAGAGACAAGTAGAAATGAAAACTTATTAATAATTAATTCAAATTAAAATTATTATGCTCATACTATTTTGGGGAAACGTTGCTATGGTCCAATGTTTGTTACATGGATTGAAAAAATACCAAGAGAAAACTGAAATCAGACCAGAAATATTAATAATTAATCTTATCAATTATGTCATGGATTTCCATCAAGCATATAGTTCCTGGAACTTAGGAAAAGGGGCAGAGATTTCGTTAAAGCGGTTACCTGTTGGAATATGTTTTAAAATTACCACATTTTTATTTGCTGTTTTGAATGAAACTTACTGTTTCTAGATAATTCCACAATATATTGAAAAAGATGTTAAAAATTTGACAGTTGTTTCGATATTAGATATCATCGTCAGAATGACAGATGTTACATTTCATTTGATGCCTACCTGATGGAGATATCCTGGATATCTTTTTTCCCAGTTAAGATCAGTATAACTGTGAATTGGTATAGAAATCCAGGAAAACTCTATCTGCTGATCTTTATAATTATCACTTAAGAAGACAGTTTAAAAGTGGAGAACTCCCTAGATTTGATCCGACTGTACCAGAAGTTACTACAAAAACGTTACAAAGCATCACAAAATATTTGGTTTAACCAAGAATGCCTTAGAAAAGAGGTAATACCAAATTATATGAATATAAAATGCCATACTCAAACACATCAAGCACAAAAAGCAATAAAATGTGCTCAACGAGTATGGCTTAAAGAGGAATGTGAAAGATGGTTCAAAACAAGAGACTCTTTTGACAACTACATTAAAGTTGTACATTCTGAACTCACGTTCCAACTACGTCCAGTAGAATTTGAATGTTTAGATGACAAAATCAGAGAAAGTGGGATGAAGCACAAGAAATATAAGAAACAAGAACAAAAACTACAGAATCTTGAATACACACAACATAGAATTCAATACTCTAAACATCGTGAAAATGTGAGTACTTACATACCAATACACTTTGCACAACGATTTAAAAACCTCTCAGACAGATTTTACAGATAGTGAAATAGAATTTTTGAATAAAGTTAAAATGTACAGCATATCACCAAAATTCACGAATTAAACAAGTAATAGCTACAGAATCAGAAATAGCTCTAAAATATAATTAAAATAATTTTCTTCATAAGGAATTAAAAATTGCCAATTTACTCAAAAATATTGAGCCGTCAAAGCTTAAACGTCAAACAAAAAATGACATTACAGTTTTAAATTCAATGAAAAAGAAAGTAGAAAATGATAACTTAACAATTACAAAATCTGACAAGGGTAACTGTCATATTGACAACTAAATATTATAATTCAAAAGTATATAACTTTATAGAATCTAGCGATGCACATGTTCTTAGAGAAGACCCAACAAAAAAGTTTTCTAATAATGTAAGAAATATCGTTAATAAATTGAGTGAATGAAACGACGAGTTCCCAGTGTGTATTTATTATTAAAATTCAGCTCAGCGCTTTCGGCCATTAGGTCAGTCTCAAAGCTGTCCTGTAAAATTTGAAAAAACAATTTTGAAAAGTTGAACTTAGGTCATAAAAAATCCTACAACAGGTGTCAATAAATATACAATGCAAACAGAATGAAGAAATGTATGATGTTACATCATTATTGGTCTAAAATAATTAAAAATACCCTTTCAAGAGGGTGTACAATTATATTTCACACAATGAAACGTCCTATGTGAAATATAATTGAACACCCTCTTGAAAAGGTATTTTTAATCATTTTATTTCAATAATTATGTAACATCTAATCTTCATTCTGTATGCATTGGATGTTTTTTGACACCTGTTGTAGGATTTTTTATGACGTAAGTTCAACTTTTTAAAATTGATTTTTCAAATTTTACAAGTATTATAATTTTATAGGACAGCTTTGAGAATGACCTAATGGCCGAAAGCGCTTAGCTGAATTTTAATAATAAATACACACTGAGTACTCGTCGTTTCATTCACTCAATTTATATCTAGTGTGTACACCATAACCAGACAGTTCTGTATTGTTAATAATTCAAATTAATTTTTAAGTGATCACGAAAAGAAGTCCATCATAAATAGAAATTCTTATTTTCTACAATTATATGGAACCGTTAAATTACATAAAATAATGAAACCAATTAGACCTGTAGTTTCCTATGTTAATACTCCTAATAATATATGAACAAAATCACTTAACAATATACTTAATAGTTACGGATATACATCTAAATACTCAATTAAAAATTCAATAGAACTAATCAAAAAATTAAAAGCATTCAACTTGCAAACTCATTTCATTTGATGTTACCAATATGTTCACTAAAATTCCTCATAAAGAATATCTAACACTTGTAAGAAAATTACTAGAGGATAATAATATTAAACCAGGAATAATATCAGATATACTTAATTTATTTGATGTATGTATTAATCAGAATTATTCACCTTTTGAAAATAAGATATATATTCAAAATGAAGGTATACCAATGTTAGCAAACATTTTTATTGACAGTTTAGAAAGAAAAATCTTCGAAAGTAATATTTCAAAAAATGTTTTATTTTGTCATAGATATGTGGATGACACGTTAGCTTGTTTTATAGGTAGTGGACGACAATTAGATGTATTTTTCAACCATATTAATAATTCACACCCAAAAATTAAATTCACATTAGAAGTTGAAGAAAATAACTCAATCAATTTTCTTGATTTAAGAATTCAAAAAGTTAATAATATACTTAATTACTCAATTTACAGAAAACCAACAAACACTGATGTAAGTATTCCATATAATTCCAGTCATCCCATGTCACATAAATTAGCAGCATATAATTCAATGATACATAGAGTATTTTCAGTTCCTATGAACAAATGTAATTTTGATAGAGAAATTAATACAATTAAGCAAACAGTAATATCCAACGGTTATCCATCACATATGAAAAATAAACTAATTAATAAAAAAGGGGAAAAAGTGGCATTACAACTAATATTTCCTAAGCAAATTAAAGAAATAAAAAATTGTAAAACCATCACATCTGCAGGTAATATTTCTAATATTTCAATGATAATATATTTAACTACAAATGCAACAATTTCTTTTAAAACAGAAAGTAATATGAGTACAAAATTGTTAAATGCAAGAACAAAAATACCACTATTAAAGAAGTCAGGTATATATAAACTCAAATGTCCAGAATGTAATACTGTCTATTTGGGTCAAACCCTCAGAAATTTTGAAATAAGATACAGTGAACACTTACGAGCATACATATTATAACAACCAGATAAATCTCACTACGCGAAACATCTACTTGACATCAAATATTGATTGACACCTAACACAGAACTAGAAGTACTGCATGATTGTGATAAGAAACAAGAACTGGATTTCCTTGAAGAATGAGAAATTAGAAGACACATAAGAAATCCACAATGTCAAGTTGTTATTGAACAGATAAATCTAGGAAGTTCTCCACTTTTAAACTGTCTTCTGAAGTGATAATTGTAAAGATCAGAAGATATAGTTTTGTTTGTTTTCTATATCATATCATAGTTATACTGATCTTAATTGGGAAAATATATCCAGGATATCCCCATAGGGCTAATTATCTAAGCTTTAATATCTGTAATATTATTCTTTTTACTATTAAGTCAATCACAAAGTAGGTCACTTTTTGGTCTAACCACAAATAATGATTAAACATCAGGTAGGCATCAAATGAAATATAATTTCTGTCATTCTAACGATGATATTTAATATCGAAACTATTGCCAAAATGTTTTCAATATACTGTGGAATTATCTAGAAACAGTAAGTTTTATTTAAAACAGTAGTATTAGTAGATTCCACGAAGTAAGGGTCGAGACAGTTAATTACATTTTTATTTACTGGTTCTCTGTAAAACGATGTTTGATATCAATATGTTATTTATGATCTCCATATAAAATTATAGGCTCTGTTATATTAAAATCAATATCTCTTAAAAGGTATTTAAGTCATAAAGCTTTTCTTACATTTTCAAAAAGTGCCATATATTCAGCTTCAGTAGATGAAGCTACTTCAGAATTTTGTCTTTTAGTATCCCAGCAAATTGTACAATTTTCATATAATTTCAAAATACATCCTGCTCTACTTCTATGATCTGTTTCATTAATTCCCCCAAATTCTTTTGTTTATAAACTAATTTAAGTTCTAATGTGCATTTTATGTGTCTTAAAATACGTTTAAGGCATTGTCACAATTCTCTATTATTTTTATTTTGATACCTACTCAATAAATTAATGGCTGTACATATATCTGGTCATGTACATAAGATTACATACATTAACTTATTAAACTTCGACAAGGTGCATTAATATTTATATTGGAATTTAAGTCAACATAGTTTAATTTATTGAGCAATGGCGTATTAACTGGCTTACAATAGGTCATATTAAATTCATTTAAGACGGTTTTCAAATATGAACTCTGATCTAACGTAACTATATGTTTATTACGGTTGACTTTATTACCTAAAAAAGTTTTAATTCTTGCATATCTTCCATACTAAACTGATTCTCTTAATAATTTTAAAGCTCATCAAAGGATCTATGTCAGTTGCGGCGATCATCGACATATAATACTACATAGATATTTTTACTAATGTGAACTTTATCCAAAAAATATAAACAAGGGTCTACCGACGAATTTTTAAAGCCATGTTTTTGTGATATACCGTCAAAACGCATAAGCCACATTCGGGCTGTCTGCTTCAAACCGTATAATTTGATTATTAAAAACAAATATTTTTCTTTTAAACATTTACGAAAATTAGAAAGTATACTAAAGTTCCGACTTTCTATTTCCATTTAATATTACTGGAGGAGTAGATGTTTCTGTTTCTGGTAGAAATTTTGTCTCTGACTTCATCCTTAGTCCGAGCATGTATACCAAAAGAGAAACTGAAGAAATATCAAATAAATAATTGAAACCATTATTATTTTCTATAATCACTGTTATTTGTCGTCACATACATTCTATTAAGACTCGAAAAATACACGGTATTGTAATTTTTTCTTTGACGAGTTTCAATGGGATTCCTACTGTACTTTTCAATTCACTATAATACCCGTCTAATGATATATTTTTTCTGTGTTTTGTGATTTGCTTGTTGAGTATTCTTATCTATAATTACGGTATTCTGTTTGAATGGAAAATATTACGGAATAAAAATGTAAGGGGTTAGTCCAGTTGTGCAATTATTAGTGGATAAATTACAAATTGCTTTGTTCTGTTTTTGATATTAATAATTTAATTTGTAATTTCAGTCGCAAACACGATATGTATTACTTTTTATAATTATTTCAGTCTTTTTGGTGCCGGGTATATTGTGGTAAAACCCCTGTAAGGTTCGGTTGTTTAGAAAAAACAATTTATTCATAATTTTGAATTTTCAAGGGTTTTGAATATTTTGATCAAATGAAATTTATTTAATCTACACACTTACTACGTTCTATCTACTTGGAAGTGATATGCTAGAAGTAGTAAGTGTTTTTTTTGGATTCATCAGATTTATTGCAATTAAACGCAACAGGGAATGAAATAATCGATAAATATCGTCGATATTTTTAATTCCGATACTATCGTTAATCGATATTTATTTTAAGGTATCAAATTAGATATTTTCATTTGTGAAAGGGTTGCTTCGGCTGTGAATTTGTCAGTTCCGGATAATAAAAGCAGATTGACAGGCGAATATTTTAAACAAAGAGTGTTTCTAATGTCTGACGACTACTGAGTGATTACAATTTGAATAAACACTTTTTTATTTTTTATAATGCAGATAACAATAAAACTACCAAATGGTCATTTGTCAAATTCCGATTATTTTAATAAAGCTCATTAGTAACCACTCATTGAAAAATATATCGATTAATCTATATATCGGTACGGCATATATATATATATATATATATATATATATATATATATATATATATACCACGCAGAATATTGAATTACATCCCCAGGAATGTAGTTGTTTTTTCCTTCGAAGAACGGTCAGGCCAATACGTCGAAATTATTGAAATTTCGACTGAAGGCAGGTGTAGTAGAAAATCGAAATTTATGTTTCATATAGACACCTAGTATTTCACGAAATTATATCCATTTTATATATATATATAAAAAATGAGTATAATTTTATAAGCAATTCTAGAGATAAATAAATGAATTGTGAGAAATGTAGAATGTTGTATATAGGATAATAATTACTACTTTTAAATGAATAATAAATAATATTGCAAGTACTTAAATTAATACATAATAGTTATTTGTAAATAGTTGGTTAAGTAGATTTATAAAATAGACAGGTCAAGTCAAGATTAATACATTACAAGGAATGAACAGAAACAGTTTATTATAAAAGAAATTAATGAATAAAAAGATTTAATGTGAAATTGAAATTTAAGCAGCTATTAACATGGCTAATATCTGTTAAATTTGAATTTGAGGGGATTTGAACTCATCACAACATCTATAAGGGTTTGAAGGTGTTGGTGTGTGAGGTTTTCAAGCTGAATTTGGTTGTAAGTTGCCAAAACATAGGGAATTATTTGTTTTTCATGATATGAATGAAATTAAAATGGGTTATATATTGAATGTGTACCTATGATATCGTTTGTTTAATGTAAATATTGAGATGCTAAAATAATATTCAAAACATTTACCATTGGCAGGGCTTCATAAAATAATTCAACTCATACCTGTAGACCAGGAACCATCTTTAAACAATATAATAACTTGTAAATGTGTCATATACGTCATTAAAAGTATCTAAAACCCTAAAAGAATAATAAATGTATTTAGATTGCTATAATACATCATGTTTAATAAGAATCAGTAGCAGAATTATTATTTTGATGGAATGTCAAAATACTTTCAAAGCATGAAACATCAGCGACAGAGTTCGATGTGCGCGACAGGAATTCGTTGTCATAGAACTATGTAATTCTGATTGATATCTGAAGGGACAATGAAATATAACACACGAAGAATTTTTGTATATATAATTTTAGTTTATGAGAAATCATAATCGTGACCAAATTTTAATAGAAATTGAAAAGAATTATATATATTTTGAAAAGTATCAGTTTGTAGATTTTTCTAATTTAGACTGGAAACGTATTACACAATGAGAGGTTTTTTTTATAAATAGGGATATTTTTGGAGAAGTAGAGTTTTAAATATATGAACTAAATTATTTTGGAAATAAACGAAGCATTAAATATCATCAAATAGTTAAGAAAAATATGAAATTAAATAAAAACCTCTGATTTGTAAATTCTTGTTAAAAAAATCTAGTGAGATGATGAGTTTTGTCCATAGCAACAGACAGGAAAAAGGATGGTTGTTAAATTGGAAAAAGGGAGTATGTGGTGTGATATTTTAAAGAGAGGACGTAGATAAATGAAATTTTTAAATTATAATAAAATATAAGAGAAGTCCTCGTATAACTCAAGAAGAGTAACAGAAAAAAGTTAACTAAAGTTAAAGAAGTAAGTTGAGAAGATTTAGAAGCTAATTGAAGGTACAAAAGATGAATGATTAAAATAGATAGAAATCAAAGACATTAGAATAATAAGATAAACTGAAAGTATCATTGAAAAATATTTATAAACTAATAAAACTAGAATTTGAATTAAAAAGGAAAACTAAGTTATTTTAAAAGATAACAAGAAATATAATTTCAAAACTTACCTGGAGGAGTTGTGTCAAGTATCCAGAGGAAGTAGATGCAGTAGACACATTAATAGAAGAGTTGTGTTGTTGGAGACTGTTAATTGTCGGTGCCAGAAGAAGCCATCAGTAGTAAGGTTAGTGTTGCGCAATTTTATTGGTTAACCAATTGAATAATCAATAAAAATCTGATTTGGCCATTCAAATTCATTTTAATAGTACACTGATTTAAAATTTTATTAGGTTATAGTTATTTGTTCAACATACTAGATTTATATTTTGTTTGT
Organism: Galeruca laticollis; assembly: GCA_963921935.1. Lineage (NCBI taxonomy): Eukaryota > Metazoa > Arthropoda > Insecta > Coleoptera > Chrysomelidae > Galeruca > Galeruca laticollis. The sequence continues at coordinate 207,697,389 of OY998175.1, read as the reverse complement.
GTTGATATATGTACATCTTTTCTCATTTTTATTCCATATTTTTGATTATATAATTAGAGTGTATGTCATTGTTGTTTCATTACAATATCAGAAACAGAAAATAGTTAATAATAGTGGCAATCAATTATATAGATAAATTCAGATCATTTCACGTGTCAATACTAAAAAAAGGAATATGTTTGATACCAGTCTCAACATAAATTTAGACAAGGTATAATTTTTTTATTTTAAATAAAAGACCAAAACAAATAATTCTTTATGAAAATAAATAAAACAAAATAATAAATTACATAAAAATCTTTAGACCTGAACTCAAGAGATTAAGGAGTACTCATGCTCTACTTGATATAATTACCCTGAGCTATAAATCAACAATAATAATTATAAATTATCGCCGCAACAATTAATTTAAGCTAGCCGAACAACATTCATTGATTATAAATAAAACAATATAAATATACGATATATTATAATATATACCCAATTGACCATTTTACAGAGCAACTACGTTCCAGATACATCACAGATGTTACTTGTTCTATCACACATACATCACGAGGGAAGCGCGTAAACATAACAGGGATATCTCTGTGATGCTCCTATGTCGTACCTAAAAAGGGAGCCAAACTCTTTTCTCAAGCGCCGAATAATATCCCTTATCTGTCGCAGTTATGTCTCAGAGATGATTTACTTATGTATCAACTACATCTCAGAAATGTTTCAGTTTTGTGTCAACTACCTTTCAGAGATGATCCAGTTTTGTGTCAACTGCGTCCCTAGAGGGCAAAACTTTTACGGTCACGCTACACTAAAAATCATATTAACAATAAAACTGCTTCTTAAACTTCCAATTACTGTATTTATTAATATATTTTTATATGAAGATATAATAATAAAAAAATTATTTTTCCTTTGTCCGTGGTTTTCCTCCTATTGCTCTCGCTGCTTCCCTTGACGGACCCAATCTGCGGAAATTTTTTCGAATTCCTTCTCCGAATATGCGAGACCATTGTTTAGCGCATCTGAAAGAATATATTCAAGAATAATTCAGTATGATTGAGGCTTTTTTACAAATAAAACCCTCATAATATTCAAATTTTTCGAATGAATTTAGAAACAACCTCTATGTACAGACATGTCATAGCAGACTATTGCCTGCAATTGGGAAATAGTGAATGTGATAAGTGAAGTAATTTTATCAATAGTCATTTTCGTCCGAAAGCTACATAAGTACCATGTACTTAAAAGCTACAAAAGTGATTTTGAAAGTGTAAATTTTTTGACAAAACTAAAAGGTGGCCACTATTTTTTTCTTTTAGGGTTAGGCACTTAAAATATAGGACCTAAAATGAGGCAATAAATAATAACTTACAGTAATCAAAATTGTTGAGATAGTGCAGTCAAATCTACACTTTTTACAACAAGCCCATGCATTAATCATAATGACTATTGTAAAGCAGCACTGTATGCTCAACCAACTAAAATTGAGATATTCTGAACAAGTCTTAAATATACGCATAAACATTTTGTGATTAATTAAATTAATATCTAACAAACCCAATAAAACAATGATAACATTACAGTTCGAATTATATATATATATATATATATATATATATATATATATATATTTCATGGCTACTCACTACTTTACTTACTTACTATAGGCCTACATCTATCCTGCCATGCATCAACCTCATTTAAGGCATCCATGTTCTAAATGAGAAGTATGTTTTGGAAATCTTCACGTCGAAGATTTAAATTAGTATTGCCTTTGGCATTGTTAGGATTAGATGATTGCATTTCTAGAAGGATTTCATCCAAAATTCTATTTGTCTTGATAAATTCTTCTACAAAAAAAATGTTTTCAATTTTATTATACCTACTGTAATCACGGTGTGATATAAACATATTAATTTGTACATGAATTATTCTGAATACCTATTTCAGTTCCCAAAATGTTTTACTATAAGAAAATTGACGATAAAAGAAATTGAAAATAGTCACTTTCAATAGATCTTGCCATATTATTCATAATCTAATCAGGAAACGAACAGTATAAATTGTGTGTAAAGTGTAAATTATTTACTGTTTTTCTATTCTGTAGATCAAAATTTTTGCTAACACAGGTGGATCAAGTAATTCATAAACAAAAAATTACCTGTTGCAATAAGAGCAGATAATTCATTGCACAAGGAATAATCAGTTCCGACATTTTGTAGACGTATCACTATGCCGATGTCTTTTAGATTTAGATAATAACTTGAATATATACTTATCCGTTATCTGATTTGTTTCTTTTTTATTTTCATACGTACACAAAAAATGAGAACTGATGCACTATTGAGCAGCTATCTTTTTACTTTTATAAACACACAAAAAACAGAAATCTCATCATTATTTCACGCTAGCATTGCGTTGCTGACATAACCTCGAAATTCTTTTCCTTTTTCTAGTTAGTAATCGAATTTGGAACTGGTCTCTGTATATGAAACGTAACAACTATAAATCTAAACCACATAATAAGACTCTATTCGCACTCAATGAGAATTATCGCCATAAGTTAAAAAATCTACTTCGATGTTATGTAGAATTAATACGTAACTGCTGCAAAGTATTTACATAGTATCTATACATTTGCAATAAATAAGGAACATATTTTGTCTTAGAAATGTAGCGGAGTCCTAGAAAGTAAAATATAGTATTACTCCCTTTTCTATCCTCAAATACTATATCACAGCGACATCGATGGTTACTTGGGTACATATACACACATATATATATATATATATATATATATATATATATATATATATATATATTATTATAGAGTGAAACACCCTGTATATCAAACAATAAAGAATTAAGATTGTGCATTGTAATCTAGAAGAATTTTTTTTAGTCAAAAATTTTTTTTAACATTTGAATGGAGACAATCTGTACAATCCACTATTCGATAGAGAAGGCATACAGAAAGGACAGACTGTATAATGTAGGGATAATTGCGAATAGGTGTGATAAACAATTTATGTGAAATAAATTAACCAAACTTTTATTAAAAAGATCAAGTATTAGAATTTGTTCATGATAAGAAACTAATAATGCTTTATTCTGTAAAGTCAAGCTAATCTCATAATATTTGTTGATTAAAACATTAAAGTAAGTTAGTGTAGCTATTTAGACATAACAGAGCAGAAAAGTATATAATAATGTGAATTTCAGAGAACATGACTAATAAAAAAAACGAATTTTCATTTTGCATATATATTTAAAGGTAACAGCTGTCATCTATTAAAACATTAAGAATATTCATTTGACATACATACTTAGAGGTTGGGAAATGTCATTTTAACAATACTAGGAAATATTATTGAATTAAAATAATATAGGAAGTCTAAGCAATTAAAAACCTTAGAATACAATATCCTGATATAATGGATGAACATTTCACTGGTTGAAATGAAGAATTTGAGTGATAAAATAAATAGTCAAATTTGATTGGTAAATAAACATTTAAAAAAAGATCATATCGGCGACAATTATGTTGCTAACGAAAAAAAAATCGGAATGTAAGAAGGTTGTTGATTATGGGGGCTATTGAATAGAGGTTTTTTTTTCTTTGGGAAGAAAAATTTGTAAGCAGCAAAACTCTTTGGTAAAGAAAATCATTTGAAATTATTTGGAAGATAAAAATTTGACTATAGAATTCAACAACAAATACATTATACTTACAAGATATACATCAGTGTAAGTAGTTAAGTTTATATTAATAATTAAAAAAGGAATTGTCGAATGTTGTACAGTACTAACCATGATTTTTAATTTATAATATGGTGTCTTGTGTCTTGTGGAAGTAAAATAGCCACAATAGCTTTTGGAAAACACTGAATAATGGAATTTATATAAACTGCTTGGACTTTGAATGAAATACAGCATTGATTCCTGTTCTGGTAGAAACGGAATGCCAGCATGGAGTTTTTCCAGGAGGAGAATCTGAAACAAATAAAAGAAACGGATCATTGAGGTGAACAAACAAAACAGTGAAGTGAATAAGGTAGTACAAGTTAATTTATTAATATATTAAAAAGTCAAGCGTACTTACCAATTTATGCAAAGAACTAAAATTTTGTGACGCATAGACGCTTTTAGGAGTGTATTTCGCCATTTTCTAAAAATCATATGTTTATGAAGTTGTCTAATTGTATTTCACTCTTATAATAATATCTCACCAGAGTGCGTGTATGTTGGATGAAAGAGTCATCCTTTTAGATAGTTGAATTTCTTCAACAACACTTGTAAAAGTGTAATGTATTTATTTTCATTAAATTAAATATCGTTTTTTCCTTTGAAGAACGTTTTTAAACTATTTTTGAGTTATTCAGTTACTCATTTCATCTGGTGACTTGCGCACCATCTACTTACCATAGGCAGAAGCTCTGAATAACATCTATTGAATTATGCAGATGTGTTTTAAGCTGGACAGGACCGTATTTAGTTTGGAATCATTGAACAAGTAACATATTCTGATTAACAAATTTATTTTTGAAATATAAAGCATTTATTAACTTTGGCGCTAATATATATAGAATTCTAAAATCATTTTATCCTAAATACTTGAACTCTACCCTGAGATGAGAAGTTTTCATGTTAGTAATATAAACTGTTTATCATATATATAAAATCATCAATATACCGGGCAAACAATAAACTTAAAGTAAATTTAAACTAAAATAAAATAAGTATAACATTCTTATTACACCATAGCCAATTCATATTAATATATATATATATATATATATATATATATATATATATATGAAATATATTTATTAATTTCAATTAATTTAATTTAATGCTTATTAATTTATTAATTATTGTTTGTTTATTGATTTAATTGTTTATTGGCGCCAGAATTGGTTCGCTTACCGCTAATTCCAATTCAAAATACTATATAAGTTAAAAATATTGTAAATTTGTTTTATCTTGTCGTTACTATATCTCAGGAATGGGATTCGGCACTTGACGCTTGTCAGTAACAGGAAACTATAGGTAAGATATCAAAGAAACGCAAGACGAACATAGACAAACGATTTTAATTAAATATAGATAGTGAAACAACGAATTTTTTTATCAATTAATGAATTGGTAATACATATTTATAGATTCAATGGAATATTATTAGCGAAAATCTTCGCATAAACGATTTTCATTAGTTGTAAATATTATTTACCTCAAACGCAACAAGTAAATTTCGCTCAATTATCATTATTCTATGTGTTTTGAATGTACATTCATAACGCTTCAATCCCAGCTCTCGCTATTGCCAATACGATCGTCGTGTAGTGTGTTATTCTGTTGTGGATATAATTCAGTTTACAAGATGAAGAAAATGAGTGACGTGTTTGGGATATATTATTATGATTTATTGTATGAATTTTGGTAAGTACTTGTTTAATATGAGTTCCGTGTCCGATATATTAGTGGAGATTGTATGTTTAAGACTAATAAATTGATACCAAAAATAATATACCCTAACATATAAATATATCTGTGAATGTTTCTATAGGAGAAGTTTAATATATACACGAGGAATAGTGTTCATAGTTGGTTCTTTTTGACCCTGAATGTGATGCATTTGGATAAAACGATCGCCTATGATCGAATAAGCGAAACTCAGGATGTGGAAATAATGAGATGTGAATTACTTCACCAGTAGAAATATCTTGTCAAAAGCAAGATATATGGATAGTCATCGAAATTAATTAATAAGGTAATTGTTCAATTTTACCAAATCTAGACGATATCACAACTTTCTCACTTATTTATTAATATACGAATGATATTTTTAGTCATTTTACTTTTCAAGATTCTGCTAAACACTTTAGTAAACGTTTCTTTATGATTTTGTTTAACTTATATTAGTTTCTTAATAATTTGGAGAAGAAAAATTTAACACGTCCTCCATCTATTTAATTCACACGGCGTCTCCCAAGTTCAGAATCAACAACATTCAAATGTTTTTCCTTTTGTTTTTCATTGTTCATTTGTTGATAAATAAACATTGTTTTTATTAAATCAAAATATTTATTTCTGCGTTATTGTAGATAAATTCACTGTGTTTCTATGCACTTCTATAGTCACTCCGAATCACTCTACCCGAACTATTAACAGAACGTTGGTTTCCGCGTTGATATTTTGATTTTGACGTTCCACACAAATAATTGAAAAGTTTATGCAATATACAGGGTTTCTGAAAGTGTTTACAAAATATAAAATTATAATAGTTGAATTTTCTTCCAAAATTCATGTGATCCTATATACAGTGATCATTATAATTATGTACAAAATTATGTTTGACGTAATTTACTTGTCGTTGTTATATTTTCTGTACTTTGAAATATACTTTAAAGAAAAATAGTTACTAAATTAAATAGTAATCTCTTAAATCATTTTATCAATTGTATACTATTCGTAAATATTTCTTAACATGTCCAAAATTATATCTTTATGGATTATTTCCTTTTATTGAATTTACTACTACTACTACTAATATTCACATTAACTGAATGATGCTAATGATTTAATTTAACCTGGTAGATATGTTTCACTTTAATATATATATGTATATATATATATATATATATATATATATATATATATATATATATATGAAGCAAAATGGTATTCTTGACGGTAGATAAATCAAAAATCTCTCAATATCTTAGGGATTCCGTCGTAAGTAGGGCTGAATTAAACTCTTATTTACTACCCAACGTTTCGAAAAATTTTATTTTCTTTTTCAAGGCTGAAATATGGACATGTTGGTACATTTCATTAATTAACAATTTTTTTATACTTGCGTGTATGAACTGTTTTAATAATTATTAATTCACTTTACACGTAAGTATAAAAAAATTGTTAATTAATGAAATGTACCAACATGTCCATATTTCAGCCTTGAAAAAGAAAATAATTTTTTTCGAAACGTTGGGTAGTAAATAAGAGTTTAATTCAGCCTTACTTACGACGGAATCCATAAGATATTGAGAGATTTTTTATATATATTGATTTGTATGATAACCAAATGGATATAGAAGAATCAGCAAATATCGCTTGTCTATCGCTGCTGCCAGAAAAATCGAGGAAGAGGTATGAAGCAACGTATCAATAGGGGAGAGTTGGACAAAACCGGGTAGGTTGATAAAACCGGGTACCCCTTAATTCATCTAACTAACTGCTGCCATCTATCAGACAATGTTAAAATTAGTGTCCCTAAGCCGCCAACAGTCGCGTGTATCCATTTATACATCATTTGAGTAATCTGTGCCGGAGCAGTAAGACCTCGCCTGTTTTTTGGGGTAGCAAACTCGATTTTTAAGGTTAGTTTATAGTTTTTTTTCCTCTACTGAATAACTAATGACCATTTCAAAATTTAATACATGTAACCTAATATATTACCTTCAATTTGGCCAAAAATTTTGAATATCATTTCATAACCTAAAAATTTAAATAATATTTAATGTCTTGTTTACGAGTTGGACAAAACCGGGTAGTCCGAAAATCGACAAAACCGGGTACCCGATTTTATCAGACCTTTTGTTACCTCCAGTTTCTACAGCTGTTCTTTTGCTTTTAGTTAACTACAACATGTCGCAATATAAAAGAAAAACTACCCGTCAGTCATGGGATCAAGAAAGCATGCAAAATGCAATAGTTGAAGTGCTAGAACATAGGATGGGATACAAAAGAGCCTCTCAAAGTTTTAATGTTCCTCAATCCACTTTAGAAGATCGTGTGAAAAAAGTAAGAAATGGTAACTCTGTTGAAGAAGCTAGTAAGAAAGGTAGGAATTACCTTTAATTTATATTTAAAATAAAAGTAATGTTAGGTTTGGGTCCGTACAAGCCTGTGTTTAGTGCTGCCCAAGAGGATGAGCTAACTTCGCATATCTTACAAATGGAAAGCAGACTATTCGGATTTACTTTATGTGAACTAAGAATTCTTGCTTACGAACTAGCCGTGCAGAATAACATCAACCACAATTTTAATACAGAAAAAAAAATAGCTGGTAAATGTTGGCTTTATTCGTTTTTGTCACGGCATTCAAATCTTCGATTAAGGGCTCCAGAAGCTACTTCAATTGGACGAGCTATAGGATTTAACCGAGCAGCAGTAGGGAAGTTTTCCACTCTGTTAACACAAGTTTAAAACCAACACATGTCTCGATTAAAAATAAACCGTTACAATTTATAAAAATAATAGAAAAAAAAACCACAAGTCCGATGTACGAAATTAATTTGTACATCCGATGTACTGCTAGTCACGGCGAAATATTTTAGACACATCAGTTTCGATAATTTTTCGAATTTCGCACTTTTTGTTGATTGAATCATCAACTATGAATGATAGTTTTGTAGTAACATAGATTAAATATGAAGTCAAAATTACATTTTGATGATTTCTGTTAGTATTTCTACAAATTATTAACCCTTTTTCCTTTTCAAATCTGTTCTTTGAGAAATACTATCATTATGAAGTCAAAAGGTGTTGAAATTAATATCAAATTAAAAGAAAAAACACCTTAACGTTTGAGATATTTCTATGGACTCCATAATTTCCCTCGGGCTGGTCGAATTAAATGTTGGACATTAGCGAGTTTAAGGAATCTGAAAATCAGCGACTAAAAAAATTTCAGTCAGTGACACACGATATCGAATAACAAAGGGATACAAATGATTTGTATATAATGTGAAGAATTATAATTATTATCACGCATATTAGAAGATTTGTTTCACAAATATTTATATATTCCCTGACGCTCTTTCCGACAACTCATTTAATCATATTATGGAAATATCATATTTTCATTTTATCAAGGAAGTTCGGTTATTGTTTTCTTTCCACATACAGTAATGAAAATAATATATCTTGGATATTGCGTTTTAATGACTGCGTAAATGATGGCCTTGTGATGATCCCAAAAAGACATTATCCAAAAAGACATTACCAAAAAAAGAAATTGTTAGATTTGTGTAAATAATAATTTCAAACAAGACTCGATTTGGAAGAATATGATTTTGAAATACAGTGCGTCAAAGGTGTAGCGAACTACGCAGGTAGTATATCAAGAATATTCATAGAAGAACTCAAGGATTTATACATCAACAATTCACATGTCTTGGCAATCACAAGAGCACAGACGCGCAAGGAGAACACTCAGTCAGGAAAGGATCTAAATAATAACGAAGAAACAAAGGAAGAACGAATAGAAAAACCTTCAGTAATAAAAGTTTAAAATACTCTAGAGGCACATAAGTTACCAATTTTACACTTTGAAAATAACCGTATCTCGCTAAGGATGAGCATTCGGATCAAAAATAAATTGAAATTTAGTGAAGCCTTATTTACCGGAATCCACAACTTCGACCTAGGACGAACGTTGGAAAAGCTTGAGGAACTGTCGGTAAAATTTGAAGTAAAAAGAATGAAGATATACGCAAATTATTATATATTCAAAAAGTGCACAATAGAAGAATTTATAGAAGAAGGGAATAAAAGGTTAAAGAATATACAAGTATGTATATGCGAAGTACCAAAAAGGGTACAGCAGAGAGAAGAGATCAAAAAGATTCTAGAAAGATATCACAATGATCCAATGTTTGGAGGACATGTGGGAAACAATAGATTATTAGAAAAACTAAGAGCAAATTTTAGGTGGAAAAACATTGAGAAAGATGTAAGGAAGTATCTAAAGAATTGCCATGAATGCCAAGTGAATAAAGCACATCCTAGTCATAATGAAAAATTTGTCATCACGGACACATCTATAAAACCGTTTGATATAATTTAGATTGACACAATAGGTCCTTTAGTAGAAAGTAACAATGGGAATCGTTATTATATAACAATATTAAGCGAACATACAAAATACACGGTCATGATACCGGTCATTAACAAAGAGGCGACCACAATAGCAAAAGCCATATTTGACAATTTTATACCAAACTATGGATTGATGAAAGAGATAAGGACAAATCAAGGAACGGAATATAAGAACGAGATAATGAAGAACTTAGCAGAACTTTTAAAAATAAAACATAATTTTTCAACGGCATACCACCATGAAGCGATAGGCAGTTGTCAAATATTACACAGAACGTTTAATGAGTATATAAGAAACTTTATCAAAGATTCTAGGGATGACTGGTGCGAAAATGTTTGCATATTCTTATAATACAACACCAAACACGTATCACGGATACACTCCTTTTGAGTTATTTTACGGAAGAAAACCCAACTTACTAGAATTCTTAAATGCAGAAATAGAACCGTGTTACAATCTTGAAAGGTACGATAAAGAGTTGAAGTATAAGTTACCATACGCAAATGAAAGAGCCAAACAGATTTTGATAAAAAATAAGTTGATTAGAGTGAATAATAGTGAGAAGGAATCTTCACTCGTAAACTCTAGGTTAGGGGAGTTAGTTATTTTAAGAAATAAGTTCGATTCACATTATTTAGGTCCGTTTAAAATAACGGAAGTAAGAGGAGTATATTGCGAGATTACATCTCAAAACAATAAAAAACAAATCGTTCATAGAAATCGGTTGTATAAATACCATAACGAAAACATTTGTAAATAAGTGAAGTGTGACAATAAACAATCAAACAGTGTTTAATAAACATAACAATTAGTGAGACCTATTAACGTTATAGGTAGTATCGAAAATTTATCAACGATAATTTTTCTCTTCCAAGAGGGGATAATGTGATGATCCCAAAAAGACATTACCAAAAAAAGACATTGTTAGATTTTTGTAAATCATAATTTCAAATATTGATAGCGGCCAGTGAACTAATAAGGACAAGTGAAATAGATAACAAAACACTTCCATTTTGTAAATATCGTATTCGCACAACTTACAAGGTCAAGAATACGCGGCACTGACTGTGTTAGCTTCAATACTTCCTATAAATAGATAAGTTCAACACTTTGAAGAATGATTCATTATTGTTATTTTTAATAGTACAAACGTATGTATTGTGTGTCAATAATCTGTGTTGGTAGTTTATAAATATATGTTATCCCAGTGAGTTTTAAAAAGATGTTATTTTTCTAACCCTAAAGAATGGTTCACTAGGTAAGTGTTTCTCAAAGATAAATGGTTCTATGGTTAAATAAGTCTATACGAGGGGCACTTGCTAAGTAACCACCACAGCCTGTTTATAGATCAAGATAGCCTTAGAAATTTTCCTCGAATAGCTCGAAGAAGAGGTACGCTCGACGTTACTACAACGAGACAGATTAAACTAATCTTACATTGGTTGGTGTCAGACTCACCGCATATTGAACCCAGCACACGTACAGTCCACGGACAACCCACGCGTGTGTTATTCTGTAAACAATGGTTTAAAGTAGGATACCGCATATTGAACCCAACCCACGCAGAGCACACGCCCAACCCACGTTCGCTTGAGTCAGTTTGAGTGTGTCACACAATTTTCGTGGGTCGTGTGTACAGCTTGATATATTAAAAATAGAGAAGTTAATAGAGTTAGTTCGAAGCTTCCCAGTCATGAAGATTATATAAGATCTAAATTTAAAGATGAGTTGTGGGAACAAATGGCCAAAAGGAGATAAATCATTAGGTTTATAACGTGTATTGTAAGTAAGTATTTATAAATAAGTATGTATGTATAATGTGGACCATTTAAGAGGTATCTTATGTTACGTATAAAACTTCTTTGTTTCAAGGTAAAGTATTATATTAAGTGTCCCATTTCAATCCGACCGGCGAAATAAAATAAGAGCATTACATTTTCGGAAAACAGTTATAGAGATTATAGGCAAATATTCGATGGCACCAATACTTTTAACCTTAAGTAGAAGATTTAAGGTAAAATTTGTTCTTTCTAGCTCTGAATCCATGTTAATAAGTGTACGTTGATCGTTAGCAATAATTGTGGAACTGGGTCTGGGTTGGTTATGGCGTGGGTTCAATATGCGGTAGATACGAGAAACGTGGACGTGGGTTGCGCGTGTGTTGTATGTGGGTTGTGCGTGGGCTGTGCGTAGGCTGTACGTGTGCTAGATTTAATATGCGGCAGGCCTCAATCTGGCTAATGTTTGTAAAAGTGTCATAAATAAAAATTGCTAAAAATACGGTTTCGGTCTTGCATAGGATTATTTTAATTTATTTGGGATTTTAGTTCTAATAAAGTAAATAAAGTAAGCGAAAATTACAAATGGTATCACCAGGTATATTTAATCATAGTTGTATTGCAAAAAATTGTATTAGTAAAAATTTATGATCACTTCGTAATTTGGAATTTGAGAACAAAATTTTACACATTTCCATCTGACATTAATCAAAGGGAACAGTGGTACAAAATTTTAGAACTTCCTTACACATCCAATGATCAAAGGTTCTATGAAGATCAAATTGATGATGATTGATTTACAAGGACGTTACGCAAAAGTTTTAAATGTGCTTCACCTTCCCGACTCTTACATCATACGCAACCAAAAGTAGTTGAACATGGGAATAATACCCAAACTTTTAGAGTACAGTATTGTCTGTAGAAAGAAAGTTTATTTTTTGTAACAATGGTAGTCAAGAACTACAACACAAATTTTAAAATTGATGACTGCAGTTTATTAGACCATTCACTTCCGTAGGTATAGGTCTATCTGCAAAAGCCACTATAAATAGATATATAGTATCTTTCACAGAATTACAGGTTACAGGTTATCAAATGTCATAGGTTGTGGAAAATGTAAATCACTGTCGTGGAACATCAGTTAAAGTACCAGCCGGTTTCACGCGAATAGGATGAAGTTAGCGTGGCTTTCTAATACTTGTACCATTATTTTTAATTCAACTGTACCACTTAACGATCTGTACTTTCTCTGCGGTTGTGTAAATGTATCATGGAGACCACACCACCAAACAGACAAGATAGAACGCAGTCTGCTGTACTGTGATGTGAAACCGTACAACGCCATCTTATATCGATGTCAATACTAACTTACACTTGGCGCCAAAATCAAATCTATAATTATTTCTGATTGTTACATATATTTTATAAAACCAAGTTTTTGTGAAGAAATCTACTGTTCCACAACAAAATTAGTATTTTTATTGTAGGAAAAGTAAATCATTTCACAAAATCTTGTGTGTACATATTAATAACATAATAATATGTTCGGTAAAAGGTGAAATAAAAACAATTCATGACGTTTACATATTAAGTTCCGAAACAAATATTTTCTGAGATTAACACCTTTTTTATCAACATTATCACACGTCATTACATCAATAGTCTCAATTTGGGAGTATAGGCACGACTATGAATTGGTTCTAAAATCCAAAAGGTAAATAATAATAAACCCTACACAATAATGTAATTTTTTATCGATGGCTATCTAATAATTGATAGAAAAAATACATCACCAGGAAGGAGTAACGTTGGGATGGCTACTGTTAAGAGTTTGTTGGTCTGTATATAATTGAATGTTGCAAATAAAACGTCTTAAAATGTTTTTATGAGGCAGGCTTAATGACTGTTTATTCCCTGATACAGCAAACCATTTTCGTAATGTGTTCGTATCCTTAGGGAATAAATGCTTGGGTTTTTCCTAAACTTAAAATAGTATAAAATAAATTTCAACTATCAAATATGAATATATAATGCATATATAAAATCACAAAGCCAAAAACAACTTCACAACAACACTTCTGAGGTTATTATTTAACCGTTACATGTTGTTACATCAAATCAATAAATGCTGACAGGATATTGGGCCAATATAAATGCTTTAATGTGATTAGTTGACAAATGCTTTGACAAACATGGTAAAGTGCGCCATCTATTTTTGATATCAACATTGAAATTGAAACAAGGTTTCAAGCTGACCATTGGCAGATTGCGTTCTATCTTGTCTGTTGTGTGCACTAGACAGTGTCATACCACTTTTAAACAAGAAGTGATTTGAATTCTGCAAATTCCTGATTGGTCAGATCACAGCTGGTTTGACACAGTACTTTTGAATCGAGTGGGGTTACAGGAGGAATTATAATATAACTGCATTCCTTGTTACTCTTACAGATCTATGTATATACCCAAGATATTTTTTCCGATACTGTATGCGAGAAATGTCTAGAAACTTGGTTTGGTATTTTGTGGTAGGTAGGGAAAACAGGGACCCTTCGTACACGGGGCACTTTCGTACAGCGATTATATTTTCAAATAAACCGCCATTCTCTTGTATGCATCTGCTCACAGGGGACGCGCAGGATAGCATCCAGTCAATAGCGACACCGGAAATCAGTATTGTGAGAGCAGCCGACGCGTGGATTTCCGGTCCTTTAAGTAAATTTCTCGACAAATTTCAATATTAATTTTAGATTGCTTTTAAGTTATGGGTGAGTATATTTTGGGCATAATGCAGTAAGCGTTAAATCTCTACATTACACTTTAACCAAATTCTTCAATAATATAAGCAAATTATTTCTAATAATAAATAATTTGTTACTTAAAATTAACTGTCTGCTACTTTTTTGTTTTGGGGCAGATTCGTACATGCTCTTTAGGGAAGATTCGTATGGTGTACGAATGTACCTCCATCACTGTAGTATTTAGTTTGGATAGAGAATTGATTATTTTCAGCTCAACATGCTAAGAATATACAAAAAGCGTGAGGGTCTGCAGCTACAGACAAGAAGTAATCAAAGCAGCTGTACAAGATATTATTGAAGGAAGATTATCGTTTCGAATATCGGCAGAAAAGATGACAATAAAACAATTTACACTGCAAAGTTGTGTGATTAAAGATCGAAAGAATATTGCTTGAGAAGATAGTTATGTAGCTCTCTCGTTCCATTCCAAATATACTTCTTGTCAAGTATTTTCGGTTGAGGAAGATGCTTATTTAAATGTGTACATTTCAACTTGCAGTAAAATACATTATGGCCTTAAATATTTTACAAGTCCGCAAGCTGTGTATGAATACGCAAAAAGTAACAATTGTAAATATCCAAAGCAATGGGACGAGAGTCAGATGGCCGCGATTTACTGGTTAAATTGATTTCGCAAACGAAAAAGTAATCTAAGTCTGACAAAGCCTAAAAATACTAGAGCAGCAAGATCTTTCAGCTTTAATAAGACAACTGTTCATGACTATTTTAAGAATATAGACGTGTATGTGCGGTACCAATTTTCCGCAGATCGTACATATAACTTCGATCAATCTGGAGTATGTACAGTTCTTAATTATTGAGAAGTTTTAGCAGACAAAACTCAAAGGCAAGTTGGGCAACTTGTATTGGCGGAGACAGAACTAGTAACATTTGGTAGAATAATATCTGCCACGGGAAATGCAATTACACCTTCATTTGTATTTCTTCGAGTCCATTTCAATGAGTGGTGCTCCACCGGGAAGTATTGGAAGTGCTAATAGAAGTGGATGGATAAACTCCGAGATATTCCTCGACATTCTCAAACATATCCAAACACATACGCTGTTTACCAAGAAAATCCAGATTTGTTACTGTGTGACAACCATGAGAGTTACGTAACAATTGAAGCAGTTAACTATGCTTGGGATAATGGAATTTGTAACAAATATACCCTACGGCCGTCCCTGGTAATACTACTTACATGAACACCAGCAACAGGTCGCAAGCGACACCCACTACGACGGCGTCCTGCGCAGAAGGGGAGTCAGTCTCATAACCGACATCGTAACATTAAAACTAAGTTTTGATACTTCTGTGTTTTCACAATAATATATTTTCCATTTAACTTAAACATATTTTCCTACTCTGCAAACCCAAAAATCCCAAGACGTAAATGCTACACTGGCGCCCAACGTGAGGTTAAAATTGTTTTGTAAATCTGTGTAAACCCGAAAAACGCGGTTGTGAAAAGTGAGGTTGTGTTTGAAAACCGTGACTGATCCAAGTTCTTGATCCCGGTTTTCCGATCTTTGGACAAGAAAAAGTGAAAAGTATCTGTTTCCAAATAATACAGTGAGTGTTCTTTAATTCCGCTCCTACTGTAAGTTGCTTAGGACCGAATTAACACTACTGGTTTAAATATTTCGATTTATTTCATATAATTACGTAATATCGAGTCATTTTCGAGACATTTTGTTCCTGTTATTTTAAAAAACTGTGAAATCTGATCCCGGCTAACGTCGATCTTGCACTGGTTTTATAGTTCCGTGCTTAGTTGTGGTATCTGTCTCAACATATACAGAGTATATCAAGTAAGAGCTGAAATAAGATACTAAAGCCTTCTGATTGTAAGTACGTTCTCTATTTTGCATGTTCCTGAATCGTTTTATTGAAAACTGCTGATAAAGGTAAAGATTCCTACAATTTGCGTTCTGCAAGAAATCATGAATTTGAAACTTTATCCTCAGTCATGTCGAAACAATCAGAAAACGCAAATAATCTAGTTGTATTAACAAATGAACAATTCCAACAGCTGTTGGCCAGTTTATCGGTACGTGATAGTCCTAATTTGAACATTCTGTCACCATCTCAAAGTGGTAATTTTTCTAAATGCTCGTCGCGGTTTATTAACGCGAGGGACCCAGACGTCAACGCATTTATTGACGCGATAGTCATTTATGAAGATTGTTTACAAATAACCGATGACAACGCGCTAAAAGGGCTTCCTATGTTACTTGATGGTTTCGCAGCGACATGGTTTCAAGGCAATAAAAATGCGACAAATACGAGGCAGGATGCAATAAATCTATTAAGAAACATGTTCGGTCCCCAAAAACCACCGTATCGAGTTTACCGCGAGTTATTTGCTAACTAACAAGATTTTAAAACGCCTGTGGACATTTTTCTGTGTAAAATGCGTGCTATTATCGTTCAATTACCGGCTAATACATTATCCGAGGACATTCAACTAGACATGGTTTGCGGTCTTTTAAATAAAAATATACGAGAAAAGATACCGCGTGAAAAAATTGAAAATTTTCAAGGATTGCTTTTGCAAGCGCGACATATAGAGGAGACGTTCGAAAAGAATATTGATATTAATGTAAATAGTAGTGTTTTCAAAGACAGTAAATCGCGAAATCGTTTCTGTAGTTATTGCATAACCCCTGGTCATATGAAAGAAGAATACCGCAAGCGACTAAGCGCAAATTCAAAGAAAGTTGGAGCTATTTTACAAAATAATTCTAATGTCGTTTCTTCGACAAACCCACATCTCGTGTTATGGTTGTGGTAATCCCGGGTTTGTTCGGTCAAAATGACGTAAATGCAATATTTCAGATACGGCTTCAGTAGAATTTCTAAGTGTAGATACATTAGTCGATCCACAACCCAGACCTATTTTAAGCATTAAGATATTGGGTCATAATGGTAGAGGCCTTATTGATACAGCCGCAAAACAAAGTGTTGCTAGCCATACTTTGTATCAAATTTTGAAAAATTAGGGTCAATCTTTCACATCCGAATTAATTTCAGTCAAATTCACAGATAGTGAAGCAAAAAATGAAAATGTTCTTACTACTTGTGTGGATGTTATGTTGAATGGTAGGGCCATCCCTACTAAATTCATTACCATTCCTGGCTCTCAAAACAAAACAATGTTAGGTATCGATTTTTTACAAAATGCTGATATAGCCTTAGATATTCCCAAAAGGCAATGGTTTTTCTCAAATAATTCACACACTAGGTTTGGTTTGTCATTTGAATCCGATCTGCACCAATCAATTGAAATTTCCTGCTGTGAAAACTTACGGACAGAGGAAGGTGTTATGTTGGCACCTGATGAAATATGTCGCCTTGATCAATTTCTTAAATAAAGGGAAAATATCTTCCAGTTGGGGGAGAAGCAACTCCCTATGCAGAGCTTCATATAGACACAGGTGATCATCAACCTATAGCGTTACTACCTTATCGGTTATCACCCGCTAGACAGCAAATGTTGAAAAACGAGCTAGACAAACTTTTAGGAAAAGGATTCATTGAAGAATGCAAAAGTGCATGATCAGTTCTGGTGGTTTTAGTTCCCAAAAAGGACGGACGTACTAGACTTTGTGTTGACTATAAACGATTGAATGCTATTACAACAAGTCCGTCATATCCTTTGCCGCGAATTGATGATTTACTTTATGCCGCAAAAACAACATTTTATATGTTCACTATAGACTTGCGTGTGGGTTATCACTAAGTGCGCGTCGCTGAACGTGATAAAGATAAAACTACTTTCGTGACACCTTTCGGTACTTACCGTTATTAGCGCAAGCCTTTCGGGTTAAAAGGTGCCCCAGGAACTTTCCACCGCTTGATAGACCGGTTCCGTCGCGGTCTCAACGACATTCTGGTGCTTATTTACTTAGATGACCTGATCGAGCTGTCTAACTCGTTCAATGAGTATTTAAAAGACTTTAATACTGTTAGATACATGCTATAACAATTACAAACGACCAAACAAAAAGGAACAAGAAAGAAGGATCAAAGCAAAAGAAGTAAGACATGCCCTGATGATCTTATCAGAAAGAGCTAAAAAGAAAAAGAAATTGTGAACGTCAAAGTGTAAAACTCCATGCAATAGCTTTACCGCGACAGTCTCCGAGTGCCACACCTCTTTTTTTATTTTTTTATTTCATCGTTAGATTAGATTAGATTAGATTTTAACGGGGTTACAGTGCACTGAAACCAAAGGTTTATTGTGCCCCCCTATCAGAGCTGTTGTCGCTACTACTACAGCTCGCCTTCCAGTTCCAAGGTTCTAATGAACTCTAGTATTTGGGACGGCTTCAGCGGGGTTAGGTCCTCACTCTTACAAGTTTCTTGTCCAAAGCATTTCTTGCGTTGGCTTGCAATGGCGAGGCATTCCAGAACTAGGTGATCAGGAGTTTCATCCTGCTCCCCACAGAATCTACACTCGTCAATCTCTGCTAGACCTATTCTCATTAAGTGCTTCCTAAGGCGGCAGTGTCCTGTAAGAAAGCCCGTGAGGAGATGTAGCTTATCTTTACTGAGGTCCAAATATTTTTTGGACCTAGCAGTGTCAAAGTTCCCCAGGAACTTTTTGGAATGTTCCAACCCGGGAAGGCACCGCCAGAGTGCTTCTCTTTCGGTTTCCTCTTTCTTCCAAAACTCTTTCTTGTAGGAGCATTTTGCTACACCACAGAAAGGCTCCGGGCCAATAAAGGGCATTTGTGCTCCTTTCCTGGCAAGTGTATTGGCCTCTTCATTTCCCGTGATTCCCGAGTGGACAGGAACCCAGACTAAAGAGACCCTGTTATTCTTGCATAATTCATTGAGGTTTCTTCGACACTCCCATGCCAACTTTGAGTCAATGACATGGGAGCTCAATGCTTTGATAGCTGCTTGACCATCAGAATGGATCGATATGTCACATTTCTGGTAGTTTCTTTCTAGGTTCATTTCCACGCATCTTTCTATCGCAAGTATTTCTGCCTGAAAGACGCTTGGGAAGGAGCCTAACGATAATGAGTATCTGGTGCCAGGCCCAAATACTCCAGCGCCTGCTCCAATGGTGGTTTTTTAACCATCCGTATACCATCTAATGGTGTTTTCTTTAAGAGTTTGGGTGGTGTATTCCCTTTCCCAGTCTCTCCTCGTATTTAGCATCGTGGTGAAATTCTTTTCGATGCTTACTTTCCTGATCATTTCGTCACTGGGAAGATTCGCTAATGAGGTGTATCTTGTCAGAGAGGACCAAGCTCCCTGATTTTTAATACTCTCATTGCCTGAACCTTCCTTAGATATTCTAAGAAGTGCCTCTTGGGCAGATCTTTCTATCACCAGATGTAGAGGTGTGAGATCTGTAATGATCTTAAGTGCCCTAGTTGGACACGTTCTCATAGCTCCAGTGATGCACACACAGGCAAGCCTTTGAACTTTATCGAGGGTTTTTCTCGTACTGTACTGACTTGCTTTTGTGTGCCGAACTATTGCCCCATACGTAATTGCTGGTCTCACAATCATGGCGTACATCCATCGCAGTATTTTTGGGTTACAGCCCTCTTACCAGCTAGATTTCTGCACGCCATCAAAGCTCTTATTGCTTTACTAGCAGTTATTTCCACATGCGTATTCCACAGACGCTTACTGTCTAGGGTTATCCCTAGATATTTAACCTCTGATTTCCATTCTATGATTTCCCCATTTAAGGATATGGGTTTCATGGCTGGAAGTGTTCTTTTCCGGGTAAATGGAATTACTATGGTCTCGCTTGGGTTAATGTTTAGCCCCACTGACAAGCACCATTGCTCAATGATTCTGAGGCCCTTTTGTAATAAATCACACAAGGTGCTCTCGAACTTGCCTCTGACTATTAAAACAATGTCATCGGCGTAGCCTATACATTCGAAGCCAAGTTCCGTTAGCCTGTAGAGCAACTCATCTACTACGAGGCTCCATAGAAGGGGAGATATCACTCCCCCTTGAGGTGTCCCCCGAGTGGCTTTAACGGAGGTGGTTTGATTCCCCACCTGTGTCTCAACTATCCTCGTTGTCAACAACTCATACATCCATTTTACAATGGTTTCATTTACTCCTCACCTTCTTAGTGCTTCTTTGACAGACACATGAGTTGTGTTGTCAAAGGTCCCTGATATATCGAGGAATGCGCACATTGCGATTTCTTTGCTGTTCAGAGTTCTCTGGATGACTACTGTCAGCTGATACAGAGCCGTCTCAGTTGATCGACCCGCTCTGTAGGCATGCTGAGATTTATGAAGTGGTATATTCTCCAGATTCTGTGTTCTTATGTAGTTATCCACTACTTTCTCCATCGATTTTAGTAGAAACGATGTTAGACAGATGGGTCTAAAAGATCGGGGATCAGTCCCATCTCTTTTCCCTATTTTTGGTATGAAGGTTACCCTTGCCTTTCTCCATTTTCTAGCTATTAGACCCACTGCTAGACTGTTTCTTATAATCTTCAGCAGGTGAGGAAGAATCTCCTCTATCCCTTGCTGTAGGAGTGCTGGAAATAGTCCATCCACTCCTGGTGATTTCATCGTTACAATGACTTTCTTTTAAAGCCTTGCACCCAAGTACTTGACGTTTTTCTTTTTTTGATGGTCTTTTAAGTGACTCTTCACCCAAGTGTTCAACTGGTTGATTTTTAGGAATCTTACTTTGATTTGGGGACTCTTCTCTAATTTCTTCATTATTTGGTATGTCTCCAATTTTGAAATTTAAGTGGATGTAACCAAGAACAAAGAACCACGTAATTCATACCTATTCCTATTTCAGGGACATGGGATATGCCGTTGACTAGCACCCAACCTGTAACATCTAGTAATTGTTCTTCAGTATCTGATAAAGGTTCAATAGGATACCCTATATTTCCTGTTTCTTTTGTGATAATTCCATTCTCTCTTGCCTTTACTTTAACTTGACACTTCCAGTCGGTGAATATCTAAAATTGGTGAAAATTATAACAAGAAACATATTTAGTTACTGCTTTTATGGATAATACTAATAAAAAAAGAAAATCAAGTATTATACGTACCCTTTTCCATTCTGCTGAATCCTTAATAGGACCACCTAAACTATTTAATTTGTCTGGAAGTTGTTTCCCTATATTTTAATGATACCAGGGTTTATAGTATCAAATTTGTTACTCCGAAACGCTTCATTTTTGTATTCAATTCATTCAAATACATTATATATTGTGCGTGTATTGTCTTGGTGTTTCAACTTTTTCTTTATCCATAATAAAAGTAACGTGAATAAGTGAATAAAAATTTTATTTTACAAAATCTCGATAAACAAATAAATAGGTAAATATTTTCCTAACCTAACAAAACAGCACAATATGTCAAAAATTATACCAACCTTTATGAAATTGTAAAAATGTTATCGTTTTGTTTTGTCTTTAAATTTTAACGCAACGATATTATTACAGAATCTACTCTGAAAAATTATCGTAAACACAATAATCGTTGCCGCAACGATGGGTTACAGAATAGACTCCTTAAACTTCGTTTGCTGTTGGACTAAATACACCCTTCATGAAAATGTTCCAAATGAGTAAATTATTATTATTTGTGTGTTTCTTCAATATGGGTTTGTAGAATTCATTTTTATAGATAAAATTAATAAACATATTTGAAAAGCTTCTTTATATTTGACATAACAAAATGACAAATGACATTTGTATTCTAACATCAACTGACGCTGTTGTGAGGACGATACAATTCGATGATTTTAGAAACGGTGCTCGGGAATATCATTTTTAGGAACTCTTCGCAAATAGAGCATTCACAGGCTTGCGCATACATCACGTTGTGAATGAAGTCAAGAATATCGCCCCTGTTCGAGATTTAGGGCGGATAAAACTTAATCATCGACCACCACACCTGCAAGAAACGGAATAGCGAAACCACACATGACCAGCGTTCAATTTTAGAAGTATTTTTACAAAAATTACAACTTTTATTTTTTACAACTGAATATCTTTTTAATAAATACATGGAAAATTATCATTGATGCTGCAAGTTGAAGATCATATATGAAATATATGGCAAATGTATGCATAATTTTCCCGTAGATAATATACTTTTCAATTAATTAAAACAAATAGAATTGCGGGGAGAGGAAAAAGACGAAATTTTCGGCATAAGAGTGTCTGTCGTCTAGCGCAAAAATATTCATAACAGGGCGGAGTCGAGACGTGACATGGCGCAAGTGAGGAGCAGTCACTCTTGATGGTTATGGTGCCTTATTTTCATGTACTCAACTCCCTTAACCTGTTCGAATATGGGGCATGGGGCAGATTAAGACTATTTTCATTTTAAAACAAAGTACGCGATTAAAGCTTAATTTTTTGAGCTTTCTCCCACTGTATCATAAATGTAATAATCAAAACGGTATACTGTCATTACATATCGAAGCCAGTTATACAAACAAGTAAATGTCAGTTTGTCAGGATAGTTTATGAAAGGTGTACGAAGGGGCCCATTCTTCCTCTACCATCAGCGAATTATAACTCTATCTATTATTAATTAGATATAATAGATTACAACTAGCAAATGGTTCACATTTCCATTATTTATAAAGAGTTATGAAGTTTTCGTTTTGTATTAATCTAATTATTATGACACATCTTATTAATTTCAGCTAATATACTAGTACCCCCTGTACCAACCTAGGTATCCGTTTATTCGAGTTCCGCGTAGTTGAGTCGATACGCCACAGTAACACCAACACCAGCTAATTCATCATATCGAAGGTGGCTGTGCCCTGTAATTATCCGAGGTGCCGCTCGCACCTTCACTTGTCTCTCAGCCTCCTCTCCCATCTTAGCCTACTAATATCACCAAGACGATTAACTTTGCGGTTCTATAAGAAATGCCGACGAATTCAGTAAAATGAAATAAGAAGCTCCACGACGAAATTGAAGAAGATATTAGGTACGATGTTTATCGGAAATTACAAAAAAAGGAGATTTTAAATTTGTTATATGTGATGGAAAGATGTGGAACAATAAAATGAGTTATTTGTGGTTTGTATTGATTTCTTTCTGAAATTACTATTGGTTAAAATAATATGACTAATTTTTATTATGGTACCTATATAAAACTCACACCATATTTGAATTTGCCAATATGGAATTGGAAAAACCAACATTTACAAGCTTTTAAAACACAGTAAAATCGGTTTAATCACAGAATCTGCGATGAAGCGACCAGTGAAAAAACATATAGAAATCGACGAGGCAGATAAACATGTGTAGATAACCAACTCAAATGACAACCTCACGTGGGACAATCTGCTAGTTAAGGGCCCCATACACGGTAAGATTTATCTGTACGATCCGTCGCGTCAAACCGATCGAAACGACGAATCAATGTTGTATGTCAAGATCGTTAACGATTCACTTAATCGAAGCCGATGTCGGAAATCGCAACAAAAACCCATGCAATCATGATTATCGTAACGATGAATCGACAGTGTATGGCTCTTTACGATCAACGATTCGATTTTGTTTCACTCTGGCGCCAGTCGCCGTACGCCTTGGCTAGCGCGTTAGTACTCGTTCGTACCTACCAACACGCAATGAGCGAAACAAACGAAATGGCTACATGGAGTAATGATGATTTGATTGAATTTATTGAATTATTCAGAGAGCAACAGCCTTTATGGAAAACAAAACATAAAGATTATCATAGCAACGTAAAGAGGACAGCGTGTTATGAAGTACTTTTGGAAAAAATGAGAAATATAGACAATACTGCAGATTTGAATAAAGTAAAAAAGAAGATTAATACCTTAAGACACAGTATTTCAGAAAAAACTGAAGAAACAGCTTGACTCTCTGGTGTCCGGAAGCAGGACCGACGAGGGTTAAACGCCTAAACTAAGTTATTTTGATAACTTAATGTTTTTAAAAGACCAGGAAATACCACACAAGGAAATAAGTTCCACAAGTTCAGTCAATACAAGTTTTTATCAAAATTTCAACTTAAACTAAGTTATATCCTGTTCAAGATACCAAAAAATAAAATCTAAACCAACCATAAATAAGATTCTTTGGGTGTCGCTTCTACAACAATTGAAATTTACTAGAAAAATGTACTAAACTAGAAATTAATATACAACACACTTCACATTTATGAAAAACACTGAATCTTTAATTTTTTACTCTAGTTTATAACAATATTCATATGTATAAAATTTATATAAAAACAAAAACAAAAAGTGTTCGTGAATAAGAGGTTAGTTTGTTTACATTTTATTTTTTGGAATCCTGAACAGGGTATAGGTATTTCTATTCTATATGTAATTGTTCTGCCACGGAACTGCACCGATTCCATTAAAGTATTCTACGAATAAGTTCCTAATTTATGTTGCAGACTGAAAACCGGATCTTCTTCTTCTCTCGAGACCAAACAAGTTACTTTGTAGACCATTTTGAATCTCTCCATTTTCATAGTCTTCTCTATCAAAGCTATTTTGCGGCTAGTAGGTGTCTGGATTTTCGCGGCGTAAAAAGTTGTGTAGTGCACAACAAACCACTACCACTAAAGCAATATTATCCAAATCCAAGTTAATTTCATTATTCAGTATTCCAAACCGTGCAACTAAAACTCCGAATACATTTTCAATTATCCGTCTTGCTCGAGATAAACGGTAATTGAAAATTCTTCTTGTTTCATTGAGCTGTGACTTATTAAATGGTTTTAAAAAATCATCCCCTAGAGCAAAAGTTTCGTCTCCAACAAATACATAAGGAAGCGTTATTCCATTCACTGAACCTTGTTGTGGCAAACTCAGTATACCGTTAATAAGTTTTTGATAAAAATCTGTATTTTTTATTGCCACACCGTCTGACACTCAGCCGTTTGTACCGAAGTGAAAATAAATCAATTCATAGTTAGCATTAGCAATTGTCATAATATCCTGACTGTGGAAGTGTTTATATTTAAAGAAATATGAACCAGAACCAGGCGGCGGCTTTATTTTAATATGCTTGCCATCAACAGCGCCAAGACAATTGGGAAAATTCCATCGCTTTTCAAAGTCAGCTCCAATTGCCCTCCATTCATTTTCATTCGAAGGTAACTGAAACAAAACAAATTTCTTTCATTACAAAATACTCCTGTGGAAGAACATGACGATGACAAGGAAAATTCTTCTGAGGTACTGTCGCCAAGTCGAAGTCAAGATGAAATTGCCGATAACTTGCCACCTCCACTCACACCTAATGCATTTAAACGGAAGAAATCTTCGCAGAGGTCAAATTCAACAATAGATTTAACTCTTCAAAATATAAACAAAAAAATTATGTCTATTAAACCTGATGATACATGTGACATATTCGGAAAAACTGTACCTTCTGAATTAAAATCGTTACCTAAATATCAACGTATCTGGGCAGAAAAAATTATTATTGAAACCTTGTCAGAAGCAGAAGTTGGAAACCTAAGTAGCCAGTCCGTGACTAGAATTAACAATATTTTCAATAACACTTCCCCAAATTGGCAACCTCAAACTTCTCCGGACTCTCAACCTCTCATTTCTCCTTACTCTTAACCTAACACTTCTCCATACTCGCAACGGCAGACATTTCCATATTCTCAGCCACAGACGTCTCCATACTCACAAGCTCAGGCCTCTACATACTCAGACTTATTCATCTCAGAATATTCCTTCATCTCAACACCAAATACAGACACTACCACAAGAGCAGATTGTACAATTAAATAAACCTGATAATCAGTCTTCCCAACCTCAAACTCAACCTTTACTCCTTGCCAGACAGATGCCATCACGAGAACCGTTATCAAGTAAAAAAGAACAAAATTTAATGACTTTTTTGAAAACTTTCAATCCTAATGTCTTACGTATTTGAAAGAAAATAAATGATTCTAATTATATGAATGATATATCTTTTATTGCAGTAATATATCTTACAATAGTCATGACATGCTGTGTAAACGGCGGCGCAGGTTTCTGGAATGATTTTTCCCAATAACTGTGGTGGCTTTCTTTTACTTTTCCGCCCAACCTATCTAATATGCGAGAAAAGTATTGGTTTACCCCCAGAAAAGTTGGAATTTTGAAATTTTTATTTGAGTTATTTTTACGTTGTCCATCAACAACAACAAGAAAAAACGGTTTTTAGAAAAAAAATCCTGTGTGTATGTAGTCGTTGTCGTCGGCCACTTTTCGTTACATGTCTTGTTAGCACGATACCGCCTCCGGAGTGCAACAAGTCACAAATTTTATTATTGCATATTGTTGAGGACATGTTAGAGATGAACTCTATTGATTTTCAACTCACCAGAGCCAGTACAACGGGTGCTATGGTACTTTAAGTACGATATTTTGTCATGTTTGGGGAAATTTCAGTTTGTTAGCACGATACAGTCTCCGGAGTATATACGAGTGATCAATTTTATGATTGGATATTATTTGAAGCGTCTCAAAGATGAACCCTATTGAAATTGACTGTCTCGACCCTTACTTCGTGGAATATGCTCATATTATTGTTTTTAAATGAAACTCAAGGTCTCTAGTTAATTCCACAATATAATACAAGTTATTGAAAATTCTAAAAAATTGACAATTGTTTCGATAAATCAATATCATCGTCAGAATGACAGAAGTTACATTTCATTTTATGCCTACCTGATGTTTAGTAGTTATATTTGGCTAGACCAAGAAGTAACCTAACTTGTGATTGGCTTATTATATGTTTATAGAAAAAAGAAGAAGATGTGATATTACAAATATTGAAGCTTAGATATTATTAGCCCTATGGTGATATCCTGGGTATCATTTTTCCAATTAAGATCAGTATAACTGTGCAATGATATAGAAAACCAGGAAAACTATATCTGCTGATCTTTACAATTATCACTTAAGAAGACAGTTTATTAGTGGAGAATTCCCTAGATTTAACTGTTCATTGACAACTTCATATTGTGGGTTTCTTAAATGTCTTCTAATTTCCAGTTCTTCAAGGAAATCCAGTTCTTGTTTCTTTTCACAAATATGCAGTACTTCTAGTTTTGTGTTAGGTGTCAATGAATGATTGGTGTCAAGTAGATGTTTTGCGTAGTGGGATTTATCTGGTTGTTTTAATCTGTATGCTCGTAAGTGCTCACTGTATCGTATTTCAAAATTCCTAAGGGTCTGACCCAAATAGACAACATTACATTCTGGACATGTGAGTTTATATATACCTGACTTCTTTAATAGTGGTATTTTTGTTTTTATATTTAACAATTTTGTACTAACGTTACTTTCTGTTCTAAAAGAAATTTTTGTATTCGTTGCTGAAGATATTATCTTTGAAATATTATTTGAAATATTTCCTGCATATGTGATGGTTTTATAAGTTTTAATTTCATCAACTTGTTTAGGATATATTGGTTGTAATGCCACTTTTTCCTCTTTTTTACTAATTAGCTTATTTATCATATCTAATGGATAACCGTTAGATGTTGCTATTTGTCTAATTGTATTAATCTCTCTATCAAAATTACATTTGTTCATAGGAACTGAAAAAGCTCTATGTATCATTGAATTATATGCTGCTAGTCTGTGTGACACAGGGTGGTTAGAATTGAATGGAATTGTTACATCAGTTTGTGTTGGTTTTCGGTAAATTGAATAACCAAGTACATTATTAACTCTTTGAATTTTTAAATCAAGGAAATTGATTGAGCTATATTCTTCAATTTCTAATGTAAATTTAATTTTCGGGTGTAAATTATTGATGTGGTTGAAAAATACATCTAATTGTCGTTCACTACCCATAAAACAAGCTAATATGTCATCTACATATCTATACCAAAATAAAATATTTTTCGAAATATGACTTTCAAAGATCTTTCTTTCTAAATTGTCCATAAAAATGTTTGCTAAAATAGGTGATATAGGGCTTCCCATTGGTAAACCTTCATTTTGAATATATATCTTATTGTCAAAAGTGAAATAATTCTGATTAATGCATACATCAAATAAATTAAGTATATCTGATATTATTCCTGGATTAATATTTTTATCTTCTAGTAATTTTCTTACAAGTATTAGACATTCTTTAGGAGGAATTTTAGTAAACATGTTAGTTACATCGAACGATATGAGTTTATAGTTATCTTGTAAGTGGATTGCTTTCAACTTTTTGATTAGTTCTATTGAATTTCTAATTGAGTACTGAGATTCATATCCGTAAGTATTGAGTATATTGTTGAGCTTCTTTGCCAATATATTATTAGGAGCATTAACATAAGAGACTACTCAAAAATTGACAATTGTTTCGATAAATCAATATCATCGTCAGAATGACAGAAGTTACATTTCATTTTATGCCTACCTGATGTTTAGTAGTTATATTTGGCTAGACCAAGAAGTAACCTAACTTGTGATTGGCTTAATATACGTTTATAGAAAAAAGAAGAAGATGTGATATTACAAATATTGAAGCTACATACCAACACACTTTGCACCACGATTTGAAAACCTTTCAGACACTAATTTTACAAATAGTGAAATAGAATTTTTAAATAAAGGTTTAAAGTACAGCATACCACCTAAATTTACGAATAATATTAAACAAGTTATAGCTACAGAGTCAGAAATAGCTTTAAAATATAATTCAAATAATTTTCTTTATGAGAAATTAAAAATTGCCAATTTAATCGAAAATATTGAACCTTCAAAAGTTAAACGTCAAACAAAAAATGACATTTCAGTTTTAAACGCAATAAAAAAGAAGATTGAGAAAAATAACCTAACAGTTACTAAATCTGATAAGGGGAACGCTACTGTCATTTTGACGACTGAAAATTACAATTCCAAAGTATATAACTTTATAGAATCCAGCGATGTAAAAGTTCTTAAAGCAGACCCAACAAAGAAGTTTTCTAATAATGTAAGGGATATTGTTAATAATTCAAATTATCTTTTAAATGATTACGAAAAGAGGTCTATCATACATAAGAATCCTCATTGTCCACAATTATATGGAACAGTTAAATTACATAAAATAACGAACCCAATTAGACCTGTAGTCTCTTATGTTAATGCTCCTAATAATATATTGGCAAAGAAGCTCAACAATATACTCAATACTTACGGATATGAATCTCAGTACTCAATTAGAAATTCAATAGAACTAATCAAAAAGTTGAAAGCAATCCACTTACAAGATAACTATAAACTCATATCGTTCGATGTAACTAACATGTTTACTAAAATTCCTCCTAAAGAATGTCTAATACTTGTAAGAAAATTACTAGAAGATAAAAATATTAATCCAGGAATAATATCAGATATACTTAATTTATTTAATGTATGCATTAATCAGAATTATTTCACTTTTGACAATAAGATATATATTCAAAATGAAGGTTTACCAATGGGAAGCCCTATATCACCTATTTTAGCAAACATTTTTATGGACAATTTAGAAAGAAAGATCTTTGAAAGTAATATTTCGAAAAATATTTTATTTTGGTATAGATATCTAGATGACATATTAGGTAGCTTGTTTTATGGGTAGTGAACGACAATTAGATGTATTTTTCAACCACATCAATAATTTACACCCGAAAATTAAATTTACATTAGAAATTGAAGAAAATAGCTCAATCAATTTTCTTGATTTAAATAATTCAAAGAGTTAATAATGTACTTGATTATTCAATTTACCGAAAACCAACACAAACTGATGTAACAATTCCATTCAATTCTAACCACCCTGTGTCACACAGACTAGCAGCATATAATTCAATGATACATAGAGCTTTTTCAGTTCATATGAACAAATGTAATTTTGATAGAGAGATTAATACAATTAGACAAATAGCAACATCTAACGGTTATCCATTAGATATGATAAATAAGCTAATTAGTAAAAAAGAGGAAAAAGTGGCATTACAACTAATATATCCTAAACAAGTTGATGAAATTAAAACTTATAAAACCATCACATATGCAGGAAATATTTCTAATAATATTTCAAAGATAATATCTTCAGCAACGAATACAAAAATTTCTTTTGAAACAGAAAGTAACGTTAGTACAAAATTGTTAAATGTAAAAACAAAAATACCACTATTAAAGAAGTCAGGTATATATAAACTCACATGTCCAGAATGTAATGCTGTCTATTTGGGTCAGACCCTTAGTAATTTTGAAATACGATACAGTGAGCACTTACGAGCATACAGATTAAAACAACCAGATAAATCCCACTACGCAAAACATCTACTTGACACCAATCTTCATTGACACCTAACACAAAACTAGAAGTACTGCATATTTGTGAAAAGAAACAAGAACTGGATTCCCTTGAAGAACTGGAAATTAGAAGACATTCAAGAAACCCACAATATGAAGTAGTCCACGAACAGTTAAATCTAGGGAACTCTCCACTAATAAACTGTCTTCTTAAGTGATAATTGTAAAGATCAGCAGATATAGTTTTCCTGGTTTTCTATATCATTGCACAGTTATACTGATCTTAATTGGAAAAATGATACCCAGGATATCACCATAGGGCTAATAATATCTAAGCTTCAATATTTGTAATACCACATCTTCTTCTTTTTTCTATAAACATATATTAAGCCAATCACAAGTTAGGTTACTTCTTGGTCTAGCCAAATATAACTAGTAAACATCAGGTAGGCATAAAATGAAATGTAACTTCTGTCATTCTGACGATGATATTGATTTATCGAAACAATTGTCAATTTTTTAGAATTTTCAATAACTTGTATTATATTGTGGAATTAACTAGAGACCTTGAGTTTCATTTAAAAACACTAATATGAACCCTATTGATATTCAGCTCACTAACGCCAGTACAACGGGTGCTATGGTACTTGAAGTACCAAATTTTGGTAATTTTTGGAGAATTTTCAATTTGTTAGCTCGATACAGCCTCGCGAATGTATAAAAGTGATCAATTTTGTTATTGAATATTGTTCAAAATGTCTCACATATGTACCATACTGATTCTCAGCTGACTAGAACGAGTACATCGGGTCCTATAAATTCAGATATACTACATTTTTGGTTCTGTTTGGAGAAATTTCGGTTTGTGAGCACGATGCATTCCCCGAAGTGTATACAAGTGACAATTTTGTGATAGAATATTGTTCAGGGTCACAGTTGCGGAAAAGTCAGTTTTAATCTTTAAAACCGTTTATTCTTCTTTTGAATCCGAATCAACGCTACCGCCACATAGGTAAGGAAAAGTTCATTTTCCATTTTATGGGGCACGTATTTAATAATTTGAACACGTCTTTATCCTTCAGCGTTAAACAAGTAAATGATCGATCGTTACGACCAGTCGTTTCGAGTATAAGCGACATTTTTGCTGCGATCAATCGTCACGATTTTCATGAGATCGATCGTATAGACGAATCGTACCGTATATTGGGCCCTTTAAATAACGACGCCACAGACAAATAATCAAATAAGAGATGCATAAGTTTGATGCATAGGCGGCAAGTGGCACAAAGTTTCTGCGCCACCGCTCACGCATGGAGTCTCTGCAGTCGCGCGAACTACAAGACTGTTTTACACAAACAAAATAGAATAAAATATTATGAAATATCCTAGAGCATTAACTTTTGAGTCATTAAAAATGAAAATTCACGAAATCTATCTTACATTGGTTGGTGTGAATATGGCTTGCGTTTGTCAAATTCAAAGTATCAGTGTCAAAAATAACAAGAACGAAAAATGTTGCCTTACAAGGATGAGTACTTTACTATAAATAACTATTAAGTTATTTTCTAATTTATTTAGGATTTAGTTCTAAGAAATAATAAAGTAAATAAAAGTAACTGAACCTTAAAGTGTCATCATCAAGTCGAACTGCTTATAGTGGTGATGCAAAAAAATTGTAATAATAAATATTTTTGCACACTTCGCAATTTAGAGTTAAAGAACAAAACATTTTTCAAATGTCCATCTGACATTAATCGAAGGGAACAGTGGTACAAAATTTAAGAACTTCCTTATACATCCAAAGATCATAGGTTATGCGAAGATCATTTTGATGATAATGCATTTACAAGTTCATTACTCCAACTGTTACTACATCATACACCACTAAAAGTAGTTGAACGTAGCAATAATAACCAATCTTTTGAAAGTACAGTATTGCCTGTAAAAAGAACGCTTATTTTTTGTAACAATAATGATAGGCAAACATTTACCTAAAAGGCAATGTTTGGAATCTTGTATTTTAAGTAAAATAAATGAAACAAGAGTAAGTAATTTATCTCCCAAGGAGAAAAAAATGTATTAGGTAAATTAATAAAGATAAGAGACATAGACTTTGTAAATTAAAAATCCCAATGGCACAAGACCAATTGGACGGCTTATTTCAGTAAAGTTTTTGTATCAGATTAAAAACAAAACAAAATTTAAATTTTCTTGAATAAATCTTTTCATGTACGTTTTAGAAAAAAGTGTTTTATACAAAAGTTGTAGAAGGTGTTAAGTTCTAAAAAAAATCTCAGTAACTTTTTTGCGCCAGATCAAAAACAAAAGAAATACGATCTTTTATCAATTTTGACAAGCCGCCATTTTGTTTCTACTGGGCCGATCTGGCCCGTTAACAAACTCATCCAAGATTTTGGCCGACACAATTTTTGTAGCAAGTTAAGTTTCGATCCGTCAAAAAATTCGCCCTCTATCGTGCTTACAAATTCCGTTATAACACATACATATATATAAATAATATAATTTCGAGAAATACGAGGTGTTTATATGAAACATAAATTTCGATTTTCTACTACCCCTGCTTTTAGTCGAAATTTCAATAATTTCGACATATTAGCCTGACTGTTCTTCGAAGGGAAAAACAACTACATTCCTGGCTAATACCACGCAGAATATTGAATTACATCTCTTCGAAAACCGTGACGTCGATCGACCATTTTGCCGATATGGACATTTGTGGTGATTCGCAACTGATAGCGGAATGGCATAGAACACTGACGCGTTTCGACCTTCTTGGGTCTCCTCAAGAGTGCCGTAATGCCTTCCAGTTCAGAGTCTCTAATCCGAACTGAAGATTTCGTCCTCCGACAACTTCTACTTGGCTCGTGTAGTTACACACAAGTGAGAAGTAGTCAGCTGGCGCTATCTTCACTTTCAGTTGCGAACCAACACCTCAGATAAATTCGACCGTATTAGTAGTCGTATGAAATAAAATGAATATCATTTCATAAAATACATAAATTACGATTTTCTGCTACAACTGCTATCAGTCGAAATTTCAATAAGCCATTACGGCACTCTTGAAGAGACCCAAGAAGGTCGAAACGAGTCAGTGTACTATGCCATTCCGCTATCAGTTGAGAATCTCCATTTCAATCATCATATTTCCAATTTACATATGTTATAATGAGTTATTTTAACTTATTCGAATATTGTTGACGTCTTTCGAGATTCTGATGTGGCCTTTTCAACCATTTTTCTAATTTTTTACTGATTAATTTCCATTCTAGATTTTTCAAAATTATAAATGTGTGCTTTCTCTTTCAAAAAAAGTCTTTCTCCTCTCCCCAAATTATCTTCAATCCTCTCCGTTACTAACCTCCGTTGCTATGAAACAGTTTTTGAATACAGATAAGTTTATATACATATTGGTGTCTTGATTTTTCATGAAATTCTTAAATTGCTTTGGTAGTGTTACGTCATTGATAGCCAATCAATGATAAGGATTTTATAGTATTGGTTTGTTATACGCTTTTCCCGCGAATCTTCACAATATACTAATCACCTTAATTTCCGCGCACTGTTAAAGATAACTATTTTAAATAGTATAATGTACAGTGTGTTGCATGACAATTACAATTTATTTCTAATTATTCTAGATCTTTATTTGATTTATTCATTGATATAATTTGGAACTTAATATTATTGATGTCCTTGTGTTTATATTCTATGAGATGTGTCATGCCAGTTTCGTGAAACGTAAATTGTGTGTTCTTGTCTCGTCTTTTGATCATTGAAACAGTTTATACCATAATACTATTGTACTACATAACAATAATATACTGGATGTTTATTTTAAATGGATTCTAGGGCAATAATACCTGTTTCAGTCTAAGCTGATTTATTTAACCTTGATGGATTATTGTATTAATATATATATATATAAATATATATATATATATATATATTGTTCAAGACTGTAAAATCTTGAAATTTATTTGTTAAGATACCTTTAAAATATGTTAGACATTTGTATGCCTCCTTTTTTTTATTGTATATATTTAAGGCGTAAATTCATTTTAGTTAATAGCGTTGTAGAAATATGTTGCAGAATTGATAAGATCTTTCTATTGTAGTAAATTCAAAGGATATTTTAATTTTATTTTCAAAATTCTTTGTAAATATCACGTTTTCCAACAATGATTGTAAATTGTTTTGTATGGGCATATGTATAGCACCTTTTTTGAAAGTCAACATCTTGATGCATTGTCCTATAGTTAAGAAGTTAGGAAAAGGTCACGTTTCACCCTATTATATGTTGTATTGTAAAAACCCTAAATTTAGTGTCAATTCTGCATGAATTTTATGGTAGAGGTTCGGAAGACATGAAAGACATTTTTGAATTACCTTTCTGAGTAAATAGGTTACAATTGCTATTGTAGTATTCCATAGAAATTTAACTATTTGTTGGCGGCCCCGATAGTTGATTCTTGTCTAGGAACCCGACAAGTTAAATTATACTGGCCAATAGGAAATATTTATTTTCGTTTGGTCAACCCAATCCACGAGTAAACAAGCCCCTCGCAGATTTCTACTTAACACGTCTCACAACGTGAACAAATCAGTTACACAATCATCGACTCGAGCGCAACGCTCAACAGCAAAGTTAGTTTTTAACTCATCGAATCGAGCGCAATGCTCAACAGCAAAGTTAGTTTTTAACTTATCGAATCGAGCTCAACGCTCAACATCAAAGTTTTTTCACACTCATCGAATCGAGCGCAATGCTCAGTAACGAAGTTAGTTTTTAACTCATCGAAACGAGCGCAAGGCTCAACAACAAAGTTAGTTTTTCACTCGTCAGTTCTACAATTCCAGACGCGAGTTTTACATTCATCGACGCGAGTTTTACACACTCATCGAATCGAGCTCAACGCTCAATAACAAAGTTAGTTTAAATTTCATCAATTCGAAACATAAAGTGTCTTCCGATCTGAAACCACAGAAATTCAGCGTTCACAACTCAACCTTGTAACATTTTGTAAATTTGTACATAATAAATTATTAATTTCGACATTAACTTTGTCAAATTAAGATTATTTATATAGTTGAATGTCCACGCCAGTTGACGAAGTTCAACTAGAAATATAATCAAAAACATGGGTCCTTCGAGCCGGATATAACAAGTATTGTTATATAACATTGTAAAGTGCCAGTACCAAGAGAGCAGTTCAAATCATAGTGCAAGTATAGCAGTTCAAATCGTAGTGAAAGTGTAGCAGTTAAATTAGCAGTCCAGTGTAGCAGTTCAATTAGCAGTCCAGTTAGCAGTTCAATTAGCAGTCCAATTAGCAGTTCAATTAGCACTCCAGTTAGCAGTTCAATTAGCAGTCCAATTAGCAGTTCAATTAGCAGTCCAATTAGCAATTCAATCAGCAGTTCAAATCGCACTTCCAAGGATTCATCACAGCAGCAGCCAGGATAATCAATGTAAGTTGGTCAATTATCTATTTAAATGTGCCAATTATCCGTCCTGTTTCCATATTAGTATCGTATAAGCATTGTTGAAATTCCTTACAATACTCACGCATAAACTAAATTTGAGATGGCTGAACTCAAGAAATTAAGACGACAATGCGATTATATACTAACAACCATTACGAAATTAGGAAAACTCATTCACCAAGCAAACGATGAGCCTACGGGATTCCTTAAACATTTGATTCAAGAGACGTTAGATGAAGCAATTAAAACGTATAAAAAATTTGATTCAATTCAAGATAGTATAGAGGAGTTAGATCAAGAGGAAATTGATCAACGTAGCCGCTACGAAGAAAGCTTTATGTGGGAAACGTCACGTGCTAAAAGGTTTCTCGATAAATTCACAGCTTTAACATGCAGTACGTTTAGGGCACAATCAGTAGATCCCGTACAAACGGCCACCAACAAATCATGTTTGGCTGAGCTTACTAAACTAAAACGGCAACGCGGTTATATACAAACTACTATTACGAAATTAAGACAACTCATCGACCAAGCAAACGATGAGGCTACGGGATTTCATAAACATTTGATTCAATTGACGTTAGATGACGCAATTAAAACGTATAAAAAATTTGATTCGATTCAAGATAGCATAGAGGAGTTAGATCAAGAGGAAATTGATCAACGTAGCCGCTACGAAGAAAGCTTTATGTGGGAAACGTCGCGAACTAAAAGGTTTCTCGATACATTCGCAGCTCTACCATGCAGTATATACAATGCAGTGCAACAAGTAGATACCGGGAAAACGGCCAACAAAACACGTTTAAACGCTAATAAAAAGACATCCACCGCTGTAAATGTACCAGTAATCTCTCTCGTTATGTCATATGAATCGATCGAACGTGAGCAAATAAAGTTACCTGCTAACATCAAATTAGCAGAATCAGAGTTTCATCAACCGGAACCGGTTGACATCTTAGTAGGAACAGGCACAAAACTGCCTGTGGAACAAATCAAAGTAGCAGAAACAGAGTTTCATCGACCCGAACCGGTCGACATATCAGTAGGAATAGGGACTACACTGCCTGTAGAACAAAACATGTTAGTAGGAACAAACACTAAACTGCCTGTAAAACGAACCAAGGTAGTAGAACCAGAGTTTCATCGACCTGCACCGGTCGACAGATTAATAGGAACAGGCAATACACTGCCTGTAGAGCAAAGCGAATTAACAGATCCAGATGTCCACCAACCTTCACCGGTCAACAAATTACTAGGAGCAGGGACTACCATGTCTATGGAAAAAAGCAAATTAGCAGCTCCTGGTAATCAAGAATCGAACAAACTTCACATGTCCCCTGTTCTGGACAATACGTTGATATCAGAAGGTTACTATACCTTTAAGATACCTTTAAAATATGTTAGACATTTGTATGCCTCCTTGCTTTGTAGAAATATGTTGCAGAATTGATAAGATCTTTCTATTGTAGTAAATTCAAAAGATATTTTAATTTTATTTTCAAAATACTTTGTAAATATCACGTTTTCCAACAATGATTGTAAATTGTTTTGTATGGGCATATGCATAGCACCTTTTTTGAAAGTCAACATCTTGATGCATTGTCCTATAGTTAAGAAGTTAGGAAAAGGTCACGTTTCACCCTATTATATATTGTATTGTAAAAACCCTAAATTTAGTGTCAATTCTGCATGAATTTTATGGTAGAGGTTCGGAAGACATGAAAGCCATTTTTGAATTACCTTTCTGAGTAAATAGGTTACAATTGCTATTGTAGTATTCCATAGAAATTTAACTATTTGTTGGCGGCACCCATAGTTGATTCTTGTCTAGGAACCCGACAAGTTAAATGATATTGGCCAATAGGAAATATTTATTTTCGTTTGGTCAGCCCAATCCACGTGTAAACACGCCCCTCGTAGATTTCTACTTAACACGTCTCACAACGTGAAGAAATCAGTTACACAATCATCGACTCGAGCGCAACGCTCAACAGCAAAGTTAGTTTTTAACTCATCGAATCGAGCGCAATGCTCAACAGCAAAGTTAGTTCTTAACTTATCGAATCGAGCTCAACGCTCAACATCAAAGTTTTTTCACACTCATCGAATCGAGCGCAATGCTCAGCAACGAAGTTAGCTTTTAACTCATCGAAACGAGCGCGGCTCAACAACAAAGTTAGTTTTCACTCGTCAGTTCTACACTTCTAGACGCGAGTTTTACATTCATCGACGCCAGTTTTACACACTCATCGAATCGAGCTCAACGCTCAATAACAAAGTTAGTTTAAATTTCATCAATTCGAAACATAAAGTGTCTTCCGATCTGAAACCACAGAAATTTAGCGTTTACAACTCAACCTTGTAACATTTTGTAAATTTGTACATAATAAATTATTAATTTCGACATTTACTTTGTCAAATTAAGATTATTTATTTAGTTGAAACTTCCGACCCAGATTAATGAATTAATAACAAGATGTACGAATATTGTTATTGTTCATATGTCACGCACTATTTGTACATCTTTTGGGCGTCCTTCACATTTTTTGCCCTGTGACTTATATTGCAAAATGACTTATATATCTGCAAAATGTAAAAATATATTCATTTTAAGTTCCGAAAATTTACGCTAGTGGCGCTGTCATCGCTTACCGTATATTGAAAATATATATTATGATTTTATGGTGGTATCAATACCGCGTCTATCAAAATGGCAACGTAGCATCTGTAATTCGTATCTAGTCGGCCAGGACGACTACGTTCTCGAGACAAACTCTGTTTCGTTGGAACTCAGGGTTTCATGAATCGTATGCAAACGATGCTTGTGAGTAGTACTCATAAGGAATTATTAAACCTGGCGATTTTAATACAAGGTAGTCCGTAAGTAATGGTCTGTAAAAAATGTTTTTTCACAGTAAATTGATAATTTTTTTATATACGAACGTAAACATTTGAAGAAGGGGGGTTTAAGGCATTACAAATCATAATATCATATCCGTTTCGATGTAGTTTCTAGAGGACACCACACGAGTTATGTTTGTTGGTGTAACTATGCGCTATCTCGCTTTTTATTCAAAAATATTAAAATTATTTTTGGGAAAAAAAGTATACCTATCATAAGTCTTGAAAGTTGCTAGTTTTCGAGGTATTCGCATTTTTAAAACCCCCTACATAATTTTGACTTTTTTATCGTTAATGCTATCGCGCTTTTCATTCAAAGAAATATTAAAATTATTTAATTTCAAGCGATCTGTCATGAAACGTATTGATAAATGTACCGAGAGGAATGGCGGACATATTGAACAATCACTGTGAAATAATATTTAAATTTTGTTGTTGTATTTTTTATTAAATTATTATTTTTTTCTCCTAATTAAAAATTATTGAGTTTATAATGATTGCTTTATTAATACGTCAAAGTGATAATAAATGAAATCAAAATTATGTAGGGGGTTTTAAAAATGCGAATACCTCGAAAACTAGCAACTTTCAAGACTTATGATAGGTATACTTTTTTCCCAAAAATGATGTAATTTTAATTTTTTTGGAATAAAAAGCGAGATAGCGCATAGTTACACCAACAACATAGCTCATGTTGCGTCCTCTAAAAAATACATCGAAACGGATATCATATTATGATTTCTGATGCCTTAAACCCATATACTCAAATTTTTACGTTCGTATTTCCAAAATCTTTCATTTTATTGTGAAAAAACATTTCAACTTTGTCACCCTGTATCTTTTTTATTATCAAAAATTTATTAAAGCAAGTTTCGTCAAATCGTAATATTTTGAGGTCAAGAATCTTTTATTTCACCTTGAACCATTACTTACGGACCACCCTGTATAAGAATTTCTGTATAAATAAAAATTCAGATGATAAAAGGAAGAAAAAGACTAATGATGAAGTTAAATAAATCTGTTAGTAAATAAATGTGCATAAAATGTGTATACAAAACAATTATTATATACTCGTATTACAAATGAAAGGAATGAACGCAATATTTCGTAAACCAGAATTATTGTTAAGAAAACATGAAACAGGTCGATTTTTAATTTTATTTTTCCACATTAGGCAAATATTTTTTACTACATAGGTTCGTTCACATGTAAGTTATGACGTCATCGACCATTTTTTTAAATGCAATACCCTGCATCTTATGACATTTTTGGATTATCTCTGAATAGCTGATTTCATTGATCTATCACACTTGGGGTCTAACGTGATAGTTACAGAGATGTGGGGCGGTAAATACCGAATTTTTTTAAATTTAGGAATTTTTTTGTGTCAAAACTATTCACTATTGGTAAAAATGGTTTACATATACCTATCCTTACTTTTTATTTACCATCCATTGACATTTAATTAAAGCTAGTCCAGAATTCGATCTTCTGATCCCCATGTTTTTTTTTAAATCAAATGTCAATAAATAATAAATAAAAAGTAGAATGGATTCTGTAAGGCGTTTTTGCCGGTAGTAAATAGTTTTGACACAAAAGATTCGTAAAATTTAAAAAATTACTTGTATCCGTTTTGGAATTAACAGTGTTATTATTTGTTTGTATACAGATCATTTCATGAAGTTCTCGTTTTTTATTGTTAGTTCCGGTTTTTAGAATTTTTGTTTGTTCATAAATATAGTTATGTTTAGTTTCTGGCACGTGATTAGTTAATGTGGTTTTATGTATTTGTTGTAATTGCGACTATTTAATCTATTTTTTAGATATTGACTTGTTTGTTCTATATGCACTTTATTGCAATCTTTACACGGAATTTCATGAATAACATGAATTTTCTTATCTTTGGATATTTGTGCTGAAACGTTTCTTAATGAGGTTATGACTTTTATAACTAACTTGAATTTTAGTAAAATATATTACAATTTAATAAAATAATACTATAGAAAAATAAAAATAATAGAAATAACTTTTGGAAATACCCTCGAAAAAAAACGACAAAATTATTAGATATAGTGAAAAATTATAAAAACAACTGACAACGAACTAATAATCACATTTAGTATCGATAGAAATGTATTGGTTGAGTGACTAGTCTGTATTCAAAAAGTTTTAAAATATAAAATATATATAAGAATAATTTTAATTAAATGTTTTTACCTATGACCACCCCTGTAAGTAGTCAAAAACACACAGTCGGCAATCTATGTAAGACGTCTATTACGGTAAAACAAAACGCACGGCTGTAAAGTAAATCGCACGGCTTCCATAGCAACCACTTAGCAACTGTCAATAGACGTAGCCAGCTTATTCAAAATTTATTACTTAAATATTAGACGTTGAATTTCATTCTATATATGAATGGTAGATAACATTTATTAGATATGAGATTGCATTTAATACTAAGAGTTATTTGGATTTATATGATAATTGGTTCCGTTTCATTCAATCCGAATCTTTTAGCTGTCTGAATGTGTCTCATATTAGTAAACAATACTATATTATACACCAAGCGACTAAAGTGGCCCATTTAATCCCGCGGGTGGAGTTTGATTCATGAGGGAAGTAATCCACCTAAGGGATCAATGTCACTTTAGTCGAGAGGTGTATACGCCATTTTATGTAATTCCGGTAATTCTACATACATTTTTAATAAAAATAAATACTACTTAGGATGGACTTTTACGAAACTTGGCTGGGCATCGAGGGTGAACTTCTAAGATGCTCGGCTGGGCATTGAGAGCGACTTTTATAAAACTTGGCTGGGCATCGAGGATGTACGTTTGTATTTGTACTTTAAATCTTTTAACAAGTAGGTCGTAGGTAACGTATAGTACGTAACTCGTGTCGTAACGCATTTTACGCACTCACGGAATTACGCACGAAGCCGCATAGCGGCTTCGTGCACAACTTTTCCGTTCGTGCATAAAATGCTGCTTGCAAAACACGTTACGTAATATACGATTAACCGCGTGGCGTGCCACAAAATGAAATTCTTGTTCTAAATATGGTGAGTAATATACACATTGTATTATTTATATATTGTTAATTGACGTAAACTTGAAAATTATTTTCTATTGTACACATTTTGTAACTTTTGACAAAGGCTTGAAGTACAGCCGAAACGTTAAAATAGAATAAACTACACGATGTCCCAAAGTCTCTTTTAAATATTGCTACGGACCGAATCACAAGAAATTGAACATAAATGTATAACAAATGTTGGTCCAAGAAAATTAAAAACAATTCAGTATTATATATTATTATATACTATAAAAAAAGTAAGTACTTATTATTCATAGTTACATCCATGGTTAAAGTTATTCTCTTAAAAGGTTTTCAGTTAAGGCCATTTGACACGGTTATATATTTAGTGTTTAATTTAGAACTAGAATAATAATTTTTTTTGTAATGAAAAAAATGCCATTTGATCTAGATGAATTTATTTTTACATGAATGAAAAAGGAACATACAAACAATTTACTAACGAATAAACTTTTAACTAGAGTTGTTAATTATAGGTTGCAAATGGTCAACCATTTTTTATATAACTAAATTAACAACTAGAAAAAGCCTTAAATTTAATTCTAATGCTAGTACTAGTTCTATTACCATGTCATACGGTCTTTACAACTTGAGAACAAAAAACGGTACATATATCAGTGGAAAATGGTCGAAAATAGAGATTAAGAAGGTTATTTCC
The DNA here is from genome assembly GCA_963921935.1 of Galeruca laticollis. Taxonomy (NCBI): domain Eukaryota; kingdom Metazoa; phylum Arthropoda; class Insecta; order Coleoptera; family Chrysomelidae; genus Galeruca; species Galeruca laticollis. The sequence goes on along the minus strand of OY998175.1, from coordinate 207,654,516 downwards.
TATTTTACGCCGACCATTAGATACACAAAGAGTTAAATGGAAGGAAAGAAGCTGCTAACTAAAATAATAACAAAAAACCTATAAACTTTTATTAACAATAACAAGATTTACAGTAAAAATAAACAAAGGAAATATATCTCCTAAATAAAAAGAGATTTTCTTTTTCTTGAAATTCGCTCCTGTGATGAAGTAAAACATTTGAATGATTCTGTACGTCCCGACTAAATAAAACATGTACCTCTCTGCCTCTCTTTCCTCTTATTACAATTCGTTTATACTTTTTTATTAAAAAAATTTCGGTAGGGGTAATAACATCGTAAAATTCTTCGTAATTATTATTGTTTTCAGAAGTTGCTGATAAAACCTACTAATTTTGCATTTAATTCGTTCGCTTGTTTTTAAATTATCACAATATTTCAAAAATAATATTTTACTTTTAACGCCCTGCATCCTATTAACTATTAACATTTTCTCAAGGCGTATTTAGCGTACATGACCCATTTTCATCTCCAAATTCTCCAGTTGCCTCATGGTACATTAGTTATGGGACACTCTAAAATTATAGTCAATTGTTTTTTTTGGTGATAAGGCCATGCTTTGATAATTGTCATAGTTTTTAGCAGAGTAAGGACTAATATATCTTATGTTATGTTGGTATGTGTGAAAGCTTTACTATGTATAATTTTAATATAATATAAAAATAAAACTTGAATTTTTATATGACTGGCTGAATGGCAACCGTCCAAGCCAAAAAAATACTGTTATGTTATATTTGATTGTAATTACTTAATAAAAAAAATAACCACCTAACTATAAATGTAAATTGTAATTGTATTGTTAATGTAAATAATAGAAGTCCGACTATGAACTAAACTGTCGCGATCAGCTGTATTAGGAACTACGTCGCGCCACTGCCGTGAGGCTGTGCTGGTGAATCCCCGAAATAAGAAAGTCAATTACAATGATGAACTATTGGGTCGCATTGCAAGTTGGCTATTTCAATAACGTCTATTGTACTGTTAGTTATTTATTTAAGTAAGTTTTTTGAAAAATGTCAACAGGAAGGGAGAAAGATGCCATTTGTTCATATTTTGATGTTGTTAAAGATAATATCAAACAATCACTGACTACTAAATCTAAAAAATGGAAAGTAATGATGGTAGGATTAGTGCTGCGTGTGAAGAAACATATTCAAAAATGTGGTCCATCTGAAAATTCTCAGCTATCTATGATGAATAAAGAAAATAAAAAAACCACTTGTTTAATTTAAGTGTTTTAAACATGTTTTAACCTGCTTTAAACAGAAACTGTTTTGAATCTAAGCAAATGTTTAAAACATGTTTTAAACAGTGGATTACAACAAATTATTTAAAACGAAACAACTCTGGTGTAAAAGCTTGTGATTTTCTCAAAACTAAAATGAAATAAGATTACTAATCATAATCAATAAATGTTCAAAAGTCATATCTTTTTTGATGACACTACACGAAATTATTCTAACTTATTATTTAAAAATGTATGAACTTATAATCCCCGCTCTTTATTATATTAATAGTGTGATCGATTAAAATCAAAGAACTTCACACCTGCATCTGGTTCATAATTTACGCAATATTCTAATTAGTCCTGACGAACGCAAAACATATTTTACAAAAAGTGTTTTATTCAGTAGTTTACGTAATAACAGTAATTTATTTTCATTATTTTAAAAACAGGCTAAAAAATTGCAAATATTGGACAAAGAGAGATGACATGACTGTAGATAATGGCAACAATGTCGGACGTCTCATTGGTAGCATTTTTCTAAGACTAATGTAAAATAAATATACATCCGGAGTTTGTATATCTGTATGTTGTAAGGAACTAGGATTGATATCACAATAAAATTAATTTTTTTAGAAGGTCAGTTTTTAAACCGTTTACGTAGGTTGTGTTTAGTATTGATGTAATATACACGAATGATTTCTTATATATTTTACATATTTCTGCTGGACGCCGTAAAACGGAACTATAAAAGGACGTAGCACTGATAGCGTGATGTAAATATATATATATATATATATATATATATATATATATATATATATATATACAGGGTGTCCCGGGACTAATGGGAAAAAAGTCAGGAGAGTATAATATGAGCCAAAATAATGTTAGTACTTCATATAAACTTTTACTATGCAGGCCCTCGTTTTCGAGTTATAGGCCTCCAAAGTTTTAATTTTGAATTTGGTTTTTATTTTTATTTTTTGTACTAGTTATTTGATCTTTATAAAATTTACGGCAAAGCTATAATGTAAGTGTATGTTTATTTTGGTAAGGTGAACAGATTTACAGTAGTGCATTGAAGCCAGGGACGGACTACTCGCAATGGTTAGTGATGCAAAAATTTTGCAGCTATGAAATTATCGAAATTCACTTCCCCATACATTAAGCTAACGGAAAGGTACTCTTGTTGGAATTCGATAAAATAAGCCGTTTGGCTAATATATACAGTTTTATTAATGCACTACGTACAAATCTACCTAACTAACTTATTAATACGATATCCAGAATTTACTTGCTTTTAATCAAAATTACGAACACAACATTATTAAACCATTAAGAAAACCTCAAAAAACACAAGTTATAAAACATTAGACTAAAACTAATTCCTAAACAACAACAAAAACTAACGTTATTCTAATAAATGTTCAATATGAGCTCCTCCCACTTCCACGCACATTCTAAGTCTACGAAGGTTGTTTCTTTGCACTTGAAAGAGCAATCCCACACTATTTCTAATAACATTGTAGTGTAACACAATTCTGTCTATTAAATCTTGCCTTGTTTGCACAGGTGTTGCGTATACCTTACTTTTGAGATAACCCTAGAGGAAGAAATCCATAGGATTAACGTCTCCTGATCGCGGTGGCCATTGAAAAGGGCCTCCACGACCAATCCATCTATTAGGAAGCCTTGTGTGTAAATGCTGTCGTACATCTAAACTGAAATGAGGAGGGGCCCCATCATGCATGAACCATGAATTCCTACGAGTTTGTAGTAGCACATCATCAAACAGGTTCCATAACTCATTTTGCAAAAACTTCAAATATCTCTGACCGGTCAAAGTACCGTCAATAAAGTATGGCTGTATCAAATGATTGCCAACTATTCCTGCCAAACATTAACCATGAATCTATGCTGGATCCTAGTTTGGATAATGCCATGTGGATTCACATCATCCCATAAATGCATATTATGAGAATTTATGATTCCATCTCTGGTGAAACCGGATTCGTTCGTAAAGAGAACGTTACTAATAAATGTGTTGTCTGCTTGTTGTTGTCGCAGAAACCACTGGCTATACTCAAGTCGTGCAGGATAATCAGCCACTGTCATACGGTGTACTTTTTTCATGTGAGAAGGATATAACAGCTGTTCTTTTAGGACGCGATGAACAACTGATTTCGAGACGTTATGTTCTCTTGATAATTTTCTAAAACTCGATGGTTCATTATCAACTGCATTTAACAAGTCTTGTTCAACTGCCACAGTACGTATGCTTCGTACTGGACCTTCTCCAGCTTTTTCTGGCGAAAATCTTCCTAAAATTTAAAATTTTGTTTTGTATACATGGAAAATTACATTTACTTATTCATACCTGTTTCTCGTAACCTGAGATCAATACGCCCAAACATTCGTCTGTCTGGCAATGCTCTGTTTGCAAAATGTTCTTCATAAAGCCTTTTGGCCTCTAAACAGTTTCGAGAAGCCAGTCCATGCATTAGATGTTTATCTGCGTACTCAATAAAAGCGAATTCTGCTATTGTAACTGTTAAATTAAGGACTTATGGATTATTGACAAGTACTGACTACGAACTATTCTACACAACGTTTGACAACTAATCCTATGGTAACTTGATAAACGGTAAAAACACTTATAAAAAGTTTTTACCAACTTTCCAATTAATAAGTCGCTAATGTTTTTCATCTTCTGCTATCGTTAAATTATTTTTTTGTAGTACTCTAGCTAAATATTGGACATCTATTAAAAGTTAGTTTTACTCGTTGTGTACTTATAAAAATGGTGAATGCGTAAACTGGTACGTAGTGCATTAATAAAACTGTAAATATTAGCCAAACGGCTTATTTTATCGAATTCCAACAAGAGTACCTTTTCGTTAGCTTAATGTGTGGGGAAGTGAATTTCGATAATTTCATACAGGGTGTGCCGTACCTGCAAAATTTTTGGATCACTAACCATAGCGAGTAGTCCGTCCCTGGCTTCAATGCACTACTGTAAATATGTTTACCTTACCAAAATAAACATACACATACATTATAGCTTTGCCGTAAATTTTATAAAGATCAAATAACTAGTACAAAGAATACAAATAAAAACCAAATTCAAAATTAAAACTTTGGAGGCCTATAACTCGAAAACGAGGGCCTGCATAGTAAAAGTTTATATGAAGTACTAACATTATTTTAGCTCAAATTATACGCTCCTGACTTTTTTCCCATTAGTCCCGGGACACCCTGTATATATATATATATATATATATATATATATATATATAATTTTAGATTAATTATTTGCGAACAAATATTTATTTTCTTCCGAGCTTTCGAATACCAAATGAATCCATTTTCAAGGAATAATCTGTAGGTAAAGTTGTAAAAAATATGTATATAATAAATCATTTTAAATATTATCCAAAAATTATAAAACTTCAAAAAAAAATAATATAGACATTAAATAATGTTGCCAAGTCAATACGAATTTTGTATTGAACACATATAGTTAAATTATTTACAACTTGTTGTTGCATCGAGTATTAAATCGAGGAAATCATTTGAATCAGTTTACTATAATTGAGATAATATATATTAACTTATTATTGTTTTTCATTTTAGCTATAAAAAGAATTATTATTATTTGTACTCACCCAGTATACTATGTTCTCAAAACAGTTCTGCTATTGGCATCTACTAGCGAATAGACGTGTCTCGTTTGTATTGTAAACATAAATGAAGATTATATTATGAAAATGATCACAAACCGGCGTTTATCTATTGTATTATAGATGGCGGGACATATCTTATTCCTATTGAGAGAATAAATAAATCTGTTGTTATGTTTAATTTCATACAAATTTGATATACAATTAATCTATCATAAACCTTTTCAAAATTATTTATTGCTTATAAATATTAATCAAAAATAATAAATCCAAATTTTGACATCTAGATGCAAGTAGCGATAGCTTTTGATATTCGTGAACTATATGAAAGGTTTCTTCACTATCCTGTCTAAAGTGTAGAAGTGTTATCGACTGTGCACTAGATATTTTATTTTAATTATCATTTGTATATCAATATTTTGAAGGCGAAAATTATCTAAATTTTAAATAAGAAAGTTTTCAAAAATTATAAATAGAATTATCACTCGAACTATCAGCCTAGTATCAACTTATTGCATTAATAAAAGATTTATTGCATAACACAAAAACATAATGGTTTGTAGCTGCTGTCATATCCATCTTGTTGACACTTGCAGATATTCTTGAAATCAAAATTTTGCATTATACCGGATTAGTACGAATTGTTTGGAACGTAAATTTTATATCTCACTACAACTGAATTAAATAATAAATGTCAATACTTCCTGCAAATATACCATGATCCCATCCATGAAATATTTGGATATGGAAAAAGTGGTTACTTTGTTTTTCGTAGATATTATTTGCGAATAAAAACTCATAGTTATACTTAAAAAAATTTATTTTCACATTTATTATACACTCTAAAAAACAGAAGATAAATACCTAATACGATGAATCTTTTTACAAAATGTTATAAATCGTTCCGTAACGTATCTGGATTCAAACACCTTGAAATTATTGTTTTCTCTCCCTATTATAGTAAGTTGTTAATTACATATCAGACTCTTCTAACTACTACTACGGTAACTTCATTGAAACTAATTGTTAATACTGCAAAATCGATGAGAAAATTTTAAATTCAATAAAGCTGAAGTAAATAAGAATTAACCTTGTTTATTGAGAACAACTGAATTAAGTTTATTTTTATACGTATTCAGAGTTTCAAATGGCCTCTATATCTACGTCATTATTCAACGCATTAACATATTTTTAGGCTCGACCATTATCGAAATAAACCCATCTACATCATCCATCTGCTTACAAATAAACTTGGCGGCAATAGTATGTCTCCCTATACGGGGAGGAATAAACTTGAACTCCCCTTTAGCGCGAGCTCCCGGTGGAACACTCTCTTTGGCAAATACTGCGAGTTTACCATCAATTCCAGGACCTTCGATAGTAAATACACCTTTTTTAAGTGTCACAGGTAGAGGATTCTCTACTGAAATGTCAGCGTAAGTTTCAGTATCTTCTATAGGTGGCGTTTTTAGTTTAATTCTAATGTCAGGTTTCCTAATTCTGAAGTCATCTTGTGCCACGTATTCAAAATTCGTATCTTCGACTCTAGCTAAGCATACCACGTTAAAAGCACATTGATCTATAACTCTTTTAGCATAATCTTCGTAAGTAACTTCTAATTTTATTTCGTGAAATTCCTTCGGTTTTATAGTTACTATATATATTTCTTGTTTTACGTTTTCTCCAACTTTTCCTGTATAAGTGACAACTTCTACTCTCATTTTCACAGATATCCTGTACTCTTCCGTCTTACTCCTATTATTCATATTCAAAACTACGTTGAAAGGTTGTCCTATTTTGACGTCATCTATGAGTTTGAAATCGAAATGTACGTCGTTGAAATCTTCGTTCAGGTAATACCTGGAGAATAGATTCTCGGATTGACGAAGAGCTTTTAACATCGTAGAACGTTCCTCATCTGAAGTTTCTTGAAATTTGTAGTTATATGTTATGTCCTCCCTATCAAAAGTTCCCGGAGCTTTGGTACAGATCAATTTACCGATACCATAAATATCTTTATCTAATAGTTTCAAAGGTTGGGTGGGTCCAGAATATTTCCAGAAAATCTGTAACAACCGAATATTATCAAAATAGATCAAATAAATTATGAAAATAACTGTCTCGACCCTTGCTTCGTGGATTGTACTAATTAGTCATGATATTTTTATTCCACGCCAAGTATTTCTTGATAATTGTTACATTTTTATTCTTTAAACAGTGTAAATAACTTTAATAAATAAAACGCCAGGGATTGTAAAACTGAATAGAAATATATAGAAAGATTTATTGAAATCATTATTAGTGTTTCAAATGAAACTCAATGTTTCTAGCTAACTCCACAATATAATGAAAAATGTTGAAAATTCTAAAAAATTGAAAATTGTTTCGATAACTAAATATCATCGTCAGAATGACAAAAGTTACATTTCATTTGATGCCTACCTGATGTTTAGTAGTTATTTTTGGCTAGACCAAGAAGTGACCTACCTTGTCATTGACTTAATATATGTTAATAGAAAAAAGAAGATGTGATATTACAAATATTGAAGCTTAGATATTATTAGCCTCATGGTGATATCCTGCATATCATTTTTCCAATATAACTGCGCAATGACATAGAAATCCAGGAAAACCATATCTGCCGATCTTTACAACTATCACTTAAGAAGCCAGTTTAATAGTGGAGAACTCCCTAGATTTATCTGTTCATTGACGACTTCATATTTTGGGTTTCTTAAGTGTCTTCTAATTTCCAATTCTTCAAGGAAATCCAGTTCATGTTTCTTATCACAAATATGTAGTACTTCTAGTTCTGTGTTAGGTGTCAATGAATGATTGGTGTCAAGTAGAGGTTTTGCGTAGTGTGATTTATCTGGTTGTTTTAATCTGTTTGCTCGTAAGTGTTCACTGTATCGGATTTCAAAATTTCAGTGGGTCTGACCCAAATAGACAGCATTACATTCTGGACATTTGAGTTTATATATACCTGATTTCTTTAATGGTGGTATTTTTGTTTTTACATTTAACAGTTTTGTACTTACGTTACTTTTGTTTTAAAAGAAATTGTTGTATTCGTTGCTAAAGATATTATCTTTGAAATATTATTAGAAATATTTCTTGTATATGTGATGGTTTTATACGTTTTTATTTCTTCAGTTTGTTTAGGAAATATCAGTTGTAATGCCACTTTTCCTCTTTTTTATTAATAAGCTTATCATACGAGTATTTAATGGATACCCGTTGGATATTGCTATTTGTCTAATTGTATTAATCTCTCTATCAAAATTACATTTGTTCATAAGAACTGAAAATGCTCTATGTATCATTGAATTATATGCCGCTAGTTTATGTGACATGGGGTGATTGGAACTATATGAAATTGTCACATCAGTGTGTGTTGGTTTTCGGTAAATTGAATAATCAAGTACGTATATCACCTATTTTGGCAAACAGTTTAGAAAGAAAAATCTTTGAAAGTGATATTTCAAAAAATGTTTCATTTTGGTATAGATATGTAGATGGCATATTGGCTTGTTTTATAGGTAGTGAACGACAATTAGATATATTTTTCAACCACATTATTAATTTACACCCAAAATCTAAATTTTCATTAGAACTTGAAGAAAATAGCTCAATCAATTTTCTTGATTTAAATATTCAAAGTGTAAATAATGTACTTGATTATTCAATTTACCAAAAACCAACATACGCAGATGTGACAATTCCATATAGTTCCAATCACCTCATATCACATAAACTAGCGGCATATAATTCAATGATACATAGAGCATTTTCAGTTCCTATGATCAAATGTAATTTGGATAGATAGAGAAACTTAAGAAACCCACAATATGAAGTCGTCAATGAACAGATAAATCTAGGGAGTTGTCCACTATTAAAATGTCTTCTTAAGTGATAATTGTAAGGATCAGCAGATATAGTTTTCCTGGTTTTATATATCATTGCACAGTTATACTGATCTTAATTGGGAAAATGATATCCAGGATATCACCATAGGGCTAATAATATCTAAGCTTGAATATTTATATTATCACATCTTCTTCTTTTTCCAATTAACATATATTAAGTCAATCACAAGGTAGGTCACTTCTTGGTCTAGCCAAAAATAACTACTAAACATCAGGTAGGCATCAAATGAAATGTAACTTTTGTCATTCTGACGATGATATTTAGTTATCGAAACAATTGTAAATTTTTTAGAATTTTCAACATTTTTCATTATATTGTGGAATTAGCTAGAAAAAGGGAGTTTCATTTAAAACACTAAATAAATTATGTTCACAAAACATCATATGAAATAAGACAAGAATAACCTAAACAAAGATAGTTCAGTTAAGTTGCTTCCGATGCCATTTATTTTTTTCTGAAAATTATTATTGGGGGGCCAACTTTACTTCATATATTGAGGTTCAACAGTAGGGGGGAGGGGATTTTGTTCCTTGCTGTATATCATTTTTGCAAATTGTTACGGGGGGGGGAGTAACTTTACTTCATATATTGAGGTTTAAGAAAGAAGTGAGAGAGGGGATTTTTTCCTTGGTATTGCATATGAGTGCATTAAAAGTGGATCGACTGCAGTATGTATTTTTGCAAATTGTCATGGGGAGGGGGCAACTTTATGGTGAATAATGCGTACTACTAACTGAGGGGAGGGGGCAAAATGTTTTTTTGATGGAGGATTATGATGCATTACAAGCGCTTGATGGTGCAAAGTACAGAATGTAAAATTTCCGATTGGGGGGTGGGGTAAGACTGGCGTTTATTTGCCATCCCTCCCTTCCCCCCATTGACAAATAGCTGTAGCTTCTCGGAGAATGTGTTGTAAAGAAAATCATTCATGTAACATATTGGTGGATTAGAAGTACATAACGACCAAAAATGTTTTTGTTGAAAATATCTATTGGGGGAGGCCAACTTAACTGACCTAACAAAGATTGAGGATTATCAACTTTATTATGAGGTATACATATATATTATATTGTGTAGACATTACCTTATCAGCATTAACCTCGGAAAACAGAAAATTTGTATCATAAGGTCTTAATATCTCCCCTTGTTTAATTGCAGCTACTGAGGCAGGTCCACACCTATACTGATCAGCACTTAACTCTTGCGGTGTAGCATCTATGGCTTGCCATCCTCCATAATGGGATCCGAGGTCGGGTCGATCCATAAACACTTCATTCCATACGTGGTAGTTCCAAACGGAGTCAGAAGCCATTTCTTCCATGATAGATCCTTCTTCGTTTAGAAAATAATCCACAGTGAGAGAGTTTTGAGTGTCGTGCGCTGAAGAGTAGTTCGTTACTGTTCTAGCTGGTATTCCTATGGCTCTACAAGCTTAATTATTGGTCAATAAAGATTATATACACTGGCGAGTAAAAAATTGAGGTCACTTCAGAAATTGCAAATAATATTAGCATCAATATTAATAAGGACATAATAGTATTAGTAGGCGTTAAAGCAATTTTTTTCTAGACTTGACATCTGTCATCAGCTGTCATTCGATTTATTAGAGTACGACTTTTATGAAAAATGTGCCTTTGCGCTAATTGAACATTCACATTTCCCTTGCCTGTTTTCCAGTTTACTGTTGATTCTTTGTGTAAAACCTAACAATTGCAAAGTGTAGTGATTTAACAGGCCCATAATGCCTTTAGATCCGATTGTTGTGGCAAGAATTGCTGCGCTGTTACAAGATGGTCGGGGGCAACGTGAATCTGCAAGAATTGTTGGTGCTAGTCTTTTGGCGTACAAAGGGTGTACCAGCGCTTTCTGAAGACTGGCCTGATCACTAGAAAACCAGGGTCTGGGCGAAAAAGAGTTACCACTCAACGAGATGACCTTTTTTTGTTGTCTGCAAGTTTGCGGAATATGACAGCTACTGCGGTTTCACTTCGAAATCAGTTGGAAGAAGTGAAAAATGTCAACGTTAGTAAATGGACCGTTAGAAGAAGACTTCATGCTGCTGTACTGTCATGCAGAAGAATGCCTACAGGTCCCCCGTTGCAACGCCAGCATCGGACTGCAAGATTGACATTTGCCAGAGATCACGTTCGTTGGAATGATGATGACTGGAGCTGGGTATTGTTCTCAGATGAGTTGCGTTTTTGCCTCATTGGGTCAGATGGACGTCGACGAGTGTGGAGAAGGCCTGGGGACAGATATGCTGAAGTTTGCATTAACGAGCGTCTTTCATTTGGCGGTGGATCAGTTATGGTTTGGGCGGGAATCACTGCACAAGCTCGTACAGAGTTGGTCTTCATAGAAAATGGCTCCCTAACCTCTCACAGAAGCATTACGGAGGTGCTAGAAGACCATGTTATGCCTTTATATTATTTTATAATCCATCTATCTAAGTAGAGCTTAGAGTATATCAACAAAATAATTGTAATGTAAAAGCTTCAACACCTTTCCTCATTAAGTACTTTTGATATTCACTAGTCCAATATTTTTCAAAGTATAATCCATTCTTGGCTTGAGTAATGACTTCGTCAAATATATCTGCGAATTGGTGTTCCGAAGCAGCCTGTTCTATATCAATACATCCTTAAGTTACCAATTCTCTTACAAAAAATGCCTGATTTCAATATGTTTAGTTCTTTGGTGATATTCTGGGTTCTTTGCTGACTTAATAGCAGCTTCATTATCAACTGATAGTGTAGGAACAGTTTTTAAACCTATCATTTCCTGATAAAGCCTTTTTAACCATATCAGTTCTCTGGCTCCTTCACTTGCAGCAACTATTTCTGCTTCTGTTGTTGAGAGTGCTACTGATTACTGTCTTAAACTAAGCCAGGAGATTGCACCTCCAGCATATTTACAAACAACACCTGTAATTGATCATCTGGTTATAGGATCTCCTCCATGGTCAGCATCGCTAAACCCTTGAAGATGTTTCAATTTGTTATCAGACTTATAGATAATTCCCATATCGATAGTATTTTTGAGATATCTAAAAATACGTTTCACACGAATCCAATCATCATGAGATGGGTTTTCTAATGTTCTTGAGGCAACTCCTACTGCATGCGCAATATCTGGTCTTGTTCCTACCGTAAGATACATTAGAGCTCCAACTGCTTGTCTATAAGGGAAACTTTCTTCTACTTTTCCCGTTTCTTTCCTTGATTGGTCACTTTTAATAATTGGTGAAGTCACAGCCTTACAGTTTTGCATTCCAAAATGTTACAAGATTCTTCTTGTATAAGCTGCCTGACTCACTATTACAGAACCGACATTCCAAGCCAAAAAAATAGGTAGCTGGTTTTGCAGTAACTTTAAACTCTTTTTCCAAATTATTCATAAATTCATTTTCCAGAATTTCGTTACTCGTGGCTTAAAAGTCCATCGTCAACATAAAGTGCCAATAGAATCATATCATGTTCTTGTTTCTAGATAAACAAGCATGGATCTGCATCACTTGCCTTAAAATTTTTGTTTGTAAGAAAATCTACGAATCTTTTATTCCAGCATCTCGGAGCTTGCTTAAGTCCATACAAGCTACGTTTGACACAGCAAACTTTACTAGTACTATCTTGATACCCCTCCAATTGTTTCATATATACTTCTTCCTCCGATACCCCTCCAATTGTTTCATATATACTTCTTCCTCCAGATATCCATAAGGAAATGCAGTAGAGACATCAAATTGGCTTAAATTCATTTTCTCACTAGCAGCTATACTCAACAAAGCTCTTATTGTTCCAGATTCAGCAACAGGACTAATAGTTTCTTCATAGGATTCACCATATATTTGTGAAAGTCGCTTGACTACCAATCTGGCTTTCAATTTATCTATAAAGCCGTCCGGATTAGTTTCTATTTTGTAAAGCCATTTACACGAAATTGCTTTCTTCCTGGGTGGTTGATCTTGTAGAATCCATGTTTCATTTTCTTTCAAATATGCTATTTCTTTATTCGTGGCTTCCAGTCACATGCCTTTATAATTACTATCAATAGATTCTTGGTAAGTCTGTGGTTCTTTAAGTTCTACAAGTGTCGTATATACCTCCATTACAAAATCTTCAAACTTCTTAGATAATTTTATTTCTCTGTTTTTTTTTAAAATATTCTCTACTAATTTTGGCGTTTCTTCAAATCTATCTTCTACATTTTCTTCGTTTATTTCTTGATTTTCTGGTAGAATATCGTCTTTAGATCTATCTAAACTCCTTTCATCTTCAGTTTCAGTACTTTTCTTATCTCCTACGGGTGAAAATTCAGTCCATCTAGTTAAAGGTTGTTCTTCGAAGATAATATTTCTGGATTTTATGAGTTGTTGTTTTCCTTTACATCATACACGATATCCATCATCATTATCGTAACCAATTAAAACTCCTTTTACCGCTTTTCTCTCCATTTTCTTTCGACATTGTTTGGGAATATGTACGTAACAGGTACACCCTATAACTCTCAAATGCTTGATGTTAGGTATTTTCCCTATCCAAATTCCATAGGGAGATTTTTCATTTACACCAGATATACCTGTTCTATTCAAAATATATGCAGCAGTATGTATCATCTCAGCCCATAAAATTTGCGGTAAATTGTTTCTTGCATTCATGATTGATCTTGCAGTTTCAACAATAGTTCGATTATCTCTTTCTGAACACCCATTTTGCACTGGTGTGTATGGCATGACCAATCTATGCTTAATTCAATTCTTTTGTAAAATTTGTCGAAAAATGCTGCTGGTAAATTCACCTCCATTGTCTGAAAGTAGCTCTATCATTACGTGTCCCGCTATTTTCAATTCATTCAACAGTATTTTTAGTTTTTCTGTTCGCATAAAATGCAGCATTTAGATTGGTCAGTGTTTGCACCACTTAAGAGGTACATCAACTGCGCGATTGGTTCGTGGATGAGAAATCATGCAGGAAGAACAATAATGATCTACGACATACCGAGCATCACGAAAGAAGCCGGTTTTAGGGTTAGCGGAATTTTCCCTTCAAACAGACATATATTTGGTGAAAATGAATTCCTTCCGGCAGCTGGGACAGATAGTCCAAATCCAGAAAACGCTGAATTCATGCTAAACGAAGAAAGAAGACTTGAAGGTGAAAGGTCAAGAGACTGCACCCATAATTTTGATTTAACCGCCAAAATTGAGTTGTACGGATCAGATTCTGGCAATAAGTTTACCCGAACCGTCACGAGAATGCAGAACCTATTTTTCACTACAAGATTTACGTTCTGAACTAAAAGCAGAAAAGCGAGTGGCAAATCGAAAAGGGCGCAAACATGGTTGAGCGACGAATTGGACCGACACACCCAACAAAGAGCAATTAGAAGAAGAATGCAAATAAAAAACAAGAGAACGAACTGGGAAAAAAAGCTACAGAGTTAGGAAGAGCAAAACATCAACTAATGACAAGCCAACGAAACGGGTTGCTGCCAGGGTTTCGACGTGTAGATCTGAGGATGAAACACACTAGTGTGTAGTGAACCTTACTAGAATTCAGATTCAAGGGAAAGATGGATTCAATGTAGTAGATGCAAACACTGGGCTCATGAGGAATGCACTGACAAAGATCCGTTTTAACACGTCAACATTGCGATGATGATCATTAACCTAGTCAGTTAGTTGTGACAGTTGAGCTTATTTCATTGATAGTGTTGTTTGTATTTCTTTTTGATTAATTGTTTCAGTATTTTTAAGGTGCCAAAACATTATAGAATTATTGTTGAAAAAACTGATAATGGAATTTTATTTACTAATAATTTAGAAAATAATTACGAAAAAATGGCACAACCAAACCCCCTACCTAAAAGAAAAGAGGCTAGAACTGACATTCAAAAAAATTGAATTAAATTGTTTAACGATTTCACACATACTATAGCTCTTGCATGGGATACTTTAAACGACTTTAAAAAATCAAATTGAAATTTAAAATTTCAACTAATTAATTAGAGATGTAACGCGACTGATACGACAGACAATTTTGACAATATGCCGGTAATACCATTGGAATTCTTCAACCTTGCAAGTAAAATATTACCTACAAAACACGATGGTTCTCCCGATCAGCTTCAAACAGTGATAGACGCACTGGGTTAGCTCAAATCTAACACAACTGAGCATGCGGCTAACGCCGACCGGTGTGAAGATAGCAGCCAATTTTAGCTGCAAAAATGTTGTGAACTGCTCAATTCGCGGTTTCAGTGGCGTGCAGAATATGTATTGAGTCAAATTCATATTTCGGAGAGCCACCTTTATATTCAACGGGTAGGGGTATATTGGTGTAGAGGACACACTGATTGGAGGGATTTTGCTTACGATGGGGAACAAGGGTTGCAACATCACCCTGAAAACTGAAATAAATTGTAACTTCCAAAGGAAACAAAGAGCCAAGTTAATATTCGGAGGGTAGAAGCATTACAATGTTGAAAACACACTGTTTAAAGAAAATTTGCTTACGATGGGGAACAAGGGTTGAAACGTCACCCCAAAAACTAAAATAAATTGTAAGTTCTAAAGGAAACGAGAAGCCAAGTTAATATTTGGAGGGTAGAAGCATTATAATGTTGGAAACACACTGTTTAGAGGAAATTTGCTTACGACGGGGAACAGGGGTCGAAACGTCACCCCAAAAACTAAAATAAATTGTATCTTCCAAAGGAAACGGGAAGCCAAGTTAATATTTGGAGGGTAGAAGCAATATAATGGTGAAAACACACTGTTTGAAGGAAATTTGCTTACGACGGGGAACAAGGGTTGAAATGTCACCCCCAACACTAAAATAAATTGTAACTTCCAAAGGAAACGAAAAGCCAAGTTAATATTTGGAGTGTAGACGCATTATAATCTTAAAAACACACTGTTTGAAGCAAATTTGCTTACGACGGGGAACAAGGGTTGAAATGTCACCCCCAATATTAAAATAAATTGTAACTTCCAAAGGAAACGATAAGCGAAGTAAATATTTGGAGGGTAGATGCATTATAATGTTAAGAACACACTGTTTGAAGGAAATTTACTTACGATGGGGAACAAGGGTTGAAATGTCACCCCAAACACTGAAATAAATTGTAACTTCCAAAGGAAACGAGAAGCTAAGTTAATATTTGGAGTGTAGACGCATTATAATGTTGAGAACACACTGTTTGAAGGAAATTTGCTTACGACGGGGAACAAGGGTTGAAACGTCACCCCAAAAACTAAAATAAATTGTAACCTCCAAAGGAAACATGAAGCCAAGTTAATATTTGGAGGGTAGAAGAAATATAATGGTGAAAACACACTGTTTGAAGTAAATTTGCTTACGACGGGGAACAAGGGTTGAAATGTCACCCCCAACACTAAAATAGATTGTAACTTCCAAAGAAAACGAAAAGCCAAGTTAATATTTGGAGGGTAGACGCATTAAAATGTTGAAAATATACTGGTCAAAGGAAATTTGCTTACGATGGACAACAAGGGTTGAAATGTCACCCCCAATACTAAAATAAATTGTAACTTCCAAAGGAATCGAAAAGCCAAGGTAATATTTGGAGTGTAGACGCATTATAATGTTGAAAACACACTGTTTGATGGAAATTCGCTTACGACGGGGAACAAGGGTTGAAATGTCACCCCCAATATTAAAATGAATTGTAACTTCCAAATGAAACGAGAAGGCAAGTAAATATTTGGAGGGTAGACGCATTATAATGTTAGAAACACACTGTTTGAAGGAAATTCACTTACGATGGGAAACAAGGGTTGAAATTTCACCCCCAACACTGAAAAAAATTGTAACTTCCAAAGGAAACGAGAAGCCAAGATAATATTTGGAGTGTAGACGCATTATAATGTTGAAAACAAACTGTTTGAAGGAAATTTGCTTACGACGGGAAACAAGGGTTGAAACGTCACCCCAAAAACTAAAATAAATTGTAATTTCTGAAGGAAACGGGAAGCCAAGTTAATATTTGGAGGGTAGAAGCATTATAATGTTGGAAACACACTGTTTTAAGGAAATTTGCTTACGATGGAGAACAAGGGTTGAAATGCCACCCCCAAAATTAAAATAAATTGTAACTTCCAAAGGAAAAGAGAAGCCAAGTTAATATTTGGAGGGTAGACGCATTATAATGTTGAAAACAGATTGTTCAAAGAAAATTTACATACGATGGGGAACAAGGGTTGAAATGTCACCCCCAATACTAAAATAAAATGTAACTTCCGGAGGAAACGGAAAGCCAAGTTAATATTTGGAATGTAGACGCATTATAATGTTGAAAACACACTGTTCGAAGGAAATTTGCTTACGACGGCGAACAAGGGTTGAAATGTCATCCCCAAAACTAAAATAAATTTAAACTTCCAAAGGAAACGAGAAGCCAAGTAAATATTTGGACAGTAGACGCATTATAATGTTAAGAACACACTGCTTACAGGAAAATTTACTTACGATGGGGAACAAGGATTGAAATGTCACCCCCAACAATAAAATACATTGTAACTTCCAAAGGAAACGAAAAGCCAAGTTAATATTTGGAGTGTAGACGCATTATAATCTTAAAAACACACTGTTTGAAGCAAATTTGCTTACGACGGGGAACAAGGGTTGAAATGTCACCCCCAATATTAAAATAAATTGTAACTTTCAAAGGAAACGATAAGCCAAGTAAATATTTGGAGTGTAGACGCATTATAATGTTGAGAACACACTGTTTGAAGGAAATTTGCTTACGACGGGGAACAAGGGTTGAAACGTCACCCCAAAAACTAAAATAAATTGTAACCTCCAAAGGAAACATGAAGCCAAGTTAATATTTGGAGGGTAGAAGCAATATAATGGTGAAAACACACTGTTTGAAGTAAATTTGCTTACGACGGGGAACAAGGGTTGAAATGTCACCCCCAACACTAAAATAGATTGTAACTTCCAAAGAAAACGAAAAGCCAAGTTAATATTTGGAGGATAGACGCATTATAATGTTGAAAATATACTGGTCAAAGGAAATTTGCTAACGATGGAGAACAAGGGTTGAAATGTCACCCCCAATACTAAAATAAATTGTAACTTCCAAAGGAATCGAAAAGCCAAGGTAATATTTGGAGTGTAGACGCATTATAATGTTGAAAACACACTGTTTGATGGAAATTTGCTTACGACGGGGAACAAGGGTTGAAATGTCACCCCCAATATTAAAATGAATTGTAACTTCCAAATGAAACGAGAAGCCAAGTAAATATTTGGAGGGTAGACGCATTATAATGTTAAAAACACACTGTTTGAAGGAAATTCACTTACGATGGGAAACAAGGGTTGAAATTTCACCCCCAACACTGAAAAAAATTGTAACTTCCAAAGGAAACGAGAAGCCAAGATAATATTTGGAGTGTAGACGCATTATAATATTGAAAACACACTGTTTGAAGGAAATTTGCTTACGACGGGAAACAAGGGTTGAAACGTCACCCCAAAAACTAAAATAAATTGTAATTTCTGAAGGAAACGGGAAGCCAAGTTAATATTTGGAGGGTAGAAGCATTATAATGTTGGAAACACACTGTTTTAAGGAAATTTGCTTACGATGGGGAACAAGGGTTGAAATGCCACCCTCAAAATTAAAATAAATTGTAACTTCCAAAGGAAACGAGAAGCCAAGTTAATATTTGGAGGGTAGACGCATTATAATGTTAAAAACAGATTGTTCAAAGAAAATTTACATACGATGGGGAACAAGGGTTGAAATGTCACCCCCAATACTAAAATAAAATGTAACTTCCGAAGGAAACGGAAAGCCAAGTTAATATTTGGAGTGTAGACGCATTATAATGTTGAAAACACACTGTTCGAAGGAAATTTGCTTACGACGGCGAACAAGGGTTGAAATGTCATCCCCAAAACTAAAATAAATTTAAACTTCCAAAGGAAACGAGAAGCCAAGTAAATATTTGGACACTAGACGCATTATAATGTTAAGAACACACTGCTTACAGGAAAATTTATTTACGATGGGGAACAAGGATTGAAATGTCACCCCCAACACTAAAATAAATTGTAACTTCCAAAGGAAACGAGAAGCCAAGTTAATATTTGGAGTGTAGACGCATTATAATGTTGAAAACACGCTGTGTAAAAGAAATTTGCTTACGATGGGGAACAAGGGTTAAAATGTCACCCCCAAAAGTAGAATAAATTGTAACTTCCAAAGGAAACGAGAAGCCAAGTTAATATTTGGAGGGTAGAAGCATTATAATGTTGAAAACACACTGTTCGAAGGACATTTTCTTACGCCGGGGAACAAGGGTTGAAATGTCATCCCCAAAACTAAAATAAATTTTATCTTCCAAAGGAAACGAGAAGCTGAGTTAATATTTCGAGGGGAGAAGCAATATAATGTTGAAAACATACTGTTTAAAGGAAATTTGCTCACGACGGGGAACAAGGATTGAAATGTTCTCAATATTGGCTTCTTCGAATGTGACATGTTTTCCAAGTATGGTGTTATTTAAATTAGCTACAATTTCTGTCATTTTAAATGTTTTAAGTATTATTCACACTATACTATCATTTACATTCCGATTTGGCGTTACTCTTATAATCGATCCCTTCTTATAGTCAAGCAGCTATCAAAGCATTGAGCTCCTATGTCATTGACTCAAAGTTGGCATGGGAGTGCCGAAGAAAACTTAATGAATTTGGCAAGAATAACAGGGTCTCTTAGTCTGGGTTCCTGGCCACTCGGGAATCACAGGAAATGAAGAGGCCAATGCACTTGCCAGGAAAGGAGCACAAACGCCCTCTATTGGCCCGGAGCCTTTCTGTGGTGTAGGAAAAAAGAGTTTCGGAAAAAGGAGGAAACCGAAAGAGAAGCACTCTGGCGGTGCCTTCCTGGGTTGGAACATTCTAAAAAGTTCCTGCGGAACTTTGACACTGCTAGATCCAAAAAATATTTGGATCTCAGTAAAAATAAGCTACAGCTCCTCACGGGCTTTCTTGCAGGACACTGCTGCCTTAGGAAGCACCTAATGAGAATAGGTCTAGCAGAAGTAGCGAGAACAGCTCTGATAGGGGGGGCACAATAAACCTTAGGTTTCAGTGCATTGTAACGCCGGTAAAATCTAAACTAATCTAATCTACTCTTATAATTATCACCAAAAATTGAAACAATTTCTAGTTTTTCTTCGGTGGATAAAACAGCTTGAGTATAAAATCAGTCATTCATGACCTGATTCATATTTATTATAACTCAATCCAGCTTTGCCTTTTTCCCAAACGAGGAAAGGATCAGTTCATTAGAGATTACAGTTATGAAGAGTTCGTAACAACATTTTTGGATAGTGCAAATAATTTCAACACTTCGAGGTTTGGAAATGATTAGTTGAAAGTCTGTCAACAAATTGTACGAAGTATATCCAAAAACATTGAAAAATCGGAAGTTTGTTTAAATCATTTCAAAGAACCATTCGACTGTATTAATTTAACAGAAACGTGGAAAATCCAGAACCAGCATTTTTTCGATTTAGACGGATATGAGTCAGTCTATAATCAGGGAATCAGGGAACAATAAACCAAAATGATGGCGTTATAGTTTATATAAGGAACACTAGGAAATATAAAACAAACATCATTAAGTTAGGTCCGTGCAAATAATAAGTTTTGATCGATATGGGCGAATGTATAAAAATTGCCTGTATATACAGGCCTCCATCCACCAACGAAAAAGAATTCGTTTTGGAACTCCAAAACTACCTGGGTCAACAACGGTACAATGAACATTACTTTGCAATATTAGGCGATATAAATATAAATCTCTTTTCAGACAATAACCTGACTAATGATTACCTTGATATCCTCAGTGAATTCAATTACTCGTCGACGGTCAATATCAGTACAAGGACACAAGATGAATCGAGTACCTACATCGACCATATATTTGTTAGGGCTCAAGATGGCGATTTAGAAAACAAATGTTCTGCGTTTGTTTTAGATAATCACATATCCGACCATAAAGCCACTATAATGTCTTTAAAACTAACAAATGAAAATGTTCGAACTAAAAACCATCATCAGGCGAACATCTCAAAACGTATTAATTATAAAAAATTAAAAATAAACTTAACAGAAATAAATTGGGACACTTTGTACGACATGAATGACCCCGTACTAGCTAATTCATTTTTCTCAACAAAAATCTTTGGAATTATAAAAGACAGCACTGTGACATTCAAGAAAAGCAAATTAAACAAAAAAAAAGATTGGATTACAAAAGGAATTATTAATTCAATTATCAGTAGAGACCGCTTATTCAAAGAATATCAAAAGAACAAAAACAATTTGGAACTGAAACAGATATTTATTACTCATAGAAATAAACTCAATACATTAATAAAAATAACCAAAGAAAATTATCATAGTGCTGAAATAGAAAAAAGTAAAAATAATCCCAACCAGCTATGGAAAGTTATCAATTGTATAACAGGACACCAAAATGAAAATATTGTTATAAATAGTGTGTTGAAAGAGGATAATAGCCTCACCGAAACAGATTTCGAAATGGCAGAAACATTCGCGAATTTTTTTACCAAAGTTGGACCAGATCTCGCAAAACACATTAAAACCCCATTATCACCACCTCCATCCGTAAAAATTAATCCCAACTCCATGTTGTTGACACCTACCACGGAAGAAGAAATATTTGACATAATAAACAGTCTAAAAAATCATAAGGCGCCTGGAGTCGACTGCATTACATCCGAAACCCTAAAAGAAATAGCGTGGGAAATTTCATCCCCATTGTCATTTATCATCAACCTCTGTTTTGAAAAAGGTGTTTGTCCTCCCGAACATCAAATATCTGTCATTAAACCACTCCATAAATCGGGTAATAAACAAATTATATCAAACTACAGACCACTATCTTTGATTAATAGCTTTGCAAAAGTTTTCGAAAAAACGATAAAATCACGCCTAGAGTCATTTATGAAGAAATTCGGATTGTTGAACGAAAATCAATTTGGATTTCAAAAGAACCGATCAACGGAGGATGCAATTTTAGCCTTGACGTCTAGAATGTATGGAGCCGTCGATAACACCAAACCTGCATTATGTATTTTTCTTGACCTTGCTAAGGCATTTGACACCGTAGACCATGCACAATTATTGGGGGCGTTGCAAAATATGGGTTGTACAGGACGTGTTCACGAGCTTTTTAGAAGTTACATCTCAAACCGCCAACAAATTATCAAAATCAATATCAGTAATGTTAAGGAAGTGGAATGTGGAGTACCACAAGGTACCGTTTTAGGTCCACTATTATTTATAATTTACATAAATAGCTTGCATAATATCAATACCAGCGGAAAAATCTTCAGTTTTGCTGACGATACTGCAGTGCTTTATACCGCTAACTCATGGAATGATCTGAAACGGAATGCTGAGAATGATTTCACTAAATTCAATCACAAGTTGTTGACGATCAATTTCAAAAAAACCATGGACTTCCACTTTCAAGCTACGTGAATGGGGTCACCTGACTTCGATACACTAGATATTACATATGACAACCAAATTATTGAAATTAAACTGACAGATAAAATGAAATATTTAGATGTCACAATAGATCGCCACTTGAGGTGGAATATTCACATTGAACAAGTCAGTAATACGCTTCGGACAATGATATATAAATTCAAATATCTTGCTGAAGTAATGAAAGTACCTCAATTGAAAATGGACTATTTTGGCCTTGTTGACTCTAGGATAAGTTATGGTATATTAGGGTGGGGAGGACTCGCTTCATCAAATCTGGAGAGGATCAATGTACTGCAAAACTTGTTTCTGAAAATTATTTTGAAAAAGGACAGTAACTTTTCAAGTGATGCTCTCTATGAAGAAAGTAGAATACTTGACCCACGTCAGATTTATTTTTATAAAATAGCATTGTGTTGTCAAAAAAACAAGAATAAGTTCTTGCTTGTTTCTCATATTTATGAGACCAGAAATAAAACCAATAAAAGATTTGCCCTATCAACTTCAAATAGAACTGTTGGACAAAAATGTTACACCTTTCTTGCCCTTAGAGTCTTCAACTACCTTCCCCATCAATTGAAAAGTATAGTTAATTATAATTTATTCAAATCGAAGCTTAAGCAGTTTATTTTGATAGAAGATAGAAGAAAAATACACTATATAATGAAGAATAAAATGAATGTATAGAGTAGCACTTGAAATTTAACATTTGACTTTCTGCTTATGTTTAGTAGTCCCGTCTTTATTGGTATTGAAATTGGAAATTGGAACTCGTAACAATTTTTTTAGCGGACAGCCTCTAGGCTTTGTTAATTTGTCACTAATAGGCATACACTTACTGTTAGTTAAGAAAACATAATGTACTACACCGAAGTTGTTACCAACTCTTTAATGATGTTCCGCATATTTCGCAAAAGTCCAACGCAGACAGCCCTTTAACTTTGCGGTTTTGCGGATTTGTGCTGAGCATTCTTGATATGTTTCAAAATAATATTGTGATAATTAGTCTAAACACATTTTTATTGTATACACTATCCGCAGACAGCCAATTAGGCTTTGCGGTTTCTTTTTGTTTATTTGTTAGATTATTTATGTTATTATATATTTTTTGTATTGTACAAATAAACATTATTATTATTATTCTTACACAATTACCACCATACTTCTTTACCTAATTTAAAACCTGAACGGTTTAATGCAAAGATATCACAATCAAAATTTATTTATGGCAACTTGAAACCATAATGCTAAATACAGAAATACCAAACAACTGAACCGGTTAATTTTTAGTTTTTACCATAGGTACCTGGAATTTTATATTTAGACATTAATTTCTTCAAACTTTTGCTGGAAACATTTTTGCGTGGTGAAACGTAGTAAAACTCCCTAATATGTATGCCAAATATTACCGAAACAAAATAATATTTACTGGGTGTTTGGGGTTCTATGTCAATAAGTATATTTACCTGTTGCTAGAACTCCAGCGAACACCCAACACTGCCCATATTTAACTGGCTTTTTCTTTTTATAATATTTCTGTAATATTTCTCTGCTACCTATCCATTTCGTAGGCGGTGTTCCTCCACTGTGATCCGTTGTCCAATTTCCCATAACTGCCCCATTATCGTCTGGAGAATTCACTGCAGCAGCTAACGCCCTAAAAGATTAATAATAGCAACAGTATACAAATTTAGACAAAAAAACAAAATATTTGTTTGACAGTATAGAGAGTTTCTTCTTCTTTTCATGAAATCTGCTCTCTGCTTTTGCTGACTTTTAGATGTAACTCTCTTCTTCTCCAAAATTATCTTCACACCTTCTACTCTCTGTTCAAGCATCCTACTGCTGCAGATTCCACAAGAGTATTTATAACAAATTATTGTTGAAACTGCAACAAGAACTTGCTCCAGATCACGTGAAAATCTATTTGCGTCACTAGTTTTGTTAGATTTCTACGATATTTCTCGTTAATTATGAGGAAATGGTTAGTTTGTCATCCAGTTTTGTATACGAGGGAATAAATCAAAATATATAATTCTAATGATTACCTGGTGATCATCACAGGATCTGATCTCAGTTTTACTTTGATTTTTGATACAACATTTATTAAATACAAAGAACATTCCAAAATATCTTTATCAAATTGACTATATTTCCATATCACAGGGCGGAGTCTGTTATAAGTCCCTCTCCAAATCAAACCAGTGTCATTAAGTACAGTTTCTTCCCTCCATTCACTCGATTTAAGATAAACTTGATCGTGCACACACCAAGGATTGAAAAGAAGATGAATTCCTGAAAATTGGCGCTGATTAGGTAATTAGAACATTTTTTTGCGGGGAATCAACTTTAAGTTAGACTCACCAGTCTCCCAACTATAACTAAAAGCTCCAGAATCATTAATCAGTTTTGTATCTACTTCCATACACCATTTCCCAACTATAGCATCTGGAGGGGTTGTAACTTGTATCGAAATAATACAATCTTGGGCTTTTTCTAAGATCACATTCCATGACAAGTTTTTATCAGATTTTGTTAGAAGCGGAACTCCTACTAAAGAACCATTACCATGAGACAATCTTTCTTCGCCTAAAAAAGTTGAGCATTTAAATTGAGCTGAGCTGATTCACCTGACGAAACCTTCGAAATTTGCAAGAAACATAGTTTGCCACCCATACAACTCTTGATTTCATAAATAGTCACACGTGCAAGAAAAGGGATATATGATACCCAGAACCCTTTCTAGGAAAGGCTTGAAGTGCCATCAACAAAAAGAGAATTGTTTTCTTGAGAAACTGTCAAGAAGTTTTTATGAGCGGAAATGCATGAGGATATATTTCGACCGTGGCCAATAATCCTTGAAGATTCTGAGAGGAACCTACAAGGGATCACACTGGTTCACGCCGCACCAACAATAGAGAGCTATGGAACGGCCAGCCGGCCGGATTTGACATTTCTAGATCATTTTTATGGGGATATTTAAAAAGCAAAGTGTGTGTGAATAGCCCACAGACTATGAATTAACAGAATATGAAAAATATTGGAAAAATCTTGAATGCATTTACTTTAAAAATGGTGCCTCGTTTGAGAAACTGTTCTCTCTTTGCAGAAAATGCCACTTTCGTCACTGATTAAACAATATACTATTCTATGAACAGCTAATATGTGAGCCAACAAAAACAGTCGATTTAATTTTATAACAACAATATTGAACATACCCTTTAAATTTCTCTTTAAGTATTGTTTTCTGTTTATGGTGCAATAATTAGAAAATAAAAATGTTTTTCCCAATTTTTTCACATTAACGGGCGTAAAAACGCTCCCGGTGCAGGTTTTTAGTATTCAAATAAAATTTAATTATGAACTTCCGTTACTTACCATCGACGAAAAATATAAATGAGATACCATCTTTAGTTACGTCGTAAGGTCGATTTAAAGTAATATCCAATTGAAAACTTTGACCTCTTCTCACTACTAATTGAGGATAATATTCACGCTCCATTAAATCATATCGAGTCGTATGATGAAATGGCCCGTTGATCTTTATGCAAGCATCTATATTCCGTATAATTAGAATATCTGGTTCTTCTATCACATCGTTTTCTACATCTCCTGTAAAAAAACAATGGAAATGTAAATAAATTCAAAATGAGCAAGAAATAATTTATCTGTAGTAATTTACATACAGTGTTTCCCAGCATTCGGAGAGGCTCATAAGAATAAAACGAATCCCGAAAATATTCAATTTTTTTCTTCGCTATTGGGAAATAAATTTAACAATAATGATTTCTTAATGAAATTAACTGTCTCGACCCTTACTTCGTGGAATCTACTCACATTAGTGTTTTAAATGAAACTCAATGTTTCTCGCTAATTCCACAATATAATGAAAAATGTGGAAAATTCTAAAAAATTGACAATTGCTTCGATAACTGAATATCATCGTCCGAATGACAGAAGTTACATTTCATTTGATGCCTACCTGAAGTTTAGTAGTTATTTTTGGCTAGACCAAGAAGTTGATTGGCTTAATATACCTTAATAGAAAAAAGAAGAAGATGTGATATTACAAATATTGGAGCTTAGATATTATTAGCCCTATGGTGATATCCTGGATATCATTTTTCCAATTAATATCAGTATAACTGTGGAATGATATAGAAAACCAGGAAAAATATATCTGCCGATCTTTACAATTATCACTTAAGAAGACAGTTTAATAGTGGAGAACTCCCTAGATTTATCTGTTCATTGACGACTTCATATTGTGGGTTTCTTAAGTGTCTTCTAATTTCCAACTCTTCAAGGAAATACAGTTCTTGTTTCTTATCCCAAATATGTAGTACCTCTAGTTCTGTGTTAGGTGTCAATGAATGATTGGTGTCAAGTAGATGTTTTGCGTAATGGGATTTATCTGGTTGTTTTAATCTGTATGGTCGTATGTGTTCACTGTATCGGATTTAAAAATTTCTAAGGGTCTGACCCAAATAGACGGCATTACATTCTGGACATTTGAGTTTATATATACCTGAATTCTTTAATGGTGGTATTTTTGTTTTTACATTTAAATAAATGTTTAAAGTACAGC
This sequence comes from Galeruca laticollis, assembly GCA_963921935.1. NCBI lineage: Eukaryota > Metazoa > Arthropoda > Insecta > Coleoptera > Chrysomelidae > Galeruca > Galeruca laticollis. The sequence continues at coordinate 207,627,490 of OY998175.1, read as the reverse complement.
ATACCACCAAAACTTACGAATAATATCAAACAAATTATAGCTACAGAGTCAGAAATAGCTTTAGACTCCAATTCAAATAATTTTCTTTATGAGAAATTAGAAAATTGCCAATTTAATCAGAAATATTGAACTTTCAAAAGTTAAACGTCAAACAGAAAATGACATTACAGTTTTAAATGCAATCAAAAAGAAAGTAGAAGATAATAACCTAACAGTTACAAAATCTGATAAGGGTGTCATATTGACAACTGAAAATTATAATTCAAGAATTTTCAACTTTGTAGAATCTAGCGATGTAAAAGTTCTTAGAGCAGACCCAACAACAAAGTTTTCTAACAATGTAAGGGATATTGTTAATAATTTAAATTATATTTTAAGTGATTACGAAAAGAGGTCCATCATAAATAAGAATCATCATTGTCCACAATTATATGGAACCGTTATATTACATAAAATAACGAAACCAATTAGACCTGCAGTTTCTTATGTTAATACTCCTAATAATATATTGGCAAAAAAGCTTAACAATATACTTAATACTTACGGATATGCATCTAAATACTCAATTAGAAATTGAATAGAACTAATCAAAAAATTAAAAGCATTCAACTTACAAGATAACTCTAAATTCATTTCATTTGACGTTCCTAATAGAGCAAGAGCCCGTGAGGACCAGACCTTCGGATTTTTATAAAAGCTGAAAGTTTTTGTATGTATGTCCCCAATACAGGTAAGAATGATCCCCGCCCATGAAACCTGGGTAGTGGTGGCTTTGGCACGTAACAGGTAGCAAAGGTGTATAAAATTCCACCTCAAATTTATCAATTTATAAAACTCAATTTTTTTATATTGTACTCGTAATAATATTAAAACTCGCGTTGTTCATTGCCAGACACTTATTATAGTTACAACCCCCTGCCGGACACCCCTAAACTATTATAATTTGTAATTATACTTACGTTATATTATAAAAGCTAAATTTTATATATATTTTTTGGACAACTATCAAATAATGTTTCCTTAGTCGCCAGACAGTTTCGAGGGTTCTATCGTCCTGCCAGACGTATGAAATGTGTAAAATAGTTGTGAATGAGAGGAGCATATGCAGCAACGGGTGCGAGTGAAATAGAGCGTGCAGTCTATTGCGATCTTTTACTGCACATCTACTGTTGTTTATTCCGAATTATCTAGTAATATTTTTTTCAATTTTTCTCACTTTTTTCTTTCACAAAATATACAAACAACCTCTTTATGATTATTACCAGCAATATTATCAGTCGAAGTATTTACGTCCTGAGTTACAATATTATTATCACTAACATCCGGTTCAAAAACATCAGAAATATCTTGAAGAGCTGAAGATTGTAGACATGTAGATTCAGAAATTGGAGTTGGTTGAGGTCTCGTGGAAGACTCTGTAGATACAGGCTGTAAATAAGATTCATCTTGAGATGTTGACGGTTGTGCTTCTATTGACTGGGAAAATAAAATTTGTTGAGATATTGTTGAAGATTCTATTGATGAAGACTCTGAATCAGGTGGTTCTGTACTCAAATCTGGAATCGACGATGAAGTTGGAAGTGTTTGTCTGTAACCACACAACTTGCTTGTTTTTTTTTTCTTTTTTTTTCAGTACTTAAAGGTTCAGTGCTGAAGTATTTTTTCATTAGACCTGTGAATGCTCTATAACATGATCTGCGATAACAAATCTCTGAATATTCACTAGGTAAAATAATGTCTTTGTATTTGAGTTTGTCTATTTTTCTTATTTTTAGAATGTTCTGATATTTTTTTAAAGTCTTCTCGGAAAATATTATTATATCTTCACCACTTTTTTTACAAACAAAGCAAACTATTTTTACTTCTTCTTCACTCATAATAACTTTTTATTACAACTAGATCACATTTATTTTATAAATTACGCAGAAAAATAATATGACGTTTAATAGACGTTTGATATACGTTTACTATGTGCATAATTGCGCACTACATAATACACAACGAGTAGCTAATGCGCAGTAAAAGATCGCAATAGACTGCACGCTCTATTCCACTAGCACCCGTTACTGCATATGCTCCTCTCACAACTATTTTACACATTTCATACGTCTGGCAGGACGATAGAACCCTCAAAACTGTCTGGCTACTAAGGAACCATTATTTAATAGTTGTCCAAAAAATATATATAAAATTTAGCTTAATATAACGTAAGTATAATTACAGATTATAATAGTTTAGGGCTGTCCGACAGGGGGTTGTAACTATACTAAGTGTCTGGCAATGAACAACGCGAGTTTTAATATTATTACGAGTAAAATATAAAAAAATTGAGTTTTATAAATTGATAAATTTGAGGTGGAATTTTATACACCTTTGGTACCTGTTACCTGCCAAAGCCACCACCCAGATTTCATGGGCGTGAATAATTCTTACCTGTATTGGGAATATACATAGAAAAACTTTCAGCTTTCATAACAATCCGTAGGTCTGGCCCTCACGGGCTCTTGGACTATAATATGTTCATTGAAATTCCTCCTAAAGAATGTCTAATACTTGTAAGAAAATTACTAGAAGATAAAAATATTAATCCAGGAATAATATCAGATATACTTAATTTATTTGATGTATGTATTAATCAGAATTATTTCACTTTTGACAATAACATATATATTCAAAATGAAGGTTTACCAATGGGAAGCCCTATATCACCTATTTTGGCAAACATTTTTATGGACAGTTTAGAAAAAAAAATCTTTGAAAGTAATATTTAAAAAAAAATGTTTTATTTTGGTATAGGTATGTAGATGACATATTAGCTTGTTTTATAGGTAGTGAACGTTAATTAGATATATTTTTCAACCACATTAATAGTTTACACCCAAAAATTGAATTCACATTAGAAGTTGAAGAAAATAACTCAATCATTTTTCTTGATTTGCAAATTCAAAGAGTTAATAATGTACTTGATTATTCAATTTACCGAATACCAACACACACTAATGTGACAATTCCATATAGTTCCAATCACCCCATGGCACATAAGCTAGCGGCATACAATTATACATACAGCATTTTCAGTTCCTATGAACAAATGTAATTTTTATAGAGAGATTCGTACAATTAGACAAATAGCAACATCCAATGGTTGTCCATTACATATGATAAATAAGCTAATTAATAAAAAAGAGGAAAAAGTAGCATTACAACTAATATTCCCTAAACAAACTGAATAAATAAAAACAGAAATTAACGTAAGTGCAAAATTGTTAAATGGAAAAACAAAAATACCACCATTAAAGAAATCAGGTATATATCAACTCAAATGTACAGAATGTAATGCTGTCTATTTGGGTCAGAGCCTCAGAAATTTTGGAATCCGATACAGTGAACACTTACGAGCATACAGATTGAAACAACTAGATAAATCCCATTCCGCAAAACATCTACTTGACACCAATCATTCATTGACACCTAACACAGAACTAGAAGTACTACATATTTGTGATAAGAAAGAAGAACTGGATTTCCTTAAGAAACCCACAATATGAAGTTGCCAGTGAACAGATAAATCTAGGTAGTTCTCCACTATTAAACTGTCTTCTTAAGTGATAATTGTAAAGATCAGCAGACATAGTTTTCGTGGTTTTCTATATCATTGCACAGTTATACCGATCTTAATTGGAAAAATGATATCCAGGATATCACCATAGGGCTAATAATATCTCAGCTTCTTTATTTGTAATATCACATCTTCTCCTTTTTCCTATTAACATATATTTAGTCAATCACAAGGACTTCTTGGTCTAGCCAAAAATAACTACTAAACATCAGGTAGGCATCAAATGAAATATAACTTCTGTCATTCTGACTATGATATTCAGTTATCGAAACAATTGTCAATTTATTAGAATTTTCAACATTTTTCATTATATTGTGGAATTAGCTAGAAACATTGAGTTTCATTTGAAACCCTAATAATGATTTCAATAAATCTTTCTATATATTTCTATTCAGTTTTACAATCCCTGGCGTTTTATTTATTAAAGTTATTTTCACTGTTTAAAGAATCAAAATGTAATAATTATCAAGAAATACTTGGCTTGAAATAAAAATATCATGACTAAGATTTCATCTGTTTCAATGTTAAACAATTGAACGTCACATAAGTCAAAAATAACTCATTCTGTTTAGTTAACGTCCAGTACTAAGATTTAGTAAGAAGTTCACCTTGACTTAGTAAAGATAGCTCAATGAACAAATTTGGCGTTGGAGGAAGTGATTTAAAACAGGACGGTAATAAGAAGAAACTACAGGAATACTTATAAAATTCAGTCATAATTTAATAATTAGTGAAGTGTATTTGTCATAGTGAAGGAAACAAATTTAGATGGAAGCTACGTGCTCATTACTTATTTCATTCCTTTGATGTATTGATTATTAATACAAAATCTTATTGTAAAATTAATTCAAGTCATGTATTCAGTGAATCTAATTCATATTTTCATGGCGTTGATAATAATACAGAAATCTTTATTTTCTGAGAGTTGACTTGATGCTTCCAATATTAAATATAGATTTGACGATAAATCAGCAATGTCATTATTACCTAAGTACATAAATAGAATTCGTTTAATAGGTTTCACTCTTTAACCTATTTTCGAAATACAGAGATTTGGAATGAAAAAATGAATGAAACTTCTAAATCACTTTTATTTAAATTTATTTTCAGCTAGTTATATCGATTTCAAAATCACGTTTTTTGTAAATAAACACTTTAAATGATTGTCGTACTTTTCAATGAATTACGTACTTTAGCCTCAAAGTTACTTTTTGAAATACTAACGAAGGTTGTCCCGAGTAAAACCTATATCCGAGCTATACAGTGTGTCCCACGACGTTTTGACAGTCCAAATGTTCGAATACTGTTCATATGACATGTATGAAATTTGGCAGATATAAACAGTTGAAACTGATGCTTATATTTGTTATAAAATGGCTACCGTTTGTCCTGTCATTTCGGGTCACGTGACACCAACATAATTTTTTTAAATGGGACAACCGTTATAATATTACAATTTTAGATATATCATTCAAACACCAATTCAACGATATCACATTTGTCATCATTGTATTGTGTAGTAATGATATTAAGGGCGATTTATCTTTACTAAATTTATTAAAGCAATATTTTGCACTCAAAAATTTAGGTGGCTTTGAAACAAATAAATAGTTGTGACAATATCGGTTGTCAATCATCATTGTTAAGTGAAGTTTATTCAAGAACTGTCATTAATTATTAGTCATAATATTGTGAAGACACTATAATAATAAGTAAATAATGCCTTCTTTTTGTACTTACGATGAATATGTTGACATGCTACTTATTTTTGGAGAATGTGAAAAAAAACAAAACTCATGTTCAAGATTTGTACAGAAATCGTTTACCTCATAGAATATCTCCAAGCAAAAATACTTTTGTTTATGTCGAACGAAAGCTAAGAACTGTTATTTTTTCGAAGCGGTAAAAATCAAGTTCCTCGTCAAAATACCGCTCAGACAGACAATGTGATAAATATTTTGGCATATCTTCAAGTAAATCCACACACCTCAATACGATTTCTTGAACAAGAATTACAAATATGTAGAAGTTCAATACAAAGAGTATTAAAAAAACACAAATACCGTCCTTATAAAATACATTTAACACAGGGTTTAGTTCCTGCAGATCCTGAAAATAGAATAAATTTTATTGCTGAAATGTTAATACAAAGTAATGATGACCATTTTTTTTTTAGAAAAAATATTATGGATTGATGAAAGTAGATTTCATAACAATGGTATTGTTAATCGCCATAATTGTCATTATTGGTCGCAGGAGAATCCAAAGTGCTTGCGCGAAACCAGTTTTCAAACAATATGGTGAATCAATGTTTGGTGCGGATTATTTAACGGTCGGATTGGTCCCTATTTTTCTGAAGAAACATTAACGGGGCAAAGATACTCAAGCTTTTTCCAAAATACTCTTCCAGAATTACTTGAAGATATTCCCTTACATGATGGGCAAACAAAGTGTTGGCCGCTAGATTGAGCATATTCTCACTTTTTGGACCAGTTAGGGAATAACACATTTCCTGAAAAATCGATTGGTCGAAAAGGTGAAATTCTGTGGCCACCCCGTTCTACGGATATTACACCCTTAGATTTCTCTCTCTGGGGTTACTTCAAAGGTCGAGTTTATGTCACACCCCCGATTGATTTAGAGGATAAAATAAATCAGGCATGTCGGACCATAACACCCGAAATGATTACAACAGCACTTACAAGAAATCTTTTAACAAGGTTCCAAGATTGCGACCACGCACATGATCACCAATTTGAACATTTTCTTTAATTTTTTTAATTACTTGTACTTTTCAATTCCCTATGTTACGTTTTTTAATAAAATAATTTATACAGATGTTCATTTAATTGCCCCTATTATCATGACTGCACAATACAATGATCTCAAGTGTGGTATCGTTGAATTTGCTTTGGAATGATATATCCAAAATTGCACTATTATATCGGTAGTCCCATTTAGAAAAATTGTGATGGGGTCACGTGACCGGAAATGACAGGAGAAACGGAAGTCATTTTATATCTGCCAAATTTCATACATGTCGTTGGAACGGTTTTCGAGAAATTGGACTGTCAAAACGTCGTGGGACACCCTGTTGTATATCGATTATGTATAAGAAATATAGCTTAACACCCACCTTTTTTAAAATTTATATCCAAGTGCTGGAAAATAAAAACAGCAGGTATAGGAATCCAGATGGATGAGAAGTACCTAACAACACTCTTATTCAATTGTTCGCTGTTATTATATATAGCTAGTGACTAGCACAATGTTGACTATGTGATGAGAAAAATAAAAGAGGAATTCGATGCATGGGGTCTAACTATAAACATAGATAGGACAAAATATTTCAAAGTAGAAGGCACAGATCTACATTTACACAAACTAAAAATATATAGTCAAATCAAATAGTTGGAAAGCATTATTTCGGCAAACAGAATACCAATAAAAGATATAGAAAGTATAGCACAGCAACGAAAAAGAGCCATCCGATTATTTAACTCGCTTCTCTGGTCAATCAAAATAAAAAGAAAAACAAAACTGACAATCTATACATCTATTGTAGAGCCTATTTTAATTTATGGGTTGAGTGTAAATGATGTCAATTTGCAGAGGAGGGAAACTAGATGATAGAGACAGCCGAAATGGATTAATTAAGGAGAGCATGCCATAATTCCAGATTGCAGGTACACACGTGTAATGAGAATGGAGAATATGTGATGGCCAAAGATAGCAGAACAGGAGAAGGAGAAGAAGAGGAAGACCGACATAGAAGGAATCAGGAACAATATGAGAGATGGAGCCACCGAAGACGATGACTGGAAGGATGGAAAGAAATGGGAGAGGCGGCACCAGCCGTAGGACCTCCGACTATACATATTATGTACTTTATCACATTTCGATTAATGAATATTTTCGTTTAAACAGTGAAACCACTGGAAGAAAGTGTGCACAAACTTTCTAAGTAAGTTTTTCATATGGAAGCCTTTATCTATTATTAGCAAAATTCAATGACTTAGAAGAATAATTGACTTTACAAGGTACGCCCATCAACATTTATATCCATAAAGTGAAAATCATATGACACAAATAATATATTGGCTGAAAAGATAATATTAAGAAGATTTCGCAAGCTTGAGCGACGAAGATTGTGAAGTGAATAATCAAGCTATCCAAGCAACAAGAATAACTTCACAACTCAAAATGTTTTAGGTATCTTCGGACGACCTTCTACCTTAATAAAAATGAGCAACTTATATTTTGCTTGCTTCCAAGAAAGAATACTACTTAAAAACATCCATTGGTAGGTACTCTGAAGTCTAAGGCTAACATATATCTGCAAATATTTATTGAGAGGCAACCAGACATTGAAAGAAATTAGTGTATTCGAATATTTCATCCTCAAATTAATTGAAATATCGGAATTTATGAGATAATTTTAATTTTATATAGTGAAATTGTTGGTGTAACAAACGTAAGTAAAAAAAATCCCAATGTCACAAGAGTGGACATGCTTATTTAAAGTAACATTTTTGCATCCAATCAAATACAGAAAATACAATTTTTTTTTAGATAAAATTCGGAATTTTCTTAAATAAATATTTTTATGTACGTTTTAGAAAAAAAAGTTAAGGTCTATACAAAATTTAACTAACTTTTTAGCGTCAGATCAAAATCAAAGGAAATATGATTTTTTTTCAATGTTGACAGACCGCCATTATGTTTCTAGCGGGTCGATTTGGCCCGTTAACGAACTCGTCTAAGATTTTGGCCCAACGGATGTTTGTAGCGAGTACTTACAAATTCCTTATAACACATACATCATTTATATACACACACACTTGTAAACTTCTCTACGCATGGTAACAGGTGACGTAATAGTCATAGATGACGTCACAGTGCCACTCTGGCCAATAATTTTGAATAGGACCTCATGGCAAGTGATATCTCGTTTGAAAGGCATTGACATTGGCTACATAGCCATATTAATTTTGTTTGGGTTTAAATTAATTTTGACGTATAAATTAAATAAATACCAAAATTATTGAAATTATTTTTTTAAATTTGATCAATCAAATATCAACAATGGATTCTTATAGCAAGTGATCGAAATGTGCTCCGTCTACTTCCTGACAGTAATTGACAGTTATTGGTCTTTTCTTTTTCAACTATATATTGTTCATTTTGTATTCTTGGGTTTAAGGACTATGCATAAAGATATTCAACTTGTAGTTAATACATTTATATTCAACGTTTTGGTCTTACTAAACTGAACTTAAAGAAATGGTACAGGCTACAATAAGAATTTCAAAAGCAAATCAAATAAATCTTACCTTCAACAGAACGGTAATTTGATGATTTAACATACTTTATACATATTTAGGACGTATCCCATAATAGAATAAAACTGACACTTAAACAAAACGATCATTTTAAATCGATGTCTGTCATGTTTTGATTGTAAAATTTATAGATTCATCCAAAATTATAAAAATATTTTTGGAATTTCAATTGAAATGTCAAAAATAAAATAATTGTGTCAATTTTTTGTGGATTTTATATATATTTGAGGTCCCCTTAATTTATGGAGTCCCATGTTGATGCGCCAATGGTTATGGAAAATTCCGATTTATTATTTTCAAATATTTACAAATTTTCAAATGAATTCTAACCAAAGTAACAATAATAAAAACTTACCCAAATATCTTTGGTTTTATAATCTTATTAAATACATTTTCAAATCCCCTCCTGCGACTACGTTCTCAAATTATTTCTTTATTTGACCCCTTTTTTGACCTATGTTCAACTTGCTGATGCCTGCTCCCGAATTCTACTCAACTTTTAAATCTCTGAACCCGTATAACAATTTTCAATTTCATCTTTCCAATTTCATATGTAGAAATTCTCATACTTATTATTTTGCTTTTGACTCTATGTTTCACTTGCTGTTGCCGGCTCGGTACCTTACGAATACTTTTTCCCTTCTCAAATATTGATATCCCTAACTAATTTTACTTTTCTATACATATATATATATATATATATATATATATATATATATATATTCATATATATATATATATATATATATATATATATATATATATATATATATATATATATATATATATTCATATATATATATATATATATATATATATATATGTGTGTGTTAAATTCACTAAATTCACGCGTTACTCTTTCTTTGATTTTGTTTCCTCACCCTGGGCCAGTATTTCCGGACAGGAGGGCTATATACGCCTCCGTGTTGATATTGGTTGTTGTTCCAAAAATCGGAATTTTCCAATTTCGGGCACAAATGTGCGGACGCCACAGCTACCGCGATTTTAACATGGGCGGATGCCTCTTCACGCCGTGAATGTATATATATATATATATATATATATATATATATATATATATATTCGTTGCTTATTATATATATATATATATATATATATATATATATATATACGAGCACGAATGTGCGTTTGGTTGTCCCGTTGACATCTGTTGTTTGTGCTTTCCCATGTTTCGTTCAACATCTTTGCTCCCAAGTTTCACATCCTTACTTGGTTATACCGTACTGATGACAGCTAATGAGCTAGAAACATACATGTTTACGGTTACCACTCCTCTTCTGTAGCCACTTTATTTTTGCGTGCTTTGCCCATGAAAATACTTGTTGTTTGCTCTTTGTTTATATATTTATATATATATATATATATATATATATATATATATAGGAAAAAAAATTTCACTTACAGTCAGATCTCATCTATTACAAACAATTCAACACCCTGTATCTCATTAACGACAAGACTTATCACACATGTTTATAACAACTTTTCGTCTTAAAATAAAATTTTAGATTACTTAGTAACCACCCTGTATATTGAAAACATATGCAATATGTATACTCCAAAAAAAGTATTACTTTTCAGGCACTCCTCGTATCTCAGTTATCTCCAAACCGATCCTTTTGTTTTTTAGTTATGAAGTCAACATATGTTTTTTAAATAGAACACCCTTTATATCATTTTCTATATTCATATGGCATGAAGTGGGCTTTACAAAAATACATAATAGTGTTTAATTATTTTTTAAAATAAGTTCAGAATTTAAGATTCTATGGCTAATTTGTTTGGATCAAAAAGCAAAATGTCAAAAACTTCTTGTTAGTTTCTGATTATTAGTAAAATATTTTTGTTGTTTTAGTATTTCTAATTAAGAATATAAAATATTTAATTATGATATGATGGTTTTTTTATTCAATCTAAAGAGAATCCGCGGAATTATATTTATTAAGGTAACATATTTTGAGCGATATGTTTATGATAATTTCTTAGGGGCTCTTTAGTTATTCGTTGTTCGTTTCTCAAACATATTTGCCCGCCTCAGATCAAATTTAGTAGAATATGGATAATTTGTCCTACCCCGTCCTAAGGCATATACCAAACAAGATATAGAGAGAAAAGAAATATACGTATTGAGTTACGTTCATCTTGTTGCAAGCAAATTGAGGAAGCAGCTGGTGTACCCAAGTTTGATGTTCAGAGAATTTTGCGGAAATATAAGTATCATCCCTTAAAATTCCAAATAGTTCAACATTTACACCCTGGCGATATCTAGCGCCGAATGTTATTTTGTTATTTAAAACAGATCCGTACCAATGAATCTTTTGGAAAACTTATCTGATCCGATGAATGTTATTTTTCAAGTGCGGGAATTTGTTATCGTCATAAAACAAGACATTGGTTCGCCGAAAATCGACATTTAATTTTTGAGATGACACAACAGTGGCGCTTCGGAGTTGGGGTCTCATTTTTTATTGTTGAAAGACGCATAGTCTACAGAATTTATGGAGAATATCTCACAGCACGTCGGTACCTAGAAATCTCTGAGGAAGTTATTCCAGAACTGATGGAAAATGTTCCATTGGCCCTTGAAAATTCCGTTTCTTTTCAACAATCCCCCAGCCACAACTCTACCCCTTTGAGGCAATTTCAGACGATGACTTTCCTCAAAGAGGGATTGTTACCTACTGACATGTAAGATTGCCCCCTTGATCTCCGGATCTTTCAATTTTGGACTTTTTTCATGGGGTTCCATTCAAGATAAAATCTATAAAACATGATATCATTCTGTAGCGGAGCATCGTGCAGCAATTGATTTAACTTTCTAAAATTTACAAAGACGTCCAATGATTCTTATTAACGCTATTAGAATGATAACAAAAATACATTATATATATTAATGTTTGATTTACGTGACCCTGAGAGTGAACCCCCTACAAGAACTATCGACGAACACAAAAATTACCAATACATTGAAAATGCTTAAGTTCCTATACTCCAACATCAACAGCTATACAAAAAGCAAATATATTATCAATACCTAACTTGATTGAAACGAATAAAACCAATTGTACACTATCTGTAGAAATACTTATAAATAGAAACACTAGCAAATACAAAAACTGTAATGTCTGTCCCAAATAAGGAAGTTAATGAGCAACTAAATGCGACGAGGAAGCATAATAAGTTGGATAAAAATATTCATGAAATTAACAGTCTCGACCCTTACTTCGTGGAATCTACTCATATTACTGTTTTAAATAATAATATCTAAGCTCTAATATTTGTAATATCATATCTTTTTCTTTTTTCTGTTATCATATATTGAGTCAATCACTTCTTGGCTAGCCAAAAATAATTATTAAACATCAGGTAGGCATCAAATGAAATGTAACTTCTGTAATTCTAACGATTATATTTAATATCGAATCAATTGTCAAGTTTCTTAGAATTCTTAAGATTTTTTCCAATATACTGTGGAATTATCTAGAAACAGTGAGTTTCATTTAAGGCAATAATAATATTCGTTTGCAAAACAATAATCGTACAATCATAAGTAATCCTTTAAACAAAATCATTAGCTCTTCTACTCCGTGTCAAGACGACTTAATGCACGCCTTCTTAGTACCTATACATCCGCCCTACATCTATCATAGAAGACACAATTTTCACAAAGCCGCCTTGTATAAATATTGTCAGGTAACAGGTGATACACTAAATATACTTCCTTCTTTCTAACACATTGTCGCTTATGGCCTATGTTAAACTTCTATGTGACCGAAGAACCTTCCTCGCACGGTAGAAACAGAGACAATTGTTAACATCACACTATATATATATATATATATATATATATATATATATATATATATATATATATTGTCATATATTATTTTATTGGCTTCACGTTGGAACGCCACATTGGTATATATTTTTAATGTCCCGCGTTGGGATGTCATATTGACATATATTATTTAATAATGCCTTTACGTTTGGGTGAGTCAAGTTATTATATATTTTAATTTAAGGTTTTTTTCATATTTTAATAGTTATTTATTTTAAATTATGGGCGCCAGAATTGGTCCGTTTGCAACGAATCCCAATTCAAATGAAGATCTAGTCTTGATAGATATATAAATTTATTATAGGTTATTGTTGTCCTTACCTCAGGTATGAGTTCGGCACTAAGCGCTCGCCAGCAACAGGAAACTATAGGTAGAGATACCAGAGAAACACAATAGAACATAGATAAATAATTTAATGCACTGGTGAAAATTCAAAAAAATAGTTATTTATAATTCCCAATGAAAAATAGTACATATGATGTAATTCAAATATCAATATCTGTTCCAACCTTCTCATAAATTCAAATATAAGTTTCTTATTTATAAGTCTCATTTAAATTTCTCATTGAGTAAATTACGACCAATATAATTATCTACTATTAAGAAAAGATGATCATGTTTGCCGCTTGTCAAACCCAACTCTAAATTGTTCCAAATATAACTGTCGCGTTTCGAGTGAGTTTTTTGAAATGTTATTTAATTTTGCATGGAGATAAAGGCGTGGCGTGTTGAGAATATTATTGTTGTTAAAGAATATGAATTTGGTAAGTAGTTAAGTGATTAATTAATTGGTGTATTATGTCCGTAATATTAGTGGAGATTGAACCTTTAAATCTAATGATTATATAAAATTAGTAGCAATAATAATCCCTAACCTAACATCTGAGATATTATTCGTATTATTGTTTTTTATAGGAAAGATTAATATACACAAGAGAATATGGAGTTCATCATTGGCTTCCTCTCAACTCTGGAGATAATGTATATGGAATGTTCGTGGTTACGATGGAACAAAGTCGGAATTCAGGATGAAAAATAACAAATTGTGGTTTATTTCTCCAATATTGTACCACAATTAATGGTGATACGAATCGACGATCATCAAGAATTATTGATTAATGAAGTAAATTGATACAATTTTACCAAGTTCTAGTCGATAGCACTAAGTTTTATTCACTATTTGTTTAAATATGGGTTATATTATAGTTATTTTTATTTGTATACTTTGTCGAATACTTTGGTCGACTTATTATTGAGTTTTGCTCAAGTTATTTTTACTTTTTATAATAATTTCGAGAAGGAAATTTTTACATGACTATCGTCTTTTAAGACCACGACGCTTCTCTCCAAGCTTAAAATCAACAACTTTCAATTGTTTTTAATTTTGTTGTATTGTTCCTTGTTGTTAGGTGAAAATAATTGTTTTTTCCAAATCAAAACATCCATTCCTGCGTTCTCTTAGATATTTTCACTGTGTTTATTTACGTTTCAAGACCGCACTATGATCACTCCGAATCACTCTATCCGAACCATCAAAGAACGTCAATTTCCGCGTTAAATATTTCCGTTTGACGTTATGACACAATCTGATCGAAAAGTTTATACTATATACAGGGTTTATTTAAAAGTGACTATAAATTATAAAGATACAATTAATGAATTTTGTTGCAAAATTCATGTTATTCTTTATACAGGATTTCTTATAAATACATACTAGAATATGATTGATGAAATTTACTCATAGTTGTTTTTATTCTATGAAATATAATTATTGATATTTATTCTCAATGTTTTATTGTTTTTCTAAATTGAATTGATGTCTTATGAATAATTTTATTAAAATATATACTATGTATAGGTATTTGTTGACATGTCTAAACTATGTATATTCAAATAGCATGTCGTTATGAATTATTTTCATAGAATACTTACTAGAAATTGTTATGATTCAAGTGATATTATTTAGTTTAGCCTTGAAAAAATGTTTATATAAAAACAAGAGATACATTACAGAGAAATACAAACTAGTCAACAGAACGCGAGAAATGGAAAAAAGTTATAAAAGATAGAACGCAAAGTGTTAGAAGAGTCACTCCTATCCTGTTTTTTACATTTCATTGTTATTCATTTCTATAAAGTCATAATGTAGGAAGTGTTTAATTTTATAACGTTTATGAAATATGTGGGTGTAATTAGTGCCTACACTGAATTTAGCTATTAAATTATTACCGTATATATTTCATTAAGCCTAGTAATATTAATTAAAAAAAATACAAGCAGTTATTATTATTAAATAGCAGCCTCTAATGGTTTTATATCTTCGTCTATTTCTTCTCATCTCCTGCCTTTTCCGTTTCAGGTTCTCTTTGTTCTCATTTCGTTCTCCCTTTTTATATCTACTTCTCTTTTTTGGTCTATGCATTTCCTTCTAGGTCTCCCTTCAAATGTTTTTATATAAAAATTATATAAAGACCTTTGTTTGACGTCATGATCTTATAGAAAGTTGGTCAAAGCGCGTTTTTCACAACCACAAATTAATAAAGCTTTCGAAATAAAGTAAATATCAATTAACGAATCTTTACTTTTTGTTTTATTTTAAACGTTTATACTTCCTGGGAGCTTTCTTCAAATATTTAATGTAAACGGTGGACCAAATCAAACAATTTGTCACTCCTCAAGACAAAAACAAATATAGCTTGGTAAATAATTTTCTGGTAAATATCAAACTAGTCGGCGGTATCTTTGAAAAATAAATTATTTTTTTTTCAATAATCTTTTGTCCCACTACGCAGCTTATGTTTATCCATGCACCTGAATCAATGGAAAACAGTTTCAATAATAATTATATAATTACACACATTCTCAAACTTCACAGAGCCACGGCTGTAAGTGTTTCAGTGGAAACCATTCGAAAAAAACATGGTGCTCGAGCGTTTTACAACAGAAGGCAGTTAGAAGTGCCTGAGTTGTCTGGCTAAATTAGCTCCTTTGACAACAAAACTGGACAATTAAAAATTGAGATGAAGCAAGCGTAGGTCTTACAACAGATGGGCGTAAAATTTGGGTTTTACGAGATCCAGAAAGAAAAGCTAGACTGCCAGATCTATCGCAAAATTGGTATAAAATATATCGCTTTAGTATTAGAATTAGTAGTCTTAGGGTTTGTAAGTAGATGTGTTGTCTGTTTTTCTTCGATAAGATTGTGGAAAGAAGGACCAGTCGCAATTTTAAGTAACGTTTACTAAAACACTTAAATATGACAGTATTAAACACGTAAATCATTTTACAAAAAAGTACAAAAAAGATAAAGCAACAAGAATGTCCATCGCGAGTTAGTTGGTTCCAGTTTTCTAAAGGATACTATATGCTCGTGAGGTAGATATGTATATATATATATATATATATATATATATATATATCCGTTAATTCTCGAACGAAATCACAGAAATTTACACGTTTTTATATTGCGTCATAACCCGAGAAATATTTTAATACTTCAATACTTCAGGTGAATCATAATTTTTCCCGTTTTTAAGTATAAAATTAATATACTTTGATACTAGTCGAGAGAGATTCGTTTATCTAGATATAGTTGAAAAACTGACTGCTGTCTAAATTGGTTAATTTCTATAGATATATTGGGTCGGAAGTTTTGGGGGTAGAAGATCCTGGTACTGACTGTCACTCTTTCAGTTGAATGGTGATATTTTTGACGTAAAGTTAATTACCCAGTTACCGTGAAGCGAAAAATTGTGTCCTTTTAATTAGCTTATGTCAATTCTTAAAACATTCATTTCCAATACTTGAGATTTCTCTTATTCATTGTGTAAGGGTTTGAAATATTGTTCACAGTGCTAATTGAGGGATCGTAGATCACTCAAAGTTATTTGTTGTAACATATTAATAGTTTTAGAAAGTTGCATAATCTCTATTTTATAAAACGATCATAAAGATCATTTGAACCATTTAAAATTTCATTTGTTTGGTCTCGTGGTGAGAAGGTGTGAAGGTGAGAAGGCGTTTACGATCATTAAAATAATGACTAAGGGCTTAACGTTACAAAAGTCATTCAAACTTGTCCGAGAATTCATAGAAATGTGAAAGTTCTCGTGATTGATTTGACATCGTGATATATACAGCATGTCATCTCACAACAAGGAGAGAGGTCTTGGAGACGTGTAGTTGGAGATCATTTTAACTTTATCCACTACACTCCTCATAATAGTAGTAGCTAGAGAATTTCTGGAAGGTGTCACAACTTTAGCCAGCATGTTCACTGTACATACATTTTATTGAAAGCATGCTCAACAACAGCTCAAATAAGGAATGAGAGATCGTCGAGATAATCCAAAAAATGTTGCACAACTCAACCAGGCAGCATCAGGAGATTGGGAAAACATATCCCAAGGCAATGTTCACAATTCAAGAATGCATAATGTCTAGAGGTGACGACGCGAGTTACTCTTTTTCAGTTTCTTTAGAATTTTATATAAATAAATAAACAGACCACATTCTGACAATATCGCTAGTGCTTTTAAATAGATAACAGCGAGCTAGTAACTTACTCTCAAACTCTCTAATATTTCAAATAGGAATGCATATGCGAACGTTTTTCGAACCAGAAACAACTACTTCCCCTGATATATGCAGGCGTTCAATTATATTCGTAAGTAATAATTGTAATATGTGGAAAATTTCAAGCAAAGTTTCAACAAAACACTGCAACTAAAATTAGTTGACAAGTTAAAATGGGAGCTGAAACGAATATCAACTCGCAACGTTTTTTAGGGTGATGTCATTTTAACATTCTAGAAACTGCTTCCAAAAATTTCAATTATAATTTTGACGTTTAAATATGCATCGACATGCTCATACAGTAGAATTGCAATATTGTATCATTGAATTTCACAAAAATAAATTGACCTTCTACTATTAGTAATCGTATGTGATTAATTAAATAAACATAGTCGATCTTGGTGTTAAAACTTTTCAATATAATTTTTAAAAATTCAACAGGAAATTGAATATTTTTGATAATTAAAATAATCGGAAATAATTGTCATCAAATGCACCAGTCAGTTCGGAATTCCTCTTATTTGGGAGAAAATTAGCCTGATAGATCCATGGTGTTTTTTTTATTAAACTAGTTAATTTTTGTGAAATGATTTGGTTTCGTTAACGTATTTTTCTCATTGCTCCCGTATTTTCTCCCTGCATTCCGCAAATTATGTAGGTGCACATGAGTCATGCGTTACATATTATAGTTATTATGTCAATAGTTATCATTAATCTTGGTATTAAGTAATAACAATGAACGAATTGATACACCTCTATTTATAAACTTTTCATTAAATTCTGGTAGTATAATTATTTGAATCATGAATAGATGTTTTGAATTTATGGATTGATATGAAACACATGTAATTTTTAGGAGCAAAGTTCCCCAATCTTCTCCATTTTTCAAAATTCTGTACATTTATTTGGGAAATCTAAGCTAACAAAATTCTATGATAAAAATGATTTCCCGTTAAGATTTTGCCACCATTATTATCAGAATAGACGTTAGTCGGCGGGTTTTCGTACCGGATTTTGTATTGTATTGTATGAAGAGTACTATTCACAGTGATCTTATATTATTCAAATTTTAATGTCAGTTGGATCAAGGACTATTGATACCTATTAATATTTTCTTTTTTGCTTCCCCACATGTAAATTTACTCACTAACCTTTTCTTGAAGCTAAACTACTTCCGGAATCAAATGATCGCAACGTTTATTTTATTTTTGTTACCTGTTTGTTATATTTTATTTTTGACACTTTTTTGCAAAAGGAGCTTGGATTTTTATCCAAACTGTGTTTTAACAAATCAAATGAAATTAATTTATTATTCAAACATGTCCAGTCATCTAAGTTACAATATAAATTCACATAGTTTTAGTTCCAATGATTTAATAATTTTTATGAGGTATAAAAATAAAATTACTCCGCGACCATCGGTGAATATAATAATTCCGAATTCAATTTTAACAAAATAATCTGAACATTATCGCTGTAGTGTGAGAATATTTATTCTGCTACACTTGCTCCTTATGTGTTTTCCATGTATTCTCATTCTATAATAAGTGTTATAACGAATAAATCTGTGAAGGAACTCAAAATCATACAATTCGTTATTGAATACCTTATTCAAATGGAAGGAATTTACTGAGTATCTAACAATTTAATAATAGGTAATATTAAAAATACAATTGAAAATAAACGGTTTCAAAGATTAAAACTAACTTTTCCGCATCTGTGGCCCTGAACAATATTCTATCATAAAATTGTTACTTGTATACACTTCGGGGGATGTATTGTGCTAACAAACCGAAATTTCTCCAAAAATAACCAAAAATTTAGTGTATCTGGATTTATAGGACCCGCTGTACTCGCTTTAGTCAACTTAAAATCAATAGGGCACATCTGTGAGACACCTTGAATAATATTCAATCATGAAATTTATCAATCGTATACTCTCTGGAGGCTGTATCGTGCTAACAAACTGAAACTTCTCCTCAAATGACCAAAAGTTGATACTTCAAGTACCCTAGTACCCGTTGTACTGGCTTTAGTGAGCTGAATATCAATAGGGTTCATCTATGAGACGCTCTGAATAATATCGAATCATAAACTTGGTCACTCGTATATACTCCGGAGGCTGTATTGTGCTAATAAACTGAAACTTTTCCAAAAATGACAAAAATATCGTACTTAAAGTACTGTAGCACTTGTTTTATTGGCTCTGGTGAGCTGAAAATCAATACGATTCATCAGTGAGATGTCCTGAATAATATTCAATCATAAAATTGGTGACTTGTTGAACTCCGGAGGCTGTCTCGTGCTAACAAACTGAAATTTCTCAAAAAATGACAAAATGTCGTACTTCAAGTACCATAGTACCCGTTTTACAGGCTCTGGTGAGTTGAAAATCAATAGGGTTCATCTGTGCCATGTCCTTAACAATATTCATTCATAAAATTGGTGACTTATTGCACTCGGGAGGCTGTATCATGCTAACAAGACATGTAAGAAAAAATGGCCGACGACAACGACGACGACATACACACAGGATTTTTTTTCTAAAATCGTTTTTTCGTGTTGTTGTTGATGGAAAACATAAGAATAACTCAAAATTACAACTTTTTTGGGGTAAACCAATACTTTTCTCGCATATTAGATAGATTGGGCGGAAAAGTAATACAGTTATTGTAAACAATATTACCAGTCTGTATTACAATTGTTTTTTGTAAAGGATAATTTTTGATTAGGAAGGTATTTTGGTTGTTTACAATGGAATTGTCACTTCTCATAGCTTCAATTATATTTAGCTCAGCATACATTTGAAGATTGAAGTTTTTATGTAATTTGTGTTCCTGTGACCAGTCATCTTAATGAGGCAGATTCATTTAACCAAGAAGTTCGTGTATTTTTGCTGATAATTTTTATACCATCCCTTCCAAACTGCTCATTCGAATTCGGATTTGGAGTAACAAATAATCTTTTTTTCATGTACTTTTCAAACAATTTTACTGAACACACATTCAAATTACTTATTTTTTATTAGCCACTTTTTAATTGCGAGTTCTTTGGCCCACCTTGTAAAAACAGGATTATAATCAATTCTTTCTGTAAGGTTACTCAAATCATCTGTTTCATTTGCAAAATGAACAACTTTGGTTATAACTTCTTACCCGTCTCTCCAAACTTGTTCTTCTGAAAGAATTTTCACTGCAAACCTACAGGCCCGTTATCATCCCATATTTGTATAATATTTTTGTACTCTTCGTTTGTCGAAGCAACTGTAATTGCTTCCTTTTTGTTGGGTCTTTTTGTAGACTTCGCCGCTTTGCATCGCGCGTAGCTCTTGCTGCTGTAAATTACACATCTGAAAATGGATTAAACATATGCTGGAATTTGGCAACACACAATTCTTGTAACTGTGTCGTAATTCAGTAACGTAAACTAACCTGCCGATGTCCTAGCCTATATACAAAAAAAATTAAAATAAATAATAATTGTCTACCTTCACAACTGATTCCTTCAAATCAATAATTTAAAAAGTCTCAAGCATATATCATTTTTAGTCTGTTTTTCTGGATATTGATTTATATTTTTCACTCGTTTAATAGTGACTGATGAAGGTATAAAACTATTCCAAAAGCTCTCACAAAATTAAAAAAAGTTTGATTTCGAAGCCAATTGCTGCATCCTCACAAATAATTCTACTTTGCGATATAAATAGCTACAAATGCGAATTGTTATTTTATATATATATATATATATATATATATATATATATATATATATAAGAATATACGAATGTACGAATAGTGCGTGACATATGAACAATAAGCAACGAATATATTAGTGAGTATTGCACGCAAATAGAAGAAGGGGCTACTGAAAAGATGGGTAACCGCAGACATGCATGTTTCTGGCTCATTAGCCGTCATCGGTACGGTACAACCAAGAAAAGATGTGAAACATGGGAGCACACTTGTTGAATGAAACATGAGAAAATATAACAGAATTCAGCAAGATAGTCAAACACAACATTTGTGTCAGTAATATTAGAAGATCTCGAATATTCGAGACAACAACCAACATAGACACGGAGGTGCATATAACACTCCCGTCTGAAACCTCCGACCCAGATTAATGAAATAATAACAAGATTTACGAATAGTGCGTGACATATGAACAATAAGCAACGAATAGATTAGTGAGTATTGCACGCAAATAGAAGAAGGGGCTACTGAAAAGAGTGGTAACCGCAGACATGCATGTTTCTGGCTCATTATCCGTCATCGGTACGGTACAACCAAGAAAAGATGTGAAACATGGGAGCAAAGGTGTTGAATGAAACAACAGATCTTCTAATATTACTGACACAAATATTGTGTTTGACTATCCTGCTGAATTCTGTCATATTTTCTCATGTTTCATTCAACACCTTTGCTCCCATGTTTCACATCTTTTCTTGGTTGTACCGTACCGATGACGGCTGATGAGCCAGAAACATGCATGTCTGCGGTTACCACTCTTTTCAGTAGCTCCTTCTTCTATTTGCGTGCAATACTCACTAATCTATTCGTTACTTATTGTTCATATGTCACGCACTATTCGTACATCTTGTTATTATTTCATTAATCTGGGTCGGAGGTTTCAGACGGGAGTGTTATATCCACCTCCATGTCTATGTTGGTTGTTGTCTCGAATATTCGAGATCTTCTAATATTACTGACACAAATGTTGTGTTTGACTATCCTGCTGAATTCTGTTATATTTTCTCATGTTTCATTCAACACCTTTGCTCCCATGTTTCACATCTTTTCTTGGTTGTACCGTACCGATGACGGCTAATGAGCCAGAAACATGCATGTCTGCGGTTACCACTCTTTTCAGTAGCCCCTTCTTCTATTTGCGTGCAATACTCACTAATCTATTCGTTGCTTATTATATATATATATATATACATATATATATATATACATATATATATATATATATATATATATATATATATATATATATATATATATACATAGTAGAGTATATATTTTCCAGTTTTTTGCTGCAATCCCCCAATATTCACTAGTTTTATTCCTAACTAGTCAGCAAAGACTATCCTTCTTCTATATATATATATATATATATATATATATTTATACATATATATATATATATACATATATATATATACATAGAAGTTAGTTATTTTGCCAATTACTAGTTAGAACAAATATTAGTGGGGGATTTGGAACCTGAGACAAATAATACTCTGTTTAATTAGCCCGAGGTTTCGAAAATGTATATTTCCATCCTCAGGGACACTACAATTGACTACAATGGTTAATATTTTAGAACTAAATCAATAAAATTAACACTTACATTAAGTGAGGTTATTTGTCATTAAGTTGGTGTAAATGTGGAAAATCATCAATCTGCTTTTTTCCTTTCTTGAACAATGGTTATTAATGATTACAATATGAGAAATTAACTGTTAACAATCTTCATATTATCAGGAACTTCTATATTTTATTAAATATTTCCGATAGAAACAGATCAGCTACCACGTGAAACTTGATAAATTTTTAGGTTAGGCAACTATCACAAAAGGATTCTTCTCTTCCATTGACGACTTCCTTGTGACTTATACAGTTGGTTATACAGTTTTATCAATCAACGAAAAGAAAGTGCTCACGTGAATATTTACTTAACCAATTTGTTAAAAAATTCATAAAAGTGTCGAAATATGTGACCCTTTTGTGTTAGAATTGAATGCTAATAGATAGTAATAAATAGAACTGAGATTATCGATATATGTACGTTTGTTCATAGTGTTAGGGGTTTGTGAAATATATGTCATCTCCAAAAACGTTCTCTTGGTAATATTAGTTTCGGTGGCTAGAATACGAAAATTGTTATAGTCAATCACATGAGATAAGTCATGTCATAATATAAAATAAATATTTCAACTTGAGATCAGATGTCTCTGTAGGTATTTAATTAGTAATAAAACAATAACAAATCTTAATATTTTATGGAATTTTGGAATATAAACAATGCAGGTGAGCAAGCAAATTTAGTTTTTTTTTTAAAGAGAAAGGAAAATTTGTACTAAGTTATAATGGGTTGTTGATTGGAAATGGGAAGTCAGTTTAATCTCATAATATTGGAAAAATTGTCCATGTCGTATTGAATAGTGTCATCCAATTGTTATTCGGTCCCAAACAAGATAAATTTTGTGCGTGCTTTCGAGAGACGATTCGTAATTCTGAAAGTGTAATGATCCAGAAATTCTGAGTTTTACTTTGAGTTGATCCAGATTCCAGTACCAAATTCACACCATGGGTGAGATTGTTCCAAATTATTAAGTATTAAAAATAATGCATTATTTCATAAAAAAATAACAGGCCGTTATAAGGTGAATGATAGATACATCAAAGATATTAATATCTATAAATTTTGAATTTGATTTAGAGAAGAAAATTTAAGTAAACTTACTGAATGATTGTACAATTTTGAAGGACTATATTGGAGTACTTTAGTATCGTGATCAACCTTTGACATTTCGGAAGATTCATTGACAATTATCGGAATATTTAACAATTATGATAAATTTCCTACGTTTCTTGAAGAATATATTGGGATTCCATTTGATTGCTGTATTTAATTTTAATTTTGTATTCGTATAGATAGGGTAGTTTATTTTGTTATAAAAAGAAACTAGGGTTTGTTTGATGATTTGTAAGTTACTGTAGAGGTTATTTGTGAATGATTTAGAATTGTTATATATAAAATAAATTTACTTAATTAAATCAGAAAATTTTAATTCATGACAGTGAAATTTCTTGATTATTGGTGACAGACATATAATTGAAATATTTTAGAAATGTCAGAATATCATTACATAACCTTTTATATTTAAGCGTATACAGTCACAGATAACAACTGGGTAAATGATCCAGAATAATAATAATAATAAATATTTTAATTTATACAATACTTAAAATTTATATAAAATTTTATAACTAATTGAACTCACCCTGAGATAAGAGAATAATAATAATTTCATAATTGACTAAATTCGTCTTGAGATAACAGAGATTATTAGTAGCCGGCAAATAGTTTGACAAGAAGTGTCAGTGTTAGAATACTGTTACATACGTGTGGATTAAGCGGCATGTACAATATTGTCACAACCAACGTGGGTACAATTAAAAAGGCTAAATAAATTTTGGAAAGGGGCACGATAAATTTTGGAAACATTTGTAATATTTGAAATAAAATTAAAATGGAGAGGAAAATAACATTAAGGGATATAAAGCAAGTAGGAATAGAAAGTGGATCTGATGAAGAAAGATAAGAAAGGAGCCATGGAAGAGGAGATTTTCAGGTACAATATTTAGAACAGGGAAGAGAAAGATCAGAAGGAGATTTGACAGGAGAAAAGATTAATAACAACAAGAGGATATTAGACAGGAAACACAAGGAAGAACAAGTAAAGAAGATCGGTTATTGGAATTTTTGATTAGTATGGAAAAGAGACTTGAACGGAATTTAAATAGTTTGGATGGGAAAATGGACAAGATGAATGAAAAACTGAATGACCTAAAAGGAAATATGGAAAGATTAGAAAAGAAACTAGAAGAAGCAAAAATAGAAAGCTTAAATGAAATAAAAAAAGTTAGGAATAAAAATGATCAATTTAGGAAAAAAACGGCCGAGGTGAAAATTGATATGGAATAACAAAACAAGAATTTGAGAGTAGAAATTCATGAAAATGGAATTAAAATCAGAGAAGAAATTGAAAAACAGGTAGTTGAAGAAGTTCAAGAATTAGGTAGATGCCTACAAGAAAATGTATCTGGAGCAATTCAAGTGGAAGTAAATAAACAAAATGAGAATATAACTGAAGAAATACAATCTATAAAAGAACAAGGACAAACAAATGAGGAAATAATGCAAATGTATCAATAGAAGTTGGATACAATATTCAATGAATTAAATGTGAGGGTAGAAGAATAACCAGGAACGTGTAAAAAAAGAGTGAAAGTATAGAGAGAATATTTAATAAAGTATTGGATGAAA
Source organism: Galeruca laticollis (assembly GCA_963921935.1). NCBI lineage: Eukaryota > Metazoa > Arthropoda > Insecta > Coleoptera > Chrysomelidae > Galeruca > Galeruca laticollis. The sequence continues at coordinate 207,602,036 of OY998175.1, read as the reverse complement.
TAAACAGATGATTACAAGAAACTATGGAAGAGATGGAAGACAACATAAGACGAAATGGAGGCGGAGTAATGTATACTGGAAATATGGATTTTTGAGTAAAATTGGATAGAAATATGGATAGAATTCCTCCAAAAGTTTTCATTAGGTTAATGAAAAATTAAATGAAAGGAATTGAGGGTATGGTAGAGAAGGAAATAATAAAAGGTAGAATCAATAATATGGGGGAATTTTAAATACAAATATATGATGAAAATAGTGAGATATGGGACCACGATATTAAAAAGGACATTGTGGAAAATACAAAGAAATTTAGGAAACGAAGAGAAAACCAAACAGTAAGAGAAGAGAATAAAACAAAGTTTAGGAAAAGAAAAGCAAATTGAATAATAAGATACGAGTATAAGAACGAAATTTAGGGAACGAAAAATATATTGCATTTTAAGGGAAGGATATAGGAACGAAGGATAAATAGAAATTTTATCATTAACAAATAATATAAAAATCATATGAAAATAAAAATTATAGGAACGGCGATTTTAATAATAGAAGAAATAATAGACATGTAGATAGGAATTATGGAAATGAAAATAGAAAGCACAGAAATAAAGAACGAAAATATTGAAATTGAGATAATACAAATGATGTTATATCACGTTAAATTTTAGAAATAGATATTGTATAATTGATAGTGTTGTATTGGGATTCAGAGTAACTGATTAATATTAGTTTCGATTGTATAGTACAAATAGATTAGTAACTAATTATTTGGAAAATAATGGGATACATTATGGAATTAATAGAGTAGCATTGGGATTAATGTTGAAAAGATGAATTTATAAGAGTATGAGAAAACTCGATTTGTTATTCTTTTATTGAGGGCATTTAACATAGTTCTCTTATTTAAAATTTGAAAAAAATATTTATTTTTAATATGAGATTTAATATTTTTGGAATACCCAGTATTGTATATTAGATTCAATATGTTTGATTTACCCAGTATGTGTCAAATTTGGACTGATTTAGTTTCGTATGACATTTCACACAGAATATAATAAATAATAGACAAGTCATGTCATAATATAAAAGAAATATTTCAAATTGAGATCATATGTCACTGTAGATATTCATTAATAATAAAACAATAACAAATCAATATTTGATAGGATTTTCGGGATATAAACAATTCAGGTCAGCAAACAAATTTGTTTTTTTTAAAAGCAGAAAATTTTGTAACTAAGTTACAATGGATTGATAATTGAAAAATGGGGAGTGATTTGATATCTCGAACTGAGAGCATCTGAATTTAAATAGCTCTCCAAATAATAAAAAAGTTGTTCATATTATTTTGAATAGTGTTATTAATCTTATAAATTGTTATTCGGTTCTCAAGTATTGTAAATTATGTGCGTGTTTTCGAGAAACAATTCGTGATTCGGAAAGTGTAAAGATGCAGAATTCTGAACTGTAGTTAGAGTTGATCCACATTGCAGTTCCTAATGCAGACCATTGGTGAGTCTGTTCCAAATTATTAATTGTTTAAAATAATGCATGATTTCTACAAAGAAAACATCGGGCCTTGATAAGATATATCATAGATAAATGAAAGATATTAAAATCTATAAAATTTGAATTCGTATTAGAGATGAAATGTAAGTATACTTGCTGAATGGTTATACAATTGACGGGCTATATTGGATAACGTTAGGACCGAGATCGGGTTTTTGGCATTTCGTGAAATTGATTGATAATTGTCGAAATATTTGTCAAGTACGATACATTTTATAATTTTCTTGAACAGTGTATTAGGAATTCCATTTGATTACTGCATTCAAATTAATTTTGTAGTCGTATAGATAAGGTATTGTATTTTGTTAAAAAAGAAACTAGGGTTTGTTTGATGGTTTGTAAGTTTTTATATACAAACATATTCGAATTTACCATACTGTAGAGGTTATTTCTGAATGATTTAAAGTTGTTTTGTATGAAATAAATTTAGTTAATTAACTCAGAAAATTTTAATTTGCGAGAGGGACATTTCTTGATTATTGGTGACAGACGTATAGTTGAAATATATTAGAAATGTCAGAATATCATTAAATAGCCTTGTATAATTAAGCGTATATAATCACAGATAACAACTGGGTACATAATCCGGAATAATAATAATAAATATTTTAATTTATACAATATTTTAAATTTATAACTAATTGAACTCACTCTGAGGTAAGGGAATAATATTAATTTCATAATTAACTAAATTCACCTTGAGATAAGAACATATTCAAAAAGTTTGCACCTGTAAGAAATATTTCAAATTAATTGTTTTGTTGAGATTTAATTGCATTTTGATTCATACTTTCTGGTCGTGGAAAAAATATAATATGTTATTTAGTTAGATAACAATGCTGCTATCTATTATTGAACTCAAGAAAATAATTTTGCGTTTAGATTAGGTATACTTCAAACTAAATATTACTCAGTTTTATCGATGTATAGAAAAACTCGCCAAATTTCTTCAGTATTTACTTTCAAAACATTTTGAAAATGCTATTTCTGTATCAATTAAAGGATTAACCATATGGCTGTTGCATCGCCTTGAAATGTTTATTGAATTGTTTTCATACAATATCTATAAATAAAAATTGAAAAATAAATTAATAACAGAACAAAAAAACGTGAAACTAATAACCAGTCTGGTAATTTTGGAAATCGCATAATTTCTATTCAGCTGTTCAAATAATTAAAGCTAATAATAAGTGGGTAACTAATAAAAATTATTTTTAGAAAAATACTTTCATTTTATTGCAATCCCGAAACGAAGAACTTACATAATATTTTGTGAACAATAAAAGTAATTGTGTAAAAACAGACTAAGGAACTATGAATTTTTAGATGTTAAGTGTTTTCTTGAACCAATGGATAAAAAGAAAACAGCATAGTGAAAAGTTAATTTTACATTTCCCCAACTTATAAATATGTCAATGTTACGAGGTTGTTTTCATTTATTGATTTCATCATATCTTATCAAAAAGACTAGAGAACAAACAAGTATTTTCTTCATACCCGACTGAAAAAGTTGAGTAAGTGTCGATTGACAAGCTACCGTCTCGTGTATCAGTGTCAGTGCATGAATAATTACTATCGGCCACTGTAGCATAAGGTATACACAGAAATGTTAGAGCATCACAATCGAAGATAGCTACATAACAGCAGTCTCGTGTATCATTATCGGTGCTTGAATAATTGAATAACTACATTTTAAAATCTACTGACTGACAACAACTACCTTACTTAATTTGTCAAATCAGAAATGGAGGCATGATATGAGGGTTTATTTAATCACTAGCTTGCTCATAACTAGAAATCTAGTACTGGAGAGAAGAGAGGATAACGATGTCACAATATAAGCTATATGCATAGAAGCATTTGACAAAGTCATGTCAATGAATTTCACTATATATATATATATATATATATATATATATATATATATAAATAACCAATGAAAAGGTGAAAGAATAACGCGTGGAATATAAAACAAAAACAGAATTAGCGGGCATATCACGCAAAGGCGCAAATGTGCGTTTGGTTATCTTGTTGAAATCCGTTGTTTGTGTTTTCTCATGTTTCAATTAACATCCTTGCTCCCAAGTTGTACACCTTTTCTTGGTTATGCCGTACCGATGAAGGCTAATGAGCCAGAAACATGCATGTCTACGGTTACCACTCATTCTCTGTAACCTCTTTTGCGTGATATGCCCGCTAATTCTGTTTTTGTTTATATATATATATATATATATATATATATATATATATATATATATATATATTTCAAGAATATGTCTTGGGTTTTAGTCAAATAACTATAGTCAAAGAACCTCAAAAAACTTAAATATATATATATATATATATATATTTTGGTTACTTTCTTGGATTAAAGGTCAAATATACTTAAAAAACATTTAATAACGACGTACGTTTCGACTTATGAAGTCATCTTCTGGTTAATAAAATAATCTAAAATTATTACATGTATAAATTAAAATTCTGTCAATATTTATAAAATCAAATTACGCGAAAACAATATAAATTATTACCTTTCTTTCATTATTTCAGATATCACATGAAAGACAAAACAATTTCTGAATAGGTACATATTTATCACGCATTGCTTGGACATTGAACTGAATACAAATTGGTCTCTCTATAGATTAGTTGTAATTTTTTTATCATAATTAATATTTTTCCTTTTTATACTTTATCGTTAGTACGGACAAATTATGATTTTAATGCTGTTAAATTTTATAGCAAAGTGCAAGAGATCAGAGCTAATATCATTCTCTCAAAATACCATCATAGATGATGTTTAAATTACTAATATCGCTTCTATTATTTATGCTATTAGGATCTTTTTTAATGTTAATCATTTCTAAAAACGTTCTAACTTTTTCATTTTTTTCCCTGGCCAATCTTTTCACATCGTTAAAGTTAAAATTATGTCCAGTATTTTTGCAATGATTTGATAATGCTGTGACATCGGTTTTTGCATATTTGTGTGCTTGAATTCTTTTTTGAAGGTATTGTTTACTTTGACCATCATAGGTGCAATTGCAGTCATTGCATGGAATTTGATAGACTGTGTGCGTTTGCTTGTTTATTGGAATTTTTGGTTTCATTTTTGAAAAGAATTGCTGGTTTGTGTTTTTTAGTTTATGAGACACTGATAATTTTTGTTTTTTTACACATTTAGTAATTTTTTCTGATAGTCCATGAACATATGGTAATGACATGTATATCTCTTGTTGATTCATTTGTTGACTAGAATTGAAAATAGCATGAACTCTCTTCTTAATGTGTTTATTAATAAAAGTTAACGGATAATTATTTTCTAACAATATTTTGCGAATTTTGTTTAAATTTTCTTTTCTAAATTTAGGATGCGACAACTTAACTGCTCTGTCAGTTAAATTTTTATTAACATTTTTTTTATAGCTTAGTGGAGCATTAGAGTAATAACTTGTGTACCTGTGTGAAGCAAGTGGTTTTGAATACCAATTTGTAAAAATGCTACCTTTATTGTCATATGAGACAGACACATCTAAAAAATTTATTGTATTTTCTGTTTCCATTTCAGCGGTAAATTTTAATCTCGAATTATAGGTATTAAATTTATCTAATATTTCATTAACTTTGTCTTTCGGTACACAAGTTATTATGTCATCTACATATCTTTTAAAAAATACTGGTTGAAAACTAAGTGATTGAATAACCTCTTCCTCAACGCATTCCATAACAAGGTTGGCAACCGTTGCGGCCATGGGAGAGCCCATTGCTATTCCAAATATTTGAGAATAAAAATTGTTCTCAAATTGAAAATATGTTGAGGATAAACACAATTCAGCACCACTGAGAAACTCATTTAAATCTAAGTTAGTGTATGTTTTGAGTTGATCCCATTTTTCTTCAAAGCTAGTTTTGTGTCTACATTCGTATATAATGATGTGACATCCAGGGAAATTAATACGTGATTTTTAGGGACATTTTGAGTTCGTATAAATTTAACAAATTCCCATGAGTCTTTTGTGTAATAGTTATTTTTGCCTATTATATTTGATAGTATGTCGGCAAAATATTTAGATAAATTGTAGGTAGCAGCCTGCACGTTACTTACAATTGTAAACGTTTTTAGAAATGATTAACATTAAAAAAGATCCTAATAGCATAAATAATAGAAGCGATATTAGTAATTTAAACATCATCTATGATGGTATTTTGAGAGAATGATATTAGCTCTGATCTCTTGCACTTTGCTATAAAATTTAACAGCATTAAAATCATAATTTGTCCGTACTAACGATAAAGTATAAAAAGGAAAAATATTAATTATGATAAAAAAATTACAACTAATCTATAGAGAGACCAATTTGTATTCAGTTCAATGTCCAAGCAATGCGTGATAAATATGTACCTATTCAGAAATTGTTTTGTCTTTCATGTGATATCTGAAATAATGAAAGAAAGGTAATAATTTATATTGTTTTCGTGTAATTTGATTTTATAAATATTGACAGAATTTTAATTTATACATGTAATAATTTTAGATTATTTTATTAACCAGAAGATGACTTCATAAGTCGAAACGTACGTCGTTATTAAATGTTTTTTAAGTATATTTGACCTTTAATCCAAGAAAGTAACCAAAATATATCTTAAGTGGTCAAGAAAGTAAATAATTTAAATATATATATATATATATATATATATATATATATATAAATATATATATATATATATATTAATACAGATCCTCTATTCGAAATTTAGAAGGAAAGTAGAACATAAGGAAATTTATTTATATTTCGCTGCCATACTATCGATACACACTGTGCTATATGTAAATTCACTAATTTTGGAAGATTCAGTGTAAATATCAAATTTGACATTTTAATTTCTGATGTCATGTGTGTAGAATATATCTAATGATAGATAGAGCAGATTATGATTTGGAGAAAATATTTGAAATTTCAAAATATAGAGGTCTCTGCTAGCAGCATTACAAGTATAATAAAATAATTCAAAATCTCACTTGGTGATTGAGAAACATGAATTAGTTATTTTTTTTTTAAAAAACAAGAAAATCGGTAACCAACGGATAGGAGATTTATTTATTTAGAAAAAGTTTAGTTAGTTGGTTTTGAAACCCCGAATTTAAAGTTGCACGTACAATAATTGGAGCTGCGACAATTTTATGACAATTCTAATAATAATAAATATAATACTAAATAAAACGAAATAAATATATATTAGAAATTTAGCGGCCCAACGTGAGGCGAATTGAAATTTATCTTTACAGGAAGGTTTACATTAAAGTTAAACAATTAAAATTCATCAAAGAATATTAAATATATTACAATATATATATATATATATATATATATATATATATATATATAATAATTATTACTAGAATTGGTCTACAATATACAATAATTTTCCACATGTCAATGTAAGTTTTACATGAAATGTCCTAAGTTTTATCCAATTGTTATCTTATAAGCAACAGAAAAGATAACTTATTATAGTGGCATTTAAAATTGTTTAATGACGCTACAGCAATTATAAAAGCTTAATTATGTGGCAGTTGATGGGTTTTTATTAAAACGACGCTATTTACTTTGAAATTGGAAAATATAAATTGTTATTCTGTGAGATATATGTATTTGATAACTTCATGGTTGCTTTTTGTATTTTGAACAATACATAATTTCAATCTCTCATCCTGTATCCTGAAAAATTTACACACATGGCAGAGGATACTTTCATTATCAGATTATTTTGCACAAAACTATTTTATTACATTTTTAAGTGAAACTAACTGTTTCTTAATACCCCCACTATAAATTGAAAAATTGGTAAAAATTGACAATTATTACTAAATATCATCCTCAGAATGACAGAAGCTACATTTCATGTGATGCCTACCTGAAGTTTCATAATTATTTTTGGCTAGACCAAGAGGTCACCTACCTTGTGATTGACTCAATATATATGAATAGATACATACGTTTTTCTGGCTACAGACATTATTTGACAGCATCCTTCATAATAAAAACATTTAAATTTTACTTTTTCTTACGCCACTAGCATAGTCCGACTTTGAACGCTAGAACTAAGACGTAATGATTTATTGCATTTTAATACCGTCTCAAAGGATTCTCAATAGATCATTTTGAGTCACGTAACTTTGACAGCGCGGCCATATTGTCGGCAGGGCATGCAAGGACGGGCCTGCCCTTGGGTTCTCATTAGGCATTTACGGAAACCTAACCTGGATCAAGTACTGGCTTCTTAAATTCATGTGACGGGTTGTTACTCGGTTCTGGAGGTGTCCGAAAGCGTTTTATTACTCGTTCGAGAAACCATTTCTGAGCTTTCATTATATAGCAAAGTACAACCAATTTCCATTTTTTTCTTCTGAGAAGTTGTGTATATAACAAAATTCGAATTTTTGTTTCTAGTAATCACACAATACCCCTGGTTACCCTGCCGTTCTAGTAGAGTTAAGTGGAATTAACTCATTCCATAACCTATATTCAACTTTTCGAAAGAGGTTAGTTCCATCGGTTCAAGTAAACGAACGAAAAATTATAAAAGTCGGTTGTAGATCACAACCCGATCAAGTTTTCGTAAACACCTACAGTAATCTGCAGGTTTGTGGTGTTTATTCCGAGTTTTAAGTGCGTGTATTGCATATTTTATTAACTTTAATTTCAATATGGATTGGAGTGAATAATACTCATCTCTCAAAGGAAACATGAAATCGCGTTAGCACTCAAAACTTCAAATTATAGACAATATTGATATATATTATTCTCTTGGTGCAAGTAAACTGATCAGTATATTTGTAGGAATGTTGATGAAAAGTGAAACAACATCTTAAGAGATCAGAACATATTTGTCTGGAAAGTAATACATCTTACTAAGTTGACAAGAGAAAACGAGTCCTGAACATTACAGTTAGTTCGATCTTCTAAAGCATCATTTAATGTGTTTGATAGAAATTTTGAAACTTCATAGTTAGTGGAGTTTATCAAACTGACTATAGGGCGTAGAGGTACATTGGGCTTGTGAATTTTTGGCAGACAGTACAATTTCGGAAAAGATGAATTATAGATGGTTTATTCTTTGGCATTTAGGGTATTGTAATTATTTTGAATAGACGTCGTTGGATCTTTATTTATTTTCTTGTATGTGAATTTATCATTTAAAAGCAAATCAGTTTTTTTAATGTAATCATTTTTATCTGTAACCACCGTGCAACCACCTTGTCAGATTGCAGGATATATAACTGAGGGTTGTCCCTTAAAAAGAACCTAGACTAATAATAATAATAATAATTTATTTCAGCTCAAGAATATTACAAGGACTAATATACATGAATAATAAAAAATAAGTAAGCAAATAAACACGAAGAAAATCCACAAAGGCCAATCTACGTCTGGATTGCTGGGGTTCCTACTTAGCTTCATTTGATTAGTTTAATTAATTTTTAGAATTTTAAATACTGTAGTATAATACAATCATAAAAGAAATATCATAAAGCTGAACAATTTGAGAAAAGGAAATAAATATTAATAATACACAGGTAAAATAATATTTCAATAGTAAATTTCACAGTCCTGACAGTAATAATAATTAACACAATAACACACAAATTAAAACGCAAAAACTAGTGCTGAATAAAATAAAATATCAGATAACACATTGGTAAGATAGTATGATAGTGAAACAAGCTCAGTGAAGTTGCCCCACCCCCCAATCGAAATTTTCAACAGACACATATATAGTCGTAATGCACTCCTAATGCACCACATTTCCCGAGAGACTACAGCTATTTGTTTATGGGGGGGGGGGTACACGCTAGACCCCCCCCCAATCGGAATTTTCAAATTTTGTATTTTGCACCGTTAAGCGCTTGTATTGCACCATAGTGCTCCACCGAAATAATACTTTGCACCCCTCCCCTCAGTTAGTAGTATCGCATTATTCAGAGTGAAGTTGGACCCCTCAATGATAATTTAAAAAAAAACAAGTGGCATCGGAATCCACTTCTAATGCACTCATTTGCACCACCAAGAAAACGAAAATCCCCCCACCTCTTACTTAGTTAAACCTCAATATATAGAGTTAAGTTGACCCCCCTCCCCCCCAATGATAATTTTTAAATAAAACAAGTGGCATCGGAATCCACTTCCAATGCACTCATTTGCACCACCAAGAAAAAGAAAATCCCCCTACCTCTTACTTAGTTAAACCTCAATATATAGAGTGAAGTTGCCCCCCTCCAATGATAATTTTCAAAAAAAACAAGTGGCGTCGGAATCTACGTCTAATGCACTCATTTGCACCACCAAGAAAAAGAAATTTCCCCCAACCCTTACTTAGTTAAACCTCAATATATAGATGAAAGTTGCCCACCCCAATGATAATTTTCAAAAAAAAACAAGTGACATCGGAATTTACTTCTAATGCACTAAAACGCAACACACAGAAAAAAAAATCCTCCTTCTCCTTACTTAGTTAAACTGTATTATAAACCAAACAAATATTGTATAAGAGATTTCTTTGATTTTATATATATGCATGTCCGCGGTTACCACTCTGTTTCAGTAGCCCTTTATTTTGCGTGAATTACCCATGAATGTCTTTGTTGTTGACATATCACGCGATATTCCTACATCTTCTTTTATATATATATATATATATATATATATATATATATATATATATATATTGTTTGTGTTTTCTCATGTTTCAATTAACATCCTTGCTCCCAAGTTGCACACCATTTCTTGGTTATACCGTGCCGATGACGGCTAATGAGCTAGAAACATGCATGTCCACGGTTACCACTCATTCTCTGTAACCTATTTTGCGTGATTTACCCATTTATTTCTGTTTTTGTTATATACATATATATATATATATATATATATATATATAATATATGGAAGTAATTTTCTTGGATGAAGGTCCTTACTTTTTAATAATTTGTTTATTGTTTACCAAAAGACGCGTTTCGACTTGTTAAGTCATCTTCTGTTTCGGCTAGAATGTTACATTATGATTGATACATAACACATAAGTTAAAAAAAAGACGTTAGAAATTCACAAATTTTTGGCATAGCAATGGGATCACCCATAGCAGCTACAATTGCAAATCTTGTTATGGAATATGTCGAAGAAAAAATAATAAAGTCACTTACTTTTAAACCGGTATTCTTCAAGAGATATGTGGATAATATAGTACCATGTGTACCAGTGGATAGAATCGATGAAATTTTAAACAAATTTAACAATTTTATTCCAAGGTTAAAATTTACCATCGAACGCGAAAGACAGAAATCGATAAATTTCCTGGACGTAACAATCTCATACGATAACGAAGTTAAATCAATACCAACTGGTATTCAAAACCAACAGCTTCTCATAGGTACACAAGTTATTATTCAAATGCTCCCCTATCTCATAAGAAAAATGTAATTAAAAATTTAACTGACAAAGCAATTAAATTATCTCACCCTAAATTCAGAAAGAACAATCTAAATAAAATCCGAAATATCCTTAAAGAAAATAACTACCCATTATCGTTTGTGAACAAAACTATTAAAAAAAAAATACACGCAATCTACAATTCAAATCAAAAACCACAAAAAAAGCCAACATCATTTATATTATTACCATATGTACACGGTTCATCAGAAAAATTTAACAAAAGCCTTCAGAAAGAAAATTTAACTGTTTCGCACAAATTAAAGAACACCAACCAAACATTTTTCTCAAAAATGTAACCAAACATTCCGAAAAATAAACAAACACACACAGTATACCAGATTCCTTGTGGAGATTGTAATAAAACATATATTGGTCAAAGCAAAAAATACCTCCAAAAAGAATACAAGCTCATAAGTATTCAAAAACTGATGTAACAGCTTTATCCAATCACTCTAAGAATACAGGGCATACATTTGATTTTCACAATGTAAAAATATTGGCTAAAGAAAATAATGAAAAAGTTAGAACTGTACTAGAAATGATTAACATAAAAAAGGATATAAATAGTATTAATAATAGAAACGATATTCGTAATTTAAATGTAATATATGATGGTCTCTTAAAATAACCAATAAATTGTTGAAAGCTTCTGCACCTTACTATAATATATACCTGTTAAATCAAGCAAACGCGCCCAGACTAACACCACATCGTATTAGAAAAAGAAAGAGAAAAAACACCTTCAAACTAAATAATACATTTTAAAAGTTTACTGACAAAATGTATACAGCATTTTACTTGTAATTTTTAACCTTCCATGTTTTTATGTTTTTGACTCTGTTATGAAGGTAATTGTTTTATTATTTTATATACAAAAATTTGTAACGTCTTTGTTTTAACTTATGTGTTATGTATCAATCATAATGTAACATTCTAGCCGAAACAGAAGATGACTTAACAAGTCGAAACGCGTCTTTTGGCAAACAATAAACAAATTATTAAAAAGTAAGGACCTTCATTCAAGAAAATTACTCCCATATAAAATATTTAAATGGCCAAGAATACATTGCGTGTCAAATATATATATATATATATATATATATATATATATATATATTATATATATATATATATATATATATATATAAATATATATATATATATATATATATATATATATATATATATATATATTTATAAATATATATATTTATATATACAGGGTGTTTTCAAATGACACTTACACCGTTTGCATGTAGATACCTCTCGTAAAATTGGACAAGATGATATAGGGATAAAGGGGTCCAACCCATTTACTTTTCGAAATACAGGGTGTTAAAGTTATGAAAAATATAATGTTTTAGTTTGATAACTTTAAAATGGATGAATATATTGATCTGCCATTTGGCAGGTTGTTTTTAAATGTAAAAAGGCATATTTTGATGGAAAAACATGTTTCAGTTCTTGATCCAGTGGTGTACATTTGGAGGAATATGTCACCTTTCCCCTCCCATTTTTTACGCCACTGGCATTTGAAGCTATTTTCATTCGAGTTTGTATTCCTCAATAGTTTTCACGTGAAAAACGCATAACCTTTACATATCAAAAAATGTGTAGTTTTCAAGATATTTAATGTTTTTATGAAGTCTGCAAGATCACTTTTTAATAAAAATAAAAAAAAAATTTGTTGAATGTTTTTAATGACTACCAAACTACCAATGGTTAGAATATGTAACAGAAACTAATTTGTGGAACAGCAATGCATATAAAACATTGAGAGAGGATTGTTGAAAATATTTTCCCAAACTTGTGATTTTATTAACAAAAGAATTAATGACAACAAAAAATAAGATGATTACAAAAGTTGAATAATATCTCATTCAAACATAATTTTTAACTAAGCAGCCAACAAATTACAAAAGATGTTCAAAATTTTGTCCATTTACATTTACACATAATCTGCAACGTTTTCTCATTGAAAATAGCATACCTTGGAAAGACTCGCGATTGCCGGAAATAATTTCTGTAGCCGCATGGACTCTTGCTATCAGTTCCTCCTCCGTTTCTACTATTGTATTGTAGACTAGGCACTTCATGTAACCCCACAGAAAGACATCGATTGGATTCAAATCCGGTGACCTCGCAGGCCACATATTGGGTCCACCTCGGCCTATCCACTTGTTTCCGTATTGTTGGGTTATAAGTTGTCTGGCCGCTAGAGAATAATGTACAGATGCCCCGTCGTGCTGAAACCATACATTATCCATATTCGCCCTAATATTTAATGGCACAACATTGTTTAATAAATCAGGCAGGGGTTCTCTCAAAAAATTACAATTAATATTACCATTGAGTTTATTAGGTAATAAATATGGACCCACTATACAATCTCCAAGAATGCCTGCCCACACGTTAAGCGAGAATTTTCCCTGAAATCCACGTTGTCGAATAACATATGGATTTTCGTCATCCCACACGTGGCTATTCCTTGAATTAAAAATTCCTTCACGTGTGAATTTGGCTTCATCAGTAAATAGAACAAATTCGGTAAAATTTCTATTTTCTAAACATTTTTGGGTGTACCAATTGGCAAACTCCACTCTTTGAGGACAATCTGTTGGTTTTAGGGCCTCAACTTGGGTATACTTATAAGGATATAACTGCTGTTCAATTAAAATATTCCACACAGCTGAGTTACTTACATTTAAAGATTTGCCAATGGTGCGAGTGCTTAAATCAGGTCTATTTTCAATACGGTCTAGAACAGCCTCCTCTAATTGCACAGTTCGTACAGTTCGTTTTCTATCGCTACCTTGTAATTTTGAATTGAATTGTCCAAATTCTCGCAATCTCCTGTCAATTTGAGAAAATGTTGTGTGACATGGAAATCTAGGTCGATTTGGATATCTTTCTCTATATAAGCGCTCGGAACGTCTACCATTCTTTCTGGCTTCCCCGTATATTAGTTGGATATCAGCCATTTCTTCAAAAGTATAATCCATCATAACAAAAAGTGTGAAAGTTGCACAAACCAATTTAATTACAAATAATTCATTTTCGTTTTGACGTTAAACAAAATGACATTTACCATTTCATTATTGACATCCAATGCCTACTATACGGAGGAGGCACTGATAGCAAGAATCCATGCAGTTACATAAATTATTTCCGGCAATCGCCAGTCTTTCCAAGATATGCGATTTTCAATGAGAAAACGTTGCAGATTATGTGTAAATGTAAATGGACAATTTTTTTAACATCTTTTGTAATTTGTGGGCTGCTTAGTTAAAAATTATGTTTGAATGGGATATTATTTAACATTGTAATTATCTTATTTTTTATTGTCATTAATTCTTTTGTTAATAAAATCACAAGTTAGGAAAAGTATTTTCAACAATCCTCTCTAAATGTTTTATATGCATTGCTGTTTCACAAATTAGTTCCTGTTACATATTCTAACCATTAGTAGTTTGGTAGTTACTAAAAAACATTCAGGAAAAATATTTTTTTTAATTTTTTTATAAAAAAGTGATCTTGCAGACTTCATAAAAACATTAGATATCTTGAAAACTACAAATTTTTTGATATGTAAAGGTTATGCGTTTTTCACGTGAAAATTATTGAGGAATACAAAATCAAATAAAAACAGCTTCAAATGCCAGTGGCTTAAAAAATGGGAGGGGAAAGGTGACATATTATTCCAAATGTACACCACTGGATCAAGAATTGAAACATGTTTTTCCATCAAAATATGCCCTTTTACATTTAAAAACAACCTGCCAAATGTCAGATCAATATATTCATCCATTTTAAAGTTATCAAATTAAAACATTATATTTTTCATAACTTTAACAACCTGTATTTCGAAAAGTAAATGGGTTGGACCCCTCAATCCCTATATTATCTTGTCCAATTTTACGAGAGGTATCTACATGCAAACGTTGTAAGTGTCATTTGAAAACACCCTGTATATATATATATATATATATATATATATATATACATATATATATAACAACAACAAAGAGATTCATGGGTAATTCACGCAAAATAAAGGGCTACTGAAACAGAGTGGTAACCGCGGACATACATGTTTCTAGCTCATTTGCCTTCGTCAGCACGGTATAACCAAATAAGGATGTGAAATTTGGGAGCAAAGATGTTAATCGAAACATGGGAAAACACAAAACAACGTATTTCAGCAGGGAAACCAAACGCTCATTTGTGCCTTCAATTGGAAGATCCCGAGTTTTCAGGACAACAACCTAGATCGACACGGAGGCGCATATAGCCCCCCCGCCATGAACCTTCCGACCCATAGTAAATAACAAAGAAGATGTAGGAATATCGCGTGATATGTTAACAACAACAACAAAGAGATTTATGGGTAATTCACGCAAAATAAAGGGCTACTGAAACATAGTGGTAACCGCGGACATGCATGTTTCTAGCTCATTTGCCTTCGTCAGCACGGTATAACCAAATAAGGATGTGAAATTTGGGAGCAAAGATGTTAATCGAAACATGGGAAAACACAAAACAACGTATTTCAGCAGGGAAACCAAACGCTCATTTGTGCCTTCAAATTGGAAGATCCCGAGTTTTCAGGACAACAACCAAGATCGACACGGAGGCGCATATAGCCCCCCCGCCATGAACCTTCCGACCCATAGTAAATAACAAAGAAGATGTAGGAATATCGCGTGATATGTTAACAACAACAACAAAGAGATTCATGGGTTATTCACGCAAAATAAAGGGCTACTGAAACAGAGTGGTAACCGCGGACATGCATGTTTCTAGCACATTTGCCTTCGTCAGCACGGTATAACCAAATAAGGATGTGAAATTTGGGAGCAAAGATGTTAATCGAAACATGGGAAAACACAAAACAACGTATTTCAGCAGGGAAACCAAACGCTCATTTGTGCCTTCAATTGGAAGATCCCGAGTTTTCAGGACAACAACCAAGATCGACACGGAGGCGCATATAGCCCCCCCCGCCATGAACCTTCTGACCCATAGTAAATAACAAAGAAGATGTAGGAATATCGCGTGATATGTTAACAACAACAACAAAGAGATTCATGGGTAATTCACGCAAAATAAAGGGCTACTGAAACAGAGTGGTAACCGCGGACATGCATGTTTCTAGCTCATTTGCCTTCGTCAGCACGGTATAACCAAATAAAGATGTGAAATTTGGGAGCAAAGATGTTAATCGAAACATGGGAAAACACAAAACAACGTATTTCAGCAGGGAAACCAAACGCTCATTTGTGCCTTCAATTGGAAGATCCCGAGTTTTCAGGACAACAACCAAGATCTTTGTTATTTACTATGGGTCGGAAGGTTCATGGCGGGGGGGCTATATGCGCCTCCGTGTCGATCTTGGTTGTTGTCCTGAAAACTCGGGATCTTCCAATTGAAGGCACAAATGAGCGTTTGGTTTCCCTGCTGAAATACGTTGTTTTGTGTTTTCCCATGTTGCGATTAACATCTTTGCTCCCAAATTTCACATCCTTATTTGGTTATACTGTGCTGACGAAGGCAAATGAGCTAGAAACATGCATGTCCGCGGTTACCACTCTGTTTCAGTAGCCCTTTATTTTGCGTGAATTACCCATGAATCTCTTTGTTGTTGTTGTTAACATATCACGCGATATTGCTACATCTTCTTTGTTATTTACTATGGGTCGGAAGGTTCATGGCGGGGGGGCTATATGCGCCTCCGTGTCGATCTTGGTTGTTGTCCTGAAAACTCGGGATCTTCCAATTGAAGGCACAAATGAGCGTTTGGTTTCCCTGCTGAAATACGTTGTTTTGTGTTTTCCCATGTTTCGATTAACATCTTTGCTCCCAAATTTCACATCCTTATTTGGTTATACCGTGCTGACGAAGGCAAATGAGCTAGAAACATGCATGTCCGCGGTTACCACTCTGTTTCAGTAGCCCTTTATTTTGCGTGAATTACCCATGAATCTCTTTGTTGTTGTTGTTAACATATCACGCGATATTCCTACATCTTCTTCGTTATTTACTACGGGTCGGAAGGTTCATGGCGGGGGGCCTATATGCGCCTCCGTGTCGATCTTGGTTGTTGTCCTGAAAACTCGGGATCTTCCAATTGAAGGCACAAATGAGCGTTTGGTTTCCCTGCTGAAATACGTTGTTTTGTGTTTTCCCATGTTTCGATTAACATCTTTGCTCCCAAATTTCACATCCTTATTTGGTTATACCGTGCTGACGAAGGCAAATGAGCTAGAAACATGCATGTCCGCGGTTACCACTCTGTTTCAGTAGCCCTTTATTTTGCGTGAATTACCCATGAATCTCTTTGTTGTTGTTGTTAACATATCACGCGATATTCCTACATCTTCATATATATATATATATATATATATATATATATATATATATATATATATATATATATATATATATATATGTTATATAGGAAAAAATGCTTATGTTTAAGTAATGTTACGCAATGTCAAACATCAGATTACGATTTCCGTATTTTCATGAGAACGATGCTACGTTACGTTTTAATAAAATAAACACATTAAGTAACACAAATATCATGTTACAGAAAAATAAATGATTTCTGCACTTTCATGGGAGCGACGCTACATCGAGTTCTCCATGAAAATGAACGCTGACGTTGATTTAAATAAATCTATAAATTCTTTGACTTTATGTAAAATAGTTAGTTACAATTATTATAATTTCAACCAATTAATTCTTTTTTATATAACATAAAAATGTGTAACTCAATAAAAATTGTTTTTAAAAAGTTTTATCTGCATTTGTGAATATAACATATATATATATATATATATATATATATATATATATATATATATATATATATATATATATGATAAATGCTTACTTATTTTTGATTATGATAATTATTTATAATTTTTGTTTAGTTTGGCTAGCTCAGTTGGTTATTGTTATTTTGTTTAGTAATTTATTTTAATTTAATTATTCGGGAGCATGAAATCCTTTTTCTCTTTGAGTCCTGGCTTATTGTATTGTTATAATTGTTTAAATAAAAAGAAAACACATTATTTGAAATAGATTTAATTTTCAATGCAATATTTTATTTTTGATAAAAATTATATGCGACGCCAATGGTTATATTGTATCTACTTATTTATTTTAATAATTTCATCAATGCGCATGCGTGAAAAAACTAGTCATGCGCTTTAACATAAAACGAACAATTCTGATACGTAAGAGGCATCTATTCATATTAAACACAGTTTGTTGACGATGCAAACAATTGAATGGTTCAAACACATAAAATAATTTATATATAAATCATAGTTATATATGATACAAATTGCTGTGGAAAGAAAATTGTTATATACATAGATAGAAAAATAGAAATTATATACAGATGGAAATAGTTATTACATTATGAAATTTCAATCACCAGATTTATGCGAGTACAAGATGGCGTAAGTGGCGTAAGTACATATTTTAATTTATTTAAAATTCGGCCTTTTATTAATTTTAACGATTTATGCAATGAATTCACTATATAAAGTCTGTTTCTTTCTTTTTTAGATCGATCATATGTGCAAAAGTTTATCAATTTATGAAATTAAATACTTGAGTATTTTGAGTTTCTACTCTGATTATTGGCCAATAATGATTTAAAAAACACTGACCTGTTGCTCTTGAATTGGGATGAAAGTCTCTGAATCCCAGGAACACTCCGCTGAAGCTCCAAAAAACCAAATTTGATGAAAATTTCGTAGATTCTTGCCGTAAAACTTGATATAATTGACTGTGAGTATTACTAATATTGTATTTAATAGTACTTTATAGGTTTAAATTTCTTAAACCGGGAATTTCTTGAAATTTCAGGAACACCATCACACACACTCCTCGCTTCTTGACACCAGCTTCCCTTATTATTTAAGCGTCCCCTCGATTCTCTACTTTTTTCAACAAACAGTCTTTTGTTCTTTTTCAGGTCACTATTTCAAAGTTTATTTGTTGATTCACAATTTGTTCTGTCATATTTTATAACCAATAAAATATTGTCTTTTGCAATCAGATTAATTGAAACTTCTTTCACTTATTAAAAAATTTCATACATACACTCTTTTACATTATTAGTTCATTTATAGAGTTCCTATGAGTTTTTTCATCATACAAATAAATTAAAATTGGTTATACATAGATACATTTACATGGTACAACATTCAATATTGTTATTGATAGTATATCCTTGTTACACTCATATTAATTATAAATATAAATTCTCTTATGTTATTTGTCTAAACTCTTTGCATTATATTATTTATAATAAACTTTAACAAATTACTATTTATTGATTCAACGTTCATTTTATTTACCATATATCATTTATCTATACGTCATTATTTGTTTATCTATGAAAATCTATTGAATTCTATTCTATTCAATATTTGTATTTGTTTTTTATTCTTAAATTAATGATTATAATGAATTATCTATAATAATCTTTGTATTCTCATGTAACTACTTATATCTAAAATTCTCTTGACTTGACTATATAATTATATCTTTTTAGGTGAACAGCTGGTTATGGTATGGAAAATATTCTTCGTCGTAGGCAACTTTATTTACATCATTACATTGGTTAGGCAATCTCTATATTTTGTATTATTATTATTGAGGTAATTCTTTATTTATTATATTGTTATAGGCTATTATTTAATATATCTTTATTTGATATGTTGTTTAATTAAGAAAAGTGTTTCCTTTTTACCTGTTTTCTTAAATTATATTATTTTCATATATATTTCATACTAGCAACATATTTTTATAATACTAATTCTCTTATTATTTATGATATCTGGTTCAATATATATATGTATATATATATATATATTTATATATATATATATATATATATATATATATATATATATATATATATATATATATATATATATATATATATATATATATATATATATATCGCGATAGCGGTAGAAGTGGCGTCCGTATAGATTTATAGCGCTGTGGCATCCGCCGATATACACAATATGTATTTAGAACAGCCCCAATGCATCGAGATCACGCACATAGTGGCTTCCTATTATTTGGCAACACTGGGACCTTGATAGATTATTAGTAGGTAGATTTGAATTTGTATAAGAATTGGTGCGTCTTGTATATTGTGTATAGATCGCGTACGAAGTGACTTCCAGTAATTTTAAATATGAATTTGTTTTTCTTTTGAGAGAGGAGAATGAAACACATATTCCAGTAATTGGGATGTTGATGGTTGTTACAAATCCATGTGAAGCTATATTTCACACATCAAAGACATTATTTAGAAACCTAAAATAACATTCTTAAAACCTCATTACTCGTCTTAAATTAAATAAAATTAATTTTATTGCGGTATTTATAACCCATTATCACTTGATTACGAAAATCAATCAGATCGTCACTGCACGAACAAGTGGAATTATTTCTGATAACGCAGTTACAAGTATGAACTATTTTCCTTGATAATTTGTTACAACGACGATAATATTTTACGATTTTTATCACAATGGAGACTGGATCCATCAGAAGAAATAGTTGTAACTCACCGAAGATTGATTCTATAATGGTGCGAGCTTCTTTGCTAGAGACATAGTTCTTGTGCAGTGGAGAAGAACGAGAAAATGTCTTTGTAAGTACCTATAATTGTTCATTGAGATACTTTATTAGAAATGAGAGAAGCACCTAACTCATTTTATATACTATTTTATCAAATTTAGAGCTACTCATCATCTAATTCAACGAAATAAAACTTGAAATCAGCCCCGTAAACAAACAAACTACTAATGAACTGATGAATAATTGACTATTTATTTTTACCACAACCAGAAATATCTAACATAATTTTCAATTTATATTTGTAGTTTATCAGAGATTATAACTTACATTAAAGTAAATGAGAAAGACTCTCCATCTCAAATGTAGTCAGTAGGCAAATAGCAGTAAGTAAAACGCCAACTCAGTACTATTATTATATATTATTCCAAGATGAAGGGGCAACTAGTTTCGGCACACTGAGCTATCATCAGGCCTTAAATGTATATATAATTCATATGAAAAGTATTATGAAAGGAAAGCTGTTACATGCCCCTGGCATCCAGCAGAATCCAAGATGTGTCAGTAGGTAATATGGGAAATATACTTTAGGCAAATTTTATTAAAAATAGTTAGGAAAATTTACATAATTATGCAAACGTCAAACAAAATTAAAATAGGACAACATTAAGAGAAGTCATTAAGTCATGCATAATTAAAAGAAAAAGAAAGAAACTATAGACTTCGTTATACGACAGAATCCGTCTGATGCAAGAAGTCCAGTATCTGATTAGTTGTAATAGGAAAAAGGGCAATGGATAAGACCGAATGCGGACTAACGAAAAACAACTTTTGCTTTCTGCTGGTCGGCATGATAATAATTATATACTCAGAATTAATATTTTTAACACTCATAATTCACACAACTTGTATATTCATGGTCGTAGGAAAAATAGAGTACATAACTCGTTAGAAATAGTATTTCCTGAACTCGTACGGAATATGTCACTTTCCACACTTCTTATACAATACTATTCAAATTCGAGTCTATGCATTGGAATCATGGTAACGGTAAGAGATATAGGGATGGTTGAATGGGGGCAAAGTTGTGTATTTCAGAGGTCATATAGAGTTACACCGGAAAAATTGGAAATTTTGAAATTCTTCTTTTGCCTACATCTTTTAATTTGCGAGGATTTTCCAAAACTTTGCCATATCAACTTTTTGTAGACTATCCAAACATGCTAATAAAAATTATATGGATAGTATGGTACACATTGGGCCACCCTCAACATTTTATTTTCAAATACGAACCTGTATTTTTCATTGCAATTTTTTGAATGCCAAGAGGTATGTTTCATATTGACGTAGTATTTTTATCTGAACTACAGAGTGTTTTGAAAATATTGAACAATTACCAGAACAATTTCAACCTCTTTTAATATTCCATAACAGCTGTAATTGAGAATAATCAGTGAGTAAAAAGTGAATCAATGCGAAGTTGATCTTACAACAAGAACTTTAATTATTGAAGATTTGAAATTTTACCGGTATAGTTCAATATTTCCAAAACACTCTGTAGTGCAGATGTAAATACTACTCCGATATGAAACATGACTCCTGGCAACAGTGCAATTAAAAATATAGAATCGTATTTGAAAATAATAACTTGAGGGTGGCCCAATCTTAACGATACTTTGTATACAATTTTTTTTCACACAGGGCATGCCGCGAAAATGTTTAGTTCGAATACACAAGCTTTTCAATCTAGAACCTACATAATAATCCACGTTAAAAATCCAAAGAAATTATTTTTTACTTTCTAGCGCATTTGAATCAAAGTAAGTATTTGAAAAAAAATTTTATGATTTTATTTTATTCGTCAAAGATAAGACAAGGATATGATAAATGTTTAACATTATTTTTCTTAGAATTCAAATTTAAAAAGAAAACATTTATGTAGTTTCTTTTATAACGACGAAGTTCGATAAGTTTCCGATTGACCCGGAAATTACAATCAGATGTTTAAATAACAAAATAGCGGGCTGGCTAGTATTTCGTTGGCAAACTATACAGGGTGTTTCCTAAGTAATCTAAAATATTGTAGTGGACGCTTCGTCACTCCATTTTAAGACGAAAAGTTCTTATAAACATGTGTGATAAGTGTTTTATTTAATGAGATACAGGGTGTTGAATTGTTGTATTATTTCAACTTTGTTGTTTTATAACTCAATCTGTGGAAAAGTACCGTATCTTTTTCATCATTGTACTCACTCACCTCTTTCGATGTTTACTAATTTCGTTCTTTCCAGTTTATAAACGTAGCCGCTACGATTTTTTTTAAGGTGACTAAATATTTTTATTAAAAATCACCCTAAAAGAATTCGTAGCGGCTACGTTTATGGATTGGAAAGAATTAAATTATTAATAATCGGAAGCGGGAGGTAGGTACAATCATAAAAAAATACGGCATTTTTCCACCGGCATTACAAACCCAGTTATAAAACATCAAAGTTGAAATAATAAGACAATTGAGCACCCTGTATCTCATTAACGACAAGACTTATCACACATGTTTATTATATATTTTCGTTTAAAAATGGAGTGACGAAGCGTCCACTACAATATTTTAGATTACTTAGGAAACACCCGTATATAAAGGATGGAATATGTACTGTTTATTTTTTGTACGAACATTTGTATAAGTTTCAATCAACATCTTTTTATGTCTATTCTATCTAAAATATACAATAGAGAATAGCTTCAATGATGATACTGGTCTGGAAACTTATACAGAGTCATGATGGATTCCTCACTACTTCATTATCTCTTTAGATTCCTTATTCTTTTGATATGATCATCATTAGCGTTACACCTAAGTCTAGCAATTCAAGTGAATTCAAGACTTTGTCTGAAATTTCGTGTTCACACTTTTCTTTTAGAAATCCTGTTTCAAAGTTTTTCTTCAAAATTCAGAGCCTAACTTTTTACGGGTTTCGAATTATTCAAGAGTATGAAAAAAACCTTCATCAAACGGCTCAATGGAACATATAAAGGAAAGTTGATTTCAATCGCCCTATTTTGAGCTCTATTTCACTCTGTAGGATTATTTGTATGTTGGTCTGGGACACCCTGTATACAGACAGCACACCAGTAGAATCATTAGCACATGTTCAAGTTTTGCTTTTATCAGACTCCCTGTACATTGGAACATAGCTTTCATTTTGCTCTGCACTGTTTGGAGCCGGTGGTGTAGCAATGAACAGACTAGAGTTTTTTCCCAACACCAAACCGCTATGGTGTTGGGAAAAAAACTCTAGTGTATACATAGCTTTTATTGCTCTCTATTTTATTTATGGCATTTTTCTCCTTAGATCAAATAAGGATGCATTTATCGTCCATTCAGTTATCATTGATACACACTGTATATGCCAGATTAGAGTTTCATCGTCTCCGAAATTTTTGTTAAATTCAATATTCTAGGTCAACTACTAACAATCCACCTAGTAATCTGATTGCATTAATGTTTTCGGAATTTTCACAAAAAAAACTTGACTTCTGCTATAGTGAAGTAGAAAAATATACCCATTCGAAAATTAAGTAGAAAATTGAGTAGTAATTTTACTTCATCTCGTGATTTACGTTGGAAAATTCAATTCATTTTCCCTTTATTTACGGAAATTCAGAATTCTTTAGTTTGTTTTATCGCCAGCATTATTCATTTTTATCGCCAGTAGTGTTTTATTTTGCCTCAAAATCAGATTTGAGTGAATTGGAGAACGAAAATATAATTTTTGTATTAATAACGGTAGATATTCTGCAATAACTAGCATCCTCCGCCTTGTCAACAATGGTATCAAAAAATTAAAACGGATGTAAATCCTCACATTCAATGTTAGAAGTGTTCTATAACCAAAAGTGAGATCGGCACCACTGCCAGAATGCCACTATGGAAGAAAATACATATACAGACGCCAAACTATACCGTTCTTCGATATGTATACTGACGGATGCCACTTTGTGCGTCAGATGTATAATAAATATATAAGTGTGCTACTATAACGCCGTGTACGGAGAACCTGTGAACCTTGGTGTATAGGTTTATACAAAAACCGACCAAAGTGACGTCCTGCTGATTTCTTCAGCATTAGATTCCCAAGCATTCACTGAACCGTTTGCGATATTTTGGAGCTCGATGCACTGTGACGTCCGTATATCGGATGCTATAGTGACGCGGACGCCACAGCTACCGCGATTTTAACATGGGCGGATGCCACTTCGCGCCGTGAATGTATATATATATATATATATATATATATATATATATATATATATATATATCATCATCATCATATGCAGCTTATTCAACCATTTTGTTATGGTGTAGCCTCCCTTTACATATTTATATATTCCACTTCCATGTGGGCCCATTGTTGTCTATTGCTAGCTATGCGGCCCCAAGTTGATCCTGCGAGTTTCTTTATGTCGTAGTCCCATCTTAAGTTGGGGCGTCTTCTTGGTCTTTTCACGCCTCGGGGATACCATTGCGTTATCTCTGTGGTCCATCTATCGTCTGTCCTTCTAGCGAGATGCCCCGCCCATTGCCACTTTAGGGATCTGATTCTATTTATGACAACTATCACTTGGGTCTTTTGTCTGATCCAATCAAGCCTTTTTCTATCTCTCCTTGTTATTCCAAGCATGCATCGTTCCATAGACCTCTGCGTTACCTGGAGTTTTCTAATGATATCAGTTTTCAGGGTCCAGGTTTCACAGCCGTATGTTAATACTGGTAGTACGCACTGATCAAACGCTTTCTTTTTCAAACGGAGTGACATTCTAGACTTGAAGATGATAGAGTTCTGTCCAAATGTTCTCCATGCTAATTTGATTCTTCTGTTTATTTCTGGAAGTAGAGAGCCTGATATGTGTATTAGTTGGCCCAGGTATATGTATTCCTCTACTATTTCCAGGGCAGTGTCATTAATTGTTATTTCTTGTGCGTTTATCAGTTCGTTATACATTATCTTGGTCTTACTCAGATTTATTTTAAGGCCTACTTCGTTGCTTGCTGCATTCAATTCATTTATTTGTTGTTGCATTTCGCCAGGGTTACTCGCTATCAGGATGATGTCATCAGCGAATCTTAGATGGTTCAAGTATTCTCCATCTATATTCAGACCTGTGTTGTTCCAGCCCAGTTTTCTGAAGATGCTTTCTAGTGTTGCTGTAAATAACTTTGGTGATATTGCGTCTCCTTGTCTAACTCCTCTGCTGGTGGGGAATTCTGGTGTGCCCTCATATATCCTAACTCTCGCTTTGGCTTCCCTATATATATTTGCTAGGGTCTCAATATATATCTTGTCGACCCCTTGTTCTGTTAGGGCATTTATTACTGCTCTGGGATATATAGAGTCGAATGCTTTCTCAAAGTCGATGAAGGCTAGTGCTAGTGGTTGGTTGTATTCTTTGGTTCGACTGACAACCTCTTTGAGGGTATGGATGTGATCTATTGTACTGAAGCCTTTGCGGAATCCAGCCTGTTCTCGTGGTTGGGCCGAGTCTAGTGTATTTTGTATTCTGTTGTGAATGATCTTTGTGAATACCTTGTACGTCACTGGTAGTAGACTTATTGGTCTGTAGTTCTTAATGTCTTCTTTGCTGCCTTTCTTGTGGATCAACACTATAAGGGCGCTGTTCCACTCTTTAGGTATGCTCCTGGACATCAGACAGTTCGTGTATAGTTTGGCAAGGTACTTCCATGTTTTAGCTCCTGCATATTTGAGTATTTCGGTCGTGATGCCGTCATTTCCCGCTGCTTTGCCATTTTTCATGCTTTTCAGTGCCATTTCTACTTCCTCCACCAAAACTTCTGGTATGGCATCTTCTGAGTGTTCTATTATTTCTTCCAAATTTTCAGGGGCCTTGTATAGGTCTCCATAGAATTTGGCTACTAGGTCTATTATTTCATTCCTGTCTGTGGTTCTTGTGTTTCCATCAGTTAATGCAACTATCTGTCTTTTCCCTATTATTAGTGCCCGTTTTGCATTTTTGTAGCTTTTACGGTTTTCTATTGTTGTTTGTACCAGTTTCTCGTTGTAATTCCTGATATCTTCTGCGATTTTCTTTCGTATCGTCTTGCACAGATTCTTTGAATGTTTGTTGTCTTCTTCATTTCTCTTCGTTTTTGTAATAGTGCTTTTGTTTCCGGAGTTAGTTTTTTGTGTTCACCTCGTTGTTGCAGACCTCCCACTTCTACTGCGCAGTTTCGAATTGTGTCCATCAGTTCAGGGTTGTTATATTCCACTTTTTGTAGTCTTTCTTCTAGTAGCGCTTCATATTGGTGAGAGTTCTCTCTCAGCCTTTCGTTGTTTATGTTTTTCGTTGTGTTGGTTTTGATTAGTCTTGACCTTTCTAGTTTTATATCTAAGACCAGTCGAGCTCTAATTAGTCGAGGGTCGCTTCCTGTAGTGAACTTGTTGAGCGTGCTTAGATCTTTTACTGTGCTAATTTTATTGGTGAGGATAACGTCTATTTCGTTTCTGATAGTTGCACCGGGGCCTTCCCACGTCCATTTCCTGTTAGAGTTCTTCTTGAAGAAGGAGTTTGCCACATACATGTTCTGAAAGTGTGCGAACTGTATTAATCTCTCTCCTCTTTCATTCCTTTCTCCAAATCCATATTTCCCCATTCCTTTTTCTTGGTCTTTCCTGTGTCCTACTTTGGCATTAAAGTCTCCCATTATGTATTTGAAGTGACTATTGTCGTTGCTGAGCGCTTGGGTTATTTCATTATAGAATTCTTCTATTTCGTCGTCACTATGGCTGATTGTTGGGGCGTATACCTGAATAATCTGGATATTATATCTTTTGGAGAGTCTTAGTATAATGCTGGCTACTCTGTCTGAGGTGCTTGTTATCCTTATGATTCTATTTTTCCAGGTTTTCTTAATTAGGAATCCTACTCCGCTTGTTCTTCCTGTTGGTGTTCCTTGGTGGTATAGAAGGTTCCCTGATTCAAGTTCTATGAGTTCTTCATTTTTTCGTCTTACTTCGCTAATGCCCATGATATCCCACTCTATTTTTACTGCCTCTGTTTCCAGTTCCATAATCCTAGCTTGATTAGAAAGTGTACGGCAGTTATAAGTTGCTAGGTGTAATGTAGTCAATGGGTAGTGGTTTAGACTCTGCAGATTCTTAGCACCCTCTGCCCTCGTGGCTGGTTCCCAGGATCTACACCTCCTAGGGCCCTTCGGGCTTACGGAGGATGAGGGCCGTAACTTGTCCTTGTCTGTCATGCTGGAGTTGTGAGGCGTACCTTACCATGCTGCCTCAATGCGGGTTGGCAAGGGGCGAGGGATGTCGTCCGCCAGTTTTCGCCATTTACTGACAGACCCTGTACCCCCAGATTTTTAGTGGAACTTTTTATTTATGAAAAAGCCCTTACTAGAGTGAGATTCGAACCCCCGTCCTTCAGGTCAAGAAAAGCCAATTTCCGGCGCTCTAATGCACTCCGCCATCTGGGGGTAACTAATAAATATATATATATATATTTATATATATATATATATATATATATATATATATATATATATAAAGAAGATGTAGGAATATCGCGTGATATGTTAACAACGACAACAAAGAGAATCATGGGTAATTCACGCAAAGTAAAGGGCTACTGAAATAGAGTGGTAACCGTGGACATGCATGATTCTCTTTGTTGTCGTTATATATATATATATATATATATATATATATATATAATATATATATATATATACAGGGTGTCCCGGGACTAATGGGAAAAAAGTCGGGAGCGTATAATATGAGCTAAAATAATGTTAGTACTTCATATAAACTTTTTCTATGGAGGCCCTCGTTTTCGAGTTATAGGCCTCCAAAGTTTTAATTTTGAATTTGGTTTTTATTTTTAATTTTTGTACTAGTTATTTGATCTTTATAAAATTTACAACAAAGCTATAATGTATGTGTATGTTTATTTTGGTAAGGTAAACAGATTTACAGTAGTACATTGAAGCCAGGACGAACTACTCGCAATGGTTAGAAATCCAGAAATTTTGCAGGGATGGCACACCCTGTATGAAATTATCGAAATTCACTTCCCCACACATTAAGCTAACGAAAAGGTACTCTTGTTGGAATTCGATAAAATAAGCCGTTTGGCTAATATTTACAGTTTTATTCATGCACTACGTACCAATTTACGCATTCACCATTTTTATAAGTACACAACGAGGTAAAATTAACTTATTAATAGATGTCCAAGATTTACCTACAGTACTACAAAAAAATAATTTAACGATAGCAGAAGATGAAAAACATTGACGACTTATTAATTCGAAAGTTGGTAAAAACTTTTTATAAGTGTTTTTACCGTTTATCAAGTTACCATAGGATTAGTTGTCAAACGTTGTGTAGAATAGTTCGTAGTCAGTACTTGTCAATAGGTGCGTTCTGTTTGACTGAGATCTCAGTGGATATCAGCTCACATCAGCAATGTGGGCGTTCTTTTTGTTTTACTCACTTTAAGTTAGCTGAGATTTCCCCCCCCCCCTTCACCGATGCTGAATGTGTTGTAAGGGGGTATCAGTTGGAATGGAGTCGGAAATAAAGTGGAGGGGATGAAGAAATATTTGATTTGCTTGGTTTATATGTAGTTTTAACCAAGGTTATCTAAGGTTTTAACCATTGACATATGAATAATAAACACACGTAATCTATTTTTCTTTTGTTACAAATTATGGATACATTAATTAACGTTATTAGATGCTGATACGAATCTGTCGTATAGTTTAAATCTGTCGACAGATCGCGCGCTTCAATTGAGATGTCGTTCTTTTTGGTGCTTACTCACATCACTTTATCTCAGATCACCTTAACTGAAGTGATCTGAGATCTCAGTCAAAAAGAACGCACCAAATAATTCATAAGTCCTTAATTTAACAGTTACAATGGCAAAATTCGCTTTTATTGAGTACGCAGATATGCATCTAATGTATGGACTGGCTTCTCGAAACTGTTTAGAGGCCAGAACGCTTTATGAAGAACATTTTGCAAACAGAGCATTGCCAGACAGACGAATGTTTGAGTGTATTGATCTCAGGTGACGAGAAACAGGTATGAATAAGTAAATGTAACTTTCCATGCATACAAAACAAAATTTTTAATTTTTGCCAAAAAAAGGTGGAGAAGGTCCAGTACGAAGCATATGTACTGTGTCAGTTGAACAAGACTTGTTAAATGCAGTTGATAATGAACCATCAACGAGTTTTCTAAAAGTATCAAGAGAACATAACGTCTCGAAATTAGTTGTTCATCGCGTCCTAAAAGAACAGCTGTTATATCCTTTTCACATGAAAAAAGTACACAGTATGACAGTGGCTGATTATCCTGCACGACTTGAGTATAGCCAGTGGTTTCTGCGACAACAACAAGCAGACAATACATTTATTAGTAACGTTCTCTTTACGAACTAGTCCGGTTTCACCAGAGATGGAATCATAAATTCTCATAATATGCATTTATGGGATGATGTGAATCCACATGGCATTATCCAAACTAGGAGCCAGCATCGATTCATGGTTAATATTTGGGCAGGAATAGTTGGCAATCATTTGATAGAGCCATATACTTTATTGACGGTACTTTGACTGGTCAGAGATATTTGGAGTTTTTGCAAAATTAGTTATGGAACCTGTTTGATGATATGCTACTACTACAAACTCGTAGGAATTTATGGTTCATGCATGATGGGGCCCCTCCTCATTTCAGTTTAGATGTACGACAGCATTTACACACAAGGTTTCCTAATAGATGGATTGGTCGTGGAGGCTCTTTTCAATGGCCACCGCGATCAGGAGACATTAATCCTATGGATTTCTTTCTCTAGGGTTATCTCAAAAGTAAGGTATACGCAACACCTGTGCAAACAAGACAAGATTTAATAGACAGAATTGTGTTACACTGCAATGTTATAAGAAATAATGTGGGATTGCTCATTCAAGTGCAAAGAAACAACCTTCGTAGACTTAGAATGTGCGTGGAAGTGGGAGGAGCTCATATTGAACATTTATTAGAATAACCTTAGTTTTTGTTGTTGTTTAGGAATTAGTATTAATCTAATGTTTTATAACTTGTGTTTTTTGAGGTTTTCTTAATGGTTTAATAATGTTATGTTTGTAATTTTGATTAAAAGGAAGTAAATCCTGGACATCGTATTAATAAGTTAGTCAGGTAGATTTGTACGTAGTGCATTAATAAAACTGTAAATATTATCCAAACGGCTTATTTTATCGAATTCTAACAAGAGTACCTTTTCGTTAGCTCAATGTGTGGAGAAGTCAATTTCGATAATTTCATACAGGGTGTGCCATCCCTGCAAATTTTTTGGATCACTAACCATTGCGAGTAGTCCGTCCCTGGCTTCAAGGCAGTACTGTAAATCTGTTTACCTTTCCAAAATAAACATACACGTACATTATAGCTTTGCCGTAAATTTGATAAAGATCAAATAACTAGTACAAAAAATAAAAATAAAAACCAAATTAAAAATTAATACTTTGGAGGCCTATAACTCGAAAACGAGGGCCTCCATAGAAAAAGTTTATATGAAATACTAACATTATTTTGGCTCAGATTATACGCTCCTGACTTTTTTCCCATTAGCCCCGGACACCCTGTATATATATATATATATATATATATATATATTATATTGGTTTAAAATGAGCACATTGAATCTATTTTCTTGAATACATT
Source organism: Galeruca laticollis (assembly GCA_963921935.1). Lineage (NCBI taxonomy): Eukaryota > Metazoa > Arthropoda > Insecta > Coleoptera > Chrysomelidae > Galeruca > Galeruca laticollis. Next base: position 207,570,612 of record OY998175.1, on the reverse strand, counting down.
GACGTTGTGATAGAACTAATAGGGCTGCTGATATTCGTATTTTGAACTATTTGGAATTATTTTAGCTTCAACTGTATATTTTGTATGTTTAATTAAGAAAAGGAGCCCAATAGCAAAGCCATCATTTTAACGTATATTTATAAATTGTAAAAAGAAACATGTCTCAATCAATTATAGATGCCGATAGTAAAAACAGTGAACAAAATCCTCACAACCATACAGAATAAAAAAAAACTAATATCTCAGTAGAGGATGTAATTTCAAAAGAATCCGTCGAAATTAGAATGAAATTTATAATGATTTAAAAGAAACACGACACATTTTACACAGTTAGTGAATATGTTGTTTTATGCAAGGGATTTCAGGAATTTATAATAAATAGTAAATAAGTTATGTTAATATTTATATGTATGAAAACCCTCATCTATATACATTCTCATTTCGAATACTAAAATGTTATTTCATGCTTCATATACGGCTTTAAAATTTAATGGTTTATTGTAGTATACACAGCCAATCATCGACAAAGACACAATGGTTATATAATTCATAAAATATAGACAGATAAGTTTCCATAGCAACCGAACGCTGTTGATGGATGGATTGAAAATTGAAAACGTCAGTGATTTTGAAAACGTCAAAGTGAAAGTAATATAATAATTTAACTGGTAAATGTGATAAAATTTAAAGAATAACTTATAAAATATAGTATATACAGTAAAACTAACCTTTTGAAAGGTTTTTGGTGGAAAATAAACGTCCGTAAGGGAATTGATTGCTATTTGATTTGTGGTACAGTTCTATATATGCGGTGGAGAGGACATCTTACATTTATGAAAAATTAAAAAGGAAAGGTGAAAGCTCATTTTTTTGAACTGTAGCTGTAGATAAAAAGTGTAGCTGAAGTTATTAAAGGAGAAGAATACGATTCATATTTTAATTCTGGAGGTATTAAGTTGTTTTTAAAAGTATATTTACCTAAAGACTTTCCCAATGAAAAACCTTCGTTGAAAGTAGTACCTATAATAATATATCCTTTGATGACGAGCGATGGTGATATTACTTCAGCTCCAGGTTTGCTTATTTGGTTAGTACGACAGCAAAGAAATTGAAAGTGAAGATTGGTTTCAAGTGGATACAAACTTAGTGAATGAAAGGTACTGTTTTGTTTCAAAATATTATATTAGAGATCTCTGAAATTAAATAGGCCTTTATTTAAAAACTAAAAAGGAATGCATTCATAATTAGTAATTAATCTAGTATTTTTATTGTTTCAAAGTGATTATAGTTTATTATTTTTGTAGTGTATATACGTTTCCTGTTTATAAACTTCTGTTTTAAAAAAATTTCTGAAATCATAAGTTTATTCATTTTAATTCCACAATCCAATAATTATAGTAAATTTGAATGGCGCTACCCTTTGATAGAGTTAAACATGTTCAACGATTATTAACAATAATTCAATTTCAAATGATAAATACTCGTAATATTTATATCCAATACAAATTTGTCGGCTCAATGTGAGGCAAATTAAAAATTTTATTGATAGGAAGTTTTAATAACATTAAAATTTAAACAATTAAATTTCCTCACATAATATAATAGTATAACAAATGGCGAGCCAACGTGGGGTGGTATAAATATAGGGTAATTCACAATTATAGGGTGATTATTGTAAGGAGTCTTTTCTGGATATTTTAATCATCAAATCAAGACATACATCATGGATTTGAGAAATAGAAAATTGACGGAACATGGCAATAACAATGCCGATGAATCGTTAGAAAAGGTTGACACACAGCATGAAAGATCACTGGATGTATACACAAGCAACACAAATGAGTCCCTGGAAACAAATGATAAAATACAAGAAATAAAAAATGGAATATAAATGGTAGAACTAACATTAATGAATGGATTGAAAGAAAACAAACAAGAACTAGAAAACAAGGTAGAACAGGTAGTTAGAGAAAACAAAGACACAATGGCGAGATTAAGGAAAAATATTGATGGCAATGGTAAGAAAACGAATGTATTGGGAAGAGAATATATCGGAGAACAACTAAGAGAAGAAATGTTAGCAAGGACAGAAGACAGAATAAAACAAATTGAAGAAAAACTGAGAAGAGAAATAGGAAATCGTCAAGTTGAAAGAATTTTTATGAGTGGATGTGGAAGCCAAAATTTCATGAAATTTGATGGGGAAATTAAGAGAATACATCCAAAAATATTTATTGGAAGTTTACGGAATAAAGTGAATATAAACGATCCTATTGACAATCTTAGAGAAGTGATAAGAGATAGTTTAGGAGGAAATGCATTATTACGGTTCAATAGTAGAGAATTTGGTATAAATAACTTCGAGGAATATGAAAGTCAATTTATTAATTATTACTGGGGCGAGCATGCACAAACATTGGCACGAGAACGATTGTATTTTGGAAAATATGATCACAATAGGGGAACTAGTTTGAATAATTATGCATTAGCAATGTTCAATGCAGCACAACACTTAGAACCTCCTATGCGCGAAGAAGATTTAGTATTGTACATATCTAGACATTTCAGAAATGGTATGGCTGAAACCGTAGCTATCCAGGGTATTAATACAATGGATCAGTTCAGTAAATATCTTCAACGAATCGACAGAAATGTTACAAGGCCTTATGATAATAGTAACAGATCGGGTGGTTATAATAATAATTATAATGGAAGGAATCAATTCCAGAATAGAAATGATATAAACAATTTTCAAAGAACCATAGATAGTAATCAAAGAAATAATGGAGCTAACAGAAGTAATAATGATTATAATAGGAATGGCTACAATAATAATAACCGGAATAGGCCGTATAACAATGATTATTGATATAATGGAGATTATAACCAAGGTAATCAGCAAAGGGAAAGATATCCTAGACAAGAAAAAAGAAATTCAGAACAAGACGGACAAAGGAATAACAGACATATTATTTGCAGTCGTACGGAAAGAAGTGAAGAGACACATGCACAAAGAAGAGAGAATATACAAGAAGATACAGCAGTAATGGGTCATAGGGAGGATACTTCGGAACAAAATTTTTAATTGAGCGCAGTCCAAAAGCAAAGAATATATTAGTATGTAACTATGAACACCCACGGGAATTTATAAAACTCAATGAACAGGTATCAAATGAAAATCAAGTAGAATTAATAATGTTTAACTTGTATATTCAAAATCATAAAATAAAAATCTTAATAGATACAGGTTCAGAAGCATCATTAATTAACCAGAAAACTAGATTTATTAAAAAATATCGCAGTATAGCAGAACGATCCCTACCAGGCTATACAGCTCTATCTACAGTACCACCTTCATGTAGATAGGCCCCGCACAACGTCTGAGACTCTGTTATAAATGGTAAGATGGCGCCACTCGAATCGCCTTACACCACACCGATAGTGATGTAACCTAGTCCTATACATAGTAGCATGGTGAAGGGTAGAAGCGAACACGGATTACGTATTATTATATACTTTAAATAGTTCATGTTATTTTCATTTAGTAATATTTTTGTTTGTTGTTAAATAAAATTATTACTACACTGGCGCCCTGACGTGTAGCTCGAATTAAGGATTCCTGAATGCAAGTGAGAGTTTCGTGAATACTTCGACATTTTTTTGTCTTGTAGAATCTAAACTGTCACATTTGACAGATTGGAATTTCGTCAGTCCGGCTTTTTCCAGTTATAACGACAGGAATATTCGCTGTTGACTTTATCCAATCCGATTTCACCAAACATTCCGCGTCGAAGTAAACGCATTGCTGCAAGCCAAACAACCATGGCGATGTCTCCAGAGCAATTCCAACAGCTTCTACAAGCCGTAGCCGGCATAAGGACAGAACCAGATAATCGGAAGGAAGGGAGTTTGAGCAAATGCACGGCCCGATTCGACGGAACACGTTGTCATGAGACAGTCGACAATTTCCTAAACACCATAGCAGTCTATATTGTCTTTAAGGATATGGAACAAATCACAGACCAAGACGCAATTAAAGGCTTGCCACTACTACTCACTGACACTGCAGCTACTTGGTGGCAAGGCATAAAAGGAGAAGCAACAGACTGGAATAATGCTATTCGATTAATCCGTGCCGCTTTCTCTCCGGCAACTCCTGCATATCAAATTTACCTAGATATCTTCAAGTCCCCTCAAGGAATCTCGGCACCTACTGACGAATTTATTTGTCAAAAACGAGCACTCCTTTCCAAACTTCCACAAGGAAGACATTCCGAAGAAACACAGATTGATCTAATCTACGGTCTTATGCACGTTAGACTTAGGGAAAAAATCCCAAGAGGAAAAATCACTACGTTTACTGACTTGCTGACAAAAGCTAGACAAGTTGAGCATCTAGAAATGGAACTCAAGGATACGTCTACTTTACGACGCAATGAATCAACCGATACGCTACCGGTAAATAAAACCAAATTAAGATGCACGTTTTGTAATTTTAAAGGTCACAGCATACAAGAATGTCGTAAACGGCAGAAGCAAGACCAACCTAAAACGACTGCGACACATACGGAGCCTACACAATCAACCGCTACCAAAACCGACAAAGGTCACCTTCACTGCTACGGATGTGGCAGAGCTGGATACTTCCGCAGCAATTGTCCCAATTGCACTAATGTCGGCAAAGTTGTCGATGCCCAAGCTGTCCACTTCTATTCGATAAATACGCTTTTAAGATCTACACCTGAAGTCCCAACAGTTCCTGCAAGAATATGTGGTATTAAGGGCCAAGCACATATAGATACTGCGGCTAAAACAAGCGTAGCTGGCGTCACCCTCAACAAACTTTTAAAAGACAAGAATTGTGCATTCACCAAAACCACAGCCCGAGTCACACTCGCTGATGGACTTCAAAAGCAAACAGAGTTACTGACAACATTTACTACTATAGAGTTAGGCGGTAGAACTCATAATACCAACTTTGTCGTGCTGCCTAACGCCGTGGACAACAGGACCTTATTAGGTATAGATTTCCTAGAAAAACTTGGCATCGTGTTAGACTTAGGACAACGGTGTTGGTACTACGCAGACCGGCCTTTCGAGCGTTTTCAGTTTCAACCACAGTACCAAGGACTAATACAAAGACCACGGGATCAATCAGCAGAATCGAAGAAGCCGAATAAATCTCTAAATATCGAAAGCGAACCAACTAAGGTACCAGATCCTAGAATACAACTTAACATCACGGACGTTGACGAGAATGATGACGTTTTATCTCCATTCTTAGAGTTTTTCACGTCACCCTTACGGGATGAGTTATGGGAAGCTCCAGACTCCAGATTTCCAAATGTTAAAGAAAACAAGCACACGAGTAATGCGTATGCACCGGAAGACATAGATGAAATTTTTCGTGACAGCCTACCTCTCACTTACTCGCCACAAAAGAAAACAGGCACCAAGCGAAAAATCCTTGAGTTATTTAGTTTCGATGTCTCCCTGCAACCAAACGAAGCCGCAACGCTATGCCCGACTAATCGAAACCAGCTGAATGCAATACTGCAGGAATTTCCAAATTTATTTGAGGAACATGGCCCTCCTACCACGCGGGCGGAGCATCATATAGACACAGGCACTAGTGGACCAATTTCCAGTGCGCCTTATCGTCTTAATGTCACCAAGCAAACCATTTTACGCGACAAACTCGACGAGATGTTGGCTAATGGAATAATCGAGGAAAGTGAAACAGCGTGGACTTCCCCCGTCGTCATGGTACCAAAGAAAGATGGCGATGTTAGGGTCTGCGTCGACTATCGCCGATTAAATTCGATTACGATACCAGATCGATACCCACTTCCTCGTATCGACGATTTGCTACACACAGCAAAGAGCAAACCTTATATGACTACCTTGGATCTCAAATCTGGTTACTGGCAAATAAGAATGCATGAGGAAGATAAGAAGAAAACCGGGTTTATTACACCTTTTGGAGTTTACTGCTTCATGCGCATGCCATTCGATCTAAGAAATGCTCCGGCAACATTTCAGAGATTAATGGATATGTTTAAAATTAGTCTCAGTCATATAACACTTCTAGTATATTTAGATGACTTGATTATTCGTTCATCAACGTTTGAAGACCACTTGAGGGACTTGGAACAAGTTTTTCGACGTTTACACGATTTCCAACTCCGTATTAATAGAACTAAATGCCGTTTTGCTTGTTCGACCATTGGATTCTTAGGCCACGTGCTGACATCAGATGGGATCACGATGGATCCCAACAAAATTCAAGCAATTGTGGATTTACCTGTGCCTACCCATGTAAAGGATCTCGTAAGATTTATCCAAACTTGTTCATGGTATCGCCGATTTATTGCAAATTTTGCCAGCATTGCAAAACCTCTTACTAATTTGACTCGGAAGAATACTCCGTGGAAATGGGGAACAACTGAGCAAGATGCGTATAACAAATTAAAGAACTGTCTGATAACTGCTCCAATCCTCAAACAAGCAGATGAGAGTGAACCCTTCACTATTAAATCCGACGCCAGTAGCTATGCCATCGGTGCAGTTTTGGTCCAGGGGGAGGGAGCAACCGAACACCCTATTGAGTATGCGAGTTGCTTATTAACGAGTGCAGAGAGGAACTATACGACTACGGAGCGAGAAGCCTTAGCGATTGTTTGGGCTATCTCGAAATTTCGAGGATATATCGAAAATTCCGAAACAATTGTCATTACTGACCACCAGCCGTTGAAGTGGTTATTAGGATTGAAAACACCTACGGGACGCCTTGCACGATGGGCACTACAACTTCAACCTTATAATTCAAAGGTACTTTATTCTCCTGGTAGAACCAACATAGTAGCAGATTTCTTATCTCGACCACTATGTGCTAACCACTGCGATCCTCAACTATGTATCTGCCGAGTGGAAGTTGAGTTGCCCCGCAATAGTGAAAAGCAGGTGCGAGCTAAACAGCTACTTGACAGTAATCTAAAACAAATAATAGACTCTCTTGAACTTTCGTCATCTGAGGAGACTCAGAAATGGTTTCAGCGGGGTTATTTTATGAATAAAGGAATACTCTACCGAGACGTAGAAGAATAGGATGACGAAAATGCCCGAATGGTGGTACCCGAGAACGAAAAAAAGAATATCCTTCACGCTTACCATGATTCTCCAACTGCTGGACATTACGGCGTCGACAAGACGATCAGCCGTATTTCGAAAAGGTATTACTGGATAGGAATGCGGCATGATATTGCCTATCATATAGCTAAATGTGTACCGTGCCAACGTTACAAAATTTCCAATCTAAAGCCAGCCGGTTTATTTCAGACAACCGCAACTAACCAGAGATTCGAGGTGCTAGCCATAGATCTCTTCGGCCCCTTGCCGACCACCGAAGACGGAGAGAGATGGATTTTCATCATTGAAGATGTTGCCAGCCGCTGGGTTGAACTATTTGCCCTGACCGAAGCTACGGCAGAGACTTGCGCCCATACCCTATTAGATGGAGTAATTCTGCGATATGGACTGCCACGAAAAATCATTAGTGACAACGGGATTCAGTTTATCTCGGCTATCATGCAGAAGCTCACTTACTGCCTAGCCATCAAGCAGGCATTTGTACTGGTTTATCATCCCGAAGCAAATCCGGTGGAACGCAAAAACCGAGATCTAAAAACACAACCTGGCATCCTTGTTAGGAATAACCATCAAGAATGGTCCAAACATTTGGCCGCAATTAGATTCGCAATGAATAGCGCTCGGTGTGATAGCACCGGGTACACGGCTGCTTACCTAACATTTGGACGTGAGTTGAGAACCGTACAAGATATCGCTGACGACTTTAGTGCTATTGTAGAGTCAGAAAATTTTGTAGCTGAAATAAGTCCAAAGTTGCTTCAGCTGGCGGAAACCCTGAAACTGGCAAAAGGAGCTACCGAGTTGCGCCAAGACCAGAATCAAACGCGAATCAATCAGCATCGACGGAACGATCCTTGTTATCGTCCAGGGGACAAAGTTTGGGTGACCACCCACACCCTTAGTAACGCTGCTAAAGGTTACTCGTCAAAACTTGCACCTCGGCGTGATGGACCTTACGTTATCATCCGCAAACACGGTCCTACTAGTTACGAGCTTGCTGACCTTGAGAATCCTACTGTACCTCTAGGCGTCCATCACTCGTCCACTATTTCTCTGTACCAAGGAGATAAGAATGAAGATGTGACCCCCGTGCCGGTAAGAGCTATGAGAAGACGTGGAAGACCCCGGAAGGTAGTTCCATCAATGACCACGGAGGAAGTAGCATCACCTGCCAATCCACCCCTAAGGAAGAAAGGATTACGAGGTAGACCCAAGAAACAACAACCTTAATCGTCCTGCTTGGTGTGCTAGCCTCTCATCGGGACGATCTCGAAGCTAGAGGGGGAGGTTATAGCAGAACGATCCCTACCAGGCTATACAGCTCTATCTACAGTACCACCTTCATGTAGATAGGCCCCGCACAACGTCTGAGACTCTGTTATAAATGGTAAGATGGCGCCACTCGAATCGCCTTACACCACACCGATAGTGATGTAACCTGGTCCTATACATAGTAGCATGGTGAAGGGTAGAAGCGAACACGGATTACGTATTATTATATACTTTAAATAGTTCATGTTATTTTCATTTAGTAATATTTTTGTTTGTTGTTAAATAAAATTATTACTACAGCAGTAAACATTAGTAAAATACCAAAAATCAATCTAATAGGTGCAAATAACAAAAAGTTATGTGAAGTTAATAGAGTTGTTAATCTTGAAATAAATTTAAATAATGAACAAAACATTGATTTACAGTTGTTAATTGTACCAGATATGGAGGTTGACATTGTCTTGGGAGCTGATGAATTGAGTAAAAATAAAACTATTATTGATTATGAACAAAGAAAGTTTAAACTAAATGAGAAATAGATAAGTTTTGATTTATGGGAAAACAACACAAACGAGATTAAAACATATCAAATGAATATGCATAAAAGTTATGAAAATGACAGTAGACAGAGTGACAATGATTTATGTAGGGGGAATAAAACAAATATAATTAATGATTATAATGAGATAATAAATGAATATAATATTGGAATTGAAATTAATAATAGGGATGAATATAATGAAATAATAAACTGCCATGAGCAATATAAGGGGAACGTAATGTCATTATTATTAAAACATAAAAAATTAATCACTCCAGAAACTAGAGTAGCAAGTAACTATGTGCATAAGATTGAAGTTAAAAATATAGAAACCTTTACAAGCAAAACTTATCCTATCCCATACAAATACAAAACTGATATATAAAATGAAATTAAAAAATTGTTACATGATGGAATTATAGAAAAAAGTAATACTCAATTTATCGGTCCAATAGTTATTGTCAAAAAACGAAGTGGGGATCTTCGCATATGTTTAGATGCAAGAATAATAAATTCGTATACGATTCCACAATATGAGGCACCATTAACTGTGGATGCCATACTGGGTAGAATCACTAAAGCTAAAATATTTACTAAAATAGACTTGAAACATAGCTTCTGGTTAATTCCGTTACACAAAGAATCTAGAAAATACACAGGTTTTATGATCGATGGGGTTGTTTATTTTTTTGCTGTAGTGCCATTTGGACTACAAAGTGCTTGTGCGGCACTCGTTAAAGCGTTACATGAAATACTAAACAGATATGAGATGTTTTGTCTTCATTATGTGGACGACATATTAATCTTTTCTGAGGATGATGATCAGCATTCAAAACATCTTCAAACAGTAGTGGAAGTTCTTGATAAGGCAGGTCTGAAAATAAATTTAGAGAAATGTGAATTTTTCCAAAAACAGGTCACTTATTTAGGATTCAAAATGAGTCATACAGGAATCTCAATGGATCCAGAAAGAGTAGAAATAATCAAGAATTATACAAGACCACATAATCTGAAAACATTGAGAGGATTCTTGGGAATGATAAACTATTTCGAAAAATTAATTCCAAATCTATCTGAAAAGGAACTACCGTTAATAGAATTATTGGACAAAGGAGTTAAGTGGAACTGGGATGAAACGAGGGAGAGATCATTTCAAGAAATAAAGGCAGCATTTATCAATGAAATAGAATTACATCAACCTCGATATGAATTACCATTCATTTCAAGAACAGACGCCTCTGAAAATAGATGTGCTGGTACATTATTACAAGTACACGAAGGAAAAGAAGTACCAATACGTTTTGTTTCCCGGATAACCAAAAAACATGAAAAAAATTATAGCGTTGGAGAATTAGAGCTAGGTAGTATCATATATTGCATTAGCAAATTAAGATTTTATCTATTAGGGAATAAATTTCGAATAGAAACGGATAATTTATCACTTACCTTCATTTTAAACAACAAGTTTGGTAACAGTAGAATCCATCGATGGGCTCTATTACTTCAAGAGTATGATTTTGAAATCCATCATGTACCAGGTAAACTAAATGTTGTAGTCGATGCCATTACTAGAATGGAGGGACAGGAATCTAAGTCACATAAAAATAGGTGTAAACTTATTTAAAGAAATAACGGGAATGTTTTCAAAAGAAAAATTAATGCCTGATCAATATAATTTATCTGATAAACAAAAGCAAAGAGCAAATAAAAAGGATGATATATTTCATAAAATTGTAGGAACAGATGAATTATGCTTAACAACAGAATTACTTGCCAAAGAAATTATGACACAGATTCATGAAGAATATGCGCATATAGGGTCAAAAAAAGTATGGAAGATATATCGAAAAAATTATATAACTAAGAAAGACAATTCCATAGCTAAAAGTATTACAAGAAATTGTAGATTATGTCAACTGGCAAAATAAAAGAATTGGCATAATGAAAATTTACCTAAGTCTATCATCGCAAAAGAACCTTTAGAATTAGCAGCTATTGATTTTTTATCTAATTTAGTAACATCAGAAAATGAGAATTCTCAGATAATGGTTATTGTGGATGTTTTTTCTAAATTTATAACTCTATATGCTTCGAAGAAAACAAATACAAATATGGTAATACAAAATTTACAAAGTTATATAGTGGAACATGGGAAACCAAAAGCGTGTATTTTAGACAATGCAACATATTTTAACAATAATAGGATGAAAAATTCATGAAGAAAAATGATATTAAACCCATTTACACAAGTATTAGACATCCTAATTCAAATTTGGCAGAACGATACATCAAAGATATAATAAAATTCTTAAGAATAATGGTTCATAACAATCATATGGCGTGGGAAGAAAACTTACAAAACATACAAAATATTGTGAATAATAGTCCAAATAATACAACAGAAGAAACACCTATTCATGTATTTAAACAAACGTTGCCGGAAAGACATTGGATTTTAAATGAAAAAAATGATGGAGCAACTATTGAAAAGGTAAATAAAAATTTACAAAGATCTGCAGAAAAATATTTTAAACGTAAAATGGCTGAAATGAAAAAACAAATAACATTTGATAAATGTGATTTAGTAATAGTAAAAGCGTTAAGGGTAGCTAATAGAAAAGAAAATGAGTGTGCAAAATTACAGTTACCTTATAATAATATATGTTTATTTCACAACAAAAACAGAAATATACAAACTACAAAATTTCACTAACATTTTTTTTGATGTAGAAGTAAACAATTAATCACTGAAGCTGAGAGTAACTAGGTTACCAACAACTTGTGTGTGATATAATAGATAGATACAGTGAAATTAAATTATAATTTAGGGTAGGTAGATATAAATTAATTCTCAACACATATATTCGCACACACATACAACCACATATTTTTCTTTTCATATTTTGTTTATTATATTTTGGAAAAAGTCTCTATTTTTTGTTAAAATCCATTTTTTTATTTAACATTTAAAGCTCTTATATCCTTCAATGTTTTGTAGTTCTACAGGTACTCGACTCGAATTTTTGGGCCCAAGTAATCAAAGCAGTGCTGTCCAATAGTTTTTTCTCTTTTAGGTAAGTTGTATGTGTTCTGTTTATGCCTAGTATCATGAGTGTGTTCAAGACGTTCTAATATATGTTCATTTCGTTCTAGGTAGAGCAGTATTTTCAGACAGTATAATTGCCTTAGATCCATAACTTGGCTCATCACATATAACTCATCACTTGGAAACCTGATACTCTTTTGGTAAACATTTCGTAATATCCACCTTTGTAGTACATTTACATTTTCAATGTGACAATCATATACTCCACCCCAACCAAAGATGCCATATCTCAGCTGTGACTGCACTAACGAAAAGTACAACATTTTCAAGTGGTGTAAATCCAAAATGTCTCTCAAGTCCTTAAACCTTGACACTAATCCTCTAATTTGTTAGCAATATTTTTTGTTTGCAGATCCCATTTGAGATGACGATCAATAATAATTCCAAAATATTTAATCCTATCTACTTCTGGAATTTTAGTAGTCATGTCAATATCCAAATATCCGAGATATGGTAGACCTGTCTGGTATGATATGAAAGGTATATATTTTGTTTTTTCTACATTTAGTGTTAGTTCATTGAATTGAAACCAGGTTTTTATTTTTTTAAATGCGATTTCAGCTTGTGTTTTCAACTGAGCCCAAGTAGGAGCGGTAAAAAGGATGGCAGTATCATCGGCGAAGCTAATAATTTTGCCCCTTATGTCCAGGAAAAGTAGGCTATTTAAATAGATATTGAATAGCAGCGGGCCCAGTACAGAGCCTTGTGGCACGCCGTAGGCAACATTTCTAGCCTCGCTTATGCAATTGTCGATGGTTACATATTGTTTTCGCTCACTCAAATAACTCTCCAACAGCTTATAAGTTAATCAACGCACACCGTAGAATTTTAATTTGTTTGATATTTTTTCATGATTAACGGTTTCAAAAGCCTTAGAGAGGTCCACAAAGATGCAAGCTGCAGGTATTTTTTTATCTAAGGAATTGTATAGCGTTTCTAGTAATGAGCATATTGCATCCTCCGTGGATTTTCCATCTCTAAAGCCATACTGATTTTCAGAAATAATGTTATGCTTATTGAAGAATTTAACTAGCCTACATTTTAAGATCTTTTCAAAAATTTTACTTATCGTTGAAATGCGAGTTATTGGCCGATAATTCTCCATTTTAGATATATCACCGTTTTAAAAAATAGGCTTAATTAACCCTGTTTTCAGCGACTTAGGAAAGATTCCCGAACTAAAGCATTTGTTTATCATATAGGTAAGTGGAGTAGCTTTTTCATGTTTTATTTCTTTTAAAGTTTCCGATTTAATGCCGTCTAGTCCTGGTGACTTTTTATTTTTTAACGAATTTATAATATGTTTTACTTCAGCTTCATCTGTGGGGTACAAATACATAGTTGTGTCTATAGTTTGTTTATTCTCAGCATAATTTTGGGGGGAGGGTATCTTTTGGGCATAATTTTTCCCCAAATCACTAAAAAAATTATTAAACGTATTAGCTATATCTTTGGTGCCATTAATTAGTTGACTTTTTTCATTTAAAATGTTATCTATTTTACTTTCAGATTTGGATTTGCCACATATATCAGTTACACATTTCCATAGTGCTGCAGATGAATTGGAGTTTTTATTGATCAAGTTATTAAAATAAGTCTTCTTTGCATTTTTTATGAGTATTTTTAATTTGTTTTATAGTCATGATATTTTTCATTTAAGAGTATGTCATTAGGGGTACTTTTAAGTTTTTTATAGATTTTGTTTTTTTCGTTTATAGATTTTAGTAATCCCGCAGTAATCCATAGTTTTTTAGCCTTTTTAATTTTCGATCTTTTTACAATACTTGTACATTATTATATACTTTGCTGTAAGATAGAAAGGAATTGATCTGTACATTCATTCGCCCCAGTAATCGTGTATATATTTTGCCAATTTTTATTTCGTAACTGTTCTCTTAACTTTGGATAATTAATAAATTTCTTAGGTTGATTTTCGTTTTTTGTTTCATATGTCTCTTTAAATTGAATGATTAGTGCTATAGGGAGATAGTCAGTTATTCCGTAGTCAAAAATAAATGATTTAATATTATTATTTTCATAATTTAAATTTTTTACATAAATGTGGTCTAGGCAAGTTTTGCTTATGGGTCTTGTTATTTGATTAATGTAAGAGACAAAATCCAATGATTCTAGGGTATTTTTATATTGTTCAACGTGATCGACATCTTATAAAAGATCAATATTAATGTCACCCATCAGTATATGAATTTTAGATTCCTTTCCTTTTTTATTATTTAAATAACTATTGAGGTTCGTACTAAAGATTTTAGGACATATAAAAGGTAATTTATACAATACGGTTATGTGTACAGTTTCATTTCTTAATTTAATTTCTAATTCTATTGCTTTAGTTTCAGAAATTTTGACAATTTTGTTAGTTTATTATTTACATACAAAACTACTTCGTCGCATTTATTATAGTCCCCATCATTATAAATTAAGTGATATCCATTTATATTAAAAATACTTACATCTTTCTGTCTATTCGTTTCTGTCAATGCAATCACATCAAAGTCGGCCTGCTGGCTTAGAAAAAGCAAAAATTCATCAAAATTTTTTTGGATACTTCTGATATTCATATGTAGTACTGAGATTTGACCTTTTTTGCAATTTGTATATGTACCAAAATCCGATATCGAATTTATTACTTGGGCCTCGATTTCCTTGTTCTCATACCGACTTAGATACAAATCCGTTTGTTATGATTTATATTCGCACAATGACATTAGAAGATATAACAACCTTTTTTGTTTACAGTCACTTTAAAGGAACGAGAGAAAGAAAAGTTAGTTTCTAGTATCTAGAATTTGACAAACACTGCAATGACATGAACACAACAATTCAGAATTTATAAAGAAAAGAAAAACGTAATTGTTGAACACCCAAAATAAAAACTAGTTTATAATAGTAACAAGTTGTAGACGAACCATTTATGCACTTATATTTATTCTGTGTGCCGAAGCAGGTTTAAACATTTATAAAGTTTTTTCGAAATTAATTTTTTAGTTACAGCTATAGCTAAAATAAATTTCATATGGTTTCACTTTACTTTATTTGCACCTGATGATGAAGAATTGTTTCTCGTTCTATAAGGATTTCTTTCAAGATGTTTAAATTCTCTGGATATTTCTTTGGGGGGTTCCTTTGGTTTTATTTTGGGGCCTTTTGGTGTGTTTTTCGAGGGATTCTGATTACTTGGTTCAGCTTCTTTGGAGTCTCTATTTACTATTGTTACAGTTGGAGTCGAGGGATTACTTTTTGTGTTACGTTCTTCTACTTCTACAACTTCATCATCCTCATAGGTATGTTTCATAAGCTGCGAGGGGTAGAATATATCTCCATTTACAATAAGTCTTCCGTTTTTGATGAAGCAATGTTATGAAGGGCCATATGAAATTTATAATAAACAAGGAGTAAATAGTTATATATTAGAAGAAATACATAATGATAAAATGAGGGGAATCTTCAATACAAATCAAATTTACAAATATTATGTAGAGAACTAAATAAAACATAAAATTTTCTCCTTATTTCACAAGTTTTGAAAGAAATCAAAAATTTTAGGGGAAAATTATACTGGTTTAAAATTAGCACCTTGAATCTATTTTCTTGAATACATTGACGTTGTGACAGAACTAATAGGGCTGCTGATATTCGGATTTTAAACTATTTGGAATTATTTTAGCTTCAACTGTAAAGTATTATATTTTGTATGTTTAATTAAAAACAAAGCCATCATTTTAACGTATATTTATAAATTGTAAAAAGAAACATGTCTCAATCAGTTATAGATGCCGATAGTAAAAACAGTGAACAAAATCCTCACAACCATACAGAATAAAAAAAAACTAATAACTCAGTAGAGGATGTAATTTCAAAAGAATCCGTCGAAATTAGAATGAAATTTATAATAATTTAAAAGAAACACGACACATTTTATACAGTTAGTGAATATGTTGTTTTATGCAAGGGATTTCAGGAATTTTTAATAAATAGTAAAGTTAGTTATGTTAATATTTATATGTATGAAAACCCTCATTTATATACATTTTCATTTCGAATACTAAAATGTTATTTCATGCTTCATATACGGCTTTAAAATTTAATGGTTCATTGTAATATACACAGCCAATCATCGACAAAGACACAATGGATATATAATTCATAATGTATAGACAGATAAGTTTCCATAGCAACCGAACGCTGTTGATGGATGGATTGAAAATTGAAAACGTCAGTGATTTTGAAAACGTCAAAGTGAAAGTAATATAATAATTTAACTGGTAAATGTGATAAAATTTGAAGAAAAACTTATAAAATACAGTATATACAGTAAAACCAACTTTTTGAAAGGTTTTTGGTGTAAAATAAACGTCGGCTAATCTCCGTAAGGGAGTTAATTGCTATTTGATTTGTGATACTGTTCTATATATACGGTGGAGAGGACATCTTACATTCATGAAAAATTAAAAAGGAAAGGTGAAAGTTCATTTTTTTGAACTGTAGCTGTAAATAAAAAGTGTAGCTGAAGTTATTAAAGGAGAAGAATACGATTCATATTTTAATTCTGGAGGTAATAAGTTATTTTTAAAAGTATATTTACCTAAAGACTTTCCCAATGGAAAAACTTCGTTGAAAGTAGTACCTATAATAATATATCCTTTGATGACGAGCGATGGTGATATTACTTCAGCTCCAGGTTTGCTTATTTGGATAGTACGACAGCAAAGAAATTGAAAGTGAAGATTGGTTTCAAGTGGATACAAACTTAGTGAATGAAAGGTACCGTTTTGTTTTAAAATATTATATTAGAGACCTCTAAAATTAAATAGGCCTTTATTTAAAAACTAAAAAGGAATGCATTCATAATTAGTAATTAATCTAGTATTTTTATTGTTTCAAAGTGATTATAGTTTATTATTTTTGTAGTGTATACACGTTTCCTGTTTATAAACTTCTGTTTTAAAAAAATTTCACAATCCAATAATTATAGTAAATTTGAATTGAGCTATTGAACCCTACCCTTTGATAGAGTTAAACATGTTCAACGATTATTAACAATAATTCTACTCGTAATATTTATATCCAATACAAATTTGTCGGCTCAATGAGAGGCAAATTAAAATTTTTATTGATATGAAGTTTCAAAAACATTAAAATTTAAACAATTAAAATTCCTCACATAATATAATTGTATAACAATATATATATATATATATATATATATATATATATATATATATATATATATATATATATATATATATGTATATATATATGTATATATATATATATATATATATATATTTATATCTAGATGTAGAAATATAGAACCTGTAGTGAATAATCTAAGTGTAAATACATATGTTTTCAAAATGATGGCGTGTATTTGCCTACCCCCCTCCCCTCTTGAACAAATAGTTGTAGTCTCTCGGGAAATGGGGTGCAATGAAAATAATTCATGGAGCATTTGGGTGCATTGGGAGTGCATTACGACCATATATGTTTTTGTTGAAAATTTTGGATCAGAAGCCATTCATTAGGCGCAACTGAGTTTGGAATATGGAAAAACTTTCATTTGATGTATTTCCATTCTTGTTCTATTATGAATCCATTTTTCTCGTTTGAATGCAGTTGATGAGTTGAGTTTTCTCATGTCAATCGCAATTTCATTGTACACTTTGGGAGCAAGAAATATATAACTTCGCTGTCCAATATTTTTAGATATTTTAGGTACCTATAGGAATTTTTCTTAATATCTAGTATTATGAACATGTTCTATTTGTTTGATCGATGAAATATATTTGCGTTGACATGTTAAATGAGTAAGGAAAAAATATTGGCGTATATCAAACAACCCAGATTCACTGTAAAGATAACCCTATTTTCCCAAGTATAATTTATATGATCCATTTCTGCATTGTTTCGAGACACTTTTCAAGTAGTTGTTTGTTACTCCACCCCATGCAATGATACCATAAAAAATGTGGGTTTGAACAAGTGCAAGATACATTATTCGAAGATGATGGATGTCAAAAAACTTTTTCAAATATCTAAATTTACTCAAGTAATAACGGAGGTTTTTACGAAAATGGAAATATGAGTATCCCATCTGAGACGGTTATCAAGTGTGATGCCAAGATATTTAACTGTCCTTTCCTCCAATTATCGAATTCATTCATTTTTAATTTCGATATGGTCAAAATAAGGTGGATTTGGCTCGTAACTGGTGACTGGTAAGTATACTGTTTTATCTACATTAACTGTAAGAAGTTTACTCTTGTAAAAATCAAACAAAACTGTTAGTGCGTTTTGAATTTAATTTTTAAGACTGAACCAGTCTAGATGTTTAAAGAAAACAACCGTATCATCGGCAAACCCAGTTATATCACCAGGAATGGGTAAGTTGAACATATCATTGATATAAAGTATGAAAAGGATTGTCCCCAAAACATTGCGAACAGTTTCTTTATTACTGTAAGTGTTATCTATTTGTACACACTGCTGTCGATTACTCAGATAGCTATTCATTAGATTTATTGATTTTCCTCTACTGTTTAAACAATTTGTTGCGAAGCGATGATGTTTTGAATTTATCTTGCTGTAAAAAACTAGTAACTATAATTTTTGCTTACATCTGATAGTATCTTTGATTTCCGTTAGTGTAAAGTCTATAATGTCTTCAAGGTTTGCCAAGAATATGTCAAGCTTTGCGTCAGCTTTAGTGCACTCCATTTCAGACTTCAGTCCAAGAGATAGAAAATCAGATATATGTTCGGAAATGTTTTTGCTTGATTTGTTTTTAAACCATTTACTGTTATCATTAAGAGCCCTTTTATGAAGACGTTTTATGTCGCCGAACGTTAAATTAACGCCCAGATTCTAGTTATATTGGATCAAATACGTCTATTTATGCACCGCCATAGCGTTTTGCTGTCGCGGCGTTTTCTAAAACATTCCGTCGTGTTTTAGAGAACGCGACGTTCGATATGACGCCACTATTCGTCTAAATACATTGTACCTTATGAGAGCATTTATGCAAACGTCAGTTATCTATCAACTGTTGACCATTGACGTAGGATAGTGTTGACTGACTAATATAATAGATCCTGTATTTTTGTAAGAATGGACGAAAACGTGTCCACTGAAATATTAATTGATGCAGTGAAGGAAAGGAAAGCTCTTTGGGACACAACCTCCGGGGATTATACATATAAAAATTGGAAAAAAACACAATGGGTCGAAATATGTGGATTATTGTATCCAAATTTTGATGAAATGGATATGAAGGATAAAAGCCACATTATTTCTGTATTGTAAAATGTATATGCATGTGCCACTGTCAAATGTGCGAATACAAGTGACAACTGAAATAAACAATTTTTAAGATTAAAACTAACTTTTCCGCATCTGTGAGATGCCCTGATTATTGTTCTATCATAAAATTGTCAATAGTATACACTTCGGGGGATGTATCGTGTTAACAAACCGAAATTTCTCCAAAAGTAACCAAAAATGCAGTATATCTGTACTCTGTACTCGCTATAGTCAGCTGACAATCAATAGGGTACATCTGTGAGACACCTTGAATGAGACACCTTGGAAAATATCCATTTATAAAATTGGCCACTTGTATACACTCCAAAAAGGACAAATATATGGTACCTTAGGTACCATAGCACCCGTTGTACTAGCTCTGATGAGCTAAAAATCAATAAGGTTCATCTATAAGAGGCCTTGAACAATATTCAATCATAAAATGGGTCACTTGTAGACACGCTGGAGGTTGTATCGTGCTAACAAACTGAAAATTCTCCAAAAATGATAAAAATTTGGTACCTCAAGTACCATAGCACTCGTTGTAGTGGCTTTAGTGAGCTGAATCTCAATAGGGTTTATCGTTGAGACGCCCTGAATAATATCTAATCATAAAATTGGTCACATGTATATACTCCGGAGGCTGTATCGTACTACCAAACTGAAATTTCTCCAAAAATGTCGTACTTAAAGTACTATAGCTCCTGTTGTACTGGTTGTGATGATCTGAAAATCAATAGACTTTATCTGTGAGATGTTCTGAATAATATTCAATCACAAAATTGATGACTTTTCGCACTCCGGGGGCTGTATCGTGCTAACAAATTGAAATTTCTCAAAAAATGACAAAAATGTCGTACTTCAAGTACCATAGCATCCGTTTTAGGGGATAGTGGGTGAAGATGACGCACATAAGGGGAAAAGCCCAGAGTTTCTATATTTTTGAATAAATGAGTTTGAACTTCTTCACGACATTATTGGATGGTTTATATATGACTATTTACTGCACAATTATTTTTAAATATCAAGGCAAAAAAATTATGATTTTATTTTCTTAAAGTGTCGATGCGTCATCTTTGCATAGGTGGAAGGATAAGATGACGCACTTTAAGGTTTTGGTAAATACTGCAATTAAACAGCTAAAAATTGAAATTAATAAATGAAAAACGTAAATTTATCAAAAGCGAATTTATTATAGAGTTTTTTGTAAAAAAAACAAAAAATAGTTTCCTGAACAATATGAAAAACAGTTCAAGAACGAAAACAGCACAGCAAAAGCTGAGTTCTAACTCTTATTATTATGATAAATACATAAAAAATATTTTTTTTTCTTTTAAGAGCAAAAGTCACACACAAATCCTTCAGGGGAATCCTTGCCACTACATTCTTTATGTGCCCAAAAACCACAAACGGTCCACCTGTACCACTGTTCTCTATTTTTGCCAGAATCAGCACAATAAAGACATTTATCATATTCCGACACATCGCACATGTCGTCCAACTCGTCGTCATCACACAAGTTTTTTTCATCAAGATCACTGTTTGATTCACTGTCAATATTATTCGCTTTTCTTTTAAATACTCTTTTATTCACCACTCTAGCTTTCTTTGTTTTTTCTTTTGAATTCTTTTTTGCAACTTGTTTCTTTACTGAAGCTACTGCCTTTTCATTTCTTTTTCTGCGCTTTTCTTCTAACTCGTCTTAAAACGGCGTGCTAGTCAATATTTCCGAATGCTGCTTTTCGCGCACGTTCTTGCGTGGCAGGACACCTTTGGATTTTGGAATTGGTAAAAGTTTAATAACAGATGTATCCTTTTCAGAGGCTTTCAGTTGCTGTGAATTCGGCGTAAAATACAAGTCCTGGTTTTGTTCGTCCAGAATTGCCTGTCGGCTTGTAGATGGTCGGGGTGAAGGCGGGTGCACTTGAGCAGGAGTTTTCTCTTCATATTTTGTGGGTGTGGAAGGTGAGCTTATTTCTAGCATAGCATGATCAATTAGGTTTTCTGCTGGTGCAAAGTTATTTTCGTCAAATTTCTCGGAATTAAGGGGACAAATACCAGCTGCCAAGAATCCGGATACCCCCTTTTCCACATTTGCAACCTGTTCATAAGCCAGTTTAAAAACTTCTGCTATGTCATATGGCGTTAGTTTGTTTTCTTTTTCGCCATCCATAATTTTTCTTTTAAGAAAAAGATTGCATTGCTTGCTGTATGCATTTTTAAGGGGACCAAAGAATGTTAAATCCAACGGTTGCAATTTATGAGACGTGTGAGGGGGGATACTGACCATAACGATTCCGTGATTATTGCAAAACTCATATATTGGTAACGAAATGTGGCTACAGTGACTATCCAAAATCAGCAAAATGGGATTTTCACAGAAGAACAAACTTTTGACTGAAAATGTTTAAGCCACATCATAAAAATTGCTCCAGCCATTTTTACTGCAAGTATAGACTGACCCAGATGGATCATTCTTTTCTAGTTGAGGACAGTGGGGGCACAAAACACCCCGTGGCACTCATAGCACAAATAACAGTAATAGTCTTTCCGCGTTCCCACGAAGCAATGGTACCAAACTGTTTTACGCCGGTTGGGCTAATCTTTTGCTGATTTCTTTTGGGGTTGTTGAGCAGCCTGTCTCATCAACATTGTATATTCGATCCGGACCAAATTTATATTTCGTCAGCACTTCTTCCAAGTTTGAGAAAAATTTACTAACTTCGACTTTATTGAATGCAGATATTCGGTTGACACTGGTTGATTCAGGCTTTCTCAAAAAGATCGGGATTTCTTTTTAAAAAATTTCTAAACCAATCGGGCCCTGCCATGCCTTGGTCCTTGTTAAAATTATTTTTTATATTATTTGTTTCTGCATATTTATAAGCTACTTGTCGCAATTCAGTTGCTGTTATACCGAAGAAAAGCTTAGCCATTTTTTTAACGTGTTCAGCTAGTTCTCGTTCTTGGGTCCTGGAGAATATTGGTGCCCTTCCTAGTGACTCTGATTTACCTATAAGAAATACTATCAATATGTATCATTCAAACCTACACGGAATCCACGCTTTCTTACTGTGATTGATGTTTCTTTTTATTTTGAGATGTCTCCTTAAAGTGGCATCATGTATATCAAACTCTCTTGCCGCTGCACGAATTTTACTCCCTTTTCCAATAGAATCAAGGGCAGAAATCAGTTTCTCTTTGGTATAGGGTCTTCTTTCAGTTTTTCTTTTATATTTACCCATCTGAAAAAATAATAATTTATTACATGGCTAATAGTCGTTATATGTTTAAAATGCAAAGATGACGCAAAGTAGAAAAGTGCGTCATCTTAGCCGATCAAATATGCGTCATCTTTACCCAAATAGCG
Organism: Galeruca laticollis; assembly: GCA_963921935.1. Lineage (NCBI taxonomy): Eukaryota > Metazoa > Arthropoda > Insecta > Coleoptera > Chrysomelidae > Galeruca > Galeruca laticollis. The sequence continues at coordinate 207,547,857 of OY998175.1, read as the reverse complement.
CCATCATATAATGAATATTGAAAAAACCAAAAATATAGATGTTGGAGATCAAAAACTTCGTTCATCCAATAAGAATGCAATTGAGGATTATACGACATAAGCACAATAATATATTATATTAAAAAATGGACTTACCACGTGTTTTTGCGAGAACTACTCCTTATAACACTACACGTGACTATCAATTTGAGGGCTACTGAATGACTAAAAGTTTAGTGGGCGCGTTTCCGTTTATAGTGGCGTTCTTGTAAACGAATTAACTTCGTGCCAACATTTAAATCTTAAATTAAAACTGTATAAATAAGTGGATATAGCAATGCGTCATCTTTTCGACTGCGTCATCTCAACCAACTCTCCCCTACTTGCTATTGTGAGCTGAAAATCAATAGGGTTCATCTGTGAGATGTCCTGAACCATATCCAATCATAAAATTGGTGATTTGTTGCATTCCGGATGCGATATCGTTCTGTAACGAAAAGTGGCCGACGACAACGATGACGACGACGATATACACACAGGATTTTTTCTTCTAAATCCATTTTTTCGTGTTGTTCTTGATGAAAAACAGAAAATTACTCATAAAAAATTTTCAAAAATTTCAACTTTTTTGTGGGTATACCAATACTTTTCTCGCATATTAGATAGGTTGGGCGGAAAATAAAAGACGACGTTATTTTAACGTCGTACGTCCAGTGGCACAAAACGCCTGGATAAAAGAGCTCTAAATGCTATTTTTATATCGCTTGGAACGTTTAGTTTGCCTAATAATTTGTGAATGTTTAATGTTGTTTTTATTTACATTTTAATCAATTGACAATAATTCTTTCGCTCCTGATGAACCTATTCTATAGAAAATGGCTATACTTGAAGCCTTTATTTAAAAATTCTATTTCACTATTTATCAAATTAGTGTCTTAAAGGTTTTCGAATCGTGGTGCAAAGTATGTTGGTATGTAAATACTTAAACAGTTTCATGATGTTTAGAACGTTGAAGTCTATGTTGTATGGATTCAAGTTTTTTTAGTTTTTATTAAATTTGTTGTACTTCATTGTGCTAACCATTTCTCTGATTTTGTCACCTAAACAGTGAAATTTTACTGGCTGTAGCTGGAACGTGAGTTCAAAATGTAAAGTTCGTTCCAAGATATTGTTTTGATTTATGCCAACGTAATTGATTTAAGACCAAAACTCACTGCAGGTAGTCGTTAATCCAATAACAATTGCACAGTATCGAACTCGTTTCTTCAAAATGTGAAAAGATAATGCCTTATAGTAGGATTATTTTACAATAATATTTGAAACTAATTTTCTAATTTATTTAATTTCTCTATTATTTATTTGTGCTTCGGAAAATACATTTCCGAATTTTTATTTTTCAAGTTAAAAGTATTTTCCACGATTAATGGTTGACTACTTTATATACAAATATTTTAATCTGATTGTATAAATATAAAAAGAGCTTGTTGTATTGCTTGTTTTCCTTTGTCTGACCTGCACTGCACCTACCTACTCAATTTCCAATGTATTTTTTATATTTACAGGTATTTACAAATATTTCCTAATATTTATAGATAAAATAGAAAGTGAAAAGTTCGGGATAATCATTTATAATGTTGTCACAGAATTTTTGTTTGTAATAAACATTTCACTCCAAACCTAATCTTGTGTTTTAAGCTAAGTATGTGGTGTTCCAGGGCAAAAATGTGCATTTATCGCCGACTGCGATGCGAATTGTGAAAAATGTGTTATAATAATAGAAGTATCGAGGTTATGGTATGAACGATGCAGCAAAAGAAACATGTAAGTTGACCATAACCCCAATATTCACAGTAAAAGACATTATCAATAAGCCAATACATAAACGATAAAAACGAAATGACGTTAATAAAACCAAGTGTGTTGATCAAGTGCAAAAGGATATAATTCGAAGAACGATATGTCCCATACCATTAACAATTTATACAATCCGTATATTGTATAAAAAGTGGTTAATTAGAGACGAAATGGGAGTTGTTTGTAGCAGAACAAGTTAGTGGAAAGCTATTTCTCAAATGGGATTTAAATATTGTACCATTAATAAGAGGCATGCGATAATGGAGTCATGTATTTTACGAATATGGCTTCATCATCACTTATCTACTGCAAAAATATAGTTGTGAAAATCGTTCAATTATCTACCACGACGAGACATGGTATGCCACTCATGATACTCCAACGAAGGTCTTAATCAGGAAAATGCAAGACATAGGCTACATCCAATAAAGAACAAAGAATAACAACAATACATGTTGGATCAGAAACAGGTTGAATTCCAAACGCCTTATTGTTATCAATTAAGAATATTAAAGATTCAAGCTTAGATTATCACCAAGATACAACAGCAGAACTATTCGAATATTGGTTTGAAAATTATTTCTTGCCGAATATACCGAAAATAAGTATAATTGTGATGGACAATGCAAGTTATCGTTGCCGTCAATTGAATAAAGTACCAAATAGCAATAGCAGTAAACGGGAAATTCAATAGTATTAGTTAAAAAATGACCTGTATATTTGAGAATCATACAAAAAAACCTGATCTCTTAAGAATTTTAGCAGCGTTCAATATCGAAAAATAATACGTTTGTGATACTATCGCTAAAAATATGGCGCCACACCTCAGATGAACAAATAAAATAGATATGTTTGTTTTGATTTTTTCTTGCCTCAAACATCGAGTCACATTCTAAGCTCAGTTGCGGACACTTCCACTACTTTGCCATATTTACAAAGTCTCTTTAGTTCCAGGAAAAATGAAATTAGAAGTTTAATTGGAAATGTGTTAAGAAGTTATGCAAATAAAAAAAACCTACTAATTTATGCATTTGAGTCGCTGCTTTTAAAACTAATTGATAATACCTGCATTTTATTTATTAGAGGCATATTCTTATATAAATATTAAACAAGTATTTGTTGTCACCTTAGATACCTTTATGGTTATAGCTAAATGTGGCAAAATCGCTAAAAATTTCAGTACCTATTTTATCTGTCAATTATAACCTATAAGGTGGTTTTGTTCTTGTTTAATTACCTTATAAAGAGAGATGCAAATATCGTCACAGTGTGCTCAATGATAATTTCGAATAGGCTGTAGTATTGTAGTAAATAATGTCCAACCTGGTTTGTTTATACGAGCGCCATTACGACTAGAGAGTAAACATTTAAGTTTTTCGTTTTGATGTGTTATTCAAGACTTGCAGTGAGAAAATAAACTTGTAAGTTAATTCATTTAATGTTTTTGGATTATCATGGTTCGTCGATACCAAGTTTCTCAGAACAACAGCCAAAATTACCAAGGCCATGTGTCTACAATACCATCCAATGACTGGCGTTCAAGATTGTTGGTCGCAAAAATAAACGTGTTTATGAATGAATATCCCTCTCTATTGTATATTATTACTCTAAGGGCTTCCCACATATTTTTGAATATTAAACCCTATAGAACACAGGTGGCATCAGCTAAAATGCTGAGTTAGATCTGGAAGCGTCTCATCCACATTAAACTCAAGTGGTATACAGTTAAATAGAAATGGATTATTCCTATTGATAGCTGGAAAAATTAGATTAAGCATATTATTAAGGTTGAAGGTACATATCGAAATGCTAATGTCACTGTAGCAACCTCAATTTAAATGAATACGATAGTACTGAACTAAATTTGGGTTGAATTGTTAGTTGTAAATAATATAGAATTAGTTTATTAGTTTTAAGTACGTAATGTATTGACGTATAAATAAAAAAATATATATAAATATTTTTTTCTATTTACTGCCATTTTTTTGTTTTAATTACAGTCATATACTACTCACTTTTTTCCTTTTCGATTTTATTTCAATTTCATATCAGTTATTATTAAAAATATGATACCTGCCACTGTTTTAGAGATACCTTGTATAGTACAATTTTTTTTAAATGTGGCCATTATTAAACTACAAATTTTTTATTTGCTACTTAGATGTAATAAATCAAAGTGTATACGGTGGACCACCCTGTCTGTTTCAACAGTTTAATTGTTTCAATTCAAATTAATAAATAAAATTTGATTTTAAAAAATTTTGTAATTTCTTTTTCAAAATAAATTTAATTTATGTTTTGGTGTCTAAATTTTACCGACTACGGATCTGTTACTGTTTACTGTACAATGGGGGAGTTATAAACTTTTATTACTAAATCCTTAAGGCCAGATGCTGAGTACGAAATATTGTGAAAAGAACTTTCATGTAGGTGTCTAAGGAATCCCTTATTTTAAACAATTTTCTATTTTCCTCTTTAAGCCAGACTCGTTGGGCACATTGTTTTATCGCTATTTGCGCTTGAGGTGTTTCATTATGGCATTTTATGTTTACATAATTTGGTAATACTTCTTTTCTACGGCATTGTTCATTAAATCAGATGTTTTGGGATGCTGTGCAATGTTTCCAGATGATTTTTTAATGAAATTTATTGTTTCGATCACATGAAATGTAACTTTTGTCATTCTGAAAATTACATTTCATAATATCGAAACCATTGTCCATTTTGTATACTTTTTTCGTTATATTGTGGAATTATTTCGACACAATTAGTTTTATTTAAAAAAGTTGGGGTCTAAACAGTGAAAAAAACTTTAAATCGGGATATATTTAAACTGAAAGGAAGTGTTTCATGTAACGGTGACAAATGATATGAAATGGTTACTTATAGGTTGCAAGATTAAATAATTTTGTATTTCTTTTAATATATTTCCTTTTAGGACTAAAAAATAAAAATTATTGTTAAATATATTGGTTGGTTGCCGATTCAGATGACAATATTTAAATACTATTTTGACTTGTTTTTCAAATTCTTCAGATTTTTGATTGTTCCGGCTGGCCAGAAAAGTGGCAAACAGATGACTGTGGATAATATTTTCAGATTTTCAAGACTGTCGCCAGAGGATGTAACCGCCCTCTACACTTTTTTTAAAAAAATTTGATCCAAGAATACTTTTATTATTTAAATATTATGGAGTTTCATCATTGAAAAAGGACCAATAAATATGAATCTAATAGCGTTTTCTGAATTTTTATAATAACAACATTTTATTTGGCGATAATTTATGCAAAGAATAAGATATCAAGATACGGTTTCCTTTAGTCTATTTAAGTATCATTGCTCCAACAGGAAATATTTACTAAATTTGATCAATTAAAGCATGTCCCAATCAGTATTTTTTTCACAGAGCTGTATGAATAACTTGGTTAAGTATAAGGATTATGAGTTTTAAAAAATATTTGAAATTTTTTAAAGATATATTATTCTCAAATTTGGCATTAGATATCGGGAATCTCCGCTTTCTCATAAAACGTATTTATAAAATCGACCTTTAAAAAATGTATAGCGATTTTAAAATTGAGTTAACTATTTTTATTTAAATAACTTACCAGCTTCTCTAGGCTTTGGCATAGGTTGTGACTGTAAATCCGCGTTAGGCTTCCATTTTGCCCTAAAGAACGAAAGGCCTCCGGGGCAACATCTCTGACTAAAATTCACTCTCCCCATTATATTTTAATCAATAAAATGATGTTATTGTTAGTAAATTTCAAAAAAATATATAACACATATTATTTAACATTTCTAAATAATAATTGTTAGTATGATTAGAAAAAATATCTTTAACGTAAGTATGTGTTTTAAAAATTTACGCGCATCTTAAAAATCGAGTGATACTAAGTTCGCGTTTGTTATAAAACTGAAAGCAATCAGAGACAACACACGAGACGTGTAACTTCAATGGGCAAATTAGTTCGATAGCACAGTTAATAAGTGAAATGCATTGTCCTTGTTTGTCATATATTCTTTGAAATAAGTTTCTCTTTGTCTGTAAGAGGTAAGAATAAAGTAGAGGGCGCTGATATCGCTACAATGCTGCAATTTTGATTGCAGTTTTGTGAAAATAAATTTTTCATTTTTTATGAAAGTGTATTGCTAAAATAATCATAATATGTATATGACTCGATAAGAAAAGGAGTGTTTTCAAGAAAATCCACATACAAAATAGAAAAATGAATCTAAAACGTGACAACTGGCTGAATAACTAGACAACAGAGTTATGAATTACACAGAGAAGAGGAATAAACTTGGCAACAGCACACTAACCTCCATCCATATAAATGTATGGATTGCTGTGTTTTGATATTTTGATCAGTGATTTCGAGTTTTGTTTATTAACCCACGCTTAAGTTTATTCATTATTTTTTAGTTCTAGTTAAATATAGTGTCTGTAGATTTACTTGCTTAAGTAGTGAGAAACTAACAATGGGTGCGACGTGCTTAATTTGTTGAAACAATGAACAGGAAGTTCTGAAAATGCATTACTTTCCCAAAAATACTGTCAGGTACGTAAATAGCAGTAAGAGTCCTTCACAATTAATAAAACTAAAATTATTTTTTGCAATCGAATTGATTGTAGGAATGTACAAAATATATCCTAATAGGAATACAAACAACCTGAATATAAGATATCTGGTTATAAACACTCTTAAACTCTGTATATTCTTTCTGCGGTCAGAAATAATAGAAAGGATGAGAAGAAGCTTGTACTAGTGTGTATAAATATTAACTAGTTGGTAAAAGCTATGAGTGAAAAACTATACGTTAACATCTATTGCATTAAAAAATACAGTTTTATATGTTTTCAGGTGCAAAATCTGGTTTGAAAGTCTTGGTGTTAATTATCCTAACATGGACATGAGGAATTACAGAATATGTAGTTATAATTTTAATTTATTTAATCGTGTCTGAACTGCAAATATATATAGCTATAAATGTTCATATATCACTCCAGTGTCTGGCGCATATCACAGCATTTTCATTGCACGTCCATAGGTCCCGGAGGGTACATGGGGCTTGTAGGGATTGGCACGACAGGAGCTGTTCCATTGACTGGGCTTCTCCGCATTCACATGCTGCCTCTTCCACGTATCCCCACTTCACGAGGCTGGTCTTGTATCTCCCCATTTGGCACCGAAGTCGGTTGAGGGTCTTCCAGGTACCCCAGTCTAGGTCCGAACCTGCAGGAAGTTTTTCTTTTGGATTCCAGGTTGGAGTGTCGTGGTCTATTAGGCACTGTTCCCATCTTGCCTCCTTGGTGGCAGTTTTAGAGGCTGTGAGGGGCTGTGAGGGGCTGTGTAGATTGTATAAAGATTCGCCTAGATTTTAGTCTGGCCGCTACCGGTATATGCTGATACAGAGGATGTCTGGTGTCGTCGCATTGTCTGTTTCGTTCGGCCATGGCTAGGGTTTCCCTCCGTATTTAAGGGGGTGCGATTCCGGCTAGCATGTAGAGTTGGTCAAGATTGGTGGGTTTTAGGCATCCCGTTATTAATCTACACGTGTCGTTCTGGACAGGGTCCAGCCTATTGGCGTGTGCTGATCTCTGCCATACGGGAGATGCATATTCGGCCGCGGAGTAGCACAGTGCAAGGGCCGAGGAGCGCAGGACGTTAGGGTTCACCCCCAACGAGCGTTAGTCAGTTTACGGAGAATGCCGTTTCTGGTGTTGATTTTGGCCTTGGTTTTATCGATATGCTTCTTGCAGGTGACGGAGCGGTCCAATGTAACCCCTAGATAGACTGGGTTTGGGCAGTGTTGCAGTCTAACTGAGTTCCACTCTATTTGCAGTTCCCTTCTCGCCTGTCGGTTATTGAGATGGAATAGGCATGTCTGCGTCTTTGCTGGATTCGGGCGGAGTTGGTTAGATCTATAATAGCCGCTCAGCCTTGATAAAGATTCTGTTAAGTGCTCCTCTATCTCTGCGATGTTTTTTGACTGGCAGGTGATAGCTACGTCATCGGCGTAGATAAAGCTTCTTGTTGTTGGGCCGGTTGGTTGGTCGTTGGTATACACATTGAAGAGCATGGGTGCGAGCACGCTACCTTGGGGAAGGCCATTATTCTGGTTCCCAGTAATATTTTATGGTTTATAGTGTCATATGCCGCCGTTAAATCTATAAAGACGGCCCCCGTTTTTGCCTTTCTTTCAAAGCCATCCTCAATGTGTTGTGGTGTGAGGCTTAAAACCTGACCAGTACAGGATTTCCCAAGTCTAAACCCTGATTGCTGGGAGATTAGGTGGTTTTCTATTTGGGGCCCATACTTGTTCAGAATGAGGTGTTCGTAGAGTTTGAACGGAGAGCATAACAGTGACACCGGGCGGTAGCTTTTGGCATCTTCCCGTGGTTTCCCTGGTTTGTGGATGGTTACGACATTAGCTTTTAGCCACAATTTTTGGATTGTATTGTTGTTCCAGCATGAGTTATACATTTGAAGAAGCCAGTTCAGGGCTGATAGGGCTAGGTTCATCAGGAACTCATTCAGGATGTCATCAGGGCCTGGGGCCTTCCTGGCCTTCAGAGACTCAATTGCAGTTTCCAGTTCTGTAATGGAAAAGTAATCCTTATTAGCTTGTCTAGGCTGTTGTGCCATCCTGAAAGAGCGGGTCACTTTCACTTTTTGATCAGGCTTACCATGTAGAAGTAGCTGATGTACGATTTCATTGGCGGTGACGTTTACTTGGTCTTTAGAGGATGTTGGGTCGCCTGATAGCTTTTTAATGAGGCTCCAGGCCTTTCTACTGCTGATTATAGCAATATTGTTACCTGCCGTACCAATTAAGTTCACTATGGTAGAAGCAAATCTTATTGGTGTAGATTTAGAAGAGAAACACATAAACATATGTGTAAGTTGATGAAATTGCAAAATTAAAAGCTAACAATTGATCACTTTTTATATTAAAATATTTATATGTATAAGATGTAAATAATGGCTAATATGAAATTAACTGTGTTGACCCTTACTTCGTGGAATCTGACGATGATATTTAGTTATCAGAACAATTGTCAATTTTTTAGAATTTTCAACATTTTTGATTACATTGTGGAATTAGCTAGAAACAGTGAGTTTCATTTAAAACACTAATAATGGCTAATATGATATGATGAAGAGAACTTATTATTTTTAACTGAATATAATAGTTGTTATTTGAAACAGTAGTTTATAACCATCAAATTTACAATTCAAAAAAGTTGCAAAAAACAAAATTCAAGTTTATTTAACGAATTATAATTCTTTTGTAATATATATATATATATATATATATATATATATATATATATATATATATATATATGTATATATATATATATATATACCCCATGTGTGACAATTTGTTAGTCAGTTCATCTAGAACAAGTTTGTAATGTAAAAATATGTGTGGTTTAATTATCAATAAATATATGTTACGTTTTGTGGCTTAGTTATAGTAGGAAACCATGCTTAAACCCTAAAATAAATATGGTTCATGCAAAATAAAACCGTTACATGCCAACTATAGGAATTCTAAAAATTTTACTAAGTTGTTATGAATGAAGCACAACCGTTTTTATTTTGCCCAAACTATATTAAACTTTTCACTTATATTTTAGGTGAATTGGAACAAAGCTCAATTGCCACCGCTACGTTTGTCCAGCAAGTGGATGAATTATTTGACAGTTTCAATGGCAGTTCAAAGTTTCCACCCAGAGGAAAGGAAGTAAAGTGTAAAATCACCAAAGATTCCCCCCACCTGGCATATTGGGACAAGGTTTTTAAAATGGTCAGAAGGTGGCGATTCATAAGATACTCAAAAAAAGGTTTTCTTAAAAACAAACCACCATTTCAGATTGGTTGGTTGACCACAATACGCGGAGTCAAAGAATTATGGAAGTTCCTTCACAACGAAAAAAAATTTAATTCACTTAAACCCAGAACCCTCAACCAAGATGCAATGGAAAATCTGTTTGGAGGTATTAGATCCTTTTTGGGCAATAACGATAATCCCACGACTATCCAGTTTGTGGGAGTTTAAAAACTCAAATGAACTCGTATATTTAGGATCAGGGAAAAATGTGAGGAATACGATGAGGTTTTACTTTCCAACCTGAATACTTTTTTAGCAACTGATCAAAATTCCAAAAAATCTTCCAGTGAAACTAGTACGGCCAGTAACGTTTTTCACAATATAAATGCTGAAGACTTGACAACTGACATAGCTAATGCAGTCACTTCTGGTACTGTAGCAACTATGTCAGTTGCTTATGTTAGAGGCTTTATTATAAAATATATTTTAAGGGTAATTGATTGTGCCATTTGTAAAATAAAATATTGTCTAACTCTGATGAACCCCATAACTTATTTATTAGTTTTAAAGAATGGGATGGCCATCTAGAGCGTTTAATTTATCTTGCGGAACAACCAGTGATTGCAGTAGGCACTGGTATAACTTTGTTGGAAGATTTTCTGGAATCCCATTGCAATATTCCAAATATTTCAAAAGAGATTGAAAACCATTTGAATCATACTTCAGACTTCTCTTTTATACAATGTCCACTTCATAGGGACCTAGTTAAAAATTCCATTATAAAAGGAATATGGAAAATAGGTATACCTTGGTGGTGTAAAAGAAAAGTTTTAAAAATGGAAGAGAGTATACCCCTTACAAAAAATAAAAAAATGCTGAAGTTTACCCATATTTAATATTTATTATTATTTCACATTTCACGTCAATTTTAAAACATCTTCACCTCTAAATACAATATTTATCCTATGTTACCATATGTTTTAATATTTTTCGAAATATAAGCGACGATTCTTTAAGAGGTTGTTTCGTAATATTAGAGGTGACTTGTGATTTTTCTGTATTTTGATTCTCTAAAATTGGTTTAAATTTTCCAATACACTGTTGCGATACATTTTTAAACCATATAAAATAACCGTTTTGCTTAAATTTATTATACTGGTGGTCTTACTAAATAATACTTTCAACAAAATTACCTTTTATGAAGATTGTTAAAGATATTCTAGATATAAATTGTAATTAAAAAACTACTTAAAAATTAAAATTAACGTGAATTTTTTGTCTGCTACTTAATTGATTTTCGAGATTAAAATTAGAAATAAATTTCCCGATGCTTCTGCAGATAATAATAGAAAAATTCTTATGGGTTTGTTGAAATCAGAAAATGCAAACAGAAATTTCACTTCTTCTATATAACTTCAATAGGTTCCTTTGATTCCAACATAACTGAAATTGAAGCATCCTTAGATACAATTAGAATTAAACTTGATGATTTTTCTGACGTTAATGTTAAAGAAAACTTCAAACTAGATTAAATCATGTTAATAATCGTATTAAAATGTTGGCAGCCAAAAATGAAACTGAAAAACAATTGATTCATTAAGTTAAACATACAAGTTTAATTATTGAATCAGATTTTGATGAAAAAGTAGCGCAATTGTACAGTTTTTCAGACGCACAAGGTTGTAAAGTAAATATTCAATCTCCAACATGGGATGATATCGTCGCCAAATTAAAATCAGATTTCCCACTCTGCAATTATGATTTAAAGGTAGAGATTCAAAACAGAAGACAACGTGTCTCTATTTTAATTTCTAATATGCTTGGTCTATTTAATAAACTACAAACCAAAACCTGATGAAAAAGAAATAACAACCTTTATAAAACGTAATATGCTTCCACATTTCTTCAATCAATTAGCCATGACAAACAGTTTCTGAACCTCTAATTGCTTACAAGCAGACTAAATAATGGACGAAATGTTACAAACCACCACCTAAATATGATGTTGAATTTGCAAATGCTTGGGTAACGCTTATGGAAAATGCAAATTTTCTTTCAAATATCTATTGCTACAGTTGTGGACGATCTAACATTACTAAAAATGTTTGTCTCAACTGTAATAAAAATAAATCTAATGAATATTTACCTCACAAAAATTCCTCAACAAGTCTACCGAGTGATAATAAAAATTCAAAAACCAAATAATGAAGTTCCGACTCACTGGACGCAAGAGTTTTGTGGAATCTAAGGTCAGAAAACTATCTCGAAAGTAATTTAAGAAATGAACTTTGCTGTGTGAAAAATACTCACGAGCATAATTCATCAAAACCAGTTTTATCAAAATTATTAAAAATATATCGATAGTCACATGAATGGCAAAATTACCTAATATTTATGAAAACTATAAAAATTCATCTTGCAATCAAAATATCGTAACTGCTTCGTTATCAGAATCCAAAAAGTGTGTATTACCTTTATCTTATCAATTACCTCTATCTAATGAATTATCTTCATCGGGTAAATTATATTTTTGAAATATAAGCGACTATTCTTTAAGAGGTTGTTTTGTAATGTTAAAGGTGAGTTGTGATTCTTCTGTATTTTGATTTTCTAAAATTAGTTTACATTTTGCAATAAACTGTAGCGTAAACATTTTAAACAGAATTTGTGCTTCAATCCTGACCTAAAACTTGAAAAAATTATACATTTATCTATATTTTTGTTTATATAAATTATTGAAACTTCTACTCTTGTGTCCTCTGTGTATGTAAATTTTCAAATAAACTTTGTTTGTTTGTTTGAAGTGTGAAATATTTATTTATAACAAAATTATTTCAAAAATACGTATCATTATATTATTTATGGATGGTACAGGAGGTGACTAGAATCAAATTTAGCGTTTCAGTACAGATGTGTGTTTCTATCTCGACATTTTGGTATAATAGCAGCCTCTACGAGATCAAAATGCACATAATACTGTAATTGAAAACACTAAATTTTTGAATGGATACTTTTATACCAATAAATATGGATCTAATAGCGTTTTCTAAATTTTTATAATAACAACATTTTATTTGGCGATAATTTATGCAAAGAATAAGATATCAAGATACGGTTTACTTCAGTCTATTTAAGTATCATTGCTCCAACAGGAAATATTTACTAAATTTCATCAATTAAAGCATGTCCCAATCAGTATTTTTTCCACAGAGCTGTATGAATAACTTGGTTAAGTATAAGGATTATGAGTTTTAAAAAATATTGGAAATTTTTTAAAGATATATTATTCTCAAATTTGGCATTAGATATCGGGAATCTCCGCTTTCCCATAAAACGTATTTATAAAATCGACCTTTAAAAAATATATAGCGATTTTAAAATTAAGCTAACTATTTTTATTTAAATAACTTACCAGCTTCTCTAGGCTTTGGCATAGGTTGTAACTGTAAATCCGCGTTAGGCTTCCATTTTGCCCTAAAGAACGAAAGGCCTCCGGGGCAACATCTCTGACTAAAATTCACTCTCCCCATTATATTTTGATCAATAAAATGATGTTATTGTTAGTAAATTTCAAAAAACATATAATAAATATTATTTAACATTTCTAAATAATAATTGTTAGTATGATTAGATAAAATATCTTTAACGTAAATATGTGTTTTAAAAATTTACGCGCGTCTTAAAAATCGAGTGATACTAAGTTCGCGTTTGTTATAAAACTAAAAGCAATTCACACATGTATGTCTAAGATCTCCCACGCCTTCAGTTTTAATTTCATTGTCCGCCTAATACTTGATGATTTCCGTCAATCATGAATTTAATTCCAATATGACACATGATTGTTTACCGATACATTTTTTCCAAAAAAAATTTGAAATTCTTCTATTATATAGAGTATTAGGTATCAAAGACAAAAGAATGAAAGTTATACACAAATATATAAGAATAGTATAAACGCCACAATAAGTTTTTTAAATTAAACTAACTATTTCTAAATAATTTCACAATTATAAATAGAGTCTGACTTAGAATTCGAGAAATAACTCTCACTTGGAAACTTCTGTTCTTAAAAAAGTTCTCTATGAAAGATAAACAATGTCCTTTAACACGTTAACTGCGTATATAATTTATGATTATTAGTGCGGGAGCGGATGATTCATTTTCAGCAGTTGGAATGAAATATTTGCTAAATATGTTCAAAATAGGTCCAAAATACTTTTTTTATATAAATAGGGGTGTTAGGGGCCTTGACGTGTAAACACGTCTAGCGCACTCAGCTTATTATTTTTAACCAGGAGCTGATGACGGGTTTTCACGTCATATTTTTAAAAAATTTTTGGCAAAAATAAATTAATATCAAACGATAATGATGAGTAAAAAACTGTTATTTATTTATCTTATATTACATATATGCATAAAAAGTATTAACAATTTAAAAATTCTTATGATACTCTCCAAAACACGGCGCAACGCACAGAGCGGGTTTGTTTACACAAGCTGCGCAGTAATAAGCGGTTTCTTTTCTGATTTTCTTTTCATAACAACTTTGACACCGTCTGCAAGGTATTCTTCCCGATTCAAGAGGATTATTTTTGACTGGTACGTGTTGAGTTGCTTGTGGATTAGTCATGACTTTCGGTTTTGGTGGCACCTGCATTCTAAAATCGTAGAATGATATCTTGGATTTGGTCTGTTTTTTGAAAAGGGAATACGAGTTGAATAACAGCAACTGCAAGACATGGATTCCAAGCTTTTTGTACCAACGCAGAGTTTTTCGTTCAAGAGGATAGTAATTGAGCAGCTGGTCTTGACGATCAATTCCGCCCATGTACTGATTATACATAAAAATTGCCCTTGGTTTTTGTTTATCCTGTTCTCTTTTATTTTGATATTGAATCATGTTATTTCGATATTTTGAAGATATATAATGCACATCACGTTTATCCCGCCATTTTGCCACCATGATTCGTTTTGCATAACGAGCAATAGTTTCTCCGGTTTTCAATTTTTGTTGCTTTACATCCATAAACACAGAATGGCCAATGTCTAATCTTTCTTCCATCAAATGCAATACCATCTCAGCTGCGTGATTCTTTCCGCCAAAATCATCTAAATTTCCTGTGTAAACGGAAAATTTTAGTACCGTTCCGTCCGGCTCAGTAAGTACATAAAGCTTCATGCCATACTTGTGAGCCTTATTTTTAAAATATTGCCTAAAAGACAATCTTCCTCTCCAAAGAATCATTGACTCGTCCAATGATAAATTTTTATTGGGGTAATAACTGTTCATTGTGTTGTTGAAGTAGTCAACCAACGGGCGTATTTTAAATAACCTATCCAGGGGTTTTAGCTGATTTTCTGATGGATTCTCAACAAAATGGAGACATCTCATAATGATCATAAACCTGTCACGACTCATATTTGCGGAAAAAAATGGCAAACTAAAAAACCGATTCGTCTTCCAATAATCTTGCAAACGATTTATATTGATGGTTCCCATATGGAATAAAAGCCCAAAAAATACTTTGAATTCATCAGCTGTAACATGACGCCATTTTGTTATTCTATATTTTTTCGTTACACCTGTACACTGGAAAATTTGCTCTGCATAAAAATTTTCATCAACAAATAAGTTGAAAAAATCGATTGGACGATTTCCTGAAAAAGAACATATTTAAAATTCTCGCCTACTTATGTCGCCATTTTGTTTTTACAAGTTGTAAATCATACATATTTCCAGGCTAGAAAAACTAAGTTCCTAATGGTCCAACATATTTTTACGAAAATGTTCACGGTTCGTTTCAATTTACAAAAACTTTCTCGTTTACCTATATAAAAACCATATATTGATATTACCTTGAGGCAAAGTCAGAACTCATTTTTCTTCAAAAAAGGAATTTTCGTGAATCCGGGCGAATCTTCTACCCAATTTATAGGGCCATCATCTTTTTGCTGTTGACCTGTCTGTTGTTTTTGGGGTGCCTGTATATTCTGTAAATTTGGCTCATCCTCTTCACTACCATCCACTATATCACGTGGTATAGTGTCATCAAAATCGGAATCTTCATCTCTTGAAAAGTCGGTATCGTCAAAATCTGGATCAGCGATATCATCATCCGATTCATAGAGGAGTTTTTCCATCTCTGCATCATTTAATTGGATTGGATTGGATTTTACTCCTTTTCGAAACTTTTTCGGTTCAGAAGGGACCGGTTCACAGTCACCCATGTTTACTCAAAAATCGCAAATTTTCCACTTTTTTATACCTTTCGCTAGAGGCTGACGCAATACCGACAACGTACTCGCAAAACTAACAGTGTAGTACTGTATACAGTAGAAAGCTTCTATAGACGTGTTCATACGTCAACCGCCTGGGGGCATCGGTGCGCGTGACGTGTCGACACGTCATGCGCAGTGAATGTGTTAATGTTCAAAGTATAAAGTGTCTTTATTATGTTATATCTCCATGCGATGTCAAATGCCTAAGTCGAAAAATATTGCTATACATTTTTTTTTCACTAGTTAACGCTTTCTGTATATTGCTTTCTAAATCTAAGATGCTGTCCACAGCCGAACGATTTTTTCTAAAACCATATTGTTCTGGTGTTATTAAGAGAATGACTGTCGACGAAATTTTTGGTGGTGTCAGCACCAGAGGAATTGCCATTTGTCTTCCAGATGACTTTGATGATAGTTTTGTGAATAAATTGTTTGGCTCCATATTGGGATCTGAAGGTGGAGAGGCTATTTCTTCAAACTGACGTTTTGTCGTAGGGTGGGGCTTTTCATTTTCACTTATATATTCTCCTGAGCTTTCTGGAATAGAGATCTGTTCTATGATTGGTTTTGATGTTTCCATTGCTTAAGCTGAAGGTGCAGCCAACAAAATCGATAAAGATTGTATATATTCCACTGATGAAGGTTGTGTAACGAATGGTTGTGATGAAAGTTCTGCGTGAAAAAGGGATTGTGAGGATTGTTCTTTGAAGGAATGATCAACAGTTTGTGATGAGTATGAATTATCTGATAACGTTTGTTCAGGAATTTGTGGTACAGGTTCTGTGGGTATTTGTGACAAAGGTTGTGGCTGGACATTGACTAAGCGTGCTGTACATTGCGATGCAACATGATCCGTTCGTTTACAAACGTAACAGGTTATACTATCTTGAGAAAGAAATACTCTATAGTTAGTATTATCGAAGATTACAACAATAGAATCTGGAATATTCGAATTATGAGGACTGACGTAAACCTGCCGTCTAAAACTCAAAATATGAATAAATTCGGTAAATGATGAACTGATTCTAAGTAACGTTAAAGGAGACACAAAATTTAGACGAAGATTTTTTAATTCATGAATAAGATGTTCTTTAGGTATCGAAGGACAAACATTGGACCGAACAAGTCTTTCGGCTGTTTTGATTAGCCGTCGAACACAAAAAGTCTGGTTAAGAACTTTTATGGATCCATGATTGTTAATCAAGTCGTCTACCAGTCGCGTAATTGAGAGATAAATGCATACCCGGTTTTGACTTAATTTTGGAATATGGGTTATATTTTTTTGTTGCACGGTTTGTTCAAGAGGAACTAAATAATTTTGAACACTAGCATCATCAATTAAGATGATTATAATTCCATGATTTTTAAAAGTATATTTTGGTTGAGCAACTATACAAGCGTATGACATATTAATTGACATTTCTTCTTCTTCTTCTTCTTTTCTTCTTCTTCTTCCTGCTTCCTCAATAGGCTCGCACCTGTTCCAACTTCGGGTGCCTCCTCACTATACAGGGTGGGGCATTATGAATGAACTATTTTCTGGCGTCATAACGGCAAATAAAATTAGAAAAAATTAGACGTAGAATTAAGTAGATAACTTAGAACTATAATTTAAAAATATTTTGGAATATACAGGGTGCTCCAAAAAGCGTGCCGTATCAAAGTTAGGTTCCTGTATTTTATCACATTTTTGAACTGTATTATTATAAATAATGTAAGTTCATTTACATTTCCCTATACCTATCTAGTTCAGTTTCCAGAATAAATCGATTTTACATAATTTGTAGACCCTCCGAAAAAATACAATAACTTCAAAATAAAAACGAATAACCACATTTGCTTTACACTATCTCACTAAAAGCTTTTAACATTCTGTTTCCATTATTCACTGGTATGCTATAATATACAGGGTGTTTTTAATATGACAGTATAACACTAACCATTTATTACATAAATTTCTGGCTTAATTTAAATGGAACACCCTGTATCTGTTGGGTCTGTTAAACGTGGGAATTTAATACCTTTCAGTTGGTATTAGGATTGCCTATATTTATCTCTGATAGTTTTCAAGAAATTTTAAATTTGTTTTTTAATATTCAATTATTTGCTGACATCTAGTTACCTATGACATTATGATACTCCGATATACAGTGTTTAAAAATTTTAAATTTGTTATTCTGACATTAAGTGCTTTGTTGTATCATTTATTATTGATAAATTAAAGGTTTCTAAAATTAGAATTTTATTAAGGGTAAGTACACTATTATTGGGCATACAGATGCAATAAGCTTCAAAATTATAAAGATATAACTACAAAAAATTTAAAGAAGGTGTTCAAAGTGACGCCCATTTTGTTGGCTACAAATTTCAACTCTTTTAAATGAGTTATTGTTCACTTTCTTTAACATTCCTGATGTTACTGTTTGAAACGCTCTCCTTATCCTATCCTTAATGTTCTCGGGAGTGGTTGGCTCTGTATTGACAATACTTTTTATGTAACCCCAAAGAAAATAGTCTAATGGCGTCAAGCATGGGGATCTTGCCGGCCAAAGATAAGGACCCCCTCGCCCAATCCATTTTTGTGGAAAAATATTGTTTAGGTAACGCCGGACAATTACACTGTAATGAACAGACGCACCATCTAACTGCAGCCACATTTTTCGGCGTGTAGCTAGTGGAACGTCATCTAAAAGTTCGGGTAGTTTGTTACGTAAAAATTTACGAAATGTTCGTCCAGTTAGCGTTCCATTAAAAAAATAAGGCCCTATTAAGTGGCTTCCAACGATTCCTGCCCATTTATATAATGACCAACGATGTTGATGATCAACACTTCGGAAGTAATGCGGATTTTCGTCGTTATAGTAATGGAAATTCTTGTATGTTTACTAAACCGTTTTTATGAAACGTAGCTTCATCCGTAAACAGAACAAAATCTAAAAATCCTTCAGACCCTGCCACTTTCTCCATAACCCATAAACAAAACTCAATACAATTTTCAAAGTCCCTATCAAACTGTTGCTGGTGCATTTGAATATGGTAGGGATGAAATTTTTATTTTTTAATTATCCTAGCGATACTTCTCTTGCTTATACCTATTTGCTCACTAATACATCTTTGACTAGTATGTGGATTCCCAACAAGCGCACCCATTACTTCAAATTCTGAATCGTCTGTAATTGCAGATTTTCGTCCAGAATTTTTTGTATATTGCACGCTTCCAGTAGTTTTGAATACTTGCAGTAGTCTTTTAAAAACACTTCTGTTAGGAAGATCTCTATTTGGATACTTTTGAGCGTATAATCTACTTGCTAAAAAACAGTTCTCCTGACACTCACCAATAATTAAGATCATATCTATTCTTTCTTCGATAGATTACTTTTTCATGTTTAACCAGGGATTAATAACTATGTCAATTATTAAAACGTAATAATACATCAACACTATATGTACAAATACAATACACAAATACACACTATACAAATTTATAAATTTATTTGACAGATGGAATGGTATTAAAATAATATCTATTTGAATGACATTTCATAGGTAACTAGATGCCAGATAAGTGAATAATATAAAAAACCAAATACAGTACACAGCCACCCACTTCAGAGGACATGAAGAATAGGATAATGCGATATTTTTAAAGAATAACACCAGAAATATGAAATAAAAAACAATAATTTTTTTAAAAGAGTTTAAGATTGTATCTAACATGATAGGCATGCATTTGAATACTTTCTTTAAATTTTTTGTAAGTTTTTTTACTAATCTTAATGCAAAGTTAATGACTGTGTACCCTTAATAAAAATCTGATTTAAGAGACCTTTAATTTATCAATAATGAATGATACAACAAAGGACTTACTGTTAAAATTACAAATTTTAAATTTTTAAAAACTTTCCATCGGAGTATCATCATGTCATAGGTAACTAGATGTCAGCAAATAATTGAATATTAAAAAACAAATTTAAAATTTCTCGAGAACTATCAGAGTTAGATATAGGCAACCGTAATATCAGCTGAAAGGTAATAAATTCCCACGGTGAACAGATCCAACAGATACATGGTGTTCCGTTTAAATTAAGGCAGAAATTTATGTATTAAATGGTTAGTGTTATACTGTCATATAAAAAACACCCTGTATATTGTAGCATACCAGTAAATATTGAAAACAGAATGTTAAAAGTTTTAAGTGAGATAGTGTAAAGCAAATGTGGTTATTAGTTTTTATTTTGAAGTTTATGTATTTTTTCGGAGGGTCTACAAATTATGTAAAATCGATTTATCCTGGAAACTGAACTAGATAGGTATAGGGAAATGTTAATGAACTCACATTATTTTTAATTATACAATTCAAAAATGTGATAAAATACAGACACAAATACAAATTTAAAGGAACCTAACTTTGATAAGGCACGCTTTTTTGGAGCACCCTGTATATTCCAAAATATTTTCAAATTATAGTCCTAAGTAATCTACTTGATTCTACGTCTAATTTTTTCTAATTTTATTTCCCGTTCAGACAACAGTTCTTTCATAGTGCCCCACCCTGTATATCCAGGTTACCACTACATCTCTTTCTTGGCCTTCCAATACTGAATCGGCCGTTTGGGGATCTGTCTCGTGCAATCTTTACCAGTCTTCTTTCTATCATTCTACTTATATGGCTATACCATTCTTTTTTCCTTATTAGTGTCCATTCATTTATGTTCTCTATATTACAGTTTTGCCTGAGGTCTGTTCTACGTTGCCTGTCCCATAGTGTTTTTCCTGAGATATGACGGACTATTTTCAGTCTTTTTGCCATTGTTGTATCAGGTATTGTTTCCACAGTGTAGGTTATAATTGGCCTCACTACTGTCTTATAAATCCTGGCCTTTGTTTCTGCCCGTAAATGTTTGTTTCGCCAGATAGTGTGTTTAAGACATCCTGCTATTCTCTTGGCTTTGTTTATTTGTTTGGCAACTTCCGCTTCTGTATCTCCATAACTGTGCATTATTTTCCCCAGGTATTTGATGCTTTTTTCTTGCTGGATTATCTTTCTGTCCACTTCCAGTTTGCACCTTATTGGATCTTTAGATATCACCATACTCTTTGTTTTATTCGGTGATATTATCATGCTAAACTGATGTAGAAGGCTCATTCTGTACCCTCTATCCAAATTTTTGACTTTATGCATAATTTCATCCATAATTAGGTTAAAGAGCAGTGGGCTCAATGAATCTCCTTGACGTATTCCTCTTTCCACTGGTATCAGCTGGGTTAGTTTGTTATTAATTCTGGCCTGTATGTTATTTTTGCTGTATATGTTTTCGATACTCTTGATGGTATCTGATGGATTGTTTCGTTTATATAACAGGTGAATTACGTCGTTTAGCTCTACCCGATCGAATGCGTTTTGCAGGTCTATAAAGCAGCAGAAGGCCGAGACGTTATATTCCAGTGATTTTTCCATGACTTGCCTGACGACAAAAACTGCATCGTTACAGGATCATCCGGATCTGAAGCCTTGTTGTTCATCTACTAGATCTATTTCGTTGATGATTTTGGTGGTTTCAGAGCGGTGCTGAGCAGGTTTATTCCTCTGTAGTTCTCGGGTACAGTTCTGTCACCCTTTTTAAACATCAAGATCGTTGTACTAGTGCGCCAGCTACTTGGTATTGTATGTCCCGAGGTAATTTTCTGTACAAGTATCCTTAGTTGTTCAGTTAGTGTGTTTCCACCGTATTTCAGCATTTCGTTTGCAATTCTTTCCGGTTCTGGAGATTTACGGTTTTTTAGTTTTTCTAAGGTTTTAATCATTTCCGCCGTTGTGACGATTACGTTTTCGGTTGTCATATCTGGAGTTTCCGGTAGGGTCTTGTCTTCGCTTGTCTTATACAGTTGGGTGAGATAGGAGGTCCAGGTGTCGACATTGTAATTAAATATGAATACCTAAAAGATAATTTTATGGTAGAAAATTTCAGAACACACGGTAAAACATATTTTATTTTCCATTTAATAATAACTGGAACTCGACACACATAATGTTTAATAAAACAACTACGAAGCCAAAATAGAATAGAGAAATAAAAAACATCTTACTGGGTCAAAGCGGAATAATTGTTTTGAATACAATTATTTCAATAACAAAAAACTAGCACGATTCAAAAGACAAAAGCTGTTTTTTGCAACTCGACGAAAACCCCAAAACCGAAGTCGGGGGAAAACAAAAAAAGGAGTGTACACAGACCAGCAGCGGCAGTGAGTGTGTACCGGGGGTCGATCACGCGAAGGGAAAGGTTTTTTCCCCTGCCACGGTGAACGGTACTAGTGTTTTTTTAGTGTTAGCGGTACGAGTGGTAAAAACTTACCCTCTACGCTAATTGCCTTCCGACATAGCACGATTTCGTTTATTGGCACGACTCGCGGTGAACAAGCAGATAGTAAGAAAAGTCAAGAAAATTCGCGGCGAGACGGAGGACGTTTATCAAGAAGTAAGTTTTTGGATTAAATTCAGATTGGGATAATTTTTACTAGTGATATATTTACTCGTTATTGGTCGAGCTGGATCCTGAACTTGGGTGTATAGGTCAATTGCTATATACAAGGTGTAGCGATAGCAGATATATTTATTAGATTTTTTTTTGTTGGATTGATGATTTTTTCAAAGAGACGGGACATAGCTGTTCTCTATTCCGATTGAGTTTATCGTCCTGACAAATATATAATTTACCGTGTGTACTGGAATAATTTAGATTTTGCCAAGAGGCCGGAGCGTATGTTTTCCATATTTTCACGGGTTTCAGCGGAATTGCGCTGATAAGTCAATCTATTGTAGAGAAATATTGTTATCAGTCTTTTGTTCAGCCGTAAATTATAAATTAAAACTCTTTCTTATTTTGCCAGCGTAAACGCATAAATTTATCGTAGGTAATTATATTACTGGGGACTTTCGCAACTTGTAACGCCAGTGTCGATAAATAATTTAAATTGTTTTACTTAGCTCATCAGAATTTTTCTTTATAGAACAAAAATTTCACTTTCGTTCCCTGAAGGTCAATGACGACCGGAACAACGTAAAATGAATCATTGTTGCATATAAAGGTATTTACACGTAATAGTTATTTATTTTTTCTCGACACCGGAGAATAGAAGGATTGAGAAACGAATATATAAAACATACGCCTTTCACGCATTTTTTTTTGAATAACAAGACCAAGCCGATAAAAGGGCTAGTTTTGCCGCACCACCGAACAAACGAGAATTCTGTTCATAAATTTGATTTTGTTTTCATAATTGCAGTATATACAGGAGTAGGTTTGATAATAAACGAATTTTAGATAAATATGTATAGGTAGAGTTACACCAGGGAATTGGGATTAATTTAATCATACGGAATTGTAGTTTAATTTTAAATATATATGTATAGCTGTATAGGAGGATTTGGAGAGATTATTTTATTATATATATTTTTTTGTATAACGTGGAGGCTCTACATTATTTTTCCTATCACCCCTACTCCAAAATTTCCCCCTCTGGAAGTGTAACAAACGTGGACGAGTGACGGAGACGAGGAGGACAAACCCTGTCCTGGCAAAGGAAGTATCATCCGTTTTAAGACCAGGAGAACCTAGCAAAAACCAATCGGACTGGATTGCCTTACACGCTCAGCCGCGCACGGGAAGCAGAATTTGGTGATAGATTTTATCAGAGTGGTGACAGCAGATTTAATTAGGGGTATACAAGTTATAACACTTTGATTTAGATTTAAAATATAACGAAGTATAGAGTTACTATTTCGTTACACTGGTGACAGTTATTTAACTTACACTTTAATTTAGACATTATTACACTGGTGACAGCGGTTTTCCGATACAGGGTTGTTCGTTCAAGTCGTCACAGTGGTTCCCGATACAGGATTGGTCGTTCTAGTCGTCAAATCGCGAATCTGCAATACAGGGTTGTAAGTCAGCAGGGACGCCGGATCTTCACACAAGATACTCCTGTCAGGCCAAGATTATATGCCAATCTTGCTACAGCACAAAAGATTACAGGGAACGGTGAAGCTGTACGGTCTGTAACCAGAGGCTGCAATAGGCAGTAACGGGGCATACAGGAGGGGAGAAGGCTGGAACACATCGAGAGCTAGCCGACACTCTTCCACAGTCATCGCAGCTACCCACAGGTACAAAAGTCATCAATGAACGGGACAAATAACAGATTAGTTTTGGTTTACTACTCCGTCATACAATTGATTTTTTTTCTTCTTTTCGTCTTAAGTTCCATTTGTTAGAATACATCATACTCCTGAAACTACGTGAGCTTCACTTTTACAAAGGGGGAAGTTAACCCATCCTTAAAATATCCTATCCGTGCACCAAAACCTATCCATTTCAGGCGTCGTAGAAGCCAGAAAGGTAGGAGTAATATAAGGTTATAAAGTTAAAAAAAAATTTTTTTTTCAATTAATAAATATAAAAAAGTAACCAAGTTCAGACAGCGATATGCCACTCGATTTACAAAATAGGTTAGGTACAGGCAGTCAAGGAGGCCAAGAAACCACGGGAGACACAAGCAGCATGCCGCACACATGGAGAGTAGCACAGGCACAACCATTAGGGGTCATAGCGGCGACGTTAACCGATTTCACAGGTAGAGATGCGGCTAGATACATAGAGAAACTCGAATTAAGGGCTAAATTAGACGGGTGGACGGAATCAGAAACACTAACATTATTGAAATTTAGACTTGCGGGCGTAGCGCACGATTTTTTCAAGGCGGATCCTAGGTTGGACACAGTGTCATATTCGGAATTTAGAGAAAAACTACTACGGAAATTTGTACCAAAAAAATCGATAGCGGATTGGTGGATGCAACTGGTGCAATGCTACCAAAGACACGATGAGGACGTAGCGTCGTTCTGCACCAGACTAAAATTAATCGGAAACAAGATACTAGAAGAGGATATAAAGGGCGCAAGTAGGGAACGAATACCAAACATACAAAAAAAAACAAAATTCGGTATTAATAAACCAATTCAAAGTAGGGTTGAGAAATGACTTATTAAGGGAGGTAGGTTTTTACATTTTACACAAAGACGACATGACACTAGAAGAAGCAGAAGAAATAGTTAGTTGTCAAGAAACAGCGGTAACTATAACAAGCGGCAGAAACAGTGGCCAGAAAGTCGCATTTATGAGTGAACAACTGAGGTGCACAACGTGCGGAAGGTCGAATCACACTTCGGAAGAATGTAGGCAGAACGCGAAATGTTTGTTCTGTGGCAGATAGGGGCATTGGATGGCTAATTGTAGGACAAAGGGAGCAGAAGAAACAAAAAGAGAGACAAGATGCCAAATTTGCAAAAAACAAGGACACTGGGCACCGGATTGCAGAGAGAAAGGGAACGAACCAACAAATACATGCTTTTACTGTGGAAAACAAGGACATTGGGCAAAAGAATGTAGAAAGAAAATGTTCGACGAAGCAAACAAACGAAATACGAAGCACGACAGATACACCAACGGGAAAGTAAGTCCATGGAAAACGGAGAAAACTAGATATCACGGGAAAAACCAGGAAACACAACAAGGAAACTACAGAGAATATAATAGAAACAGAAACCAAAGGGAAGAGTATCATAAACAAGAAACACAGAGGAGGTCTCAACAAAATAATTTTGGGAACTACGAGAGAAACAGACGTCAAATGAACGATGATAGAAGAGGACAGTCTGAAGAAAGAGGACAGACAAGTAACAAAGAATGGACGAAACATTTAAACTAGTAAGGACCACAGTTAGTCCCCGGACAAGTGGCCGAGCAAATTTAACAGGGGAAACAGATTTAAATAAACCACAATGAGAAAAAACAAACCAAGAAGCAACGGATAAGGATAAACCGAGGATGGAAAAAAAGAAACAATGTATCACAATGATGCAACGTCAATAACAAACGAGGATGCCCCATATACAGTAATGTTAAGGGTGAATGGTATAAACAGACCATGTATGATAGATACAGGAGGAGCGTATCCATTAGTAAATAGGTCAATAATTGCAGACTGGGAATTAGACACAAGAATCATAGAAGAATTAACTCTAAAAGGGATAACAGGACACACAATACAGCTGTATGGATCGACGGAATTGGCGATAAGCACAAACGGAATGAATCACAACATTTACACAAGAGCCATCGCAGCAGAAGACGAAATAATGGGAGAAATACCAGTTCTTTTAGGAAGAGATTTCCTAGAAAAGCAAAAAGCAATCATATCATACAAAGGAGAACCTTCATTAGAAATATGGGAAAAAAGAATACCATTGATAAACGCAAGGCAAGTTGAGAGCACAATAGATAACGGTAAAAGCACAGAAGCAAACGACCAAGTGGCAACAATAAGGAAAAAACCAGACACTACAGAAATGAACAATTGGAAGAAATGGTTAAGAATAGTGGAAACAATGTATAAAAGAAGGGACACAGAACACAGAACAATGGAGAAAAATGAGAAGGCAATGACAAGAGAAAATAAATCAAGAGCAAATCAAACAGACAAACAAAGACAAAACGGCTACAGAGACGAAAATATAGAACTATACAGAGTGAAGAAAGAAATCGACACAAAGAAAGAAGAAAGGCAGGAAACAAAAATTAACGAAGAAAGATACGGACACATAGAACAAAAGAAGAATAGTACAGAATCAGAAACAGGGAAAAAGGGAGAAACAGAAACCAGGGAGAAGAACAAAGGAATAAAAGAAACAATAACTAACAAAAACTTCACAGATGTATACATAGAAGATAGCATAAGTATACCGGCACTAACCGAAGTTCACACAATTGGGACACTAAAACATACCATAAGGGGAAATACGGTTGCGTGTGAAACACAACACAAAGGACCAGAAGCAATAAGACTAGCAAATAGCATAGCTAATAACGGGAAAAAGATTCCAACTAGAATAATAAACACACCAGCACAAGAAATACACCTAACAAAAGGATGCAACTACATAGAGACGTCATACGAAGAGTACTTACAATACATAACGGAAAACGAAGTACCAGCAAAAGACAAAATACTAGAAAAAGAAGGAAAGTTAGTATCCATACAAGAAGAACAAGCAATAGTACTATTTACAGCCAAAAATAAGCCAAACCAAGACCCATTGATAAATGAAATAGAAGCCACATATAATTTACCGGACGTCGCACAGAATCGAATAGAAGAAATTAAAGAATGGGACACGTTGGACGCAAAATTCTACATAGGGGTATACAGAGCAGCGGTGAAAGAAGAAACCTCGTATGAAATCATGTGGAACATAATACAACAGTTGAAGACACTATGCGAAGAAAACAAAGAGGAGAGCATAACCTTCATAGCAAGCAAAGATCAAATTCCAAGACTTTGTTGGGATGAAATTACTAAAATGATCCAATTTACATTTTACGGTATACCCACCAAAATAATCATTCTACGGCCAGGTAACACAGGGGAAACAAAAAAAATTTACGCGATAGAAATAGAAGAAGGTTGGAAGCCAATATGGGAAAAAGACCTGCTGAAAAAAGCACAAAAACGAGATGAATTCTGCAACAACACCTTACAAAAAATGGACAAGGACGAAGAAACAAAAAGAAAATACTACATCGACAAAGAAGGTATTTTATATAGACAAGAGCAGGAAAAACATAGAGATCAACTGGTAATACCGAAAAGCTATATCACCAAAGTGATAGAAGACTTTCATGACTCACCCATATACTGTCATCAAGGACAACAGAAAACATTATTGGCAATAAAGAGACGTTGTTTTTGGCCAACGATGAGAACAGACATAATAAATTACTGCAAACAATGCAACGCATGCAACAGACGGAAGACGTCACCCCACTTCAAGAAAGCTCCATTACAAAAATTTACAAAAGTCACAGAACCATGGGAAATAACCTCTATGGACATAGTAGGACCACTACCAACCTCAAGCGAAGGAAACAAATACCTACTAACATTCCAAGACCATTTTACCAAATACTGTGAAGCAATTCCGTTACCAGATCAGAAAGCAGATACAGTAGCAAGAGCATTCGTTGAACAAATAATATCAAGACACGGAACACCCCACAAGCTATTGACAGATAGAGGAACAAATTTCATGTCAGAACTAATGCAGGAAACATGCAAGTTACTAAACATACAGAGGCTACACACGGCAAGTTATGCGCCAACGACAAACGGTCAAATAGAAAGATTACACAGAGTACTGAAAGACATGTTAGCACACTACATAGCACCAGATCAACGAGATTGGGACAAATGGATACCATACGTACTTATGGTATACAGAGGAAGCGTACACACTTCAACAGGATACAGCCCATCATTACCATTTGAAAAATTCATCACACCGAAAAGAATCAAATACGACATCGACAACAATTATGTGTCAGAATTAGAAGCTAGACTAAGTCAAGTATACAAGACAGCACTAAAAAACACAGAGAAAGCAAAAGAGGAAAGGATAGCCAGATATAACGAAAAAACAGCATTAAGAGAATTTGCACCAGGAGATTTAGTATACCTACTCGACATAAGCACGAAAGTAGGAAAATCAAAGAAATTACAAAACCAATGGACAGGACCTTTCGAAGTAAAAGAGAAGGTAGGACCGGTTACATATCAAACCATTTCACAAAAAGGGAAGATGACGCAAATAGTACACATCAACAGATTAAAAACATACCACGGAAAAATAGAGGACAAGGAACATAAGATACTACAAGATATAAAGAACTTGGGAAGTATAGAAGAGTTAGAGGAAACGAACGAGCAGGAAGAAAATGAAGTAGATCCAGGAAAAGTAGCAGCACTACCATTATGGTCAACGAACGAGGCTCTACAACCACCAAAAAACAAACCACCATCCCAAACCAGACATAAAGGGAATAGAACAGAACAAAGACCACACTTCTCACTACGACCTTCACCGGAGAAAAGACGATCCGCCAGAGTGAGAAACAGGATACAAAGTGCACCCAGTTACACAAAAACATTTAATGCCGAAAGGAGACTAACACAGAATACAGGACAAAGACAGACGACTAACTACAAAAGAAACAAGACCAAAATAAGTACCAGATTGATAACGATGAGCTTGAAACGGCGTAACTAAAACGTCGCGACCAAGCATACATGTATATATTAGCATATTATTAATCCAAACAGATTTACGGGTTCAATTAATAGGTTAGGCCAAAGTAAGGGGATAGGAATAATTAAGTAAGTTAGGAATCATAACAGAATAAGGAAATGAAAGACCATAAGTCACTATAACCAAGTATATGTGCAAAGGATACTAATAGTACGATTTGAGTAAATGATTTCACGTAAGTAAGTCTTTTTCAATTCATAAACACAAAGGGAACTACAAAAGTAATCAAATATAGAAATAAATAAGTGGGAACAAGATCACGGGTCATAAGTTTAAAGAGTTTTTTTTTCCTCTTCTTTTCAAAGAGTAGAGCTCATTTGGCAGTCCTAAATAAGTGTGGAGCTCGGTCAAATGAGGAAATGTCATATAAACATGACAAAATTGTAGATAACAGTATTGTAACAAAGAAATGTTCAAAAATGTTTGTAAGAAAGATAAGTTGTATTAACAATTGTAAATGTTAAAGAAATTTTTTGGATAACAAAACCAAATCAATGGCACGACAAAGTACTATCCTGACCTGGGTGACATTCGACATGTGCGGGCTACATATAGCAGTTGGGCTAATCGCGTATGAGTGTTCGCACCCCAACACAAATATCACAGTGTTATCGCTAAAAGATATACAGAAGTGTCCGGAACCAGAAAAAACGTACGCGAGTGAAAAAACAGACATACAAGTGATTCAACGAAACGAAATAAAAATGCAAAAAGAATGGTCATGCGTAATAGAAGTCACAAAATTCATGTTCTACTGCGGGATGCACAGCCACACATCAGTCGTCAACGGAGGACTATCAACCTACATCCACAAATTGGGAGCAGAAGAATGCAGAAACACCCACAGATATAAACTAATAAAGCTGTATCAACAAACAATAGACAACATACTAATGAACGGTACCACAACAGCGTCAATAAAAATAGGCGGCACACTCGACAATATGGGAACATGCAAAGGTATCACATACCAAGAAAACGGCAGAAGTTGGAACGACGTAGTGATAATAGCAACAGCCAAAATAACAACCAAAGACTGTCTAGCTAGAGTAACGCTAGAAACGAACGAGATCCACTTACAAGGAGAGATAACTTGCAAATTCACGAATGGTTACTACTTCGACTCCACGGTAGGAGAATCCACCTGGTCCAGTTATGAGCCAACAACATGCGAAGACCATCTGAGCCAGTTATACGAAGGCATAGGCAACAAAATCACAAACACAAAAACACAAGAAGAACTAATAGTAATTGAAGAAAAAGACAAAGTATTCGCACTAACATTACAAAAAAGAAACATGTGGAATAGAAGTATGGCAAACAGAACACCCACGAATTGTCATAACACTTCAAAACACACAAAAATTACATCCGACAATGCCAATTTTAACACAAAACGTCGATCTAATGAATTATGTAAATAGTGAACTACTCTATATTGAACAAGCATATAAACGAGACGTAAACATGCTTAACACAGATACAATACACTGAAGATGCTTAACGAAACGAGAAATACTCAAAAACAGACTGTTAATGGCACATACACTACCTAATGCAGTCAGCCAACTAATGGAAAATGAACCTGGACACATAGGCAGAGTATTAGGCGAAGTACTTTATATCATAAAATGCATAACAGTAACAGTCGAGATAAGACGAACAAACAGATGTTACAACGAACTACCAATGAAAGTAAACAACGAAACAAATTTATGGCTCCACTAACCAGAATAATACAAAACCACGCAGAAGAGATAGATTGCAATAACATGATACCACCACTTTATTTTATAGATGATCAATGGATAGGTCTAACGCCACATCCCACAATAGCCAACCAGCCAAAAACAATAAAAGTAGAAGAAGAAATAAACCTCCATTTCGACCCCATTCAACCACTAGGAGCGAAGGGTCTGTACACGCAAGAAGAAGTCAACGCAGCACAAAGAGCCCTCACATTTGGGACAGAGAGAAAAGCAGTAGAGAACATAATTTGTCGCAGAGCAGCGGGAATGAATGCCAATAGTCAAGGCTACACCGTATCAAACATATTTGATACAAAAGAAATCAAGAACCTCGCAGAATCCACCCTAAAACACACATGGGCATGGTTCACAGAATTAGGTTCAGTCATAAGTGGAATAATTGGAATATACTTCACATTCCAAACCATTAAATACATAGCGGGCACCATACTAAATGGAATTCGTATACACCAAACTTTAGGATGCAGTATAGCACTAATAGGCAGCATATGGGACTCCCTAACGGCATGGATAATTCACTCACATCAGACGAGAAAACCAGAGGAAGAAACAATAGAGGTGGACCAAATAACGCAGCAAGAGGCGAGCCACCCGAGGTCACAGCATTGGACAGACAGAAGTCGCCAGATGAACGATCTACTGAGCAGCAGTGTCGCGAGTGTAAATGGTCGGGACCTAGGTCAAGGATAAAAAGGGTAATAGCGAAAAAATTGCCAAATACAGTGCCGATCATAAATATTGAGAAAATGTAACATAAATATGTAAAATGTATAAAACTGTAACATTAACTTTAAGATTATAGGCCACTATTGTAAGCCGACAGCCACATATTAATTAAGGGTAGGAATAGTTGTACGGGGGGTTTGAAAAAAGAGGTATTGGACCAGGGAGGTCGCAATACTTTTACAAAGGGAGAAGTAATGTAATAAAATACGAATACCTAGAAGATAATTTTATGGTAGAAAATTTCAGAACACACGGTAAAACATATTTTATTTTTCATTTAATAATAACTGGAACGCGACACACATAATGTTTAATAAAACAACTACGAAGCCGAAACAGAATAGAGAAATAAAAAACATCTTACTGGGTCAAAGCGAAATAATTGTTTTGAATACAATTATTTCAATAACAAAAAACTAGCACGATTCAAAAAACAAAAGCTATTTTTTGCAACTCGACGAAAGCCCCAAAACCGAAGTCGGGGGAAAACAAAAAAAGGAGTGTACACAGTCCAGCAGCGGCAGTGAGTGTGTACCGGGGGTCGATCACGCGAAGGGAAAGGTTTTTTCCCCTGCCCCGGTGAACGGTACTAGTGTTTTTTTAGTGTTAGCGGTACGAGTGGTAAAAACTTACCCTCTACGCTAATTGCCTTTTGACATAGCACGATTCCGTTTATTGGCACGACTCGCGGTGAACAAGCAGATAGTAAGAAAAGTCAAGAAAATTCCCGGCGAGACGGAGGACGTTTATCAAGCAGTAAGTTTTTGGATTAAATTCAGATTGGGATAATTTTTACTAGTGATATATTTACTCGTTATTGGTCGAGCTGGATCCTGAACTTGGGTGTATAGGTCAATTGCTATATACAAGGTGTAGCGATAGCAAATATATTTATTAGATTTTTTTTGTTTGATTGTTGATTTTTTCAAAGAGACGGGACATAGCTGTTCTCTCTTCAGATTGAGTTTATCGTCCTGACAAATATATAATTTACCGTGTGTACTGGAATAATTTAGATTTTGCCGAGAGGCCGGAGCGTATGTTTTCCATATTTTCACGGGTTTCAGCGGAATTGCGCTGATAAGTCAATCTATTGTAGAGAAATATTGTTGTCAGTCTTTTGTTCAGCCGTAAATTATAAATTAAAACTCTTTCTTATTTTGCCAGCGTAAACGCATAAATTTATCGTAGGTAATTATATTACTGGGGACTTCCGCAACTTGTAACGCCAGTGTCGATAAATAATTTGAATTGTTTTACTTAGCTCATCAGAATTTTTCTTTATAGAACAAAAATTTCACTTTCGTTCCCTGAAGGTCAATGACGACCGGAACGACGTAAAATGAATCATTGTTGCATATAAAGGTATTTACACGTAATAGTTATTTATTTTTTCTCGACACCGGAGAATAGAAGGATTGAGAAACGAATATATAAAACATACGCCTTTCACGCATTTTTTTTTTGAATAACAAGACCAAGCCGATAAAAGGGCTAGTTTTGCCGCACCACCTAACAAACGAAAATTCTGTTCATAAATTTGATTTTGTTTTTATAATTGCAGTATATACAGGAGTAGGTTTGATAATAAACCAATTTTAGATAAATATGTATAGGTAGAGTTACACCAGGGAATTGGGATTAATTTAATCATACGGAATTGTAGTTTAATTTTAAATATATATGTATAGCTGTATAGGAGGATTTGGAGAGATTATTTTATTATATATATTTTTTTTTATAACGTGGAGGTTCTACATTATTTTTCCTATCACCCCTACTCCAAAAAAATTTCCCCCTCTGGAAGTGTAACAAACGTGGACGTGTGACGAGACGAGGAGGACAAACCCTGTCCTGGCAAAGGAAGTTTCATCCGTTTTAAGACCAGGCGAACCTAGCAAAAACCAATCGGACTGGATTGCCTTACACGCTCAGCCGCGCACGGGAAGCTGAATTTGGTGATAGATTTTATCAGAGTGGTGACAGCAGATTTAATTAGGGGTATACAAGTTATAACACTTTGATTTAGATTTAAAATACAACGAAGTATAGAGTTACTATTTCGTTACACTGGTGACAGTTATTTAACTTACACTTTAATTTAGACATTATTACAACATCTATTTTATTGGTTTCTGTTAATTCGCTTATTTCTTTTCTCTGCCTTTGCAGTCCAAAGTAGTCCATTCTTGATGGAAAAACCTGCCAGTATTCGTCCTTTGTCTTCTTTACTAATGCTATAGTTTCGTTTCTTATTCTTTTGTAGTTGTTGTAAGCTTCTGGTGTTTGTTGTGATCTATACTTTAAGTGGGCTTCTCGTTTTTCTTTACACTTTGTTTTGATTTCTTGTCGGAACCAGGGCGTTTTGTTAGGCTTCTTGGGGTTTATATTTACTGTTCTTATTCCTAACGCTTCACATGCCGCCGAATTCAGATTATTTTCTAGATTTTTCCATGCTATCTCTATGTTATCTTCCTACAAGATTTTATTTGCTTTTATTTTGGAATTCAATCTTTTCTGATATAGATATCTGATTAATGGTTGCCACATACTGTCGATGTTTATTCTTTGTGTTTTCTCGACTGTTTGCGATCTTTCTGTTTTCCGTCGGACTTCCATTCTTATTTTGGAGATAAGCAGATTTTGGTCACTTCCCACGTTCACAGAATTCAAGGTTGTCACATCTAATATTTGAGAAGGGTGTATGTTCTTATTTGTTGTTATGTAACCTATGGTTGATTTCTGACCCCTCGTATTGTGAAATGTATATTTATGTTGTGTCTTGTATGGGAAGTAGGAGTTATTGATGCGTAGTTCATTGTATGTGCAGAAATTGATCCTTGAGTCCCCATTATCATTTAGCACGTCTTCATTATATCACTGTTTAATGCCTGGTATGATGTTCTTGCTGATTCGAGCATTAAAAACTCCCATCAATAAGAGAGTATCGTTTTCTGGGATATTATCTAGGGTTTTTTGCATTTCCTCATAAAATGCCTCTTTTTCTGCCTTTGGCTTACAGTCTTCGGGACTATTATGTAGTTCTTTATGTTCTGCTGTTAGTTTCACGTGTAGTATTCTTTCTGAGACTTAATGGTAATCCTCTATGCTGTCTTTGATTTTTTGATGGATGAGTGTACCCACTCCTGCTTCAGCTCTTTCCTCTCTGACACCACTATACAGTGTTGGGAACATTACGAGGGAACATACGTTTCACCGTCAATGTGTTAGAAAGAGACAAAAAATTCAGTGTATTATTCTGTTTCACTAACAGGATATCATAAAGTCGAAAACGTGCAACACCTTTATGTGTGAAGGCGTGATGGGAGAATACTCCCACCACGTGTAAAGGTATGTCTGTTAGGCACTGTCTTCGAGAAGCGTGCAAATACGGATGTGTAATGTGGACAGTTTAGTTTATTAAAAGAGAAAAAATAAGATTGTACTAAACTGATAGCTTAATGCAATGAACTATAAAAAAAATCAACATTACTTTCGTTTATCCCTTCATGATTAATTTACAAAGAATTCATTCAGTAGTAATAATCTAATTCACTATATTAGTTCGGTTAGTATACGCTAATATGATTTGAACAATAAACACGAAAACCTAACTATTTACTATTTGAAATCTGTGCCACTAAAAATCACTGGAGGATAGCGTTGATTGATGACTTATATCAGTGAACGGCGAAAAGCTAAAAAATTACGTTCGTCGATATTGAAGGTACAATTAATGAATATAAGCATAATAATTGTCATTAACATCATCAGGAATATCCTATGGCAACAAATACAGAGTCCAAAAGTGACAAATATGTTGTAAGACAACAAATGTATTCAGCGTATCACCGTTTTCTTCAACAGGGTATCATAACATGAGAAATGAGTCATATGCTAATATTTGTTTATAACTGTATCCTAGTTACAAAAATATCTCAATATAAACCGCTTGTTTCCTACACTCCTGATAAAACGACTTCGTTTGCAGCTCTAATTATTCTATTTTTATCTATCCCCTCTCTTCATTTTCAATCCACGCGTTAGAATTGTAAGTGCCCTCAAGATTTTCCTTTTTATTTGTGAGAGAAATCAGTCACATTTAATTTCAACGTAAAACGATAACCCCCTCACGGCCAACGGGAAATTATGACGGTCACATGGCGTTACCAGTGTGTTAGAGAAAGACAATCGTGAGACAGAATGAAAAGTCAGCGTAGATTATTATACCAGATGAATACGAATCGCGCGTGCGCCTCTTGATGATGTTTAACTGTACAATCTCGGTACTTCACTAAACGTTTGTTTGCGAATGAGTAATGATATTTTGCAAATCTTATAAAATGAGTATGCAAGTACACCATAAAGTGCAAATTGAACATTTTGGAAAAGGTCTAGTTTTTAATTCTGGTCATTAACGCTTGCCTTCCTGCAAGAACCATGGACAGGAAACACAGACCGAGTAACTGGTCTCAGCAATATTCCTGGTGAGGTAGTAGTCTGTCCTGGGGTGAAACTCAGGGATTGTCTCCTCATTAGGAAAAATATTAATTATTTTTGGCTTACAGGCTTTTGCACTCCTGAAGTAGTAGCCATACAAGTGTCCCTACCGGAGAAGAATGGTATGACTAACATAGTCGCCTGCTCAGCATACTTCCCAGGGGACACGGATACTGTACCTTCTCTCGCTATACGTCGGCTAGTCGACTATAGCAAGAAGAACAGACTTCAGTTAGTCATGGGCTGTGACGCCAATTCACACCATACATCGTGGGGTAGCACGGATATAAATCAAAGAGGTGAGTTACTTTTTGATTATATACTAGGGGAAGGGCTATCTGTTATTAATGAGGGCTCCGAACCAACTTTTGTAACTAGAAATAGATCAGAGGTGTTAGATTTAACAATCAGCTCAAACTTTTTGAGCAATAAGATACGGCATTGGGAAGTATCTACTGAGCCTTCGTGTTCAGATCACAGACACATTCAATTCAACATTGAAATAGGTCCACGGCCAGTAGTGGAATATCGCGACTCAAAAGCTACTGACTGGAGTGGATACAGAAATTCCCTCCAACGGTACATTGAGGAAG
Source organism: Galeruca laticollis (assembly GCA_963921935.1). Taxonomy (NCBI): domain Eukaryota; kingdom Metazoa; phylum Arthropoda; class Insecta; order Coleoptera; family Chrysomelidae; genus Galeruca; species Galeruca laticollis. The sequence continues at coordinate 207,511,111 of OY998175.1, read as the reverse complement.
GCTTCACTACAATAAACAGTTGTGATGGGATAGATACTGCGGCAGACAAGCTTCGGGAAGCAGTGATCTCCTCCTATCATGAAAACTGTCCACTCAAGATAAAAAGAGACAATCGCAACTCTACTTGGTGGAACAAAAGCCTAGATAATCTAAGAAAAGAAGTTCGATGACTATTTAATCGATCTAAAGAGTCAGGCAACTGGGAACCTTATAGAATTGCTCTAACAACTTATAACAAAGAAATTAGAAAGGCGAAACGGGAGTCTTGAAAGAAGTTCTGTGAGAGTATATCCGACATACCTCGCAGTACTAGAATACACAAGATTCTCTCTAAAGAGCCGATTGCCGAGATAGGGTCGATGAAACGACCAGATGGCACTTTTACGACCTCTAGAAAAGGAACGTTAGAGCTTTTCATTAAAAACCACTTCCCCGGAAGTTTAACTCTGGATAACAACCGACCTCCCCACTTTGAGGGCGCAAGGCGGCCCAAAAAGAATGATTGGGAGGTCGCCAAGAACGTTATCACAGCACCGGCGATTGAATGGGCTACAAAACGGACTGAAATTACTTATACCCATCCTCATTAAATTGTATAGAGCTAGTCTGGCTTGGAATTATATACCACCCAGTTGGTTGGCGGCTAGGGTAGTATATATACCGATAGTGGGCCGCACAGACCCACACCCTAAATCTGTCAGACCAATTAGCCTAACATCTTTCCTGCTTGAAGGACTTGAAAGAGTACTGGACTGCCATATCAGGCAGATAGCTTCATACAGCTCCCCCCTGAGCATCCACCAGTACGCTTATCAAACAGGCAAATCAACAGATTTAGCATTACATAACCTTGTTGAGAAAATCACACAATCCCTTAACAATAAGGAGATTGCGGTGGCCATTTTTCTCGACATCGAAGGAGCATTCGACAATGCACTACCAGCTTCCATTGGTTCAGCTTTGACTGAAAAGGGCATTAAACCAACGATTACCGGCTGGATATATGCCATGCTCACTAATAGAACAGCCATTACATCTATTCAAGACGAGGCCATCAGCTTTAAGGTTTACAGGGGCTGCCCACAGGGTGGAGTGTTATCTCCCCTTTTGTGGTCACTCCTGATGGATGACCTGCTTGGTACTCTCGTGGGTAGAGGGGTAGAACTGCAAGCGTATGCAGACGACCTTGTCAGTCTGGCAAGAACCAAGTCAGGACGGGTTGCACATAATACCCTCCAAAGGACTTTGGACGATGTCTACAGTTGGTGCCAGAGGGAACAGATGTCTGTTAACCCTGGGAAAACTGTAATAGTTCCCTTCACCTGGAGAAGGAATTTGGCGGACCTTCCGCCACTTTCCTATAATGGTGAGGTTATTCCATTTGCAGCGGAAGTAAAATATTTGGGGATCATCCTAGATAAAAAACTTACTTGGAACGCTCACTTGGAAAAAGTCATCCATAAGGCCAGACTTTCCTTGTGGACATGTCGCAGGATCTGCGGAAAATCTTGGGGCTTGGGTCCCAAGCAAATCCATTGGATATACAGTGTGACCCATTTTTAATGGAAACACCCCCCTAAAATTTGAAGTTGTAAACCGATTTTAATAATTTTTTTTTGAAATGTCAAGTACTGAAAGGTATATCTTGGGACAAAATTTGAAATGTTTATTCCAATTTTCAGGGCATACTACGATATTTTTTCTTAGTCGAAAATCGGGATTTTTTATTAGCGATTATTTTATTGAAGAAATCACTACGCCACTGGATTCAGAGTGCCTCTAAACATTTGTGACCAAAACTTCATGAAAAAATATTCATTAATAACAAAGTTATGGCAACTCAAAAATTCGGAAACTCACACAGCTAACAGTCACAAAAACACCCTATATCAACAGATATAGCCATGAGAATATTTTTTTATGATTTCAACAATAAAGTGCCACCAGATGAAAAAAAAATTGATGGCGTAAATTTTTTTAATGAAAATAACGGGATTACATTCACACAATTCAACTAATAATGAAGCGAAAATTTTTAATAAACATAACTATGATAAATAATCATTGAAATGTTTCGAGTCAGTGCAACAATTAATTCTAACTCATATTCTAGTAGCCTCTACTAATCCACCATGTATTTCGATACATTTGTCGTAGCGCTTACGAATGTTTCTGATTACGTTCCTTAGTTCTTGAGAGGTAATATCTGCACATACCTGTCGAATTCTTGCACAAACTTTCATTTCTATCTCTTGAGCGGTTTTTGTAAACCTTTTGTGTGATAAGTCTCCAAAGAAAAAAGTCCAAAACTGTGAGGTCTGGAGATCTGGGTGGCCAATCTCGAAACGGACTACCACGGCCTATCCATCGGTTTGGAAATTGTTCGTTAAGCCATTGTCCCACAGCTCTGGCATAATGAACTGAGCACCCATCTAACTGGACAATTAAATTTGATCGTTCATTGATTGGCAGCTCGTGAATAGCATCTCAAAACTCTGTGTTTAAAAATTCTAGCAACCTCTGCGCATTAACGTTTTCCTCAAAAAAGAAAGGACCAATAATTCGTTCGTTCCATATCCCACACCAGACGTTGATTTTTTGGGAATACTGGCTTTTACAATTTATTACCCAGTTAGGATTATCCGCTGCCCAATAGCGACAATTGTGTGATGACACTACTCCATTTGTAGTGAAAGTGGCTTCGTCGGTATATAAAATATTTTGTAGGAAATTTCTATTGTTTAAATATTCCCCTTGGGCCCATAAACAATATTCCATACGTCTTGCTTCGTCGCCTTCTTGCAGTGTGTGTGTAAAAATTTTGGCTTGAAAGGTTTAATATTCTTCGCCTTGAGACATCTCCGAATAGTTTCTCGTCGAATACTCAAATCTAAAGTGGCATTCCTTATACTGGCATTAGGATTATTTCCGAAATAATCTAAAATGATTTGATCATTCCTGTCATTCCTGTTTCGTCTTTGTACAGGATTACTTTTTAACATCATTTTGATACTGCACCAGTTTCATTGAATCTTTTATTTATTTTATTTACCGTACCGCAGCTAATACGAGGACGATCTGGATGTCTCTCATTAAATACTCTACAAACCTCTCTAGCTCTTCTAACGTCATCTCCCGAAAGGCGTACAATTTCAATTTTCTCAGCCATGACACAAAATAATCCGAAAAACTGTAAGGTGAATATTGTTGACAATAGTACACTTAAATCTTTCACTAGTGTCAAACTGTAATATCATTTCCATGGCAACTAAGATTTAAATTGAAAAATCTATTAGGTCTTAGTTTTAGTTAATTTGCGTGAAAACTTGAATGTAATTCCGTTATTTTCATTAAAAATATTTACGCCTTTTGTTTTTTTTTCATCTGGTGGCACTTTATTGTTGAAATCATAAATAAAAATATTCTCATGGCTATATCTGTGTTTGATATAGGGTGTTTTTGTGACTGTTAGCTGTGTGAGTTTTCGAATTTTTGAGTTGCCATAACTTTGGTATTAATGAATATTTTTTCATGAAATTTTGGTCACATCTGTTTAGAGGCACCCTGAATCCAATGGCGTAGTGAGTTTTTCAATAAAAAAATCGCTAATAAAAAATCCCGATTTTCGACTAAGAAAAAATATCGTAGTATGCCCTGAAAATTGGAATAAACATTTCAAATTTTGTCCCAAGGTAGACCTTTTAGTACTTGACATTTCAAAAAAAAAATTATTAAAATCGGTTTACAACTTCAAATTTTAGGGGGGTGTTTCCATTAAAAATGGGTCACACTGTATGTGATGATTGTTAGACCAATGATCACATACGGAGCCATTGCTTGGTGGTCAAAATCTTTACAGAAAACGGCCCAAGCAAAGCTCTCTGGCATACAGAGACAGGCTAGTTTGGCTATAACTGGTGCTATCAGCAGCACACTGTCAGCAACCATGGAAGTCCTCCTGGACCTTCCTCCTCTCCACATACTTCTGGAAAAGGAGGCCAGATGGACAGCATATAGAATTGTGCATATTTCTAAATGCACGAAACAGGCTTATACAGAGCAAAGTAGAATGCTAGCGGCTACCGAAAGTCATAGTATTCTGGGAATGACCTCTGATATAATGCCCCCAACAATAAACTATAATCTGCCTTATACCGTCCTATTTCCAAATAGAGATGGATGGGTCCTCCGCAAGGATGAACTCTCAAGAGCAGACATCTGTTGGTACACTGATGGATCAAAGACACCCTCAGGCTCTGGTGCGGGTATATACGGTCGAAGACCTAGGACAGAAATCTCCACATCTCTGGGATCCTATGCAACCGTATTTCAGGCAGAAATGTATGCCATTGCTTCATGTGTGGAGAGTTTGGGGCAATCCAACCTGACACACAGATCAATTAAAATTTTCACGGACAGCCAAGCGGCTTTGAAAGCACTTAGCTCGTACCGTGTAACGTCGAAATTGGTTTTAGACTGCCAAAAAAGACTCGCCTCAATAGGAGAACGCAACAGGGTATCGCTGGAAGAAATGTTAGGCTATAATAGACACGATCTACGGTGCCTAACAGGCCTTCTAACAGGCCACTGTCGTTTGAATCATCATATGCTGAAACTTGGACTGTCGGACGATCCGATTTGCCGTCTTTGTTTGGAAGATGATGAAACAGCAGAGCATATAATTTGTGCCTGCCCCGCCGCGGCGCAAATCAGGTATCTGATGTTTGGCAGGGCCACTCTCTTGCCCTCGGACCTGAAATATCATTCACTGAACAAATTAATCGGCTTCGTCAAGAAGCTGAATTTGTTTGGTGAAATTTGAATAGGTATGAGCCACAATAGACTCTCGCGAGTCGCAGTGGAGGGCCTCATTGACCCACTCATTATAAACCTAACCTAACCGAACCATTAACGCTCTCGCTTAGGAACAGTTCGTTTCAATTTTACTTAAAATCAATCTCATTGTATAACCGCAAAATTAGTTAAAACCGCTACGTGTGTCAAACTCTTCTATTTTGATTTGCCTTTTATTCGCAAATATAGACATTGTAATAAACTTTAGTTAGTGTCACAAAGGCCAGGACTTTCCATATGAATTAAACGATCGATTGTGGAAATTCATAGTGAACTGCAGACACCGGCTCTTTGATAAGTACACTAAATTGGAGTTTATTGTATATGTTGTCGATTCGCTAATTGCATAACTAACTACAACTACAGTCCATTGTTCTTTGAGCTAACATTTTTGGCCCAGTACGAGACGGATACTGTTCTATATTGCACTTAGGGAGTCGACACCTATTTGCGAATAGTATTTTCATATATCTTTCATTCACCGCATTTTTTGAATTCATTAAAAATTTATTTCATTTTAAAATTGGATCAAATTTATTACGTTTATCGGACTGGTGTTGAATAAAAACTAGAAATAACTCAACTGGTTTTTTCAACATTGTCAAATTCTTGTTTTATTAGGTATTGAATTCGCTGGTCTATACACTGGTTTTTGAGTCAATAAAAAATATCTGCTAGATCTCGAGTTAATGATTCAGTAGTTATTCGCTTTCAAAACATTTTACGTTCACCGGGGTCAGGACGATACATTCTCAAACTATTAAATTTATTCTTGAGTGGTTTATATATTTCATTTCTTATTCTTCATAAACTGTTTTTTATTCATTGTAAGTTAATTTACGTTTATCAAAATGGCTACTGACTAAAAGAACCGTAAATTAATGATGCAAAACGTAGCAAGGCGACAAACGATTTTCTCCGATGCTACTAGCAGCTGGGATGCAGTTAAAGATTGCACTTATGAACAAATTGCTGTTGCGCAGGTATATCATGATGATACCGCGCGATAGCAAGATTATTTTAAACTTATCAAAGATAAGATCAGTGATCTCAACTGTCTCCTACCCCCAGCGGATAACGTCAATACAGAATCCCCTTCCAATGCTTTTCACACCATTCTTTTTAAAGTAAGTTTGTACAACTTAATAGTGAAAAACCGACTCCTGTCATCAGCGTCAGTCAGAGCTCTCAAAGTAATAATGCATTACCTAAAATTCATTTACTGGTTATATTGAGAAATGGCCTGAATTCTTCGCACTATTTCAATCCCTTATACATAATAGCACGTCTCTCTCCCCTATCGAAAAGTTCCATTTCTTACGCTCCAACCTGAGCGGAAGTGCTCTCTCAGTTGTTTCTAGCTTACAGCTAAGAGATGAATATTACGAACTATCTTATACGGCCCTGGTCAACAAATATCAATCTCCCCGCAGAATAGCTCAAGCCTATTTAAATTAGATTCTAAAATTCAAACCAATTTCTTCTAATTCACTCAGCAATTTGAAACATTTCTATGAGACGCATAAAAATTCCGTACAGGCTATTAAAGTATTATCCATCGATGATCTAGCCAACTTCATTTTGTTAACTTTATCATTAAATAATCTTGATGCACGTACCGCTAAAGCCTTCGAAGATCGACAATCTTCAGAAGGAGTTCCGCGATTTGATGATTTGTTGGAATTCGTAATACATCAAATAAAAACATTGAAAATAATCTCTAAGCCCGCAAGTTCTAACCCCAATACTCGTACCACGGTCGCTTCTAGATCAAATTCATTCATTGCCAGTGGCAATTCAGATTCAAATTCAGATCGCCCTGTTCACTCCCATTCAAAAATCCTGTCTTGTACATTTTGTCACAAGGCACACTAATTGTCCTCCTGTTCCGCATTTTTTCCTCTTTCTCGAGATGAAAAGATCGATTTCATCAAGCAACACAAACGTTGTTTCAACTGATTAGGTTCCCACCTGAAATCACAATATAAATCTACATCTGGCTGCCGTAAATGTAATTCTCGTAATCATCATACTCTCTTGCACCCTTTTCAATTAGACAATTCAGGTAACAGTTCCGCGTCCAATCGCACCTCGGATCATGTCACTCATGAATCGAATATTGCAACTACCTCCTCTGTCGAACAACCCGCATCTGCTTCCACGCTCTCGTTTAGTAGTGCGACTACAACGCCTGTGGCATCATTTTTAGGTACCTTTCGTGCACGCATCTTAGATGAGAGCAAAGGTTACATTCCCGTACGGGGAGTTATTGACCCCGGATCACAACTCTCCTTTATCTCAAAGCGTTTATCTAACCAGTTGAGTCAAAAGATACAGGATCTGCCAGTTTCCGTATCAGGCATTGACGGACATTTCTCTACCTCTCCCGGTACTATCCAATGCCAGCTTTCCTCCAAACTTTCTCCAAATCATATTGACATAAACCCATCAGTGGTTTCTCATATTACCGATCATTTGCCTCCTTCTAACATTGGTGCCGAAGTGGCTCGTGCTTTTCGATATTTAACTTTGGCTGATTCTGAATTTCACCGCTCAGACAAAATATACTTACTTTTGGGTGCTGACGTCTACCCCCAGTTATTACTACCTCAACCTTTTGTTCCCAGCTCTCTTGGCTCGGTTGCTATTAGCACCATATTTTGTTGGACAATTGATGGTCCAATCCAAACACGTGATCGAAATGAACGAATCACTTCTTTGATATATACTTGTCAGATTTCCCACGACCTCAGCAAATTTTGGAAAAATGAAAATGTTTCGAATCTCACACCCCAGGATCCTCTTGACATTTAAGCAGAGCAACATTTCATCGCCACTCATAAACGAAATGAAGACGGCAGATATTCAGTCTCTCTGCCGATCAAAGCCAACGCGGCCCCCTTAACTAGTAATCAGAAGGTTGCTCGTTATTCACTTGTTCAACTTATCAAACATCTTGATAAGACTCCATCACTCAAATTGCGATACGAACAATTTCTACCAGAACACTTAGAATCAGGACACATGTCCAAGTATCTGCAACCCACTCAGTATATTATTCCCCATCATGTAGTTACTAAAGTTGCAAATCATGGCAACAAATTCCGAGTAGTTTTCAATGCATCTAGTCCCGACTCTTCCGGTTTGTCCTTAAATGATTGCCTAATCAAAAGACCCAAGTTACAGTCAGCTGTATCGTCTTTCTCGAATTGATCTTTGCTGCGACATTCGACAAATGTATCGACAAATTCTTGTACATGAACAAGATCGTCACATGCAGCATATTCTCTGGAAACCCAAAGCCAATCTTCCTGAACAAAAAGCTGAGCTCAACACCCTAACTTATGACTTAGCTCCCTCCGCTTTTCTTGCCATGCGCGTTCTCCAGCAACTCGTTCAATATGAAGGATATCGTTTTCCATTAGCTTCACAACCCTTATTAAACCAGACTTATATTGACGATATAATTTCCGGTGCGGATGACATTGCATCCGCATTGGATTTGCAAATGCAATAAATACAATTACTTTCGTCTGGAGGGTTGAACTACTCAAATGGTCGTCTAGTCATCCTCAACTTCTCAGAGACTTGCCTCCTCGCCATTTAGAAGCTCCTCTACAGTTTAATGATGAGGACAATTCCTTAAAGGTTTTAGGTTTGAATTGGGAACCATCTCGAGACTTCTTTGTATTCAGAGTTCAACCTTTTCAAGTGGCTTGTACTAAGCGTAACATGCTTTCCTTTTTAGCTAAAATTTTTGACCCGAATGGATTTCTGTCTCCCCTCGTCATTTCCTTTAAAATTATTATCCAGAAGATATGGCTCGCTAAACTTGATTGGGCTCAACCAGTTACCTCTGAAATTGCATTACATTGGAAACATCTTATCAATAATCTTGATCGCATCGCCACGTTTAATCTTCCTCGTTGCGTCATTCCTAACAAGTATTTCGATCAAAAACACCTGATAGGTTTCGCGGATGCCTCGTCTCTTGCTTATGCTGCAGTAGTGTACATATGTTTCGAATCCGCTAACTCGCGTCATTCCTTTATGTGGAAGGCCAAAACTCGTGTTGCCCCATTAAAAACACTCTCTACCCCTCTACCTCTACTTTGTGCCGCAGTACTTTTAATTGATCTGATCAACTCGGTTTTGCATATCCGGTATCCGAAACCGTTATCTGATATCAGACTTTCTTCAGATTCTGAAATAGCACTTACATGGTTACACACTCCCCCTCATACTCTCAAAACTTTTGTTTCACATCGAATTGCTCATAGTGTAGGTCATTCACATCCTAATTTAACGTGGTCCCACTGTCCTGCTCTCAATCCCGCTGACATGGCTTCACGTGGGTTATCTGCTTGTAATTTTCTTCAAGATAAGATATTTCACTTATGGACTCGAGGTCCACCGATTACCACCAGCAATTGCCTAATCTCTTTCGCAGTGTCAACTTGAACTCCGAATCTTTATTAGAGTTTAAACCGAATCCCCTAGCACTCATCACTGTTCAACCCTATCCCTCATTTTAAGAATTCTCTCTACGATTATCTTCCTTTCCACGTATTCAACGAGTTGTTGCTTGGATGCGACGTTTCGTTTTCAATTGTAGATCCCGTAATTATTCTAAACCTCCCTTCGCCGGTCCTTTGAGCGTTATTGAATTACAAGATGCATTACGTACTTTCATCTTGCGTACTCAGTCGCAACATTTTGCTGATGTTCTGCAGGAACTATGAGTCACTAAGACAGTTAATTCTCTTTGCAAATTGACCCCCTTCCTTGATGACCATGGGGTCCTTAGGGTGGGCGGTAGACTCAAAAACTCTCACGTAAATTACAATGCACAACATCCAACCATCGGATTCAGAATTACTGCCTGACGAGTAGGCATCAGGCTAATAAACATATTTCATTCTATAAGTCCTGAAGTCGTTTTTGCTCTTTATTATACGCATCATCGCGAATACCAAATAATACTTCAGGAAAATACTATGTAATCTGATCTCTTTCACGGTAAATGTTTGAGGCGGTTGACCAGCAAACGCACGTCTGGGCAAGATAAATTTCGACACAGCTAATATGCCTCGCGGCCTTAGAATATTAATTTTATCCCCCAGGCCGCGCGACATAAACTGTATACTACCACACAAAAAAGGCTCTAGTTCAAAAACAAAAACGACTTTGTAAATAAGTTGTACACATAATAATTTTACACCAAAATAGAGCGAAAATGACTCTGACTGAGCTTTTTCATAGACCTTAACACGTTCTATAACTTTTGTATTTAACATTTTTCTCTAAATCATACATTAAAACCTTATTTAAGAAAATTCACAAATTTACCAGATTTTTTTTTGTTTCTGATTTGATGCCAAAATGTTACTATCGTTTTTAGTACATCTCAAAACATTCTATTACTTTTGTATCTAGTTTTTTGTTTTGGGTTTTATGCAAAAATGTTACTGAAATAAGCCTGTCCAATTGGTCCTGTGCCATTGGGATTTTTATATCATATGGTGACGCTCAACGTATTAAATCACGGCTTTTTTGGAATGGATGGTAAATTTTCTCCATTCTTTACTGTAGACATATATATACTGAAACAGCTCTGACTCTGCACTGTTGTAAAATAGCGACATTTTCTTAAATGCTTGCCTCAACAGGGCAGAATTCACATGATACTTGACACATTGAATTTATAATTTTCTACACTGTAGTATTTATTTGGTTTCCCTATATAAGAATTATAAATCTACCAAGAGTGTTATGAGCTGCCATTATATCTTGACAACGTTGATTGCTGACTATTTGTTAATTGTCGGAAGTAATTGCCAAAAATCGATATTGAGTTCCATTTTTTGCCATTTCTTTGGCGTATTTCTCTGACAGAAAATACAAAACACCAAATTGTGAAAAATAATTTTATTAGTAATATTATTTATACAGTATAATAAAAAAATATATGTTATTTTATATTATGGAACCTATTCTATTCACTCAATAGTGATATTAGTATTTCCGTGAACGTTGTGGATTTCTTTAGACGTAAAGTTGACGACGATTTTCTTACGTCCAGGTTTTTTAGCTACGAAACTAGCCGACATGACGATCGTTTCTTTTGGTTTAACGTCGGCGTGATCTTCACTTTTAGGTTTACTTACTCCTGGCCCTTCAACTGTATAAGAGCACAGAGTCAATGGAATTTCCAAAGGATTTCGAAAACTGGAAAAAGCAAATTAAAATCATGATTATCATGCTATAAGGGAGAAGAAAGCTTTAAATTTCGATATCAGTAAGTAAATTTTCAATGCAAACTTTTTAAATACAATCGAAGGTGTGTGACAATTATGTTCTCATAGTTGCTTTTATGGTTTATTAATTTGAATTTATAGCAAATTTCCGAAAAAAAGACGGCGTGCAGTGCCTCCTACACAACTAATACACCACGGCACAAAGACTGAATATGCAAATTTTAAGTCAAATGAAAGAATGCAGTTGGACTTTAGTACAAACGACTACAATGAGGCCTATTTCAATCAAATTTCAACCCAGCTATATGAATTCGACACAGAAGCATACTTTGTTGGATTATTCGTCTTTCAAGAAACGCGCATTGTTTTTTATCGATTGCTCGAAACAAGAAGAAAGGATGAGTCGATATAAAACTTGACATTGAAGCAAATATTGGTTTCCCTGAAAATGCCAAAGTGTATTGCGTCATAATACACGACTGTTCAATGGAGTATTCCCTCTCGCCGAAATTGTGAAGAATTTAAATTGAAATGCTGCTGTTGCTGCACGTCAGTATTCAAGCAACCATCATCATGAGAGTAGCATTCGTTGACATCCGGAGATTCGTCGTAGATGGACTCTTTGTTCCCTATGAATTTACCATTGAAATTGGTTTTAAGCAAAGGCACTACATATTTTTACCTCCTCAACCAATTGCTACATGGAGCAACCAGGATAAGATGACTCTGTCATAATTGAAGAAGAATGTGCATGGCATTCGATACTCTTGGGGTGACATACGTTGAGTACTTCAAATTGAATGATATATTGAAAGCTAATCTATTGTACGCTACAGACTTCATTTATACTAAATAAAAGTAACATTTTTAGTGTGTTTCCCAATATTATCAACGTCTGCAAGTTTGATGGTACATCATGTGCCACCGGAAACTTTGAACGTGATCCAAATCCCTTCCACACTACTAGACTATACTCCTGCACCCAAAGAAATGTAGAGCGTGTCCGACAATGGTTTAAAAATATTGTATGACCTTTGTAAATATTATGTCACTAAATTGTTATTTGAATTGAATGTATTTTTTTATTAAAAAACCTCATCAACTATTATATTACTTGACGATTCAAATTTACGTTTAACAATTTTTAATAAAACTTTAATTTATAAAAGAGGGCGCTGTAGGTTGTATTGTTGATCATATGGAAGCCTTGTAGTCTGTATACGGTTTAATGGATATGCTGTTTATCTGAAGAATTAAACGCCTAAAGATCTACGGCACTTGAAATCTCCTGTAGTTGTCTTTCGTTTTGTAGTTCTTCAGGTACCCAATTTATCGTAAGCTTTTTCCACTTAATTTGATTCGAGTTAGCTAGATATAGGTTTTCAATTTGCATCATAGCCCTTCTTTTATCATCATAAAAAATAACGTCCCTATTCAATCAATCTATTTTTATCATAAATTTTTTAATTCGACGTCTAAACTGGGCTAAAGACATACCGTAATGATTTATTTACAACTAATCTAGTGTTGTTATCCTTCACGACGCATCCTTCCACTCAAATTGCTGATATGACCAATAACAACAATGCCGTTAAATTTGACGCACGAATTTACTCCTCATCCATACACTCTCTCCTTCATAATGTCGTTTGTTTCACTTCAATACGATCAATAATAACTAAGTTCACATGCTAATGCCCCTATGGCTTTACTTCTACCCAGGATTTTGGCCCTTCTCTATGCTCCATATCTCGTCTCTTTCATAATGCCGTTTATTTTATTTCACTAAGATAAGTGATAACAGAGATACATGCTAATACCCTTAAAGTTTTAGTTAGATGCTAATATCCTTATGGCTTTACTTCCAGGGGGTTTATTGCGCCATTTTTCGTGTGGCTATGAGGTGCAGATGCGTATGAAGTGTCATTTATGAGGGTAGGTTACCCCTATAAAGCCGTTTAGGAAGTTCCGCCCCAGAACTCGCCTAGTACATCTACAGAAAGCTCAAAACATGGTAATAACCAAAGAATCAGTAGGAGCATGTGTAACGCGATAAATTGCCAGCTCGTTGAGAATATAATTTTGATATACCTGATATGAACGGCATCCGCTGTAATCTTTGGACGAGGAGTCCTATGAGAATTGCCTTGGCGGGTGGAGGTGCACCGTAAAACCTACCTGCCGGAGGCCATCATCACCGAAGTAGCCATTAATTATCAAGCATCCACCTTTGGAACGGAGGTTGGAAATTCCCCACTCGTCAAACAGTTCATGCGAAGGAACTCAAAAATATGGGGGCTTTTCGTTACCTTTTTTCTTTTCTTTTCCCCTGAAACTGGGCCACTATTGCAGGCCTTGGAGGCGTAGTATAGCTAGGATTTTTCCGGAGGCTTGATCTCCTATCCAACTGGACGAATACCAGCAGGGCTGGTGTTTCAGAATCGCCTTCATTGAGGAATTCGACTGCTGTATCCCGTAACTAGCTTAAAATTATTATTCTTTCATATTGTTTCTTAATTAGTAAATTTTTTGGATTATTTTTTTTAATAGTCGCCTTCAGCCTCTAAACTTTTTACTATATTTTTCAATATACATTTTGCTAATTTTTTCAATAATTGTATTCATTTCTTTACTTTTTATATACATTTGTAGGAGTTTATCTTTGAATAAATAGATAAAATCAATAAATTTATAAGATACTGGTACACCAACGGTGTTTACCTTGGCTATACGCCTTACACATATATCTTATAGTTGTTGTATTTCATAAATTTTTTTTGATATGTCAATAATTTGCGGTAATCATCATTCGGTCTGGATATCAGATATTAATATATGAATGTGAAATTGTATGATTTTTGGTTAGCCTGGTGACAGACTATTTGTCTCATTATTGTAGATTTTTTGAATATTTGTACTGTAACTGTCTGTTTCCTTTGAATGTTTGAGTAGGGGAGAGTGCCCTACAGTGGCCATGCTCCTACAGTGGACACTTTTAAATTTCTGCGAATCTATATCCTGGTGCGTACTGACACCAACCTTGTTAGGTGCGCATTAGCATCAGCCACGTTGCACTGTGTCCATGCGTCTGTCAGCCGCGTGCAGTTAGAGCAATGAGAAGGTGGAGAACACTTAGAACATTTATTGCATTAAAGTTATTTAAGTAAATGTTTCCTTATTTCATTTTTTTCCGACACATTGCTTATAAAAAGTAACAAAAAAAGTGGAATTGTATTTACAATTGAAAAAGCTTTCAAATAAAAAGTTGGGGTTGTCTGTAGCCCCCCCCCAGATAATTAAAAAGATAAACAAATATCTTTGTAATATAACCCATTGAGAATAAAAATTGACGTGTTTCAGGAATTTTGCGATAAACCTTTATTTATCAAGTAACAGAATTTGTTCCAGTTAGACTTTCCACTCTGTATTAGTATTAAATGTTAAGGTATTTTTCTTTGTGTTTTTTAAATTTTTCTCAAAAATTACTAATAAAAATATTTGGTCGATATTACCCGACTTTCTGATATTACCCCACTAGTCGATATTACCCGCTAAAATGATAATGTTGGTTTATTTAAATTTTTCTGAAAAAAACTTTGATAATTGACAAATTCACGGTGGTATTCTTTAGCTAAATGCTTCTGTTGTAGATTGCAAAAAATACAACCCTCTATGCGTAACCTGAAATGAACGGGAATTTATTTCCCTTAGGTGGTCGATATTCGACCACTTTCCCCTACTGGATATTGCTGGATTTGTAAGAACAAGTGGCCGTCAATGGGGAGACCAAGTAGTATCAATATATGAGGATCAGATTGCTAAGAGGGCTATCAATTAAAAAACTGATGCAAGACGTCCAATTGGTAGACTTTCAAATAGCTGGTATATCAGTGTTACAAATGGATACATAATAGAATTGATAGGATACAACAAGAAGAAGAAAAGGAATTGGTAACTATCTAAAGAATAAAATTAACTGTCTCGACCCTTACTTCGTGAAATCTACTCTTATGATTTTTACCTGAAATTATCAAATTCTTACCTAAATTTAATATCCACTTTATCTCCAGCTTTAGCCGTCGCAGGTGCAGTAATTTTTATATCAGGAAGTGTTAAAGTGAAATCATCTTCTTCGCTCCAAACTTGCTTAGTTTCCTCAACGTTTGCTACGGCATATATTTTGACGAAAAAGTGGTCAACCAATTTATTCACATAATCTTTAGGAAATACTTCAAGTCTCACAGTTTCTCTTTGACCTGGTTCGAGTTTGAGTGTACCTCTAGTTTTCTTTATATCGTTCGCCGTAGTTCCCATATAATACACAGATGTCGCTGTCATCACTATCTTGATGGTTCTAACGGCGTCTGATTTATTTTCAAGTCTAACTTGCATGTTGAACTTATGTCCGTAAGGGACAGTTTCGATATCGACCAGATCAAACTCTACGTCTTGGTTTTCGTTACCAGGGATATCGTAGATGTGTTTAGCTCTAGGTACTACGCTTACCGCGTTGTAGACTGATAAACGTTCTGCTTCGGTACCCTCCTTGTTTTTGAACAAATTGGTTATGTCTAGATAGTCGCTGTCGCCGTGGTCATCTGTTGGACCTAGTCTCTTAGTCAAGATCATTCTTCCTACACTGCAAAGATAAGAAAAATATGAAGCTACAATATTAAATGTATATCCAAAAATTTAATTCTGTTGTTTTGTTTCCGATGAAAAAATATTTAAAGTAATGAACCTGAAGCCTTTGAAAGGATTCCAAAACGAAGACTTCTATTAAATCTCGATCATCTTGGCATTAGAGGTACTGTAACGAGTTATTTTTTTTGAAGCATTTTGGATTGGTTTTATTTTGTCTCCGAGGGTATTTTAATTTTAATAAGTGTATATAACTCGTTACTTACTTCTCCACTTTAATTTCTGGCACCGTTTCAGTCCCGTATCATTAATGTAAGTATTGATTTTATTAGTGATTCACAAGCCATGAAATATCGTCTAAGAAATGTAAAAATAATTATTAAATTCCGCTTATCAAAATTCAAATTAACGAGGACGCGCGGTATATATACTATTTTAATTGAAACCAAAGCCGTCCAGTATATTACAAATATTTCTTGTCGTAAGTAAATCGATTCAAGTTAATTCCCTCACCACCGTTAACGCCAAAAATTTTAGGTAGGAATTAAATTCCAAAAACCGAGCGTTTTAAGGCTCTCTGTATGCCAACTGCCGTTTAAAAAATTTTGCAATAGCTACCGCGTGTCACCAAGTTGTTAAATTGATAATTTTAAAGTCTAGTGTCCGACCGTCCCTTATTTTCTGAGTAAGTGAAAATTTATTTTTGAAAACCGAATAAGATATTACGTTTTAAAAGTTTTGTATTTAATGTCAGTAAACGATTTAGTAGTTTGACTATTTAGAAATATACTACAGTAATTTGGTAAGCCGGTTTTTTTTGAAGAGATAATAACAAAATTTATTTACAGTTTTTATTATTGTGCTCTTTATATTGTTCTTTGGAATTCGTGACTGAACCTTTAATACACTATAAGAGCATTTTGATTTCAATTTTGAGATTTAGATTGTTATACCTATTGTCCTGTTTCAAATTACCCAAATACATAATAAATTTTTTTATCCATAATTGGAAATAGAAAACTGTTTGTGGGAAAGAGCAGAGGCTATTGCCACCAGCTGTCCCCTTTTCAGCCGGAAAAAACGTTGTCGATTGCGACTGTGATATTTTATTTTTTCTATTTAGGAATTCCTTTCTCTGCTATACAATATTAGCTCGCCGATAGTTGAAAAGTTGAAAACCGATTGTGGGACGGAGCAGAGGCTGTTGCCACAAGCCGTTCCCCTTCCGGAACGGGCATAATTTTCTATAAATTACCTTTGATTTATCTTAGTTCTAAATTATATATAGTTTTAACTGACCAACAATTCAAAAAATTTAAAACCGATTGTGGATAGGAGCAGAGGCTGTTGCCGCCAGCTGTTCCACTTTCGGAACGGGCATAATTTTCGCTAAATTAGCTTCGATTTATCTTAGTTCTTAATTATATATAGTTTTATCTGACCGACTGTTTGAAAAATTTTAAACTGATTGTTGCCACCAGCTGTTCCACTCTCAGCCGGTAATAATTTCGTTTCGTTTTCATCTATTCTAAGACACAGTTGTTTTATTTTGCTTGTATTTGTGTAACCGCTGTCCTATCTTCCGACCACATTTTAGAATAATTTTAACCGATAATTTGAAATTTGAAACACTGGTTGCGGGGCAGAGCAGAAGCTGTTGCCACCTGCTGCCCAACCGTCAGCCAGGAGTAACTTTCTTGTGTCCACTCAATTTTTTTAGAAAAGTATATTTTCTCTTACAATAATAAGATTCTCAACCAAGTCTGAGGCTGTTGCCAAGGGTTGATTGATTGGTAATCTAGTTTATGTTTTTTTTATAAATTGGTCTGGTCGCAATTTCCCACCTATCCTGATTGACCGTTCCTACCGCCAATATAGTTATATCCCGTTTACTACTGTGATAGGTATTTATTGCTTTACTGCTGCTCACCGCATAATTACCAACTGCTTATACTGCTTACGCTGTTATTAACAATTGCATTTGCTTGCTTACACCTGGCTTATTATGCCATTGATCACATCCCTTAATACCGGCAAATTTCCCATGGTGCATAATTAAATAAGGCTTGAATACATTTGCATACTGTATATATTTAACTTATTCGGTACCGCTTGAAAATACTCAGAAATTTTGTATATATATTTTAAATAGGATTTGTAATATACAAATAAATACAATCCGTGTTTTCTTCATATCCCGTAGCATCGCCGTCTAAGGGTTACAGTTTTGTAGAAGTATTAAATTCAACGAGACCACTGGCATTTTCCGTAACCTCCATCTGAGGCTACCTGGAACTCTTGACGCTAAGGGTCAAGGGGCCGTGGAGTAAACCACGTAAAATAATCTGGCGTCCGAGCATTTGTTTCAAAAACTTTGCAAAGTGTCCAAAGTGACGCGCCAGTTGATAAGAACCTGTGTGAGGTGAAGTAAGGCATCACAGTACACATAACAAATAATAATGTTCAGCCTTCCTATCAAACTGGTTCTTCAAAGTCAGACTTGGACAAGAACATTAATAATTCATATGGGAACTCAAAAACATAAATTAACTTACTGATATTGATTAATAGAAGTCCTGCTAAAACCCCAGTCGGACTCTTCATTCTCTTGAAAATGAACCACGTCAGCATTTACTTCGGAAAAAACAAAAGGCGTATCGTACAAAAAACCGATTTCTCCTTTTTTGACAGCAACTACAGACGCTGGTCCACATCTCATGATAGTACCACTAACCTCTTGCGGAGTGGCATCGATAACTTGCCAACCACCATAACCTGGAGGTAAATCTGGTCTGGCCATCCAAACGTCATTCCAAACATGGAAATTCCAACATGAGTCTTTACCGGCTCCTTCAGGACCATCTTCAATTTTTTCTCCAAATATATCGAAGTATCTGTAATCGAAACATGTCCATGATTCTGTTAAACTTAAGATTAAGCGAATAACTTACTTGTCAATTGTTAGAGAAGCATTAGTATCATGTGCGGAAACGTAGTTGGTGGTAGACCTACAAGGCATACCCAAAGCTCTGCATACTGTTACAGTTGCAGCAGAATATACCCAACATTGTCCATATTTGACGGGAGTACCATTAGTTGCCAAATATTGCTCCAGAATTGCACCCGTTCCTGTCCAAGCAAATGGAGATGTTCCATCGGAGTAATCACCATCCCACCGTCCTTCTAACAGACCATCGTCGTCAATAGCATTGATCTGGGAAACATAGTTTAGTCAAAATTTAAGACCGGTCCATTTTTACTTCAATGAACGTTTTCACATATCTTATTAGAAAAACTAAAAATGTGTAAAAGAGTAATCGAAAATTGAGCAGGAAAGACAAGGAATCCCTTCCAGTCGACATTCCTAAAATATTTCCGTCATCAAAGCCCTCGAATAGATTTATATTTGCTAATTAAGTAGCTGCTCCTGATGCAGAGTTTTAGTAGATTCCATTAACCGGCTGTCCTACTTTATCTCCTCTAGAAGAATGTTACTACACTTTTTCCTATCTATTTGGTATCTGTCCTCTATATCCATTATATCCACTATATCAGCAGTCCAAGGCTGAGGATAAGTACCATTTTTTGTTCCATAGCTCAGCCGCCAGTAACTCCTCCATCTTAGTTTGTAGTCATTGGTTTACCTACTCACCAAATGACATAAAAGACCGAGGTGGGTCTTGACTTCATGTACAATCTTTCTCCATTTAATTCTATGTACTAACTTGCTCTTGATGTTGTCTTACTACGTGAATCTAGGCATTCCTCTTCTTCTGGTGTTATAAGATTTAATGTTATTGATTTTCTTTCGCATTTGATTATCTTCCATTCTCCAAACAACAGCAAATCGTATGGGATTGTCCTTCAGTATCATCAATCTAAGGTTGAGGATAGGTAACATTCTTTGTTATAAGTTCAGCAGTGATCCCTTCACTTGAGTACGTAGTCACTAGTATATTTACTTACCAAAAGGTATAACAGGCTGATGTGGGCCTTGATTTTCTCTAGAGTATGTCTCCGTTCTATCCTTTGTCCTAGGTCATTCTTGAGGTCATCCAATAACCTGTATCTACGTCGTCGTTTTCTTCTGGTGTTATAAGGCTTAACGCTCGTGTTTTTCTTTATTATTTCATCATCTTCCATTCTCCAAAAAAGAGCTAATTATCTGAGTTTGCTCTTCAATATCCTCTGATTAATAAAATTAATTGTTTCTTGTTTCCTTTCAGCAATCTCAGTACTGGTTACTTCCACTTAGTTAAAACTTTCTCAACGGTTTTTTAACTGGCTTACAGCTTTTGATATTTTCCTTCTAGTTTTCTTCTGTCTTTGTCTGCAGATATTTCCAGGACCACTGTTTCCTTGTGGCTAACGATCAGTCCCTATTCTTTCCATTTGTTTTAGAGTTATTTAATAGATCAATTAATTTTGCTTTGTTCGAGTAATTGAGACAACGTCTTCAGCATGAACACGTACCTGGAATATTTAGTGCTTTGGTAGATGATTTTGATCTGTCTGATTAATTTGGAAACCCCAATATTTTATTCTTTTGGTATTTTGGTTTTCTCCAGTCCATTCAGTGATTGGCCTGCCACTGACATCTAGAATTTATGTTTTGAGTCATCAGGTGTTCTGTCTGTTGAATAACCAATGTAACTGGTACACAAAAGACAGCTTTGGTTACCATATCTACATCCGTGCTGCTTCTAATAATCCCTTCAATTTCCCGCAAATATTTTTCATAGCTTGATGCTCAAATGTTTATTTTTCGGAATTTTTTTTTCACTACACTGATGGAACTTTTTTGAAGATTGTCCAAAAGAAAATGTTCCCACTATTATCGCAGCTTTCTCCTTGAAGGTACATACTTTTTTGTCTATCCCAGGTAGAAAAAATATCATTTACAGTACCATAAGATGGAACTAAATTCTTAATATAATAATATTAAAAATATAACTTACTATTGCCGAAATAGCTCTAGCAATCATTATAGGATTTCCCCGTTGAGCTGTGGCTAATCCAGATTTTTCCAAAAGAAAAACTGCTGCCGGTAAAGAAATTTCGTCAAATTGTCCAAATATCCAATGTTTTCCTGTTGGTTTTTTGAATGTACCAGTCCAAATCTTACCGGTTTCGTTCAGGACGTATTCGTGTCTTTCTTCTTCATTTTCCATGTAGACGCCGTCTTCTTTACACCAAGGATTGAAAATGATATAAACATCATTTTCTACCTAAATTAAAAAATTGTTTGTTGTGTTAGCAAATCTCATTAATTTCATGAATCTGTATCCTATTTTTAAACTGTGACAACATTGTTCAAATGCGACCACATAATATGCGCTCTATGATATGCGTCAACTTTTTTAGTGTAAAACCTATTTAATATCTTTGCATTTCAAGATTCTGATATACAGTCATAGCAATTATTTGCTCACTTTTTTTCAGATTTAAAAAAATTTATTAGGAAATTATTGAAAATGGCTTTTTCAAGGTCTAAGTTTCTCAAATTATTTATTTGTTTGCTAGTTAAAATAAGGAATTCGTGTCTAAGTAGAAGCAGAAATTGTTTAAGGAAAACAAGTTTTGCTTAATTATTTGCATGTTTAATCAATCCCTCCACTGTTATCTATATTCATCAAACGTTTTTAAATATTTTACTGATACAGAACGTTTAATATGGAAACATCCGAAATGTACAATAACACAAGAAGTGTGGATAGAAACAACATCGGATGACCCAAATAGTATCCGAATGAGGATATCCCTCAACACTATGCAACCATGCACACTAAGATCACCAAAGAAGACGACGATTGAAGCAACCCTGGAAGATATAAGGAAAGCGTATACAGGGACTCTTTCAATAAAAAAATCGAAATATGACACCTTGTTAGATGTGTGTGATTGTATTCCACTAAAATACAGGGTGGAGCACCAAACACGACACGGAATCTGGTTTCCAAACCATAACAATTCCAAACAATATTTTTATATGCATATGTAGGTCCATAAGAGCTATATACATATATACACCAATGTTTTATTTCTTGTTTTTAGTATAGCGGCAATTTACACTGCAATTTTATTAAGAAAATTTATAGTGGCTATATACACCAATGTTTTATTTCTTGTTTTTAGTAGAGCGGCAATTTACACTGCAATTTTAATAAGAAAATTTTTAGAGGCTATATACACCAATGTTTTATCCCATACTTTCATTTGTTTTTATTGTTATTTATTAATTTATTTGTTATTTATTTATTTGTGTATTTATTTATTTATCTGTTCTTTATATTTTAATGGCCAGTGCGGAAGGGAAGGAAATAAAAGGAAATTATTGGGACATAATGGAATCGCGATATGTGGAAGGGGCGGAGTCCTTATAGACAAAGATGTTGAAAGTATTGCAGGTTAACCTGGGGAGGGCAAGAGCGCACGACGTGGCTTTCGACAACGTGGCTTTCGACGAAGCGGCTAGGGCTGGCACGGACATCATGATAGTGTCCGAGCCAAACAAAAGGATGGGGATAAATAAAAAATGGATTATGAACAAACTGGAGGGGGTCGCGATTGTTATCCTAAATAGGAATCTAGAGATAGGGAAGATACACAGGAACGTCAGCGTAGAAATTCACAGGGTTAGAGTTATTGCCACTTATATCTCGCCAAATATCCCACTAGCAGAATTTAAGAAGAGTATAGACCGGGTGTTTGAGGAAGCCTCACGGCATCCCTTGGTTTCAATGGTGGCTGGTGATATAAACGCCAAATCCCCTTTGTGGGGATCAAATACCACCGACCTGAGAGGTCAGATTGTGGAGGACTGGATGTCTCAGTTACAGTGGACGCCCAAAAACAATGGAGTTCATACGTTCGAGCGTGGTAATTCAAAAAGCCACATAGACGTGACGCTGTGTTCTGAACGTACTGTAGGAGGAATCCAGGGTTGGAATATTGATTTTATGAACCCCTTCACAAATCATGGGCAGATTACCTACGTGATTGAAGTTCAGGACAGGATACCAAAAGGCACCTGGAGGAAAACTTACTTACTGATGTGAATAAATACCTGGAAAGTATCAATGAAGGGAATATGAACCCACATACGTACGAGGGAATATTAGAGGCTTTTAAAAAGGCAACTTCGGAGGAGGCGGGGGAGCGCAAGGAGAGACCATACTGGTGGAATGCGGAGGTGGAGGCGAACAGAGTGGAGTACGTTCGGCTAAGAAGGAGATACACCAGGAGCAAGGACATGCACGAAAGACAAACACTCCGCGAAGGCATGGACAGGCAAGCCAGGGACTTAAAAAAATCCATAGCAGTCTCGAAAAAAGAGAAGTGGAAGAAGATACTCTCAAATTTAGATGAAGACATATGGGGGGAGGGATATCGCATAACCATGGGGTATTAAGCGAATAAGGCGAATGGCTACAAAATGAGCACGAAAAGGAGAAAGAAGATTCTGCGGGAGCTGTTTCCTACAGCGAGAAAGAACAACGCACTAAGGAATTCCCTACACATGGATGAAAGGGTACAATTCTTTGATCGTGAGGAATTGTACGCGGCAGTTAGTGTTATGAAGAATGGCAAAGCTCCGGGCCCCGACGGTTTAACTGTGGAAGCTCTCAAGCTGGCTCACCGTGCATTACCAGAAAAGATTCTAGATATGATGAATGCGCAGCTAGAAACGCAGAGTTTCCCGGGGGCTTGGAAGACAGGGAGGGTGGTTCTATTACCAAAAGAGGGAAAGGATCTAAATGCCTCTTCTAGTTTTATATATGCCCAATAAATTCTTTCGGTAAGCTGAAACTTCAAACTTCTACTTGAAGTCGAAGAGAAAAAAAGGATCTCCGAGTGTCAACATGGTTTTAGGAGTAAAAGGTCCACGGTCACCGCAATGCTCAGAGTCAAGGATGTTATTAAGGAGGCAAAGGAGAAATGGTGCGTAATGGTAACAATAGACATCAAGAACGCATTTAATACTGTCAAATGGATACATATAGTGCAAAGACTGATTGCCGGTGGAGTCAGCAGATATATCATAAACTGTGTTGTAAATTATTTTAAGAATAGATACATTAGATCTGGGATAATCAAGCATGAGTGTTGCATGGGCGTGCCCCAGAGCTCTGTCATGGGGCCCGTCTTGTGAAACGTAATGTACGATGGGATCCTGAGGCTGAGGTGCGGTCCAAGGGTTGAGGCAGTAGCATACGCCGATGATTTGGTCTACATAATAGAAGGAAAGGACGCAGAGGACGTGAAAGAGAGGGCAGAGAAAACGGTGGCATTAGCGGTCTCAGGTGGACCAGGAAAATGGGGCTGAGGATAGCCCTTCAGAAAACTGAATTGTTGGTTGCAAAGGGTCCGAAAAGTACGGGGTCTTTCAGCATAATGGTTGAAGGCAAGGTGATCCGGTCATGCAAAAGTATCAAATACCTGGGGGTAATGTTTACTAAAAATCTGAATTTTGCGGAGCAAATCAAGTATATTAGCGAGAAAGCTTCAAATAAAGGGGCGATGTTGCAGAGGATCATGCCGAATGTTGGGGGGCCCAGCTATTATAAGAGAAGGGTACTGTGCCAAGTGGTACATAGTGTTCTGTTATATGCGGCACCAGTCTGGAGGGAGGCAGTTAGAGTACAGAAACATCGTAATAATATCATAGCGACACAAAGAAAGAGCCTAGTGAAGACAATATCGGCGTACAGGACGGTGTCCGCAGAAGCTGTACAGGTGATCTCTGGGTTTCCACCTGCGGGCCTTTTGGTGAAAGGTGTTTTCTTTACACGATCGGGGGGCGCCTGGTTGGAAATAGAAGGATGGCTAGGCAGAGAACGTTGAGGAAATGGAAGGAGAATGGGGAGAAAAGTATAGATAAGGCGGCATGGACTAAGAGGTTAATAAAAAACGTTATACCATGGATTAAGTGCGGGCACAGGTATACTACATACTGGTTCACCCAGTTTCTTACGGGGCATGGGTCTTTTGGGACTTTCACGTATAGGATAAAAAAGACCCATGATGACTTGTGTCGTATATGTGGAGTAAAGGATGATCCGGAGCATGTGGTGTACGCGTGCACTAGATGGACAACTCAGCGGAGACATATTAGGAACGAGATTGGAGATCTACCAGCGGTGTCTGAACTAATCCCTACCATGATTGAGAATAAGGCAATGTGGGACAAAATATTTGTATTTATTTGCGAAATCATGAAAAATAAGGTGGAAGAGGGAATATGAAGATACACAGGATTAAACACGTACAGGAGGAGCGCTGATGTACAAAGCTTTTGCTTTTTTCCAGCTTTTCCTTCTTACATAAAGGGGAGGGTGGTTTAGTGCGGTGAAAGTCCCACACAAACTCACAGCATTGCACTGACCGCTGTGGGAGCGGCATTAGCTTCCACCCCACCTCTCAGGGAAAAAAAATGTCCATAAGAGCTATATTTGAAAAATATTTATAAATATACAGGGTGGTTCAAAACATTTTGGCATATTAAAGTTATATTTTTTTAAATGGAATACCATGTACATTATCACATTCTCGAATTTAACGGAAAAAAAATGTCTGTGTCTTGAAAATTCGCTATACCTATCTTTTATGGTTTTCAAAATATCTCGATTTTTCTCGAAATATAGTATGTCACAAAAAAAAGTATAACGAAAAAACGGGTTAATTTGAAGCTTTTGGACTTCTATTTGTAATATTTATGATTATGTATAAATGTACAGTGTGTTCCCAAAAGTGCGAAATATTATGGACTCCTGCTAACATGAAAAACATGCTTACCTTAAATAGAACACCTGGTATTATTTCATCCTATCCAATACTGTAAACTATTATCTTTCAAACGGTATTGGCATTCCCTATAACTAAGTTTGGTATTTTTCACGTAATCAATAGAAAACCAATTTTAAGTCAGCTCTGTATCTTTCTCTTATGCTATAAAGGAGTAGTAGGCTGTGTATTATTCCAAGCGATACTTGAAATGTCAAATTTAATGTCAATGTTATGTCTATACCTTGGTTTTAAAAAAGGAGGACTGATTTGAATTTATGTTGGCAATTCTGTAGGTTCCCGATTGGTCAGATCGCAGCCGGTTTTACTCAGCAATTTGGACCTAATATGTTGTCCATTTTTTATGTATGATGTTCTTGGTTTATTGTTATTGTTTTATTGAAATATAAAAACAGTGTCAGGACTAATTTGAAAATGGACATGGTTACTATTCAAAGTATTTGCAGACTTTTTCATTCGCCCCCTAATGAAGGAGTTCTGTAAGTTTAGGCTACTTATCATCTACAGGGAAAGAAAACATTGTAAATATGTATCAACAAATCTTATATGATCAACCAAAGACAAAGATGACTGCCATAGTGTTAAAAATTGTGAAAACATTGGGTAAGTTATAGAAAATAGCACTTCTGTGTGAAATTAACGAGTACAAATTTTACTTTACTGGAATATTGGTTTGTTCTAACCATTGTGGAAGTTGTCTATAAACTGTTAAAACATTCGATGACAAAATTAAAAATATAATTGGCGTATCGTTCAAAGTTTCTTTTAAAACTGAAATCCCAACTTTGGATAAAATTTTGACTGAAATAAAGAAATGCCCAGATTTACCGCAAATGTCTCGTTCATTACTACATAAAGCTATGAAAGCAATTGATTTTAAGCAGCAGCCAAAAATATTACATGTAAACTAAAAGAAGTACAGGAGCTTCTAATGCAAGTGTTGGAAAATATTACAATATTCACTGGCCAAATTGTGTTGCACATGTTGTAAAAGAAGATGAAATGTGTTCAAGTTAGGAATATGGGTGATCTTATAGAATAAATAATCTTTTTCTAATCTAGTGACGACAGTGAGGCACATTCTGAGTGAATATTTATGTTCCATATACATTTTTTAGTGTTTCTTGAGTTAATAAATAATAGACAATGTTTTTGATTATAATTTAATCAAACTTCGTCGACTGTCGTAGACATTAAACTATATTAATAATATTAGTCTGACAACGTTAATATCGAAATTAATAATTTACTATACAAATTTACAATGAATTGTACAAATTTATGAATGTTTGAAGTTCGATGGTTTTCAGATCGGAACGTAAACAAGAACTTAATGATTTGGAAAAACGTTATGTTTCGACTTGATGAGGTGACCAATATTAACGACTGTATATAATATACTTTGGTGCTAACTGCATACTGACTAGAACGATTTGTTTGGCTTTGAGTACACACTAGACTCGAATACTAATTAAGAAGCGATATACTTGAACTTGAGTACACTCTGGACTCGATTACTAATTAAGAAGCGGTGTGCTTGAACTTGAATACACTTTGAAACGATGTGTTTCGACTTAATGACTGTTTGAATTTGAGTAAAGATTACTTTGAATTGTAACGACGACTGACTTCTTCACATTGTGCGACGTGTTAAATAGAAATCTTCAAAGAGGCGTATTCACACGTATATATATATATATATATATATATATATATATATATATATATATATATATATATATGGCTAGACACCGCTTGTGGGGCTGCGCCGCATAAATGCTTTCTAGATCCGCTTGTCCTATCCCCAGTTTTTACCTTCCATCCTTCTTAAGTCCTCCTCTACTTCTTTCAGCCACTTAGTTCTGGGTCTTCCTTGCCTTCTCCTACCACCTGGATACCACTGTATCATTGAGCAAACGATTGCGCGTTCTCTTTCTCTCCATACATGGCCGAGCCATTTTATTCTTTGCCTCTTTATTCTCTTTACTATATCTTCACCGTTCATTCCTCTCAATATTTCATCGTTCATACGTTGCCTATATTCATTGTCGTCCACTTTTATTTGCCCTAAAATTGTTCTCATTACTTTTCGTTCCACGTCCTCAACTCCTCCCCATCTTTTTTTGTAATTGTCACCGTTTCTGTTCCATACATTAATACAGGTCGTATTATTGTGTATAAATGCTAAATTTCGTGGATCTTAATAGTTTGCTTTTCAATTATTTCTTATTGGTATAGTATGCCCTATTAGCTGCCATTATTTTTTCGTAGATTTCTGATCTCCGTTCCCTATTACTGCTGATCGTGACTCCCAGATATTTGAATTTTTCCACTTCCTCAAATTCATATTCCCCTATTTTTATCAATCTGTTTGCCAACTCTCATTATTTTGGTTTTGTTGCTATTTATTTTTAATCCCATTTTTTCGCCCTCTTTTGGTAGTTCTAGTAGAATTTGATTCAGGATATTCGTTTTTTTCGTTACTATCACCATGTCATCTGCATATGCGACTACCTGGCTCCCGCTCGTTCTTAAATTTTCCTTGTTCACGTTTCTCATAACATGCTGCAGGTTCAGATTAAATAGTGTTGTTGATAGGCCATACACCTCTATTAGCTACAAAGCTTTCCGTTTCTCCTTCACTTGTAAGTATATTCACTTTTGACTCGTTCATAGTCATTGCAATTAATCTTCTTAACTTAGTTTCTACCCCCTGTTCTTCCAGTCCTCTCATCAGTTTACTTCGTTTACTGAGTGAAATGATTGTTGGAAGTGTATAAATAGCATTTCTATTTCCATTTTGTATCATGGGGCTTCTCCATTATCTGCTTGATAGTGTGAATAGCGTCAATTGTTGGCTTTCCCTGTGTGTCTGTAGTTTTTGCACTCCTGCTGATCCCCTTTTTTGTGTATTATTACAATTTCTCCAACCCCCCTTTCTTCGAGCATTCTTTCTTTTCTCCATATTTTCTTTATTAGCCGATATAGCCTTTCGTGCATATCCTCTCCTCCATACTTGATCAATTCCATGTTTATTTCGTCTTTGCCCGGTGCCTTCCCATTCTTACTTCTTTTAATAACTTCTACTACTTCATTTTTTGTTGGTTCCTATGATATATTTTCTTCTTCATCTTCTTCGCTTTCTTCCTCTGTTGTATTATCTGAGAATACCTCAGTTAGCAGTTCCTCGAAATACTCTTTCCAAATTTGTTTATAATGAGCTTCTTCTTGTATCACTTCGCCGTTTTCATTTCTTATAGATTTAATTTTACCTTTATAAGTTTTATTTTGTTCATTTATTTTCTTATAATAGGCTTTTGTGTTTTTGTTAGTTTTTCATTTTCTGTTTTTTCTTATTCTGTCGTTCATCCATTCTCTTTTAGCATTTCTTATCAATTTGTTGCAATTTTTCCTTATTCTCTCATATTCCTCTCCATCTTCTAGCCATTACTTTTGCTCTTACAATTTCTCGACATTTTGCATCATAACATTTCTTGTTTATTCCGTTTTTTTCTTTCCACAATGGACTTTCCGCTGAACTCAGTAAACATTTTCTAATATTATGCCATTCCAATTCTACATTCTCCGTTTCTTCATATTCCATTAACTTTTTTTCCACTTGCTTCTCGTATTCGCTTCTTATATCTTCATTATTAAATTTTTCGAGGTTCCATTTAATTCAGTTTGTTTTTGTAGCGTTTCTATCAGTTGATGTTCTTTTACCCTTCCTTCCTTCCTCTTCCTCTCCATCATCTTGTTCAAAGCTGTGTCTATCATACACCTCCCCATCCACAATTAATTTGTCGTCTTTAAGAAAAGCCCTTCTTCAATCTAACCTTGCTATCTTCAATTGGTGTATCAATTTTGTCTGCCCTCTTGAACTTTAAATTCTTCGACATTTTGATTACCTCCATCTTTTTTTCAAGCTACAAATTTTTTATAAGTATTGGTCTTTGTTTATTAGCTTTAAAAGTTCCTAGTTTTCGTGCCTCACTCGTTTCGGTCATTAAGTTTAAGTTGATGTTCCCTTCCTTTAATCTCACTTCAATTCTTGTTCGCACATCTTCGGTTTCGTCTTCCTCTATATCCTCAATTCCTTGTATTATCAAATTTTTTTTTCATTTCGCGTTCCATTAAATCGATTTTATTTTCTTGTTTTCCCATCTGCTGTCGCAAAAACAGGTTACCTTTTTTTAGATTTTATCATTTCTTTTATATTATTTTCCAGTTTATTTTCAATAGATATAATTTTTTCTTTC
The DNA here is from genome assembly GCA_963921935.1 of Galeruca laticollis. Classification (NCBI taxonomy): domain Eukaryota; kingdom Metazoa; phylum Arthropoda; class Insecta; order Coleoptera; family Chrysomelidae; genus Galeruca; species Galeruca laticollis. The sequence continues at coordinate 207,481,296 of OY998175.1, read as the reverse complement.
AAAAATTATTTTTATCTCCTCCATATCACTCATTTTGAAGTTTGGTTAGTGCAATATGAGAGAACCAGGGTCCCGCTAGCGCCCAGTCAGCAAGTTACTCAATCCACCCCCAACCAAAACGCCGCGATTGGACCCCTCCTGACAAACTAACACTTTTCTATTTATTCTTACTCCGACTCTGTACTATTTTATATTCGATAGCAGTGGGTCGGTTATCAGCTGACTTTTTTACTAATATCGCTTTACTTGTTTTTATGGGTAAATATTTTGATTGTAATTTTAATTATTTACTAGCTTAATTACAATTTCCGAAAGTCTCTTTACAGTAATGCACTTCTAGTTGTTTTAATAATTGACTGCACTTACTTTTATGACTTAACACGTGACATTTACCAATAAATTTTCATTTATTCTACCACATGAACTGATTTCTACTTTTCACATGTGCTAACCCCTTACACGTAGATTGGTGGGACTAAAAGCGAATAAACTTTTCCTATTGGTCAGTATTATTTGACTCTGCCGGAACCATTGACAAGAATCAACAATGGACGCCTCGAATAGATATTTCAATTGCTATTGAACGTCAATTTCTATTGAAGCCTTTTACTCTTAAATATTCAAATGTTTATTACCGACCTTCCGACACATATCCATTATTAGAAGATTCCGTCTTGTTTAACAATAGAAATTCAAAGACAATCTGACCATAGGTCTTTAACGAATTTCACAATGTGCTATTTCGTTTGCTCTAAACAATACTTATTCTACGGCGTTACAATTCTATTAACACAATAAAATAGTGTGAAACGTGACATTTCCTAAATTTTTAACAATGCTACAAAAATAAAATAAAATTAAGCTTTGAATGCACCAATAGTCAACGGATGCAAAAGAGTTTCATATCTACAAATATTTTACACGTTTTCAAAAATACCGTAACCTATACAATTCAAGAATTCCCAATCTTGAACAGACAATGTAATTCATAGTTCAGATATATTGTAAAATGTTACAAATAGTGTTAAATAAGTCATTATGCAAATAATTCAATGACTTAATTATTTTTATACCATATCTGATTTCAGTGTGATGATTTACCATAATAGGTTGACTTTCCAAACTAATGAAAACTAGGCCCTTTTTCATACCATTTGGAAATGTCCTATTCGATATAGGTACCTGATCTTCCAATGAAATATTGCAACTAAGAACTCTATGGAGGAAATGAAGACAAATACAGAATTCTGCTAAAGTGTATCATACAGATATGTTTGATGATTTATTTCTAGAACTATTAACCTTTCTTGTATTTTTAAACTAAGCAATTTCTTACAATGGAACAACTTCTGATATTTACATCATATTTGAAAGTGTCCGTTTAAAACAAATTTTTTATTCAAGTGATCTTCATTTCTCATACAGCATATAGCTTAATTTATGTTTCTCTGCTCTTTCTATTATTCTATTTTCTTCTAATGTGGTTCCTTTATTCTCAATTATCTACATTTGATCAGAACAGACTCAGATCTTACCATTTTTTTTAAATAATACAAAGCTTTTTGAAACTTGAAACGTCATGTGCCACCAAATTTGACAATTGTTATTAACCATCTTACAGTAATCAGAACAATGATGGTGTATGGTGCGATCGCATGGTGGCCTAAAGTTCAGAAAAGCACAGCCGCCAAGACGCTTTCTAAACTGCAGCGAGCTGCGAGTCTGAGCATCACAGGCGCCATGAAGGGCACCCCAACCGCAGCATTGGAAATACTGCTAAACATCCCCCATTAGATCTTTACATACAGGGGGAGGCTTAAATGGCTGCATATAGAATGCAGTGCAATGGCAACTGCTGCAAGCACCATGCTATGAAACATACTAAAATACACGACACCATGAGGTGCGACATCATCGAAATGCCACCTGACAGAATGCCCAAGGTCGTAGAAACTGAGATACCATATCGTGTCAACTTGAGTGGCCGATCCGAATGGGCTCAGGGAGAACCTCAACGCATGTTGAACAGTATCACCTGGTACACCGACGGGTCTAAGACCCTAATGGGTACAGGAGCAGGCCTTTACGGCGTCAGACCCAGGCAAAGCATAAGTGTTTGCCTTGGAAAAATAACGACCGTATTTCAAGCAGAAATAGCTGCACTAATCGAATGCGACAGAGCATGCATAGGCAGGAAATATAACAAAAAGACCATCTATGTGAACACGGACAGTCGGGCGGCTCTTTTGGCCTTAGCAAGCCACAGCTATACGTCGAAGATAGTGTGGGACTGTCACAATACCTTGAAAACCTTGGCAAAAGACAATAGAGTAATTCTTACTTGGGAGCCAAGCCATACAGGGTAGCTGGAAATGAGGGAGCTGATAAGTGTGCCAAGAAAGGAGCTCATCTCACCCTCATGGGACCAGAACCAGCATACGGCGTTTCATACAGCGCCGTACGAAAAAATGTTTCCAACTGGGTGTCGCTTGAACAAAATCACGGGACATGCTCAGTCCAAAAGAATGCTAAGAGGACCATCGAGTTCCTACGCAGCAAATGCTTTTAGACTGGGTAGGAAAGAACTGCGAAAAGTGGTAGGATTCATAACTGGCCACTGGATATTCAACGCACACCTAGTGAAATCAGGGATTAAAATAACAGATCCCCATTGCAGGATGTGTGGAGAAGCAGAGGAAACCGCAAAGCACGTGGTCTTCGATTGCCCTGCCCTGTGCAGAAGGCGAGCCTCCTGTCTAGATATCTTCCTAGGCAAGAATCAGGAGGGAATGCAGGGAAACATAGTCCGACGAATCTCAATGTTCGCTAAGAATTTAGGATGTGACTCTGCTTAATACCTGTGAGTGGGAGTGCACAATAAGCCAATTAATGGCTGAGCGGCAACCATTAGGGCACCTGAACCCTAACCCCCTCGTGACTAAAAAAAACCATCTTACAAAAGTAGTCGCCGACCTTGGAATTCTTTACAGATTTAATGTTACAACTCCTTGTATTTTTCACTCGTTTTTAATAATATGCATACGCTCTTTTACCATATGTATATTAGCTCAATTATTATTTACTTTGTGGTTCATTATTAACCAACTGTATAATTTTAGTATGACTAGTACTTATGTCGTCGCTCCTAATCTAGTAACTTTTTTAGTGATTTGTATTAGTGTGATTCAGGTTTCTTAAAATGGTCCTCCTAGTTTAAAAACTGGGCCTAGTTGTTGATATTTTCATGAAGCTTCGCCAGTTTAAATACTACATTAAGTTATTTACAATTAATTCATTATAATATTCAGAATGGAAGCATATTCAACGTAGGAAAGAATTGAGATGATTTAAGTATTGGATCAGAGTCTAGAAAGTTGACTATTAGCTTCACGTGTATATGCGCAAAAATACCCCGACAGGAATCATCCGAAAAAGGAAAGTTTGCAGAAGCTACTCAACACATTTCGAATACTGGAAGTGTATCTTATGAAAAACCTACTAAACAAAGTACGATTGTAGGCAATGAGAATATTGAATTCCATGTAATTGTTTCACATGTAGAAGATGCACATATAAGACAAAGATAAATTAGTCAAGAAATGGGAATAAGTAGAAGGAGCGTATCCAGAATAATAATAAATTACAAAGTTCATCCGTATCGCATACAGCTACACCAGGAACTTTACAATAGAGATCTTGTGCAAGGGATAGATTTTTGTTTATGGGTAATGGAACAGGTGGCGGTAGCTGAAAACTTTTCTGACTTTATAATATTTACTGATGAAGCTACATTCCATAACAATGATGTAGTGAACAGACATAATTTTCATTATTAGATATAGCAATAAAAATTCCCACTATTTCCGGACACTCGTCCATAAAAAACAATGGTAGTTTAATGTATGGGGAGGAATAGTCGGATCTAAGCTGATAGGTCCTTACTTCTTTAATGGAAATTTAAATGTTTCAAAATTTCGTAGATTCTTACTTCGTCAACTTTTGGAAGACGTTAGTAGTAAGACGAAAAACGTGGATCCAGCTAGATGATGCTACATTTTTGTTTAGGAATAAGAAATTGTTTTATTAGGTTATTTCCATGAAAATGGATTCGTAAAGGTGGACCGCATAAAGGGGCACCAAGATCCCTAGATTTAACGCCTATCGCTTCTTTTTATGGGGCTATACTAAAGCTATTGTTTATAATATCATGCCAAACACTCCAGATGACATGAAAGTGAGGATAGTTTCGCAACAGTGTCACCTCAAATGTTAAGAGAAGTTGAAAACAATTTTTAAAAAGATTTCAGTTATGTATTGAAGAAGATGGCTATCATTTTGAACACCTTCTTTAGTTGTTAGTTTGAGTTTGTTTAAAAGTGTAGTGTCATTGCTAGATCTTGTTTATTGTATTCTATTGATGTTGTTCTTTTGTTGTAACATGCGATTAAAATAATTTTCTCCTGTTGTCTATTATTTTGATTATGTAATGAAATTGAATAATTTGGTTTCAGTCATTTCAATATTAAACTGAAATTTAATATTTCATTGCCTAGAATAATACACATCCTACTTACTCCTTTATAACATAAGATAAAGACACAGAGTTGAATTTAAATGTAGGTTCTATGGATTATGTGAAAAATGCCAAACTTGACCATAGGGAACTCCAATACCGTTCGAAAGAGAATCGTTTTCTGCATCAAATAGGATAAAAAAATACCAGGTGTTCCATTTCAGATAAGCATGATTTCAAGTTTTTGGAACACTGTACATTTATACATGATCTCAAATATTGCAAATAGTAGCCCAAAGGCTTCAAACCAACTGATCCAAGGCAATTTTTTAAATTCCTACCCGTTTTATGATTATTCTTTTTTTGTGACAAACTGTATTTCGAGAAAACCAAGATATTCCGAAAACCATGAAAGATGGGTATAGAGAATCCTTAAGACACAGACATATTATTTTTTTGGTTAAATTCGAAAATGTGATAATATAGAGAGTGTTCCATTTAAAAAAATATAACTTTGATATGTCCACATTTTTAACCACCCTGTATATTTGAAAATATTTTTAAAATGTTTCTCTCATCGATGGACATATATGCATATCAAAATATTTTTTTAATTCGTTATAGTTTGGGCACCACATTCTTTGCCGTATGTGGTGCCCCACCCTGTATATTACTTTCTACCAAAATATGAACCATGCCTAAAACTACATGTAATACACTTCATTTTTCGTATATTTGTTTAATAAAAATACGTTTTGTATTTTGACAAGTATTTTATTTTTAATCCCAAAACAATGTTGTAATCGCACTAGTTCCGTAAAACAAGGTTTCAACCGACGTGGATTTACAACGTTGTTTAATTGAAATGATTAAAAATATTCTCATAAATCACAATACTTTGCCTGGTTAAGTTCAAAATGCCTGTCATACGGGAAGTTCATTTGGATAGTTACATCAGACCCATATTAACTTTATTTTGATAAAGCAATCGCTCATATTTCGTTTTTTTTTGATTTCCCAAAAATACAACATTTGGTTTTACAACGTTGCTCCAGCAAAACATAATCATTAATCGAAAAGAACAGTCGTAAAGTCCTTTTATCTTGATATTTCATTGAAATTAACTGTCTTGACCCTTACTTCATGGAATCTAGTCATATAAGAGTTTTAAATGAAACTCACTGTTTCTAGCTAATTCCACAATATAATGAAAATTGTTGAGAATTCTAAAAAATTGACAATTGCTCCGATAAATCAATATCATCATCAGAATGACATAAGTTACATTTCCTTTCATGCCTACCTGATGTTTAGTAGTTATTTTTGGCCAGACCAAGAAGTGACCTAACTTTTGATTGATATGATATATGTTAATAGAAAAGAGAAGAAGATGTGATATTACAAATATTGAAGCTTAGATATTATTAGCCCTATGGTGATATCCTGGATATCATTTTTAATCAAGATCAGTATAACTGTGCAATGATATAGAAAACCAGGAAAACTATATCTGCTGATCTTTACAATTATCACTTAAGAAGACAGTTTATTAGTGGAGAACTCGCTAGATTTATCTGTTCATTGCCGACTTCATATTGTGGGTTTCTCAAATGTCTTCTAATTTCCAATTCTTCAAGGAAATCCAGTTCTTGTTTATTTCCACAAATATGCAGCACTTCTAGTTCTGTGTTAGGTGACAATGAATGATTTGTGTCAAGTAGATGTTTTGCGTAGTGGGATTTATCTGATTGTTTTAATCTGTATGCTTGTAAGTGTTCACTGTGTCGGATTTCAAAATTTCTAAGGGTCTGACTCAAATAGACAGTATTTCAATCTGGACATTTGAGTTTATTTATACCTGATTTCTTTAATGGTGGTATTTTTGTTTTTACATCTAACAATTTTGTACTAACGTTACTTTCTGTTTTAAAATAAATTGTTGTATTCGTTGCTAAAGATATTATCTTTCAAATATTATTAGAAATATTTCCTGCATATGTGATGGTTTTATAAGTTTTTATTTTATCAGTTTGTTTAGGAAATATTAGTTGTTATGCCACTTTTTCCTCTTTTTTATTAATTACCTTATTTATCATATGTATTGGATAGCCGTTGGATGTTGCTATTTGTCTAATTATATTAATCTCACTATCAAAATTACATTTGTTCATAGGAACTGAAAAAGCTCTATGTATCATTGAATTATATGCCGCTAGTTTATGTGACATGGGGTGATTGGAACTATATGGAATTGTCACATCAGTGTGTGTTGGTTTTCGGTAAATTGAATAACCAATTACATTATTAACTCTTTGAATTTTTAAATCAAGAGAATTGGTTGAGCTATTTTCTTCAATTTCTAATATACATGTAATTTTTGGGTGTAAATTATTTTGGCAAACATTTTTATGGACAGTTTAGAAAAAAAGATCTTTGAAAGTAATATTTCGAAAAATGTTTTATTTTGGTATAGATATGTAGATGACATATTAGCTTGTTTTATAGGTAGTGAACGACAATTAGATGTATTTTTCAACCACATTAATAATTTACACCCAAAAATTAAATTTACATTAGAAATTGAAGAAACTAGCTCAATCAGTTTTCTTGATTTGAAAATTCAAAGAGTTGATAATGTACTTGATTATTCGATTCACACTTACGAGCATACAGATTAAAACAATCAGATGAATCCCACTACGCAAAACATCTACTTGACACCAATCATTCATTTACACCTAACACAGAACTACAAGTGCTGCATATTTGTGAAAAGACACAAGAACTGGATTTCCTTGAAGAATTGGAAATTAGAAGACATTTAAGAAACCCACAATATGACGTCGTCAGTGAACACATAAATCTATGGAATTCTCCACTAATAAACTGTCTTCTTAAGTGATAATTGTAAAGATCCGCAGATATAGTTCTCCTGGTTTTCTATATCATTGCACAGTTATACTGATCTTGATTAAAAATGATATCCAGGATATCACCATAGGGCTAATAATATCTAAGCTTCAATATTTGTAATATCACATCTTCTTCTCTTTTCTATTAACATATATCATATCAATCAAAAGTTAGGTCACTTCTTGGTCTGGCCATAAATAACTACTAAACATCAGGTAGGCATGAAAGGAAATGTAACTTATGTCATTCTGATGATGATATTGATTTATCGGAGCAATTGTCAATTTTTTAGAATTCTCAACAATTTTCATTATATTGTGGAATTAGCTAGAAACAGTGAGTTTCATTTAAAACACTGATATTTCATTGTTAAATACATATTCCTAGTAGCTTATATAATATTTTTAAAATAAATGTCTCTTTTATTAGCAGGGGAAGAAAAAATAGTGTATGCAACTTTTATGTAGTGGCCATTATTACGCCTGCATGTTATATACGATTATCCATGGCTACATTACTGGTAGCATAAAAAAATTACAGAATTATTAATCATAATATGCTAATATTCCGAAATAAATATTGTCCCAAAAAATTATTCAGAACGACAAGGAAGAGAATCAAATCAAAAACCTTTTACGAAATTTTTATATAACCCAAGTACAACAAAAATATACTTACATTGTAGTCTTTTCTTATTCCCCTTTCTCCAGCTATAGTAGTTATAATACTACAATTCCATATACCAATTTGTACATGTGGTGGTATTCTAACATTCAAAACGACAGAATTACCATTGTTTTCTTTCAATAAAGCACCCCATATGTGTGGGTCTTTCGGAAAATGAGTCTGCTTAGGTTTAACTGGAGTAACAGATTTTGTTCCCAGAATGACAGTCGGTCTTTCTCCTAAAATTAAACATAAAATATGTAGAGATATAAATTTCTAGGTTATGTAAAGAAGGAATTAATTGGGATGAAATCGGGTATAAAAATATTTTTTCTAATTTGCAATTCTTATCATTACTTCATGAAACCCCCTTGAGTTTGAAAAGAGAGCAATATTTCATTCATCAAGTATGGTAACACTAACACCGAAACGTCAACGTTCGTCGTATAAAAAATAATCATAACATAGTGTGTCATTGAACAATAAACATGCAATGCCTTGCTGTCATAGCTGTTAGTTATTGCTAACGGCCCTTAAAATTGTGATTGTTGTAAAATTTAAAGTCGGTTGAGTGAAGTGAATTAACACCGCTATACCAGTCCCAAGGCTGGGGTCTCACCACGCAAAAGGTGAGGAAGTGTGGAGGGATAGTACCCTGTAAGGGCCCCTTGTCCAGGGTTACGGATGAAGACTCCAACGACGGGAAAGGCGTAGAGGAAGAATCCTCAAAATGATAGAACCGCTGGAAGGGACAATCGTCGGTTTTAGGAATAGTATAAAATCAAAAAGGAAAGATGGATCTCTTGAGTCGTAGAGAAGACAAACTGTCTAGGAGAGAGACACTCCGAAATCAAAGCTCTGGCCCTCCAGGATGGGGGTTGAGTCATCGGGCCAACCCCTCGATACTCGTCAAAAAACTAAAAGGTTAAAAATTCAAGTCAAAATTGGCCTCGGAACCTGCGGAATAAAAGAAGACGACCCAAGCTTAGAAAATGGACAATGAATATTGGTACTTGGAACGTTCAAGGCCTCTCCCAAAAATTAGACGACGTAATATCCGAAGTAAAGAACGCAAAGATGGATATAGTGGTGCTGACCGAAACAAAGAAAAAAGGAGTATGCTCAGAAAATCTAGGCCAATATGACCACTTTTGCTCAGGGGTATCAAATGACAAAATAGCCCAACAAGGAGTGTCTATACTTATTCGTAAAAATCTGAGAAGGTGCATCACATCCTGGAAAGCAACCAGTCAACGAATCATAAAAATGAACAGACAGATAGAAAAATATGTTATTGAGTTGTCAATATAGATTCGTACTTTTTCATAGATTTATTTGCGTTGACAGTCATATTTTACGTTGTAATTACTCCTCCATCAGAAAAGATATATATTTTCACCGGGTAAGTGATTTTGTATAAGAAGTTCCTCAAAACTTCGTTAAGAAAAGACAAAAGATATTATCTCACCAATAACATTAGAAGAATGGGATAAATACTTGTAACGCAAAAAATTCGCCGAGCTGTCGTAAATTTAACGATTGGCAAGCTTGTTGAGGGATAGAATCCAAAGCACGGTATGTGAGAAGTAGTCAGTCCTCGATTTGCCGTCGAAGTGTACACACACATTACTAACTTTAAAAATTTTTGCATGTGCTCTGGGAGCCATTAGAATTCGATAGGAAACACCGACAATTTCGTAGTAGGGAAAGAAAAATACGGCTGGAACCAACAGCTGGTAGCTTTGACCCGATAAGTTACTGAACCAAAAACGGTCGATGACTGTGGGTTCCTTAAGGATTTACAGGAATTGTATACTGGTGGTAAATTTTCCGTAGACGGCGTTAGCTAGAAGGATTCATTAACAAGGGTTTTTTTTGTACGTGGATGTCAAAACTCACTGATTGGAATTTAATGGGTCAGTGAGACCAGATTCCAGGAGGACGGGAATAGTCTAGAGCAACATCAGTTCCTATTCTGGTTCCGGAAAAGGATAAGTGAATAGTTTTCCTTTTTATTCTTTATTTTCATTAGTAAATTCACCTTTATGCGTCACATATTACTATTTTTCATTTAAAGTTTTATTTCTTTTGCGACAATTATTATAATCTTGCTTACACTGGTACTTTGTATTTAAAAATTTGAAATATTTGCTCATAGTTTAAAAACACGCTAAAACACACTAAGAAACGCGATTGCTATTTAAATTTTAGGTTTATGCAACAATTTATATTGATATTGGTATAATTTGCGGAAGGGTGAACCCTTGTAATTGTACATTGTTGATTTTTGAGATATATTATCGTTGTATTTTTGAGATATTGTACATGAACTATTTGGTCGTTTCCCTAGAACTATAGAATCTGCTCGACAGTTACTTAATTGTTTGTAACTGATAAGTTAGTTAGAAATTTTCTTTGGATTTATGTAGATTTCGGCCTTCAGCCCATCTACATCCTGTGTTTACAGCCGTCAGTTGAGCTCAGATATTATTTGCGATATTGTTGTAGTGACATTGTAACAAATATTTTGAAAAGAGACCTTTGGTCCACCAAGACTAATTGAAATTTCAATCAGGGGATACTTGCTGACTTTTATTTCCTTATGATAATTTACCTAACAGATTAACCTTTGGAGTGTGTAGTGAGTGTTGTTAACCCACTGAGGAGTTGTGGGCTAATTAAAGAAGTCTTGGGTGCTTGCCAAAACTTCTCTGGCGCCCTTTTTGTATACTTAATAATCATTTGAAGAATCCACCCCTTCTTCGACTCGAAGCTAGTCGACTGGCGAGCACGGGTTGTACCACGTGAGACAACCCGCATACCTATAACGAGCACTGTGAGGGTTTGTTTGTTTTTCTCGTTATATACTTCGCGAAACTGCTGACTGAGCAAAGGACACAATATCAGCAACTACAACAGCCACAATCCGACACTCAAATACGAACCACAGCATCCCCACTTAGAATCAACACCAAAGAAGTAAAACTGATTTATCAAGCAATGAAAAACAGAAAATCTTCTGGCCTCGGTAATATCCCCCCGGTATAGAAAAGCTATAACGTCAATTAGCCTGCCTGTTCCAGAAATGCATTAATGGAGAAAGTTTGCCAGAAGAATGGAAAACGTCGTACATAACAACGATACATAAAAAGGGAAGTAGAGGCGTGTGTGATAATTATAGAGGAATCGCTGTGCTTGGTACTATTTCGAGAGTCTATGGTAAGCTAGTGAAAAAGAGAATTGAGGATGAATATTGTGATAGAGAGGCCGAAGAACAAGCTGGGTTTAGAGCTGGGAGATCCACTGTGGATCACTTATTCACAATAACACAGATAATTGGGAAAAAGACGACACGGAATCATGAAATACACCTCCATTACGTAGATCTCAAGAAAGCGTACGATAGTGTACCCCAGCTAAAACTCTGCGAGGCTCTTGAGAAAACCAACATCAGCATAACATTGATGAAAGCTGTTCGAGAACTCTATATATTCTACTACTATATACTCTCTGCTTCGCTGATGATCAAACAGTCCTAGCTCAAGACTACGAAAACTTAGAATACATGACCCGTAAATTCATTGAAGAATACGATAAGTGGGGTCTGGAGGTAAATTTTCAGAAAACGGAATATATGTGCATTGGTGGAGAACAACAGGACCTTATCTTGGAACAACAACATCATATAAAACGATGTAAAAAATACGAATATCTTGGAATACACATCACTAATGACGGTAGTTTGGATGAAGAAATCAAACACAGAAACAACCAAGGAAGACAAGCAATCAGACAATTCAACAGTATTTTGTGGGACAAGGCAGTATCAAACCAAAATAAGCATAGAATTTACAACAGCATAGTGAAAAGTGTCATCAGCTATGGTAGTGAAGTGTGGCCTTTGAAGGAAAAAACTCTTGAAGCCACCGAGGTGGATTATTGGAGACGCACTGCCGGAAAATCAAAACTGGATAGAGTGAGAAATGAGAGAATCCGAGAAATTATGGATGGTTATCACAAAATGACGGAAGACATACAAATTAACCAACTTAGATGATATGGACACGTTCAAAGAATGGCGGAAGACAGTATCCCAAAGAAAATACTAAATTGGACACCACAGGGAAGAAGAAAGAGAGGAAGACCCAGACTGAGTTGGAGAGAATGAATAGATAGAGACATCAGAGAAAGAGGAGTAGATGAGAATCTCTGGACCGATCGAGAACAATGGAGACTGGAAATCAGAAGACGGCGGAGAACGTTATAAACTGATTTATAGATAAGTGAAAATGCCTGGGCACGACAATTTTACTAATCTTGAAATGCGAGACATGTTTTGTGTTTATGTAAACGAAAATTACTCCTGTGTTGCTGATGCTCGCAGATATCAGCAAATGCATCCAAACAGAGTTCAACCCAATCGGCAAACTTTCAGCAATATTTTTCGTCGATTAGAAAAAACTGGACAATTGAAGCGTAACAGTGGTATGGGACGACCGAAAATAATAACTATGGATCAGGAGGATCATATTCTAGTACGAGTTGCTAATAATCCGGAGCTAAGCACCGGCGTTTAGCAGCAATGACTGGAGAAAATAAATTTTCAGTTTTGCGAATTTTAAAAAAGGAAAATTTACCTTACCATTTTAGACCGGTACAAAATTTATTACCTAGAGATTATCCTTTGCTCAGTGGATGAAAAAAAATACGATCGTAATTTTAATAACAAAATTCTTTTTACTAGAGGGCACATTTATACGTAGGAGAGTTTTTAATTTAAGATAAATATACGGTGCGGTATTTTTGGAGATAGTTTGTTGGGTCCATATGAATTACCAGCAAATTTCAATCGCAACTCATATTTACAATTTTTACAAACAACTCTTTTCGATCATCCCGAGGAATTGCCACATAATCTAAGAAGATAAATGTGGCTCATGCAGGATGGAGCACCAACTCATTGTGGGATAATAGTGAGGAATTATCTCGATGACTAAATAAGTGCGGGAAAGTTGGTTTTAATCTTGCAAACCATTTATTTTATTAAAGTAATTAAGATGTATCAGTTTTTGGTTACTAATTCATTGAAGCGTAACAGTGGTAGATGTGATTTTTCTGAAATATTTGTGGAAATCACAGCTCATTTATACAGGGTAAGAGGTAAGTCATATTAATGGTGCTGCAAAATATTCGTGGAATGGTGGAAAAACTGTGACATTCCAGATGTGGTTTTAAAGTTAGCGTAAAAAACAACCAATTCATTTAAAATTCAAAACGTATGATAGATTTTAAATAAATCAACCTATTATATAGAAAAAAATCTAATCAAATTTAAAATAACAAATTTATTAATGAGCAAATTTCATAATTTTTTTGTCTCGGTTATATGGCTGGTAATAGTACGAGAGATGGCAACCAAGATTTTTGCCTCATAGCGTCCTGGCTAAAACCGCATGGAATCGATAGATTATATGACCCTGTACCCAGAAATACAATTTTCAGACATTTTGCGAGATACGTTTGATCTGAGCGCATTTTCAAAAATGTCAACGAATCTGACGTAAGTGATGTATAGCAACCCGTCTGATTTCCGGAATATAGTTAGATAATAGCCGTGATATACCAATCACAGTTTTTAGACACCGATATTGTAGCGCGTACCCAGGATAACAATATAAAAAATAAGACAAAAAAAATAAACAACAGCAACCCGTCTGAGCATCATTTTTATAGGTAAAGTAGCCTCAATTGATGCGGAAAAATCAATTTTCAGACAAAGAACATGCCCTTTTACATTTTCATAGCATTTAGAACGTGTCAACAAATCTGACAAGTGAACCACAGCAATATGTCTGGATGTATGTATGGAAAAAATTATATTAGACAAATGTAATGTAGCAGTTAACTAATCAGACAACTTTTTCATTTGCATGACAAATATTTCATTTCAAATTCAATAATACGTATACGTAATTGAAATGAAAGATTTAATGTTAAAATAAGAGGTTACATGAATCTGTGGAACTGACACACTGAAGGAATTTCCAAATAAGTTGTAGGAAATCAATATAGTACGTGGATAAAGTTAGAAAAAAACTGTGTTTCTACAATCACATTGAAAAGTAGGCTTTTTAGCTTGCCATTGACAACGAAAAGTTGACGTTTCTTGGGGGGAGTTACTTTACGCACGCCGAACGTAAAAAATTGTAAATAGCTAGTTGTCCATAACAACCGATACTACAATAGCTATTTGTGTATCAAAAGCGGAAAGTGATACTTTGCGGCAACGCACTTTCTGCTCGATTTGCACACAAGATTTTTTCTACGATCACATTATTTTTAGACAAATAATTTAAAAAAGACATGAAAAAGCCTTTCACTGCGTCCCATAGCTCTTCGTGTTCTAAATAAATCTGTACCGTGAATTTCCACGTATCATAGTTCTCGTGCCCTTTTAGACGCTCGATGAGCGGAAGCTGGCTCATCATATCACTTATTAACACAAAAATTCAACAAATTACAAACTCCAGAGGCTTCAATGGTGTCTCACGCGTGTCCTGGGTCCATAACCTCTTGAAATTTCATGTTTTGGGTCAATGTTTCCAGTTTCGAGAAGAAAAATAACTTAATCTATCAAAAACGGCGTAAAAGCAACTAATTACAATTTAAATCTTACAAAAGCCGTAAACGACATTAAGATGACATTTACAAAGTTAAACAAATTGAGGTTCGAAAAATATAGAGAGTAATTAGTTCTACATTTTAAATACTTTAAATATTTTTAAATATTAACTACAACTATAAACCCTTTTGGATGGGTTTATAAGATAGAAACTAATAATTGGAATAACGCTATTTTTTTATTGGTGCACTTTGACTTACTACAAAAAAAATGGAAGTCCGTCCTCGATGCCCAGCAAAGTTTCATTTCATAAAAGTCCGTTCTCGATGCCCAGCTAAGTTTCATTTCATAAAAGTCTGTCTCTGATGCCGAGCCAAGTTTCGTAAAAGTCCATCCTGAGTAGTATTTATTTTTAATAAAAATGTATGTGGATTGATTCCCTCGGGCTCCGCTGCGCTCCGTCTTCAGGAATCAAACACCACCCGTGGGATTAAATGGGTCACTTTAGTCGCTTGGTGTGTAATGTATTATTAATATACCTATTACTTACTAACTTTCTTCAGTTTATTATAAATGAAAACAGGTGAGCGGAAAAGTACGCTCTAGAGCGGAAATAATGTCAAATTATGACAGATCCCGGAAAACATCAACTTTGCGGTTAGATTTGAGTGTGCAAAAGCCTACTTTGGGTAGTGATCGTAGGAAAACACAATTGTGTGGACAGTGACAATGGGGATCATAGAGCAACCAGGCTAGGGATTGTGTTTGTCTCTGAAAATCTTTTACAGTCTAATAAATCGCTGTTTTATTAAGTATTCAGTGTTTTAAATAATTAATTAGTGTGATTGTGATGTTACCGCATTAATTTTTTTGTGTTTTTGTGCTTAATTGCTGTGCCACGTTCTCAATATTTTGCATATACTGGCCGGATAGCCCTGCTAGCTGGGGCCTAATTGTAGAATAAGAAGAAGTAAATTGACAATAAATATATATTTAAAATTTTAAACTTTTGAAATCTTTGATAAACTATGCAAATTAAAATTGAAAATTAAAACTATGGAAGATATTTGTGAAAATGAAAGTGACATGGAATGTACACCTCCAGATATATAAAATGCTGCAAAATCAGTACCTTGAATTTATTACCAGAAAAATCCAAACCAATTTATGACTTGGTGTAACGTGAAGAAAATTTATAAATATTCAGAAAATGTTCAAAAAGTAAAATCTCCAACCCTTTGGTCGATTTATTCCTGGTTATAAAGCACTTTATCTGCAAAACATGATATTTATTTAAGCCAATTTAAAAAGTTGATTGCATTTTCAAAAAAACAAGAAATTGGATACCGATCCAAAAAGTCAAAAACCTTTTCTCAGACTGATATATATATATATAGACTTTTGTCTGAAGCCCCTGATTAAAAAAGGTAAATTTTTCCTATTAATTAATATAAAAATTGTTAAAGTTTATTTTACAGGTTGTTATGATTATTGGAATTGCAGGAAATACGTTGCTTTGAGACCCTTAAATAAAAGCACATCAACACGATTATTTTTAAAATACTACAAAGGAAAGTGTTCTAATCGACCTGTGGGAATGAATACCATTGTCCAAATTCCTAACGAAATTGCTAAATATTTAAACCTACCTGACAATCATTTATTTACGGGACACTGTTTCCGCCGATCATCGGCAACTATATTGGTAAATGGAGGAGGTGATATTGGAACACATAAATGGATTTAAAAGTAAAATTGAGCTTTTCAACTCTTCATTCGAAAAAAATGATTTTTCATTTTTTCCAAGTTGTAAAGAGTATTTAGAGAAATTAAGGATTTGGAGGAAGTTTCAAATTTCCCTCGCATAAAATACATTGATACAATTGCAGAAGAATTCGAAAATTGATTTAGCGACTTTAACAAAATTGAAAGAGAGATGTCATTTTTTTCTCAGCCCCTTACAATTTCAGTGGAGGATGTAAGCAGAGCAGACTTTCAACTTGAATTGCGTGATTTGCAATCAGATCCTTCTTACCAAAGAAGATCTGAAACTGGATTGGACTTTTTCAAGTTGCTGCAAGAAGAACGATACCCCTGGGGATTACACTGGGCTCAATGCTGGGACGCAGGTATCTCTGCGATTGCAGCTTTTCCAACATGAAATTCATAAAATCAAAATATAGATGTTCCCACTCTGATAAGTCACTTGCTCAGTTGCTTTCTTCATTTATCAACAGCAAATATTAACGTTAATATTGATGCATTAGTTAGTGAAAACCTACCTCTCTAAACTTCCCACAAATTTTTTTGTAACTTGATATTTTTTGAATAAATTAAAATAATATTACAAACTCGTTTTTTCTTTGTATACCATACCTATTAAAACTCACTGATAGAGTTGCATACGTAGTATTTTATAATGCGGAACTTCAAACTTCATATTTTTTGTAGCTGCCTTTGGGACACTTGCAGTTGGACAGCCCAGCCCTTACCTAATCTATCGATTTTACACGGTTTTAGCCGGGCTGCCATGAAACATGGTTTTGGTTACCAGCTCTCGTACTATAAGTGTATACATAAAAAATGTGTAAATTAAATACACAATATTAATTTTGAAAATATTAAATTCTCTATAATAAATAGTATATTACATAACGTATAATATTCACATTATTTATGTATAATTATAATTATTTATTGGTAAATTATTAACGTGTGGAATGTGTAAACACAATCTTCTGTCATATAAATAATTACTCAATCCTTCCAAAACATAATATAGATATACCGGGCTGTAAAAAAGCTTTTTTTTTATTTAAACATACATAACCCCTCATCAACTACTGAGAGTTATCAGCAGGGAAGACATTTATAACATAGTGTGGTACATAGAAGATTGAAATTTATTCCTAAAGAGCATGAGAAATTCAGAGAAGCATTATCGTGAAGTAATACACCACAGACTACTGGAGATCTTAATAAAAACATAACAAAACACTAAGAAATGGATTATAGACGCAATAAACACTACAAACCAAAGAGAAAAAACAGATTAACAAAAACATTAGATGACTGACGAGACATTGAACTTAGTAGAAAAACGGAGAAAGCTTAGATCTAACGCATCAAATCCAACAGAGACTGATTAACAGATAGCTAACATAAATAGACGAATAAAATCCCCTGAGCAGAAGAGACAAAAATAAGCAAATCGAAGAAACCTGCAAAGAGCATGAAGATCACGCTGACTGTCAAGAATCCAGAGAACTTTTCGACACGGTGAAGTACTTAACCAAGGAATTTAAACTACATAAGCAGATTAATAAGGGTAACCGGGGGAAAACTATCACCAACCTTGAGGGCATAGCGACGATATGGGAGTAATATTGTGGAATGTTGTTATATAGTGGTAACGAAGAAGCAGATGTAGAAAGAATGTATGAGGAAAAAACCGCATATCCTGAAATCCGAAATAGAAGCAGCAATGGAAAAATTTAAAAAACTAGGAAATCTCAAGTTGACGAGAGAATAACAGCAGAAGCACTGAAAGAAATAATGGGAATTGAAATAATGACCAAAATATGTAATGAAATTTGGAACACTGCAAACTGGCCATATGATTGGTGCAAGCTTACTTTTATCCCTATTCACAAAAAACGATCACCAACTGACTGTAACAATTGTCGATAGCTGGTTCAGGATTTTTATTTTTATGGAAGTAAGTGACAAATTTGAATATAACTTTATTCTTACAATAACAACGTGAACATGACAATCAACGTAAATCGTCTCCTTTTTTACATCCTTCAATTTCTCTTGATAAGCATGCATGAGTGAGTGGACTGTGAACTCTCTTACAATGTTGCCGTTGTGATATTTATATTACAATAATACAACAATATTCATGTTTTTGAAGCGCAGCGACAACAACTACTGTACGTTAGCTCTAATTTCCCACGCAAGCAAAGTTCTTCTTACCATCATTAACGACAGATTAAAATCGAATCTCATACCACAGATCCTTCAATACCAACAATGCGGATTTGTCCCGGAAAAGGGCACACGAGAGCATATCCTTAACATCAGACAGATAGTAGAGAAATCTAGAGAATTTAATATAGAAACATATTTATGCCTCGTGTACTACTCCAAGGTTTTCGACAACGTTTAGTGGCAAAAAATGTGCCGCATACTGAAAGAAATGGGTACTCCAGATCCTGTAATACACACACTAAAACAAACTTAAGGCCGGTGTTCGTCAGGGATGTATTATCCCCCCCCCCACACTGTTCAATATATATATATATATATATATATATATATATATATATGTTATATACGAAAAAACGCTTATGTTTAAGTAATGTTACGCAATGTCAAACATCAGATTACGATTTCCGTATTTTCATGAGAACGATGCTACGTTGCGTTTTTATAAAATAAACACATTAAGTAACACAAATATTATGTTACAGAAAAATAATGATTTCTGCACTTTCATGGGAGCGACGCTACATTCTCCATGAAAATAAACGCTGACGTTGATTTAACAAATTCTATAAATTCTTTGACTTTATGTAAAATAGTTAGTTACAATTATAATTTCAACCTATTACTTCTTTTTTATACAACATAAAACTGTGTAACTCAATAAAAATTGTTTTTAAAAAGTTTAACGTGAATTTGTGAATATAACAGTGGCGCAGTCAGTAGGATTCCTAAACACATTTAGAACAAGGATTGCCTAACTAATTGTGGTGGTTCCTGAACCTTTAAGGAATTTTCAAGTACCAGCTCCAGATCTTCAAGAAGCAGACGGTCTCTCCGGCACCAGGAACACGCAAACTGCTAACCAGGTGTAGCAAAGCTCACGGATAAAGATTTCAGCTGCCAAGGAAGGAATGAAAATATTTACGTAAGAATCATCTCGTTTTATTTTTATTTAATATTTTGCAATTTATTTTTTATTTTTACCAAGTTCTATTGTCATAATTTACTTTTATTTTGAATACAATCATTTTAATATAAATCAAAATGCCTGAAACACGTAGTGCAACAAACAATAATGCCAATGCTAATACTCCAGTTGCTCAAACCGATCAAGCGTCAAATCTTGAACCTTACAGATTATCCGAAATATTTTCAATAATTCCGGAATATGACGGTAATCAAATTTTCTTAAATACTTTTATGAATGCTTGTAAAACAGCTTACAGAATGGCCGGCAACGACCAAAAAGTACTTTTAACTCTTCATATTAAAAACAAACTTAAAGGAAGAGCCGCTGAATTAGTTAATTCACGCGACCCTTCAAATTGGGAAGAAATTAAAACTTTATTACTCACTTTGGAGATACTCGCGACTTAAATTCATTGATTCAAGATCTTCAAAGAATGAAACAACTACCAAACGAATCGCCTTTAATTTTTGTTTCGAGATTACAAACTCTGGAAGCAAAAATGTATTCAGCTATAAGTAAACAACAGCATTTAACAATAGATCAAAAAGTAGCACAAACACGTCTTATAGAATCATTAACTTTAAATACTTTATTAACCGGTCTAGATCCAAAAATCGGTCAAATTGTTAGAGCTAGTAATCCAATAAGTGTTTTATCAGCTATTTCACGAATCAGAAGAGAACTTCAATTAACTTACTATGAAAACCACAAACCTCAGACTAATCGTAATACAAATAATATACCTACTCGTAGATTTAGCCAAAATTCACCAAAACAATGTAATTTTTGTCACAGAATAGGACATACTATAAATGAGTGTCTCACACGTCAAAGACAATCTCAAAATTTAGCTCAGGGTTCCTTTAGACCAAATCAAACTCCTAATTCACATAACCAAATAGGCCAAAATTTTCAACAAAGGCCACAATTTCAAAATAACCAACAAAATCAAAATCGCCCATCTGTAATTAGACCAAATCCAAGTTTTAGACCTCAAGGACCACCGGCAAATCGACCCAACACAAATTTTAATCAACAAAGAACTTTTCATTTCAATCGAAATCGCGATTTTAACAAACACTCTCATAACAGTTATGACTATTATACAGATGATAGTCAAAATTATTATGAAAATCAAGAACAATACTCCGATAATTCACTTGATTATCAAGAATATTACCAAGAAATTCCACACAGAGTATTCATTTGTAATTTAGATATTGATTTTGATGGATTATTAGGCATGGATTTTTTAGAACATTATAATTGTATAGTTGATCTAAAAAATAAACAACTTATTACTGATTTCAAAATTGTACCATTATTTAAAGTAACAGATAATGAAACTACCAATATTTCAATCGAAAACCAATTTCCACAAATTTACAAAAATACAATTTCCATTGAACCTAGGACTGAACAAATATTTAAACTAAAATGCGATTTAGTTAATACTGATGCTATACTGGTAGGTCAAGAAGTAGAGAAAGTTAAACTACCAAACGCATTAGTTAAAATAAATGAAAAAGGAGAATTTTTTGTTTCAGTATTAAATGTTAATTGTATACCTAAAACTGTAACATTTTCAAAACTTAACTTAGAACCATATGAAATGAATACTGTAAATAATATTCAACTAACTACCCAAGAAATGTGCACCGATAGAACATCGGAATTAAAAAATCAACTAAGACTTGATCATCTTAATGAAGAAGAACGAGACTTAATTTCCCAACTTTGTCATGATTTTTCTGACATTTTTTATTCAGAAGGAGACATACTTACTTTCACCAACGAAATAAAACATTCCATAGATACGCAAAATTCTAAGCCCACTTATGTAAAATCATATCGCTATCCCCAAATTCATAAACAAGAGGTGAAAGATCAGATCAATAAAATGCTTTCACAAAACATTATACAGCCCAGCAATTCTCCATGGTCGTTTCCCGTGTGGTTGCGCCCAAGAAGCTCGACGCATCAGGTAAACAAAAATGGCGTGTTGTCGTAGACTACAGAAAACTGAATGAGGTTACTGTAGACGACAAATACCCGTTACCAAACATTGGAGATTTATTGGACCAGCTTGGTAAGTGTCAATATTTCACGACACTAGATCTTACATCAGGCTTTCATCAAATTGAAATAATGCCCGAAGATATACCAAAGACCGCCTTCACAGTTGAAAACGGACATTTCGAATTCCTCAGAATGCCGTACGGTCTAAAAAATGCAACTTCAACATTCCAGAGGGTCATGGACAATGTCCTTGCTGGAATTCAAAACGAGCGATGTCTTGTCTATATGGACGACATCATCGTCTATTCACCGACAATTCAAGAACACATTACCCGCTTAACAGAAGTATTCAAGAGACTTCAAAAAGCTAACTTAAAACTTCAGCCAGACAAGTGCGAATTCTTGAGAAAAGAAGTCGCCTACCTTGGACATTTAATCACGGAAGATGGCGTTAAGCCATTTCCGGCAAAAATTGAATGCGTCCAAAAATTCCCTCAACCTACGAACCAAAAGGAAATAAAATCCTTTTTGGGACTCGCTGGTTACTACAGAAGATTTATACCGAACTAAAATTTCCAAACCAATGACAAAACTTTTACAAAAGGATGTCCCATTTAATTTTGACTCCGAATGTCAAAAGTCATTCCAAGAATTAAAAAATGCTCTTACTTCTACTCCGATATTGATATTCCCAAACTTTGAAGAACGATTTCTTTCAACTACCGATGCTAGCGTATTTGCAATCGGTGCAGTTTTGTCACAAGGCCCAATAGGTAAGGATTTACCGATAGCCTATGCGTCCAGGACATTGTGCAAAGCAGAAACCAAATACTCTACGATAGAGAGAGAACTTTTGGCAATTGTGTGGGCAGTTAAACACTTTAGACCCTATTTATATGGCCGAAAATTTACCCTTATAACCGACCACCGTCCACTTACTTGGTTATTCTCTATAAAAGACCCCGGTAGTCGTCTAGCACGATGGCGCCTCAAATTAGAGGAATACGACTATCAAATTGAATTCAAATCCGGCAAATCCAATAAAAATGCCGATGCCCTTTCTCGAATAAAAATTAACCACATAAATGACTTTGATTCATTTCGTTCAAAATTAGGAAACTTTAAATATTTACCTTACCCAATTTATCCCGCTCTTGAAGATGCAGGGCCATCCCAACAAACTGAAAATAAACCTGAAATTGACTGGGATGTCGCTGCAGAAGAATTTTTGTCTTTTGAGGAACTTTATAAAACAAAATCACTGATTGACTATTCTAAAATAGAATATTCCAATAATCATCTACTAGACAAACAGAATTAAAACATTTTAACCTTTTTTCAACAAAACAATTTACAAGATTTTCATGAAAAAATAATTGAGGATATATTTGAGGAAAACCCCGACTTTTCTTATGCAAAAATTAATGTACTTAGCAGTAAAACTGTCAAAAATAGAAAATACCTTATTATTGCTATACCATGGGATCCAGACAGTATTAGTGAATACTTATTTGCTGCAATTTACAGAAATCGAGATTTATTTAAACCTTCAGAAAAATATTTTATCGAAAATAATCCTGACCTACCAATACTAGAAACACTATCATTTCTACTTTCGGAAGTTGACGTAAAATTCACTATTTGTCAAAATATTACTAAAGAGCCAGAACAAAATCAAATACCTATCATCTTAGATCAATTCCATAATGGCAAAAGCCACCTTCACCGCGGAATTAATGAAACTATTAGGCGCTTGAAGATAAAAGTGCCAAATCCGTTGTCACTTCATTATTAGCTTATTTTCAGCATTTGGGTGCACCACTTCGCATTCATTGCGATGCCGGTCGCGAATTCAATAATGCGTTAATGAAAGACCTTTGTAATATGTTCGATATTAAGTTAACATATTCAAGTGTCGGTCATCCGCAAAGTAACGGATCTCTAGAAAGATTACATGCTACTCTGTTAGAAATGATTCGATTACATTTAGCAGACCACCCCAATGAACACCCCTTCAGTATTTTACCATTTGCTATTATCGCTTATAATAACTCTATAAACAAAACACACGGATTCACACCATACGAACTTGTATTTGGACACACGTCCAGTAGACCTCCCGAAAAATTATACAATGAACAAGAATTAATTACTAAATATATTAGAGATCTAAATAACCGCATATTCTATTATTATAAAATAGCGAGAGAAAAAACCATAAAGCAAAAAGAAAAAGCTAAAGACCGATTTGACAAACATGTCTCCGAAAACAAACCAAATTATGAAGTAGGTGACAAAGTTTACGTAAAAGAAACTCAAATAAAAAACAAGTTAGAAAATAAGTTTAATGGCCCTTTTGAAATACTAGAGATACACAGAAATTCCGCAACAGTATTAAATTTAGAAACAAATAACAAATCAAAAATAAATTTCGATCTTATGAAACCCTATGTTGAAAATTAACTTATTTTCAGGTTTCTGCTGCTGATCGGAACAGCAACATGTCAATATAAAATCGAACCCATAAACAATACAGTTGGAATCTACTACCACGACGAAACCAAAATAATGGTTTCGAACGACGAATGGACTTTATTAGTGCATAAAAATATATCAGCTTGTAAACAAACTTTTGAAAGAAATAATAGAATTCTTGACACAATTCAAAATACCTTTACTTCAAACTACTCCAGTATGAAGTCCTTCCGATCCGAAGTAAAATCACATTTGGCATTATTGCAACAAATTACAAAATCTATTGGCGATAAATTTAGTGAAATATCTTTCGATGTTAAAAGACAAAAACGAGGGTTAATTAATGGTATTGGCACCATATTTAAATCAATAACCGGAAATCTCGATGCGTCTGACGGTGAATATTATATGGACTGCATTAATAAATTAAAAACTGATCAAAACCAGATAGAAAACTTATTAAAAAATCAAATGTCAATCACAAGCTCAGTCATAACAAATCTCAACAGTACTATAGGACAATTAAAATTAAATGAGAAAATATTTAACTCAGATATAGAAGAAATTGAAACCACCATTCGACAATCAATAAACGAAATTGCGATTATCGAAGCCAAATTAAATTTCTTTGAAATTTGCGAACAACTAATGGAGAGTTATTCGTATCTTGAAAATACTATTAATGATATTCTAAACTCTATCACTTTTGCACAGCTTCAAATAATTCATACTTCTATTATTGAACCAGAAAATTTGATCACTGCTCTTAAGAAAATATCAGAAAATACAGTAAGAAAAGGTTTACCGCTACCAATAAAATATTCTGAAATTTCACAGTATTTGGAAATAATCGATCTCGAAGCATATCAAACAAATTCAGATCTTGTTTTCGTTCTTAAAATACCTTTGATTGAACCACAAGTATTTACTTTATTCCACCTATACCCAATACCTATTTATGATAATAGAACTGGATTTCACCACATTTTATCATTTTCACAAAAATATTTAGCGCGAGATGATGATTCTTTATCCTACATTCCAATCCACGATTTACAAAAGTGTAAACAGTTATCTACGCATCAAAAGTTGTGTCGCGATGTTTACGCGTACCCTATAGACGATAACGCGATATGTGAAGCCCGTTTGTTAAGACAATATAGGGTAAGGTCGGGTATATCGTACCAATATTTAGTTTTTCAAACGCTCTGATTAAGTTTCAAAATATTTATTAAAAATGAAAATCAGACAAATAAGAACACACATTTCCTTATCGGTTAAACATGTTTATACCTGCATTGAAAAGGAAATATTATTAAAAAAACTGAAAAATATGAAATGCTGCAAACAGTACGATTTACCAAACTCGTCGGATAAATCGTACCGGTGGTTTGTAAATCGTACCGATAACTTTTTAAATGCAATTTTCACATTTGTATTTTTTCAGTTTCTTGCCACTTCCTGCACAGGACGTATGAGCCCATTTTTTACACTTTAAGCATTGAACCATATCTTCAACTATGTTTTCTTCACAAACGTGACAAAACCAATCGTTTGGGTTAACACATATTTCGATATTGTTGTTTTCTTGTACAGGTTCTATTGATTGAGGGGCGATGACGCTTGAACTACGAGACTGCTTCGTTGCATTTGAAGAAGTTGATGGCTTACAGATTTTTCTTTTCACTTGCTTTGCTTTGTTTCTCCGTTGCGATTGTTGATTTTCCAAGTCGTCTTTGTATGGTGTACTGCTCAATATGACAGCCGGTTGGGACAACTTCCTTTTATTTTCATTGTTCAATTGCTCGGGCAATGGATAAATTTCGTCGATAGGAACATAAAGATCATGTTTGTTACTTTGGGATAATTGACTTTCGTTTACTGACATGCTCTTTCTATCATTTTCAGTATTTTTTACTCTCATTTGGTTTTGGATATCAGCAGCTTGGATAGAATTTTCTGACACATCATTGTTGTTTGATTCTTTCTCTAGTAAAATACTAGCAGCAACAAAGTCGGTTTCTGCGAAAACTGTCCGATCAACAGGCCAGATCCCAGATTTTTTGAAACCATTAGCAATAGTGCTTATGGTAGCAGTTTTTGCAAAAGCATCAGACAAAAGTACAGTCATGTTATACTGAGAAACGGTACTACCCGGATTTGTTCTCAGAAAGGTTTCAACTGCCTGGGAGAAGTAGGTTTCCATAGGCTTGAAGAAACTTACATCCAAGGGCTGTAAACGGTGTGTTGTGTGTCCGGGGAGCTGTAAGAGCACGACACCATGTTGTCTAGCCAGAATAAGCGCATCTAAATTTTTTGAATGGGTCGTATGTCCATCGAGCAACAGAAGCATTTTATTTTCTGGACTGGGTTTCACGTGTTTAATGAAGTGTTCCAACCATGTAACAAAGAGTTCGGTATTTAGGTATGTAACCAGTGTCAGAGATAGTAACAATAGCTCCAGGGGAAGCACCGATTGCAAGTTCAGGAGCCATACGTTTCCGCTTAAAAATGATCATGGGGGGAATACACTGACCTGCAGCACTAGCGCAGCAAACTATGGTAGTGTTTACCCCTCTCTCACCACTTGATATTCCACCAACTTGATGTTTACCTCTTTTTGCAATTATTTTCTGATTTTTCTTTTGCACCGTTGAGAATCCACTTTCATCGACGTTAAATATGGTGAGTGCCGTAAAACCATTTTCGTCGACGCACTTTTCCAATATGTTGAAGAATTCATAAACGTTTTGCTTATTGAATCCTGAGGCCCTAGCCATTGATATTTTTTCGGGTTGTCTAAGTGATAAAAAATCATGTCGCTTCATGAATGAATAATACCAGGCTTTGCCTGCCATTTGCTTATTCATATTAAAATTGTGTGGAATATTATTTCGCACAGCTATTTGGAATGCAAGGCGACGAACATCGCTTATGGTGACACCAAAAAATCTTTCCTCTAACTTTAAGATGTGATTTGCCAGTTCCTTTTCTATGTCAGCAGTGAAGACAGTTAGTCGACCCATTGATTGAACTTTTTCATTGGCTTTTTTATTCAAACAATGCAAATGCCTTCTAAAAGTGGGTTTGGCAATGTTGTACCTCCTACAACACTCGTTAAAACCACACTGCTTTTCTTTGTAAGCTGTTAGGGCACGTTCCATATCATCTGGGGTCCATCCGCAATATTTTCGTTTTTGTTTGGTTTTCGGATTATTCATTTTTCCTGTAATAAAATACCTAACATAAATTATAAAAGCCATATCTGAAAATACTTGGTAGTTAGCTATCTAGTATTTTCGTATAAAAATTTTCATTAGTCGGGAAAATCGTACCGGTACGATTTATCCAACAGACATGGGTACGATTTACCAAACTCTCGCATTTTAATATTTTTTATTTGAATTGAGCCCTAAACTTTAAATTTCCAAACATAAAACTGTTTCAACTACTAAATAAACTCTTATGGTGTAATACAGTAACGTTCCCAACATTTTTTTACTTACCAAATTCAAGAAAATCACTTATAAATTGACTCGCAAAATAACAACGACAATGACACATTTCACATAACCTCTTTCTGACGTTTAACAATAGACGACAGGTGAACGGGTGTTTATGACTTCAGGTTTAATGTAACAAACTTTTAGTTCCCGTTGACAGATGTCGACTTCGGTTTTCTGCTTCGAGTAAAACAGTGGTGGTACGATTTACCCGGCGGTACGATATACCCAACTTTACCCTAAGACATTTCCTGCGAATTGTAAAAGTGCGGTAGTCAACGGACAAGGTTATAATGTGCAAAAACTCGAAGAAAACGTGTGGCTAGTGTCGATTGCCGAACCGGTACACGTGACCATAAGTCTTCCAGACACAAAAACGAAAACATTAACCGTAAATGAAAATTCTATTTTACAGCTATACTCAGGATGCTCCGCTTTTGTTGGCATTACTAAAATACAAGCTAGTACCAGAAAAACTATAAACATTCCTCATGTACTTCATCCCGTAATGGTTGATTACAACTGTTGCCTAGACCACTAGATCTTAATAACATTAACTTGAATGATCTGCAAGTGACAAAACACAAACTGGACCAATACTCAAAAAGTTTGGATGAACTCATAAACAAACCATTTGTTGAGAAAAATATTTCGTGGTTCACATATACTACGATCTCACTCATCGTTGCCTTGATCGTCCTCTACACCTGTTATAAGTGTAGAAATATTAAATTCAACAAATCGCCAGGAAAGCCTGTTCCGGACCAACCAAATGATGTTTTTATCAAAATTCATAACATTCTGCCAAAAAGAAGACCCAAACTTGACACCGAAGCCTCTGAGGAAGTGGAAATCGAAAATTGACAATTTGATGGTTTAATGTATACCTTTATATTTTTATTTTTGTATTTTGCGTATTTTCCTTTTAATCTTGAAATCTCTGTATATATTGTATTGTCTATTTTATATTTTATGTATTTTGGTTTTTATTCTCAAAATTGTTGTTTATTAAACAACAATTTTAATTAAGGGGGGAGTTGTTATATACGAAAAAACGCTTATGTTTAAGTAATGTTACGCAATGTCAAACATCAGATTACGATTTCCGTATTTTCATGAGAACGATGCTACGTTGCGTTTTTATAAAATAAACACATTAAGTAACACAAATATTATGTTACAGAAAAATAATGATTTCTGCACTTTCATGGGAGCGACGCTACATCGAATTCTCCATGAAAATAAACGCTGACGTTGATTTAACAAATTCTATAAATTCTTTGACTTTATGTAAAATAGTTAGTTACAATTATAATTTCAACCTATTACTTCTTTTTTATACAACATAAAACTGTGTAACTCAATAAAAATTGTTTTTAAAAAGTTTAACGTGAATTTGTGAATATAACATATATATATATATATATATATATATATATATATATATATATATATATATATAGCGTACACATTATGCGCATTATCTTTGATGAATGGCAGGGAGGAATAACAATCGAAGGACAGGTAGTGACGTACAGTTAAACGTCCTAACTATAGCTGGTCAGAAGTACCGGCCTCGAGAAGCGCACGTGCGATTCGTATATTCTAGTATCCTTATTTCAACTGTAATAATCTACGCTGACTTTAGATCGTCTGTCTGACCATGCCTCTCTCTAGCACACTGATAATGCTATGTGCCTCTTACAGTTTCCCGTTGACTATGAAGCGATTACTGTTTTACGTTACAATTAAATGAGGAATGATTTCTGTTATTATTAGAAATGAATATTGTATGGGCACTTCAATTTTCAACGTGAAGCTTGAAAATGACGAGAAGGGATAAATAAAAATATCAGGAGCGTACGAATTACAGGTGGGAGGAGAGATGCTTACACTAATCGTTCAGAATTGAATATTTATAATATGTACAGTATTTAATTATAGAGTTGCAATAATAAATCATTTCAAAAAGTAGCATATTCAATGTCACTATCATTGATATTATAACCATTAAAATTATTAGATTTTCAACCTATTTTTAGAATCTTTATAATGTAACAACAAAAAAATTTATATCTCTTTTGTAAATAAACATACAAAGCTGAATCTTTGACTGAAGGATAGAGAATTTTTTGTTCAATATAAAGGGGTGAACAAATTGCCATTTTCAAATGTTACAATAAACAAATTTTCTATGAATTACCCTGATAATACCATTTTACAATTCGAACTCTTTGGTGTATCTGCTGACTTCTCATTTTAAGATTTACAAATATTTATCATTCAAAAACAAACTCGGTCTGTAGGTCACTTGTCATTGATACGCTCCTAATGAAACGATTTCCTAGAGAACCGTAATTAGTCTATTTTCATTTATCCCCTCTCTTCATTTTCAGTCTACATGTTAAAATTGCTACTGCCCACAAAATATTCCCTATTGAAAACAAAAGAATTCAATCCCCATTTATTCTAACGTAAAACGATAATCGCCTCATAGTCAAAGAGAAAAAGAGAAAATGCATAAGGCACATGACGTTATCAGTGTGTTAGAGAGAGGCATGGAGAAATAGACAATCCAAGTCTTAACGTAGACCATTCCAGTTATAATACGAATATTAGCATACAATACATCTTTCGTATATTATGATATTCTGTTAAAGAAAATAGGTGATACATTGAATATACTTGATTTTTCCTAACACATTGCCATTTATGGCCTCTATGTTAAATTCCATTTTACACCAGAAAATATTCCTAGTACTGTTTACAATCAATAGTATCACAAGACATATATCTGAAGCTCCAAAGCAGCATTTTTAGAAAAAGTTTCCCCGTGAAAACAGACATCTTTGAACAAGATTCAAATTTGGTACAATCAGGATTGGTTTTTGTCATAGATCAGTAGTCGCCAATCTGTCGATCGCAAGCTACCGGTAGCTCGCTGAGGCATTTCTGGTAGCTCTCAAAACGATTTTAATTTAAAAAATACAAACTGCAAAAATCAGAGAAGCTTCCGAAAATTCCACAAAAAAATCTAATTGTCATAATATTAAACATAAACAGCGGCAACGTTGCGGTGAGCGATCTGCCGCTGACGCCATCAAGCTAGAATCGGCTAGGGCCGACCAGCCAGACCAGCGCGTTAGTGTTCGAGAACGATCAGGATTGCTTTGAACGGGGTAAATACGCACGGCGCGGCGACATTGCGCTTAGTTTAAAATTGAACGCGTAACCAACGTCCAGCGGTTGGGTTAGTAGAGAACAACAAAAAATAATATTATGGCAAGCAGTTGTAAGAAGGTAAAGACATACCACTTTCATTCGGAATGAGAAGAGCAATACTTTTTCACAGAAGTTGAAGATAAAAATATGTGTTTGTTATGTAATACTTCGGTCTCCGTTGCTAAAAAAGGAAATATAGAGAGACATCATAAAACTGTACATTCTAATTTTGAAAAATCATTCCCACTACATTCTGCCGCTAGAAAGGAGAAACTGAAACAGTTTATAAAGCAGTTAATTGGACAACAATGAATATTTTTAAGAACAGTCGACTAAAATAAGGCTGCAACTGAAGCATCGTACCGTGTGTCCCAGATAATTGCACAAAAAAAGAAACCGGATGAAGACGGGGAAATGATAAAACAGGCGTTTTTAGAAGCTGCTGATTCGTTATTTGCCAACTTTAGAAATAAAGACGAGATAGTTTCAGCTATAAAATCTATGCAACTTTCTGCGAATACAGTGATGAGACGTGTGGAAGTAATGAGCAATGATATTTTTTTACAGTTAAGAACTGACTCAGATAACTGTGCTCATTTTTCACTTCAACTGGATGAATGAACAGATGTCGTTGACACTGTTCGTCAGGATGGTTTTTAGTGATTTTACGATTAAAGAAGATCTTTTGAAGTTTATTCCATTGAAAGGACACACTACTGGACAGGAGTTGTTTTCTCATATGAGAAATATTATTTCTTCCGAGAAAATTCCAATATCGAAAATGGTAGGCTTGACAACCGATGGCGCTCCAGCTATGGTGGCGTTATGTCGTAAAGATGAAACTATCCCGCAATTTCTCTGTTACCACTGCATTATCCATCAGCAAGCATTATGTGGAAATGTCCTGAAACTAAACAACGTTATGAAACTGGTGGTTAAAATAGTGAACAAGATTAGAGCTCAAGCGTTACAAAGAAGATTATTCAAAAGCTTGGCCGATGAGGTTGACTGTCAATACGAGGACCTACTCCTTCACTCTGAAGTCCGATGGTTTAGTAGAGGACGGGTGCTGAAACGTTTTAATGATGTCCTATCTGGCATAGTTCAATTTTTCAAACAACACGATGAACCGACTCCGGAACTAGAAAATTCAATCTGGCTTAGAGATTTTGGTTTTCTCGTGGACATTACAGAGAAATTAAGCGAACTTAATTTGCAGCTTCAGGGGAGAGACAAAGAACTAGCTGGAGTTTTGGGAACAAAACCTAATTAACAGCGATGCCAAGCATTTTCCCATTCTTTCAGAAAAAATATCTCAAAATCCATTGGAGCCCTATGACAACAAATATCATGTAGAAATAGTTTCTACCCTGAAGAATAACTTCAAAAATCGTTTCAAGAATTTCAACGAAATGGCTTTAGTAGCGCAGTTTGTTGTTTCACCCTTTATGGAAATTGATATCCAACAGTTTGCAACTTGTGTTATGCAGAACTTTGGCGAAGACGTCGCTGCAACAGAAATGGAAGTAATTGAATTTCAAAATGATTTAGCCTTAGAACCGTTAGTCTCAAGTACCAAATGTATCTGGCCTATTGTAAGTAAAGACAAATATTCAGTTCTATGCCGTGTTGCCTTGAAAGTGAAAGCATTATTCAGTTCAACCTATTTGTGTGAATCTTCTTTTTCCAATATGAAGTTTATTAAGAACAAATATCGCAATCGACTTACAGATGAACATTTGGATAATTGTATTCGAATGGCTGTATCAAATTATACTGCAAACATTAAAAAAATTATCGATGAGTCTGAGTGTCAGCCTTCTCATTGAACGTGCTTTTCTATTTTTCAATGTTTATGTTCATGATAGTGCGTTACTTTTTTGATGTTATTATTAACTATTTTTAAATCTTACGTGACATGCCGTTGTGGCTGGATAAAAGTTTGTGTTGATTTTTCATACACTTTCGTTTGGTAGATAGGAATGTATCTATGAACAAGTACGTACTAGTAATATTAGTTATTTTGTTATTAGTTTATTATTAGTACCTATTGTATTATGTATTACCAGTTAAATAGTAAAATAAAAACATATAATGATAAATTAACTGTGGATTATTTCATTTACGTTGCGTTACGTGGCTTCCGTGTGGGTAGCTCGCTGTTTATTCCAAAATTAACAAAGTAGCTCAAGACATTGAGAGGTTGGCGACCACTGTCATAGATAATGCGTCTTATCATAGCCATCGTTCACTTAAATCGTACGTAATATTGAAATATAGGATAAAATAGATCTCCAGTTTCTATACAATTTTGAACTGATTCAAATTATTTTTGTCCCCAGTAAATTTGTTGTAATTTATGACTCAATATTGTTGATTAGAGGATATACCGATAATATAAAGATCGTGACGAAAAATCGATATGTATAATTTCAATCGACTTGTTTTTGGAAATAACAAATATTCAGTGTTTTTAATAGAATCACAAACTAATCATTTGAAGTATTACATAATAATGTAAATGTTAACCCACTTTTTTCCTCATAAAAATAAAAGCTAAATATTTTAGGCTCTGGAAATTTTTAATAGCACAATAAAACTCTTGAATTCAACACATTTGTCGAAGGTTGTAAATTTATTTACAGTATGTCTCCAAAAGTTGGTAAAATGATAGGAAACTATTATTATTAATGTTCTTTATAAGAAATTGTTTCATTCGTACACAAGTTTAGCCAAAATGAATGAATTTGGTACAAAAACGAACGAGTAGAAAAAAATGGGAGAATTTTAAGAACAAGTAATAGAAAATGTCTTACCAAATCCAAAACTTAATCTAATAACATCGTTTTCCACATCAAAATTTCGATCCAGATCGATCCCCAATAAGAAGCTCTTTCCTCTTCTAAGAACAGGTGTTGGAGCTTCAGCTTTGACTATTTCATATTCATATGTGTGATGCTTTTTACCATTATCTTGGCAAAAAAAATTAACGCCAGTTACAGTTATAGGCTCCATGTTACTAAAAAAATACAGATGAGATATACATGAAAAATTAAAATATTATTAAAATTAATATTAAACGGAATCAATAATTATATGACATATTATACGATGTTTTATTTTTTCATGGAACGTGATAATTTGACAATATTGTTCGGACAAGATATAGTCTCGTGAAGATAAATCAAAATTATATTATAACAACATATCAAGAAACCTACTGTTTTATTTTTTGTTGATCAACGAGACATGTCCTCTTGTAAACAAATCTCTAATCAAAATCCATCTTAATTAGTTTGTGAGGAAATGAATTATTTCCTATAAATCAAAAGTCTCACTGATGGTCTGAAATTGAGACCGGAATGAAAAAAAATACAGTACCTCATACACAGAAAGTGACGATTAACTGGTGTCGATGGATATATTTATAAATATAATATATAACTGATAACGTGGAATTCATCTGTTTTAAATTGAAGGCGATAATTTTGGAACAATATTGTCTGCAAACGCAAATAAACAAACTAATGAATATTTGTATTTGATTATAAATCGAAAAAGGGCATAAGATTCAACGAACACTATTGTGTACGTAAACTGATCAAATTTGCGCACTGTTTTTCCAATTATGTATTTGTACTCAAATAAAAATCAAATTCGGATACTATTACTATATTTACACAGAATTATTACACTTATTATTAATTGTACAATGTTTCGTTACGGTTGCGAAAACTTGGTACGTAATACTAACTCATTTACAAATCGAGATACTTAAAGAAAGAATTACAAAATATTCTTGAGAATGTGTAGCTCAAATAGAGAAACTCACGAGATATACAGAAAGAGAGAAGCGTAAAATAATAAAATACAACTTGATCTTAACTCAAAGCTGGAGCTGAACCGAATTACTTGAAGAAACATTCACTACTGATGGTGAAAATGAACTCTCCTTGCAAGAAAGATTATATACCATCAATAAAATACGTGCAAATCTTACAACGCGATGCGATATTTGCTTTTTTAGATAAAATTATATTGCCTCAATAAACAGAGAACAGCTACGTAACTAATTGGCTATGGAATCTTCTATGAGAGAAAATGCGTCAGAGTATAATCCGAACGTGGCCAATAATCCTTGAATATTAGGATAGGACCTTTCAAGGGATCGCAGTCGTTCTCGTCGTGCGAACAATAGTTTTTAAAATACAAAAGAGGATTGTGAATCTGTCGCAGCACAGAGGCACAAGAATAAATAATATTTAAACCTGTGAATAAAGGTTGAAAATTCGATACAGAAGAGAGAATTTATCAGAGGAAAAAATATAGATCTAACTTATTACGTTTCCACCCAACCTATCTAATATGCGAGAAAAGTATTGGTTTACCCCAAAAAAACTTGGAATTTAAAAAAGAATTTGAGTTTTTTTAATTAATAATATTCAAGATATAATACTACCCCATAATTCTAAATTCATATCGTTCGATGTAACAAATCTATCCCCTAGTATACATTCTAAAGAAACTATAACTCTTGGTGATAACTTGCTCACATACAATAATGTTAATCCTATAATTCACTCTGATATCACTTTATTAGAAGTGTGTTTGAATCAAAATTATTATCATTTTAATGGGGAGGTTCACAGCAGTAAAGACGGTTTGATTATGGGCAACCCCCTCAGCCCCTTACTAGCAAAAATGTTCATGGATAATATAGAAAAAATAATTCATGATCACCCCCTTAGTAAAAAATGTATGTACTGGCACCGATATGTGGACGACATTCTAGCTAGCTTCATCGGTACAAATGGATAATTAGAGAGCTTCATTACTTATATAAACTCAATTCATATCAAATTTACCGTAGAGCTTGAACAAAATAAGTCTATAAACTTTTTAGACCTTACAATTTCAAATATAAATAATAAACATGATTTTTCCATATTTCATAAACCATCACACACAGATATTACAATTCATAATAGTTCAGTCATAAACTAGCAGCTTTGGATAGTATGATAGACAGACTCTTAACAGTCCCATTAAATATTAATAATTAAATCAAAGAATTAAATATCATAAAACAAATAGCAGTTAATAATAATTACGATACAAATTTGATTGACAATATCATAAATAAAAAGATAAACAGACTTTAGAACAAGTATTCCCTTCTGATATAAATAATAATAAACAATTTAGAAGCTTAACATACTTTGGAACACCATCCTTAAAAATTAAATCATTTTTAGAAATTTTAGACATGAATATTTCCTTTAAAACTGATTATAATTTATCCAAACCCATTAAAAATAATAAATATAAATCTTCAAAATTAAACAAATCAGGAGTTTATAAATTAAAATGTGGTAATGACAACTGTGATGAAATTTATATCGGTAGAACTTTTAGGAATTTTAAAACTTGAATTTCAGAACACAAACGTAGCTATGTCAACAAAAAATTAGATTCTAACTATTCAAATCATTTATTAGAAAACCAACACATTTTCGACCCAAAATTTTGAAATTCTCGATGTAGTCGGTAAATCCTTTAGTTTAAATTTATTAGAGGCCCTTCAGATTAACAAAAATAAATATTCAGGTAATCTTTTTAACGACCAAATAGATATCAATCACTCTCCTCTATTAAACCATTTTACCTAGAAGATAGCTTAGGAATGTTTGTAGTGAATGAATTTCCAGGTAATTTCTTTCAATATCTTTGTTACCATTTGTAAATAGAATTCTGTATTCATGCACTGTATATATTAAAACATTTTTATATTATACCTTCATTCGTTTTGACAAAGCTACTGTGTTAGTGAAACGCGTCAACAAGTTTAAATTGAACATTAGTTAAAATAAAGTTTTAAACAAGTTATATTGTTTTATTTCATCATTTAATTTCTACTTTGGTTTCATAAAATAAAATGAAAACTTAATTTCACCCATCGCTTTCTAGGGGGATATTTCATAAGGGGGTAGGATGACATATTGTTATAGGAAAGATTCATAATAATTTCATACAGACAACCACCTCCTGCATTTTTTGTATTAATTTAGAAGCACAGATTACTAGTGAATTTTCATAATATGTCAAAAAAACCAAAAAGCATTATAAATTATGCACATTTCAGTACAAATATTTAAATTATGTTAAGTAAATATATAGTTACAACAAAATTAAACCAGAATAAACAAATGCTTTACCTTTTCACTAAACGTTGAAACACAAGAAAAACAAAAAAGTATCCACTAGGTGCGTGTAAAATAATCTCTTATTCGTTACTGAATCCGCCGAACTTTTATCAAATAATTATATACAGAGAGCTGAATTTTATTAATAAATAATTCATTGGCGAATACCTATGGGACAAACAGAGGCGGATCTCATTTTATTTCAGAACAAGAATTATTTTTATTATTTTATTATGTATGAGAATACTGGGAAGAAATAAGAAAATTGAGTAAATAAAACCAAATGTTGACTGCGGATAACGGTAAAATGAAGAGAATTATAATAGAAATGGAAAATAGATTAGAACGACTGGAAAATGAAAAAGGAAAAATAATGTACTGTTGTGGGATCGTCTATAATTTTAGAATTTCACGTCTTGATTCGTAACACACTACTCAAAATGATGTGATATTATTTTTTATTCAAGAAGAGTACAATAAACGTCAGAAAAGTAATAAAAATGTGTTCTGTTATAACAAATCTAAAACAAAGTAAGTAGGTTACATAAAATAGAACTAACAAAATTAGGTTAGAGAATCTTCTTTTTCTTGTCGTGTCGCAGGAGTCTTGGTTCCTCTGTTATAAGTGTCAACCTTTGGTAACTTTGAAGTATTTGACACTAACATGTACTATACAGAAGAACTCAGAATCATAATGGAAAACTTTCTGGATAGAGAATTACATATGAAGACAGCAGAAGAAAGCGCAGGGATGTTAAGAGAGAGAGAGAACAACCCTAGTAAGGCTGGCAAACCAAGAGGAGAAAAAAAAGGAATGATGAACAAACAAAAATTCAGATTTATAAAAGAAGAAAGACTGTCCATGCAGGATGATCTGTCGCTGAATGATCGACAAATACAAAAAAATCCGAATGAAGGATAAAGAAGAGAAGAACAAGGGGAATAGGCTAAAAATTGGATATACATAGAATCACAGGAATAGAGAAAAGACAATAAAATAGTAATAGGTGACGCCAACGCAAAAATCGGTAATGACGGTATGTATATACCAGTAATTAGAAATAACAGCAAACACGGCGAAACTAATGGTTATGGAAAAAGACTGATTAATTTTGCCACGGATATGGGGCTCGTTATTGCCAACACAAAAAGAAATTCACGAAGGAAATTGGATAGCGCCAAATAGGAAGTACTCCAATCAAATTGATCATGTTCTGATAAAAAACAATCAATGAAAAGAGTAGAAAACGTGAAAATCTATAGTGGAGCAGATGCGACCACTTTTAGTAGTCCCCAAAATAATACAAAACAGTAAACAAAGAAAGGAGAAGCAAAAGTGCAGTCCAAAAAAAGGCTACAGGTGGAAAGGCTCTTAGATAACCAAACGCCAAAAAAAAATATAAAGAAAAATTGAAAAAAACCGTAGGATAAGAACAGAAACACAATGTAAACGACGACTGGAAATATTTAGAGGAAACTATAAAGCAGGTGGCAAGAAAAATAAAACAACTGAAAAGAAAAAAGGGAAAAAGAGAAGAATGGTTCGATGCAAAATGCAGAGAAGAAATTAAAAACAGAAGCCAAGCCAAACTGAATATGTTACAAACTGGTACATATTAAGACAAAATGCAGTGAGAAGAGCAATGAAGATACGTAGGGCGAAAAAAACGAAAAGGAATGCAAAACAAAATAGAATGCATAGAAGAAAATTTTGTGAACAAATGAATGAAGATCTTTGATCAACAAATAATATATAATAAAGGGAAAATTGGTCAGAAGACCATATGTATAGAAAACAAAAAAGGAGAAATAATAATAGATGAAAGCGAAATGATGGGAAGATAGGAATTATTGAAGAATTACTGAATGAGAATGAGCAATGAGAAGAGCTTACAATCCAAAATAGGAATAATGACAGGGAAATATCACCACAATCGAAGGAGGAAATCTGAAAAATAATACAGAGAAAAAAGAACGGCAAATCCCCTGGAGAAAACGAAATACAATCAGAGCTGATAAAATACGGCGGAGAAGCACTAAAGACGAAGATCTACCATTTGATATCGAATATATCGGAAAAAGAGACAATGCCAGAAGCGTGGGAAACAGCAATATTAGTACCAATTTACAAGGAAGGTGAAAAGGACGAATGCACAAACTATAGAGGGATCCCGCTACTGGATACAGTGTATAAAATAATGGCCAGACGCCAGAAGAAGAACTGAGTAAAATAATAAGATCCAAAAGAATAGGGTGGCTGGGATACGTAAAGAGAATGTCAGACTGCAAAACGCCAAAAAAATGATGGACATAGGACAAACGGGAACAAGAAAGAGAGGCAAAACAAAGAAAAGATGGACGTATTTGAAGACCTAAGAGAGAAAGGAATCCAATACTGGAAACAAAGACAAGTAATAAGAAATCACTTCCAAGCTATGGGCGTAATAAGGTATATAAGGTCAAATATACTCAAAAAACATTCATTAACGTCGTAAGTTTCGACTTATGAAGTCATCTTCTGGTTAATAAAATAATCTAAAATTATTGTTACATATATAACTTAATATTATGTTAATATTTATAAAATCAAATTACACAAGAAAACAATAGAAATGATCACCCATTTTTCATTATTTTTAGACATCACATGAAAGACTTATAAAAGATTTTCTAGACAGGTACATATTTATCACATATTGCTAGGATATTGAATTTAATACAAATTGGTTTCTCTATAGATTACTTGTTTTTTTTATCATAATGAATATTTTTCCTTTTTATATTTTTTTTAATGTTAAATTTTATAGTGCATGAGATCCGGGTAGAATTTTTACAAATTTGTATTTAAAACTATTTGCTTCACACAGATAAACAAGTTATTACTCTAATGCTTCACTAAGCTATAAAAAAATGATATTAAAAATTTAACTGACAGAGCAGTTAAGTTATCGCATCCTAAATTTAGAAAAGAATATTTAAACAAAATTCGCAAAATATTGTTAGAAAATAATTATCCGTTAACTTTTATTAATAAACATATTAAAAAGAGAGTTGATGCTATTTTTAATTCTAATCAACCAATAAATCAATAAGAAATATATGTGTCATTACCATATGTTCATGGTCTATCGGAAAAAATTGGTAAATGTGTGAAAAAACAAAAAAAAATTTCAGTGTCTCATAAGCTGAGAAACACAAACCAACAATTATTTTCAAGAATGAAACCAAAAATTCCTAAAAACAAGCAAACGCACACAGTCTATCAAATTCCATGCAATGACTGCAATTGCACCTATGTTGGTCGAAGTAAACAATAACTTCAAAAAAGAATTCAAGCACACAAATATTCAAAAACCAACGTCACTGCTTTATCAAATCACTGCAACTGAGGAGTAACTTGCGAAGACCCACATGCCCTCAGCTTCATCCGTTAACCACATCAATCTAAAACCTCCCTCAGGAATATCATGAGTTAGCTCATTTATCTCTTTTTGATAAACTCAACAATCTTTGCGCATCTATCGTTCCCTCCTATCTCGCAATATAATGAGGTGGTATAATAGATGGTGAAGGCGATGCTGCAGGTTTTCTGGCTTATTTTCCAAACTAGCTGTAAGTCAAAATTCAAATATCCAAATGATCACATCTTACCCGAGCTTATTCTCTGCGGATTCAAACAACCACCAAAACTATAACCAACACAAATTTTGAAGAAGAAATCGACTGAATCCACTAAATTGTCAAATTTTTAATTACAGTTGAGTTTTAGATTATTATTACAATATGAACAGCAACCTTAAAGTTTATTCAGCCCCTGTCCCCCATCATAGGAGTTCTAGCTACTTCTACAGCTCGCCTTCCAGTTCCAAAGTTCTAGCGAACTTCAGTATTTTGGAGATTTCAAGGAGGTTAGATCCTCTCTCTTTTTGTTTCCATTTCTCTGAAAAGTAGTTACCAAAATCTCAAGGAGAATTCTTGCTTCAATCAAGTTGTACATATTAAATGTAGCAGATAATTTATTGTTGTCTAATAATTTTGATAAAATTAAATTCAATTATTTCATACGATTTCTATTTTTTTTTCAATGTTTACCAAAGTTGTAGAATGTACAGTTCCTGGTTTATTGATACATCAAGTATATAAAAGAATTCAAGAGAAAACAACGATTAGTTCCGAGTAATCTAAGAAAGGTTATCGTTATTTTGATTCAATCATATGTTAATACAGTGCAGTCCTGATTGAAATATACAGAGGGACATATTTGATTCATGAAACCAGATAAATCAGTAGAAAATTTGTTTGTCTTGTATTAATTCTAATTTACTGTTCAGGTCAATTTTTGTCAATAGATTCTCTGGTTTCGTAAGAAATTTTGATGTGTAAAAAGAAAAATATTAGTTATTAGACAAGTTTCAGATTAGTGTTTTAAATGAAACTTACTGTTTCTAGTTAACTCCACAATATATTGAAAAAATGTCAAAAATTCTAAAAAATTGAGAATTGTTTCAGATTATAAACAAAAAAATTTATTATGCTTAAATCCGACTCTGTCTATGTTGCAATTTTAAATCGTTAAATATTATGTCTACCTAACCTGAATTCACTACCTTTTAGGAATCAGAAGTTTTTTACAGAATTACCACAAGTTAAATGCACACATTTCAAGAAACTCAGATGCATTTCTAAGAAAAATTGCGTTTAATGTAAAACCCATTGTAGGTACATACTCAAAGTGTGTAATATCCATTCCATGTTGGGTCATGAATTCCATCCATTTCCTTGAAAACAATGTCATTTTGCAAACGCTGCTAACGTGTGGGTAATTGTATTGAGTGTAATTTAAAATTCCATCAGCAGGGAGCAGGGATTAACATTGATAAACGTTATATACCCTATATTTAACTAGAAAAATTATATAAAAACTTACGGGAGCACGGCTAAAGGTCGATAAAAAACAATCTTGAAAT
The DNA here is from genome assembly GCA_963921935.1 of Galeruca laticollis. Lineage (NCBI taxonomy): Eukaryota > Metazoa > Arthropoda > Insecta > Coleoptera > Chrysomelidae > Galeruca > Galeruca laticollis. The sequence continues at coordinate 207,439,233 of OY998175.1, read as the reverse complement.
AACGTATTTCGTTTAAGATAATACGTTTTTTTAAATTAGATCTTATTCCAAAAATTAATTATTTTTACAATTTAAAAGTTGAGACTTAGTTGCACAATGAATCTCGAACTTAAATCTAGAACTACCTACATAATATACAGGGTGCGGCATTAGTGCGAGGAAGTCCAATTACTCACTTGTAGTGACAGATACGAAAAATTTTTATTTAGCTAAAAGTAAAGCCATATATAGGACCATATTATGAAAATATTTTCAAATATACGGGGCCACCCATATTGGCAGGATGAACCTAACTTATCTATTTTTATACGGAACACCCTGTATATGTCCGCATTTTTTTTTTCCTCTGTTTTCTTGTTTGTGCGATATGAGGTATTGCAATGTTATACGGGGTAATTTAAAAGATATAAGCACTTTTTTAGTAATTTCTTAGTAACATCAACACCCTGTACCATTGTATAGATTTGATATCAAGAAATCCATTTATGATTAAACGATTTTTGATATAGTTTACTATTCTCCAAAATTATTAACAAAGCGTGATATTCGTTCTCTATATACAGGATTGGTCATAAATCGGAATGATCATTTACTGGGTTTTCTTAAAAGGAACACCCTGTATTTTAGTATCGTAATGAAATGGTATTTTATGGCACTTTATTATTTCTTAAGCATTCCCTATACCTAGTTGCCCTAATTTGTGAATTATTGATGATACTTTCACCCAAACATTATTTGAAACAAATATTAGTTGAAATTTTAGTAGGTTGACGGTGGAAATATTCAACCAAAAATAATTTTCAAGAAAAAAAACACAAATTAATCTAGTCTGACGCATAATTGATTAATATTAGGTGAATTACCAAAATACATGAGTACTTAAGATTGTTGGTGTATAAAACATTACTAAAATCACACAATATTCTAGTTGACTATGAAAATAATAGGTTGTGGGTTATTGCATCACAAGCATAAGCATCATTATACAAAATACAAATTACTAATATTCCCAAACTAGATATCCAGTATCAAATAAATAGAAAAAGGGAATTAACGTTTAATATCGTTACCTAACAAAAATAACAAGAAAATCACTGAATTTATAATTGATGTTCAAAGTGACCTCCATCGACGTCGATACATAATTGCAAGCGAACTTCAAAGGAGCGACATTTGTTAACACGTTTTTGTTTAAGTTCATAAATTTATTTCTAATACTTACCTTTTTTAGTTGTAGGACGAGTTTTATACACATCATCTTTTATATCGCTCCAGAATAAAAATTCTAGATTGTTTAACTCTGGAGATAATGGTGACCACTTTTTAGGACCTCCCCTTCCAATCTATCTTCCAGGAAAATTATAACTTAGAGGCTGATTCTATTTCCAAAAATAAATAATTACACACATTTAATGAATTATCTGACTGTGTGTGAAAATGTGGTACGGATTAGAACTTGAGTAGTAGTGGAAATTATGTCTGTTTACAGTACCATTCCTATGAAAAGTAGCTTCATCTACAAATAAAACATATTCATGAAAAGATGCATCATTCTGAATTTATTCCTGCGCTCACCGACAAAATTCTACTCTTTTATTATCATCATCCTCTTTTAGCTCTTGATGCAATTCTCCCTACACTGCGACCACAAAATTATTTCTGGTTAAATATTTCCATCGTCAAACTAATAAAATTTCACCTAATCTTGATGATGATGACGAATTTTGGGAAGGTTCTTTAGGCAAGCTGAAATTGCGAAAAATTACAATTTCGTCAATTGGCGAATCCAGTCCTGGCGGTCATTTAGCGAATTAGCGGTTATTTCGCTACTGCCCAGCATGTAACATTTGCAAAAAAAATTCAAAAAAATATATTTTAGGCAACTTGAATTTTTTTTCATCTTTTAATTTATTATTTCTAGAATTCAAAAAAAAAGTCCCAGACGTTTTTGTCGGTTATTAAGCATTGCCTGACGACTTGAAAATTATTTTTTTTAAATTACCAAAAAATATTCTTTAGGCAATCCGAAATTTATACCACGTATTTATTAAGAAATTTCAATAATACCTGCAAATTGCCTGACGATTTTGCTGGTGATAAACAATTACCAGGCGTTAATAAAGTTTGTAAATAATCGCAATAAAAAGTCTTACGCGCATCCGTAAGTGCGACAAGGATAGCTATCGACGCATGCTGGCCGCTGCTGGGGCCCGAGCTCTTCGCGTTGTGATTGGCTATTGAGAAACCTCGTGTTTACAGCACTGCGTTTAAAACAGAAATATGTTATATTTTTTATATTTTTTTCGCTAAAATTTGACAATTGATTAAAAATTTGTAAATTATTAATTTCGTTCGCTGCCTAAATTATTTAATTAAAATCTAATTTATTTTAGTCTCGACAAGAAAAGAAAATTAAAAAAAAATATCTGGAATTAATTATTTATATTTAATACAATTTTGTATTTTTGGAGAAAAATATGCCTTATTTTTATATACGGAGCATAGTTTCCAACTTTTTCATAATCTCCTTATATTGTAATTTAAAATAACGATGATAAAACTCTAAAAAATTCTGAGCACTGATATAAAACAGTCCAAACTATATACACAAATATTTTCATGGTCATATATACACATACAAACATGCTACATTTTAAAAAAGAAATTATATTTTAATAAAATCTTTGAAAAAGGTACCAAAACACTAGATAATTTTTCACGAGGCTCCGAATGCTTGAACTGACAGTAATCTGTTATGAACACAGTGCCGAATGTAAACTGGAAACAGGAGGTTTCTCAATAGGCAATCACAGCGCGAGGAGCTCGGGCTCCGGCAGATGCCAGCATGCCTTGATAGCTAACCTTGTCGCACTTACGGATGCGCGTAAGACTTTTTGTTGCGATTATTTACAAACTTTATTAACGTGTGAAAATTGATTATAACCCGCAAAATCGTCAGGCAATTTACAGGTATTATTGAAATTACTTAATAAACACGTGGTATAAGTTTCAGATTGCATAAAGAATATTTTTGGTAATTTGAGTCATCTGGCAATCCTTAATAACCGACAAAAACGTCAGGGATTTTTTTTGGAATTCTAGAAATCATAAATTGAAAGATTAAAAAAAATTAAAGTTGCCAAAAATATATTGTATTGAATTATTTTTTTGCAAATGTTATATGCTGCGCAGTAGCGAAATAACCGCTAATTCGCTAAATGACCGCCAGGACTGGATTCGTCAGTTGACGCAATTGTAATTTTAGCTTACAACCCAAAATAGGAATAATGACAGGGAAATATCACCACAATCGAAGGAGGAAATCTGAAAAATAATACAGAGAAAAAAGAACGGCAAATCCCCTGGAGAAAACGAAATACAACCAGAGCTGATAAAATACGGCGGAGACGCAATAAAGACGAATATCTACCTTTTGATATCGAATATATCGGAACAAGAGACAATGCCAGAAGCGTGGGAAACAGCAATATTGGTACCAATTTACAAGGAAGGTGAAAAGGACGAATGCACAAACTATAGAAGAGGGATCCCGCTACTGGATACAGTGTATAAAATAATGGCCAGACGCCAGAAGAAGAACTGAGTAAAATAATAAGATCCAAAAGAATAGGGTGGCTGGGATACGTAAAGAGAATGTCAGACTGCAGAACGCCAAAAAAATGATGGACATAGGACAAACGGGAACAAGAAAGAGAGGCAGGTCAAAGAAAAGATGGACGTATTTGAAGACCTAAGAGAGAAAGGAATCCAAGACTGGAAACAAAGACGAATAATGAGAAATCACTTCCAAGCTATGGGCGTATATAAGGTCAAATATACTCAAAAAACATGTATTAACGTCGTAAGTTTCGACTTATGAAGTCATCTTTTGGTTAATAAAATAATCTAAAATTATTGTTACATATATAACTTAATATTATGTTAATATTTATAAAATCAAATAACACAAGAAAACAATAGAAATGATCACCCATTTTCCATTATTTTTAGACATCACATGAAAGACTTATAAAAGATTTTCTAGACAGGTACATATTTATCACATATTGCTAGGATATTGAACTTAATACAAATTGGTTTCTCTATAGATTACTTGTTTTTTCTTATCATAATGAATATTTTTCCTTATTATAATTTTTTTAATGTTAAATTTTATAGTGCATGAGATCCGGGTAGAATTTTTACAAATTTGTATTTAAAACTATTTGCTTCACACAGATAAACAAGTTATTACTCTAATGCTTCACTAAGCTATAAAAAAAATGATATTAAAAATTTAATCTGTTACGAACGCAGTGCCGAATGTAAACTGGAAACAGGAGGTTTCTCAATAGGCAATCACAGCGCGAGGAGATCGGGCTCCGGCAGCTGCCAGCATGCCTCGATAGCCAACCTTGTCGCACTTACGGATGCGCGTAAGACTTTTTGTTGCGATTATTTACAAACTTTATTAACGTCTGAAAATTGTTTATAACCCGCAAAATCGTCAGGCAATTTACAGGTATTATTGAAATTACTTAATAAATACGTGGTATAAATTTCAGATTGCATAAAGAATATTTTTGGTAATTTAAGTCATCTGGCAATCCTTAATAACCGACAAAAACGTCAGGGATTTTTTTTGAAATTCTAGAAATAATAAATTAAAAGATTAAAAAAAATTAAAGTTGCCAAAAATATATTGTATTGAGTTTATTTTGCAAATGATATATGCTGCGCAGTAGCGAAATAACCGCTAATTCGCTAAATGACCGCCAGGACTGGATTCGTCAGTTGACGAAATTGTAATTTTAGGCAATTTCAGCTTGCCTAAAGAGCCTTACCAAAATTCGTCATCAGCTCTCCGACTATTAGGTATAGGGAATGCTTAAGAAATAATAAAGTGCCATACAATACCATTTCATTACGACACTGAAATACGGGGTGTTCCATTTAAGAAAACCCAGTAAACGATCATTCCGATTTATGACCAATCCTGTATATTGAAAACGAATATCGCGCTATGTTAATAATTTTGAACAATAGTAAACTATATCAAAAATCGTTTGAACGTTAATAGTTTTCTTAATATAAAATCTATACAATGCTACAGGGTGTTGATGTTACTAGGAAATTACTAAAAAAGTGCTTATATCCTTTAAATTACCTCGTATAACATTGCAATACCTCATTTCGCACAAACGAGAAAATCGAGGGGAACAAAATAATGTGGAAATATACAGGTTGTCCATTTAAAAAAAGATAAGTTATGTTCATCATGCCAATATGGGTGGCCCCGTATATTTGAAAATATTTTCAAAATATGGTCCTATATATGGCCTAACTTTTATCTAAATAAAGTTTTCTCGTATCTCTCACCACAAGGGAGTAATTGGACTTCCTCGCACTAATGCCGCACCCTGTATATAAATAATTGCTGACGTTGCATTTTCCTATCTCTGTTGTGCTAGAAGTTTCTAGGCTTGTAACCAGGGCCCCAGCTACAATATGTGCAAAGTCTACAATGCTCACGGGCGCCATTCTCTAGGGACGCCAAAATTTATTTTAGAATAAAAGTTGAGAAACTAAATAGGATTACACACGAACTTTTATTAGTATCATCCAGTTACTGCCGATTCCTATGTTGCTAGAACATGTCAGGCGGTAGTTTCTTGATTTTTCCTGTTCAGGCGTGAATAATTCCTGGAGCGCTATAAAAGCGACGCATCGCCTGAGGCGTTTTTAAACCGGTTAGTTCACTGGACCTTGTAACAAGTGCAGAAAAACAAGTAATCCTATTAATTTTTACATTTAAAACTTATTTTTATTTTGTCAAGTGTTGTGTTGTATAATATTTTGTTTACTATTTTTTTTTCTAAAAATTAAGTGCTGAATACCTGCTGACTGCAATTTCAACGGTTTGATTTTTTATAAAATGGTAAGTGTTACCTACTTCATACTATCAACATTAATCCTTTATAGCACACTGGTAATAATTAGTTTTTTTCACCCAAATATCTTTTTATTAATTGAAATGTCATGTACGAGTTTAAAAAAGTAATTGGTTTTTTATTCATAACTCGTTTAGTTCTTATGCTATCGATCTTTTTAAAAAACGATTTTGTAGTGTTTTTAAAGGATATAAGATGAAATTAGTTTAATATTTTTCTGCCTTTATATTTGAAAGGGTTTAAGCTGAATGGGCTCGAGCCAATTGCTTTTTACTCAAATCTGCAAACTTGGTGCTTATTATTGTTCTTACTTTAGAAGTTAATTCCTAATTCCCAAGTACTAATTACTTATTTGTTTTTTCAGGATAAAAGAAAGAGACCTTCAGGTGCGAAGTTTCGCGAGCAAAGAAACTGAGACTACAAGAAAGGGAAAAAATGGATGGATCATTAAAGCACTTTTTGCAAAACAATGAAGATTCCACGGAGACTATCGATGCGATCAGATCTCAAAATTCTAAATCCGTAATATCAGTAACCGTGAGTGGACCATCTGAAATTTCAACAGAGGCGACCACGAAAACATCAGGTTCTGCAACAAGTGGCGGCGGTTGTAGTAGCAAAACAAATTTTACTGATGCAGAACTCGATGAAGCGATGACACCATCCTCGTCTACAGCATTTGAACAATCCAATTAAGCTTTTGTAAGACGTTCGGAAATATCAGCTACCGAAATACCTGCTGCTAGTGACACTTTTGGTGAAAGCTTTGATGAGGGTAATCTCGATATAATTCCGTCCGACCCCGGTTTGTGGCCCGAAAGAATCACCAATGAGATAGCAAGAATATTGGTTAAACGTGGTCCGCCCTCGAAAGGCTTGTTTACTCTATTTCTAAAAATTTTGTGTTTGTTGTAAGTTGTTTTATAGAACTCCTAACACTTTTTGTGATACAAATGGAGTATCTGATTGGCAACACTTGTCTTTATAATAAAGAGACACGAAATGTCAGTTTTACACAACAGTTATATGAGCGCTTGGGTAAATTTAAAAAAAAAAGTTGGAGACTCTACGCCTGTTAATGCTCATCAACTGCGGATTTTAGAAACGGAAAAAAATAAATGGTTTTAAAGATTGAAACTATTTTTACCGCATTTGTGAGATACCGTGAGCAATATTCTAACATGAAATTGTCACTTGTATACACTTCGGGGGATGTATCGTGCTAACAAACCGAAATTTCTCCAATAATCACCAAAAATGTGGTACTTCAGGTACCCTAGCACCCATTGTACTAGTTCTAGTGAACTGAAAATCAATAAGATTAATCTATAAGATGCCCTGAACAATATCCAATCATAAAATTGGTCATTTGTATACTCTCAGGAGGCTCTATCGTGTTAACAACCTGAAATTTCTCAAAAAAGGACCAAAAATGTGGCATTTCCGGTACCATAGCACCCGTTTTACTAGCACTGGTGAGCTAAAAATCAATAAGATTCATCTATAAGATGCCCTAAATGATATTCAATCATAAAGCTGGTCACTTCATACACTCTGGAGGCTGTATCGTGCAAACAAACTGAAAATTATCCAAAAATTACAAAAATTTGCTACTTCAAGTAGCATAGCAGTTGTTGTACTGACTTTAGTGAGCTGAACATCAATAGGGTTCATCTTTGAGATGCCCTGAATAATGTACAATCATGGAATTGGTCAGTTATATACACTGCGGGGGCTGACTGGCCGCAGGGAATGCGACCGCGAACGTTCCCCTGGGCGTACCAGGCGACACCCCTTGGGTAATATCCTTTCCCTGGCAAGCAGGGCTCTGCCAGAGATGACACAACCTTTCCGTAGCGACTCGTGGGATCAGAATGGATCACAAAAAAACCGGAGAATGAGCGAGAACGCACACCTCCAACATAAAAGCAGCGTCAAGGTAAAAGAGTCTACGGTGCTGAGGCAAAGAGAATTGGGAAAGCGAGGCAGCAGGCTGACGTCTCTACAGACACCACCGGCGCCACTCGGCCCTCCCTATCTAAACCTGGCACCAGCGGCCAAAAATGAAGGGCAGCGTTGCCAGTTCTCCCTCCAAAAGAGGCTCGGAACGCGTCGCCCCTCAAGAAAAGAAGCGCATCCGCTCCAGCACCTCGGATGAGAACGCTTTCAGAGAAAAGAGGATACGGGTGGACGGTAAAACAAAAAGCTACGAGGCAGCTACCAACTATGTACGGGTAGCTATTATAGACAAGGCCGATTGTATAAATTTCCTCCCCCTCAGACTCAGCTAAACCACCACCAATAAAGGAGTTGGGGGACCTTGTGGGACTGTCTCACCCAGAAGCTTGACTCAAACTCTCACCACGTAAGCTGGAGCAGTGGAGATGTTAACACCAAAGGGTAGTATTTCTATGATTACATAACTAACAAGAATCTCTGTATTCTAGAGGTACTGAACTGAACTTCTATCAACTCTCGAAGTCAAACGCGAATAGATATTACCTTATCTACTAGAAACATTTCGAATATAATCTTCGGATGGCATGTATCGGACGACATTTCAATGTCGGACCACCGCTGGATAAAATTTGAAATAAAACTGGCGCTCACAACCTCCACACTAACTCGCGACCTCAGAAAAACGGACAGGACAAAATATGTTCACTGTTGGAAAGGGGCTCTGCGAGGAGTCGAGGACGAGTTGCCTAACAATAAAGGAGATTTGGAAATTTATTCCGAAACCATTCAAAACTCCATAATTGATGCCTATAAGATGTCTTGCCCCCTCAGGCGGGTCGATCTTAATGGAGCCTCCATTCCATGGTGGTGCCATGGGATTGATCAGCTCAGGGGGATGGCGAGGAAATCTTTCAACAAGGCAAAAAGAACCAGGCCCAAAGAGGATTGGAACGCATACAAGTGTCACCTCAAGGAGTATAAAACAGTCATCAGACAAAAACAAAGAGAAGCGTGGAGAATCTACTGCGAGGAAATCGAAGATTATCAGACCTATGCTGACGTACGGCGCGATTGCCTGGAAAACTGGATAAAATTCAAAGAACAGCATGCCTCAACACAACAGGAGGCATGAGAATCACACCAACAAGAGCAACACAACAGGAGGCATGAGAACCACACCAACAAGTGCTATGGAGGTAATCTTAGTCTGACATACACATTAAGGAAGTTGTTTTGATGACGATGACATGTCTACGCTCTATCGGTATACAATCTGATGTAGGATCCGGTAAACTGAGACATAACTTGTGGCATGAGACCCTCACAGATGTCCCACTGCTGCAGGCCAATCCGAACTCGATTCCACCGCCATATGCTTTTCACAGGCCCTATAAGGTAATCTTTAAAAATAACGCACATGATCCATTGGAAGAAGGCGCAATCCGCATCTTCACAGATGGGTCTAAGACCAATATAGGCTCAGGATGTGGATTTTTTTTAGATCCCTGAATCTAAACATAAAATTGGCAATGGGCTGCAATGCAAGTGTTGCTCAAACAGAGCTCACTGCCATCAGTGTCGCTGCAGAAGAGATTACCAAAAGGAACACCACAGGTAATAATATTTACATCCTAACGGATAGTAGACAAACACTATTTGCCCTGAACATACCTCGCATTACATCAGGCCTGGTACTAGAATGTCACATAGCCTCAATCGAAGCCTGTAACAACAACACGGTCACCTTAGACTGTATCAAGAGCCACGAGAAATCGAAAGAAAACGGTATTGCAGACTCGCTAGCCAGGAAAGCAGCCTTCCATAAATTCTTGGGACCTGGCACTTTCACTGGTCTATCGGCATCAGCGACGGCTGACCTATTACAGGAACACTCCCTTAATAAGTTTAAGGGCACATGGAACGACGCAGAAAGCTGCAGGCTTGCTAAGGAACTGTTACAGTATCCGGACAGCAAAGTAGCCAAAAAATACGTGACCATGAACAGGCAGATCCTACGAACGGCCACGGGTATTCTGACTGGTCACTACCACCTACGGAAATCTCCACAGACTGGGTCTTTCTAACACCCCCCTTTGTAGAGGATATGAACAAGAAGATGATATTGTCGAACACATTCTTTGCGAATGTTCGACACTCTCTCATTTTTGGTTGAGCACAGGCTAACATACACCTACAAATTGGAAGTGAATGTAAACTTACCTTTAGTTTCATCCTACCCTGCAGATTGTCATATTTGACGAACAGATTTTATTCTTTGTTTTAATTTTTACCTTTCATGCCAATTGTCATACGTCAAACCAACCTTGATGATCTGATTGTTGTTAGATAATTAGTTCATTATAATTTTCTATCTTGAATTTGCTCCAATTAAATAAATATACGTAACCTCAAACGATACGCAAACTTGACAAATTTAGAAACACTTTGTTATAACTAATGACGAGGGAGAGACCCAATAATTTCTTGTCGACATAACATACCTTAAAATACTGTTTTTCGAATAATATAACAACTAATATCATAAACGAATAATGGCTCGCTCGCCCATGACACATGACATTCTCCACTACTATATAAGAAAAGAAAATAATGGCTCGATTACATAACACGACAATTGACAAGCACGCGCCAAGCGGACAAGTCATTAAAAAAATCATACCGACCAAAATAATGGAAATATTTGTAAGAATTCAGATTCATCTATGATTGAAATAATGGAGTGTGTATTCATTATGTCATGACCGATTGCAGTATTCTCATCTAATTTTTGGTCTTCCTGGTAATCTTTCCTCATTCCATCTCCGTTCTGTAATTCTCCTCACCTCCTGTCCTTTCTCCATTCTTTTAACATGTCCGTACCAACTAATCCTTTTTGGTTTAAATATTTTTACTATATACGCATTTTCTAATATATTTCCAATTTCATAGTTCATAAGTCTTAGGTACACGGTATACCCTAGTTTCACTGGCCCATAAATTTTTCTAATTATTCTTCATTTATATATCCTTAGTTGCTCTTCGTTCTCCTTTGTCAGTCTCATAGTTTCTGCCGTATAAATAACTACCGGTTTTTATCGCCGTCCTGTGGTTTTTTTGCTAGGCTTATTCTCTTACTCTGCATGATGTTTTTAAATTTATTATATGGTCTATACCCTGATTGAATTATTAGCCTTATCTCACTTTTTGTGTCATTTTTGTTACTAATAATTGTTCCCAGATACTTAAAGTTGTTAACAACTTCAAAACTGAATTCCTTTAACATTACTGCTTCTGGTTGATAGACTTCCTTCTTTATTTTCATTTCCATATATTCTGTTTTTTCCTGATTTATTTTTAATCCTCTTTCTCCCGCCTCTTTTACAATTTTCTCTAATGTTTCTTCAATACTCCGGTCTCTCGCTATTATGGTTAAATCATCGGCATATGCTGTTATTTGTTTTGATTTATTAATTATGCTTCCATTGATATTACAAGTCTTAATTATGCCACCCACTGTTATTTTTAACAATACCGCTGAGAGAAAACATTTTTGAGATATTCCCCTATTTCTGATTACATTACCTTTTTTAACCATTCATTTATTATCGTTGTTAATATATTATATACGGTGTTGAGTAAACTAATTCCTCTATAATTACTACAAATGTTAGGATTTCATTTCTTTATTATTGGTATAATCATTCCAGTAGACCATTCTTTCCGCACTGTTTCTGATTCCTATATTCTTTCCATGATTTTAAAAATTTTGTGCCTCAGGTCATCTCCGTATTTTATCAGCTCATTTATTATTTCGTCTGTCCCTCCTGCTTTGTTGTGTTTCAATTTATTAATTATAGCGTTACATTTCTCTTCGGTCGATTTTTCTTCGTATTCTATCCCTGTCTCATTATCACTCATATCATCTTCTTCATGCTCCTCATCTTCTTTCGTTAATAAATTCTTGGAATATTGACTCCACTCTTTTTCTTTGATATCTATTATAGTTAATTTTCTGTTTTGTTTCTTTATATATTGATATAAATTTACATTATTTTTATTACTGTTCTCTAATATGTCCATACTTACGTTTAACCATTTTATTCTTTTTGTTTATATCATCTTTTGCTCCCTTTTCTTATTTTTCTGTATTCATCATAATAATTTTTTTGCTTAGTTCGCAGCCATTTTAGCCTGGCTTCTTTTTTCCCTTTTATCTTGATCAAACCATTCATTATTCTGTCTTGTATCTTTTGTACCAATCACTTTCTCCGCTGCCGTTATTATACCTCTTTTAATTTCCTTCCATTGCTCATCAATATTATCTTGTTCTCTGCTCTTTTGTAGTTGCTTCTTTACTTTTTCCCTATATTCAGTCTTACTTCTTTTCAATTTCTACACGTTCCATTGCCTACATTTTATTGTCTCATGTACTATATTTACAATTGTCATTAGCATTTTGACTGTTACTAATTGACGATCAGTATTAACACTTGTTCCTGTGTATGATCTTACATCCTGTATCATCTTCAATCTTCTTTTTGCTATATTTCAGCATATATTTCTCTCTAAAACCTTTTACTTTTTGATTCATTATTTCTGTCATCATGCCTATTCTTGCCATCCCCTAACGACGCCTATGATGACCAAGTAATTCAATACATTTTATTTATTTTGTATTGCCATTTACCACGATAGTGTTTACGAATCCCACACTACTAACGTACTTTTTATATTTCTCATTTGATAATTTTTTAATCAATCAACTTCCTACAGGAACTAATTACATGACTTATCTGTGTTGACGGTAACTGAATAACCTAAATTTTCCGAAAACAAATTTGTAAACAAATAAACACGTGATAGCAAATTTCGATGAATTAATTGTTAAATAATATTGTGTGACCCCAATTGATTTTTTTCATGGTAAAAAAACAAAAAGTTTATTTACTATGTCACTTGTCACATAAATAATGTGTCACCATCTGTTGATAAATATACTTAATATTAAAAAAATCTAATATCATTCGGTTATAATCATAGACAAACTATGACAAAATTCGTATCGTGCTTTAAAATTGGCAGCGAATTGGCATAAGCGTTTACTATAAAATTATTTCTAGAGTTAATTGTCCTTAATTTTGTATGAACAAGTAATACATTCTGTATACCAGGAAACAAAAGAAAAATTAAAACAACAAATTTTCGTCTCAAAATATAGACGTTTAAAGAGAGTAATAAAACGAATTAAAACAAAGAAGAGTTGTAACATTTTAGACTACCCAATCTGGTATAGATAGTATTTAATTTTGTCTAAAAATTGACTATATGACGTCAAAACTATTAGATTTAGGATTATTTCTAGCACAACGTGCTGTAAAAGTTAACGTGAAAGTAACTATAGTCTGTTCTTAAACTAGCAGGAGAATTTTAAGAAACCACGTCACTAGAATTCACTTAAAAATTTACTAGATTGGGAGCCATAACATAAAATACTAGCCATAACAGAATTATACAGTCTGGAATTTCAAAAGGGTGATTTCGTACTATACAAACAAGCTAAGAAGAACACTTTGAAACATTTTTCTGATACAGTACAATTTCAAATAATAAAGATCAGAGGCTCAGCAATCATTGATAAATACTTTTAATACGGGGAAGAATGGAATCTCCTGTACTAAGTCCGAATTCACAAAGTTTTGTCGAGTCCTGCGCCATCTATTTTGGTGGAAGGTTACTATTCACCAACAGGGAAAAATAAAGGAGGGGACTTGCATGATTAGTCACAGTTTTTTAGCTACTACTAGATGGCAAGCCAAGCAAATTCTGAAGGTTTTTTAAACTATGCCTATATTATTTTTCCTTAAATAAACAAATAAAAACAGTCACACAAAGTTTAAACAATTTTTAAAACAACCTGTAATTTTATTTTGGCTTAAAAGTAGGATAGGTTATTTCAAAAAGTTGTTTAAAGCTTTTTTCCGTTTTTATTAACCAGGATAGTTTATTAAAAGACGAATGTCGACCAATAGTTTCAAAAATTTTATATAAAATTTTGTTTATAAAATAGTACAGGTGATTTTCTTCTCAAACTTAAGATAAGAATAATTTATTGATAATAGCATGTGCTAACAAATATTACACATATGATACAATATAATGGATTCCAATGTTTTTCAAACACTAATTTTTTTCCGATGTGCATTGTGTATTTTGTAATGTATTTGTCATCCAAGGGGCGATCTTCGTGTTTTCCTTTTACATTTTTTTGTATATGTACAGTCGTCTATATATTTTTGAAGTGCTTCAACGAAAGTATTTGTTGCATAGTTAGGATCTGGATTCAAGTATAAGAAATTCCAAGATTTTTAACTGATTGTATTTTTAAGTTTTGTTTCATCTATGTATTTCACTATTCCTCGTTCCTTGGGGCGTTTGGTCTTTTCCAGTACTATCTGTAGTATTGTTGAGAAATGATCTGTATTGTCGGTTTGCAATACTAGGGACGTTTGCAATACTAGGGACAGTATTTGATCGAGTACGTTGAATTTGGATTTTAAAAATATGCGTCGAATGTCGAATTACTGGAATGTTTTCATATAACGTTTTCACATTATTTTCAAACGATGTTACATTCTTTGTGTTTTCCAGAGAGTGCCAACGCTTTCAATTAAAGTGTTGATTTTTAAATTTAATTGAGATATTTCATCTATCATCAACCTTTTGAATTCTAAAATAAATTTAAAATATGATTGAATATAAAAATTAATTAATATGTAAAAAAGAATAAATTGAGCAAGAAACAATCAACCATCTCCTGCAAAGAGTACATCGAAAATCATTCGCCACCTTTCATTCTGGACTACGACCAATTAATTGGTTTATTAGATAACATAACCGGCTCACCCCAACCTGTAAATATAGCTCTAAATTTCACATCTGATCTCCTTGCGGTTACTACTATGTTAACCGAAGTATATCCCCACATAAATGACAAGGCAACAAGAACGAGAATCACCAAACTTAAAAAAAAAGATATTTACTCATCTTGGCCAAGACATAATTGACTCTGAATCGGATTCATCTACTAATAATTAATTTGTCGCCCATAACCCTCTCAAATTACTCCAAAATTCAACTCCATTCCATAGATGGTTTCTACAATCGACTTGGTATGCTACAAGTTATTATCAAAGAATACTCTCCGGACATCACATGCCTTCAAGAATCCAATCTCAAACCAGATAGCAGCTATTCAAACAGTCAAAGTGGTAACTTTAATAAATAAATCTTTTCAAGCAGATTACTTCCATGTAAACTCAGATATCGAAGCTCTTGTTGTAAAACTCACCAGCCATAAAACCTTTTACATTTGTAATATATATATATATATATATATATATATATATATATATATATATATATATATATATATTGCTCCCGATTCCACAATAGAATACAAAGACTTAGAAAACTTATTAAATCAGATACCAAGTCCAAGAATTATCATTGGAAATTTTAACGCACATAACATAATCTGGGGCAGTAAACTGACAAACCCAAGAGGACACATACTAGAGAAACTCATTGCCGACATACCACTGAATTTTCTGAACGATGGAAGCCATACTAGGTTTAACATATCTACCGGAGAAACCTCTGCTATCGATTTAAGCCTCTGTGACCCAGCACTATCTGCCAATCTATCATGGGAGGCTCTCTCGTACTCATATGGAAGTGATCACTTTCCAATTATTATCGAGAATTGTACCTCTCCAGGAAAATATTCACCAAAATACTCGCCTAAATGGAGGATTAAATCAGCAGATTGGACATCTTTGAGAAATCAGATTGAACTGAATATGGATAGCTGCGATATTACCAACGATATCCAGAAATGTGTATTGAACTTCAATGAAATCATCTTGGATAGTGCCAACCAGCACATTGGCCAAACAAAAGACATAAAAGGCCATACTCCAGTCCCCTGGTGGAATCAAGAGTGCGAAAAAGCTATCAGGGAAGCAAAAGCAGCGTTGAACAAGTACAGGAAACACAAAACTCTCCAAAATCGCGTAGAGCTAAAGAAATACAAGGCAAAGGCGCAACTTGTAATCAAACAATCCAAGAAAAAATCTTGGCAGGAATGTTTCTGGAATAAACTCTTCCACTCCAATAAGCCAAGTCTGGACCAAAATAAGAAAAATGAATGGACATAGTTCAAAAAGCACTATTCGTAGCATTAAACACAATGATCAATACTACTCATCCACAATAGATATAGCCAATATTTTGGGCCAATCCTATCAAGAACAATCGTCAACTTCAAATTTCACACGCGACTTTCTCAATTACAAGGCTCAAATCGAACAAACTCCCATCAGTTTTGAAGATACACTCGATAGCCCTTTGAATCATCCTATCACCATAGAAGAACTTGACAGCTCCTTAGACAAAATGAAAAATTCGAGTCCAGGTCCAGACAATATTCCAGTCATATTTCTCAAATATCTACCACCTTCAGCAAGACGGCATCTACTGAAACTTTTCAACAAGATATGGGAAGACAAAGTATTTCCTCCTTTATGGTCTGAAGCTATTATTCTACCATTTTTGAAATCTAAAAAACCCAAACAAGAAGCCAACTCGTACAGACCAATATCTCTAACTTGCTCAATGGGAAAATTGCTAGAGAAAATTGTCAACCAAACACTCATGTGGTATCTCGAAACTTCTAACCTCCTAATCAAAGAACAAACTGGATTTGGATCAAACCGCTCAACTCTAGACAATATTGTGGATTTGGAAAGTGAGATCAATGAGGCTTTTGCCACCAAACAGGTATGCGTAGTCATTTTCGTTGATATCTCAAAAGCATTTGATACCTGCTGGACTTCAAACATCCTGATGCAACTACAAAGATGGAATATCACAGGAAATTGCCTAGCTTTTATCAACAACTTTCTTGCCAACAGAACTTTCAAAGTTCGGGTTGATGACGAACTATCTGATACTTACCGCCAAGCAAATGGAACCCCACAAGGCTCAGTTATCAGCCCTACTTTATTTTTGATTGCCATTAACAACATTCTTAACAATTTAAAAAAAACCACTGAAAGCAAGAGTTTTCGCAGATGACCTAGTGGTTTACATAAAAGGAAAAAATATAAATACAATATCTCTATTTATGCAACAATTCATCACAAATTTGGAACTATGGTCACGTCAATCCGGCTTCAGGTTTTCTGTTACCAAAACAACAGGTGTGGTATTTAGCAGGAAACGTTCATATACTACTCCAAAATTGAAGCTTTATAACCAAAGTATTAACTTCAAATTATCAGCAAAATTTTTAGGAATGATCTTTGACCATAAGCTTACCTGGAAAGATCACATAGAGAAGTTGGTCCAAACATGTATGCAGCGGCTTAATATAATAAAAAGCCTAGGAAATATAAATTGGGGATCAGACCAAGTAACGCTACTGCTTATATATAAAACGCTCATCAGGTCAAAAACAGATTACGGCTCCATAGCTTATGCATCTGCCAGAAAAACTGTACTTCGCAAACTTGATATTATCCACAATACAGCATTAAGAATAGCTTCAGGCTCGTTTACAACATCCCCTAATACCAGTATCCAAAGTCTCCTTGGTGAACCACCATTAAGTTACAGACGCTCTACATTGAGTTTGAATTACGCGGCTGCTATATCCACTAATGCTGAAAAACCAGTTTACAGCAACACATTCAACAACAGATATAGGGATCTTTTTGAAAAAAAACCGCATCTATCTAAGCCATTTTACGCCAGAGTTTGAGAACTTTTTCAGAAGTTTAATTTAGAGCTCCCAACAATGTTTCCATCCACTGTCGAACATCCAGCTCCGTGGACAATTTCTACCCCTCGCTGCCGTACTAACCTGACTGGACTTGATAGGGATACAAATCGCCATGAAACAGGATACTGCATGACTACAATGACTTTAACTTATTCTACATGGACGCTTCGAAATCGGAGGCTGGAGTGGGTGCTGCAATAGTGACAACAACTGAATCTTACAGCATAAAATTCTCCCCTCACACTAGCATATTTACGGCAGAACTCTATGCTATCTTTCATGTCCTCAAAGTAATTATCTCCTTTCCAAATCCCAAAACCCTAATTTTAACTGATTCCTTAAGTAGCAATCATTCCTTGAAACATCCTTATCCCAAGCACCCAATACTACAATCAATTAAATCACAGCTTCATAATATCCAGAACGACAATAAATCTGTCGATTTCATGTGGATTCCTGCTCACATTGGCATCAGAGGCAACGAAGAAGCGGACCTATGTGCGTTTAACGCAATCGTAAACGTTAATGCCGAACTCATAACAAAGTGCGTGGTGAGTGACCTGAGAACACTTATTCGGGAAAAAGTTCACAACCACTGGCAACAAGACTGGCAGCGATCGCAAGACAAACTTCGCGAATTTAAGTCTACAGTGACGCTGTGGAAGCATCCAGCCACAACACGCAGAGCACAAGTGATTGTCACTAGACTTAGAATAGGGCATTGCAAATTTACGCATACTTATCTTTTCAATAAACACAATGCTCCTATATGTGATCTATGTCAAGAACATTTAACAGTGAAACATGTCCTGATTAATTGCACTAAGTTTGACACGAACCGGCTAAAATATAGACTACCTACAGACTTAAATATACTCTTAGGTGTAAATTGTCCAGTTGAAAATTTGATGGGATTCCTAAAGGACATTAATTTACTAAACAAAATTTAATATTGTATATTGTTATACACCGCTAATCACCTTGGGTGGAAGCGGATTAGTTTGAATAAAAAAAAAATAAAACTCTGTCAAAGTCTCTAATATACTGATCCATTTGTTATTGTTTTACTCCTGACATTTTGATGTCGTTAGTAACCTTCCAAGCGAATATATGGCGTTAGAAATACAGTTTAGCAGTGGCTATAAAAGATCGCAGGGCAGGTCTGCAATTAAAGCCAAAAGAAATAATCAGATAAATTGTGTTGTATCCACGGAGAACCTCAATCAATCAATTTATACAGACTATGAGAGTTGGTTGTCGTTAGGACATTTATTGATACGTTCTTTTGGCTATTGATAACACATACATAATACTACTATATTGTTTCACTAGCAATTATATCACATGGTGGCAGCGTACCTGATTCAAGTGTTTTTTTGGTGCTGTAGAGAAAACAAGTTGAGAATACAAGTAGAGAAAACAAGCAGAGAAAACAAGTAGAGAAAAGAAAATGAGAATACAAGTAGAGAAATCAAGTAGAGAAAATAGGTAGAGAAAACAAGTGGAGAAAACAAGTAGAGAAAAGAAGTGGATAAAACAGATAGAGAAAACAAGTAGAGAAAACAAGTAGAGGAAACAAGTAGGGAAAACAAGTAGAGAAAAGTGACAATACGGGTGCCAATGCCCCAAACTGAAGTTCCTCTTTATCAAATACCAGCTGCTGAACAGTTTTCATCCAAAGCTGTGGACTCGGAACAATGGGAATCGAAGATTCAAGAGGTTCATAAGTGCCTCAAGGCTGGATGCAAAATCAGAAGCTGATCAAGTTAATTCATTGATATATATGATGGGGCCGCAAGTAGGGTCAATATTTACGTCCTTCAATTTATCTATAATGCAGAAGTAGATGATTTCAGTCTTGTGTTGACCAAGTTTTGAAATCAATTTGTGAACATTATATATGAACGTTACTGTTTCCATACTCAAAATCAGGGAGAGGAAGAGAGTGTGGAAGATTTTGAGACCGAGTTACATACCAGAACTCAGAATTGTGATTTTTCAGCTGGATTATTACATCAAGCTATCAGAGATCAAGTGGTAGTAGCGATCCTCGATAAGGCTCTCTCACAGAAATTGCAGTTGGACTCTCTCGCCAACGAGCTCTCTGTAACTTCTCCTAGACAGTCAGAAGCTGTGAAAAAACAAAAGGAAACATTTCGAAGTGGGACTGTCTCAGTTGAAACAGTGGGTGGAAAAAGATGCCAGTCTGACAAAAGATCCAATCGAGGAGCAAATAATGTAGCAGACCCTTCAGTATCTAAAGAAGCATTTAAGCAAACTGAGAATAAATTCTATTGGTGTCGCCATCCAGAGTTAGATATTAAATTGAAGTGCAGTCTATGGAAAAATCCAGGATAAAGGACAGTGTGCTAGGCTTTGTCAAAAAAAAAGACAAAAAGAGTAGGGGTAGTTTAGAATGATTCTAATAATAAGCTGGACACATTTGTTGCTGAAGTAGCATCAAACAAAAACAAGAACATGTGGACCAGTGTTTATCACTAAAAGTGAATACAAGTGCAGACGTGAGTGTTATTCCTGAGAGTTTATACTATATGAGGTTCAAAGGTCATGAGCTATCATTTGCAGAGACAGCAATTTCTGGACCTGGTGGAAACCAGTTGAATGTTGCTGAAATGTTGATGGCATAAGTTACTGTAAAAAACAAGATAGTTGATGAACGATTGTATGCTTTGCCTGGTGCCAGGCAAATATTGTTAATTTATCATGGTTCTAAAAAGCTGGGCCTTATTAAGCGCTGGTTTGAGGTTAATAATAATGGTAAATTTTTGGACCCTTATAAGAAGTTTCCACAACTCTTCAGTGGACTTGGAAATACAAAACAGCCTCATCACATAGTAATAAGATCAAATGCACTGTGTGTTCCAAGATGTGTGTCCCTACCACTTAAAGGGGTTTGAAACAAGAATCAGATAACCTTTGTTCTAAAGATGTAATTCAACGAGTTAGTGAACCAACTAACTGATGTGCACCTGTTGTGATTGTCCCAAAGCCTAATGGTCGACTTCGGTTGTGTCTTAACCTAACCCAACTTAATAAAAATGTAGACAGAGAATATTTTCCAATTCCACATGTTGATTGTACTTTTGGCCAACTGGAAGGAGCAAGGATTTTCAGTAAAATGTGTGCCAATAATGGATTCTGGCAAATTCCATTAACTCAGGAAAGTATTTGTCTAACAACCATTATTACACCATTTGGGAAATTCATGTTCAAAGGAATGCCTTTTGGACTATCCTCTGCACTGGAGGTTTTTGAAAGACAGATAAGCCAGTTGCTCCAATGGATAGATCATCATTTTGATGATGTCATAATCCATGGGAAAAACCTGCTGGAATATGGTGAGCATATGTACAGCATATTATTAAAAGAGTTCACTCATTTCATTGTTGGCAAAACAATTTGTATTGAGACTGACCACAAACTACCAACGTCAATCTTGGAGAGTCTAAGTCCACGTCTTCAGCGAATTAAAATGCGACTAATGAGATACTCATATGAGATAAATTATGGACTTGGAAAGAAACTAATAATAGCCGATATGATATCTGACGATTGTGAAGAGTTGACAGAAGAAATTTGAGAATATGTACAGCATATTATTGAAATATTTCCCTCAACAGAACAGTGACTGACAGAAATTATTCATTGTCAACGTAAAGATCCTGTATGTTTCGAGTTGATCAAGTATTTTGTTGAAGGTTGGCCTCTACGTCATAAGTTATTTAAAGAGACAATTCCATACTGGGAACATAGAAAAAGAACTTCTGATGCAATTAAAATTCCACATAAATTGAGGAGAGATGTCCTAGAAAAATTACATGTTGGCCATGAAGGAATCAGTGAATGCCGATCTTTAGCTAGACAATCTTTGTGGTGGCCAGGACTATTGAGGAAATAATTAAAAACTTATCAAAGCTGGATGGAGACTGGTATATTATAGTATCTTACTATTATTCAAAGTTTATTGAAGTCGCTAAGTTAACTTCAACATGTGTCATATCTCACTTCAAGTCACTATTTGCACGCCATGGAGTACCTCAAGTCGTGAGAAGTGACAGTTATTCAGAATTTTCACAGATAACAGGATGAAAGTAGATACCAGCAATTTTCAAAAAATTATAAATTTGACATAGTGACGTCCAATCTCAGATTCAGGCAAATCAATGAGTTCATTGAGTTCAGGTGAAAAATTTCAAACGTCATTTAAGAAAGGGTGAAGATCCATATCAAATGTTGTTAGCTTTACGAACAACACCCATACAAAATGGGTGGCGTCCTGCAGGATTATTGATGGGAAGGAAGTTGAGGGGAATAGTGCCAATGTCCTCTAAATTACATGTGGTTACACCTGATTGTCATGCCATCCTTGATAAAGAGTAAAAAGAGGGAATAGTCAAAAAGAACCATTCACCACTACCGTATATTGTACGTTGTCCCAAAGGTGCCTATCGAATAAATCGAAAGTTCCTTCAAATAATAATTCAGTAGGAAAGACAGAATAACTCTACGTATTTTTATTTGACAATTATTCTGACAGGCATATTTATTATCAAATCAAGAAATTATCGGTAATAATATAACAAGAGAGTGAGAATAAATTGAAAATAATTTGACAGATTTTTTGAAAACTTGTTGCCAGGCAATAATCACGAGAGCCCGCTGGGCTCGAGTGGCTATTTCTAAATGGCAACAAGTTTGAACAAAATCTGTCAAATTATTTTCTAATTTATGGAACTCGCGAGTTATATTTGACTAGATTATTTTTTTATTCAGAAATTTTTACAATAAAAAAGATCAATAAAATAAACATAAAATTATTGAAAAATTTAATTTAATTAATTATTACAATATACGAAAATATCGTTGACACATTGTGAATATATTAGAAGAATTAACAATTCAAATTAGTACAATGAAAAACGCAATTATTAAAAATATTTCGAGACACATTATTTATTGAAGATTTGGAATTGCTTGTTATATTAAGTGTTTCCTCCTGCGTATTTTCTCTAAGATTATTTATTATATTTGAATGATGTTCTTGGTTCAATTGTAAGTAAGGTTTAATCGAACTTACAGAATTATGACCAGTAACCTTGATTAGTTCTTGCTCTCCTACACCAGCTTTTGAAAGGTTACTTACTGCACATGATCTGGCAGAATGGTTAGTTATTTTTTTAGTAACTGTGTCTAGACCTACTTTTTCTGCGGATTCTTTCATCCATTTTGAAATGAATGAAATTCCCACAGGAACGTTTTTATACCAAGAACCATGAGTTTGCCAAGCCGGATTTGGAGTAAGAAACAAGCGTTCGGTTTTAATATTTTCTTCACGTTTACCCATTAGTTTTTCAAAAATACGAACAGGAGTCAACAATTTACTATTAGCGCACCTTTGTGCTACACTCTGTGCAGTTTTTGTAAAGATGGGATTGTATTCAATGCGGCCAGTATTTAATCTTATTATGTCCGTTTCTTTTATAAAATAATGAACTAAACATTTCGTAGCTTCTTCTCCCCTCCAAGCTAGTTCATACGATGCAACGTGAAAAAACTTTCTTTGCAATCCACAAGGTGTATCTTCGTTCCAATAGTTAAAAATTTGCAACAATTATGTATTAGAAAGTGCCACAGAACTTTGTTTGTGCTTTTCAGGATGTTTTCGTAAAATTTTTCTTTTTGCAGCTCTTGCATTCCGAGTATTTTTGAATTCTATACCATGGAAAGGATCAAAGGATCTGTTATACTTATTAAAGTAAAGTTTTTAAATAATTTTGCCGTTTTATTCCACATTGCCTTTATTACTGCTTCTTTATAATCATTTCCGTCTTTTCTTTTCATGTTATAAGCCCAATCTTTCAAAATCAATGCCAGAGTAGCTGTTGTAGTAGATTGATCCAGAATATAATTTCTTTCTTTGGTGACGGTCTTAAATTGTCTCCATTTAGACTGATTACTTATTAGAGTAATTTTCGAAGTAGTTTCTAAAATCTTTTTTGTTATTTCTGCATCAGAAAAGGTACTAAACCGATGATTTTCACCCATTTTATATAGCGCGTTGACACAAGAATAATTTAAAAACTTTTGAAAATATAGATGATCATTTAAATTTCTCTGATCAACAAAATAGAAATTTCTCAGTTCGGAAAAACATAAATTTATCAATAAATAGTAAAATTAAAAATGTCATTAATAAAGTTTCTGACGGCGACTTGACATCCGCAATCAAAATCTTAGCTTCAGATGACAGTTTTGCTGATGTCAGTGCAGCCACTTTAACAGATTTAAAATCGAAACAACCTGCAAAGAAACTTAATAGTACGTTCCCTACTCTGATTTCGGAACATACTCCTTTTTTTATAACAGAAGAATTTGTGAGTAGCGCAATAAACTCTTTTAAAACAAGTTCTGCGGGTGGTTTAGACTCTTTAAGACCTTCACATCTACAAGATTTAATAAGTTACAGTGCTGACCCTTCAGGAAAAAATCTCTAATCATCTTTGTGTAAATTATGTAATTTTATTTTAAATGATACAGTAAACATCAATATTCGTCCCATTTTATTCGGCACGTCACTATTAGCTTTAACTGAAAAAGCAGGAGGTATCAGACCAATTGCTATTGGTACAGTTTATCGTCGTTTAGTAGCGAAAATAATTTGTTCAAACATCAGAGACAAATTAGGATATTTACTTCGTTCATTACAATTTGGTTTCGGGTCGAAAGGTGGTTGTGAAGCAGTTGCACATGCAGCAAGACGTTACGTCTCTAATCATCCAGACGTTAATAATAAAGTTTTTCTGAAAATTGATTTTAAAAATGCTTTCAATATCATTCATCACGATCATTTATTAAAACATGTAGCAGATATTCTACCTGAAATTTTTCCTTTGATCAATCAATGTTATCGATTCCCTTCATATCTTTTATTTGGCGAAAACATCATTTATTCGGAAAGAGGCGTCCAACAAGGAGACCCTTTGGCACCTCTCCTTTTTTGCATATCGATACACAAACTTATTAGCAAAGTTGACACAGAATTCAATGCTTGGTACCTTGATGATGGTTCTTTAGGTGGTAATACTAATTCCGTGTTCAAGTCTCTTGTCTATATAATAAACAATTCCAAGGATATTGGTCTTGAACTCAATTTCAGCAAATGCGAGTTATTTTTCTTAGAATCACCAAATAATCTTACCATTGATAAATTTAATTCTGTAGCACCAGGCATAACAATTACCAACAGACAACATTTATTTCTATTAGGTGCTCCTTTATTAAACGAATACTTTCTATCAGCTTTCAATGAAAAACTAACCTTTTTCAAAAAAATGTCATCTCGTTTATCCTGGTTACCGACACATATTGCTTATTACCTTCTCAAGAATTGCCTTTTAATTCCAAAATTAACATATATCTTAAGATGTAGTCCGACCTGGTTACATAATGATATCTTAATCAATTTTGACAATGCCATTCGTCATTCATTAGAGTCATTAATTAACATTAAACTAGAGGACCTTTCTTGGAAACAAGCTTCACTACCTGTTTCATATGGTGGTTTAGGAATTCGCTCAATCGTTTCAGTAGCTCTTCCTTCTTTTTTGTCATCATTAAATAGTTCAAAAAATTTCCTTAATTACATTCTGCCTATATTTTCCACACACAAGACCCTTTATTAATGGAGGCAGAAAATATTTGGTCATTAAAGTCTAACAAAGTTGTACCCGATGATTATAAATCCTTCCAAAAATCCTGGGATATTCCTTTATTGAACATTGAAAAAGAAAATCTGCTTCAGAAAGCTATCAATTTACCAGATAAGGCTCGTTTGAATGCAGCATTTTCAAAGGAATCAGGAGCATGGTTGAACGCTTTACCGTCGGCCCCATTAGGTACGCTTTTAGATGACGAAAGTTTCCGTATTTCTATTGGTCTCCGTTTAGGTTGTCGAATTTGTGTAAAACATCGCTGTCGTTGCGGAGCTGATGTTGATGAATATGGTAGACACGGCCTAAGCTGCAAATTAAGTGCCGGCCGTTTTTCACGTCATTCTGCAGTAAATGACCTAATCAAACGAAGCATGTCATCTGCAAAGATTCCCAGTTCGTTGGAACCGTTAGGTACTTGCCGCGACGACGGTAAACGTCCAGATGGTATGACCCTCATTCCATGGCAACGCGGCAGACCAGTTATATGGGATTTCACTTGCACTGACACTTGGGCTCCGTCCCATGTCCGATCCACATCTACTTCCGCAGGCGCTGCAGCTTTACAACGCGAAACTTTTAAAATCAATAAATACAAAAATTTGGAGAACATTTACATTTTTATTCCTGTAGCAATTGAAACCTCTGGTGTTTTCGGTCATGAAGCTTTAAAATTCATTAATGAAATCGGTAAAAAAACATCAGTAGAAACCAATGATTCAAGAGCAACTTTGTTCTTTATACAACAAATAAGTATTACAATCCAAAGAGGAAACGCTTCATCTTTTCTCGGTACGTTTCCCCGTTCTAAGCCTCTAGAAGAACTTTTTATGAAATCTAATCATAAGAAACGTAATTCTTCTACCACTTTCAAACTTTCTCACATTACAGACCCTAAAACATGTGATCTTTCCTTTTTCCGAAATTCTTATTTAAAATCTTCATTCTCTTCTTCAGAATGTGTGCCTTCTGATATTACATGCGTTGATAATTTAATAAATTATGCCCCCAACAAGCTTTTGGGCCTCAGTGTACTAAAAAATACAGATAACCACCAGACAGAAGATGTCCCATTCATAGGGATACTGAAGAAGATGACTATGCTAGAAAATGATGCGATTCCTATACGCAATAGATTATCTCTAACCAAAACACTTTTCAAATCCGTAATATCTACATCCAATTCAGTAGCAAACATCATCAATTCAAATTCCTTATCACGCCGATCAAGTGAGAAAGAGAATCATAGAATCCGAGATTATTCGTACAAAGATAGTAGTTGCGAAAGAGCTTTTAACAATATTTCCACATTCAGATCCATAAAGGGTATTCCCCAAGATTCTTTGGGTCTCAAAGGCCTCAAAAATAT
Source organism: Galeruca laticollis (assembly GCA_963921935.1). Classification (NCBI taxonomy): domain Eukaryota; kingdom Metazoa; phylum Arthropoda; class Insecta; order Coleoptera; family Chrysomelidae; genus Galeruca; species Galeruca laticollis. The sequence goes on along the minus strand of OY998175.1, from coordinate 207,412,383 downwards.
TGGTAACACATGTTTCATGAATAGTGTTATCCAATGCCTATAAACACAAGGTGGCTATTAGAATATCTAACGTATACATAAGAGATATTAACATAAACATATCTAGCATGAAAGGAACACTAATTAAAGCATTTGCTGAAGTTATTCAAGAGCTTTGGTCTGAAGACGGTTCAGACAGAGTGGTTAATACAGTATCATTGAAAAGTAAGATTCAGCGATTTACTCCAAGGTTCATGGGATATACTCAACATGATGCACATGAGTTTCTTCGTTACCTATTAGCAGGACTTCACGAAGATGTCAACAAGGTATATGAAAAACCAAAGCCCATATTAACAGAAATTGATGACAAATTTAGTGATATCGAGAAAGCACAAGAATTTTGGTTAAGATATGCGAGAATGGACAATTCCAAGATTATGGATAACTTTGTCGGTCAATTAAAATCAACAATCAAGTGCACACACTGTGGTCACTGTTCAGTTACCTGCGATCCTTTTTGGGATTTATCCCTTCCGATACCGCAAAGAACAGGTCAATTACGACTTTCACAATGTTTAGATTCGTTTACAAGAGAAGAAACACTCGACGGTGATGAGAAACCAACTTGTTCGAAATGTAAGGAACGAAGACGATGCATTAAATCATTCTCAATTCATAAATTTCCGAAAATACTGGTTATTCACTTGAAGCGCTTTCCGCAAACAGAAAGTTTTAGTGGAAAACTTAATGATTCAATAGATTTTCCAATAGAAGGGCTTGATATGAACCATTACGCGGCTGATAATGTGGCACCTTGTATGTACAACCTCTACGCTATATCTTATCACTGTAGAACCACTTATAATGGTCACTACACAGCATTTTGCCGACATCCCTACACGGGACAGTGGTACGAATATAACGATTCAAGAGTGCTATTAATATCGTGGAAATCTTTAGTCAGTGGAGAAGCATATGTTCTCTTCTATGAACAAGATGACATAAAATCCCACTTTTCAGTTTAATAATTTTTTTTATTAGTTTTTAAATTGTATATTTTCATTGTGAATCAATGTCTTATTTGTTTTTTTTGCAAAATTTATCTATATATTCATATATACATTGTATCCGTTTGAATATAAATAAAATAAAAGTTCAATAAAAAAAAAGGTAATTATTTTGACAACTATCTGACACTTGCTAGGCAGATAAAAGCCACAGAGATTTATTCCCACTATAATAATTGGTTGAAACTTACCCTTGTGACAAATAAAGAAGAATTTCATTGGTTTTAAGCAACGTCAAAATAATCACTCGAATATTTGAACAAAATAGACATCAGTGATGAAAATGGATTACATATTCAAATGATTATAGCAACACTCTCACTTAATCCATGTTCACGGGAAAGACAAGTTGGTTTTGCTGCGAAATATATTTCAATGCATTTTTTTCTGAATGTAAAGCATCTGGAATGAAATTATATTTCACATCTATATGTTTCAATCTTTGATGTTTTCTATGTTCAGTAGCAATATTTATAAACGACTGGTTATCTTCATATAGTATAGTTGCTTGCTTCTAATAACCTCTGGGGCACCTAAGGGCTATTCTAATAAATCCTCGTTACCCTTCTTATTTTTGTCACTGTGTAATACCTCCTCTCCAATGAAATTCTGTGCAATCCGAGCGGGTACGGCACATCCAGTCCGACTTCTGAGCTAGGTACGCCTGGGCTTAAAGCGGAATAATCTCCTTGCCAGGATAGGGTTTGTTCTCGGCAATCGGCCCCCTTTTTCCAACGTAGGTACACCCTCCCGGGGAAGTACGGGATGAGGGATAGGGTGATAAAATAAAACTTATGGTAAACACCACACAGCGTATGTAACTAAACGTATATAATAGCTATATGAAAAAAAATCAGTCCAATCATATATACATTTGTCAAAATACTATACTTATAATAATGCGTGCGTCAAAATTAAATTTACAACTTAACGAAATCTGTCTACGCACTGAAGTAGCAACTATAATATATATAAAATAAACATTAGACGTACCCTGATATAAATCTCTCAACTAGTAATTATAGGATATTTATCCGGTTCTCCGGTATACGCCGGAATTACTCACAAAAAAATAAATTTCGGATTCCGCGTATAATATTAGTAGGATGGTAAATGAGAAAAGAGAGAGAAAGGAAAAATAGAAAGAAGCCCGAGGGGCCAAGTGCTTTCCTTTTTATATTTTTCTGTCTAGAATTTCCAGTTAGCTGGGTCTGCATTCGATTCAGTAAACAAATAAACATAGGCCAATTACCTTGTGACCTCCAAGCGAATTTTTAGTTTACGTGTGCTTTATCACCAACGGCCTTGGAGTATGACGCCATTTAAAGTGGATATTTCCGTAGTGAAACAAGATTCTTACGTTATAACATTACAAAATAGTACAAATTTTTCGGTGTCAGCTTTTATAAGCCCCAAGGTTGTCTATCACCTGGAAATAAATGTAAAATGGAATTTAACCAAAATATGGTTTTCTTTTGTTATATATCAAATGGTCCCTGATTAAAACGGAAAAATCAATTCGCTCTGGCTTAAAACTAAATTCAACTCTGTTATTTCTCGATTGCTCTCGCTCTCCTCTTATCTACCACACGAACCAAAAGATACTCTGTGTAAAAAAAAATGAGACAATAATAACGTAAGAAAAATTCTACGATCCTCAAATCAAGCTTTAACATGCCCGTTTAAATCCTTAAATTCTCTAAACCCTCGAGACACGCGGTAAATCTGGTCTTATTCGCAAAAATATACGTTATTAAATAAAATAATACTTTTGTTCAAAAACTTACGGTAGAATAACTTCCCTTTTTATATTCTGCAGGAACTGCGTCTGTATCTCTAACTGGGCCGCTGCCCCGAAAATGCGAAATTTGCCGAGACGTGTTAGGATGATTTAGTGATAGCGTCGAGGGAAATTCCACCGGTTTGTGCTCTGATACTGGGGGACAGACTTCACTGTCAAGGAATCACCAAGTATTCCTATTACGCCCTGACACAACGGAGAAATTTTTACCTCGGGTATCACCAACACTAAAACACTATACTCTCGTACTCGGGGAAAGCCTTTCCCTTCGCGTGTACGACCCGTACTCTCTCGAGTCCTGAGCCGTTCTTCTTTTTTGTTTTTTTCCATCACCCGACTTTGGGTGTGAGATGTTTTTGTTTTTTGAGTTGCAGTTTTTCTTTGTTTTTGAAGCGTGCAAACTTTTTGTTATCGAAATAATGATATTTTTTTAAACAACTTTGTTTTGGTTTGACCCAGTAAATGTTTTATTTTTTTAATTCTGTTTTGACTTCGTAAAAATTTTGTTAAACAATATGTGGGTCGTATTCTAGTTTTATATTAATTAAATTAGATTTTGTATTTACCGAGTGTTCCGAATTTTTGTACAATAATATATTCATGTGTTTTTTCGCATTTATTACATTACTTCCCCCTTTGTAAAAGTATTGCGACCTCCCTGGTCCAATACCTTTTTTTTTCCAAAAAAATCCCTGCTTAGGTATGATTACCCTTAATTAAAATGTGGCCTACGGCTTACAATAGTGGCCTGAAATCTTAAAATTAGTGATACATTTTTTTATACATTTTACACTTTATGTTACAATTTCATTCATTACTTTTTGTTTGGCACTGTATTTTGTTTTTATTATTCCTGACCTAGGTCGCGACCGCTTACACTCGCGACACTATTGCTTAATAGATCGTTCATCTGGCGACTTCTGTCTGTCCAATGCTGTGACCTTGGGTGGCTCGTCTCTTGCTGCGTTATTTGGTCCATCTCTATTGTTTCTTCCTCTGGTTTCCTCGTCTGGTGTGAGTGAATTATCCATGCCGTTAGGGAGTCCCATATGCTGCCTATTAGTGCTATACTGCATCCTAGAGTTTGGTGTATACGTATTCCATTTAGTATGGTGCCTGCTATGTATTTTATGGTTTGGAATGTGAAATATATTCCAATAATTCCACTTATAACTGAACCTAATTCTGTGAACCATGCCCATGTGTGCTTTAGGGTGGATTCTGCTAGGTTCTTGATTTCTTTTGTATCAAATATGTTTGATACGGTGTAGCCTTGACTGTTGGCATTCATTCCCGCTGCTCTGCGAGTAATTATGTTTTCTACTGCTTTTCTCTCTGTCCCGAACGTAAGGGCTCTTTGTGCTGCATTGACTTCTTCTTGCGTGTACAGACCCTTAGCTCCTAGTGGTTGGATGGGGTCGAAATGGAGATTTATTTCTTCTTCTACTTTTATGGTTTTTGGTTGTTTGGCTATTGTGGGATGTGGTGTTAGCCCTATCCATTGATCATCTATGAAATAAAGTGGTGGTATCATGTTATTGCAATCTATCTCTTCTGCGTGGTTTTGTATTATTCTGGTTAGTGGAGCCATAAATTTTGTTTCGTTGTTTACTTTTATTGGTAGTTCGTTGTAACATCTGTTTGTTCGTCTTATCTCGACTGTTACTGGTATGCATTTTATGATATAAAGTGCTTCGCCTAATACTCTGCCTATGTGTCCGGGTTCATTTTCCATTAGTTGGCTGACTGCATTAGGTAGTGTGTGTGCCATTAGCAGTCTGTTCTTGAGTATTTCTCTTTTCGTTAAACATCTTCGGTGTATTGTATCTGTGTAAAGCATGTTTACGTCTCGTTTATATGCTTGTTCAACATAGAGTAGTTTGCTATTTACGTAGTTCATTAAATCTACGTTTTGTGTTAAAATTGGCATAGTCGGTTGTAACTTTTGTGTGTTTCGAAGTATTATGACAATTCGTGGGTGCTCTGTTTGCCATACTTCTATTCCACATAGTATGTTTCTTTTCTGTAATGTTAGTGCGAATACTTTGTCTTTTTCTTCGATTACTATTAGCTCTTCTAATGTTCTTGTGTTTGTGATTTTGTTGCCTATGCCTTTGTATAATTGACTCAGATGGTCTTCGCATGTTGTTGGCTCATAACTGGACCAAGTGGATTCTCCTACCGTGGAGTCGAAGCAGTAACCATTCGTGAATTTGCAAGTTATTTCTCCTTGTAGGTGGATCTCGTTTGTTTCCAGCGTTACTCTAGCTAGATAATCTTTGATTGTTATTTTGGCTGTTGCTATTATCACTACGTCGTTCCAACTTCTGCCGTTTTCTTGGTATGTGATACCTTTACATGTTCCCATATTGTCTAGTGTGCCGCCTATGTTGATTGACGCTGTTGTAGTCCCATTCATTAGTATGTTGTCTATTGTTTGTTGGTATAATTTTATTATTTTGTATCTGTGGGTATTTCTGCATTCTTCTGCTCCTAGTTTATAGATGTAGGTTGATAGTCCTCCGTTGACGACTGACGTGTGGCTGTGCATCCCGCAGTAGAACATGAATTTTGTTACTTCTATTACGCATGACCATACTTTTTGCATTTTTATTTCGTTTCGTTGAATCACTTGTATGTCCGTTTTTTCACTCGCGTACGTTTTTTCTGGTTCCGGACACTTTTGAACGTCTTTTAACGATATCACTGTGATATTTGTGTTGGGGTGCGAACACTCATACGCGATTAACCCAACTGTTATATGTAGCCCGCACATAACGAATGTCACCCAGGTCAGGATAACACTGTATCGTGCCATTGATTCGGTTTATCTTTTCAAAATTTATAAAATTTACAATTGTTAATACAACTTATCTTTCTTACAAACATTCCTAAAATTTCTTTGTTACAAACGTTTTTTGTTACCTACAATTTTTGTCATATTTATATGACGTTTCCTCATTTGACCGAGCTTCACACTTATTTAGGACTGTCAAATGAGCTCTCTTCTTTTGAAGAGAAAAAAAAATTCATTAGTTATGACCCAGTGAGCTTGTTTCCCTATTATTTATTTCTATTTTCAAATACTTTTGTATTCCCCTTGTATAATTTAACATTGAATTTCTTCTAAATACCCTACATCAGCTTTTGCAAGTGGTGCATTTTATTTAATTGTTCAATTATACTGACCTTGCTTTTTGTTTTGACGTTGTGTTACGGTTAGTAACATAATTAGTTTAATATTTTCCGTAATTACTCTACTTAGTAGACATTATAATACCATGCTTATGAATACAATTCTGAAGTATAAAAGAAATTTGAACTTATATATCTAATTTGATTTCGACTTTTTGAAATGCTATTTCGTTTCTGTGTGTGTCGTCTTATCCCCTAAACCTATCGTAGATTTTTTTCTTTTGTATATATATTTTATCTTTGCCCTATTTGATTACTTTCTCACAAGGTACTATTTGTTAGTCCCTAGTAGCTTATGGATTTTTTTTTTCCATTAATCTGTTATGATTCTTAACTTACTTGATTATTCCTATTTACTCGCTTATCCCTATTTCTTCACTTTGAATTAACCTATAATTGAACCCGTTAATCTGTATGAATTAATAATATAAACTGATATATACTTGTATGATAAATAGTTATTTCTTAGCTCATCGCTATCCATCTTGTACTTATTTTGGTCTTGTTATTTTTATGGTTATTCGTCTGTCTTAGTAATTTGTAGTAGCCCGTCTGTTTCAGTCCGGTCTTTTTTGTTAATTTCCTCTCGGCGTTAAATGTTTTTGTGTAACTGGGTGCACTTTGTATCCTGTTTCTCACTCTGGCAGAGCGTCTTATCTCCGGTGGTGGTCGTAGTGAAACGTGTGGTCTCTGTTCTGTTTTATTCCCTTTATGTTTGCCTTGAGCTGATGGTTTGGATTTTGGTGGTTGTGGATTCTCGTTCATTGACCAAAATGGTAGTGCTGCTACCTTTTCTGGAACTACTTCGTTTTCTTCTTGCTCGTGTATTTCTTCTACCTCTTCTATACTTTCCGAGTCATCTATATCTTGTAGTATCTTATGTTCCTTGTCCTCTATGTTTCCGTGGTATGTTTTTAATCTGTTGATGTGTACTATTTGTGCCTTCTTCCCTTTTTGTGACAAGATTTGGTATGTAACCGGTCCTACCTTTTCTTTTACTTCAAACGGTCCTGTCCATTGGTTCTGTAACTTCTTTGATTTACCTACTTTTGTGCTTACGTCGAGTAGATATACTAAATCTCCTGGTGCGAATTCTCTTAGTGCCGTTTTTTCGTTATATCTGGCTATCCTTTCTTCTTTTGCTTTCTCCGTGTTTTTTAATGCTGTCTTGTATACTTGACTTAATCTAGCTTCTAATTCTGACACATAATTGTTGTCGGTGTCGTATTTGATTCTCTTCGGGGTTATGAATTTTTCAAATGGTAATGTTTGGTCTCTTCCGTGTAGTAGGAAATATGGGCTGTATCCTGTTGAAGTGTGTACGCTTCCTCTGTATGCCATTAGTACGTAGGGTATCCATTTGTCCCAATCTCTTTGATCTGGTGCTATGTAGTGTGCTAACATGTCTTTCAGCACTCTGTGTAATCTTTCTATTTGACCGTTTGTCGTGGGCGCGTAACTTGCCGTGTGTAGTCTTTTTATGTTCAATAGTTTGCATGTTTCTTGCATTAATTCCGACATGAAGTTTGTTCCTCTGTCTGTTAATAATTTCTGGGGTGTTCCGTGTCTTGCTATTATTTGCTCTACGAATGCTTTAGCTACTGTATCTGCTTTCTGATTTGGTAACGGAATTGCTTCACAGTATTTGGTAAAGTGGTCTTGAAATGTTAGCAGGTATTTGTTCCCTTCGTTTGATGTTGGTAGAGGGCCCACTATATCCATAGAAGTTATCTCCCATGGTTCCGTGACTTTTGTAAATCTTTGCAATGGAGCTTTCTTGAAGTGAGGTGACGTCTTTCGTCTGTTGCATGCGTCGCATTGTTTGCAGTAGTTTATTACGTCTGTTCTCATCGTTGGCCAGAAGCAACGCCTCTTTATTGCCACTAATGTTTTCTGTTGTCCTTGATGGCAATATATCGGCGAGTCGTGAAAGTCTTCTATCACTTTGGTGATGTAGCTTCTCGGTATTACCAGTTGATCTCTATGTTCTTCCTGTTCTTGTCTATATAGAATCCCCTCCTTGTCGATGTAGTATCTTCTTTTTGTCTCGTCATCCTTTTCCATTTGTTGTATTGTGCTGTTGCAGAATTCGTCTCGTTTCTGTGCTATTTTCAGCCTGTCTTTGTCCCATATTGGTTCCCAATCTTCTTCTGTTTCTATTGCGTAGATTTTCCTTGTTTCCCCTGTATTGTCTGGTCGTAAAACGATTATTTTGGTGGGTGTTCCGTAAAATGTAAATTGGATCATTTTAGTAATTTCGTTCCAACATAGTCCTGGAATTTGTTCTTTGCTTGCGATGAAGGTTATGCTCTCCTCTTTGTTTTCTTCGCATAGTGTCCTTAGCTGTTGTATAATGTTCCACATGATTTCGTAAGATGTTTCCTCCTTTGCCGTTGTTCTGTTTACCCCTATGTAGAATTTTGTGTCGATCGTGTCCCATTCTCTAATTTCTTCTATTCGATTCTGTGTGACGTCTGGTAAATTATATGTGGTTTCAATTTCTTTTATTAGTGGATCTTGGTTTGGTTTGTTTTTGGCTGTAAATAGTACTATTGATTGTTCCTCGTGTATAGCTACTAATTTTCCGTCTTTCTCTAGTATTTTGTCTTTTGTTGGTACTTCGTTTTCCGTTATGTATTTTAAGTAATCTTCGTATGATGTTTCAACGTAGTTGCACGTTTTGTCGTACATTCTGCTTAGTGCGTCTGCGTTTCCGTGTTTCCTTCCTACTCTGTGGATTACTTCGAAATTGTATTCTGCTAAGGTTAAGGCCCATCGTGTTAGTCTTGAATTTGGATCTTTCAGTGTAAGTACCCATTTTAATGCTCTGTGATCTGTGATGATTGTGAATTTTGTCCCGTAGATGTAGCATCTGAATGTTTTAATGCCGAAAATCACTCCTAGAAGTTCTTTTTCAGTCGTTGAATAGTTTGTTTCTGCTCTGCTTAGTGTCCTACTGGCATACGCTATTGGTCTTTCTCTACCGTCCCTTATTTGACTTAATATTGCTCCTACACCTATGTTCGATGCATCTGTCGATAATATGAATGGTTTCGAGAAGTCTGGGAAGATTAGAACTTTGTCTGACGTTAGTGATTCTTTTAGTTGGTCCATTGCCTTAATTACTTCCTCTGTTATTTTGAATGGTGTGTCTTTTTTGGTTAGATTTACTAATGGTGCTGCTAGTTCGGTTATGTTTGGTATGAATCGTCTGTACCAATTTACTATTCCTAAGAAACCTCTTACTCCTTTTACGTTCTTTGGTAAGGGATATTTGTGTACCGCCTCCAATTTTTGTGGATCTGGAGCTACTCCTTCTTGTGAAATGATATGTCCTAAATATTTCACTTTCTTTAACATAAAATTGCATTTCTTTGGTTTCAGTTTAATGTTCGCCTCTGTTAATCTATTGAATACTTCTTCTAATTTTTGTAAGTGGTCCTTTTTCCCTGTGTAGTTAAATATTATTATGTCATCCAAGTAAACCATGCATTTTATTCCCGTTAATCCTCTTAAAGTTGCGTTCATGAATCTTTGGAATGTTGCTGGGGCATTCACCAATCCGAATGGCATTTTGGTGTATTCGTAGTGCCCTTGATATGTGCTAAATCCCGTTAGTGGAATATCTTCTTCGTTCATATCTACTTGGTGGTAAGCTTCTGCTACATCAATTACTGAGAACAGTGTTTCTCCTCCTGCTTTGTAGCCTTGTAGTAGATCTGATATGTTTGGTAACGGATAATATTCTTTTTTTGTTACCGCATTCAGTCCTCTGTAGTCTATGCACATTCTCACTTTTTCTTCTCCTTCTGGAGTTTGTTTTACCACTAGTACGACTGGCACTGACCATGGGCTGGATGATGTCCTGATTACTTTGGCTTCTAGTAGCCTGTCTATTTCTTTTTGTAGCACTTCTCTTTGATAGTATGGGATCCTGTATGGCGCTTTGCATATTGGTTGGCTGCCCGTTTCTATGGTTATATGGTGCTTCACTTTTGTGGTGCTTGTTATTATTTCATCGTCGTCCGTGAATAAGTGATGGTACTTTTGTATTAACTTTATTAATTCTTCCTTATACTTTGTATCTATATGTCCTAGTTCAAAATTTTTTCTGATCCATACATCTGTTTTGGTGTCAAACTTCCTGATCGTGTCCTGTATTTTCGTTTGTGGCACTGTGTCCTCTGTACATTCGTATGCTTTTCCTAGTTTAGTTCCTTTTGTTAGACATATTTCTTGTGCTGACGTGTTTATTATCCTGATAGGAATCTTTTTTCCGTTATTTGCTATGCTGTTTGCTAGTCTTATTGCCTGTTGTCCTTTTTGTTGTGTTTCGCATGCAATAGTATTTCCTCTTATCGTATGTTTTAGCGTCCCAATTGTGTGAACTTCGGTTAGTGCTGGTATATTTATGCTATTTTCTATGTACACATCTGTAGAATTTCTATTAGTTATTGTTTCTTTTAATTCTTCGTTCTTTTCTTCTGTTTTTGATTCCACTCTATCCTTTTTTCGTTCTGTGTTTTGTTGTCCTTCTTCATTATTTTTTATTTCCTGACTTATGTTTTTCTTTCGATTAATTTCTTCGTTCCACTCTGTATAGTTCTCCATATTGGTCTCTGTTGCCGTTTTGTTTTTGTTTGTTTGTTTACACTGCGTTTGATATCTCTGCTCTTGCTGTTGACTTTCCGTTTTTTTCTCGATTTTTTTCTGTTCTGGGTCCTTCCTTTTGTACATTGTTTTCACCATTCCTAGCCATTGTTGCCACTTGTTCGCTTCTGTAGTTTCTGTTTTTTTCTTTATTGTTGCCACTTGTTCATTTGCTTCGGTGATTTCACCGTTATCTATAGTGTTTTCCACTTGTTTTGCGTTTATTAACGGTATTCTTCTTTCCCATATTTCTAATGAAGGTTCTCCTTTATATGATATGATTGCTTTTTGTTCTTCTAGAAAGTCTCTTCCTAAAAGAACTGGTATTTCTCCCATTATTTCGTCTTCTGCTGCAATGGCTTTTGCGTAAATGTTGTAATTCATCCCATTTGCGCTTATTGCTAGTTTCGTTGATCCATACAATTGTATTGTGTGTCCTGTTATCCCTTTCAGAGTTAATTCCTCTATAATTCTTGTGTCTAATTCCCAATCTGCGATTATTGACCGGTTTACCAATGAGTACGCTCCACCTGTGTCTATCATGCAGGGTCTGTTTATGCCATTTACTCTTAGCATTACTATGTATGGGGCGTCCTCGTTTGTTTCCGACATTGATTCGTTGTGATACATTGTTTCTCCTATTTCTTTGTTTGTTATCCTTGGATTATAATCATTCCTATTTTTCCGGTTTGGTTCTTTCCATTGTGGTTTGTTTAAATCTGTTTCCCCTGTTAAATTCACTCGGCCACTGGTCCGGGGACTAACTGTGGTCCTTACTAGTTTAAATGTTTCGTCCATTCTTTCTTACTCGTGTGTCCTCTTTCTGCAGAGTGACCCCTTGTATCCTCGTTCGTTTGGTGTCTACTTCTCTCGTAGTTCCCAAAATTATTTTGTTGCGACCTTCTTTGAGTTTCTTGTTTATGATATTCTTCCTTTTGGTTGCTGTGTCTACCATATTCTCTATGGTTTCTTTGTTGTGTTTCTTGGTTCTCTCTGTGATACCTCGTCTTGTCCGCTTTCCATTGATTTGCCTTTCCGTCGTTGTACCTCTCGTACTTCGCGGTTGTTTTATTCTGGTTGTTCGCCTCGTCGAACATTCTCTTTCTACATTCTTTTAGCCAATGTCCTTGCTTTCCACAGTAATAACATGTCATTGTTTGTTCGTTCCCTTTTTCTCTACAATTTGATGCCCAATGTCCTTGTTTTTTACAATTTTGGCATCTTATTTCCCTTTTTGTTTCTTCTGCTTCCTTCGTCCTGCAATTTGCCATCCAATGTCCTTGTTTGCCACAGAATAAACATTTTGCGTTCTGCCTACATTCTTCCGTAGTGTGATTTGACCTGCCGCATGTTGTGCACCTCAGTTGTCCTCTCGTAAATGCGACTTTCTGGCTACTGTTCCTGCCGCTTGTCATGGTTACCGCCGTTTCTTGACAATTAACTATTTCTTCTGCTTGTTCTAGTGTCATGTCGTCTTTGTGTAGAATGTAAAAACCTACCTCCCTTAATAAATCTTTTCTCAACCCTACTTTGAATTGGTTTATTAGTACCGAATTATGTTTTTTTTGTATGTTTGGTATTTGTTCCCTGCTTGCGCCCTTTATATCCTCTTCTAGTATCTTGTTCCCGATTAATTTCAGTCTGGTGCAGAACGACGCCACATCCTCATCGTGTCTTTGATAGCATTGCATCAATTGCATCCACCAATCTGCTATTGATTTTTTTGGTACAAATTTCCGTAGTAATTTTTCTCTGAATTCTGAGTATGATACCGTGTCTAACCTAGGATCCGCCTTGAAAAAATCGTATGCCGATCCCGCAAGTTTAAATTTCAATAATGTTAAAGTTTCCGATTCCGTCCATCCGTCTAGTTTAGCCCTTAGTTCTAGTTTCTCAATATATTTAGCTGCATCTCGACCTGTGAAATCTGTTAACGTCGCCGCTATCACCCCCAATGGTTGCGCCTGTGCTACCCTCAATATGGGTGGCATGTTGCTTGCGTCTCCTATTGTGTCTGAAGTCCCTTGACCGCCTGTACCTAACCTATTTTGTGAGTCGAGCGGCATCTTGTTGGTTTAGTTATATTTTATCTTTATTAAATGAACAATTTTTCAATGTTTACCTATATTACACCTACCTTTCTGGCTTCTACGACGCCTGAAATGGATAGTTTTTGGTGCACGGGTAGGATTCTTAGGGATGGGTTAACTTCCCCCTTTGTAAAATTTTAATTTACCTCGTTTCACCGACTGTGGTTTATTCTAGCGAACCCCAAACGAGAAGAAAAAAAAAATAGATACAATGGAACACTTATGAGACGACGTAGTAGACCACGACTAATTTGATTCAATCTTCTATTTGCCTGCTGCTTGACGACTAACGTACCTGATGTTAGCTGAGCTGATGGTGGGATAGTATGGCTTATTCTCGATTTTTCCTAGCCTTTTCCCTCCTGTATGCCTTGTTTACTGCCTTTCGCAGCCTCCGGTTACAGACCGTACAGCTTCACCGTTCCCTGTATTCTCTTGTGCTGTAGCAAGATTGGCATATAATCTTGGCCTGACAGGAATCCCTTGCGTGAAGATTTATCGTCCCTGCTGAGCTACAACCCTTTATTGGAAGACCGCTACGAAGACTAAGTAGTTAATCCTGTCCTTGGAACCGCTGTGAAGATACTTTATCAACTCTATGTCGGGAAAACTCTATGAAAATAAATTTACACAACCCTATATCGGGAAACCGCTTTGAAACCAAGTTTAAACAACCCTATATCAGAAAACCGCCTTGAAACCAAGTTTAAACAACCCTATATCGGGAAACCGCTTTGATACCAAGTTTAAACAACCCTATATCGGGAAACCGCTGTCACCATTCTAATAACTAAACTTAATAATCGCCAGATGTTATTTTTTTTAACATGTAAATGTAATAACTCTAGACCATATTTGTACAATCTTATGGTGAAGCAGAAATCAACTCAGTCGATGATTGCTGAGTAGGATTATTTTTCGACCTTGACTGGTCTAGATCCAGTGTGATTTGCAGGAGCTGTGCTACCCGTTTGGCAGGGTGTGATTTTTCATCACGCACACTGATCTTGGTCTAGTGGAAGCTATGTTTTGCGCAATTACTAGACCCTGGTTAGAAAAACTCCGTTGTCAATACTTAGTTGACCGAAGTATTCCACCTTACGCCGTTTGGCATGTTCACCTCAGATCGGTATTACGCCTTTTATCTGATGTATGGATTTTTTCTCGACCTTCTCTGGTCTAGATCCAGTGTGTTCTGCGCCCGCAGTGACACCTCGTGTAGGTTGTGGCTCTTCACCACGCACACTGGTCTTGATCTAGCGGAAGCTATGGTCCCGTAGGCTCTATGTTGCGCTATACTAGATCCTGGTTGCGACCACCAATTTTTCTTCCTCCTAGGTAGGGTAGCTGAACCGCTTGTCACCGCTCGTGGGGTGTGGTTCCAGACAACCGGATATACCTCTCGGAGAGAAATGGTTTTGGACAACCGCTGTCACCTTCCCTGGGTGAGGTTGTTCCAATAGGGGATGGTACGCGAACCGCTGTCACCATTCTAATAACCTCTGGGGCACCTAAGGGCTATTCTAATAAATCCTCTTTACCCTTCTTATTTTTGTCACTGTGTAATACCTCCTCTCCAATGAAATTCTGTGCAATCCGAGCGGGTAAGGCACATCCAGTCCAACTTCTGAGCTAGGTACGCCTGGGCTTGAAGCGGAATAATCTCCTTGCCAGGATAGGGTTTGTTCTCGGCAATCGGCCCCCTTTTTCCAACGTAGGTACACCCTCCCGGGGAAGTACGGGATGAGGGATAGGGTGATAAAATAAAACTTATGGTAAACACCACACAGCGTATGTAACTAAACGTATATAATAGCTATATGAAAAAAAATCAGTCCAATCATATATACATTTGTCAAAATACTATACTTATAATAATGCGTGCGTCAAAATTAAATTTACAACTTAACGAAATCTGTCTACGCACTGAAGTAGCAACTATAATATATATAAAATAAACATTAGACGTACCCTGATATAAATCTCTCAACTAGTAATTATAGGATATTTATCCGGTTCTCCGGTATACGCCGGAATTACTCACAAAAAAATAAATTTCGGATTCCGCGTATAATATTAGTAGGATGGTAAATGAGAAAAGAGAGAGAAAGGAAAAATAGAAAGAAGCCCGAGGGGCCAAGTGCTTTCCTTTTTATATTTTTCTGTCTAGAATTTCCAGTTAGCTGGGTCTGCATTCGATTCAGTAAACAAATAAACATAGGCCAATTACCTTGTGACCTCCAAGCGAATTTTTAGTTTACGTGTGCTTTATCACCAACGGCCTTGGAGTATGACGGCATTTAAAGTGGATATTTCCGTAGTGAAACAAGATTCTTACGTTATAACATTACAAAATAGTACAAATTTTTCGGTGTCAGCTTTTATAAGCCCCAAGGTTGTCTATCACCTGGAAATAAATGTAAAATGGAATTTAACCAAAATATGGTTTTCTTTTGTTATATATCAAATGGTCCCTGATTAAAACGGAAAAATCAATTCGCTCTGGCTTAAAACTAAATTCAACTCTGTTATTTCTCGATTGCTCTCGCTCTCCTCTTATCTACCACACGAACCAAAAGATACTCTGTGTAAAAAAAAATGAGACAATAATAACGTAAGAAAAATTCTACGATCCTCAAATCAAGCTTTAACATGCCCGTTTAAATCCTTAAATTCTCTAAACCCTCGAGACACGCGGTAAATCTGGTCTTATTCGCAAAAATATACGTTATTAAATAAAATAATACTTTTGTTCAAAAACTTACGGTAGAATAACTTCCCTTTTTATATTCTGCAGGAACTGCGTCTGTATCTCTAACTGGGCCGCTGCCCCGAAAATGCGAAATTTGCCGAGACGTGTTAGGATGATTTAGTGATAGCGTCGAGGGAAATTCCACCGGTTTGTGCTCTGATACTGGGGGACAGACTTCACTGTCAAGGAATCACCAAGTATTCCTATTACGCCCTGACACAACGGAGAAATTTTTACCTCGGGTATCACCAACACTAAAACACTATACTCTCGTACTCGGGGAAAGCCTTTCCCTTCGCGTGTACGACCCGTACTCTCTCGAGTCCTGAGCCGTTCTTCTTTTTTGTTTTTTTCCATCACCCGACTTTGGGTGTGAGATGTTTTTGTTTTTTGAGTTGCAGTTTTTCTTTGTTTTTGAAGCGTGCAAACTTTTTGTTATCGAAATAATGATATTTTTTTAAACAACTTTGTTTTGGTTTGACCCAGTAAATGTTTTATTTTTTTAATTCTGTTTTGACTTCGTAAAAATTTTGTTAAACAATATGTGGGTCGTATTCTAGTTTTATATTAATTAAATTAGATTTTGTATTTACCGAGTGTTCCGAATTTTTGTACAATAATATATTCATGTGTTTTTTCGCATTTATTACACTTCAGTTGATACAACATTAATTTCAACAACCTCCTAAACCAAAGACATTCCCTAATTGCTGCTGCAAGTATCAGCAGTAGAAAGTACAAATGTTGATTGCCTTCTGGTAGACTAAGGAACAGTAGAATCAAAACATTTGAAAATATATCCGGAAGTAGAATTCCGACCTTGTAGGTCATTCGCAAAATTTGCATCACAAAAACCATCTATAGTATCATATTTTCTCTTCACCAAAGTAAGGCTGACATCTTTCAAAAATTCAAGTAATCTCAAAATTCTTTTTAAATGGGTTCAATGCATTTGATTGGAAATGACAGAAAATTGACCACGAAGGAAAGATCAGGTCTGGAGTTCACCATCAATAACATCAAACGCCATATAACTTCTTTATGCAGATGTTTCGTTGATGGTCCCATTTCTTTTTCCAATTTCAAATTAACCCCTATTGCAATTCTTGTAGGCTTACAATTGCTCATATTGAATTTTTGAAGAAGTTTGGAAATGTAAGGATTTATTTTAATTCATTCATTGCCGACTCCCACTGTTCCCGACATGGATGACTTTTTACTTCATCATAAGGCAATGGTACATCATTAACAAAACCATCAGCAGAAGGAGCAAACGAAACTGGATCCACAGTGGAAGAAAGATAGTTTTCACATGATGAATATGAGTTCATTCCAAAATCTTTGAATCACAAGAGTCGAAGGTCCAAAATCTTCCTCACAGCCCCTAGCATCTCTCTTATAGCTGATTCTTGTTTTCTGCAAATACTCTGTGTCGTAAAATAATATCCCTTAGATGTCGAAAGATAAAGGCTTTATTTAGCAAAACTGTGACATTACAATTGAACATATAACGTCAGTGGTTGTCAAGGCAATGTGAACATGCAATCACCTCATTCTCCCTTGCAGGAGAAGAGTCCATTGGAGACATAGTCTTCAAGATGCTTTGGTCTTCTGTTTCTTCTAGGTCGATCTTCATTCGTTCCTTCTTGACCTGGGGTTGGAGGATCTTGAATATCTGACCTGGAAGGAAAGGGGCAGGTGAACAAAGACGAACAGGTGGCTGAAAGGCCTGTGCAAGGGGCGGAGAAGGTGGTAGGTCTATTGGATGCGGGCGTTCCAAATTCAAGTCTCCACTAGGGGCGAGTTGCTTGAGATAGACTGTAGATTCACGTCCGTCATCGAATCGGACATGGGCATATTAAGGATTGGCCTCGATCAACTCGGCTTCATCCACAATGGGGTCATATTTACTGGTTCCGTTGTTTCGCCGGACAAGGACAGGTCCAGGTTGAAGTAACTGGCTGCAAGAGTCGTGCCACTAGGGGATCGTCTCGGATGAATGAAGAACCTCTCGTGTGGAGGAAAGTTTGTACTAGTATTCAGCAACGATCTTATTGAGTGCAAGGCTTCCGGTAGAACGCTTTCCCAATGGCAAATCTGCAAGTTTTTGGTTTTCAGAGCAAGATTGAGTGATTTCCAAATGATCCCGTTGTATCGTTCAACCAGACCATTTCCGTCTGGGTTATATGATGTGGTCATGCTGGTGGCTGTTACATATACATCAATAGTTGTTCTGTGTGTGGTCTGCTATACCAATGACAGATGGCCACTAGATGGCCCGGCAGTCAAGAAACAAGGAAGATAATAATCAGTAATTAAGGAAAGATGTAAAACATCTTACAATGTAATGAAATAACGTGTTAATAAATAGTTGTTATTGGTTCCTCTTGATAAGTAAATAGTTAAAATATAACATGGTGTCAGGTGAAAACACGCCAATAAGAAAAGACAAAACTATAAAGTAAAATTTAGGTCAATAACCCTATAACGGACAGGGTCAACAACAAAGAAACTGAGTACAAGTAAGTACCTACTATATAGATAATAAGAAAAATGTCAACGTTTAAACCACCAAAGCCTTTGGTGTTTGACCAACACACGGCACAAAATTACACAAAATTCATGAATTTTTCCAAAATATACATGAAAGCATCTGGCCATGACAATAAATATGATGAAACAAAAATAGCAATATTTTCAAATATTGCTGGTGAGGATGCTCAGGAGGTCTTCCAAAACATTGACATTTGATAATGAAGGAGATGAAAAGAAATATGATAGAGTCATAGAAAAGTTTGAAAACCACTGCATGCCTTTTGAAAATGAAACGTTTGATAGATTTAAGTTTAATACACGATGTTAACAGGAAGGAGAAGACTTCGATAATTTTTTGATAGCGATAAAAAAGCTAGCAAAGTCATGCAATTTTGGAATGTTGCATGATTCCTTAGTAAGAGACCGAGTAGTCGCTGGAATGTTAGACGGAGAGGTGCAAGAAGGGCTTTTTAGGATGAGAAAATTAACTCTGAGTCAGGCTGAAGATATATGTAGAGCCTCAGAAGCAAGTGAGAAGCAGGTCCAAAACATCAGAGGAAACTCAACACATGTTGATGCAGTTAAAAAATATATTCTTCAAGCTTGTGCCAGTACAAGTGCATGTGAGTGTTTTAGATGCAAAACAAAGCATGGTCATAGGAGCTGTCTTGCCTTTGGTAAGATTTGTGCAGTATGCAAAAAACCAAATCATTTTGCTGTACGTGGTGAAAATAGACAGCAAAATAAAGGTAAGAAACATACTAGTAATAAAAAGGAAATGCATGAGGTTGAAAAGAGTGAGGCAGACAATACTACAGGTGACGAAGAATCAAATACACCGTATTGGGACTCCGTGACATTAGATCATGTGAAATTTAAGAACAAAAGAAAAGATATGTGAACTGAGAATGTTTTGATAAATAATAAGTTTATTTCTTTTAAGGTAGATACTGGAGCGAATTGTAATTGTTTACCTCTTAAGTTTGTAAAAAAATTGGGGGTAGAAAACAAAATAATAAAAAATAGCCTATCATTAAACACATACGGCAATAATAAAATTAAAGCTATTGGGTATGTAATACTACATTGTATGATAAAAGAAAAATTTTGTAAGATTAAATTTATTGTGATTGACTGTGACAGTATGCCTATCTTGGGGCTAAACACCTGTTCTCAGCTTGAGTTAGTAAAACAAATAGATTCGCTAAATAATAAAAAACAACAGTTTTTGAATAAAAACTCTGAGGTTTTTGAGGGTACCGTAAAAGTACCTTATAAATATAAAATAATCTTAAAACAAAAAGCGGTCCCTTACTCTAGTAGTTGCAGAAGAGTGCCAGAAACACTGGAACCAAAACTAAAAACAGCACTAGATGATCTTGAAAGAAGGGAGATTATTTCCAAGATAGAGCAACCAACAGAATGGGTCAATAATATAGTAATTGTACAAAAACCATCAGGAGCATTGAGAATTTGCCTTGACCCATTACATTTGAACAAGTTTGTTTGTTTAGATCAGTATTCAGGCCCGATCCTGATTATGTTAAAGCTATTTTGGAGCTTGAAGAACCGACCAACAAAAAAGAGCTGCTAAGGATTCTGGGTATGTTAAATTATCTCTCAAAGTATTTGCCCAAATTATCTGAATTACTATTTCCTTTAAGAAACCTTATTAAACAGAATGTAGAGCTTGATTGGACAAAAGATATTTCGCTTATATTTTTAAAAATTAAGAAATTGGTTTCGGAAATAACTACCTTGTCTATTTTTGATCCTAAATCACCATTAGAAATACAAACTGATGCTAGTCAAAATGGTATTGGGACTTGTCTTATGCACCAAGGTAAACCAATCGCATTTTGTTCTAGAAGTCTTACTGAAACGGAGTCTCGTTGGGCTCAGATTGAAAAGGAATATTTAGCTATTTCTTATAGTCTATCAAAATTTCATCAATTTGTGTTTGGCAGGCATGTCACCGTAAAAAGTGATCATAAACCTTTAGTGGCCATTCATAAAAAATATATTTACAAAGTTTTTTCTAGGCTTCAAAGACGTAAGTTGAAACTGCTTAAGTATAATTTCACTGTAGAATATCTTCCAGGAAAGCTTATGTACATTGCTGACCTTTTATCTAGGTCATTTATTAAATCAAGTGTCGAAGATGATCCTGAAATGAAAGAAATTGTACATTCTCTTGAACTTGACATACCTATCTCTATTGAGCGTCTTCTTGAATTAAAAAATGCTACTTCTAAAGATTCAGTTTTATCGAAAATCATTGAATTCTGTGAGGATGGTTGGCCAGATGATAAAAAGTCAATTACAAATCCAGAGATCAGATCATTTTTCAATCTTAGAGAAAGATTGTATGTTCATCAAGGTCTAGTTTTTCATGATTATTGACTAGTTGTTCCACAAAAGTTGCGACTCAAAATGTTATCAAAACTACACGTTGGTCATTTTGGAATCGAGAAATTTAAAGCCGCAGCAAGAAAACTGTTTTACTGGACTGGGTTGTCACGAGATGTTCATGATTTTGTATCAAAATGTAAAACTTGTTTGAAATATAGTAAAGGTGTTGTAAAAGAGCCACTTATGCAACATGAAAGACCAAATGTTCCTTTTTTTAAAGTAGCAGCCGATATTTTAACTTATGCAGGAAACCATTATTTGTCAGTAGTGGATTATTATAGTAACTGGCTTGAGTTGATTCCCTTGGACAGTAAAAATGCTACAGAATTAATTTTAAAATTAAAATGTGCCTTTGCTACTCATGGCATTCCATCTACTATCATTTCAGACAATGTTCCGTTTAACAGCAAAGAGTTTAAAGATTTTGCTAAGAACTGGGAAATGACTTCAATCACAACAAGTCCCAGATATCCCAGGTCTAATGGACTTGCAGAAAGATCTGTTGCTATTTGTAAAGATATTCTAAAGAAATGTCATGACTCTGGCGATGATCTGTATCAAGCACTACTTGAATATAGGACTTCTTGTCTAACAGGTATTGGTGTTTCATCATCTGAACTGCTAAACAATCGCCTACTAAGATCAACATTACCCATTTCTAAGAAGCTACTAACAGACTCACCCTACATTGACCAAGAAAAAATTAGTGAGAAAAGGTCTTAAGCTAAAGAGTACCGAGACAAGAGTGCAAAATATCGAAAATCATTCAATAAGGGCCAAAGTGTAATGATAAAGAAGGGTGGTTTCTGGGTTCCAGGTGAAGTAGTAGATACACACTCTACTCCGCGTTCATTTTTAGTTAGAGAAAATCTAGACAGGGTAGTAAGAAGAAATTCGTCATTTTTAAAGAACAATCCTAACCCAGTATCTCTTAAACATTCCTGTCTTGAATCTACTAATAACGGCACTCAAAGTTTAATATCAAATTATGTACCTAGTGCGGAAGAGACAAGTGAAAGCGATAAAATCAAAGAACCAATGTCAGGTGATAAAAATGAAAATCAGAAAAATGTTAAACATCCCATCTCTCCTACTGAGGATGATACTTCCGAATGTGACACTTATATAACTCGGTCAGGACGATGTGTGAATAAACCTTTAAGGTTCAAAGAATGAGCATCTATTGTTTTTGTGTTTCATTTTTATGATTGTAAGTTTATGTTTAGTAACCATTTCTCATTAGAATTTGAAACCTGAATTTTTGTTAGTTGTGGTAGTCTTTTTATTGTCATTCATATGTAATATTTTGCTTTCTGAAAGAAAGGGAGATGTTACATATACATCAATAGTTGTTCTGTGTGTGGTCTGCTATACCAATGACAGATGGCCGCTAGGTGGACCGGCAGTCAAGAAACAAGGAAGATGATAATCTGTAATTAAGGAACGATGTAAAACATCTCACAATGTAATGAAATAACGTGTTAATAAATAGTTGTTATTGGTTCCTCTTAATAAATAAATAGTTAAAACATAACAGGTGGCAACGCCACGTTTATGGAGGAATGAAATCATTTCCTTTGAAATAAATTAGGTTCCCCGATCTGAATGTATGTAGCTAGGCATTCCAAACATCGAAAATAGGTCATTCAGGCACCGTATTACAGTTTCAGAAGGCATGTCCTTGCAAGGTTACGAGAAAGGGAAACGAGAGTATTCGACGACAATGTTGAGTAAATACCGATTGTGCCTGTTAGAAGATAAAGGGCCCTTGAAGTCAATATTAAGCCTTTCAAACGGCGATGTTGCTTTAATCAGATGCTAGTTGTTATTTCTGTAGAACCTTGGTTTGACAGCAGAGCAAGTAGGGCAGGCAGCGCTGATCCTTTTAATTTCATCTACTCCGTAAGGTAAATTTTGCTTTTAACCCAGTGGTACATCTTTGTAATACCAGGGTGGCACAGTACTTTATGGAGCTCATGAAGTTTGTCCTCAGTATGTAAGGAACCGTAGACGCGTGAAAGAGCGTCGGCCGAATGATTTTCAATACCAGGCCTATACTGAATGTCGAAGGAGAAGGGAGATAATTCAAGACGCCAGCTTGTCTTGTCATTCTTTATTTTGCTTGTAAGTCGGGAATTGAAGATAGACGACAGAGCTTCTTGCTCCGTGAGCAGTTGAGAGTGTCTACCTAGTAAGAAATGACGCCACTTCCTCAAGGATAGAACAATCGCTAAAGCATCTCTCTCTATAGCAGAATGCCATTTTTCGCTATCGGATAAGGTTTTTGAAACAAACGCAACGGGGCGCCCATTCTGACTAAGAGTAGCCGCTACAGCAATGCCCGATGCGTCAGTGGTAGATCATCTTGAATTGTCGTGAGTAATGACTTGGCTATGTCTTCTTTAGTTAGCCTAAAGTTTCCAGCTACATGCAAGTCCGGTGGAATAGGGAAAGATTTGCAGTCAACCAAACTCCTCATCTTGTCGGAATATCTTTGGACCCATTTTGAGTAATGAGCGAACATCCCTAGTGCGCGTTTCATGGCTGAAGCATAGACTTGTTAGAAATGTGATACCCAAGGAGAGTTATTGTATTTTGAGAGAATCTGCATTTATCTAAGTTTAACGTTGAATTATGTTTCTTTGCTGCACTTAGAAATCGTTCAAGGTTCCAATCGTGATCATCTTGCCCCCTTCTCAAAGGACTATTTGCACCCCAACCCAATGAACTCTTTGCTAGGCACCTATTAGCGAATCGAAGACAGCAGAATGTAGAGTCGGTTGACCAATACTTGCAGGCCCTCTGAGCTATAAGCAAAGACTGCAACTTCAAATCTGTAGATGCGCTGACGTACTGTAATGAGTATCAACGTGATCCAATCATAAGCGGCCTTAACTTCCCTCTAATCCGACAACGCATTTTGGAAAACGTCACGCTGAATCTTGAGCAAGTGGAAAAGATAGCACGTTCCCTAGAATCCGCCCAAAAACTCGCAGTATCTTACAAAACAGCAACCTATATTTCCGATTCTAACTGTAATAGTTTGGAAACTCATACATCTCTTCCAGCCCTTGGCGGATTAGATAATTGTAAATCTAAACTTAATTCAGCCTCTACTTTTCAGCAATCTCGACATGGAAAATGCTACTTTTGTGGTGGACCCAGACATCGTTCTAGGCATGAATGTCCTGCTGTAGAAGCGATTTGCAAATCTTGTGATAAAAAGGGCAACTTCCAGAAGGTATGCCAATCATCCAGATCAAAGTGTAAGTCGACATCCGCTTCTACGTTGCCAGCTACTATCACATGAGCCGCTTCTCCAGGAGGTCTCTCCAGAGTAATCGTTTTTGGACGAGTAAATGATATCCCATCCAGCATCCTTGTAGACACTGGTAGTTCTGATAGCTTTGTTGACTACTCCTATGCCAAGAGGAATAAATTCAATATTCATCCTGAGAACAGAGAGGTGAAGATGGCTTCCACTTCCCTCCAATCTAAAATTAATGGGTAGATTTTGGCAAACCTTCATCTTCAAAGCGAATCATACGCCAAAACTAAGCTTTTAGTAATACACAGTCTATGTTATGACGTTCTTATAGGGCATGACATTATGAATCTCCACTCTTCAGTTCGACTCCAATTCGGTGGTTCCAAACCCCCTCTTTCTCTTTGTAACGTCGCTTGTGCCGAAGTTAAACCACCTCGACTATTTGAACACCTAGTTGACGGCTGTCGTCACGTAGCTACTTAATCTCGCCGTTTTTCCGAAGCTGATGAAATATTTATTAAATCTGAAGTCGAGAAACTAGTTTGTGAAGGGTTCATAGAGGAGAGTTCATCACCTTGGAGAGCTCAGGTTTTAATAACGAGAAACGAAAATCACAGGAAACGCTTAGTAATAGATTACTCTCAGACTATTAACAAATTCACTTTAATAGACGCCTACCCTTTACCAAATATTGAAAAGTTAGTCACAACTATACCAAATTACGATGTATTCAGCACGATTGACTTGAAGAATGCATACCATCAGATACCGATACTGGACTCGGAAAAACAGTATACGGCTTTTGAAGTCAATGGAACTCTTTACCAATTTCGTCGCATTCCTTTCGGGGTAACATATGGAGTAGCCTGTTTTCAGAAGACCATTGACAATATTATAAGGAAATAATGTCTTGATAGAGTATATGCATATCTTGATGACGTTACGATCGGTGGAAGGGGGCAATATGATGACGATAGGAACCTTGAACGATTTATAAGTGCAGCAAAGAAAGGGGCAGGCGAACAAAGAGGAACAGGTGGCTAAAAGGCCTGTGCAAGGGGCAGAGAAGGTGGTAGGTCTTTTGGATCCGGGCGTTCCAAATTGTCGTAAAATAATAACCCTTAGATATCGAAAGATGAAGGTTTTATTTAGCAAATCTGTGACATTACAATTAAACACAAAACATCAATGGTTGTCAAGGCAATGGGAGCATGCAATCACCTCACTCTGTCAGTTATCATTGTCATACACAGCCATTTCTTCAGGTTCACCTAGATCACTTACAGAAAATTCATTCCCTTCCTAAATCACCATTGCATTCTATTATTTCGTCTCTTCCAATCTTCACACATTTATTTTCACAATCTCACAACCTGTATGCTTTGAAAGTGTAACCAATCATTAGATATGTCAAACTCTTCTAGTCAAATTTGCTTTCCGAAATTATTTAGGTTTGTGAAGATACGCTTTGTAGCCGAATATACTCAAATTTAATAGATTTGGTTCCTTACCATGCCATATTTCAAATGGTGTCCGATTTTGTTTAGTTACTGGTGGAGACCGATACAACAGGTATGCCGATGTTATCACTGCTTCACCCCAAAAGTGTTTATTCAGATGTGCACCAATAATTATTGAGCGTGCCTTTTCAACTAAGGACCTATCCGGTCTTTCAGTACGGAAACATGGTACAGAATAATCAACAACAATTCCATTTGTATCAGAAAAATCTCTGAAATATTTGAAAACATATTCCCTTCCATTGTAACTTCTCAATTTCAAAATTTGTTTGCCTAAATACGATGTTGTCATATTTTTTAAAGATTTGAAATATCCGTATACCCCAGACTTTGAAGACAATGAATATACCATATAGAAACGGGAATAACCATGAAGAAACTAGAAAATATCGTTTATTACCCATGAAGGGGCCTTGTTGCTCTAGTTCTATGACCTATATCTGACAATTTATGTTGTTTAGCATTCACACAACTTTCACAAAATTTTCGATCAGTCAAACTATCAAGTTTAAGACATTCTACCATGTGTTCCAATTTTTTAATTATGCTCTTCATTCAAATGACCAAGCCGTTGATGCCATCAATCAAAATTATTACTTGCCGCAATATTACCTTCATTTATAGGAACAAGAAAAATCTCATATAGGTAGATTGTTTTTTTTTAAACCATTTATAAAAACTACATTACCATTCAATATGCTGACTTCATCACTATTGAATAACACCTTGTAGCTATTCTCTTAATTTCTACATACTGACAAAAGATTTTTTCTCAAGTTTACATAAATTACATTATTGATTGTACAAATATGTTTAACATTATTTGATACCCTCATATATCCGATATGTGTAGCTTCTAAATCTTGGCCAGCTTTAGCTACGCCAATTTTCATACGAGTTTTCAGCTTCCGCACTCCTCTCAATAACTCAACATCGTTAATAAGATGATCGGATGATCACGATTCTACACACCAAAACGATTTTCTTGAATTATCTGTCAAACCCTATTCCTTAGTCATGAATGCTATAGCTTCTACATCCTCTTCTGATTCAGCCTCTCCAGACATATGAACTCGATGTTATCGTTGCCAAGATTTCTTCGAAAAATAATTCTTTGCTCTGTTGGGAGGTTCATTCAATCCAATTTCATTGCATCCAAAACAACGTACGTCGTTCCTCCTATTCTGCAGCTTAGATTCAAATGCACTTCCATGATTGTCATCATTGATGGTCATCTGTCGTATCTTCGTTTCTTCATCCAAAAGTCGTATTTTCACGAAATCAAGAGATATCTTATCATTTGATAGTTTCAATGGCAGTGACAACTATATTATCATTTCTTTTTCCAATTTTCTTCCAGCTGATTTAATTTGATTTGTACTTTTGGCTATTGATAAAACATACAAAATACTACTATACTGTTTCACTAGCAATAATATCACATACTACTTAGAAACTTTTTCTTTTCCAAGAAATTTCACTCTCCATACAAAAAGAATCAACAACAAACAAAACAACTAAGTTTTATTGGAATTCAAGACATTACAAATCTTTTTGGGTATATCTTTTTCTACCTCAATAATATCATATAACAAACAATTTGTGGAAATAAATAGACTCGAATACAATTTTACAAATAAAACGAAGTTTTCGAGATAACAACCCACTTATACAAGGCCCAATTTATGAAAAAAGGAGAACGGAACTAAGTGAAATGTCTTGTCAAATTACTGAAGTTACTTAATAATTTGAATGTCAATATTTTTTCTAATAAAATAATTTTATTTTTCAATGGAAGAAACTGCTTCTAACACTGATACAGAGGAAGCTGTAAGTAATTTATTACAAACAGTACGGAACAAACAAAATGAACTGAGTGAGAAAATAAAAACCTTGAAGGCTAGCACCGAAACGCTAAAAGAACAACTGATCATGGAGAAGAATAAATGGCTGCAAGAAATACAAGAGACAATACAACTAGAAAATAGAAAGAAAAATGAACAAATCAAATCTATGGCACATTTCGACGAAACCGAAAAACAAGAAAAGCTGGCAGAATACCTCTTATTCACAAATGCGACTACGAGTCTTGAAAAAGAGTTGAAGAAAAAAAATTATCAGCATTGGTTGTCGGAAATCGCGAATGAGTGTAATTATGAACTCAACAGAGTACAAGACAGTTTGACCATATTGAAACCCTTGAAAGACATGGCTGCAAAGTGGAGCTTCGAAGAAAATCAGGAGCAAATTGGTGAAAACCTGGAAAAGGGACAAGGAGATGCATCAACGGAACATGAGAATACAAATATGTCTGTAGATCCATTGATAACTGAATAAACATTTGTTAAAATAACCTGAAACGATTGAAATAATTTTTATTGTAACCATATTCATCGTAATTTTCAGTATTCGGATGCATTTCTGAGAATAATCCAATTCACACGTCCATATCTATCCATAGACCATGTTGGAAATTGTATTCTGGCTAAAAAATATTCAAAACAACCATTTGATTATGAAGTTTGAACAAATATGTCATTTATCACAATCCAAAATTTAATTCAATTAATTGTGCCGTTATGTTAAACAATTATAGCCAAAAATAATTATCCCATCAGTTATTAAGAGCCTATTTCATGTTGCAATAAACCTTTATCTATATTTTGATATTTGGTAATTGAATGTAATGTGCCACGCGCTTTCTTTGTGCCTAATAAACGAGAAGAGAGAAAAAAAATTATGAAGTTAAAGAAAATAATAATGAAAATGGAATAATTGAAAGAAGTATGAAAAATATAAAATGAAAGTTAAACTGATAGTTTGTAGCGAAGTGAGCGTGCAATTATACCGGGCTAACTCAAATGCCGGAGAGTAGGGGTGGGTTAAGTTAAAAGGACGCCACTGTTTTGTTTTCGCTGAGCCAAAACAGAAGCTCTCCTTGCTGTCCTGGAACTCCCTATCAGTTAACGTCTTATTTATAAGAAACATATGAAGATTTAAGTAAAATATATTGGTATAATTATTAAAAAAAAGAGATTAATAATAATAAGTTCTAAACATCTATAAGCAGAGGCCTAGTGGTGAATAAATAAAACAAATATAATAATGTGTACGAATATACAGGTATGTTAGTAGCACGAAGCCTACATATATAAACAAAATAATGAAAGTAAGACACAAAGCAAGAATATGTTCACCAAGTTTCCGGTCGTAGCCGGGTAGTACCAACAGCTGGGGGCTGGTGAAACGTAGTGAAGTAGCTGTATTGTACTCAGAAGCTACTTTTACTAATCCCTCGCTCAAAAATCTTGTAGCCCGTGCTTAAAACCCTAAAATACAACTAGTAATGAAAACATTGATAATTTTAAATATAGTATATGACAAATACATGGTTGAGCTACAGGTAAATGAGAAAGTAAGTAAAAATAATAAAATACTAAGAGACACTCAAAAATTAAGAGAACCAAAAATTACGGATACTCAAAGTATTGTGTGAATGATGAAAGATACATTAAAAACTCGATAGCATAATAAAAAGAAATTCAGAAGCCAATTAAGTAAAAAAAACGTTCTATTGGCTGTTCTACATTTCAGGCAAAATTCTAAACATATCAACTATAAACAAATACCCAATTGAAATATAATAATTTTGAAAATATCTCACATAATTTAGTTACATGGAGCTTGTTGACATAGCCAATATATTATTAAAAAAAATAAACGATTCAAACAACAGTAATGATTAACGCAAAGAATTAGTAATAAATGAAATGTAACTTAAATTAAGCACTATAAAAGGCAAATAACTGAAAGTCTTTGTCGAACAAACTTCAAAATTATATATACTGGCCAAATTATGTCACCTGATGGTACACTACATAATGCAATGAGTAATCCTTTATGGATTAGGCATAATAGATGTAAATACAAATAACAAGACAAAAATATATGAATATGCCGTGACTATATGATCATTAATTCTAAGTTGATTTGAATAAAAAGAAATAGTAAGTAAAGATACGGTATTTGAAGGAAGACTTAAATGAAACCCGGGTACTGGTACCAGTACAAAAACTGACTACTTCTTCTGCTATGTTAGAGTAGCAAACGTTTGCTACAGATAGAAATATTCTCAAATGACTTAAGGTTGATAGAGCAATGTCAATTTTTATAAATATTCTTAAATTTTTTATTTTTAAGAAAATATTGCAAATCCAACCGGTATGATAAAACCGGGTAGTAACTTAATTACCATGTAAAAAGACTGATAGGCAGAAAATAAAATATTTACTGAAAATATGTGAACAAAAATCGAAAATCTATGAACAGAAGTCGCAAATAAAAACTTCATCTGCATCATCATAGGCACTACAGGCTTCATGAGCCCATTTGTTGCAAGACACGCATTTTATCCAGCCTTCCTTTGCCTTAGAGTTTGAATATAATTCATTGCAATACAGACACGCATCGTCATTATTATCTTCTTCCTCCGAACTATCAGAATCTGCTATCTTTAATTTCGGAACCAATTTTGTTTTTGGTGCAGCTTTTTTTACCACATTTTTTCTTTTTTTGTCCGGTTCATTTAGCTTTAATTTTTTTATGACTGGAGATTTTTTAAAATTTGCCTCTAACTCAGACTTATAAGGAGATGATGTTATTACAGCAGCCTTTCCTCTTCTCCTGTTATCGTTGGATGGCTTCCTGATTGCCTTAGGGATCGGAAAAACCTCTTTTGGAGAGACTGAAAAATCACATATTGGTTTTGGTAATGTTGCTTGTTGAACTATCAGATTTAGTGGTGGCTTGTTTAGAAGATGAAGAGATGTTAGTATGATTTGCAGTGTGAGAGTTTAAGGAGCTACAGCTTGGATGGGGAGAATCGATACGGCTACAGCTTGGTTGGGCAGAATCGATACGGCTACAGCTTGGTTGGGGAGAATCGATAGGTGGAGGTAACGGAGCTAATAATTGTGTAGCTATCAGCTTTGTAGTTGAAGTAGAATCTTTATCGAGTTCTTTGTCTAAATCCTTGTTCAAATTGGGTGTCGTAGATTCATCTTCTTCTATATTTAGTTCTCGCTCTGTAGTTTCTGAGGGAGCAAACATCCACTCAGGAAAGACTTCAGGATTAGGCGGATAAATTCCAGACTTCCTGAAACCATTTATTGCAGTTTGCATAACTGCGGATTTAACAAAAGCCTCACCAAAGAGTTCTCCCACTTCATAAATTGTAACACGTCTTCCAGGAAGCTGGCGCATCCATTTTCTTACTTCTTCTCCATAATATGTGTTCAAGGGAGCCATAAATGACACGTTAAGTGGTTGTAACCGGTGCGTAGTATGCGGTGGAAAGCATATGATAATAACGTGATTTTCTCTGGCCAGATTTATGAACTCCAGGCTTTTTGTATGGGTCACGTGTCCATCAAGAAGCAATAGAACAGAATTTTCTGGTGTCGGGTGAGTAAACTCGATGAACTTTTTAAACCACTTAATAAAAATATCTGTTTTGATCCATCCACTTGGGTGGAACTCAGCAAATGTTCCAAGAGGAGCGTGGTCTAGAAGCTGCGCATTTGGAAGCTTTCTAGGAAAAATCAGCATTGTAGGCATATAGGAACCACTTGCGCTCATACAAATTTCGGCGGTAACCAAGGTTCCTCTTTCAGCGGAAACCAGAGCACAAATTTGTCGTTTTCCTCTCATAGAAATAACTTTAGATTGCTTGTTGGGGACAGTTGTAATTCCCGTTTCATCAACATTCCATATGCGCTTAGGAGGAAACTTGTGTTGGTTATAAACTTGTGTTAACAGAGTGAAAAACTTCCCTACTGCTGCTCGGTTAAATCCTATAGCTCGTCCAATTGAAGTAGCTTCTGGAGTCCTTAATCGAAGATTTTGATGCCGTGACAAAAACGAATAAAGCCAACATTTACCAGCCATTTTCTTTTCTGTATTAAAATTGTGGTTGATGTTATTCTGCACGGCTAGTTCGTAAGTAAGAATTCTTAGTTCAGAGAAAGTGAATCCGAATAGTCTGCTTTCCATTTGTAAGATATGTGAAGCTAGCTCATCCTCTTGGGCAGCGCTAAACACAGGCTTGTACCGACCCAGACCTAAAATTATTCTTATTTTAAATAAAAAAACAGAAATAAATTGAAGGTAATTCCTACCTTTCTTACTAGATTCTTCAACAGAGTTACCATTTCTTACTTTTTTCACATGATCTTCTAAAGTGGATTGAGGAACATTAAAACTTTGAGAGGCTCTTTTGTGTCCCATCCTATGTTCTAGCACTTCAACTATTGCATTTTGCATGCTTTCTTGATCCCATGACTGACGAGTAGTTTTTCTTTTATAATGCAACATGTTGTAGTTAACTAAAAGCAAAAGAACAGCTGTAGAAACTAGAAGTAACAAAAGGTCTGATAAAATCGGGTACCCGGTTTTGTCGATTTTCGGACTACCCGGTTTTGTCCAACTCGTAAACAAGACATTAAATATTATTTAAATTTTTAGGTTATGAAATGATATTCAAAATTTTTGGCCAAATTAAAGGTAATATATTTAGTTACATGTATTAAATTTTGAAATGTTCATTAGTTATTCAGTAGAGGGAAAAAAACTATAAACTTACCTTAAAAATCGAGTTTGCTACCCCAAAAAACAGGTGAGGTGTTACTACTCCGGCACAGGTTACTCAAATGATGTAGAAATGGATACACGCGACTGTTGGCGGTTTAGGGACACTAATTTTAACATTGTCTGATAGATGGCAGCAGTTAGTTAGATGAATTAAGGGGTACCCGGTTTTATCAACCTACCCGGTTTTGTCCAACTCTCCCGTACCTCACTATAATGTTTTTCTCGGATAAAAATAATCAGCAGTGGATGAGCTCGTTTATATTGAAAAAAATAGAATAATGGCTAAAATATTGCAATTCACATAACTACGTGAAATATAGAACAAAAATCTAATAAAAAAAAATTAACAACAAAAAACTACTATTCGCCATCTTGACAAGAGCTATCTAATTTACCTATAAATGGAAGCAGAATAATAAATAACCTTGGTGTTGATTACAGCAATAAAAACTAGTGTGGTCTAAATGAATATATACCTAAAGAAATAAATCACCTACTAATTTTCACAGTAGAATTTAATTTCTTTCCGAAAATAATTACTTAATAAAATATTTTCGTGGACAATGAGGCGACTTGATCTACAAAATCATAGAAAGTAAATGATATGAAACTAGAAAACTGTGTACCAATAGCTAATAAGATTTAGCACATAGTAAAAAAACGAATTCACTACATTTTCCACGAATAATAAAATATATTGAGTAATGTTGGCCATGAATAAATAAAAAAAATAACTAAGTTTCTTTACATTAAAATGGGAAAAATGATAAAGTAATCGCACTCTGACCCCTAATTAACTCAACCACCACGTGTCAAAATTAACCCAGAAATAAATTATACCGAAAATTACTTAAATTTAGGATGAAATAAAACAAACTAGACTTATAATAAAAAAAATTAGGAGTACCAATTAACGGAATAAGTAAAAGAAAATAATATCTTACCCTGGGATGGTTTATAGGGGTTTCAAAGAAACGTGTAGTCGGTGGTCTCAAATCCTGAATTTTCACATACTTAACCAAAGAACCAGTACAGAACTAAACATTCATGAAGATTTCTTTGGAGAAAATGCCCCAAAATCCACAAATAAGTGACAAAATACGGGGTATTAAATCTCCAACCAGCCGAACACAATTCTTGAAGTCAAGAGAAATCAAAATTCTCCTCAAATTTCGTTCTCTCAGACCTCGATAAAAAGAAATCAAACAAAATGGACATTAGATGGCAAAAACTTATCCGCTTGGTAAATAAGGAAGTGTAGAAACGACAGTGAAGGCCTGTATACACGCATTGTTTCAAAATAATTTTTGTTAGTAACTTAAGGTACTGTTTAAATTTTTTTCAGACTTATTCCTGTTTCCTTAAAATATTTTTTGTTGTCAATAATTTTGAAATACCTAACTTAATGTGCAATTTGATGTTATATTGCATTAGCTTTCTAAAATATAATGTAATTTTAGTAAAAAGATGTAATTTTGTGATTAATAATGATATAGATATTATAGTATTTTATGTAACGATAAATTAATACACGAGCATATTGTAGGATACATGCAAGTGTATTAAGGGCCATTATACATGAAAGTTGCATACATTATTTTTTCTACTCATTTAGTAATTATCGGTTATTATAAAAAACAAGAGCAATGAAGGGAACTTCAACAAATAAATTTAAAACTTTTGAACATATTAATTCTCCAATCTTCTTCGTTTATGTATAAATGATTTACTCTACAGTTTGTAAAATTTATTTGGGTGGCTGATCCTGTTCGAATGGTTGTTGAACTGGAGGGCTTGTTAATGTTTGTGTCATTCCTATTTTCAATTGAATTGAAAACTTCATTTTATTCTTCGTTATCACTCATTATCATAATAAAATTTAAAAGTAATTACCTAATAAACAATTTTAAGACAAATTGTAAAATTTACCTACCCATAATTGAGACTAACAAATTTGAATATCCCGCCTGTAAAATTAGTTTTTGTACACATAACTAGTGGCACTGCGATCAACGTGATGCCAACTGATAATACAGGAACTCTTATTATACATTTCTCTATGACTCACTTTGAGAAACATAAGCAGGTTATCTTTATCTATGAACACAAGTCAGACTCACTTCAGCTAATGTATGATTGATTTTGCATATTTTCATTTTTAATGACTTTAAAGTTAATATTTTGGGATATTTTATAATCTTTATCGACATTAAAGGCAATATTATAGTTGTGTCAGCTGACCATTTTTATAAAAATATTCATGGAAATTTTTATAATGGGACAAGGCATCAATTTTTATAAAAAGTTTTTATGTGACGTCATTTTTATAAAATGTTTTTATAAACATTTTTATACAAATTTCCTTCATTATAAAACCCTACCTTTTAACGAATTAATACGTAAAAAAAGGATGTTGATTTTAGCAAAACACAATGCTATTTGCCTGTATGCAACTAACATAAAACGAAACATTATCTATATATCTGAATTATAAAGATTAAATCAAAATGTAATTGAAAGAGTTGCTGAAGTAGAACGTGAACTGGGAATAATAACAGTCAGTTGTGAGTAAATCAACCAGATATTTCACTTGAATATATCGAGAATATTCTAAAATGAAAGGAATTATAATTTATGAATACGGGGTGGCTCGAGAATGTTTAATGGTGAAATCAAACCGTTGAAAATTTGAAAGCGATTTTCACTTTCCGTGCTTAATTGAGGCATTCAGAGTTAAAGTGGATCAAGTTCAAAAATTTAAAAAACAAATTGTTGCGAATACATGTATATTTTCAGTGCCATAGTGAACCAAGTCCCTACTATTGCTATTCTCTAATACAGCAATTCTCAAAGTTTTTTGGTGACGGAATCCTTTTGGAAAGCGAAATTCTTGTCGGAACCCTAGAATAAAACAATTGTTTTTAGAAATCTATTCTTTATTAATAAGCATAATAAAAGTACAATTTAACAGTTACTACTTATTACTTTACTTAGTAAATTACTATATAACAAGTATAATTATAGAAGATACTAAAAAAGAAAAAAAATCTAACTAATGGGAGGAATGAAACTGTTTTTTTTTTATCAACTGGTTGATGTTAGATTTGATATCCCCTCAGGGGGCCTGAGAGGTAAGTCTTTCTTCTTCAATGAGGGCACGGGCTTGACACTCCCGAGGTACCCCAATCACGTTTGTGTCGTCCTGTATTTGTCCTTAAATGTGGGCAATCTCAAGGTGTGAGACGCCGTGCCGATGGATGCATGGCTCTGCCGAGTGAGTCGTAAACGGTTCCTCCAGATAGCGGGCACCCTCTGGATGAAACAGCCTTATCGAGGTATCCAGGCTCTGATTCGATGGACCGAATAATTCCTAGGCTACTCGTGGGATCAATCTATGAGCTTATTTTCAGAATACCCTCCTTCACACGGGTCTCAAAAGAGACCTCGAACATATTCACCAGAAATATATGAAAACCCAATATTTTATGAAAAGTACTATATAATCACCAGAAAAGAAGACAGTTTTGAGAAAGTATCACCTTTCATAATCCATAAATCACTTACCTCTTTAATAGGAGAAACTCAAAATACGAAAAAACTAAGAAATGGAACACTACTGATAAAAGTTAAGAATCAAGCACAATCTGAGAAAACAAAATTAATAAACAAGTTAAACGATATGGAAGTTACAGTCGAACCCCACTAAACGTAGTAAAAGGAGTTATCACCTGCAGAGATTTATTGAACTGTGATACAGCAGAAATACTGGAGAATTTGCAACCCCAAAGTGTGATAGAAGTTAAAAGACTAAACACCAAAATAGATGGAAAAATAGCGCCATCAGCTACCTTACTATTAACTTTCAAAACTTTAAATCTACCTGAAAAAATCAAAGCTGGATACATAAACTTAAGGGTCCGCCCTTACATACCAAACCCCCTCCGCTGTTTTTACTGTGAAAGGTTTGGGCATACATCGGATAACTGCAGAAATCAAGCCATCTGCCCCAGATGCGGAAAAGCATTTCATGAAGAAAATCCATGCAATCCGCCCCCTCAATGTGTTAATTGTCTAGAAGAACATGCTACGCGGTACAAAGGATGCCAAATATTCAAAATGAAACTTAATATACAAAAAATCAGAGTAACAGAAAAAATACCATACTTTGAAGCAAAAAAAAAGATACAAACTACAAAATCCAGCTTTCGATACTACAGTTTCAGGAATCTTAAGGAGAGAACAAGACAGTAATAAAACCGCTATTTCCTCAACCCCATCAACCTCATCCCAGACCCCTAAACCCCTAAACCCCCTATCATCATGCCTAAAAACCAATAACCCTTCCCGACAATCCCAACAAACCCACCCACCTCCCTTACCCATTAAAATCCCTCCGAAATTTAATCACCCCAAAAAACAAACTCCGCCTCTTCCCAAAAATGTCTCAACTACTACCTCTAGCAGTAAAATCACAAGTGAAACAAATGACAAACATATTATCTTAAACAGAGAAAAATCCTCTGTCTCTTTATCCTCGAAAAGTACCTCTTCCGGTCGCAACAGCTCTAAAGATCGTAAGCTAAATAAACCCAATAAAAATGAATAAGGTAATCCACTGGAACTTAAACGGTATTAAAAATCACTCAGAAGAACTCAAATTACTTACCAATACACACCATCCCCAGGTAGTTTCCGTTCAAGAAACCAATCTTAAAACCACTGACCAATGTAAAATATCAGATTTCAATATAGAGAGAAGAGACCGCACTGATTTCTTCAGAGCCTCAGGAGGCGTAGCTCTACTCATAAAAGAATATTATCCCTATAAAAGGAAAAACCTCAACACCAACTTAGAGGCTCTTGCAGTCACCATCGTCGGAAATATAGAAACTACTATTTGTACTCTCTACCTTCTTCCATCAGCTAAAATCAATGCAAATGACATAACAAATATTATACATCAGTTACCATCCCCAATAATCCTGACCGGAGATTTGAACGCCCACAACACCATATGGGATTCAACTCATACAGACCAACGAGGCAGAATTATAGAAAATATAATCGAAAATGAAAATCTTCATATATTTAACGATGACTCTCCCACCTATATATCTTAATCTACATCCTCACTTTCATGTTTAGACATTACACTATGTTCCCAAATTCTCTCAACAAACTATTAATGGAGCACCCTAGATGATACACATGGGAGCGATCACTTCCCGGTCCTCCTAGAAAAATTACTATGGGAAAACTCCCCTAATCCAAGTATTAGATTAAATCACAAAAAAACATACTGGCAAAATTTTAAACTACAGTATACGGCCCTCAACATCGACCTTTTAGGAACTGATAAAGCTGTAAATATTATTACTCAATCCATCATTGAAGCACATGAAATCAACCCACCAGAATTAAAAATCATTCCAAACAAATCTCCTGTGCCATGGTGGAACGAAGAATGTAGAAAGCAATAAAGGAAAGAAAAAGCGCATTAAACATGTTTAAGCGCCAACCAACAAGCTACAATTTTATAAATTTTAGAAAGTCCAGAGCAAAAGCAGAAAGGATTATAAAAGAGACGAAATTGTCTTCTTGGAACAAGTTCACCAGTTCTATCAACTCTAACGCCAGCTCAAAAGACATGGAACAAAATAATCAAATTAAAAGGCACGCCTACCAGAAACTTATCAGGCCTAATAGAGAACAGTGTATGGACCGATGACAAAGAGCATATGAGTCAGATATTCGCCAATCAACTCTCTACAATATACTACGAATATCCTAGCCACCATATTGTCACAAAAAAGCGAATACAACCGGTAAATATGTCATACAACCTGCCAATCACAATAAATGAACAAACCTATGCCTTGAAGAACAAAAAAGACACAGCTCCTGGACCAGACAACATAAGGATATCTATGATAAAAAATCTACCCGAAAATGGAATGCATAGCCTACTCCAATTATACAACAAAATATGGGAAAACGGCCAAATTCCCAGGGCATGGAAATTATTAATACTCATTCCAGTCTACAAACCAGGAAAACCTATATGCAGAAAAGAAAGCTACAGACCAATAGCTCTCACTAGTCATCTATGTAAACTAATAGAAAAGATCATCAACAACAGACTAACTTGGTACCTACAAAAGCATAATCTCCTCATCCCTGAACAAGCAGGATTTAGAAAAGAATTTTCAACTAACGATTATCTAATAGGCTTTGAAATTGATCTATAAAACGCCTTCCGACACCAAAGACACACCAACGCACTATTCCTTGATATGAATAAAGCCTTCGATACAAAAACAGGCTAAGTATAGTAAATGCGCTCGAAAAATTCAATATAGTGGGATCAATGCTTATCTTCATACTCAACTTCCTCACAGAGAGAATTTTTCTGGTACGAATAAAAAACAAAACATCAGGAATACTTAGCCAGAACTCAGGAGTACCTCAAGGTTCTGTCTTGAGTCCAACCCTCTTTATACTTGCAACTAACAGTATAAAAAATATCATGCCATCTAATATCAATTTTAGACTTTATGCAGATGATTTACTTATCCATCATTCAGCTTCTGACTCAGAAATTAACATACATAATCTACAAAGCTGCGTTAATCTATTGCAGGGATGGGCAAATAATAACAATCTAGAATTCTCATCAAACAAGTCAACTGGCGTTCATTTTTGTCGCAAAAGAAACTGTACAGAAAATATTAACATAACTATCAACAATCAATACATTCAGTAGTAATACACACCACAAATTTCTAGGTCTCACCTTCGACTCATAAAAGAACTACAACAAAAATGTACAAAATACCTCAGAATGATACGCATGTTATGAAATACAAAATGGGTAGCAAGCAAGGAATCTTTAATAAATGTATACCAAGCAACAATAAAATCTAAAATAGATTATGGTTCCATAGCATACTCATGTGCCCCAAAAAGTTACCTACAAAAACTTGCCCCATAAGAGAACTCTGCAATTCGAATGGCCATAGGAGCATTCCACACAAGCCCCATTAACGGAATCTACTGTGAACTCCTCAACATTCAAAAAACAACATCCTTCCTTCAACAAATTTCGTTACTCAAATATAAAACCCACAAACAAAAAATACAAACCTGGAGCAGATTATCGATATAAAGAAATTTGACATAGACTCAACCCCTGTCTTATGACTACAGCCCTTACAATTTCCGACCATGGAACACTAAATCAAATTATTTACACAGATGGCTCCAAATCGAATGAAAAAGTAGGCGCTGCTTATCACACAAAAACATCAGAAAACAGTTTTAGTCTCCATAAATCAACTGAAATATTTACATCAGAACTATTTGCAATACATAAAGCAATGGATTTCATCACAACTACTGATTATCGCAAATGGCTAATAGCAACAGACTCCATGAGCTCACTTGATTCTATTAAAGCATACAACCCAGGTCACCCTCTCGCCAAAGAAATAAACTATCAGTTAGAGAAAGCAAAAATTAAAAATAAAGAAATCATATTCCTTTGGATCCCTAGTCATATAGGTATTAAAGGCAATGATAGGGCAGACTTCCTGGCGAAAGAACAAATGCAAACATGATAAATGTACTAAACCTAAATGATCTGAACAATCATTCCGTTAAACTGACTAGGAACCTAATTCAGTTAGAGTGGGACCTTCAAGAAGGAGACAATAAACTCTACGAAATCAAAGACACTCACTTTAACAAAAGGCAAATACATAACCTACCAAGAAAATATAAGATAATCCTCACAAGACTAAGAATTGGACACACAAAGTTAACTCATGAATATTCACTATCAGCCGCAGAACCTCCAATATGTCAGACCTGTAACTCTACAATTAACGTTGAACATATAATTATACAGGAAATATACACAATATAGAACCAAATATAATCTACCTACGAATATCAAATTACTTTTCTCAGAAGAATACTTAGAACCACTACTAGGATACTTAAAAGATACCAACTTATACAGGTTAATATAAAATAAGAAAACACTCATATAATATCACATAAAGTAAAGACGCTAAAAGGTCATAGATACCGATGCGTCGATAATCCATATCTATCTATCTATCTATCAGATTTGATATAAGACAATTGAAGTCTCATATCAGGTTCGGCGTCCATTCTATTGCGGTATTTTGTTTTCGCGGCACCATAGGTTGAGAATCCTGTTTCCCACAAATATGTTGTTAGGAACGGGAGAAGAATATTCAGAGCCACTTTGGAAAGCATTGGATATTTATCACGAATTCTGCACCAAAAATCGTTGAGAGGCGTCGTTTTGAACAGTGACTCCATCGTGGCTGCTTCATATTCAAGAGCAGCAATCAACGCATCGACCAATGTTGT
Source organism: Galeruca laticollis (assembly GCA_963921935.1). NCBI lineage: Eukaryota > Metazoa > Arthropoda > Insecta > Coleoptera > Chrysomelidae > Galeruca > Galeruca laticollis. Next base: position 207,372,063 of record OY998175.1, on the reverse strand, counting down.
GGGATGGGCTAATCGAAGCGTCCTCTCCATATTGTGGTCACATAAGCCGTCAGTAAATGCCTGGATACCCAAACATTCCATCATGTCCTCTCTAGTGCTGATGGATAAGCAAATCGAACTAGTCGGGCAATATCCAGTTCATACTCTTGAAGGATTTCGTCACGTTTCCGCCTTCGGTTCTTCAGCTGGAATCGATACAAAAGTTCTAGATGTTCGTGACCATATCGCATGTCCAATCTCTTCTTCTACTGCTCGAAGTCATGCGTTTCTTCAACTGGTATCGTCTGAAATGCATCTAAGGCATCTCCCCGAAGCGCGATGGTTAAGTTCACTGCTTTCTCCTTATCGGACCAATTACTCACTCTAGCGGCTGCTTCAAACTGTTTTACATAATTGGTCCACGACATTTTTCCATCTAACGTTGGGGCCTTGACGCGGGTGAAACTGCCAATGTCTTCTAATTTAGAGTGTTTTTCTGGCTTACAAGATTTTGTTTGATCGGTCTTCTTTTCTTCCTCTGGCGAGCCTCGTGCTTTTGAATCGGCAATCTTTCCCTCCAACTTCTTGATTTTCTCGTCCATCGTTGTCATCTTATTTTGAATGTCTGATTTTATTATTTTATTTTATCGTTCATCATTGTCATCTTATTCTCGATTTTCTCGTCCCTCGTTGTCATATTATCCTCAATATCCAATTTTAGAGACGAAATTTTATTCTCAACATCAGCAGCAATGTAATTTTTCAACGATAAGATATCGGAAGAAATGTCGTTGTTCTTAGTGGAAATCTTCTCGTCCATATTAGTAAAAATATCGTTCTTTATAGTGGAAATATCGCTCTTTATAGTTGAAATGTTCTCGTCCACGTTAGTAGAAATTGACGAGGTTAAGGTGGAAGCCTCGTCATTGAATAAAAATGTTTCTGGATCAAACCCGTCATTTCCCAGTGCCACTTTAAGTCTTTCTACTAATTCACTTTTCTTACCGGACGTTTCCAACTCGCGATTTTCCAATTTTACTCTTAGTTCCGTCACTTTCAGGTCTCTTAGTCTTTTGGCCATTTTCACGTAGCTATTTATTAACGAGGTTTGGCTATTAAATATCGAGACTGCGCGCCTAGACGGGTGGGGTAAAAAACGAATAGTGCGTTGGGTATCTAGATATCTTGTCTATGCATGTCCCAAAACACGTTTCCGTCACTATTATAGTATTTATGCAGTAGCGGTTTGAAACGAACGTGTTTTTAGTCATGCCGAAAACCATGTGTGACGACAAAAAGGAGCAAGGTATCAATCCAAAATTTCTTGTTAAATTGAAAAAAACTCCGACTGAGTGCTATAAATTTTTGCAAGAGGCCTATGGGGACAATTCTGTATCTCGTGGGCGTGTTTTTAAGTGGTGTAAGCGCTTTAGTGAGGGCCGAGAGAACACTGAAGATGACCAGCTCCTAGGTCGCCCTGTGACTGTTTCAACTCCAGAAACAGTGACCAAAATCCACCAAATTGTGCGTGCAGATCGTCAAATGAGCATCCGGATGATTGTCGAGGCTGTAAACGCCTATAAAGAAACGGTTAGAAAAATTTTAAACGAGCAATTACACATGACAAAAGTCTGCGAAGTTGGTGCCAAAAAATCCAACTCCTGACCAAAAGCTCTTGCATCAAGGGGTCTGCTTGGATTTCCTTAAAAGGTTAGAAGAAGATCCCGGACTGATGAAAAACGTTATTAGTTGCGACGAAACGTGGACAACGCACCTGCCCATAACGCGCTATCTGTGAAGCAGTATTTGGCCAGTAAGCGCGCTCCAGTGCTCGAACACCCGCTGTACTCACCAGATCTGGCACCGTGCGACTTTTTTGTTGTTTCCGAAGATAAAATCTGCTTTGAAAGTGACCCGATTTGAGTCGATGGAAGCGGTAAAGCAAAAAACGGCAGAGCGCCTAAAGAAGACTTCCAGCACTGCTTCGATCAATGGAAAAACGTATGGAAAGGTGTGTGGCGAGGGGAGGGGAAAATATTGAAGGGAGCATTCGAATGTAGAATAATTTTTATAATAAAATCCTTTTTCGTAACCAGTCTCGTTATTTAATAGCCAGACCTCGTATATTACCCCACACCTGACACCAATGTAATGTTTTGCTTATTTATTTAAAAGTTTTTATTACGACGGGTAGGATAAATTTATACACACGGTATGTCTACTCACTTAATTTATTTATTCACTAAACTATTCTCTAATTTATATTAGATACACAGTACATTCACTTACACTAATTTATACAAACACGTCACTACTGTTTATACTTAAACTATTTTGATCAATGTGTATCTCACGAGATCAATTTATAAACTATAACTCCGTTGGTAGGTAGCCTCTCTTATATATTAGTGCCTTTTTTCTGAATCCTTCTAGATTGCGGCTAACAAAAAAATGGTAAACAGATCGGAGAAATCCCTGCACTTTCGCCAAAATTTTAACTTTCATGGACAGAGTCGGATTCAGGGACTACACCAGTGTGCGGTTTCATAACAGTATGTTACAAATGTATAATAATAATTTATTCAAAAATTACAATAAACCTTATTGATTATTTATATTTCATTATATCAATGTTTAATACGTATTTATATTTATGGGGAACCAGTAACGTAGATGTTATATAGTTTAATCTTTTATTATTAAACTAAATATTATACAAGCTTCAAACATTATTTGAACAGACATATCATTATTAGTGACAGTATGACACACTTGACGTTTCAATACACTCACTTGATCTACCCATTTCACTGAACAATCAATAGAAATTATACCTTCCATCCAAATGATCAAGCGTTTGCATTTCCAGGAATGTTCACGAATTAATTCCCTAAAAACTTCTTTATTTAGTCTGTAATAGGTAATGAACAGGTCTTCCTGTATATCAAAATGGATTTTGTGAATCGAGTAATATTTTTCTTTCTATACGCTTGTAATCCCTAAAAAATAATTTTTATTATAACCTAAAATTTGGTTTATTTTTTGTTTTAGACTTATTTGTTCATCAAAAGCGTATAGAATAGTATCTTCATAAGAAACAAGAAACCAAAAATCACAAATAAATAACGATAGAAACTATTTTTTTAGGTTATATGGTGTACATGCAAGCGTTCTATTTAAATTTGTTGTGTCACTATCGGGTACTCATCGTGAGCGAACCTGCAAATCGAACGCCACTATTATAATATTTGTAATGTCATATCTTCTACTTCTAGCTATTCATATTTTTGATACACGAAAAATTTATTGTTGACTTTCTTCTTTTTAAACATAAACACAATAGAATATCTACAGAGACGTGACGTAACATGCGTTTTCGCGATTAATTCAAAGTAGATAGAATAAAATGCAATAAATTTCGTTAAAAATTACTTACGGCCGATTGCACCGACTATTTTTTAAAGTACCATTTAATGAAGCTTTAATATCTCGATAACATTTTCAGCTCAATGCATCTCAGTTTAGTATACCTGTTCGGAATTCATATTCTTTAATAGAAAAATAATAAACATATGCATTTTAACGCCGACTCTTCAATGGATCGTGACAGTTAGCGAGAACTGTCTTCGGTATGTCCGATTAAAAAAGGATCAAGTGGCAAGAAAGAGAAAAAGTCAGAGTGACATTTTAATTTCCGTTTCTGATTACAAGAAATTTCTCATTACGAATTCGTAGGAACAGAACAGAAATGTTCCTTCGACGGATCAACGACAGACACTATTTTAGTGAAAGAACAGTGACCGTAGAAGTGATATTGCCAATATATTATATTCATACAAGTGCAAAAAGCAGGACCGGTTTTGGTCCAGCTATAAAGTCGTATTTTATTGTGTTTTTAAAGAAGTGTTTTGTATTAATTTGAACTTTATAAAGGTAAGTAGCCGGTAGGAATTGCATACTGTGTCTTTAAAACCCACTATTGCAATAGTAATAGATACTCCTTCACAAATGGAGTATTATTTTACCCTATTTTTCATTGGTTTTGATCAGGATAAAAGAACTTCACTACAGTGCACCGTCTTTGACAACAGCGCGTTTATTCAAGGCGTCACTACTCACGCATTGGTAGAGCGTGGCTCCAAAGTGGACTAATACACCAAATTACTACAATACCGTGAAGCGTTCTTTTAAGCGCCCTTTCATAAGAGACGAAATTTCTCCAATTAAAGTTTCATTAGCAAACATAAGTTAAAATATTTCAGTGGAAGTGATAAACATTTTCTTTCTAATCTTCAGATAAGAAACTCTAGTTTCTAATGAAATGATGACATTGAAGTACAAGGCTTTATTGAATATGGATATCCACGCAGAATCAAACCAAGACCAAATTATTACCTATTACGAAATGAGTGAAATAGAATTCTTCAGAAGATTTCGTTTAACAAAACCAACAATCCCAAGCTTCATTTTTTTCGTTGTTGGAAATGCCTTGGTTTGTTTGTTTGTTTTCAATAATGCTTTTATATTTTAGAACCTACAATAGAGAACAACGAGTGTTGTTTTCTAGGCGTGAAATTAATTGACCTAATTCGTTTTTTGGGTTCAGCCATGTAGTACAGTACGTAAAATCTTATAACCAGAGAAAGTCTCCTCAACAACACAAATTACAACTAGAAATGTTAATCTTTTACAAATCGACCAAAAAGAAAAGAAATTCGCATGCAAAGTGCGACGTTGTCATATTGTCACTGCAGTTTAGGGACACATAGTAAAAACTTTCCATAAATGTGTGGGGCAAATCCGTTAAAGTTAAAGGAGCATTCAAATTTAAAGTATACATTATTAATGGTCCTATAAAAATAAGTCGGTGCAATCGGCCATTAATGTATTTTTCGCAAATAGCAGATGTGTACCTACATGTAGAATAGAATTTCAAAATCAGTCACAATGTCTATTTGAAAAAATTTTGATGAAATTTGTTTCACGAAACTAGTTTCCTTAGTGTATGGCATATACATTTATTCTACATACTGTTATGTTTTAACTATTTATTTATTAAGAGGAACCAATAACAACTAATTATTAACACGTTATTTCATTACATTGTAAGATGTTTTACCTAGTTCTTTAATTACTGTTTATTGTCTTCCTTGTTTGTTGACTGCCGGGCCACGTAGCGGCCATATGTCATTGGTATAGCAGACCACACACAGAACAACTATTGATGTATATGTAACATCTCCCTTTCTTTCAGAAAGCAAAATATTACATATGAATGACAATATAAAAACTGCCACAACTAACAAAAATTCAGGTTTCAAAATCTAATGAGAAATGGTTACTAAACATAAACTTACAATCATAAATATTGAACACAAAAACAATAGATGCTTATTATCTAAACCTTAAAGGTTTATTCACACATCGTCCTGACCGAGTTATATAAGTGTCACATTCGGAAGTATCATCCTCAGTAGGAGAGACGGGATGTTTAACATTTTTCTGATTTTCATTGTTATCACCTGACATTGATTCTTTGATTTTATCGCTTTCACTTGTCTCTTCCGCACTAGGTACATAATTTGATATTAAACTCTGAGTGCCATTATTAGTAGATTCAAGACTGGAATTTTTAAGAGATACTGGGTTAGGATTATTCTTTAAAAATGACGAATTTCTTCTTACTACCCTGTCTAGATTTTCTCTAACTAAAAGTGAACGCGGAGTAGAGTGCGTATCTACTACTTCACCTGGAACCCAGAAACTACCCTTCTTTATCATTACACTTTGTCCCTTATTGAATGATTTTCGATGTTTTGTACTCTTGTCCTGGTACTCTTTAGCTTTAGATCTTTTCTCACTAATTTTTTCTTGATCAATGTAGGGTAAGTCTGTTAGTAGCTTCTTAGAAATGGGTAATGTTGATCCTAGTAGGCGATTGTTTAGCAGTTCAGATGGTGAAACACCAATACCTGTTAGAGGAGAAGTTCTATATTCAAGTAGTGCTTGATACAGATCATCTCCAGAGTCATGGCATTTCTTTAGAATATCTTTACAAATAGCAGCAGATCTTTCTACAAGTCCATTAGACCTGGGATATCTGAGACTTGTTGTGATTGAAGTAATTTCCCAGTTCTTAACAAAATCTTTGAACTCTTTGCTGTTAAACGGAACATTGTCTGAAATGATAGTAGATGGAATGCCATGAGTAGCAAATAAGACACATTTTAATTTTAAAATTATTTCTGTAGCATTTTTACTGTCCAAGGAAATCAACTCAAGCCAGTTACTATAATAATCCACCACTGACAAATACTCTTTTCCTGCATAAGTTAAAATATCGGCTGCTACTTTAAGAAAAGGAACATTATTTGGTCTTTCATGTTGCATAAGTGGCTATTTTACAACACCTTTACTATATTTCAAATACGTTTTACATTTTGATACAAAATCATGAACGTTTCGTGACAACCCAGGCCAGTAAAACAGTTTTCTTGCTCTGGCTTTAGATTTCTCGATTCCAAAATGACCAACGTGTAGTCTTGATAACATTTTGAGTCGCTTTGCACAGATCATATAACTACTCGCTTTGATTGATTTCCTTTCTTCTTCTGGTGTTATTTAAGTTTCTTGTTCTTTTTTACACTCGTCATGTTTTTCAAATGATCGAACTCTTCTTTTTAGCTTAGGATTATGGCCTTGGTAGAAGTCTATTAGCCAGATCGATCCATGAAAACTATATTCCTCTGTTGTCTATATCTTTTCCATACCTCGTATAAGCTTCAATTAAAATTTGACCAATACCCACTCAGATAATTTAGTTCATCATCAAAACAAGAATAAAACATATACGATTTTCTCACGTTCGCCAAAATCGTAACGAACATGCCGTTTTGTTTGTATTATCAGTAGGGTGACAGTTTCCTAGCAACAATAAACTTAACGATGTCAACATTTGACTGTATTTTATATTGTTATGACATTAATATAAATGGCAACAAACGATGGTTGTTTTACAAGTTTTTACGAAAAGTATTAAAGTAAAATACAAAAGCACGTTACTTTCAAAAGCCACTTTTATCGCCTTAATATCTTGGTTGTTGAGGATAATTTTACCATTTGTAATTGCATACAAAACTGGAGGTAATTGCATGATCTTTTAAAAAGTTTTTTTCGATTAGCTAGCAATTTGAAACTGTTTTAGGGTTATGGTTAAAAAGTGACATATACTTCGAACAACCGAAAGTTAATATACTGGGCGATTATATTTTAATTGCCGAGACATATAACGGCGAAAAACCAATTATTTGCAGCTCGTATGGATTTTATAGAAAATATTTGAAAGATTTAGATCTTTGTGCATCCATCAAGGTAAGAAATTTAAATATTACATCCTATATTATTGTTTAAATGCTTATTTTTTAGCTTAGAGAAATTGATAGAAATTTTGATAAAAAAACTGACGAAGTAGAATTGGAAATAACAGTAATTGTTTATATACAGAAACTGAGTTCCATTCATATTGTGCTTCCAGTAACATATGACCTAAGTGTAAATATTAATACAATTTTTTTATTGATTGAATTAAGTGTTTTTAAATATTTAATATAAACCAGTTATAAGTCTTTTGTTTGGTGGCTCTTTTTTTGATAACGACGGTCCCGCTTTGTATTGATAAAATATTTAATTTTTAGATGTTATGTCAGTTAAAAATGCAGTCTCTGATTTACTATCAACATTATTTCCAAGAAGAGAAAGTGACTGAATTGAAAATTTTAGCTAACTTAAAACTATTTCAAAATAATGTCAATATATGTACAAAACAATTCGCTGAATATTACAATAGACCCATTATAGAGAACCAACACGAAAGCAAACATTTTTTGGTAGAAAACATAATAGCCGAATATCTTGAAAGAAACGGTAAGTAATTTTTGTTTTCGGCATTAGGAACCGGATATTTACATGAATACACGGCCTTAAACTATATAATTCAAAACAAAAATAACTGTTAAAATTGAATTCTATGTGCCGGTACCTACTCTTAGTGTTTGTAAAAAAATTGTATAAACAAATGTATATTGTAAACAAATAAAAAGAATATAAATCTGTTTTATTATCGGTAAAGATACTAAATTGAAGGAACATGAACAGTTTTTTAAGCAAATTTCTGCACGTCACTCTAGCATCGAAAGATAATGTTGTTTGTTGTGTGTTTGTTGTTGTTTCCAGTAGATATCCATTTAATTATTTCTTCGAACGGATACTAGATAGATACGCTTCAAACAATATCCATATAATTAACCTCAAATCTATAAAAGCGCTAAAAACATGTAAAATCATACAGACATATGAATATTTATTTTTTATCCTCATTTATTTGATCTGCGTTTTATAGACGTGAAAAGTATTATAACTTCAGTATTCAACCAATTTTTCACTGCAAATGACACTGTCTACTGAATTTTGTATTTTCTGTAGACCAATGTTTTTTTTAGTGACAACACAATTGACAAACATTTATACGTTTATCAAGAAAGAAAATGTGCAAACTTTTAAATTAAAACTAAATGTAAAATATCCCGAAGACAGTATTTATTACCAACCCGGTTTCTGGCAAGTTTTGAAAGTAGCCTGGGTTCAATATTTTGCCATTTATATTGTGATTGCTTGGTTATCACAGAAAATTAATTCTTATATTTTTGATCATAGATTAGTTTGGTTTTATAAAGAAAATCCTTTGAAAATAAAAACATTTTAAGTTGTCTAGTTTTCTTTATTTATATAAGATATTGACGAAAATGTATCAAGTACACCCTTTACAATTTAGGGTAAAGGCGGGCAAGATGATATACTTAGTTTTATTACAATATAGCTAAGAGTCAAATGCAGCTAGATGATTTAAATATTTGTTTCTACTACCGTGCGTAAAGTACGTACTTTAGACACACTTTCGAGTGCGTAAAACTGTACTTTACGCACTAGTGCGTAAAGAAAAACTCTATGCACTAGTGCGTAAAGAAAAAGTTCCAATTTGTATATAGCTTTATCTAGTCTTATATAAATATAGGTAGGTATAATAAACGGATATTGAATCTGACTTTTCTTTAAATCAGAGATTGAAACATATAGAATTCAGTAAAGTACATACGTAATAATTATTGGGTACTGGGAAATAATAGAATAGGGTGCATAGGTAGGTACCTATAAGTTGGCTGTGAGTGACTGACATTTCTTTGTGCATTGAATCTGACATTTGAGTTTGAAATTGAGTTTTTGCGACTATACCTAGGGTAAGCAAAAGTATTTATGTTTAAGTATTGAGCATTTTTAGGAAACTATGATGTTATTTTAGATTTTTTTTTTAGAAAACGGAATAGGTAGGTACATATAATTATAAAGATGGATTCCTCTGACGATCTCTCAGTAGATTATTTTGAAAATACTCCATCTAACATATTACATGTAGCACAGAATGCTTCTAATGATTTATTGCCCCAAAAATCTGTGAATATTTACGAAACAAAATACAATTTGTTTAAAGAATGGTTTAGGAAAAATAAAATAACAAAATATTCCGAAAATGTCCGAGTGCACAAATTGCACCTTAAATATTAATATTGTTAATAATTGAATTCGTCTATTGTTTTGTTAATTTGTTGTAATTTTGATTAAAATGTTCAAAATATTAATCAATATATAATTTATTTTATTAGGAATCAATAAAAGCGGTATAGTTTCTTCTAAAGAAAAATTAAACTTACTTTAGTGCGCGAAGAAAATTACTATTAAACTTCTGTATTTTGATTAAATTTTCGGTAGTAGAAAAAATAGTGTATGCAGTTCGTGTGTAAAGGCCTTTTTTCGACTCATGTGATTGTCGCATTCGCCTGCAGCTCATCGACAATATTCACATTCGTCGAAAAAAGGCTACTTTACACACTTGTTACATAAATAACTATTTTGGAAGACCTAGCATGTTTTCTAACAGAAAGTCAACAATAACCCTGAATAAATCTAAACTTTTATTATGGGAACTTTTAACACACATTTCTACCAAAAGTGATATTATCCGACATAGACATTAAATGGTGTTAATGGGCAAAAAACAAAGAGCTTAGTTTGTGCAGAGTTCACCAAGTGAATATTTTTGATGTTTTGGACAAACCTGCACATTCGGCATGTGCCCATTTATAACAAAGTTGGCATCTTAACCACGATTCTTTTGATTTTGAGAGACTATATAAAGGTCATTACAATATAAACAAGCGCAATCGTCTTTTTCGTCGTCACTTTTGAATGAATCATTTTCATCACTCGATGCACTTTCTATGTGTCTTTTGTACTTTCTGTGTCGTTTTTTTCTAACATCAAATTTCTCAGTATCACAGATATTTTCTTCGTCGCTTGATGTAGGTACTCTCTACCAGTTTCTTTTTCACTGCATTTCTTTTTAGCTTTTTTTTTGTTCTTTAGGCTTATTTCAGAATAAAATAGGACTATTGTAGAGAGTAGCATGACGCGACTTCGGAAAAATTTCGACGCAGTTTTTCTCTGTTCCTGTTATATATATATATATATATATATATATATATATATATATATATATATATATATATATCATTTGTCAAAGTCATTTTCACAGGTTATAATCTAACCTTATTTCCTTTTCTATTAACGTCAAAATATAAAACAAATTATATTTCAAAGTCATTTTATAAGGTTATAATCTAACCTAAAATTCAAACTCCATCCAATAATTATAAAGTAACCTAAAAAAATAAAAACAACTACGGAACAAACAAACAAATTATGTATTGATTTGCCTATATGTCATCATGTTTATTATAATTATATTTAAAAAAAATTTTACATTTACAACTTTTTAATGATTATTTGTCTTGAATTTAGTTAAAATATTTTACATGTAAGTACTTATAGTTATTTCTTTATTTTTAAATCAAGAGTTTTGCGATGGGAGATTTATCCAGAGGTTTTTTCCCCTTTCTCCCCAACCAACTGTATGATTTCAATATTTCATCTTTTACGGTAGCTGACAGTGTACTCTTAATAAAATTATAAGGATTTGAACCCCCATATCTTGCCAATTCATTTACCCAAAATCAATAAAATAGTTGAGTTGATTTTTTCATGTATCGTCTAAAAATCGTTGCTAAAAATCTATTTTCCTCATCATTGAAATTTTCTTGATATTATAATTCTTCTTCAAATCTAGCAAAATATAGGGATATCGGACAAAAAATGAAACTTCTGCATCTCTAGGAGAATTTTTAATTTGTCTTATTTCTTGAAGGACATTAACCAAGATGCCTCTGATCATGTGATTTTGATTTTTAATTTCTATCAAAATAGTGTTTTCTACAAATAAATTAAGTTACTGAAATCATTTCAACTACATATCAAGAAATTTACAGGTCCACAGATATCAGGTCCACCATTGCAAACTTTGTTGTTACTGGAGATAATGTCTGAAAGTCTTATTTTATTCACACTTACGTATGTACCAGGAGGTTCAACAAACACATCAAATATATTTATGCACAATATCACAAAACTTGTTGATCACAACACAAAACTATAACAAAGATTATATTATACGCAGAAACTATACATATAAGCAACCAAAATGGCGACTTACGGATAAATTATATCAACGTGGGATGCATGGTGACGAAGTAGCGAATGCGCTGCCACGCATGCGCATTTGATGAATAGAAATAGTGCTAAATTTGAAGTAAATTAGAATAGAGATATTACGTATTTTCTGATTTTTGGTTATTATATATCTGAATCAGAAAATTGTACATAATTGTGGTTTCTAATAATGTTTATTATTTTTGACTCTAATTTGTGCGTCCCCAGGACGTACAAATTAGAAAGTCCCTAATACGCATAAATTAGAACGTTCCTAGTACGTACAAATTAGGTCTGGGACATTGGGACCAACTTAGGACACTATGGACGTCCTAAGGATGTCCTGTGCTGTCTGAGTATGATGCAGTTGACACAACTTTTTTCGGTATTTTAAGCGATACCGTTGGCGGGCAATTTAAATTGTCCCACTATGGAACCTGTCCCACTATACAACAGTTTCCCCTATATACAATCATTAACAGCTTTAAGTGCAGACTGTGGTTTTAAAGCAGTGACCGCTGAGAAGTACAGGGACGAATACATTCGAGATGCTTTTATTAATGGACTAATCACCCCTAGTATCCGACGAAGACTGTTGGAAAATATAACTTTAGATTTAGAAGAGGCATTTAATAAAGCACGTGCCCTCGAATCAGCACAAACATTTACTGAGTCTTTTAATACCCTCCAAATATAATTAGCTTCAACGTCAAATAGTGAGACTCATGAGAAAACCTTATACAGTCCCTTAACTTCTGCTGCAACCAACAAGTCAAAACGTTTCTTATGTGGATATAAACGTCATATGCGTTCATCTTGCCCTGCACGTGAAGAAATATGCAAATTGTGCAATAGAAAAGACATTTCTCTAATGTTTGCAGCTCATCCAAGTCGAAAACCTCTGCTGCCGCAAAACAATGTGACAACACTTTGGAAGAAGACAACTTTCCAACTTTTGCAGCAGTTCAAAACATTAATTCTCGAAAATCTAAAATTTCAGCGGCCTCACCGACTAGTCTTTCCAAGTCAGTAATCACATTGACCATTAACGGATACTCGGCGGAAGCACTCATCGACACCGGAAGTACAGAAAGCTGCATCAGTGACTTGTTTGCCGCAAAGCTGAAGATCAAATTGCACCCGACACAATCGAAGGTCAGTATGGCTTCATCCTCATTACTGGTACCAGTTAAAGCTTACTGTTGTGGAGATTTGGAAATTCTTAACCATACTTATTGTAAATTCAAGCTGAGTGTCCTCAAAAATTGTTGTGCAGATATTATTCTCGGACATGACATTCTCAAACAGCGCTCGAATTTGTCAGTAAACTTTGGCGGTGACAGACCAACTTTGAATGTAAGTAGCTTTTTAGCATGTGCTAAAGTTGGGCCAGCGTCCCTCTTTGAGCATCTCGTGCCCAATTATCGCCCTATTGCTGTTAAATCAAGAAGTTTTTACAACGATAACGAAAATTATATTAGGTCACACGTTCAGAGTCTCCTGAAAGACGGAATAATTGAAGAAATTCTATCCCCTTGGAGAGCTCAAGTACTCATTGTAAATGGCACTCACAGAAAAAGAATGGTCGTTGACTATTCTCAAACTATCAACAAATATACAATGCTAGACGCATACCCATTACCATCAATTGAGAAAATTGCATCAAGTATGGCCAAATACAAATTTCATAGCACTATTGACCTGAAAAGTGGATACTATCAAATCCCCAGCAGGAAGGAAGACCGGCCGTTTACCGCATTTGAAGCTGCTGGAAAACTTTGGCAATTTAAAAGAATACCTATGGGCGTAACCAACGGCGTTGCTGCTTTCCAAAGAAAAATTGATGAAATAATTTCGAAAGAAGGTCTTCAAGGAGTTCATACCTACTTAGATAACGTGACAGTAAGTGGGAAAACTCAATCCGAACATGACGGAAACCTAGAAAAGTATTTAGATGTATGTAAGAAATACAATTTAACCATCAATAAAGAAAAATCTAAATTTAATTTGCAATCAATCAAGCTTTTAGGATATATTATAGAAAATAACACCTTACGCCCAGCTCCCGATCATTTGAAACCATTATTAGATTTCCTAATTCCTCACAATAAATCTTCATTGCAACGGGCACTTGGAATGTTTTCTTACTATTCCAAGTGGATACCTCATTATTCTGACAGAATTCAAAGGTTAATTAAATGTAAGACTTTCCCTCTTGATCCAATTTTAGTCAAAGATTCCAATGATATTAGATCCTGTATACTCAAAGCATTTGTAGTTAACGTAGAAGAAAACTCTCCATTCTGTGTTGAAACCGATGCCTCTGATGTTGCTATAGCTGCTATTCTCACTCAGAACCATACACAAGTTGCTTTATTTTCGAGGACGCTATCGAAAAGCGAACAAAATCACCCTGCAGTTGAAAAGGAAGCTTATGCAATAATGGAAGCTCTCCGTAAATGGAGATATTACTTAATCGGACGTAAATTCCAACTAGTAACTGACCAAAAATCTGTTTCCTACATGTTTCGACTTAAGACATGCCAGGAAAATAAAGAATGAAAAATTTACCAGATGGCGATTAGAGTTAGCCCCGTACAATTTCGATATAACTTACAGGCCCGGTAAGGAAAACCTAGCGGCTGATGCATTTTCTAGAATTTGCTGCACATCGAACACATACTCTAAATTGGAAGAAATTCATAATTCCCCATGCCATCCTGGTATTGCACGAATAAATCATTACGTTAAAGTTCAGAATCTTCCCTATACATTAGACGAAATCAAAAATATGACGGCAAAATGCAAAATATGCGCAGAAATAAAACCAAGATTCTACAATAAGAAAACTAACAGCCTTATTAAAGCTACATCACCTTTTGAGCGCCTTAGTATTGATTTTAAAGGGCCACTCCCGTCAAGTACACGTCATAAATATTTATTGACGGGCGTTGATGAGTATTCTAGATTTCCTTTTGCTCTCCCGTGCACCGATTTATCAGCTCAAACCGTCATACAATCACTATCACAAATATTCTCAGTATTTGGTTATCTCACGTACATCCATTCCGATATAAGCACATCATTTGTATCAAGAGAATTCGAGACATTCATACACTCCAAAAATATAGCCACGAGCAGGACAACTCCCTACAATCCCTGTAGGAATGGGCAAATTGAAAGATATAACGGCATTATTTGGAAAACTATATCCCTTGCTTTAAAGTCCAAACAGATGTCTGTAAATCAATGGGAGAAAGTACTACCGGAAGCTCTTCACTCAATAAGAACACTGCTTTGTACGGCAACCAACGCTACCCCACACAAAGAGGATGTTCTAACATAAGAGGAGGGGTATCAGTGGCACTGCCCTCCCATCGTGGCTTCTCTCTCCAGGAAAAGTTTTGATGCGGAACTTCGTTCGACAAAGTAAATACGACCCCTTGGTGCAAGAAGTCACGCGAGTGGAGGCAAACCCTGATTACGCCTTGGTTCGTCTCCCTGATGGCAGGGAAACAACTGTTAATCTACGAAACCTAGCACCTGCAGGGGAATCATCAATGCAGTCTCCACTAGGCGAAGAACAAGAAGAGGAAAGCAAGCAGACAGTCCTCAAGCACAGAACGAAACTAATTTAGACTCTCCTGAATCTATATCTATCCCACGAGAATCTGTATCAACCCCTCGAGGATCTATATCTACCCCACGAGAACCTGTATCAACCCCGAAAGAAGGAGCAGAGAACCAACACCAAGTGGACTTCTTATCTCAACCGATCGACCCTCCACAATACCAACCAACTAAGACCTTTCGAAGATCGTCTCGTCCAACAAGACGTCCTGACTATTTGAAAATAAAGTGAGAGAGAGTGATATAGTTAGCAGTGATATAGTTATCAGTGTTGATTAGATCATGTTTTTTTATTTGACAGTTACTCATTACAGTTTATGTGAATTGTTTACTCAAAATGATACTTGTATTTTAGTTGAATAAAACCTCAGACAGGTTTTGCTTCATAACATTTCTTTGAGTAAGTAGTTAGTAGTTATACTCCAGTAGTTTGTCCAGCTCTGTGTGTTTATATAGGAGTATAATAATAAATAAATAAATGAATATAAACTTATCATAAGTAATTTTCTACTTTTACCTTAATTTAACATAATTTAAATATCTAATGGTACTCCAATCTATAATGTATGTTATTCAAATTATTTTGTAATTATTGCATTGTTTTCACATTATAGTTTATTTATTGTCATTCTGTTTGTTAAGAAAAGTACTTTGTGAAAGAAATTATTTGTTGTGTATTTTTATACCAAAATAAATAAACTTTTTTTATGATGCCCTATATTACCTATTTAAAGCACGCCTCAGCGTGTTTAAATCGAACTTTCAAACACGCGCGTTTTTTAAAGTCCCTATGGTAACAACAACATCTCGAGAAACGTAAGTATCAATGACAACTTTTTTTATTAGTTTTTAAATGATATATTTTCATTGTGAATCAATGTCTTATTTGGTTTTTTCTGCAAAATTTATTTAAATATTCATATATACATTGTATCCTTTTAAATATAAATAAGAAACTTTTTGATTATTGATCTGACAGCAGTACCTCGTAACGTGAAATAAAAATAAATACTATTTAGGATGGACTTTCACGAAACTTGGCTGGGCATCGAGGACGGACTTCCATTTTTTTGTAGTAATAATATAATAATAATATTTTATGATTTCAAAGTGCAACAATAAAAAAATAGCGTAAAGTATTCGCGGATAACTGGTCTTTCAAACACTTGCTCTATTTCGAGCACACCGGCTGCGCCGTCGTGCTCGAAAACTCGCGCGTGTTTGAAAGACCTCTTTGTCCATTTATACTTTAATATACTAGTTTATATGATTATTGTTTTATTTTTTTCCAATTCAACCAATTATGGTCCATCATTTGATATTTCATTTAATTCAACTCAACATCTAATCATTATTGAGTTAATGGAGTTAAATTGAATGAAATATCAAATGATGGACTTTAATGGTTATTTTGGGATAAAATAAATAAAATACAGTAAATCTGAATATACCGCCAAAACCTAAAATTACAGAAATATTTTTAACATTACTCAATTGTTTAGTCGACAGGCGCCACAATCAGTGTCTCATGTATCTGTGGGTTATCTGTGATGCAGGTGGTGAGATGTGCAACTCGATTGCATGCGCTGAAACAAAATTTCACGCTAGATCACTATGACGAAACTTATAGTTTCAATTTCATACAATCCAGTCGCAAGCACAAAGTTGCAGCGTATAATAGTAGCCTAGAGATATTAAATAAAATTTTATGAAATTGGAAATTTTCCTGTGTGCAATCAATAAATTTAAATAAAGTTATTAATTAAAATAATTTAAAATACCTAGTCCGTCAGGAAAAAATTATTATCATCATGTATATTTGTAGTCAATAATAAACCAAATAAACAAAACTTAAGAAGAATAACTTCTCAAAACGCAATTATTCAAAACAAATTAGAAAGAGAAAGTATTCCCTCCCACGGCATCTGTCCTTGTCTACAATGTGGCATCAAATTTGTATCACATTCTACCTTTCTCGTGCTCGTTCCAGTATGTTTATTCAATTCAGTGTTTTTGTCTTTAGCTTTACAGATCAATATTTTTGAGAGTTAGTCACGCTGATTTGTCGCTGCTAAAGAGCGACTGCATGAGGCCGTATCTTAATAGAATAGTTACAAATAATTTTGGCAGCACCGCCAAAAGTTATAAGTAGAAAAACATCAAAAACAAATTTTTAGGTTAAATCTAATAAAAACAAGTTTTTTTTTACAATGTCAGGAAGTATTTTGATTGATGTGGGTAATTGAAGGCTCATTATTGGTTTACGGATTAATTTTTATTAATCGAATTAACAATAATTATATGCAGACACAACAACCTGCTGCTGACTGACAGTGACAAGCTACGAAATACATGACAGATATACAAACTGTAGCGCCATCTATCAATGGGAAGCCTAAGCATAATATTTCGGATTTCCTAATTTTACTTAACACACCGCCTCAATGGAATGTTATTGTTATTCTAACCTAACAACTGAAATTGACAGCAACAGCTGATTTGATGACACAAAATTATAAACAATACATTTCATTTAAAACGTAAACAAACAAAATACATTTTCTAAAAATAATGAGTGCACAAATACATAAATGTAACTAATGAGTATATGAATATTCAAATTTGATTCTAGCCAGAGCTCTTGTAAACAAATCAGCACAATTTTGGCTAGTATTATTGTAATCAATCAAAATTTTCTTTTTAATAAATAAATATTTGATAAAGTAATAACGGACTTCGATATGTTTACCTCTTTTTGAGTTCTCAAATATCTTCATCATTGAAATTGCACTCATATTATCCACTTTCAGCTTAACACTTTCTTTTCCATCTGACTTCTGATAAGACGCCCTTAACATTCATAAGCTCTTGAGTTGCAGAAGCTGCTGCTATATATTCAGCTTCCATAGTTGACAAAGCAACACAATTATGCTTTTTGGAATGCCAAGCAATGGGATTTCCGGAATGAAAACAGATAAATCCGCTGACACTCTTTCTGGTATGTCTATCTCCTCCCCAATCGGCATCTGACAATTCTACAAGTTCCCCATTTCCCTTGGTGAAATTCAATCCAAGAAGATTAGTTGATTTCATGTATAGGAGTACTCGTTTCGCTGCAACCCAGGCTTGATTGGTTGCCTTATCCAAGTATCTACTGAGGTATGATACACAAATGCTATATCTGGCAGTGGCGTAACTACGGGGGGATGAGGGGGATAGAACTCCCCCAGAACCCGAAATATGAAAAAATCTAATATACGTAATCACGGCAAACCTACACTTTTGAAATGTACTAAAAGCTGGAAACTGTAGGCTACAATTTTATAAGAAAAACAAAGCTGAAATGCAGTTTTAGGGGATCAAAATTTGCCAAAATTTCCGATACCCAGATCTCCCGGTAGTCTATACCCCCCTTCCCCCCCCGAGCATCTTTGTAGTTACGCCACTGATATCTGGTCTAGATACCAATGAAATATAAATCGTACTGCATACCAATCTTCGATAGGGAATGACCGTTCTGATTAAATCTTCATTCAGATTAAAATTAACTTCCATTGGTGCAGTCACTGGTCGACATTCTTCTAAAACAAATTCTTTGCAAAATCGATCAATTATTCTGGTTTGTACAATTGTCAAGCCGACTTCAGTAGGTATGTGTAATGTCCGTGTAAGTCTCCAATCAACGTATTAATATATTTTCTTTTTTGAACAGACAAAAATCGCGTTTTGATATTTCAAATTTCAACTTTAACATTATAACGAGAAAAACCTACAAACCCTCACAGTGCTCGTTATAGGTATGCGGGTTGTCTCACGTGGTACAACCCGTGCTCGCCAGTCGACTAGCTTCGAGTCGAAGAAGGAGTGGATTCTTCAAAAAATTATTAAGTATACAAAAAGGGCGCCAGAGAAGTTTTGGCAAGCACCCAAGACTTACTAAGTTAGCCCACAACTCCTCAGTGGGTTAACAACACACACTACACACTCCAAAGGTTAATCTGATAGGTAAATTATCATAAGTAAATAAAAGTAAGCAAGTATCCCCTGATTGAAGATTTAATTAGTCTTGGTGGACCAAAGGTCTCTTTTCAAAATATTTATTACAATGTCACTACCAAAAAAATATTACAAATAACGTCTGAGCTCAGCTGAAGGCTGTAATCTAAGGTGCAGAAGAGCTGAGGGCCCCAAACTACACCGACATCTCAATTCTAAAATTCTAGAGAATCGACCAAATTGTTCATGTACCATATTCCATAAATACAACGATAATATATATATCAAAATCAACAATGTATAGTTACAAGGGTCCACACTTCCGCAATTTATACCAACATCAATATAAATATAAATATTGCATAAGCCAAAAATTTAAATAGTAACGAGTTTAGCGTTGCTAGAGAAAATACAACTCAAAATTATGTACGGCGCAAGTTACATACATAAACCCATTAGAAATAGGTAAAAAACCACTAAATATCGCAATACTAGGTACGTACCGTAGTGTTCTAGAGTATCTTAAACTATGAGCAAAGATTTCAAATTTTTAAATACAAAATACAAGTGTAAGCGAGATTATAGTAATTGCCGCAAGAAAAAAAGAAATAAAACTTAATATAAAAAAAACGGTAATATGTGAAGCATAAATGTGAGTTTACTAATGAGTTTGAAGAAGTAAGAAAAGGAAAACTGTTCACTTATCCTCTTCCGGCACCAGAACAGGAACTGATGTTGCTCCAGACTATTCCAGCTCTCCTGGAACTGGTCTCACTGGCTCATTAAATTCCAATCAGTGATTTTAATATCCACATACAAAAACCCCCCTCTATAATGAATCCTTCGAACAACGCCGTCTACGGAAATTTACCACAATTACGCAATTCCTCTAATTTCTTCTGGAATCCACTGTCATCGGCCGATTCTGGACCAGAAGCCTATCGGGTCGGAGCTGCCAGTTGTTGGTTTCAGCCGTATTTTTCTTTCCCTACGTCGGAATTGTCGGATTTTTTAGTAAAATGCTTATGGCTCCCAGAGCACATGCAAAAATTTTAAGTTGAAAAATGTGTGTTTACACCTTGACGGCAAATGCAGGACTGAAATTTTTAACTACGTACCGAGAGCGCTGTGACTTCTCCCAGTCGACAGGTTAGCCAATATTAAATTTACGACAGCTCGGCGAATTTTTCGCGTTACAGATTCCCCCCCCTTTCGTCAAAGAAAATTAACCCTTAGGGTTAATTTTCATCGTCAGGCGGTTGTGTAGAGTATGGTTTCAAGTCCTTGCAGTGCCATACTCCTGCCGTAGCTCCATCCTTATCATGCAACTCATACGTCCACGGAGATACCCTCTTAGCTATCGAGTAGGGCCCTATATACTTAGGCGCTAGCTTACGCGTGTAATACCTCGCAGCATCCGAAAGGACAAAATTCCTCTTCCACACTAAATCGTGCGGGAGATACTCCACATGCCTACGTCGCAGATTATGGCTATCACAGGCCTTCTGATTGGCATCCTCTAACCGTTTCCTGATGTCAGCGAACAATTTCCTAAAACCCTCATTACGACTACTCTCGGGAGTTCTCACACTATCTCCCAGATCTAAATCTGAATTATCAACATAATCGGCACCAGACAATAGCATAGACCTACCAAAATTAGCGAAATGCGGTGTTACCTTTGTGACTTCATCTGAGCGAGATGCTCGTCCCAACAACGATGATTATCCGAGACATAGGAAGCCATCATAGTCTTAATCACACGGTTAACTCTTCCACACGGGTTAGCCCTTGGATGATAATTGGCATTCAGCTTGATACGGCAGCTATATCGGGAAGCTAAGCTTCGGAAAAGATTACTACGGTATTGGGGACCATTATCACACAAAATCACCTTGGGTACCCCATATACAAGAAATACTTCATCTTCGATCTTACGAGCAACGGCCGCTGCAGACGCTGTTCTAAGTGGGTATATCAGCACATACTTGGTCAAATAATCCGTAACGACAAGGATGAAAGAATTACCTCGTTTCGACCTTGGGAGAGGCCCCATCAGATCTGTGCAAATCATTTCCCACGGACTGCTAGGCTTTGGATGAGACGCCATCTTATCAACAGGTTTACCTTGTGACACCTTATGCGCAGCACACACCTCACAACGATTAACATACCTAGCGACATAAACTCTCATTTTCGGCCAGTAAAAACGCTCAGCTACTCTGTGGAAGGTTTTAAAAATACCCGTATGTCCAGATGTGGGAGGGACATGGGCTTCCATGATAATACGCGACCTACCAGCTTTGGGAACTACCAGTTTCCAAGATTCACCAGGCGACAGCGGTTGTGTGTACTTATTGACAACATGTTTGAAGAGGAGATTATCCTTCACACGCCAATCCGGAAATTTAAGGGGATTACTAGCGACATTCTTTACCATCTTACAATACCACTTATCATTGGTTGTATCAAACGGAGGGGGCGGTACCTCTTCAGATGAACCCTCCACAGACACCTCATCGACAGCAGGGACGGAGCATCTGGTACTACGTGTTCACGACCTTTGCGATGTATAATTTGGAAGTTATACTGTTGCATTTTGACTGCCCATCGGGCTAGACGACCCTTCGGACTCTGCAACTTTTGTAGCCACAGTAGACTATAGTGATCCGTAATGACGGTAAAAGAAACATCTTCTAAATAAGACCGAAGTTGTTCAAGTGCCCAAACCACAACGAGACATTCGCGTTCAGTGGTTGAAAAATTCCTTTCCTGGTGAGTAAGAGATCTACTTAGATAGCAAATAACCTTGTCACCATCCTCGTGAGGCTGACTCAACACAACTCCCAAACCATAACCACTACTATCGGTCTGTACAACAAAGGGTTTATTAAAATCGGGACAAGTAAGAATCGGCGCAGAAACCAAACATTCCTTAACACGACGAAATGAAGACTCACATTCAGGAGACCACACAAAAGGACGATTTTTCCTCAGAAGGCCCGTAATGGGGACCATGATGGTTGAAAAATTAGGGATAAATCTCCGGTACCAGGAGAAGGTTCCAACCACATGACGAACTTCCATAATATTACGAGGAGTAACATTGCCTTCACCTTATTCGGATCCACATGCAACCCAAAACGATCCACTACATACCCAAGATACTTCATTTCAGGACGACAGAACTGACACTTATCCACGCTAACAGTAATTTTAGCATCCTCTAACCTCTTAAAAACCTCTTCGAGTACCCGTACATGTTCTTCGAAAGTTTGCGTACAAATAACCACGTCGTCAAGATAGACAAAAACATGCGGTTCAAGATCATGGCCTAAAACATTGTCGATAAGTCTCTGCCAGGTGGCTGGGGCATTATGTAAACCAAATGGTAGTCGTTTGAACTGGAATAGACCCCTATTAGGTACCGTAAAAGCAGTGTATTGCCTTGAAGATTCGGCTACCGGAACTTGCCAATAAGCGGACTTGACATCTAAACTAGACAAATATTTAGCCTCACGCAACTTCTCTAAAGTATCCGTTACCAGGGGAAGAGGGTAACTATCTCGAACAGTGACAGCATTCAACTTCCTATAATCCACGCAAAATCGGTAGGAATCATCCTTCTTCTTGACCAGCAAAATTGGAGAAGCCCACGGACTATTGCTGGGTTCTACAACACCTAACTGCAGCATCTCATCCAATTCAGCATCAATATGCCTCTGTACAATGGGGTTGACCCTATAATATCGCTGCTTGATGGGGGGACTAGAAGTTACTATCACGTGTTCTACTCTATCGGTACACCCTAGACCTTTTCCCATAATTTCCATATTCCTATCAATCACTGCCTGAAGTCTCTGCTGTTCCAACGGAGTGAGTACCGTTCTAGACGACACATGTTTCAACAACACAGGGTCGGCCGAAAAATGCCACTCGT
The DNA here is from genome assembly GCA_963921935.1 of Galeruca laticollis. Taxonomy (NCBI): domain Eukaryota; kingdom Metazoa; phylum Arthropoda; class Insecta; order Coleoptera; family Chrysomelidae; genus Galeruca; species Galeruca laticollis. The sequence goes on along the minus strand of OY998175.1, from coordinate 207,348,863 downwards.
CATGACGAAGATCTGGGACGACGCCCATCAAATTCCAAAAGTCTACACCAAGGATCAAAATGTAAGTTAATTCAGGGACAACCAGAGCCTCAATCAACCGCATACGACCCCTCAAAACCACGGATAACACTACGGTTCCAATACTCTGTAACACATTACCATTTGCCACTGTACAATTAGTCGTCCTACTTTTATCCAAAGTCAACCCTAAACAAGAAATTAACTCATAACCTTTACCTCCTAAAATAGTTCTTGAAGCGCCCGAATCCAAAAGACCTAACAACGTTTTTCCTAGGATATCTATCTTAAGATAAGGACGTTCATCATTAATGACATGATCCAACACATAATCTATAACGGCACGAAAACTACTGACCGGGGGGTTTTCACTGACGCACTCTATCCGATCTTTCAAGCACGCCTCGGTTCGTTTACGCTGGCTAATTCTGGAAGAGCAATCAGGACAAGTCCTAACCGTGAATCCTTCTTTCTTACATCTAAAGCAAAATTTCCTATTACTACGACACGCTACGGCCCGATGACCTGGCTGCTTACAACGGAAACAAACGAGCTCATGAACTTTAGGAATTGATGACGAAGTAGGGAGGGTTAGAGTTCCAACCTCAGACACAGGTTCCACATGCGATGACACATAAGCTAGGTCTGGCTCCATACAATTTGGTTTCCTCGATGGTACACTGTAATTCTCGATAGCCGATTTCCTAGCCTCCAATTTACGACCCAAAGTCAATAACTCACGCACGCTATTAATTTCTATAAGTCCAAGATGATGTTGGTAGTAAGGCGTGATATTCTTTAACAATATTTTAAGTTTAGTTTCCTCCGAAATGGAACAAGTCAACCTTTTAAAATAACCAGACATCACAGCCAAGTAAATTCCCATACTTTCATCAGGACCCTGAGTTCTACTCTTAATTTCCTCGAACAGTTTTTCATTATAATCCACGGACAAGTACTCCTCCCGTAATAGATCCACGAATTCATCCCAAGAGTTGACCTCTTCTCTATAAGCTAAATAAAATTGATAAGCCCTACCAGAAAATAAATCGATACCACTAGCTAACAAAATTTCCTTATCTTCATTACGCGAAACTCGATACTCTTCCACTTTCTCCAGGAAGCTCGATAGTGAAATACCTTTGGGATCTCCAGAAAACACTAAACCCCACTTACTAGGCAAGATCGTCTTAATAGTAGACAAGTTCCTCGACGCATTACCAGGATTAGGAAGTGGTCTGATTTCATTGAGAGTCGATCTACGAATTGTTGACAAATGTGCAAAAAACGGCCCAGGTTGAGAAAGAATTTCTAACTGGGGAGCTTGAGATTGACGAGAACGCTCCTGTCTAGAAGCCTTACTTCCCAATGATTCGAATAAAGACAGAGCTTTAGCCATTAGTTCATCTACTTTCGCCCTTTGTCGAACACCAGCATCACCTGCTTCGAAATTAGTCGCACGTTCCAACCGTCCTATGACATGCACCAACTGACTCTGTAATTTCTGGAGATTATCACTCACACGAGTTTCATTGAACTCTTCTACACCGGGCTCAATCTGATCTAACTTATTCTCAACTGCACTCAAGTCTTCGGCAGCTGTATACGGATACTCTGGCGGATCTATACTATCATCTTCCTTCTCTACCTGCAACGCTAAAGCTAAACTACGCCGCATCTCAGACACCGTGCCACTTGCAATACCACGTATTGTCAACTCATACACAAGCTCATCCTGAACCAACCGATTAACTACAAACCTACGAGACATTTTTTCCTTTTTAAGTTCGATCTGACAAGCAATCCAGGCAACAAACCAATTTCCAACCTAGCGGAACAATAATTCTTCACCGACCCACCTGTACTTCAAATGGCCTCCCTCCAACTGAAACCTAATAAGGAATTTAAAACCCAAATCCAGATACCGAATGTCCAAAAGTCCCTATTTGTCCAAACAGTATCTCCAACCCACAGAGTTTCCACGAAGTGTACTTCTCGAACCAACGCAACGTTCCTTCCTCAAAAGAGATTCCAAAATACAGGAGTCCACGAGCCCAAGGCACCACTTCCAAAACACCGACCCGCTAAGGTTCGAACCCACAATGCAGCCTACAATCGTCGCAAGTCAAATAAACTTACCATAAAGCAAAGTATTTACGAATTCAGTTACTGTTCTGATACTAAAATTTATACACAGTATGACCCAATATGTAACTCACCTTTTAAATTTACAATTTCTATAAATTACAAATATTATACAATAGATAATCAAATAAAATTTTCAAAATTACAAATTTTTATTCAAACAATAATATCAATATCAGGAATCTTCTTATACACTTGCTACCTGAAAAAGAAGAAAAAAAAACAGAGCACATCAAACAATGAACAATTTGTCCGTTTCCTGTATTAAAACTTCAATTTAATATTTAACACTGCTCAACCAAATTCGGTAAATTGTTTACCACTTACGCCCCATAAAACAATTCCCTTCAAGACCTCAAACCCCAGATTTACTACAAACACTTAAATCTGGCACTATCAATAACTAATTAAGAGAAATTATTTCCAGGTTGCGCCCACAATTGAAACAATTACCTTCAAAGTTAAGCAATCCCCAGATTTACTATAAAAACCCAATTAAATCCGGTGCAATAAATTACAAAAGACACAATAACTGAAGTTAAATCTACAATGACTAAGTTTCTAAGAAAAAGTTGAAAATTTATCAAAGTTTAAAAAAGATAAAATTTACAATATTGAATTTTCCAAAATTCCAATCATCAATCAGTATGAAAAGAAAATAACGGTTGCCCACGAGCCAATGAGCTTTTGTCCGATTTCTACCATAAAATTTTCAGTTTGATATCTATTATAGTCTCACAGAATGAGGTATGTTGTTTACAAATTACGTCCAGTAAAACAATTCCCTTCGAATTGAACACAACCCCAGATGTACTAAAAACACTTAAATCTGGCACAATCAAAACATATTAAGGGAAATTATTTCCAGGTACGCCCCAATAAAACAATTACCCTCAAAATTGAAGCAAGCCCCAGATTTCCTACAAAATCCACTTAAATCTGGTGCAGCCAATAGCTAAAAAAAGCAAAAAAAAATTAAAATATATCTACAAATCTAACTTATCAAAAGTTCAAGTTTAATCAAATGGCTACAAGTAAAATTTTGATTTTTAAAGTTTAAGTTTAATCAAAGATGCTAAAAAAAATTTAATTTTAAAAGTTTAAGTTTAAATTACGGGATATGTATTGCTGACACAAAAAAAAATTACTAACGGCCCCACGTTGGGCGCCAAAAACATATAACGAGAAAAACCTACAAACCCTCACAGTGCTCGTTATAGGTATGCGGGTTGTCTCACGTGGTACAACCCGTGCTCGCCAGTCGACTAGCTTCGAGTCGAAGAAAGGGTGGATTCTTCAAAAAATTATTAAGTATACAAAAAGGCCGCCAGAGAAGTTTTGGCAAGCACCCAAGACTTCCTAAGTTAGCCCACAACTCCTCAGTGGGTTAACAACACACACTACACACTCCAAAGGTTAATCTGATAGGTAAATTATCATAAGTAAATAAAAGTCAGCAAGTATCCCCTGATTGAAGATTTAATTAGTCTTGGTGGACCAAAGGTCTCTTTTCAATACATTTATTACAATGTCACTACCAAAAAAATATTACAAATAACGTCTGAGCTCAGCTGAAGGCTGTAATCTCAGGGTGCAGAAGAGCTGAGGGCCCCACACTACACCGATATTTCAATTCTAAAATTCTAGAGAATCGACCAAATTGTTCATGTACCATATTCCATAAATACAACGATAATATATATATATATATATATATATATATATATATATATATATATATATATATATATATATATATATCAAAATCAACAATGTATAGTTACAAGGGTCCACACTTCCGCAATTTATACCAACATCAATATAAATATAAATATTGCATAAGCCAAAAATTTAAATAGTAACGAGTTTAGCGTTGCTAGAGAAAATACAACTCAAAATTATGTACGGCGCAAGTTATATACATAAAACCATTAGAAATAGGTAAAAAACCACTAAATATCGCAATACTAGGTACGTACCGTAGTGTTCTAGCGTATCTTAAACTATGAGCAAAGATTTCAAATTTTTAAATACAAAATACAAGTGTAAGCGAGATTATAGTAATTGCCGCAAGAAAAAAAGAAATAAAACTTAATATAAAAAAAACGGTAATATGTGAAGCATAAATGTGAATTTACTAATGAGTTTGAAGAAGTAAGAGAAGGAAAACTGTTCACTTATCCTTTACCGGCACAAGAACAGGAACTAATGTTGCTCCAGACTATTCCAGCTCTCCTGGAACTGGTCTCACTGGCTCATTAAATTCCAATAAGTGATTTTAATATCCACATACAAAAACCCCCCTCTATAATGAATCCTTCGAACTACGCCGTCTACGGAAATTTACCACAATTACGCAATTCCTCTAATTTCTTCTGGAATCCACTGTCATCGGCCGATTCTGGACCAGAAGCCTATCGGGTCGGAGCTGCCAGTTGTTGGTTTCAGCCGTATTTTTCTTTCCCTACGTCGGAATTGTCGGGTTTTTTAGTAAAATGCTTATGGCTCCCAGAGCACATGCAAAAATTTTAAGTTGAAAAATGTGTGTTTACACCTTGACGGCAAATGCAGGACTGAAATTTTTAACTACGTACCGAGAGCGCTGTGACTTCTCCCAGTCGACAGGTTAGCCAATATTAAATTTACGACAGCTCGGCGAATTTCTCGCGTTACAACATGACTTCATTGAATTTAATATTCCAGCACTTTAGAGCACTTCTCAATCCATATAATGCTCTATTAAGTTTAAAATAGTTCGAGTCGCTTTTTAGTCATTCAGGCCTTTCAATATATATTTTTTTGTCCAGCTGACCATTTAAAAATGCAGTAGGCACATCTGCTTGTTCTAAGTTCCAGTCTTTCTGTACTGCTATAGACACAAGAATTCGTATTGTTGAGAGCCTTCTAACTGGTGCGTAATAATCTCACCGCCAATTTCATATGGTTCTTGGAAGCCTCTAGCCATTAATCGGTTCTTTTAGTGCCATCTTCTTTTAATTTAAAAACCCAACGGCTGTCTATTGCAATCTTATTATTTGATATTTGAGCTGGAGTATTCATCTTTTGATGTGCATTTAATTCTCTTTGGATTGCTTCATTTCACTCTGGACACTTTTTGGCTTCAGTATAGGCCTTCGGCTCTTCATATGATTCAGACAATAACAATAAGCTTCATAAATTTTATATCCATCTAGATGATTTGGTATTTTAATTTTTCTTCCACTTCTAGTTTGAGTTTCATTTCCCATTACTTCGTCGTTGTCATTTTCAATTTCTTCTTCGCTCTCGTCATAACATCCTCTCTGTTTTCTTCTCTTGGGTCTTCTGCATCATGAAATTCCGCTTCATCTGTTTCTTCATTGTTTAATTCATATAGTTGAATTTTTGATTCAACTTTTTCTTCATTTCTATTATCATGATTTTGTTTATATTCTAAAATAATTTCGTCAAAACGTACGTCCCTGAACTTGTGTCTATAGCCACCGCCACAGTATACCACCATCACAGCTTTTGTCGCCTTTAGTTCAAGTTTATTTTCCCTTGGTAGTTGAACATACCATGCTCGACAATCAAAAACTTTTAGTTTACTAATATCATTACGGCCATTCCATTTTTGTGATGGGTTTCCCCTTTACCGAGGACGCAAGTAGGTGTTCTATTTAATTTGTATACTGGTGGCACATTAAAGCTTCTCCCCACAGTGTCTTGATGGGTACATCTGTGTCGATAATCTTGGTCCTGACCATATTCAAAAGGGTTCGGTTCATGCGTTCTGCTTTACCATTCATCTGCGGACTATAGGACATAGTAGATTCTAAATGAATGCCCTTAATACTTTTGGGAAAATCTTTAAAATTACGTGATGTGAATTCACCACCATTGTCCAAACGAAAACTTTTAATTTTAACATCAAATTGTCTATCAGTTTCATAAATATAATCAATTATATTTTCTTCGGCTTCATTTTTGTTTTCCAAAATTTTTACAATAAGGAAATGTGAAAAATCATCCAAGATTACCTGATAATATTTTCCTCCAGTTATTTTGTACAAGGCGTTATTGGTCCGCATAGGTCACTGTGCACAAGTTCTCCTATATGTGTGCACGTTTTTCATTTGGTTAGAATGTTGGCCTTGTAGCTTTTCCTTCCGTACAATTAGGACAAATCTTTTTGGGAACACCTAATCCAAGTTGCCTCAAAGTTTTTTTCCAGCATGTCCTAGTCTTTGATGCCATTATACGATAAGAAAAATTATCCACAGTTTACCCAAGGAATAGTCCTGGGCCCATAACCTGATTGATGTGGGTAATTAAAAGCTTATTATTAGTTTACAGATTAATTTATTAATCGAATTAACAATAATTATATGCAGACACAACAACCTGCTACGACATACAGACTGTAGCGCCATCTATGAATAGGAAGCCTCAGCATAATATTGCGGATTTCCTAATTTTACTTAACATATTTATTGAAAATAGATAAATAATAGTTTCTTTGGTATTTCCACACCCAAGGTTAGTTAAATATCACAATTCATATTATTTGAACCAAAAAAACAAAGCAAGTTAACTAAATTTATTGTCAAATGTAACTAATTTTGTAGAAAATTATTTCAAAAGGTATTTTTTTCCGCAAATTGTGACTTGGTTAATCCATTCTAATAATAAAACCTATCTAACAAAATATAATCAGAGTCCAGAGGCAAACTAAAGCCGAACCTCACTGAACCTGCCACAGAAGAAAAGGATCACACATTTAGTAAATGAATATGTATTTACTTTTAAATCGGTAAATTTTGATTATGAAGGAACTTTATAGTGATACACTTAATTTAATTTTTAGGCTTTGGAAAAATTTCAATGCAGCTTTTGAAAAAAAAATCCTATTTCCTTTGTTTTTGATCTGAAGCTAAAAAGTTAATTAGATTTTTATAGACCTTAACACGTTCTACAACTTTTGTACTTTTGATGCAAAAATATTACTTGAAATAAACCTGTCTAATTGGTTTTATGCCATTGGTATTTTCCACTTCTACATCCAGTGCTCCTCTCGTAAGTATTTTGGGATACAAAAATTGTTGAAGTAAATTTGAAATAATCTATTACTTTAGTGTTCTCTGGCGTTGACTAGATACAATCTAGTCGGTTGAATAAGAACTATCAGTAAATGTAATGTCATATATATTAGAATATAAAATACTTGTCTAGTAGATTATAGATTTTGTTTATTGCTTTAATTAATAAAAAGGTATATAATCATACCAAGTAAAAAGGAATATCCATCCCAATATTTGCATTTACAACAAAAGGTTATGGGCCCAGAAAACAGGCTTTCAGAATAGTGTGGTAAAGTGTTAAATAAATTTCCGAACTCTGAAACATGTCGTCGTATCAGAAGCCGTCCATTGAAAGGCTTAAACGTCGTGAGAATTACGATACATGGAAGTTCGCCGTACAAACTTATTTTTAGAGCACGAGGAATTGTGGGATTCAGTACTTGGTACGGATACCGATGTCAAAAAAATCACTAAGGCCAGGTCGAAAATCATACTTCTCGTTGATCCGCTGAATTATGTCCATGTTCAGAACACAAAAACTGCCAAGGAAGCATGGGACAATTTAGAAGATGCCTTCGAAGATTCAGGTCTTACAAGACGTGTTGGTTTACTACGTATACTGATAACAACAACTCTAGAAAATAGTGATTCTGTTGAGGGATATGTTAACACCGTTATTGTAACTGCCGCTCATAAGTTTTGTCAAATATTGGCTTAATAACAGTTAGTGACGAATGGATAGGTACAATTTTGTTAGCTGGTCTACCAGAATGGTATAAGCCAATGATAATGGGGATCAAAAGTTCAGGCACTCCAGTGTAACAGCAGACTCGATCAAAACCAAGTTGCTTCAGGATATATCAGTAGCTCCGAGTTGTGAAAACAAGTCAGTGCATGGCCATGTATGGTACCAGTGGTTCAACTTTAAAAAAGCTACGCAGACTGTATAGAAAAACAAAAAAGGAGTACGTTGTTTGAACTGTAACGAGTATGGACATTTTGCAAGCCAGTGCGACAAGAAAAAAAATCCTGTAGATAAAAAATCGGATACCGGAGATAAAAGGTTAAGACAATCTGACTCTACATTATTATCAGTGTTCGCAGTGCAGGACAAAAATGACAAGTCGTGGCAAAGTTGACTGTTATCACTGCAAATAATGAAGAAATGTGTACGGAGCCTACACGATGTATATTTTATTTCCGAATTAAAAATGAATTTATTGTCAGTTAGTCAAATAGTGAGTAAAGGTAATATTTAACTCTAATGGAGCTAAAATTTACAATGGTAATAACAAACTCATAGCTATAGCTAATTCAGAAAATAACCTGTTTAGGATTTAGTTCCATCACAAAATAATGGTTCCGTCTGGTTCAGCAATGCAGAAAAAGAATGCAATCTATGGCATAGGCGTAGCGCATGTAAACCCAAGGAGTTTAAATACAATAAAAAGGGACTGGTATATGGCTTAGATTTCTCGGATAATTTCTATCCGAACTATGTATGCAAAACATGCGTATTAGAAAAAAGTCACCGTTTTCCTTTTGATACAAGTAAGAGTCAATCGTCACGATATTTGGAGTTGATACATTCGGATTTGTGTGGACCGATGCAGGATAAGTCACTATCTGGTTCTCGATATGTATTTACTTTCCTTGACGATTATACACATCATACAACCGTATATTTTTTGAAGAATAAGAACCAAGTAATAGATTTTTTCAATACTTATAAAAGATTTGTTGAAACTTAAACAGGTGAAAAAATAAAGTGTATACGAACTGACAATGTTGGGGAATATTGCTCAAACGAATTCAAGAATTTGATCAAAACTGCAGGTATACAACATCAGCTTACTTGTCCATATACTCCTGAACAGAATGGCAAAGCAGAGAGGCTGAATCGAACACTTATTGAAAGAGCTCGATGTCTTCTAATTGAAGCAAAGTTGCCAAATTAGTTTTGGCTGTATACACATCAGCATATTTGTTAAATCGTTTACCTAGTAAAACTATAGCGAAAACACCAGAAGAACTATGGAGTGGTAAGAAACCAACCTTAAAACATGATAAAATATTTGGATGTAAAGCAATACGCACATATATATAACCAGAAAAGAAATAAGTTAGACGCTAAGGCAACTCCTTGTATCTTCGTAGGATACAGTTTAGAGTCGGAAGCATACAGGCTGTACGATACAAATAAAAACATAGTATTTGTCTCTCGCAATGTCCAGTTTGATGAAAATACGAAAGGGTTCACTTTATTAGAAAAACTAATAGTTGATCCAGATAAACACTTCTATGTCATTCCAGAAGTTACAGTCAGACAAGATGAAGAACCTGTGTTCTTGATGAGACGTCAGATGATTCTTCTGAAGACTATCTTGAACCAGTGTACTCGGACAGAGAAACATCTGAAGATAATGACTCAGAATACGTCCCAGAAGTATCAGCAGAGGATGTAGTCCCAATTCAGAGAATTCAGCGCGAGTGAAGACCACCTAAAGCGATGCAGGACTATGTGTTATATCTGCGGTGTTAAGGTAAATGAGGATAAGTCAATAAGCACAACTTTTCACCAGAGGCGAATAAAGAAAACGTTCTTTTGTTTCAATAGATAAATGTTTTTTAATTAAGAATACAAAAAGTATATAGTACAAATTTATAATTATTATTGTCTGACATTATTGGCTCTTGTTTATCATAGTTTTAAAATTTGTTTTTATTTATTATTAATTAAAATAATTGACATGTCTCGGTTTTCCGTATCATGAAAAAATTATATATAATGTTCATATTACTCACTTGTCTCTTTATGTTATGTTCATTTTTGTTTTGTTTTGCTTATTAATCATATGGTTTTAATTTTTTTAGGAATTTTGAAACAGGATTCAATTTAAATTAGTATATTAATTGCAATAGTCAATAGAGTTTGCTTACAAATTAAAAAATACTAAAAACCTAAACATCATATTGAAGTCTTCAATATCGGGATCTATGTCACTTGCGCTTGTACTTACTTGTTTGTAATTGATTGTAGAAGTCATGGCAACTACTGTCAACTAAGTGAAGAATACCTAACAGGTCTTTCTTTTTTTCCTGACTTATGGGCACTTTTGCTCCTCATAACATTTCTCATGATTCAAAGATATATTTGCTTTGCCCCTTCGACAGAAAGAAAGGTCTTGAAATTTGTTTGTGGTATCTAATTTTGTTTTAAATTTAATTACACCCGATTCGTATTGGCCACTATATCTGAATCATGCCAAACGAATTTCTCACCATTTGAATCTACATTTCGTAGCTGCAATGGCCCTTTAAACAATTGTGCGAAATTCAAAAACATATCGTTTGTCATTATTATGACGGAAATATTTGTACTTGCGATTCATACTAGATTAAACCAATCTCTCGGTACATGTATAGCCATGTCAGTTCTTTTTTCTTTCTTTCGATTTGGGCATGGACAGAATCGCACTCCATTGACACTAAAAACTAATGATCTATTAGCAAATCTGCTCTCAGTTTGCTTATGTTTAAAAACATAGCAGTGACGTGGCTATTTTTATTTTACCCACCACATGTATCGGAGTAAAAGGTCACTACATTTACATGAGGTGACAATGACATTAGAAAATGAAATAGACACGATGCTATTTGGTTTTAGCTCCACGTCCTCCATCATCTTCGCTCCACATGTAGCAAAATCTTCTTTTGCAGTAACAATCTTAAATTGTTAAATTGAAAGTCCATAGAAGTCGTTTATTAAAAACGATATTAGTGTTTATAAAGGGGGTTGCGAGATATTGCTGCGGATCAAAACAATACTCTTTTAACATCGCTGGACTCTTCTTTTCCTTTCTTTTTCATTGAATAAGCTTCAAGCTGGTGAATCTCATGTTCCGTCTTCAGAGTTTTAGAGTCTGGCGGCAAAGCCAGTTTAATTTTCCTCTTATATGAGTCACAAGTATTGCAGGTAGCCAAAGAGGGTTTTTTAAAAGACAGACCCATTGAACGAAAAACATTTCCAAAATATGTGTATGATACGGGATTAGCCACTTTTTCTTTGCACATTTGATTCATTAATGTTAGTGAGAGCCCTGTCGGTAAATATTTATGGTAGTATGACTTCGGCTATAATGCGATTCGTATAATGGATACGAATGTGATTTTTTATAATCTGCATTGCTTCATCCTCTATTTTATTAGGATGCATATGTGATCCACGTTTATCAGGGCTTGGAATTCCTGATATTGTAACAGATTCCTTCTCTATTACCACCTCCACACATTTATTAGAAACTCCAAACGTTTTCAGAAAACAACCCCTACAAACTTCAATCATAGTGCCATAAGTTGTAAATATGATTCGTACTTCTTAGTTTAGGTTCGCTTGATGTATTACGTATGCGTTGGGTCTTCTTTGGTATATCTAAAGATACTTATGACAAATATGTCGTACGTTTGTTGTAATCACCCAACGCCCATAATCCATCAAAAAGTGCTTTCTGGTTTTCTAAACTAATTTTTTCGGAACATTTTTTACGGCAAAGGGGATATATTCACCAACGTGTTGCCCAGATTGTTTTCTGATAAAAATCCTTGTGAATCAGTAAAATTGCACAAATTGTCAACAAGGTACCTACCTACAATATTCAATGTAATAATAATTATTTTGAAGGTTAGAAAGATAAAAGTTGTTATAAAACAATTATACTTATGTTTAGGACTTTCATTTAGAGCCAATGATATTATCTTATTAATTTTTCAAGAGTTGCAATAATTATTATTTCTAAGGTTACAAAAATAAAAATTGTTATTAACCAATATACTTACGTTCAGGGCATTTATTGAGAGCCAATGACATTATCTTATTAATTCTGTTCATTTTCAAGAATTATAATACTCTTAAACACTAGAAACTCAAATTTATAATTTTTTACGTAGTTCAATACTCTTGAACTTCGCACGTGAAATGCGTCTCACGGAGTACAACAATACACATGGATGAGTCGACTTATCTCATTATGCATAACAATTAAAAAATATTACGTACCCAATAATGAGACGAGTGTACTTAACTCCTTTTACTGTTCTTAAGTATCCTATTGTTTCTGACTTGACTCGATTTGCAACTTTAAGTTTAACGACATTGTAACACAAATACTGACTCATATCCTTTTTACCTTAATAGAAATTTATGTTTAGTATCGTATCATGCTAGTAACTCATTTCTTAATATATATGACTTATCCCCTTTTACCTTAACACCACAGATATTCAGAAACAACAGAAGCTAATGGTGACCCATTAGATGTTGAAGAAGCACTTAGAATATGAAGCTCTTATCGAAAATGGTACTTGGGAGTTAGTTGACTTAGCGCCTGGCAAAAAAGCTTTAAATTGTAAATGGGTTTTTAAAACAAAACTCCAAAATAACAATATGATTCAGTATAAAGCTCGTTTGGTAATAAAAGGTTGTGCTCAAAGAAAAGATATCGATTTTGAAGAAACCTACTCTCCTGTGGTTCGATACAGCACAATAAGGTATCAACTTGCACTAGCAGCAGAAAATAACCTCGATATTGACCATATGGATGCAGTTACTGCGTTTTTGCAAGGTCACATATCAGAAGAGATATATATGACCTCACCAGTACGTTATGATAACACAAATCAAGTTTGTCATTTAAAAAATCATTATATGGTCTCAAACAAGCGAGTCGTGTATGGAACCAAAAGTTACTCATTCTTCAAACAAATTGGAATGGAGCAATCCCGAACTGACCCTTGCATGTACCATAAAATTTCAATTAACTCAAAACTGATCATAGAAAAAAAATTAAAAGCTCAAGAACTTTAAAATGAAAGATTTCGGACCGGCCAAAAATACGAGGGCAATTCAGAAACTAACCTCCGATTGGTCACAGTGCGGGTAGTGGGGGAAGTAGCGCGCCATCTGTGCATTCACACGCTCAGCAGGTCAGTCGGCATCAAGCCGTAGTCGAGTGAACATCGTACCTGCGCTAGTTTAGTTTTTGTGGCAGTTTGAAATGTGTGCTGCAATAGAAAATCCCGCCAAATGTGAAGTGCGTGCTGTTATAAGGTTTTTTACAGCCAAAGGATACTCTGCAGCAGCTATTCATCGTGAGCTTTGTGCCGTGTACGGACCAAAAGTTATGAGTGAAGGAGTTGTCCGTGAATGGGTACGTTTATTTAAAAGTGGACGAGAAAACGTTCATGATGAAGAGAGGAGTGGTAGACCATCCTTGGTGACTGACGAACTCGTTCAGACAGTTGATGCAAAAGTTCGTGAAAATCGACGTTTCACAATGGCGGAGTTGTCTACTGATTTTCCACAGATTTCTAAGACTCTTTTGTACGAGATAGTGACAGCAAGATTGGGTTACCGTAAGTTCTGTGCATGATGGGTGCCCAAAATTCTTACCGACCACCACAAAAGTCAAAGAATGGCCTCTGCATTAGACTTTCTGTCACGTTATGAGGACGAAGGAGAACCATTGTTAAACAGAATCGTGACCGGTGACGAAACCTGGATTAAGTACGTGAACCCTGAGACAAAAGAACAATCAAAGATGTGGGCACATTCAGATTCGCCTACCAAACCAAAAAAAGCCCGGCAAGATTTTTCTGCCAGAAAACTGATGGCAACGGTGTTTTGGGATGCCAAAGGGGTGTTGTTGGTTGAATTCATGGAACGTGGGACGACCATTAATCAAGACGTGTACTGTGAAACACTAAAAACATTACGACGGGCTATACAGAACAAACGCCGTGGTATGCTGACTTCCGGTATCGTTTTTTTGCACGATAACGCCCGTCCTCACTCTGCTCGCAGAACAACAGCCCTTCTTGAGTCCTTCAAGTGGGACGTTTTCAACCATCCACCTTACAGCCCAGATCTGGCGCCAAGCGATTATCACCTCTTCATGCATATGAAGAAATGGCTCGGGTCCCAGCGGTTTGATGACGACGAAGAGCTCAAAGATGCGGTCACAGGCTGGCTCAAGGCACAAGCGGGTGATTTTTATGCAGAAGGAATTTCAAAGCTTGTGAAGAGATACGATAAGTGCCTCAATCGTTATGGAGACTATGTCGAAAAATAGTGCAAAGATGTAGTTGTAAGATGTATATATTAAAATATTTTTACTTAACTTGGTGTATTTTTTTCAATCAACCGGAGGTTAGTTTCTGAATTGCCCTCGTATATTGGGATTTCAGATAACCAGGGATAGAGTCAATAAAAAGCTTTGGATTGACCAAGATTATTTAAAAAAGGTTTTAAAAAAATTTAATATGTATCAAAGCAATCCAGTTGATACTCCGATGTGTGTAGGTGAGAAATTAATAAAAGAACAGTCACCAACCAACGAAGAAGGAAAGAAACAGATGGAGAATATTCCATATCAAGAAGCAGTTGGCAGTTTGTTATTTGCATCACAGATATCGAGACCTGATATAAGTTACGCAATCAGCTGTGTAAGTCATTTCAACCCAAATCCTGGACCAGCTCATTGGTGATTCGGATATTATTGGCTAATGTGATGCGTATTGGGATAGTGATCCAAACAAAAGGCATTCTATCTCCGGATATATTTTCTTGAAAAGCGATTCTCCAATTTCTTGGAATAGTAAGAAGCAGCCTACTATAGCCTTAAGCACAACAGAAGCAGAGTATATGGATATGTCATCTGCTGTACAAGAATCTTTGTGGCTTAAGCTATGAACTCAATTTAGATACGAAGTCAACTTTATTGTGTGTCAACAATCAAGCTCAGAAATTGGCATTAAATGGTGCTTATCAAGCTCATACGAAGCATATTGATGTGAAACATCATTTCTTGAAGGAGAAAATTGATAATGGTATTATATCGCATAAGTACGTGCCCACAAATTTTATGTTACCAGATTCATTTACGAAGCCATTGGAAAAAGTGAAATTTCTCAACTGTATTAGAGGTCAAGGACTTATTTCAATTAGGGAGGGTGTTGAAGTAAATTTGGAATAATCTATTAGTTTAGTGTTCTATGGCATTGACTAGATATAATCTAGTCGGTTGAATAAGAACTGTCAGTAATGTAATGTCATATATATTAGAATGTAAAATACTTGTCTAGTAGATTGTAGATTATGTATATCACTTTAATTAATAAAAAAGTATATAATCATACCAAGTAAAAAGGAATGTCCATCCCAATATTTGCTTTTACAACAAAAAAAATACCAGCATTAATTAAGATTTTATTGAAGTCTTTTAACAATAAATGTACTTAAAATTCAACAAAACGAATATTATAATTTTTAAATCAATAAGATATGTCTTCGAACGAAGTCCCAATTTCAGTAGGACTCGAATTGTATCTGTTGTCTTCTACAACTATGATATTCTTAAGCATATCATCGACTTGCAAATACATATATCTATATTCATAATCACCGGCATCATTCTGAAAATACATCCAATGAATTCTTTATAACCATTAAAACATTCATAAATTTCCTTCTATCCATAAATAATAAAAACTAACAGCTAAAAAATATATATTTTACCTCAACCATATCTAAATTAACAGTCCCTGAATGAAACGAGCCTTTTAGGTGAAATTTCATCCTTAAATGTTGTCTACCATCCTTTCCTGTGTAAGTCACATGGGAAACGTGCTGTCTCCTACCTCTTCTAGTTTGTTCTCCATAAGCAGTTATTGGTTTACCTAACTTATCCTCCACTCTAGTATCAGCTAAACACTTTTTAACAGCTTTCGAGTATATATTATTTGGACTTTTACTAAAAGAGAAATGTAGACTTTAACTTATCAAATATTTAAATTAAATACCTTGAAAACAGCTCGTTGAATACTGCGTAAAATAGACTTCCAGTTACGACTAATCCGAACGCAATAACTCCTAAATAAGATACAGTCTTCGTAGTTTCTTTTACTTTCTCTCCTAATGGTTTTACGTTTGTATCTAGCTCTGCCTTTTGGGAAGATAAAGTGAGATTATTATCTTTTTCTTTTGTTGATTGACATCTTATTGACAATATTTGATAAATTATAGGTCGATGTAGTTTCAAAGTTGTTCGGTAGTTCCTTCCTAAAATTGATTGAACAAATTTGATCGGCAACATAATTTTTTAATAAAGTGGCTATTTGAACATTCGTACATTAAATAAGTTTCAGTGTCGTGATAGTTTGAAAACTGTATAAAATATCATATTAAAATACGTAAAATAAGATATTAAAAATTATAATCTGAGATTTTGTCAAATTCTAACCTTAAATGACCTGACTAACAGTTTTCTTCTTCTTTTTTAAATTATATTATTATTGGAACTACAGATTTTATACAAACATCAAGTTAGTGGTTTTGATGTTTCCCAAACACAATATAAAATATGAAGATTACAAATGCATTTTACTCAAATATAATACACTTCTAACTTTTAGAACCGATGTTGTTGACAATTTCTATTGTGTGTTGATTTTTAAGTCCATGCTAGATGGTGGCTGCTAGCTTGCAAGCATTTTTAATTCACGAGTTAAGTATCCGATTATCGTGCGGATATAGTTACAGTTCGGTTTTTCTGATATTTTTTATCCATTAATGAAATTTACTGTTTCGACCCCTACTCTGTGGAATCGACTTATGATTGTAATATCAAATCAATAGGCATGATGACAGTACTAAGGAATCAAAAAGTAGATAGTTTTAGAGACAAATATATGTGAAGCAAGGTTTCTGAAAAATGACCCAGTTTTAATAAATGCTTTTATATTAACAATATTTTCGGGAAAATAAAAGTGTAAAATACTGCAATCGGCCATGTTAACCGAAACAGCGCATGACGCCACGTCTCAGTAAATATCAATTACCTCCGTGAGTGTTGCTCAAACTTTTGTTGTGATTACGCATTTCGATCAATTTCTTTATCATTTAATAAGATTTGTTGGTTATTCATGTTTCGTGATTAAAATAAAAAATCCAAGAGTCATCAACGATGGACCAATGTTTTATTAAGGCAAATAGCTGTAAAGGTCACAATTGATTTGTTGATGTTGGGAGAGTTTCTTGAATCAAATAGAGACTTTTGCTCGTCTGAATTACGAAAAGTGAAGACTTCCTTGTAAGTGCATTATTAATTAATCTTTAGCGCTAAGTGAAATTTAATTCAAACAAGCCATTTTTAAACTAACGAGATAAGTTATTTTTGAGATTAGCTGATCAGTTTATTTACATATTAGCTGCGTTCGATTTACTCGCTCAAACGTAAAACAGCGGTCGCTTTCAGCAATAATGCACTAAAATTTTCTTTCTGTGAAGAGTACAATTTGATAAATAATATTTGATGCGTAGAGTAGGGGATGGTGGGGATCATTGGGCACTTTTTCAATATATTGCCTGTACAGTAAATTCAGACCAATCTAGCCCTAATTTGTTTTTACTACCAGTTATAGGTGACTTATCTTAAGCTTTAGGCATTATGTTATAAATTCTATTGTTTAAATTTTTTGGTGAAAGTTAACTTTTTTAAAACCTTGCAATAGTGCCCAAGCATCCCTACCAGAGGATCTGTGGTCACTGTAGTCGGGAGCCTCATAGTCAAGGATATCGCCCAAACAATGAAACTTAAACTAAACCCCTACAATCAGACTATCTCTCTCCCCTCACTCAGCCACACGTCCTTTGTAGATGCTATTTGTTTCGCTACTCTTACTATTGACAAACACGTTTACAAGCAACGTTCTTTATACTCTCTCTCACCTCACTCAGCCACACGTCCTTTGTAGATGCTATATTTGTTTCGCTACTCTCACTATTGACAAACACACGTTTACAAGCAACGTTATTTACTTGTAGCATTGTCTTTTCCTTAGACAATGCTTGTTGTAAAGAACTTGTGTGCTGATGTAATAGTCGGTCACAGCCTGCTCAAAAACCGCTCGAAATTTGATTTGTGATTTGGAGGATCAAAGGAACCTCTACAAATAAGTGCGATGGAAGTAACAGTCCAACCGGCCTGGGTATTTTCTAATCTGTCCGCTGACATTATACCTATTACTATCAAATCAAGAAGGCGTACCGAAAATGAAGAGGTTTTTATCAGAGAAGAAATCAACAAACTACTTGAAGATGGAGTCATTGAAGCGAGCATCTCCCCATGGCCGCTCAGGTACTTGTCGTTGGCGAAAGCAATCATCGTAAACGATTAGTAATCGACTATTCTAGGACAATTAACAAATTCACGTATCTCGATGCTTACCCATTATCTAACGTCGAAGATATCGAGTCTACGGTCGCAAAATTCAACGTTTTCAGTTAAATCGACTTTAAGTCGGTAGCATACTAGAAAGAGAACGAATTTATACCGCGTTAGAGGCAGATGGAAAACTCTATCAATTTACTAGAATCCCATTCGGGGTAAAAAACGGCGTAACTGCCTTCCAACGCACTCTAGAATATATTATCGATCAAGAAAAATGTTTGCCTACCTGGACGATGTAACAGTATGCGGAAAAACTCAAAAGGAACATGACGACAACCTAGAGAAATTTGAGAAAGCAGTAAGTAGATACAAGCTTACACTGAACAAGGACAAATGTGATTTTAGGAAAATAACAGTCAACCTTCTGAATTACACCATTACAAAGAATGTCATCGAACCAGATAAGGATCGCTTCGAGTCGCTCTTAAAGTTACCGTTGCCTACTAATTCCTCTGAATTAAAACGAGCGCTAGGACTATTCGCACACTACACAAAATGGGTCAAAACTTCTCTACTAAGATACAGCCACTTGTGAACTGCCAGAGTTTCCCACTAAATGATGAAGCCCGATCTTGTTTTGAACACTTAAAGGCAGATATACAAAAAGCGGCCCTAGTTGCTATCGATGACAAGGGAATCTTGACAGTTGAGACGGACGCCTCTAACTTTGCGATCGCCGCTACATTTTCACAACGAGGCCGCCCAATCGCATTTTCCTCCAGAACATTTGGTGCGTTCTTTTTGACTGAGATCTCAGATCACTTCAGTTAAGGTGATCTGAGATAAAGTGATGTGAGTAAGCACCAAAAAGAACGACATCTCAATTAAAGCGCGCGATCTGTCGATAGATTTAAACTATACAACAGATTCGTATCAGCATCTAATAATGTTAATTAATGTATCCATAATTTGTAACAAAAGAAAAATAGATTATGTGTGTTTATTGTTTATATGTCAATGGTTATAACCTTAGATAACCTTGGTTAAAACTACAAATAAACCAAGCAAATGAAATATTTCTTGATCCCCTCCACTTTATTTCTGACTCTATTTCAACTGATACCCCCTTACAAGACATTCAGCATCGGTGAAGGGGGAGGAAAAATCTCAGCTCACTTAAAGTGAGTAAAACAAAAAGAACGCTCACATTACTGATGTGAGCTGAGATTAACTGAGATCTCAGTCAAAAAGAACGCACCTATTATCAGATTGCAAGCGAAAACATGCGTCAGTAGAAAAAGAGGCGTGTGCAATTGTTGACAGCCCAAGAAAATGGCGACATATGTTGATATTACGACACTTCATCCTAATCACCTACCAGCAATCGGTCAGCCACGTATTCGATCAAAAACATTCATCGAAAATTAAGAACGACAAATTCGAAAGATGGTGCCTCGAGTTATCTTGTTATAAATACGATATAATTTACAGACCTGGAGTCGAAAATGTCATTGCAGATGCCTTATCAAGAGTATGTGCATACATTAAAACCAACAAGCTAATGGAGCTGCACGACGCCCTATCGCATCCAGGTATCACGAGAATGTATACGAAGGTCAAAAACTTACCCTACTCGCTGGACGATATTAAACAAATGACTGCTTCATGTAGAGTATGTGCTGAAGTAAAACCTTATTTCGCCAAGGCAAAGAGAACCCTAATAATAGCTATAGCTCCATTCGAAAGGCTCAATATTGACTTCAAGGGTCCACTGCCATCGACTACACCCAACAAAAACATATTTAAAGTAATCAACGAGTACTCACGCTATCCATTCGCATTTCCATGCAACGACATGGCGGCGGCAACAGTCATCGAGTGCCTAAAGGATATTTTCTTTACTTTCGGCCCCTCTTTGTATATACACAGCGATAGAGGCTCCTCTTTTATGTCTGAAGAATTACAAACATTTTTGAGAAACCATGGCATCGCATCTTCACGTACCACACCCTATAATCCTCAAGGGAACGGGCAAGTAGAAAAATTAAATGGAACGTTATGGCGCACGATACAACTTAATTTGAAGTCCAAAAATCTTCCAATCGATAACTGGGAACTCGCCTTAAAACCAGCATTACATTGTATACGTTCGCTGCTGTGCACCTCAATAAATACGACCTCTCATGAAAGGATGTTCAAATTTACAAGACGCACCCCGGTCGGGTAATCCATCCCAGGCCCAGGGGTGCTATTTTCGAAATCAATCGACGGTCATCGTACACGACTAACCGCATCGAATGATTTATAAATGTTGTATTTTGGACTTTCGACCGATCGTTTATTTCGAATGCCAAATTTTCAACGTGGCAACACAGTAGGTATCAAAAATATAACCACTAATTTTATTTATGTTGAAATTAATGCATAGCGGTTTGATAGTGGTTGATGTTTATTTGATAAAATAGGCTATGGCTGTTGTCTTGGGTGTTATTGTCGTGTTATAATAATTCAGAGAATAGGTATAAATTACGTTTTATCCAAAAATGTCAGGAAAAACCTCAGGAATGCCAGATGAAAAAATGTTGATTATCTTCAGCAATATCCACATTTACACGGTGGCAAATTTTCAAAAGATTTTTCATTTAAAGACGCAGAAAAACATTGGCTGGAAATAACTAGTATATTATGGAATTCCTGGATATCAAAAATTTATTATGGTACCTATGTAGTATTTATTATAACATAAACAAAAACTAACGATAAAAATCATTCATGACAAAAATACAAAAATAGTGAAAGACGGGACAGGATAAGAAACACTGACATACGAGCTCAATGCAGCATAGTAGACATAGTCAGATGGGGCAGACAGAGGCTAAGAGAATGGTACGCGCACGTACGAAGAATGGACGAAAACAGATTACCGAGAATAATGATGGAAAGCAAGCCACACGGAAATCGCCCACCAGGAAGACCCCCAAAAAGGTGGCAGGAAAGCTGGCAGTCCACCTCGCAAGAAACCATCCAGAGACGGCTTCAGCAAGCAACAGACCAATAGGTCTATTTAAAAGAAGAAGAAGTATTTTGGACTTTCGACCGATCGTTTATTTCGAATGCCAAATTTTGAACGTGGCAACACAGTAGGTATCAAAAATATAACCACTAATTTTATTTATGTTGAAATTAAATGCATAGCGGTTTGATAGTGGTTGATGTTTATTTGATAAAATAGGCTATGGCTGTTGTCTTGGGTGTTATTGTCGTGTTATAATAATTCAGAGAATAGGTATAAATTACGTTTTATCCAAAAATGTCAGGAAAAGCCTCAGGAATGCCAGATGAAAAAATGTTGATTATCTTCAGCAATATCCACATTTACACGGTGGCAAATTTTCAAAAGATTTTTCATTTAAAGACGCAGAAAAACATTGGCTGGAAATAACTAGTATATTATGGAATTCCTGGATATCAAAAATTTATTATGGTACCGATGTAGTATTTATTATAACATAAACAAAAACTAACGATAAAAATCATTCATGACAAAAATAGTGAAATTTACTCTCTCAACCCTTACTATGTGGAATCTACTCATTTAAAACAGTAACAAAAAAAGTCTCACGCCGAAAAATGTCATGGGACATACAAAATTACCGTCGTACACGACAGCAAACATCGGCTACCTTAGATCAACCGATGTCATATCGGATACGACAGATTGTGTCGTACACGGAGATTCGAAAATACATGTTCTTTGAATTTCGTGCGAAAGAGCATGCGACGGCGCATCGCACAAGCTCTAAAGTCCCACCCCAGTCCTCATGAGGAAGAATCTCCGCTCCAAGAATGACCCTATCGTTGAAGAAGTGAAACTTCTCCATAGTAATCCAACCTACTCTTATGTATGACGGAGCGATGGCCGGGAATCCACAGTATCAAACAGGCAACTAGCGCCTATACCAGGAGATGAGGACCCGTCGATAAAAAGCAATCTTGATGAGATGTTCGGAGAGGCAGAGTCAAACGACAGATGTTTGTTATGTTAATCAACAAGTGTGATAAGATAAAATTGGTTAAATCAACAACTTAACAGTATACTCATTATATGTTATAACATTTGACCCTATACCTAATTGTTACTATCACTTACTGTCTCCGAGAAACGATCTATGAACAAAGAATGGAGTGCCAAAGGATGAAAACATGAAGGCTGCTGATCCACCTCCCAGCTCCTCACAACCTAACGACGGCTCGTCACCTCGAAGAAGACCGTTAAGAACCCAAAGAGTTACACTTTATTTACGTTTCAGACAGGCAGGGGTGAATGATATATAATCAGTGTCTTGTTTATTGTGTCATATTATCTGTCACTCATTGTAATTGTACGTTTTCTTCTAAGTTAATTAAAGCCTAATTTCGGAGGTTTAACGTATTCATGTATCAACAATCAACGACTAAAGTTTATCTATGATTCGACTCCTCGCTAGCTATCGAGGAACTCGAATCGTACCTATAATCATTTCGTAAAATCGTCAAACATAATCTCATTTACCGAAAAAATCGATCGACTCGGAAAACAGAATCCCATAGCTCTGCAGTGTGGGTTAGATATGTTCGATACGTTAAGTTTCGATACTAGATATTTTGTATCGATACCACGTATCGTAATATCGCATCGAAAGAATGACTACATTTTATGCAACACTTTTTACACTGGTGCAACATTGCTTAATGTTTGTATTCGGGTTATTATCACAAAAGTGAACTGTCATGAGTTCACACTGTATTTGCATGGACCCGTGCAAACATTATCTGTCCATTCAAACATTGTAGTATCAGTTGTTGGCATTTCCGTGACTTTTGTGAAAGATTGTTCAGTAAAACCAAAGAATACATATGTGTTGGTGAATTCTTTGGTAAAACTGAAAAATACTAACTTAAACTAGAAAATGTAAGCGGTTGGGAAAAATATTATTTTTACATTCTTTGTCTTCAGAAGACTGGCATCTGCATTAAGAGTTCTATTTTCCATTTTCTTTAAATATGTTGTTTTTTATTTCTGGTTCTGTTAAGTTTTTAAATGTTTTTAATTTAAAGTTACTCATCTTAATTTAAAACTCTGTTTCCCTTCTTTGCATTAAGTACCTATTTTAATTATCGGAATAAAATTTTATCTCCAAAAACGCATTTTTTTAAATCTACACTTTTTTGTATAGATACTTTCAATACCAATACTTTATCGTATCCATATACATTCTATAGATACGTATCGAACATCCCTAGTGTGGGTTGCTTGAGTCTGCAAATCGGACGCCACTATTATAATATTTGTAATGTCATATCTTCTTTTTTTTCTATTTATATTTTTGACACACGAAAAATGTATTATTGACGATCTTCCTTAAGCATGAAGACATATGCGTTTTCGCGTTTAATTCAAAGTAGATAAAATAAAATGGAATAATTTACGTTAAAAATTCGTTTATTGCTGAAATAGTGCATTTTTCGGAAATAGCAGGCGCTACATTGTAGAAGGGGATTTTAAAATATGTCATCATGCCTATTCAATATTGTTAAAAAATATTCCACTGTAATCTTAACCATCCTGTAAATAAAGTTATGTAATATAGTGTTTATACAAAGTGTGTTCCCTAATTAATCACCCCATAATAAAATGACTTAGATTGTTCTTATTCATTTCCATGTTTGAAAATATTAATTTTTTGGTATTTAAGGGATCATCTGTTCAGAAAAGATATTTATTTTCTAATAATTACAGAATTATACATAAATAAAGGAACATACGTATATCGTTTTATATACAGGGTTTTCCAAAAGTCCCGGGCTGAAACGAGCGAAACAAACATCTGAAAACTTATGGATCACTTTAAAAAGCAATAAAAACGAATTCTTACACAGTTTAAAACTTTTAGGTGCGATAACATCAAAACTTTTATATTCTACTTCTTTTCACCTTATTTTAAAGAAAATGGCATCCTAAAAACTCGATATTTTAGTGATTTTAAGAATCATACTACCAAATGAGAAATTACCCAGTAAACACAGGATATCCATATACTGTCCACGATTGGTCCATATGGACATGGACATCCAATGGATGTCCATTTATCACTAGTACAATGGATATTCGTTTGTGGACATTTACTGGACCTTCAGTTCTCGTTCACCAGAGCACTGTGGGACGTGAAGATTTATTTGAATTATGGATGACGTCCATTGGACATCCATTGTTCATTCTTTGGTCTAGTCGAAAATACCAGACTCATTTAAAAATGTACTACGTCCGCTATATTTCAGACTTATTCCTTCCATTTGCTACTCTAATTTTTTACAGTGGTATTCAGTATTATATTTTTGATTTCATGTGATGAAGAAAAAACTAATTGTGAAGGTAGCAAAAGTTTGATAAAAATAAATACTAATTTGATGTTAGACTGTGTTGTATTTACCACGGTCAGTGAATTTATATTACATTCTAAAAACTCCAAAAATACTGTATTCGCAAGCTGGCAGCAATGTGCCCAACCTAATTTTCTATCTGTTACCGACACTGGTTCACTCAGTGACTGAGGGATGACGTGTGGCGTCATTATATTTGTTTTGATAATTTCAGTCACCGAATACTACAGTATTCGGTGATTTCAGTTTTCCATAGTTTCTATCTCTATGCTTATTTCTTTGTTATTCCATCATATTTGCGAATTATCTAATTATAAAATAATAATAATCTTGTGTTGTATTTGTGCCTAGTGATGATTATTGATTTTGTGTCTAATATACTGATATTTTCAAATCTTTTTACAAGTAAGTATGTGTTTAATTAGTAAGCTCACTTTATATCCTGTTGAATAAGTGAATGCACTTGGCACAAGGTGGAGGGTTTTATATAGTTTAAGCTCACGAGAAATATGGATAGAAAAAATCTGAAAAATAAAATTTTCAACAAATGCTACAGAAAAACGAGGAAAGAATTCAATGTTACTAGGTCTATTGAAAATGGTGACCAAACTTTGCATCGTCAATCTTTCGACACAAACCAAGTTTTTGCATTAACTTCCTCTGGTTTGCCTTCGTTTTCTAATAACACTCAATTCGTTCCCTATTTTAGTGATTCTGAGGTTTCATCGGTAGATGAGCAATATGATTTTGTAGAAGCAGTGAAATATAATGTTACACAAACAGCAGTTACTAATCTTCTCCATATATTGAAACCTTTACATCCACAACTTCCATTAGATGCTAGAACTTTACTAAATACTCCTAGAAATATGTCATTAAAAGTGGTGCAACCAGTAGTTTATTATCATTTTGGTTTCAAGAATTCTATTGAAAAGTTGATGAATGTAGTGTGTAGGGGACCATAGATAATTGAATGTTGTGGTTGCTCGCCAAAAACCTTACAGTGGTAGAAATGATGATGAGTGTGTGGTTTTTCCACTTCTGCATTCAGAATAGTAATAGGTAATTAAATTAGGAAATTGAAATTCATGTAAATAGTATAATCAAAGTTTCTGTTTCAAATTTTATTTCTTGAATCTCTCATTATCCAAATACTGTATATGTATTATGTTTGTTTAGATAAGAATATGAGATTTTTTATTTTATATTTCCAGTGATTCGTTTTATTGAATGTTAGCTGATAAAAATGTATAAAAATTGTATTTTTCATTATAATCCTCAGTTGTTATTTGATTTGAAGAAGAAACAATAGAATATATTCATTCATTTTCCAAATGTTGTTGATTATTCAATGACTTATAATTTTCTTGAAGCTTTCAAATCATGGCTACATGGCTGTAGTTATATTTCAAGAAGAAAATTCTGTAGAGGCCATAGCAACAACTTGGCTGATGGGCAATAACCATTGCTATTGGCCGCCTTACACACAAGAAAAAATCCAATAAGCTATAAAAAAACATGATCAACCAAACAATTGTTGGCCTCTCCACAAAATAGAAGTCTTCAAAAGTGGGACATGTGGTGAGTATTCATTTTTTTGCAGTTGTAATATGTAACGAAAATAATTTCCTCACAATACTGATCATTTAAAATGAATGATTTGAGGTCTCCATTTTTTCCTGAAAATTTGAAAAGAAGTGTTACTCATTGGTGGAATAATATTTTACTAATATGAAAATTTTTATCACTGAATAAAATTATTACAGTAGAGTTCAAATATAGTGCCGAGTTTTTCCCAGAATTCTTATTGTGTTTCGCATCAGACAATACCAACTATTCCTTGGAAATAATTGCTACTGTATTTGATTTCAACTATAGTTTACTATAATTGAATACGAAATGGGTTCATTTCAGACAACTACCTACAGGCTCGTAGCAAGGCCAAGAAGACAGAGAACGAGAGTGTTTTAAACTCTCAGAAGAAATTGACCACCCCAACTAAAATGCCTATCCCATCAAATACATATGATTCAATACAATCAACAAGTCAGCTTGATGATCCAGTTCCTGAAGCCATTAACGCAATACCTACTTCAGTTAGCAGTAAATCAAAATGATATTTGCATTCAAAATTATGTTGAGATTTGACTGATGTTCCTTCTTGTTATATGTTTTAGATGAATTTTCCTGTTGTTGCTGCCCTGCGCCCAGAAGTGGTAAGTTAATTGTAAAATTGAATGATAATATTTTTAATACACGCTTGTTTGATTTTTTCAGGTGATAGTTTGATAAACATTATAAAACAACAGATACTTATGAGAAATATATTGACTCAAGTTGTTGAAGAAATACAAAATTTAAGAATAGTGCAACCAACAAACATCCATGAAGAAACCCATCAGTTCATATTTGTAATGTTCAATTTCTTACCAATTAATTCTGATGAACACATAATTCTAATAGAGGAGTACTTACAAAACAAAAAAAAACTTCAGAGTAACTGTGAGTAACTCAAAAATATACTAACAACCTCTTTTGTATTGTATTTTTCTATGTATTTCAACTTTTTTTTTAAATTAATCATCTGTTTTTCAGGTTGATGAATTATCTAAGTTAGGAGGAAACAATTTATATGATTTCACTAAAAGGTGTTTGAAAGTGGTTATGTCAAATTCCTTCGCCTCAGAATTCAGTTGGCATGGAGCTAAGAAGAAAAGGATCTTCAAAAATCTGGAACTGGCAAAAATGCTTTTGGGTAAGGGTTTATCTTGAAATATTTCTGTACTTTCCAGGGATCTGTAATTCAATAATCTATATACATACATAGATAACAAGTGCCTATCTGTTCGTCATAGCATCTGAAAACTTGTGTCCTCTTTCTGTGAAAATGTATTGTTTTAGATGCATCTCAACAATCCAAACTATCCGATAATCAAAAAGCTACCGATGAAGCAATTAAAAAGTGGCTAAGGAGACCTTAAGAAAGAAGCAAAAAAGTGAAAGTGCCAAATGACAATAATAACAATAATTAGTCTGACTTGTGATAGTTGTTATGATATTATGTTTTTAAGAATATCTTTTATTTTCGGTTATCAAGAATCATTGTTCCTTTATTTTTATTCTGAAGAGGTCTTTTAATTTTACTAATAAACTACTACTTTTGAACAATTCAGTATTATTTTTTCTGTATTGAGACCAATATTTGAGGTTTATTTATGTAAAGGTTTCCACAAATAATTTGAACTTGAAATTATCTATTATTGCTGTTGAAAAGACTGCACAATATCATCGTTTATATTTTTTCTTGCAGATTCTGATTATATTAAATTACAACTTGATTATCATTTCAAAATTCCTATTGTTCTCTCAAATAAAGTACCTACCAATCATACAAAACAATAACTTCTGTGAAATGTAATTTATAAGAATGTTTTATTTTTGCTTTGATTATTTTTTTGTGGACTTATATTTTTCTTTAATTAATAACCAATTCATATGTATATTATTATGATTATCATATTTAGAAATCCTTTCAATAACCTTGTCATTAAGATGCTCTGAATATACAAAATATATTCTTTTTCATAATAAGTCCAGTACAGGATTCTTCCGTATATTTTTGCAGCCCACCAGGGATTTCGAAGAATTTTATCATCCAAACTTCTTAGAATGAGCAGTGCTTTAGTGGCGAGTGCTAGAATTTACGAAAAACTATAGTCTATAAACTATCCAGTTCATGTCCAAAACATCCAGTTTACGTTCATAACCTATCCAGTTCATGTCGTAAATGTATCCAGTTCATGTCCTTTAAACATATAGTTCACGTCCATAACAAGTACATGGGATGTCCATAAACTATCCTGTTCATGTCCAAAATGTATCCAGTTCATGTCCTAAACATCCAGTTCAGGTCCATGGAAAGTCCATGGTTTATTTATTATGTCCAGTGAATGTCCATATTTGTCCAAGGTATATCCATTCTTTGTACGAAACGGACATCCATGGGATGTCCAATTTTGTGGCAAATGGATATCCGATGGATGTCCATAGGATATCCTTCTGGACATGAACGGATATCCCATGGATATCCCTTATGCCCAATGTGGATATTCATTGGACATCCATTGTATGTTCATGTGTTATCTGGGTAAGATGTTTATTACTATTTTTATAATAAATTTTTGAAGTTGTCGATAAATTTTGATTTCACAATGACCAATAAATGGAATTATGAATCCCTTGGAGCATATTAGTGGTTTCTTCAAGTACACAATTTGGCAAATTAGCCTAAACTTCTCAAGTCGCACATTTCCAAACCGTTGGATCTAGAGTAGAGTTGAAATTGCCTGGCTCTTACAATCTTCAGATTTTACAAAAGTCAATTTTTTCTTTCGGGGTTACTAAAAAGTAGTGTGTACAACAAATCCACAATAAATAAAGATTTGCAACATCGCATAGTAGAAAAAACCCCCAATATTACTAGAGATACGCTCCAAAGGGTTAAAAATTCATTTTATGGGTTATAGCGAAATCCAAAAAATTTATTATAAAAATCATAATAAATATGTTATTTTCTCATTTGTCTCACGACTCATGAAATAACTGAGATGTGGTTTTGGAGGTGTCGTTATCTCTAAAATAAGGTGAAGTTCGATAGGGGTTTCAATTTAAAAAATTCGGGGTGGAAGAAATGTTTAAACCATCTAGAAATGTAGTTTCTATTATCCCTTTTAGGGATCCCCAAATTCTTTTTCACTCGTTTGAAACTTACATCTCCGACCTGAAATTTTTGGAAAACCCTATAGACGGTTTTAAAAATATGTATACACGTCTCATCTTAAATAGTTTATTTTTCTGAATAAAAATAACAGTTTGAAATAAAAATCACAACTACGTTAAAAAGAACTGATCACCAACTTTCAAAATTATAAGAATACCCTGTAGATACAACCTGACTTCGTATTTTTTTTAATATGACACACGAGACACTTTGTTGGCGATCAGTTCATTTTAGCAGTGAAACATGTGGTAAACAACGAATCGTTAATAATATATTGCTTAATAAGAGGCTAAAGAACCTTATTGCCAATACTTAAACTATTTGGCTAACGATTAATACTTCAAAAAATGTCGGAGCTATTGAAAAGCAGCTTTAAGTATGGCACAATTTGAAACTTACATTTTAATAAGCATAGAAGTATAAACTGAAAGAAACATACGTGATCATTAACACTGTGACTAGATTAATTAAAAAAAGTTACCTGAAGAGGAAGAGTTTTATCTACATTACACGTGCGAGTTAAGGCCGAAACACACATCACGGCACCGTGTCACTGCCGTGCGTAGTTAGATAGAGAGATATGTTCGGGACATTCTTTTTGATTTTCGGTTTTTTTCGGAAAGTCGGGACCAGATATAGGATAAGTTTCCTCTGCGGGGTTGGGATTCGATGTTTTTTTCTTGGGTGTGATCTCTTTGGGTTCCTTGAATTCTCGTTTACCTAGTTTCTACTGTGATATTAAAATGGATGTTGAAAAAAGTTTCCGGTGCTATATTAGGCCTAATTTCAAATTTTTGACAGAAATTAATATGGAAACGATAAAAGAATTAAAAACTCAAATGTAACACCCTCCATATTTGTATATATTTGGATTCTCCGACTTCAAAATAAGTATTCCTACTATCTGTTAATATTTACTCAATATGGCGTCTGTGAGCGAGCAAGGTTATTATCTCGGATGAGATTGCAGGATTTAAAGCAATTTAAAGTGTATTGAGTGATTATTTTGTGACTAAACTCTAGTTATATTTCGTTTTATTGACTTTATAAGCGTTATTTTCAATTGAATCTCCATAACCAACGAAATTCAAATGAAACGGAAAGTTTAAAACATAATTAGTAAGCATTGTAATCCTACAAAATATGATTTTATAATTAGTAAGCATCCCCATACAGCACACGACGTCCATTTGAGGCCCAAATAAAGTCCAAACGTCCATGGACCTAATATGGACGTCCAATGGATGCGCAATTCTGGATGTCCTGTACGTTTCATAATTGGA
This sequence comes from Galeruca laticollis, assembly GCA_963921935.1. Classification (NCBI taxonomy): domain Eukaryota; kingdom Metazoa; phylum Arthropoda; class Insecta; order Coleoptera; family Chrysomelidae; genus Galeruca; species Galeruca laticollis. The sequence continues at coordinate 207,317,932 of OY998175.1, read as the reverse complement.
CGTCTTCAGGATGTACGGAACTGGCTATAATTTATACTTTCGGGAACTGTATGTTCATGTATGTCCATTGAATGTAGAATATTGAAACAACTTGAAGTATCCATAATTGTACAATTCTGAGCATCCATAGGGTGTACAGAACTGGATCCAATTTGTACATTCATATATGTCCATATAACACACATCACCAGATGGCACCACCCATGGGGGATCAACAGTTCTAATTCGCAAGTCCATTCGACATCATGAACTACAAAAGTTTCAAACAGACAAAATTCAAGCAACATGTATAGAAATAACAGCTGTACCTTGGAACCTAACTGTTACAGTCACCTACAATCCACCACGCCACACACACTCACTAGACTCATTACAACGAAAGGACGCAACCTACTAAGAGCCATGTCAGACAACAACCACGATTACCTTTCCAACGGAGTCCCTACTTACTAGCCGAGCGACCCAAGGAAGCTATCTGATCTCATGGACTTCTTCATAACAAAAGGAATTTCAAGAAATAATTGTACTACTGAATCCAACTGTGATCTTAGCTCAGACCATACTCCAGTAATCTCAAATATAAGCACTACAATTATCAAAAAGTCACTTTCTCCAAAGCTGAGCACCAAAAGCACAAACTGGACTCTCTTTCGCTCCTACTTGGATGAGAACCTAAACCTTAACCTGAGACTAAAATCCCCGGAGGATATTGATGAAGCTGCCCAATACTTTAAAAAATGATTCAAGAAGCAGCCTAGAAATCCACCCCGCAGTACAACAAGCCAGCTAATTCAACCACAAATGTGCCACTACACATTCGCCAACTCATTGCAGACAAAAGATGCGCCCGAAGAATTTAGCAATGATCCAGAAATGTACTCGATCAACATATTTATAACAAATTAAGTAGGGACTAAAGACACCGCTTAGAGAAGCACCAAACAACTCGTTTGATTATTACCTAAGCAAGCTCTCGATACATGACCAAACATTATGGAAGGCAACAAAAAACTTAAAAAGACCACAAATAGCTGTACCACCCATCCTCAAACCAAAGGGGAGTGGGCCTGATCGGATAAAGATAAAGCCGGAGTATTCGCTGAACACCTGAGCACAGTGTTTAAACACGAATCGGAAGATGAGGATACAACATTCCATTAACGCTCCTTGCCAAATGTCACTTCCCATAAAATCCTTCTCTCCAATTGAAGTAAAGGACGAAATAGATTAATTAAATAATCGTAAAGCAACTGGGTACGATTTAATCAATGGGCATATACTGAAACTCTCCCGCGAAAAACCATTGTTCTCCTAACAATTATATTTAATCGTATCTTAAGCTTGTCTTACTTCCCAACCATTTGGAAATACGCTGAGATTATAATGGTACAGAAACCAGGCAAACCCCCATACGAGTCTTCATCCTATAGACCTATCAGCCTGCTACCTACATTATGCAAAGAACTTGAGTGACTTTTTTAAAAAAGAATGTCTATGGATCAGGAATTCCTGAAGTTACTGCCTAAACACCAGTTCGGATTCCGAGAATATCATTCCACCACACAGCAAGTCCACAGCCTAATTAATGAAATATCAAAAGCACTAGAAGATAAGAAATACTTCAATGCCGTATTTCTTGATATCACACAGGTCTTTGACAAGGATGGCACAGAGGCCTACTCTTCAAATTAAAAAACTGTATAACAAGTAATTATTTTACCTACTTATCAAATAGACACTTCTCAGTTAAATACTCTGACCAGCAATCCAATTTCTACCCCATCAAACAACACCAAAATAGCCTCATTCGCTGATGACCTAGCCATCATAGCCACAAGCAACGATCCAGTAGTATCCTCTAAAAACATGCAAAATCATCTTGACTTACTTAACGAATGATATACGAAGTGGCAAATTAAAATCAAAAACAACAAATCAGTTCAAGTCACCTTCAGGATGCGCCAGAATGTTTGCTCATCAGTAACTATGAACAATACACGAACACCTGTGGCTATAGAAACGAAATACCTTGGCCTCTATCTTGACCAGAGACTCACCTGGCAAAAACATATCGAGACTAAAAGAAGGCAACTAGACATCAAGTTTTGTCAAATGTATTGGCTCATGGGACGAAAATGGAAACTCTCAATAACCAACAAATTACTCATCTATAAAGCCATTCTTAAACCTATATGACTATACGGTACCGTAATTTGGGGTAACTTGGGACAATTTGCAGACACCATTATTTTTCGTAATGTTGGCAACCCTGTTGACATGGGTGGTGTTGTTTTGTTCGCAAGAGGTGTGGAACGTGGTGTTATCAAACGTTAATAATTAAATTCTTTTATACTATCTAAGGTAAGTTCATCAGTTTTCACTAAACTTCAACTTTGAAACTGTCAAATTTCATAAATTACATAACTTATATTATAGTTTTATGACTAATATCTGAAAACAAGTAATTGTTGTAGAAAAGCTAACCTCTAATATTAATGGTGATATATCATAAATTTCATTGCGGCGTTGCCAAGTTTATGGTTGCTACAAAATATAAATTCACAACCTGACCTTAATTGCGTAACTTGAGACAACTGTCTCAAGTTACCCCACCACAAATTATGCACTATAAAATCTTGGTACCAACCTACCTACTAATCAGACTTTCATTGCTTCAGGTCAGTTATGCTTCGAACCCAAAAAAAAGTTTTGGGGTCTCGTAAATACCGAAATTTCTCGAATGAGCAAGTGGAAGCTGTCAGGTCTGGACTTTCTTTGAGAAAAGCGGAAGAACAGTTTGTTATACCACGATGCTCTATCAATAGAGCAATAAAAGGGAAAAATACAGGGAAGGTCGGCAGACCATTTGTTTTGCATGAAATTGACCAGAATGTATTAGTAATGTGTCTATGTTCAGCAGACTATACGACATTAGACTCATTGTTAAAGCCTTCCTTGACCGTTCTGGAAGAAATGAATCTAGATTCAAAAACAACATGCCAGGTCCAGATTTTGTCATGTCTTTCTTGAAGCGTCACAAGGACACATTAAGTAATAAAATGTGCCAGAACATAAAGAGAGCTCGAGCCAAAGTCGACCATAACGCCATAAATCTGTACTTTGATGAGTTAAACCAGTCAATGGAGGGAGTTCTTCCTCATTATGTCATTAATTATGACGAAACAAATATTACAGACGACCCTGACCGTAAAAAGGTTGTTGTTAGAAGAGGGTGCCGACATTATTGACTCCTCAAAGTCGAGCACTTCTGTGATGTTTGCTGCTGCCGGGGACGGGACACTTTTCCCCCCATATGTGACATGTAAAGCTGAGAATCTTTATAATATCTGGACCGAACATGGCCTAAGGGGACAGTTTATAATAGGAGTAAGGGTGGATGGTTTACTTTGGAGATATTCGAAGACTGGTTTTGAAAAAATGTCTTGCCCTATTTCTCGAAGCAAGATTGAGGGGAAGAAAGTTATGATTGGGGATAATTTAGCGAGTCATATACCCATATATAATAGAAGAAAGCAAACATAACAACATTATCTTCATTCTACTTCCTCCTAACAGCACTGGACTCACTAAGCCGTTAGATGTAGCATTTATCCGTCCACTTAAAAATAAGTGGCGTGAAACTTTAGAGTCATGGAAAGCAAAAAATCGTGGAACTATTCCCAAAGATACATTTCCTCGTTTGTTAAAAAAATGTTTGGAGGAAATGGGAAAGGAAAATATTTCAAAGAACGTCATGAGTGAATTTAAAGGGGAAGGATTCATTCCACTAAATCGAGAAGAGGTACTGAAGAGAATTCCAGGTAAAAAGGCAGTAGAAGAAGGCAAAGAAAATGACAATACCGCCTGGGTGTCTACATTTCAAGAATATTTGGAAGAATGTAGAAGGCAAGAAACAGATGGTTTAAGAAAACAGACAAAAAAGAAATTAAATGTTCCCGCTGGTAGAGCAATCTGTGAAGAGGATATCGTTATATTGGAAGACAACCCAAAGCAAGAAAAAAAGAAAACAATTAGTGGAATATCAAAGTGTCATAAATAAAGAAAAACTAACTAAGCAAAGGCAGAAGACACGTAAAGTACTTGAGTCCAGTGAAAGTAACAAAGACAGTTGCAATAATGAGTTTGTTCTTGAAAACAGTTCAGATGATGACTGGGATTCATTTTGAGCAAAACATATTATGAATATTGAAGACTATATTGAAGACAACATTGACGATAATATTGAAGACAATAACCAAGAGAGTAATTACTCTCATCCTACTCTGCAGCCAATAAATAAACAAGTTGGAAGTTTTGTTATAGTTCGTTATGATTCAAATTTTTATCCTGGGGTCATTGAGAAGCTTGACGATAAAGGCACAACAATAAGCGCAATGACTAAAACAATACGAGAAAACTGGAAATGGCCTGAACATAAGGATGAACTCTATTATTACTGGCAGGATATTGTAGGTGGCATTAATCCTCCTACAGCGCTGAATAAACGAGGTATTTTTTCAATACCAGAAATGAAAGCAATTTACTAAAGTGAAATTACTATAATCAATCATTATTAAATACATTTTTTAAATTCTTTGTTTTTTTATTGACCCCAAAAATATTATCATCGACCCCAAAAATATTCTCATTGTCTCTCACGTTAACATAACACTGTCTATTTATATTTCCATTGTTCCAAGTTACCCCAACAACGCATAATTTGAGCCATTGATTGATTTTATATAGCTGTCTCAAGTTACCCCATTCTAGTGGGTAACTTGAGACACACTTAAAAAAAATTTAAAAAAAATACTTTTGACAAAATAAAATGAAATATTCTATTAACATATCATTGTTACCTATATGACAAATGTTTTTAAATAGTTTTTCAACATTCAGTTATTCTAGGTATGTCGTAAACTTCACTTTAAGGTTAAAAAGTGTCTCAAGTTACCCCAAATTACGGTATCCAACTTTGGGGATGTGCCAAATCAACAACAATTAACATAATCCAAAGATTCCAATCCAAGACATTAAGAGCCAGAGCAGATGCAATCACACCCTCCACACTGACCTGAACATCCCATGTTAGAAGCGAGATTCTAACCATGACAGAATCATATAGCCAGCAAATAGAAAATCACGACAATGAACTAATAGCAGAACTACTCAACACTGGTCCAGATACGAGAAGACTACATAGAACCTGACCACATGATCTAATATAACATTGAAAAAGTTTGTCAATAAGGAGTAGCATCAATGGATGCTCCTCTTTCAAGCCCAAAGAAATCCATCACGTTTACTTAGTACTTACTTATAATGTAGATAGTAAATTGTAAATATGCAAATGTCAATAAGAAAATTCTAGTACCTCCAAAGGATGTTAAGAAGTATCAAGTGTGCCACTTTTATGTGAAGGGAACAATTACAAATTTTACGATGTGCTTTCTCTGGATGTCAGAGTTTTTAGTAAGTGTAAGTTTTCATCTATGCGAATTGTGAGATTTTGTTACAAATATATGAATACTAGTTTCAGTATAAAAAAACTTAAATAGGTACCTATGTAAGTAATGTTTTTTATCAAAATTCTCAGCACCTGGAATATATAAATAAATAAATCCTGCATATTTGCCTGATTCTGATGTGGAAAAAAATTGAATTCGTACACAAGTAAACACAATTTAAGAAGAAATAGGTTCCAAGACGCACTCCGACCAGCTGCCAATCACCAAATAGTGTTGTCAAGTTTTAAGGTTATAAGTTAGAGCGTGTTACCGTTGCAGTGTTTCATGTGAAGTTTTCTGCAAATTTCACAGTATTTTGAATATTTTGGAGAACTTTACAATCCAAAACTTAAGTTTGTGTGGTGTACTGTCTGGTCTGCTGTCTTAAGCGAATGATAGTAGCAAGGTGAGAGGTAAGTAGAAGTGGTTTTATGATAGCTACAGAGAATAGGCAAAATTTAAAAATGCCTGCAAATAAATCGTAATATCATTCATGTAATATACTCAACTCATGGGTAGAATATTGAAAACAGTCAATTCTCATGAATCACTAATGAGATGTGGGATTTAGAATAAAATTGGCCGACAATGGCAGTGGTATTTTTGTGATATACTCACAAGTTGTATAGTGGGTTTGTAAATGTATCTGTCTATCTATATTATAAATGTAAATTTTATTCAGTACTACAAAAGTTATGATAATTATTCATAGTAGAAAGTTAACTGTAAAAAATGGTCAAAGGGTGTCACCTCAGTAGCTCTATAGTCATGTTTATGTCATGTAATTGGCTACTCTTATACACGAATCTGGCTACTCTTATACACGAATCTGGCAACTCTTATCTTAACTCTGAAACTTGGTTAATATGAAAAGATCCTGATTCAATGTACGATATCACATCATAGATTACTCTCTGTATAGATGTGATCGACAGAACCGTCGTGGAGGGGGTGTATGTATTTACTTGTCTTCAGATATAACAAAACATTTTGCTGCTAATCCTCTTGATGTCTCTGTCAGTAATATGGAACTATTAGGTTATATTATTTAAAAAACCAGACTGTGTGCAAAACTTTTTTTTAAAAAACTTTGAGGATTTCTTCTAAGAGAATCAACACTGCTGTATCAAAATTGAGAGAGGGAACCATTAGAGATAGGAGAGGTGAGCAACAGGGGGGAAAACAAATTGACAGATGCAGTTGTCGAAGCCGTAATAAAACATATTAAAAAATTTCCAACGTACAAGTCCCATTACTGTAGAGCCACAACACAAAGTTTATACTTAGGGTACAATATAACGGAACGGAAAATGTACGAGTTATTTTTGGAGGAAAATCTGTATTTCAAGCTTTCTTTCACTATATTCAAGAAAATCTTTTACGAAAATTTCAATCTGCGGAGAAAGCCATTAGTAAAAAACACATGTAACGTATGCGATAGATTTAAGGCATCTAAAAGCCAACAAAATACGAAAGAAGCAAATGAGAAGCATCTGCAAGAAGCTGAATCCGCCAGACAAACGTTAAAGGCAGATATGAAAGAAGCGGAAGAAATTCGTGATCTTGAGACAATAACTTACGACATGGAAAAAGCTCTACCACTGCCCAATATTCCCACAAACTTAGTTTTTTATAAAAGGCAACTCTGGTTGTACAATGAAGATGTCCATTGTGATAAAAATGGATACTGCTTCATATGGAAAGAGGGGACAGCTGGGCGAGTGGCCCAGGAAATTGGATCTGTCCTGAAGAAGTTCATTGAAGATTATTTCAATCCAAACACAATAACGTTGATAATGTGGTCAGATAGTTGCGGAGGACAGAATCGCAATATCAAGATTGTTTTAATGATAAAAACATTTCTCAGAAATCATCAAACTTTAGAAACAGTTTATTTCAAGTATCTAGTACCGGGCCACAGCTTTCTACCCAATGATTCAGATTTTTCCTTTATTGGAAAAGCAATAAAGATGAATGAAAGGATTTATACTAGCAATGATTATATAAACATAATGAAGCATTGCCAACATAAAAAACCATTGACTGTAACAGAAATGAAGAAAGAAGACTTCTTTTCTGTACAAGCAATAGAACGTGCAGTTGTCAACAGAAAACAAGACCAAAACAAAGAAAAAGTTAGTTGGCTTAAAACCAGAGTTATAAAAATAACAAAAGGAGAACCTTTCAGTATCTTTTTTAAATATACCCATAATAATGATGCATTCAAAGAAATTAATATTCAGAAGAATTTGAAAAAAACACAATCAAATTTCAATACAAATCTAGAATTGCTTTGGCCAGAAGGAAAGGAAGTTTCAACAAAAAAACTTGCAGATCTTAAGGCGTTGATGCCTTTTATTCCGGCAGATGCAAAACAATTTTATAAAAATTTGAAGGGAGCAGAATTCGGAGATGACCTGGAGGGATTTGGGCCAGATCTCGACTTCGAAAATGAGTTTGAAGAGGAAACTAACAATGATTAAAAATTTCAATTGGGAATATTTTTGCATTAAACTCAATTTTTGTTCAGTTAAATACTTTTGTTTTGGTTAAAATAAATATTTTATAACAACTGACGTTTCATTTTAATTTTGTAAAACATCTTTCTTAGTGTGAAATTTATTTAAGCTTATTTATTAGAAAGAAAGTAAACGACAAAAGTCTCAAAATTAATTAATAAATCGTACTTTAGGACACGTTTTTTTCAGAAATTAAGTAAATTAAATTATTCACATCATTCATAAATAAATGTTATTTAAAAGTAATTAAGTAAGTGTCTGCAATGTTGCAACTTCAGACGGCGTTTTCTCGAAACTACGCAGATGTCGCTTGGTGCCCTTCTGATAAGCATGAGTCAAAAATCCATTCCTCTAATAAAGAAAGATGACGGAATTGTTTATCAAAATGACACTGACACTGCCGAAGTTTTGGCAGATACTTGTTCTAAAGTTTTCTCTACTGAAATTATCAAAAATAATTTAACCGACATTCTGCACACAAGAGTAATTTAATCCTTAGAGCTGTTGATAATCAACGCTAAAACTCCCTCAACTAATATCAGTTGGTAGCAATAGTCTCTGTTTCTCGACATATGAGTTTTTTATTATTGTTGTGGTTTTGTCGTTGTACGGAAATGTAAAAGAAAAAAATATGTTATCATCATTTACAAATAAAATATAAAATGAAGGCTGGCTTCATTTTAAAGACACTAAAGGAAAGTATAACAAATAAATAATAATAAAAGGGTATGGGCCCAGCATCGTTAAGTCAAGGTTAATGTTAAAAACATGTGAGTCGCAATGAATTCCTCAGGAAAAAATACCTACTATATTGAAGTTTTGAAGGATGATAATTACATGAATTGAAAATTTTATAGACAAACCTATCAGAGAACTTGTTGGTTGCCTGATGTATCTTGCTTTAGGCACTAGACCTGACATTTGTGTTAGTGTGCATAATTTTAGCCAATTTCAAAGTTGGCATTTCTATATGGAATCATTTGAAACGAATTTTAAGATATTTGAGTGGAACGCAATATGCAGGCTTAAGATATAAGAAACAAAATACAACAAATCTTGAATGTTTTGTTGATTCAAACTGGGGGTCAAATGTAAATGATAGAAATTCAGTCTCGGGATTTTTGGAAATACTATTAGTTGAGCTACTCGAAAACAAAAATGTGTTGCTATGTCAACTATTGAAGCCGAACTGGTAGCTGTAGTAGAATAAGTCCATGACGGCTTATGGTTAAAAAAATTGTTAAATGATGGGGTAGCCTTTTATGAGGACAATCAGGGGTGTAGCAATAGTCGAAAACCCGGCAAAGAATAAGCGAGTAAAGCATATAGATAATCGAAGATAGGAGGCTGATATCCTCTAAACACAACAAATCTTCTTAACTCATATGTTTAACATAGGATTATTAGACTTGAGAGAGTTTGTAGCGAGGAGGGGTGTTGATAAGCAATGCTAAAAACTCCCTCAATTAATATCAGTTGGTAGCAATAGTTTCTGTTTCTTGATATATGAAATTTTTTTTATTAGTCTGGTGGTTTTGTCGTTGTTGTACGGTAATGTAAAAGAAAAGAATCTGTTATCATATTTTACAAATAATTATAGAAGGAAGGCTGGCATTTTCATTTTAAAGACACTAAAGGAAAGTATAACAAATAAATAATAATAAAAAGGGCAACATCATTTTACTCCTGAAACTGTCACCTTCATAGATTAAAAAACAACTCTTCTCCTGGTCTCGATCTCATCTCTCCTCTATTTCTAAAAAGATGTTATAATGCTTTCACTCATCCTTTGTCTATAATAATGTCCTTGTCTTTTAATACACACATACTACCTCCTATCTGGAAAACAGCCTCGGTAACCCCAATTTTCAAGAAAGGCAATAAACTTGACCCCAATAATTACCGCTCTATTAGCCTTACACCTATCATCTGTAAGGTTATGGAATCTATAATTTCAGAATGTGTCAGTGAATTTCTTTTGATAATACCCGAACAACAACATGGCTTTGTAAAAGGACGTTCAACAATGACGAATCTACTTTGGTGTGTTAATGAATGGACAAAAGCGTTCGACCGAGTGCCAAAACAAAAATTACTGTGTAACGACACTGTCGTCTGAACAAGAAATAACCCCGATAAATAATCAGAAAACAGAACACTACCCAAGCCAAACTAGACGGAGTTGGGCACCCAGTACCGAGAGGGCAGCACTTTCCCCGTTCCGCTAATAACTTGACCGATACGACTAAAGCAGACGGACTGCGATACATGAGACAAGCTCGATCCTTACGTAGAGTAACGATAGGAAGCTTCAACGGAAAATAACCGAAGAGTTGCACTAGATCCTGGAGCCTGTATATCGGACGAAGTCCTAAAGCGTGTTGAGCTTAGGGCGGACGCCAAATACCCTAGGTCAAGCCCTGCAGCGTGTTGAGCGCAGGACCGAAGCCTTCCCGATTAGCCGAAATCTCGGAGCGTATTGAGCCGAGACGGAAGCTAATCCCCCCCCCCCAGATCACGCTGTGCGTTGAAGACGCGAGATCTCGACCCTCACACACCCTTTTGGTTATAGGAACCTATCGTCCCAGTATCAGGACAACAGAGAACAACAACCCACGACCCCGTTACGAGACGTCGTACGAACCAGAGAAGAATCATCTGCGACTCGCGTATGGAGTAGATTTAGATAAGCAGAAAAAAGTGTTAAAAGAGGTGACCGAAACTATTGGGAATATGACAACAAGGCAAACATAAGTCTCTCATTCCGTTTCAAAAAGGAATTCTGTTGTCAAATAGGTCACTGGAAGAATTGTTTTCTTATTTGCAGGAAAACTATAAAGGAGTCGATTACATCTTGACCTAGCGTCTAAATCAAGACGTTGTTGAAAACTTCTTCTCTTATATGAGAGGAATGGGAGCTACAAATGACCATCCAGAACCTCTAGATTTTATGTATCGTTTGAGGTGGTATATATTAGGTAAAAACACGGCGGCCATTTTTACAGAGAACAAAAATACAGAGGAATCTGGTGAAAATTGTCTGATACAACCATTAGAATCGCGTACCATCTGCTTAACTGAAACAATACTAGCTAATGTCTTCAAAAATATTCAAATAACAAATACCCGTATACTTGAAGAAGAAGAAACATTTATTCCATATGCATTCACTAAAGCAGAATATATTTCTGACGATGAGTCTTTACAGTTATGGACAACCTTTGAAAGTACCGAAATAATTTGTCAAGAAGCTCTTATATATCTGGCAGGGTACATAGCGTACATATTTAAAGATAAATTTAATTTAGGTACTAAAATCAGCGAGATGATTTCCGTTGGAGCTCATGATTGGGTACATTTCCTATCGAGGGGTGGTTTATTACAGACAAATCAAGATCTTTTGAAAGCTACGGAAATTCTTGAATCAGAGTTTCGATTACTTCACGGAACATCTTTATCAAAAGAAGAAAATATTTTTTAAATTTTGGCTGACAAAACTTTAGTATTGTCGGTCAAAACTAAATTGAAATCCCATATGAAGTGATTTATTGTTTGAGTCGAACAAGAACTTACATTAGACTCCGAGATCTAAATAAACAAATAAGTTTGCAAAATTTGAAAGCGAAAATGGAAAAAGCTTTCAAAATTTACGAACGTTAAAAAGAAAGTGAGATCGGAACAGTGAATATTTGAAAACGAAAAACCTTTTTTAATTTCATGTTATTTTTAAATAAGTAAGTTGCATCTTATTTAATGTCTTTGTATGCTTTAATGTATCCAGATTACCCCTGAAAACCCCATACTTGGATTTGCCCTAAAATGTGGCTTTTGATACAACTCAAAAAGGTTCAATTATTTTTCTGTTTCAGTAAAGTTTAAATTTATTTTAATTATCATAATATAAATTATTTCTTAGTATGAACAATAAAGATTTGTATAATCATCCCGTCAAACAAATATCGCCATAAATATATAATTTATGCTACCGAGAGTGGCATTCGTGACCATAATATAGAAATGAATATTGCATCGCAGTGACGTCACACACCAAACGTTCGATGCGCGTAATCATACCGTTGTGAGTGTATCGTGATCTTGGCATATTTGAGTGGATTGACTCATTCTTAACAAACATAAAATTCTGTTTGAAAGTGGGAAACTGTTTTTCAGCTGAGAAACCTGTGTTAAGCGGTGGTCTGCAGGGATCAGTACTGGGTCCTCTCTTATTTATAATATACGCAAGTGACATCCAATTTCATATGCAATGCAACAAAGTGTTCTAACCCGACGACTCGAAAATATTATCAGATTCATCTCTTCATATAAATCTGCGAGAAGACTTGGATTCGATCTCTAAGTGGTGCTCAGACTGGATGTTGCCTCTTAATATAGATAAGTATGTAGCTCTTTACATCGGCAAAAACAATCTGCGACATAAATACTTCTTAAACGGTCACGCCTTAAATGAAGTGAATTCTTATAATGATCTCGGTGTTAGTGTTACAATTACTACATACTTGAGCTTGTCCGAACATGTTGTAAGTACTGCCAACAAAGCAAAAAGTAGGCTCTACCTCCTCAGCAGATTTTTCCGAAAAATGTCATTGCATAACTTAACTCGTTTATATAAAACTTATATTCGTCCAATTATGGAGTATTGTGGAATTGTGTGGTGTCCGGAACTAGTGCGGGATAAAGATGTTCTCGAAAAAGTTCTGCGTCGATCAACCAGACTATCATTCGGATGTACAAGACCTAGTTATACAGAAAGACTAAATATAATGGATTTACCGACCTTTGAACAACGTCGTCTTCGTGGAGACATCATAATCACCTTTCGCATTTTAATTATGGTAACTTAAGAAGCATATTGAATGTGGATACTGATAATCAGCTTCGAGAACACAAATGGAAATTGAAAAAAGAAATATTCACTTGTCGGACAAGACAACCTTTTTGGTGTAATCGTGTTTTTGAAGTGAAACTTTTTATGGGACACTAGCGTTTTGTCATGAGAGTTAACTCGTCGAGCTAACAAAACTGTTAAACTCCTTGTGAGAGAAGCGGAAAAAATTAACGAAGATCCGCACAAAGAGGAGACGCCGAGAATAGTCGCAGGGCATTGTTTATTGATGGCAATCATGTTATTCCGTTTATCAATCCCCACTTCGCTGCGCGAACGATAAAGTGAGAACGCATTCGGGGGGAAAAGGATACAAAAAGCGCTTAATAATTTCTGCCGATATTGGTATAATCCAGTGCGAAATTAATATAGAATTTGTTTACCTTTAAAATTAAGGCGATAAAAACTAGGAAATTTCTTTGCATTGTGTATTTATTTGTATTATTTTGAAACAAATATGTAATAAAACGTAACAAGAGTATTGAAATATATTGAAAAAGGAAATAAACAGGTATACTTGTCCGTACAGATAAGTTCTGTACTCATTAAAGTTTAAGCATAAACTGTGTTATCTCCTACTTTCCGCATTGAGACCAACGCGCATCGTGGGCGTGTCCACTTTCAAACTTTCAGCTATATTTGCTAACCTGTACGTAGAAGAGCAAGTAAGTCTCAGTTCATCAGAGAAAGTCGTTGTAAGTAGTGTTGCTTTATTTATGGAAATATTTTTGAAGTTAAACTTTTTATGGGACACTACAGAGGTTTTGGTTACGAGGTAATCTCGTAAAGGCTAACAAGTTTTGTGAAGCTCTAATTATCATTTGTACTTAAACTTAGTGAGATAAACGCAGCGCTGTTCTCCCCTTCTGTCATCACTCGACTCGATTTAAAATCAAACGAAAAACGCGGGTTCGATACCCCCATGGGCGGCCAGAACTTTTCTTAGGTATTAAAAAGGAAGGATACGTAATATGCATTCAAATTTCTTAAAAAGAATATTGACTTTTGTTAGTCTTTTATTGTAAATAGTTTTTTATAGTCTATCCGAAAAATTATTGTTTTTATTTTGGAAATAATTTTTGTTTTAATTTTTTTAAATTATAGTTTTTTATGTTGTTGATATTTATGAATTCTCTTTGTACACTCATTGGCGGTTATTGCGTCATAAAACATAAAAAGTTTCACTTCTGTCGCTGTTAGTTTTCGACTGACGCATAAATCTTGTTTCAACATGGAACCATCTACCTGAGAATATTGTAACGGCACCGTCTGTCAATATTTTTAAGAACAGACTGGACGCTTTTTTATTTTCTAATTAATGTTTTTCTTTGTAATTTTTAATTTTCTAATTACTTTAATTTTTGTAATATTTGTATAGTACAAATCAGGGCTTATGGATCTTAGGGTACATGCCCGTACTTTATTGTAATAATAATAATAATAAATCCCTTTTTTTCTATTTATTAGGAGTCACCTGAATCGTGAACATGAAAAGGCGCTACCAAAAACCAGCAGAAATGCAATATGTGATGATCCCGAAAAGACAGTATCGTAAAAAGACATTCTCATAGGGAGAGGAGATTAAATTGTGAAAATAATAGTTTCAATGTTAATAGCGGGCATCGATCTGATTAAGGTCAGGCGAACATACGGAAAGCACGTTTCTATTAAATGTAAATATCGCATTCACATATGCGGAAGGTCATACCTGCGGGTAACTGACTCGTGAGATCGCATGCTTCCTATAAATGCAAGGTGTCGATAACTTTAGAGGTGATTCATTGTTATTATTTTGAATGGTACAAATGTATGTATCGTGTAGTTATAATTCCTGTTAATAATTCTTAATATATTTATCCCAGTGAGTTTTTAAATGATGTTATTTATTCAACCCTTAAAGAATGATTACGAGGTAAGTCTTTCTCCAAGATAAATGGTTTTATGATTAAAGTAGTCTATACGAGGAGCACTTGCTAAGTAACCACCACATGGCGATCCTGCGAATTAAATGGTAAAATGTACATCGCCACCACATGGCGATCCTGCAAATGAAATGGTAATGGTAAATGATCCTGCAAATGAAATGGTAATGGTAAATGATCCTGCAAATTAAATGGTAAAACGGAAATGGTAAAATTAAATGGTAAATGTACATGTATTCGACAATAAATGGTTAATATTCCTGCACAACAAATGGTAATGGTAAATAAACCTGCAAATTAATTCAGACAAGTGGAAGTATATAGCTTTTATCTGAATTTGGGACCCCGGAGAAGCGAAACTATGGGCGGCTCACCTACTAAACAAGAGATAAAAGAAACGGGCACTGTCAATAATACTTTTATGGTGCAACAAGACAGTTTTGCAACGCATATAATGGTTCTATTGTATATCATAACAGTAGCTTTTATCCTGAAATTTATATGATCATTTTGGAAAACGCGTCGAAGAACGTTGAAAAGGGACATCAATCGATGCATTGCAGCGAAGCAGACATCAGGAACTTTGACTGTATAAAAATTGTAAGTACTTATGCATTCTATTCTTATGAACGAATCTTATAAATGCCAATAACGTGGGAAGATTTTGAAGATAAGTTAAGGTCAATTGTACAAGAAATTAACAAACAGGGAAAAAGGGTTTTGAAAATGGAAACTCCTCAAAATCCAGATATTCATATCGAAGTAATCAATAGTATAATAATTCTTCATAATAATTTTGTTAAATTAATAGGTAAAAACTGGAAAAACTTAAGCTTGGTACAACAAGAAAGTTGTAAAAATTATTCAGATAGGATTAGAGATAAAACTGCTAGGGCATTTCAAGCGTTAAATTGTATTATTAGAATACCTACCTCTATATTTCAGGAAATCGATACTGGTGTATTACAAGCAATAAGCAAACAGTTGAAAATGGCGATAAGTATGAATGATTTTTTTAATTTTGCGAGTAAGGTTTTAACGACTGAATTCAACGGAGAAGCAAGCAAGTTGCAATCATTTTTAGACTCATTAGATTTGCTACAAATAAACGCGACAGGTAACGAAGAAAATGCTATTTTACTAATTAAGACGAGATTAACGGGAAAAGCCAGAAGTTTGATCACGACGGAAAATTCTCTTAGCGAAACTTAGTAAAGTAAGACAAAACGGAAAAGACGTAACACAGTACGCGACGGATATAGAAAAATTAGCAGAGAGACTACAGGCAGCATACGTGTCGGAAGGGATGCCAGAACGATTGGCCGAAAAATATACTAAGGAAGCAACGATTAAGGCAGTAACTACGAATGCCACAATGGATGCAACAAAAACAATCATAGCAGCGGGAAGTTTTGAAATTACGCAAGAGGACAACAACAAGTTTTGCACATGAAGGATAACAGGAATTTCTTCAGAAAGCCAAACTTTGACTTTAGGAATAATCATACGAGAGGAAACAACAGAGGATTTTACAATGGTAACCCTTCAGGAAGGACATTCAGACAGTTTAATCAAGGAAATAATTACGGCAGATACGAAGATTCCAATAAGGATAGGAAATTCAATAGGAATGGTGATTATAATAATCGAGTTAACAATAACGAAACAATATGCAAGATAGAAGATAAAATTGAAGTAATAAGTAGACAAACAGCACAGTTGAAGAAGGAAAACTACGATTTAAGGATGGAAAATAAGGAACTCAAAGAAAAGACAGAATTTTTGCAAGGAAACATGATACAGACTCAGAAAAATATTAGAGAGAAGAATTTGATAATACATGGTATTGATGAAAGAAACGAAGAAGATGAGGAACAACTAGAAAATAAATTAGAAGATGTAATGAAAAAGGTTAATAACACAGTAGATGTTGAAACAGATATTTTGAAATGTAAAAGATTAGGAAACAAAACCAGTAACAAAAATAGACCAGTACTAATAATGATGAAAGACGTAAATAAGAAAGTAGAAACTTTGGAAGGAACGAATAAATTAAAAGGAACAAAGATATATATTGATGAAGATTACCCAAAAGATATACAAGAACAGAGAAAACAGCTAATAAGATATATGAAACAAGCCAGAGAAAGTGGAGCTAAAGCTAAGATAATTGATAATACATTAATGATTAATGACAACGTGTACAGTTTAAAAGAACTAGAAGAAAGGAATAATCAATTAGAAATACATACAGGATGGAATAAATCAACATATAAGGAAAATAACGAAACTCATCCGAAAATTTTGGATAAAATTTTCAGCGATAGAAGTTTTAATCAACCAAGAGGCAAATACATTGTCTAGGAAAAATGTGAAGTTTGATTGATTTGGAAGAATATGATTTTGAAATACAGTATGTCAAAGATATAGCGAACTACGCAGAGAGTATATCAAGAATATCCATAAAATAACTCAAGGATTTATACATAAATAATTCACATGTATTGGCAATCACAAGAGCACAAACGCGAAAAGAAAACGCTCAGTCAGAAAAGAATCTAAAGATTAACGAAGAAACAAAGGAAGAGAGAATAGAAAAACCTTCAGTAATAAAAGTTTTAAATAATCTTGAGGCACATAAATTACCAATTTTACACTGAAAATAACCGTATCTCGCTAAGGATGAGCATTCGGATAAAAAATAAATTGAAATTTAGTGAAGCCTTATTTACCGGAATATACAACTTCGACCTAATACGAACGTTGAAAAGCTTGAGGAGCTATCGGTAAAATATGAAGTAAAAAGAATGAAGATATATACAAATGATGATATATTCAAAAAGTGCACAATAGAAGAATTTATAGAAAAAGGGAATACAAAGTTAAAAAATATACAAGCATGTATATGCGAAGTACCAAAAACGGTGCAGCAGAAAGAAGAGATCCAAACGATTCTAGAAAGATACCACAATGATCCAATGTTTGGAGGACATGTAGGAAATAATAGATTATTGAAGAAACTAAGAGCAAATTTTAGGTGGAAAAACATGGAGAAAGATGTAAAGAAGTATGTAAAGAATTATCATAAATGCCAAATGAATAAAGCAAAACTTAGTCATAAGGAAAAATTTGTCATGACGGACACATCTACAAAACCGTTTGATATTATTTACATAGACACAAAAGGTCCTTTCGTACAAAGTAACAACGGGAATCGTTATTGTATTACAATATTATGCGAACTAACCAAATACGCGGTTATGATACCGGTCAAGAACAAAGAGGCAAACACAATAGCAAAAGCAATATTTGACAATTTTATACCAAACTACGGATTGATGAAGGAGATAAGGACAGATCAAGCAACGGAATAAAAGAATGAAATAATGAAGAACTTAGCGGAGCTTTTAAAAATAAAACATAATTTCTCAATAGCATACCATCATGAAGCAATAGGCAGTTGTGAAAGATTACATAGAACGTTTATTGAGTATACAAGAAACGTTATCAAAGATTCTAGGGATAACTGGTGCGAGTTTATAAAAATTTTTGCATATTGTTATAATACAACACCAAACACGTATCACGGATACACTCCTTTTGAGTTATTATATGGGAGAAAACCCAATTTACCAGAATTCTTAAATGCAGAAATAGAACCGTGTTACAATCTTGAAAGATATGATAAAGAGTTAAAATATAAGTTACAATACGCAAATGAAAGAGCCAAACAGTTTTTAATAAAAAATAAAATAATTAGAGTAAAGAATAGTGAAAAGGAATATTCACCTGTAAACTTTAGAGTAGGGGAATTAGTCATTCTAAAGAATGAGGAGTCATTCTAAAGAATGAGGAGTCATTCTAAAGAATGAGGAGAGAAATAAGTTCGATCCACATTATTTAGGTCCGTTTAAAATAACGGAAATAAAAGGCGTAAATTGTGAGATTACATCTCAAAACAATAAAACAGAGACCGTTCATAAGAATCGATTGTATAAATACCATAGTGGAAACAATTGTAAACAAAGTGAAGTGTGTTCATAAACAAACAAGTAGTGTCTAGTAAACAAAAAAAAACAATCAGTGAGAACTGTTAACGTTATAGATAGTATCGAAAAATTAGCAACGATCATTTTTCTCTTCCAAGAGGGGATGATGTGATGATCCCGAAAAGCCAGTATCGTAAAAAGACATTATCATAGGGAAAAGAGATTAAATTGTGAAAATAATAGTTTCAATGTTAATAGCGGGCATCGATCTGATTAAGGTCAGGCGAACATACGGAAAGCACGTTTCTATTAAATGTAAATATCGCATTCACATATGCGGAAGGTCATACCTACGGGTAACTGACTCGTGAGATCGCATGCTTCCTATAAATGCAAAGTGTCGATAACTTTCGAGGTGATTCATTGTTATTATTTTGAATGGTACAAATGTATGTATCGTGTAGTTATAAGTACTGTTAATAATTCTTAATATATTTATCCCAGTGAGTTTTTAAATGATGTTATTTATTCAACCCTTGAAGAATAGTTACGAGGTAAGTGTTTCTCCAAGATAAAAGGTTTTATGGTTAAAGTAGTCTATACGAGGGACACTTGCTAAGTAACCACCACAAATATTATAGAAGAGCTGCCTATCAGAAATATCTGATGATGAGGCTGAACATAATTAGAAATGCCTGTGGATATGGTGTACACACTAGATGTAAATTGAGTGAATGAAAACGACGAATACTCAGTGTGTATTAGTTTATTACTTTCAGGCTAAGCGCTTTCGGCTGTTAAGCCATTATCAAAGCCGTCCTATGAAAAATTACAAAGATTGTGAAATTTTGAAAAACAATTTAAAAAAGGTTGAACTTACGTCATTTAAAAAAGTAGTTGTCAAAGCCATCAAGTTGATCAAAAACAATACTCAAGATAGAATCATCGTTATGATTGAGTCATTGGAACAAAACATTAAAATACATCATGTGAATTATAATTTTACACCCTTACAATAGGGTATTTTAATGTTTTGTTCCAATGACTCAATCATAACGATGATTCTATCTTGAGTATTGTTTTTGATCAACTTGATGGCTTTGACAACTACTTTTTTAAATGACGTAAGTTCAACCTTTTTTAAATTGTTTTTCAAAATTTCACAATCTTTGTAATTTTTCATAGGACGGCTTTGATAATGGCTTAACAGCCGAAAGCGCTTAGCCTGAAAGTAATAAACTAATACACACTGAGTATTCGTCGTTTTCATTCACTCAATGAACATAATTATACTGTAGAAATTAATGTAATCCAGTGAGAAAAGAAGTCGGCCATATCAATTTTCCATATTAAAAAAAAAATGAAAATTAGGCCTAATATAAACCACCCAAATTTCAATAACACCGATCAACCCATTCAAAAGTTATATGATATAGAGGTGGTTTCGCGTCACCGACAGTCGGTTGCTTTGCGGTGCGAGTGCGGCGCCGTTATGTGTGTGCTGGCCTTTACATGTTTAATTTTAAGACTCTTTTTCGAAATATTTATATAAATTTTAAATCTTCAACTAGATATAAACAGATATTTTAACTTATTTTTTATGCTAATAAATTAAAATAAATACACGAATAAAATGAATTCGTGATAAATTGTACTGTTTTTGTTTCTACTGTAAAATTGAATGTCTGTGAAAAAATCCCGTTTTGCAAATCTATGGAAGGAAGAACTCAATTTGCGAAAGGAAGCCTGTATGTAAAAACGAACTTGTTCTTTCGGAAGTAAACGTCATAATGTATGCCTGTGGATAAGTCTGTTAACTTTATTTTTAGCGCGTTCTTTATAAGAAACGCGTTTTATAACACCGTTCACCGCCAACCTCTCTACATTATTAACAATATCTACAATACTATCTTTACTAACAGCCTTACTAGAATTAGAATAAAATTGTTCTTTATGCACCTCTACGTTGGCGGTACAATTCTTACTAGTACCGCCGCTAGAGTCGCTGTTATTCATCGATTCACTCAGTTCAGTGTCGCTGTTAACTTTTTTATCATTTTCGTTAAGAATAACCACTTCGGGATTGTTGATATCTTTGTTGTTTTTCTCACCCTGCGTCCATATGATAACTACTCAATCAATCCGATGCGGCGTCGGTCGCGGGGGATCGATATTACCGCGGTAAATAAAAACTTGGAGTAATATCAACAAGTCCACTGTTACTTGTACCGAACCGCATATCCAAAATTGCAACGGCGCTTCGCGTAAAAGGAAATACGAAGTTTTAAATATGTCGCCGCAAGTCCACATAACCACCATGCTAAGGCTACAAATAAATATTAATCAATTGAAATTATAATCTGTTTGATTAGTAGTACCTACCTCATCCCTTCCGTTGATTTATTCCTGTAGTTCTTTACTAACTGAGGGGTTCCTAACATAGCCTCAGTGAACAATGCCAAAAAACCAACGGTTTCCACAAATATGAAATAATCTATGAATATGTACATCAACAAAGATGTAGCGATCGTAAATATCAACATACAATCGAGGTACGATTGAAAATCTGTCCAATTCCAAAAATATTTGGCGTCGAAATCTAAAAAAAAATTACATTTTATAAAAATTTAAATGTGCTTAGGTAACAAAACCGGTCAAGTCATATTAACAAACTTAACAGGAGAGTGAAAAAACAGTTTATTCTATTAAATTTATAGTCCCATTTTCCTCAGAACCTAAACCGGACCACCGAAAATTATGATTTTGTTATATTTATTGGTTGATTGGCAGTATGAAAAAATTCAATTTATATATAATTAATGGTTCTTCGCCAACTTCTTTTATAAAAAATAAAACTTCAAAAGCTTTTCTTTTTTCTTCTTCCAACGTTTCGAATCCTTTATTTAGGTTCATCATCAGGGCTATTCGTATAATGCACATAATGAATGTTCTATTACAATTTCGTTATAAGACAATCTGCAACAATACCTTACACTAATAAAAACTTTTCTTATTTTTATTTAAAGGTGATATTATCATTATTTAATCAAGGTTGATAATATAAAATTGAGAGTTTACAACAAACATTAGTTAAATATCCCTATGTTTTCTTATATTACAAAGCTTAAAATTGAAAAACTCACCAGCTACTTTAACGTATCCATTTTGGGTTCTTTTTAAAAACAATTATAATGAAACATACATAAAAGACGAAGACAGTGAACTTTTTAAAATCATCTAAGTCATTTTCAGAATGAAATTGTGGTAATTTTTATGGTCTACATATTTCCATTGCTCAATTCATTTTATATTTCAAATAGGTAGAGAAATCTTTACTGTATGTTGTGTTGGCGATATGGATTAATTTATTTTTAAACGCAAAAACATCAAAATAATAAATCATTTTAGTACGGTTGTAGATGATATATTGAAACGGGAAGGTGGAGACATCACAAGTTTGAAATTAAATTTTGTTTAGTGGATTGCTATATACATTATCCAATTTATCTACATATTCACGAAAATTAAGTGAATTGTTATTTTTCTTAATGTGAATCATTTCTTTGATACATCTTTTATGAAAATTGGTTTCAGTATCCAAAATCTGAAAACTGCTGAAATTAAATTCATGGCCAGTATTAAAAGAATGACTGGACAGAGCTGTATTATTTTTTAAATTCTTGACATCATTTTGGTGGTTACGTAATCTATTTTTCAAGTATTGTGAGGTTTGTCCTATATATGATTGGTTGCAGTTGCTACATTCAATTTTATAAACTGTATTAGGTGTTTCTGTTTTTGGAATAGCAGTTTTGAATTTAGGGAAAAATTGTTTAGTTTGATTTAGTGGTTTGTCGGCAATTTGTATATTGAAATGTTTGCAAATATTCTTAATTTTTCTGTTAACATTAGGGATGTAGGGTAAACCAATGTATATGTTATTATTTTTATTATTATCGTTATCATCATTATTATTATTTCTATAGTCCACTTTTTGATTTGAATTTGTGTTATAATTATGGTTATTAAGATTTGTTGTAATATTGTTATTAGGATTTGTTGTAATGTTGTTATGATTACTATTGTGGTTGTAGTTATTTTGATTTGTGTTGCATGCAATACAATCATCCACGTATCTTTTAAGAAATAAGGGTTGAAAATCAAGATCATTCAATACATCTCTCTCCAAATCCTCCATTACTAAATTGGCTATAGTGGCAGAAATAGGTGAGCCCATGGCAACACCTT
Organism: Galeruca laticollis; assembly: GCA_963921935.1. NCBI lineage: Eukaryota > Metazoa > Arthropoda > Insecta > Coleoptera > Chrysomelidae > Galeruca > Galeruca laticollis. The sequence continues at coordinate 207,294,844 of OY998175.1, read as the reverse complement.
CTATTTGTGAGAAAAAATCTGAATTATATTTAAAGACTGTAGATTGTAAACAGAGTTTAATGCCTTTGGAAAATTCATTTAAAGGTAGTGAAATAAATTCTCTGATCTCATCCCAATGTCTTTCAATACTCTTAATTGCAAGGCTTATAGGAATGTTAGTATATAGTGAAATAACATCTAGAGAAACAAGGATGTGATCATCAGGAACAACTTGACTCTTTATAAAATCTCAAAAATCCCATGAATCTTTAACATTAAATTGAGATTTACCAACAACTTTGGAAATACAGTTCGAAAAAAACTTTGATAGTTCATATGTAGGAGAACCAATACAATTAATAATGGTTCTAAGAGGTATATCAGTTTTATGTAACTTAGGTAGTCCATATATATATATAAGGTGCAAACAAATTATAACATGTAAGTTTATTTTTTGTATTAAAGTCTATCAGTTTATTTTTAAACCACGATAAAATTAATTTGTTCAAATTATTTTGTATTTTGTTAGTTTGATCAGATCTTTCTTTTTTATATGTAGAAATATCAGACAACAAATTGTTCATTTTGTTATGGTATTCATCTTTGTACATAATGACATTTTTTTACATTTGTCAGCAGATAGGATGTAGATATTTGGATTGTTTTTAATGTAATGTTTTAATAATAAAACAAACGAATGATTTCATTAAAAACAATCCAAATATCTACATCCTATCTGCTGACAAATGTAAAAAAACTGTCATTATGTACAAAGATGAATACCATAACCAAATGAACAATTTGTTGTCTATTTCTACATATAAAAAAGAAAGATCTGATCAAACCAACAAAATACAAAATAATTTTAACAAATTAATTTTATCGTGGTTTAAAAATAAACTGATAGACTTTAATACAAAAAATAAACTTACATTTTATAATGGACCTTATATATATGGACTACCTAAGTTACATAAAACTAATATACCTCTTAGACCCATTATTAATTGTATTGGTTCTCCTACATATGAACCATCAAAGTTTTTTTCGAACTGTATTTACAATGTTGTTGGTAAATCTCAATTTCATAATAAATATTCATGGGATTTTTGTGATTTTATAAAGAGTCAAGTTGTTCCTGATGATCGCATCCTTGTTTCTCTAGATGTTATTTCACTATATACTAACATTCCTATAAGCCTTGCAATTAAGAGTATTGAAAGACATTGGGATGAGGTCAGAGAATTTATTTCACTACCTTTAAATGAATTTTCCAAAGGCATTAAACTCTGTTTACAATCTACAGTCTTCATATATAATTCAGATTTTTTCTCACAAATAGAAGGTGTTGCCATGGGCTCACCTATTTCTGCCACTATAGCCAATTTAGTAATGGAGGATTTGGAGAGAGATGTATTGAATGATCTTGATTTTCAACCCTTATTTTTTAAAAGATACGTGGATGATTAAATTATATGCTTAATAAATTCAACTGCTATAATAATAAAATCCAATTTACAATTGAACAAGAAAATGATAAATCAATAAATTTCCTTGATATTAATATCACCCACAACTCACAAAGAAAAATTATCACAAATTGGTATACAAAAAGTATCTGGTCTGAAAGATATTTTAATTTTAAATCTAATGTCCCTAATAAATATAAAAAAAGCGTTGTTAACAGCCAAACAGATAGAGCCATAGAGCTTTCACACCCTATAAACAGACCAAATAATATTAAAAAAATTAAAAACATTTTAATAAAAAATAATTACCCAAAAAAGTTTTTTGAACCTATTATTAAAAATAGAATACATAGGAGTTATAATTCCAAATCAACGAATAACAACACAAATCAAAATAACTACAACCACAATAGTAATCATAACAACATTACAACAAATCCTAATAACAATATTACAACAAATCTTAATAACTATAATTATAACACAAATTCAAATAAAAAAGTGGACTATAGAAATAATAATAATGATGATAACGATAATAATAAAAATAATAACATATACATTGCTGTACCCTACATCCCTAATGTTAACAGAAAGAATATTTGCAAACCTTTCAATATACAAATTACCGACAAACCACTAAATCAAACTAAACAATTTTTCACTAAATTCATACCTGCTATTCCAAAAACAGAAACACCTAATACAGTTTATAAAATTGAATGTAACAACTGCAACCAATCATATATTGGGCAAACCTCACAATACTTGAAAAATAGATTAGGTAACAATCAAAATGATGTCAAGAATTTGAAAAATAATACAGCTCTGTCCAGCCATTCTTTTAATACTGGCCATGAATTTAATTTCAACAGTTTTCAGATTTTGGATACTGAAACCAATTTTCATAAAAGATGTATCAAAGAAATGATTCACATTAAGAAAACTAACAATTCACTTAATTTTCGTGAATATGTAGATAAATTGGATAATGTATATAGCAATCTACTAAACAAAATTTAATTTCAAACTTGTGATGTCTCTACCTTCCCGTTTCAATATATCATCTACAACCGTACTAAAATGATTTATTATTTTGGTGTTTTTGCGTTTAAAAAGAAATTAATTCATATCGCCAACACAACATACAGTAAAGATTTCTCTACCTATTTGAAATATGAAATGAATTGAGCAATGGAAATATGTAGACCATAAAAATTACCACAATTTCATTCTGAAAATGACTTAGATGATTTTAAAAAGTTCACTGTCTTCGTCTTTTATGTATGTTTCATTATAATTGTTTTTAAAAAGAAACAAAATGGATATGTTAAAGTAGCTGGTGAGTTTTTCAATTTTAAGCTTGTAATATAAGAAAAAATAGGGATATTTAACTAATGTTTGTTTCAAACTCTCAATTTTATATTGTCAACCTTGATTAAATAACGTTAATATCATCTTTAAATAAAAATAAGAAAAGTTTTCATTAGTGTAAGGAATTGTTGCAGATCGTCTTATAACGAAATTGTAATAGAACATTCATTATGTGTATTATACGAATAGCCCTGATGATGAACCTAAATAAAGGATTCGAAACGTTGGAAGAAGAAAAAAAGAAAAGCATTTGAGATAATCGAAATTTGAAAAAAGATCCTTAAAGAGCAGGAAATTTCCTAAGAAAAAGTCCTGCCTCCCGGAAATGTACCGACAATCCTTATAATTTTAATTTGGCGGCGAAAATAACGGTGAAAACGCGTGGTTCGGCTGCCGCCCCAATCTGACACATGAACTAAAAAAATTATTTTAACTGATTAAATATTAATATTAAGGAATAAAAATTTTTTTATCAGAATCTTTTTATTAGTTATGCTTTTGTTAATGAGTTAATTTTCACCATTTTATTATTAACATAAAAACGCTGATTATTTCAAAACAAGAAACCTAGAATTTTTTTTGGAGCTAATCTTAAAAGGGTTTAGAAGAGATCCCCGTTAAAAAAATTCAAAATTTTTGATTTTTCACTTTTTTATTAATAATGAAAGGCATTAAAAAATTATTTATATAAATAAGTCAATCAGGAATTTTTTTTCCAATGTTTGTTAATATTTTGTCTTCTTATTGATGAAAGGCATATGACAATATTTTTAACTAACATTATTTAAATAATTGTTATAAACAAATGCATTGTTTATAAGATTTATGAAAACTTTTTATTTGGAATTTCATCCTTGATGAAAATAATGATTTTTAAAAAAAATTGTTTCAAAAAAAATTTTTTTACTAACAAAAAACGCACTTGTTAATTAACAATTCCTATTGTTACTAATTATTAATATTAAGGAACCATTTTATTTTAAAAATCATTATTTATTATGTTCTTTCGTATTATAAAAAAAATTACAAAAACAACCATATATAATTTTTTATATGAAAATTATTTTTTATATAATTTTTAAATATATTGTACTTTTGGACTTTTAGTTTTGTTTCTGTTTTTACTTATTGTTTTTGTAATATTTTTTAGTATTTAGAAAAAATATTTCGTATAAATGCATTTGTTTATAACAAATTATTTGTTTAATAAACAAATGAAAAATTAATAAAAAAATTATTTTTTTTATACTACGAAAGAACATAATAAACAATGATTTAAAAAAATGGTTCCTTAATATTAATATTTAGTAACAAAAAAATTGTTAACTAACAAGTGCGTTTTTTGTGAATAAAAATTTTTTTTAAGAAACGATTTTTTTAATAATCATTATTTTCATCAAGGATGAAATTCCAATACAAAGTTTTCAAAAATCTTATAAACAATGCATTTGTTTATAACAATTATTTAAATATTGTTAATTAAAAATAAAAAAAATTATTGTCATATGGCTTTCATGAATAAGAAAACAAATTATTAACAATAATTGGAAAAAAATGTCTTGATAGCTTTATTTATATAATTAATTTTTTAATGCCTTTCATTGTTAATAAAAAAGTGAAAAATCAAAATTTTTGAATTTTTCCAACGGGGATCTCTTCTAAACCCTTTTAAGTGTAGCTCCAAAAAATCAAAAAAAATTCTAGATTTCTTGTTTTGAAATAATCAGCGTTTTTATGTCAACAATAAAATGGTGAAAATTAACAAAAGCATAACTAATAAAAAAATTGTTATAAAAAATTTTTTTTACGGATTATTGTTTATTCATATGTCTACTTAGTACCCAATTTTTTGTATTCCTGAATATTAATATTTAATCAGTTAAAATATTTTTTTTAGTTCATGCGTCAGATTGGGACCTTGCGCGCGACAGCCTAACCACGCGTTTTTACCGTAATTTTCGCCGCTAAATTAAAATTATAAGGATTGTCGGTACAGTTCCGGGAGGTAGAACTTTTTTTAAGGAAATTTCCTGTTCTTTAAGGATCTTTTTTCAAATTTCGATTATCTCGAATAGTTTTTGAAGTATTTCAAAAAAACCAAACCCGTATTTTTTATTTTACTTTATTGTTTATAACTTTTGCATTTTTTTTCAGCCCCTCTAGGAGACCGAAATAATAATTTTCGGTGGTCCGGTTTAGGTTTTGAGGAAAATGGGACTTGTGAACCAGACTATTAAGAGTTTTTAAGGTTAGGGATAATTAAGGATAAAAATAAATAAATGTCATCCTTTCAATAGTCTGATAAATAACGAGGGGTAATACGCAGGGGAATTTTGGTGTACAAGCATTGGGAATTAGTGGGGAATTAGAGGAATTACTGGGTAATTTCGGGAATTACAGAGGAAATTTGGGGAATTATAGGAAAATTAGTGAAACCGACAACGTTGTGTCGCATAAAACTGTTACCACGTGATCCCCGTCTTTCGTTCTGGATCTAGTCTAGTTCGCCAAATTCATGGTTTAATAATTTCGCTGTTTGCATAAACAAATCAAAATTAAATAATACTCTCATTGGTATATCATACGAAATAGACGATAGCAATGGAGAGGTTACCACTGAGAGACCTACAGTAACCCGAACCATGAAGGAGACCTTGAACTTAACTGATGAAAATTCCCTAATTTTTTTAAATTTGAAAAAGTGGGCGAGAAAAAAGTAAATAGTGATTTATGGGAATCGATCAGCATAAATTTGTTATTATAGTTTATTTACGATAAAAAGACGATGATGTCATTTTTAGTTACTTTCCTACTTATCAGAATAAATATTAATTTACCAACCGTAAATACAATTTATCCTCAACAGCCAGGGCAATTTATAGCTAACGGGTTGGCAAAACTTCAAGACGTTGTCAAATCGACTGGTAAAATTCCCCAGTTTATTTAGACGTTTATTGACATTCGATCATCGTCTAATATTTACAAGTTTTTTTGGTGCTTTTAAATTCATTGCTTCTTTAAGATTATGAAAACAGTTATTTTCATAACTAATTATTTAGGTAAATCTGCAGTGTGTGGTTAATAAAATGCCGAAGCAGCTGAACAGAAAATGTCAAGAGATGGTAACATCTTTGTTGAGGTATTTTGAACGAGAATGCCGACATGGGGGCCCGCTTCTCCCGCTTACTGCTGTAAGAGACGTAAGTAATAGTATTCGCTATTTGTATTCATCATTATTAATATTATTGTTACATATTTAAATGTAAATGATTAAATGTTTTTAATGTTAAGTTAGGTTAATTAAACTTGATAATCTAATATTCTTTCATAAATTGAAGTAATTATATTGTAGAGAGTTGCAGAAGCTTGACAACTTAGCGTTACCACTGCTAACCGTATCGCCGCCAAACATAACAGCCTAAAAGCCCACCTAAAAAGAGACAACGTATAAAACCTACTGTTGAAATTGATAACTTTGATCAAAATGCTTTCCGAAATGTTATATACGAAATGTATGGAAACCGTGAGTATATTGAATTTACTGTTTAATTTTATTCACAATTAACTAACACAATATTTTTTCAGAGGAACACATAACCTTGAAAACTTTAAGAGACAGTCTCCAGGAGCGTGAACTCATTAATGGTTGTTTAACATCACTCTGGAAGATAGTGAAAAATATTGGATTCAAATACCAAAAAGATGATCCTCGTCGTGGTTTAATGGAGTTGCCACATATTGCATTAAAACGTGTACATTTTCTACATGAATATGTCAAGATAAATAGGGAAGGTTTATATCAATTTGTGTTTTTGGATGAGACCTAGATATTTAAAGACGGAACTGTTGGACGTTATTGGCAAGATTCTAATCATAGAAGCGTGAAAATACTTTCCTCAAAACCCAATTATTGAATTTAGTACAACCGTAAGTTGATATCATTTTTCAATATATTATGGTAATACTTAGAAAACTTATTTTGTTTAAATATATGCATTTTTGTAGGAATAAACCTCCAACAGTATATGAAGCTGACATACTATCTGAAAAATATGGTCACAAAGTGCTTCGACTTCCCCCTTACCACTGTATGTTCAACCCAATTAAACATATTTGGGGCATAGTTCAAAATTTTATAGAGATCATGTGGGAACTGATGGTTCTTCAACAGAACAACCAATAGGTGTATGGAAAAAGTCTTTAGAAAAAGTGACTCCTGATATTTGGTCAAAACAGTAGAGCACACTGAAAAAATTATACAAGATGGGTGGGATAGAGAAGTAGTATTTGATAGACAGGATGTGCCTCCACTTATTATAGTGATGATTTTGTAGTGGAGTAGTGGAAATCTTGTGTTTTATTTTTTGTATAATTTTATCCAATTTGCTTTATTTCCGCCGGTTCAAAATCACTAATAACTATTATTAAATTAATTAGGTACAGTTATTTTATAATACACAAATTAAAACAACGACCACAGTATCTCTACATAAATAATACTGATAAAATGGGAGATTTTTTATTTTTATATCTTGTAACAAAATTTTATTTTGTGTATCTATATTTTTCTTTTCCATTCTATTTTTATTATAATAAATGTAATAGATATTGTATAAAGAAACAATATTTAAATTTGCATGAAGATGATTACAGCTTGTATTGATTCCTTTTAGCGTAAACCGTTGCAGTGCTCTTGAAGATGGTTCTATAGAGCATAGAATAAAGTATAAGGACCTACAGTTCGTCATTTAACCCTCTTCTATGTAAAATAATTAAATGTTAATTCGAATATAGAATGGTTGGTTACTGTTTCTTGTATCTTATCCATAGTTTTTCATGAATAAATATTTATATTAAATTAAACAAGCCTATCATACAAGCCTTTTATTTTTAAATAAATATTTTTGACTTACGCCCTACGAGGCACCGACCAATGAAAAAGAAGAACTGTCAATCTAACATCAGACTGACTTTTCTAGTTTTCGTTAAGTAAAGGAAAAAACTACAGCTTGGCAACATCACAATATTTTGTTTTGCAACGTCATCGTCTTTTTATTGTAAATAAACTATATTAAAATTGTAACTTCAGTAGACCAATATGACAACATTTTCTGCTTCTGTGATGCGACATACAAACTCCCCAAAATACTGGAATACCTGGAAAACATAATAAAAGTTGGATTTATTCTAATTTTTATACACACTTGAGTAAACATTTTAAAATACAAACTACCCCAACAAATGATGTATCGACAGAAATTTCAACACGTCCTCAACAACAGTCGATTACTTCCTATTTAGTAACCATTTTTTTTGCTGCACAACGAATCATCAAATGATAAAATTGTTAGTGACATCGTTTTATCTCCTGCCTCAAATTTCAACATTATGCCAAAAAAAGTATGTGATAATTTAGGCTCAAGGTTACAATCCTCATCAAGCACTGCTTCCTGCACGGCTGCTTTTGACACCATCCTCAGATGCAGACGACAGTGACCACACACGTCCCCTTGAATATGATACGAATCAATACAAATATAGGTAAGTATAATAAACGGATATTAAATCTCAGTTTTCTTTAAATCAGAGATTGGAACATATAGAATTCAGTAAAGTACATACGTAATAATTATTGGGTACTGGAAAATAATAGAATAGAGTGCATAGGTAGGTACCTATAAGTTGGCTCTGAGTGACTGACATTTCTTTGTGCATTGAATCTGACAATTAAATTTGAAATTGAGATCTTCCGTCTATACCTATGGTAAGCAAAAGTATTTATATTTAGGTATTGAACATTTTTAGGAAACTATGATGTTATTTTAGATTCATTTTTTAGAAAACGGAATAGGTAGGTACATATAATTATAAAGATGGATTCTTCTGATGATCACTCAGAAGATTATTTTGAAAATACACCATCAAACATATTACACGTAGCACAGAATGCTTCAAATGATTTATTGCCCCAAAAATCTGTGAATATTTACGAAACAAAATACAATTTGTTCAAAGAATGGCGTAGGAAAAATAAAATAACTAAATATGTCGAAAATGTCGGAGTGCACAAATTGCACCTTCAATACTAGTATTGTTAATAATTGAATTCGTCTGTTGTTTTCTTAATTTGTTGCAATTTTGATTAAAATGTTCAAAATATTAATATATAATACATTTTATTAAGAAACAAAAAAAGCGTTATAGTTTCTTCTACTTCTACTTTAGTACGCAAAGAAAATTACTATTAAACTTTTGTAATTTGATAAAATTTTCGGTAGTAGAAAAAATAGTGTATGCAATTCGTGTGTAAAGGCCTTTTTTCGATTCATGCGACAATATTCACATTCGTCGAAAAAAGGCTACTTTACACACTTGTTACATAAATAATTATTTCAAGTTTTTTATGTATCCGACATAGAATTTGGAAAATTCAAGATAATTTTCATAAAATATCATGAACCGTTTTCGAGAAAAATAAATTTAAACTTTTTGTGTTTCTTACATAAAATCATGTTGGATTATAATCTGTAATATCAAGTCGGCTTTGAAAAATCAACAAATTGTACAGATATTTGATAACAAAAGTCGTAAGTATTAAGTTGCTAACACTGTTCTGGAAATTTTAAATTACTTTTATTTCGTGGGGGTATAAAACAACAATCAACATTGAAAAAAACAAAGTAAGAGATAATTACCAACAGAAATACGAGAATTAATTTTACAACAGATGCTCTACATGACTACCTTTTGTCTCAATACACAAATTTATTTTTTTCTCTAAAAATTCCTGCATTATTTCTAATTTCATTACAAGCGTTTTGAATTCTTTGCCACGGCTGATTACGGGTTTTCTATTGGAACAGCATAGACTAATGATTTTAAATAACCCCAAATACAAAAATCACAGGGGTTTAAATCTGGAGATCTTGGGGGCCAATTAACTGGACCAACTTTTCCAATCCATTTATCGTAATAGTTATCGTCGAGATATTGACAAACCTCTCTACTAAAATGAGCTGGGCAGCCGTCGTGCATGAACCATAAATTATTTCGAATCATCAGGGTAACATCATCTATTAAATCAAGTAGAACATTTTGTAGGAAATTAAGATATTCTTGTCCTGTTAAACAGCTACGAAGCTCTACGGTTCCCAGAAGCTAATTACCGATTACACCTATCCAAACATTTATACTAAATCTTTGGCTGGTGCTTTTTCTCTAATGTTGCATGAGGATGATCACCAATGTAGGCATAATGATGTGCATTATGTAAATTAAAAATTCCGTCTCTGGTAAACGTAGATTCATCGCAAAATAAAATATTGGAAAAGCAATTAGGATCCTGATTTTTTTTGTTCCGCAACCAGTTTGAATAATCTATGCGAGCAGCGAAATCACCATCTACCATGGCATGAACTTTTTGAAAATGGAAAGGATGAAGGTTTTCTTTATGAATAGTATTCCATATGGAAGACTTGGAAATGCCAGGATACATAGCAGCGAGTCTTCTGGTGTCAACCTCAGGATTATTTTCGATTTCAATCAAAATATCGTCTTCGTATTTCATTGTCACATCAGGTCCTCTACCAGTTTCAGTATTTTTAGGTACTTTCTCTTAATCTTTGGTGTACGGCTACAAATATTGCGCGAGCAGGATGCCTTCTGGTTGGAATTTTTTCCGCATATCTTCGCTCTGCTGCAAGAGCGTTACATTGTACTTTCCCATAAACTGAATGCGTATCAGCATATTCTTCATTCGAAAAATAAACCATTTTGATAAAATTAACTATTATTTTTCACCTTTCACACACAATAACAATAATAACTGTTTAGAATCAAAATAATTTGACACATTGTCAGATTTTGTTGATTTTTTAAAGCCAACTTGATATTACAAATTATAATCCAACATGATTTTATGTAAGAAACACAAAAGGTTTAAATTTATTTTTCTCGAAAACGGTTCATGATATCGATTTGAGAGAAGAAAACATTTTTTATGAAAATTATCTTGAATTTTCAAAATTCGATGTCGAAAACATAAAAAACTTGAAAATAATTTTTTTTAAACAAAAATACCTGTTGGTCCCCCCAACTGACACGATTGTAATGGATCTGGAAAAAATTTATTTACAGCAAACGACTGGTTTGTAACTTTGATTATACCAAGTTTGAATGTTTTAAGTAACGGTATTTTTGAGTAATTTGAAGAAAACTCATATGAGGACGTCTTCTTCAAAGGGTTGTAGCTCCCTTAGGAACCATTTTCGGATTAAGGTAATTTGAGCTATATCGACTTAAAATCACCTCTAGTAACTGTAGTTTCCGTTTGGCAGGAGAGTTTCTGGACACTTTGTGTATAAATATATAACTAAATTTTGCAGAAAACCCAAATAAGACATTGGTTCAAAATGAAAATATACAATTTACAAACTAAAAAAAAACTTAAAGGTGGGTCTTTGTGCCATCTTGTTCATAGAAGAGAACATATGCTTCTCCACTGACTAAAGATTTCCACGATATTAATAGCACACTTGAATCGTTATATTCGTGCCACTGTCCCGTGTAGTGATGTCGGCACTATGCTGTGTAGTGGCCATTGTAAGTGGTTCCACTGTGATTTGACATAGCGTAGTGGTTGTACCTACAGGGTGCCGCATTATCAGCCGCGTAATGGCTCATATCAAGCCCTTCTATTGGAAAATATATTCCCCTAAATCTTTCTGTTGGAGAAATGCGCTTCAGGTGAATTACCAATATTTTCGGGAATTAATGAATTGAGAACGATTTAGTGCATCGTCTTCGTTCCTTACATTTTGAACATGTTGGTTTCTCATCACCGTCGAGTGTTTCTCCTCTTGTAAACGAATCTAAACATTGTGAAAGTCGTAATTGACGTGTTGTTTTATCGCTGAAAAAGTAAGTGAAGTAGCAAGTAGAAATAGCGAACTGGCTAAGGAACTTTGAAAGAACATAAGTGAAATAGGAACCGATATCCAAAAGTCTGACACATACGCGTCTGATATACCGCGATTAGGTACTGAAGATATTGCAAGATTTATCCTTTACTAATTCTACTTGCTCAAACAATCGAAACAGATATGATAAAGCTACAAAAAAAATGCAGTATATATGTTTTATATTGGGGGCAAACTACTTTATGAAATACTACAAGCAAATTTAATGAATAGTTTACCTTCAATTTCTACACTGAATAGATTCTTGGACACTAAACATCAGGCTCTTCAAGAAGGAGGATTTGATTTTAAAGGCCTATTAAAACATTTAACGGGTAGAGGATTACCAGAAGTGATTTGGATATCTGAAGATGGCACGCGTGTTATATTTGATAACCCCGTATATGGTTGAACACCGTAGATGCTGACAGCGTACTTCGTTATTTTGTTTATTGCTGACTTGTTTATCGTATATGTTTTTAAAAGGAAAATATCATCCATGACTCAAATGTGACTGACAGTAATTTTTCTGAATGAAACTCAAAGTCAATGTCACAGCATTTTAAATGCTGTGACATTGACTTTGAGTTTCATTCAGAAAAAAAAAGTATATGTTTTTATTGCTCATATAGATAGTTTTGCTAATTAATTAATTCATTTACATATTCAGTCAACTTTTAAATAATAAAGATCATAGTAATAAAATAATATTGTTCAATTACGTATTGAAAGTAGTTGTATGTAAATAATACGTAAAATTGTTTTTAAAAATAAGTACTCGATACGGAGAATAAGTGGCGCAGTCAGTAGGATTTTCGTAGGAAACTAGACCAGTTCCAGTTGAATAAGTTGAATACATCGTGGAAACCAGGAGCACATATTGAAGAAACCGTTGCTAGATACAAATAACGGATGTGGTAAGAATTTAGTTCATGTCAGACTCCTCTTCACCTATAGAATCCTTAAGTGAAATCGATAGCTCTGAAGAGTTCGAAAGCTTCGATAAGCTTATTTCAAATTAAAACTTTATAGATAATAATATAATCAATAGTTTAAGCAATTTTACAATCAATACACCAGTGCAAATTTTAGATATTAAAGCTTTGTCTATTATTCCAAATTTTGATGTAAATGCAACTAAGTTACATAGATTTATAAGTGTTACCGAATCTATTCTAGCCCATTATTTTGATAGAGAACATCTACATAATTTTCAAAATAGTCTTTTGATAAATGGTATTCTTAATAAATTAGCAGGTAGAGCGGAAGAAGCGGTAGCTATAAGTGGTTCAAATAGTAATTGGACAGATATAAAAAACACATTAATACCAAACTTTGGAGATCAAAGAGATGAAAATTGTATAAATCAGGATTTAGTAAATATGAGACCTAAAACCAATGAAACTTCTTATCAATTTCACGAGAGAATTTTGCTGTTACTTTACCCTATTTGTATTTGTATTGATTTAAATAGTCAAGGACCTGAAAGGGACTGAAAAACATCATTCTTTACTAAACAAAGTTTAAAAGCATTTCTCACAGGGTTAAAGGAACAGCTAGGTCCTATAATTCGAGCAATGAGACCTATTAGTCTAGAACAAGCCATACAATTTATAAGAGAGAAAGATAACATTAATTATATTCAGAAAGGCCAACACTTTTCTAATAGCATAAACTCTAATAAAAGTGTGAGGAAATCTAATAATAATTCTAGGTATCATAATTCAATGCCTCAAAATTATTGGCAGTATCCTAAGCAATCTCCTTTAAGAAATCCATCATATCAACAACCCTCAACGTCCCAACAATTTCCCAGAGGACCCATTCAAATACAACAGCATACAAATCTTCCTCATTCTCCTAAATATCAAAATAATAATCAAGTTTTTAGAAACCGCCAGAATGTATGGAAACCAAACCCGCAAAACAAACCACATCCCCCTACACCTATGAGTACTTCGACTAGACCAGGGGTTCTCAAACTTTTTGACACTGTGACCCCCTTTTTAGACCTAGTATTTCGGCGACCCCCCTATTTTTAAATATAAACAAAAATGAAAAAAAAAACACTATTGGCTAAGTTTTATCCATAAAAATACGATTAACTAGTAAAAATAAATACAAATTGTTGTCACTTGAATTGTTTTATAATAATGCTGAAAATTAATGTGCAGAAAATTACTGCAACTCTCTGTCGAGCAGTTTAAGGTAAAATTAATGAGCAGTGGTTTTCTGCAATTGTTTACCGAGGAAACTATCAGATCCTTTTAATTCTGCTATGACTAACATTTTCAATACAAATGTAGTCTTGTTGCAATTCAACTTAATCGAATGCTAGTTAAAATAAAAATAAACTCTGTTCATTATTTATTTATAATCTTTATTTATTCTGTAATTATTTATTATTTATACACTGACAAAAATTGTATTTTTGAATACTCAACTCCAACAATTCACATAAACGATTAACAAAACTATATGACCATATGGAGAAAACACAAACTTCAAATATTGTCAAATTGCTCGACACAGGATTGCAGTAACTTTCCGCACACCAATTTTGGGCATAAGAGAAAGTGGGATAACTCACTTCGTGGCACGAACAAGAACAAAGCAATGATGACTCATGGGGCCTAGAATAGACTGCAGTCACAGCTGTCTGCGCGCGCGCACTCTGCCAGCCGGCGCCCGGCAGACGACACGACAGTCTGGCTTCTTGAGTCGATCACTCAACACTGTGTGTACTTTGTGAGTAGTATTGCGAGCAAATACAGTTGGAAAAAGTAGCAATGGATACGTTTTTGAAAAGACCGTCGTCAAGTAGTGATGCTAGTGCTAGTGAGTGCGGAAAGACAAAATTCCGCAAATATGACCAGTCGTACATACAATTCGATTTCACTGAACTGGCAAACAAACCTCAATGTGTGGTGTGTAGTGAAGTGTTGTCAGCTGAAAGCATGAAGCCTTCGAAAATGAAACGCCATCTTGAAACTAAACATTTTGCTTTGAAAGACAAACTAGTGGAATTTTTCCAAAGAAAACTGTTATCCCTTCGAAGTCAACAGGTAAACATTACAGATCTTGCTAATGTTAATAAAAATGCTCTTAAAGCTTCATACGAGGTAGCACTCAAGATTGCTAAAAAAGGGAAACCCCATACAATTGCTGAGGAATTAATTCTTCTTGCTGCAATTGATATGGTTTCAAATATAATCAGTCCTCAAGATGCTGAAAAATTGAAAAAAATCCCGTTATCAAATGATACTAGTTCAAGAAGAATATGTGACATGGATGAAGATGTTCAGAACCAGCTAAAGAAGCAAATAAAAGACAGTACTTTTTTGCAATTCAGTTGGATGAGTCAACAGATGTTGCCAACTGTGCTCAGTTTTTATGCTTCATCCGGTACGATTACGGTGATGCTATTCATGAAAATATTTTGTTTTGTAAGCCCCTGCCGAATAATACAACAGGTGAAAGTCTTTATAAGGTGTTTGTCGAAGCAACTGAACCTTTTGAATTGGATTGGAAGAAATGTGTGTACATTTGTAGTGATGGAGCAATGGCCCTTACGGGAAAGAAGAGTGGCTTGACTGCCAGGTTGAAATCATTTATACCGAATGCAAGCTGGGTCCACTGTTTTTTACATAGGCAAGCTTTGGCAGCTAAGAAAATGCCAGATGAATTACGGCAAGTGTTAAATGAAGCTGTCAAGATACTGAACTACATCAAAAGTCGCCCGCTGCAAAGTAGGTTGTTTAATAACTTTTGTGAAGAGGTAGGAGCCTTGCACAAACATCTTTTATTTCACACTGAATTACGGTGGCTATCCCGTGGTAAAAAAGATTTTGAAAATTTTACACTAACTCTAGAGTTTATAGACTATCTGTCAAGTATTAACGCTACATCCCCTGACACTTCATCTCTCTCCTTACTAGTATCTTCTCATCTCGAAGGTTTGATTGAACAGCTGACAGATTACATTCCAAATAAGGATACGAGTGGGGTTTTGTGGGTAGTCAATCCGTTCAGTGATCAAGTCGTAACAAAAGCTGAGGTAACTGCTCGTCAACATGATCAACTGATCGAAATTTCAAGTGATCAGTCAGCAAAACTCACTTTTAACAGTGCTCGTATCGACAAATTTTGGATAGGTATTAAAAATGAATACCCATAACTGTCCACAAAAGCATTACAGACTTTGATGCCATTTTCTAAGTCTTATAACTGTGAACAAGGTTTCTCCATAATGGTGAATATCAAAACAAAATCAAGAAATCATTTGACCCTGGAAAATGACATTCTTTTGTGTATAACAAAACTCAATCCGGACATAAAAAAATTGGTTAATTCCAAACAAGCTCATGTTTCCCATTAAATAGTATTAGGCCTTTTTCAACTTGTATGTGTATTACAAATTTGTGTAGCCTATAAAATCTGTTATTAATAAAAACTACAGCTATGACTGATTTGTTTTTTTCCTCCTTATCCCGCGACCCCCCTGGACACATCACGCGACCCCCTCTGGGTGCAATATGTGTCTTATGCTTCTAGGACTCTTAATGAGTCAGAACAAAATTATAGTACAATAGAAAAAGAATTGTTAGCTATTGTGTGGGCTACAAAGTATTTTAGACCCTACTTATATGGTAGAACATTTAAAATTAATTATTACTGATCATAAACCATTGAAGTGACTTATGAATTTGAAGAAGCCAAACTCTAGGTTAGTGTCTGTGTCTTTAATAGTAAAAATGGATGATAATAATGACGACAGGGAAAGAACAGACGATCTCACTGTTCATACCAGTAGAGAAGAGCCAATTTTAGGAATGACCATCAAATCATAATAGATTTTGTTTTACATTCGGCGGCTAAACCTAAAATAGAACAAATTTTCAAAACAAAAAAAACGATTACATGTTCAAATTGCATTAAATAATTTACAAGACATTATAAATTTATTTAAAAATTATGTAGATCCAAAATACACTTATGGTACCTATATATTTTTTGAAAGAAGGACCCATATCACGTATGTTAGATATATTAAGAGAAACATTCAAAAATTCGGCTTATAAGTTAATACATTGTAAGTTAAAATTGACAGACGTAGACGAACATGAGATTATTCGATGCACTCATGAAGGGGAAACTAATCACCGTGGCATAATTGATACAGAGACAAGAATAAAAAGAAATTATTATTAGCCTAGTATAAAAAATGATGTTACAGATTTTATTAAGAATTGTGAAATATGTCAAACTAATAAATATGATCGTAACCTTCCTAGACAAAAATTAATGATAATTCCGACGGTATCCAAACCGTTTGAAATTATTTATATTGATTGTTTTTCAGCACAAAATCAAAAAGTTTTAACATAAATAGACAGTTTTTCTTAATAATGGGCAAGCTTATCCAATTATGTCATTAACAGGACTAGAAATTATTAAAGCATTATTAATTTTTATGACTCATCAGGGTAAACCGACATTAGTAATTATAGATAATGGTAAAGAACTCAAAAATTCATTGTTTCAAGAATTTTTTGATGTGCATAAAATTAAAAGTCATTATGTTTCTTCTCACAGACCCAAGGTCACCAGTTAAGGGTTAATATCTGTATCATTTTATCATGATTTACGCTTTCTAGAAATTCATAAAGAATAAAAAGACATACGTACTAACATCTCCTTACTAATAAATTGAAATTAAATGAAGGAAATGAAAGATTGTCTTTGAGCCATCCTGTAATTTGTTCTGTAGACCCCTATAGTAGCCGATCATATAAAAGAGTATAAACTAACACAATTAGGGCTTGACTTTTCGATTCTGGCTCTATTTTAAGATCTCTGACCTTTGTATTAAATATATATCGCAGATAAAAAGTTAATATTACGCGTGTTTCAAGAGATAACCTCGATATTTATTATTTGTTAAAAATAAAATACAACCGTATTTTTAAAAACAAAACCGACATTTATCTTTGAAAAAGAAATAGTAAAAGTCTGAGATAACGTCAAAATTATAATCAAAATATATAATTTTAATCACTTTTGTTATTGTACATAATTTTGCACCTGTAGCACAACGACTAATACAGATATTCTCAAGTCAATAACAACAGATAAAATTTAAACTATTCTTTACAAAATGTATTTCTTAAATTTGAGGTATGTTTGTTGAAAGTGTAAATACAAGCCGAAAAACAATACGAGATATTGAAATATTTATAAAGTATTATTAAAAAGAACATCGTGGACTTTGTGTCACTTTCAACAAATACAAAAGTTACGTTTTTATTTCAATTATTGAAACTGGATAACAAAAATTATTATTAATAAGAACACTACAGGTGCAGAATATTTGGAATGTAAAATTTACTATGCGAAAGTATATATACGACGCCCATCAAGAAGCAACCGCAAGCTAACAGCAGATCGAACCTTCGAAATTATTTTATGACAGCCTGCCTCGGCTCTACACTTGTGTACAATAAGTTGAGTACCTCCGAAAACTCGGAATATTCATAGTATACTGGCGAATTTGAAATACCGTGTTTATGACAGGGAGCATTGTGTAAATGTTAAATACAACAAGAATGTATAAAGACCACAGATACTGCCTACTCATAGATTAGAAATTATCCTTTATACCTGCGCCCTATCAGGGTCGGAGTAATCACCAACCAGGTAAAGCAAGGGTGCAGTCTATCAGTCTGTGACTTTTCATCGTGGTCCATTGTGCAAATAAAAATGGCAGTGTTTCGTCCATGGGAAAACATTGTGTCGAATGAAATGGAAATAGAGAATGAAGTGATTGAAATTATTGACAACAGTGATACTGAAGATGATGTTTCGGACAACAGGAAGGTTAAAAGAAAACATTTGTCAAGTGACGCAAAAACGATAATAAAAAAATGTTTACCAAACTCTAATTGAAAAAGGGTTCTATTGTATATTATAACAGTAGCTTTTATCTTGAAATTTATTTGGTCATTGTGAAAAACGCACCGAAGAGCGTTGAAAAGGGACATCAACCGAGGCATTACAGCGAAGCAGACATCATGAACTCTGACTGTGTAAAAATAATTGCAAGTACTTATGCATTCTATTCTTATGAATGAATTTTATAAATGTCAATAACGTGGGAAGATTTTAAAGATAAGTTAAGATTAATTGTAGAAGAAGTTAATAAACAGGGAAAAAGGGTTTTGAAAAAGGAAACTCCTAAAAATCCTGATATACATATTGAAGTAATTAATAGTATAATAGTTCTTTATAATAATTTTGCTAAGTTAATAGCTAAAAATTGGAAAAATTTGAGTTTAGTACAACAAGAGAGTTGTAAAAATTATTCAGATAGGATTAGAGATAAAACTGATAGGGCATTTCAAGCGTTAAATTATAGTATTAAAATACCTACCTCTATATTTGAGGAAATCGATACTATTGTATTATAAACAATAAGCAAACATTTGAAAATAGCGACAAATATGAATGATTTTTTTAATTTTCCGAGTAAAGTTTTATTACCGACCGAATTTAACGGCGAAGCAAGCAAATTACAATCATTTTTGGACTCATTAGATTTGCTACAAACAAACACGACAGGTAACGAAGAAAATGCTATTCTACTAATTAAGACGAGATTAACGGGAAACGCCAGAAGTTTGATCACGACAGAAAACTCCATTACAGAAATCAAGAATAAACTAAAAACAGGAATAAGAGGAAACTTAGTAAAGTAAGACAAAACGGAAAAGACGTAACACAGTACGCAACGGAGATAGAAAAATTAGCAGAGAGACTACAGGCAGCATACGTGTCGGAAGGGATGCCCGAACGACTAGCCGAAAAATATACTAAGGAGGAAACGATTAAGGCAGTAACTACGAATGCCACAACGGATGCAACCAAAACAATAATCGCAGCGGGAAGTTTTGAAACTACGCAGCAAGAAGTACTATCCAAATTGGTTTCAGAAGAAGGTATAGTAGGACATCAACAAGTTTTGCACATGAAGGATAACAGGAATTTCTTCAAGAAGCCAAACTTTGACTTTAGGAATAATCATCGGAGAGGAAACAACAGAGGATTTAATAACGGTAATCATTCAGGAAGGACATTTCGACAGTTTAATCAAGGAAATAACTACGGCAGATACGAAAATTTTAATAAGAATAGGAAATTCAATAAGAATGGGAGAATAAGCGAGAGAGAATCAGAAACAATTGGGGTTTTGAATAAGAAAGCAAAGGACGAATGCAAGATTTCAGGAACGTATTCAGCATATTATTTAGATTTATCACTTTCTAACTTTATAGAAATTCAGACAAGCATATCCGATAATACCTACAATTTTATATTAGATACAGGAGCAGACATTTCTCTGATGAAAATTTCTAAAAATTTTCCGCATCATTTGATTGACACTGGGAATAAAATAAACATTAAGGGGATAACTGAAGGCTCAGCAAAAACTTTGGGTCAAATAAGCATTAACCTCTATATCAACAACACAACTTTAAGTCATTGCTTTCACGTAGTGGAAGAAAATTTTCCGATGCCAACAAATGGGTTGATAGGAAGAGACTTCATGACTAAAAATAATTGTGTATTAGATTATTCACAATCAGAATTACACATAAATTGCAAGTCTAAGAATTCGGTAACCATACAAATTTTTGGTAATCCAGAATACGATACTTTAGCAATACCGCCTAGATGTGAGGTGTACAGGTTAAAAGAGAACTTTAAGAACTTGAGAAAGGATACAGTAGTAAAGCAACAGGAAATAGCACCGGGAGTATTTATAGCCAGATCCATAATATTGGGGAAAACCCGTACATTGGAATTTTGAATACAAATTATGAAAGTGTTTCAGTAAAAACTAAGAATATTGAAATCTTGGATTTATATTTGTTCGAGATATATACAATTACGAGTGATAGTAGTAATAGAATGAAAGAATTAAAGAAATCATTAATTTTAGAAGTACCAGAATATGTAAGAAATGATTTAACGAAACTGTGTGAGAATTACGTAGATATATTCGCTTTAAAGAATGATATACTAACGCACAATAACTTTTATGAGCAAAGGATATCAGTAAAAGATGATACACCGATATACAGTCTTCTAGGAAATACACTTCGTTCAGTACAGAGAAAGGCTCGTTTCAATTCACAAGATTACCTTTTGGATTAAACATAAGTCCTAATAGTTTTTCTCGAATGATGTCAATAACATTCTCAGGCCTTGCGCCGGAAAAAGCATTTCTTTATATGGATGATATAGTTGTGATAGGAATTTCGGAAAAGCATCACTTAGCCAATCTTAGGAAAGTGTTTGGCGCATGTCGTAAATTCAATTTAAAGTTAAATCCACAAAAATGCCAACTCTTCAGGCGAGAAGTCACATATTTAGGTCAAAATTTATCAAAGGATGGTGTTTCACCAGACAAAGCAAAATATTCAAGTCATTCAGCATTATCCAGTACCAAAAATGCCAACGAAGTCAAAAGATTCGTTGCATTCTGCAATTATTATAGAAGGTTCATTCAGAATTTTGCCGAAATATGTATCCCTCTAAATAGGCTAGCTAGGAAAAACGTAAAACCTGAGTGGTCAAAAGAATGCGAAAACTCATTTCAGGTCTTAAAAATGCATTAATCAATCCACCAATTTTAAAATACCCAGACTTCAATAGACAATTCATCTTAACTACAGACGCTTCGAATAGCGCATGTTCAGCAATATTAAGTCAAAACTATGAAGGGATTGACCTACCCATCGCATTTGCATTACGGAGCTTTAAGAAAAGCGAGCTTAACAAACCCCCCATCACAAAAGAGTTATTAGCGATTCATTGGGGAATCAATCATTTTAAGTGTTATTTATATGGTTCACCACATTTCATAGTAAAAACAGATCTTAAGCCACCAACTCATTTATTTGCAATGAAAGACCCGACGTCGAAACTCAAGAGAATAAGACTCGATTTGGAAGAATATGATTTTGAAATACAGTATGTCAAAGTTATAGCGAACTACGCAGATAGCATATCGAGAATATCCATAGAAGAACTTAAGGATTTATATATAAATAATTCACATGTCTTGGCAATCATAAGAGCACAAACGCGAAAAGAAAACGCTCAATCAGAAAAGAATCTAAGGATTAACGAAGAAACAAAGGAAGAAAGAATACAAAAACCTTCAGTAATAAAAGTTTTAAACAATCTTGAGGCACATAAATTACCAATTTTACACTTTGAAAATAACCGTATCTCACTAAGGATCAGCATTCGGATCAAAAATTAATTGAAATTTAGTGAAACCTTAATTACCGGAATACACAACTTCGACCTAGGACGAACGTTGGAAAAGCTTGAGGAGCTATCGGTAAGGAATGAAGTAAAAAGAATGAATATATATACAAATGATGATATATTCAAAAAGTGCACAGTAGAAGAATTTATAGAAGAAGGAAATCAAAGGTTAAAAAACATTCAAGTGTGTATATGCGAAGTACCAAAAACGGTACAGCAAAAAAGAAGAGATCCAAAAGATTTTAGAAAGATACCACAACGATCCAATGTTTGCAGGACATGTAGGAAATAATAGATTATTAAAGAAGCTAAAAGCAAATTTCAGGTGGAAAAACATGGAGAAAGACGTAAGAAAGTATGTAAAGAATTGCCATAAATGCCAAATGAATAAAGCAAAGCTTAATCATAAGGAACAATTTGTCATCACAGATACATCTATAAAACCGTTTGATATTATTTACATAGACACAATAGGTCCGTTTGTAGAAAGTAACAACGGGAATCGTTATTGCATTACAATATTATGCAAACTAACTAAATACGCAGTTATGATACCGGTCAAAAACAAGGAAGCATACACAATAACAAAAGCAATATTTGACAATTTTATACCGAATTACGGATTGATGAAGGAGAAAGGAACAGATCAAGGGATGGAATATAAGAATGAAGAACTTAGCGGAACTTTTAAAAATAAAACATAATTTTTCAACAGCATACCATCATGAGGCCATAGGCAGTTGTGAAAGATTACATAGAACATTTAATGAGTATATAAGAAACTTTATCAAAAATTCTAGGAATAACTGGTGCGAGTTTGTAAAAATGTTTGCATATTGCTATAATCCAACACCAAACACGTATCACGGATACGCTCCTTTTGAGTTATTATACGGGAGAAAACCCAATTTACCAGAATTCTTAAATGTAGAAATAGAATCGTGTTACAATCTTGAAAGATATGATAAAAAGTTAAAATAAAAGTTACAATACGCAAATGAAAGAGCCAAACAGTTTTTAATAAAGAACAAAATACTTAGAGTCAATAATAGTGAAAAGGTATCTTCACCTGTAAACTTTAGATTAGGGGAATTAGTTATTTTAAAGAATGAAGGGAGAAATAAGTTCGATCCACACTATTTAGGTCCATTTAAAATAACGGTAATAAAAGGCGTAAATTGTGAGATTACATCTCAAAACAGTAAACCACAGACAGTTCATAAGAATCGTTTGTGTAAAAACAATAGCGGAAACAATTGTAAACAAGGTGAAGTATGTTCATAAACAAACAAATAGTGTTTAATAAACAAAAAAAATAAACAATCAGAGAGAACTGTTAACGTTATAGATAATATCGAAAAATTAGCGACGATAATTTTTCTATTCCAAGAGGGGATGATGTGATGATCTCGAAAAAGACAGTATTGAAAAAAAGACATTTTTATAGAAAAAGATTAAATTGTGATTATATTTTCCAATGTTAATAGCGGGCATCGATCTGATTAAGGTCAGGCGAACACCCAGAAAACACGTTTTTATTAAATGTAAATATCGCGTTCACATACGCGGAAGGTCGTACCTACGGGTGACTGACTTGCATGTTTCCTATAAAAACAAAGTGTAAACTAACCAATGATTCATTCATTATTATTATTTTGAATAAGTTAAAATGTATAAGATATTGTAATCTGTGTTAATTCTAAATATACTAATTCCAGTGAGTTTTATAAATGATGTTGTTTATTCAACCCCCGAAGATCGGTTACTAGGTAAGTGCTTTCCCAAAGATATAATACTTTTATGGTAGACGTAGTTTATACGAGGGGCACTTACTGAGTAACCACCACAATTTGTTGCTGTAGCCACTGATTTGAATCTTAAAACGATTAGGTGAATTAAAATCGAAGACAACAAAGTTGACAGTGGTGAAATACCGATGTTTTCAACACCCAATAAAAAGAGAATCTCGAGAAAATTGCCAGTTGCACTTGTTGAACATGATCATGCTCATTTACGTAGAACAATAGTAAATTTTCATGTTACAGAAAAATGTGTACCAAGTTTAAAGTAATCCTTAAAAAATATTGCGAAATATGGACTATCAGGGAAGTAGAGAGATTAAGGAAAGATACTCACAAGACAGGGTTTCGTTGACGTAAAATGAAAAATAATCGGAACGGCAATCCATTCGACATTTAACAATACAATTTTTAAGATGCAGTTAAATAGATAAGAAAAGCGTCCTATTTAAAAGGATGGAATGATTCAACCAATGATGGACAAAAAACCTATTTCCAAATGCGCTCGTCTTATAACAGTTATTGGTGGATGTGAAACAGGTTTCGTACCCAATTCATGTGTTAGGTGGAAGTCAAGCTGTAGCACTGGCGATTATCACAATGATATGAATTTTGATAATTACTAAAAAAGTGTAACTGTAAAATTAATACCTAATTTACCAACCGGAAGTGTAGTTGTTATTGATAATGCTCCCTATCACAACAAATTAAAAGTGACATTACCAACCTCGGCAACAAGAAAAACCATTAAGTAGGTCAAGGTCCCGAAACATTCCATTTGACGAAAAAATGTACAAAACAGAGTTATAAAAAGTACATAAATCTAGGTTTCCTTCTAAAATGTCATAACTTACTGTGATGATTTTATTAACAAAATCACTAATGAAAAGTGGAAGACGAGGTGTGGTCGCGAGAACCGTTTTGAGCAAACATTTATGGAAAGCGAACCAATGATGGACATTATTGTTGAAGAGTTGATTATAAATTTAAATAGTGATTCTGATATAAATTCGGACACCGATAGCAGCGAAAATTATGAATATTCTGATTTATCGGGTATTGAAAAACTTTTCGACAAAAACGGACCATCTACGAGTGAAGGAAGAATTTATACAAATTTGACTAAAATGAGATTTCATTGAATTTGTAAAGTTTGGTTTTATCACCGTTAGTATATCAAACTTTTTATAATTTTAAAATTAGCAAGCAATTAATAACACTGGCCGACACGATTTTTGTAACACAGTTCAAACAACTATTTTTATAATGATAATATCTTCCAAATAATACAAAAAATATTCATTTTCAATTTTTCAATATGTTCTATAAATCCTCTTTTGTTCGCAGGTATTACATTTTATCAGGGGTTATTAATTGGTCTGTATTTATAAGCAGAAAGATTTTATAGAATGGGTTATTTATTCTCTTATTTAATTTACATTTGAGTTTTAAAGTGAATGGTTCTGTGTAGTTAAGGAAAGTGTTTAACGACAAAAATGGCAAGTGATACGCGCCACAGTTGCAAAATTCCTCTTGACTAGTTTTGTAATATTTGTCGAGAATTTATGGTTGTCACAAGCCAGACCATTTTCTAAAAATGTGAAAAAGGCTTATTTATTGTATTTTGGAGCTGTAATCGGAGATCAAGACAAAAGGTGACCTCCCCCCGTGTGCTGTGACAGCTGTAGCCTGTCATTGGTTCAGTGGATGAAAGGGAAGAGAAGAAGTATGCTTTTTGCAGTTCCAATGATATGGCGAGAACCCACCAACCATTTTGATTATTGCTATTTTTGTATGACAAAAACTGAAGGTTATTCCAAAAAAAGCGTAAGATCGAATATCCAAATGTGCAATCTGCCCTAAGACCTGTTCCTCACACAAAAAAATTAGTATAAATCTGAAATTCGTAGCGAAAGGACGTGCCGATAAATTACTTCGAAGCGCTGCGAGAATCCGGAATGATATATTAGTTTTTAAACAAAAAGTTTAACAAATAGTGATTAGTGATAAAAACAATTCATAAAATGTTCCCCTCGGGGAATTTTATTGGGTATGGCAAAAATGGTCAACCAGTTCACAACAAATGATTAGGGTCATCCTCAAATAAATAGTCAAATGCGACTTACTAACAATAATCCAATGCAATACCAACAGTTAATGTACACACCCACAAATGCATTTCCACAAACCTCATCACAAATACCTATTCAGACTCAGCAACCGCAACTCCTAATACCTACTCAACCAACCAATTAAAACATCTGCTCTCCAACGTCATCCTATCAACCACTGTATCAAAATTCTAACTCTCCAAGTTCTTCACGTCAAGTTTCTAAACCAACAGCATTAAATTTTAGCTCGCTAACAAATGAAAGTATCTCAGACATAGATTTTAGTGACCAAGAAAATGATTCAACCAACTTAAAATCCATCCAGAAAAACCAGTGGCAGCAAGTAAAAAAGAAACGAAAAAGGGATCAACCAAACAACGCTCCTAATAGCCCAAATTCACCCCCAAACAAAACACAAAACCCATTCAACCCTCTCTCTGCAGAGAAAGAAAGCGAGGAAACGCAGCTAAATGAAACAAATGCACCACAGAGAGAAATAGAACCACCGCCTATATACATATATGGCGTTAAGGACTACAAGCAGTTGATCAATAGCATATCTGCAGTAACGAAAGAAGAAACATATTTTATCAAAGCCCTACCAAATGAAACCGTAAAAATTCTAGCACTTACAGTAGAAACATATAGAAAATTAGTAGAGCACCTCAAAGAAGAAAACATAATCCACCACGCCTATCAACTGAAGGAAGAACGGGCGTACAGAATTGTAATACGGCATCTACGCCACTCTATACCACCCAACGATATAAAAGTCGAACCAGGGAAAACAGAACACATAGTTCACAAAGTAATGAATGTCAGGCACAGAGTAAGTAAAGCACCTCTGTCACTATTCTTTATTGACCTTGAACCTCAGAAAAATAACAAGAACATATACAACCTAGAGTTTCTATGTAACACTAAGATAACAGTGGAAACATCTAAAAAAATCATACAGTATTCCAATGCACGAGATTCCAGGCATACATCCACTCCAAAACCTACTGCACAAAACTGTATTGCTGCGTAAAGTGCGGATTGTCCAATGATTCAAAAATATGCAAAAAGCCCAGACACACTCCTGCAAAATGTGCATTATGTAACAAAGGCCACCCTGCGAACTACAAAGGATGTAATGTCTACAAACAGCTAGTAGCATCTAGAAACAGAACTTACTGAGGATATCACCAACAAAACGTGTACCACAATCCCGGCCCCGTTGAACGCACATACAGAAGTTCAAACCCTCAGGTGTCGTACGCCCAGGCAACACAACAGAATAACCCTGTAAACAACACTGTACAACCCACAAACCTAGAAAGCTAGCTAATAATATTTCCAAATGAATTTAAAAATATGTTCTTCCAGCTAATTGCCCAATACAGTACCATGCTGAATCTATTAACCACTGTCGAAAGTAAACTAAATTCATGAATATGCTCCGAATAGCTACTTGGAACGCCAATGGACTGCTAAATCACAAGCAGGAACTAATAATATTCTTAGATGTAAATAAGATCGACATTTTATTGGTATAAGAAACGCATTATAAAAATCAAACGGTATTTAATTTACCTAAATACCTCACATATAACATACCTCATCCAGATGGCACCTCCCATGGGGGATCAGCAGTTCTAATTCGCAAGTTCATTTCACATCATGAACTACAAAAGATTCAAACAGACCATACTCCAGTAATATCAAATATAAGCACTACAATTATCAAAACGTCAATTTCTCCAAAGCTGAGCACCAAAAGCAACTGAACTCTCTTTTGCTCCTACTTGGATGAGAGCCTAAACCTTAACCCGAGACTAAAATTCCTGGAGGATATTAATTTATTTAAGCAGGGATTGTTTAAGGGGGTTTACTTTAATATTTTGAAATATTTTTTGAAGTACAAGGGTTGTACTAATAGAATCGACTTTAATATTTTGTTTTTCAAGAATTATTAAAAAGATCGAAGAACTCTGTTGAATTATTCGAGACATGTTTTGATGATGAAGTTAAAAATGTTTTGCAGAGCGATCAAGGAAATATTCTTTGTTTTTAAATCACCTGGATCAAAAAATTTCTACTGTAGAAATACAATGTTCCACAGCCATCCTCATTTTCACTGGATATATGAACTTCCAGGAAAAATATTTTATTATGACGAGGGAAGTGATATGAAAAACTAAAAACGAGCTAGTTTATAATTACATGCAACGAAATCGTGTCTTAGAAATTTTCCGTTTTAGATGGTAATGTAGAATCATGATGCACATTAAAACTCATGGTGTTCAACCTTGTGCAGCAAGAAGACCAGTTATATCACCAGTGTCATTATCCCTAAACACAGTTTCCAACATACTTCAATATGACGGCAAAAATAATTTGGTGATTACTGTTCCAAATAAGAAATGAAGCTGTAGTACAGGTAATGGATGCATTTCTCACATTAGAACCATGTGCCAGAAGTACAATGTAGGACTATGTATTGAATGTTACACCTTAATTCTGGCTAAATATAACATTATTTTGTAATCATATGTTTTCCATTATTTCCCAAAACAGTCTCACATACGCCTAGCATAACCATAAGGTAATACCATGTTTTAGAAAAATATTGAAACTTCGTTAAACTTTTCATAACAAGCTTGCATATAGGCCTAATTCCACTCCAGGAATACAAAAAAACAAATTAATTGTCTAAACAAAATAATTCAGACGTTAATGAGTAAAGGTATTACATTTTTTGCGGTATAAATTCTTGCTACTAATAATTCGATTCCTGGCAAAATCAGATGCTTTTACCAACATGATGTTTGATGAAGAAATTCTCAAAACTTCAAATTGGTAGAAATATCAACAGAATGTTATCGCTGTTCAAAAAGTACTCATCCACCATTAAATAATTGTCATTTACTACAACTTAGTTTTCCTGTAGAGGTATAGTATTACAATTAACTTCCTAATTGCTAAACACATATTTTGTTTATGTTGTTCACTGTACATATATTACCATTTATGTATTCATTAATAATTATTTGTTATTATTTACTCATTATAAACTATAAACTGTTTGTGTTTAATATTTAATTTATGAATATTTACATTGGACTGATGAGAATTAGTTGAATTTTTACACATAATATATGTAAACACTCAATTTTAAATAATCTTCCTTTTTTTGAATTTCCTGATAAGTTATTTGTATTAGTGACTTATTTTTACAGCAATTTATAATTTGATTTAATTGCACTATGAATTGGTTGACCGCGCATAAAATTCTCCAGATAAGACTACCGGTGACTTTTCTCGTTTCCTAACCTACGAATTTGGATTGGAAAGGGATTTTCATTAATGAGGAAGTGATAGCATATTATGTAAACGCATGTTTTGTAGAAATAAACGGAAACTGTTATTTGTAAGAGAAGAAAAAGTAAGAATCATCCGTGAAAAAGATGTATTGACTTAAAAGTGGAAATATAAAACTAAATTTTATGGAAAAAAGTGTTGTTTATGTGTCAGGTATGAAACTTTTCATACAACCGTCGTAGAAGTAACTAGATTCTACAAGAGTTCAAATTTTATACTCAATTGAGCTACAAGTATTTGAAAATGTCCAAACTACCCAAATTAATAAAACTTTGTAATATATATGTTGGTGTCAGATGCCGAATTCGGCCTGTGGCTGAAATAATTGGACATATTGCGATATGTCCATACTAGACATGCCAGATGCCGAAACTGTGATACAATTCGGCATCTAACATAATTTAGCCATGTCATGAAATGCACATCTCTATAATACGCCGTTCCCGATGGAATTGCGTTTAAATGTTTAATATTATTTTTCTTTTACAGCCTTCCCAAACAAATACATTGACATCATCAGATGTACCTCTTCATAAAAAATTCAGTTTGCGAACTATTTCAGGTAAAGAATCTAATTCTTCGAAGAGTTTTGTGCAGTGCAACTGTCTTAAACAATGTGGTGACAAGAAATGTAAATGCATAACAAATAAAATGTAACAGTAAATGCCATTCAAGTACTGCTTGTCAGAATCAATAATAAAATAAATGTTCGATAATAAATGTAAAGTTTTCAATAAGAAATGTTGAATAAACTATAAATACTTTTGTTTCATTTAAAATAATTGATTTCATTCTGTTCGGCATCGGATTATAGCGCATATAGGCATTTCAGGATGTGTCGAAATTATGTTAGTCATTGTATCAGTTTTGGCATCTGGAATGTCTAGTATGGACATAACGGAACATGTCAAATTATTTTGGCCACTGGCTGAATCCAGCATCTGACTCCAACATATATATGAAGAATTGTGGGGCAGAAGGCTCAAAATCTACTTTCTGGTCAATAAAAACTAATAACCTGTTGCTGTAAAACTCGAAGTATATTTTAAAAATGCAACTTTGACTCATTTTCCCCACAACCCATATATTAATTAACCTAAAATGTTTAGAAAGCAGATAAGCAGAAATAATTGACTTTTAGTGACGCTAGGCATTAAATTAGGTGTTAGTACTAAATAGTAACAAGCTAAAGCGTGCAAGCCTAAATTACCACTTATACTGCAGGAGGAGCTACGAGGTTTTGAATTAAGCAATCTCTGTACTTCCTGAGGTTTTGCTGTCAAAAATTGAAGAAATTTAGTAACTATGTACAAAATAATATAAAAAGCAATGTTATGGTGAAAGACAGTGTGAAACAAAATAGTGAGGTTATTAAACACATAAATATTTGATATTTTTTAAATCGCCACATAAATTAAAACTCAAGAATTTACGTTAAAACTATTATCTACAATTTATTTACATGAATATTCAAATAATGCTACAATTCCAATCACCATTAAAAAAGTTTCCAAAATAAAAAAAAACTAGCCCTGTGAGTACTTTACACAATAAAATAATTTATATACTGCAGTATTTACAGTTCTACTAATGTTCAGTACCTACAGTCATTTTATTGATTATTGATTTGATTCTATAAATATCTGAAATAAACTTACCTGTGAAAATTCTTTGCCTTGCCTGAAGTAACTGATTCCTATTTCTTACCCTAACGCATAAATGAATCATCAAAAACATAGTCAAATTCATTATCACGCTCTGAATCAAAAGAGGATATTCAAAATGCCTTCCAAACCTTAAAATGTAAATACAGATTAAATGAACTACACGAATATTTAAAAAAATACTTACCAGAACATTATCCTTAACGTATTAGCTATTAGAAGTGCGAGACACACTAACAAAGAGAATCCCTCTGCATCCTTAGTTGTTCGAATCTGTCTGTATTGGGGTATGTAGGGGATGACACCACCTACAATCATAGCGCCTGCACTTATCCAGCCAACAACTGTCCCTACAGTTAAAGATAACTCGTCTGATATTACCCAATCCATTTTTAATTTAGTTATTTAAACTGGGAATAAATCTAACATTGTCTAGTCGCTATTTATATGACTTAGCAGGTGGCTGTCAGGCTGCTATAATTTCGGAAATGTCAAATAACTAAGTAAAAAGAACCATGCGTGCGACATATTTATGTCAATAATATTCCGAACTAATCAAATGAACATAAGAGAGCAGTATTGTTATGGGTACAAAAATGAGTGGTTATATTTGTCGAAATTGAGACATCGTCTTTCTAACATAGTTAAAAGAAGAATTTCTTTGAAAACTTAATGGAAAGATGGGTTTATCGACAACTGAATAACTTTTATCTGTAAATTAAAAATGTTATAATATTTCTTTGTTCTAACCATAAATATATAGAAATGGAAAAAGCGACCCGTATTCAGTTGTGAAAAGTAGACCGAGAACTACGAGAGAGATAGGGCGAATCACTGAACTGTATACTAGACTACACTGCTCTGTATAGAGTTCACTGAGGCGAATGTGTGGCCACTATTTATTTTGTCAGTATAGTTCTTAGAACATATATACTACCGGTATAGTCTCTTTATCTCTTAAGTGGTCACTTTTGTGAGAAAAAGGCTAACGTCCATTCCTATATGTCTATGGTTGCATCTGGTAAATAAGTCATGATCACTGAACTGTATTATTAATTTCAGTGGTCGTGATAGAATAAACCTACTGAAATGAATAATTAAACTTGAACAATTACGACGACCCATTCTACCAACGAAACTATGTACGTAGACAAGAACAACTGCTGAGGGAGGGAAGGCTATCTTTGTAACACTCGTGCAGTTAAACAGCATAAACGTGATAATTATTTTTTAATCTTAAAAAGAATTTTTTATTGATGTTGAATACATTAAAACCCCTTTTTAGTAGGTAGGTATATGCTCGAAAATATAACACAGGGCCACTAGTTATTTTTGAAAACATTCAATATGCTTTTATATTGAAAACAAAATAAAAACGAGTAATAAGCAGTGTTGTTAATTGGCGGACTAAAGTCCGATTTTCGGACTTTTTTTATGATGGCGGACATTTGGCGGATCTTTAAACTTTGCGGATCTTTTTCGGACTTTCTGTCATGAACGCAACATGATATTTATTATTACTTCTCATGAATAATTTTAGAGGGTTTTCTTTTTACTCACCCAAACACGCACCCATGCAAACTTTACAATAGGCAACACGCCACACATGCAAACTTTACAATAGGCAACACGCTACACAATACTGAAAAAGTGTGCAGGGGTGCATACATACGCGGGGCAACGCCTTAGGCGGTAACCCGGTTTAGGTAGATCACTATTGTTTTTTTAAAAGGTAAGGCTACATCTATTAAGCAGAAGGGTGGGGCTATACCTGACTGTCCTGAATACATAACGGTTTCGCTTTCTTTCTGCGATACTCCGACGTTAGAATTAGTGTAGTAGGCATATTTTCAAAATTTTGATTTGGTAATTGTTTTATTTGTTTTATCATTTTAAAATGGATAAGTGGCTCTCTAGTTTTAAGGTAAGGAAAGTTTTTAAGTGTTCATTTTTTGGTATATGTTACTGTTTTTTATTCCATTGCAGGCTTCCGAGAAAAAACAAAATATTAATGTAGCTCTAAACCTGACGGACAAAACCAATAAAATAGAAGGTTTTGATCAGCCTTGCTGTAGCAAAGATTTGGTAAACGAATGTATTTCAGACCAACTCGAAGAACCTTTAACTTCTAGCGAAGAAGAAATGGAAACTGTAAGTATTCGATTAAACAGAATATTAAAAGTATATCTAATAAATTGAATGCAAACAAAAAAGGCGAGTGTTGCATTATTGTAAAGCGACGAATATGATATTCTTCTTATCTTTAAATATTGTAGGATGCTAAGTAAGAAAAAAGTTACGAAGTTTGTCGCTTCATGGCTCAGTATACCCAAATTTGCAAATTGGCTGACAAAATCAGATAAAACCGACGATGCTGGAAATGAATATGCTTATTGCAAAGTATGCAATAATGAAATTATTGCCCATAAAAGTCGCCTACTGAAACATGAGCTAACAGAAAAACATAAGGCCAACTGGAAGAAGATATCAACAAACACAAAAATTACAAATTTCAGCAATGAAGACAAACAATTACAAATTGCGGTAAAAACTGCTGAATTGAAACTATGTGGTCTATTATCAACAAATAATATGCCATTTTTAGTAATGGATACACTTTCGCCTTTATTGAAATCAATTTTTCCCGATTCAAAAATAGCCCAACAAATTAATGTCAAACGTCTCAAAGCCACTATAATATTATGTGCGAAAGTCTAGGCAAGTCATTTCTGGAGAATTTGTATGCTAAAATGAGAGAGCCAGGAGTTTTCTTCTCCTTAATATTAGACGAAACCACCGATATATCCGTAAAGAAGCAATGCGCTTTTTCTATCATATACTTTGATACAGAACATAATGTAGTAAAAAACTGTTTTTTTGATCTTGTTGAAACACAAAAAGGTCTACAGCGGTAGAGCTATATAATACTTTAAAACATAGTTTATTTTCGAAGGGTATTCCTTTAAAAAATATGGTGGGGTTTTCTTCTGACACCACAAATGTTATGGTTGGTGAGCAAAACTCAGTGTTTTCACATTTAAAGGAAGAGATGCCGGATATCCTCTGCGTGAAGTGCTCCTGCCACATGGCACATTTGGCAGCTTCTAAGGCTTGTTTAAAACTTCCCAAGAATGTAGAAGATTTGCTACGTAATATTGGTAGCCATTTCAACAGAAGTGCTTTGCGCAGAAAACGATTTGAAAAATTCCAAAATTTTTTTCATGTCGAAATGCACAAAATATTGTCACCCTCCATAACCAGGTGGCTTTCAATCAAACAATGTGTAGACAGGGTTTTGGAACAATATGAACCCCTTACTGGGTATTTTAGAGAATTGGTGTTTCAGGACCCATCGTACACTACGGAAAGTATCTTGGGAACTTTAAATAACTCTTTCACTAAAGTTTATTTAGAATTTATGGCATATGTTTTAGGCCTCATGACTGAATTTAATTTGCTTTTTCAATCTAATAAACCTTTGCTGTATAAAGTTAAACCCGAAACAGAAAATATATTGAAGCATTTATATGCTAACTTCATAGAAATTCATATAATAAGAAAGGCCAATGATATTTTTAAATTAAACCATGAGAATCCCTCTAATTTTTTACCAATGGAAAAAATTTATGTAGGTATTTCTGCTTCGGAGAGCTTAAATGAACTAAAAAGAACTGGGAATATTCCACAACAAGATTTTGATAAATTTTATGTAAGCATTTTGTCATTTTATGTAGAATTAGTGTCTAATATCAAAAACAGATTTGATTTCAGAGACCCTATTTATGATATTTTGAAAATTATAAATCCTACAGAGGCACAGTCATTTAATATTAAATCTTTAGCCCAAGTGCTCATTAGATTTCCAATTTTAAAAGAATATCTAGACCCTCAAGAATTAGACAATGAATGGCGAAGACATGCATTGCTAAACTTTGATAATTTACAATTAATTTCAAATAGTGAAGCTGACGTTTATTGGGCTAAAATATTTAGTATTAAAAATGCTGCCAATACACTTCTTTTTCCAAATACTTTTAGTTCTTCCTTTTTCAAATGCTAATGTTGAAAGAATTTTTAGCGACGTTTTTAATATAAAAACTGATAAGAGAAATCTTTTGAACACAGAAACCATTCGTGCTATTTCAGCAACCAAAGATGGTATTGAGGGCTGCGGTGGATTAATTTCATTTTCACCGACCAAAAACATGTTGGAAAGTAAAATTTGGAAAAAAAATTGATTAATGGACCAAACGAAAACCAAAAAATATTTTATTTTTAGTTTTACATTATTGTACCTGATTAAAAAACGATCTTACTTGATCGTTCCTGGTGCAATGTTTAAGACTTGTTTTTATTTTTATTATATTACAAAGTTCCTATTTGCCATTTGCATAGGCATAAGATTCAGAGGTATTTATTCGTAATTTTGTTATAAAAGTGGTTGAACTTAATATCAATAAGTATTTTTTATATTTTTAAATAAATTTTCTTATTTTTAAGTAGTATTTTATTAACCAATATTTCCTAATTTTTATACATTGTACATGTACATATTTCAAATTTACCGCCAAAATAAATTAGTTTGTTAGCGGACCATATCGGACCAAATCGGACTTTTTCGAGAGACCGAGTGGATGTTTTAGATGAATGCGCCCAACAACACTGGTAATAAGGTTAGCGCTCTTAGTTTATTTATACATGCTTTTCCTGATTACTTATTTGTTTACATTCAGTGTTATTTTACTAATCCATTAAGAGCCGTTAAATAAAATTTTGTATAATTAGAAAGTTTCCAAAAGAGTGCAATGAATAAATTTAAATAAAGTTATTAATTGAAATTATTTAAAACACAGACTGTTAGGAAGAAATTATTGTTATTATGTATATTTGTAATCAACCATAAACCAAATAAACAAAACTTAAGGAGAATAATTTCTCAAAACGCAATTTATTAACGCACGTTAGTAAGAGAAAGTATTCTCTTTCACAGTATCTGTCCTTGTCTACACTTTGGCTTCGAAGTTGAAAGACATGCGACCTTTACGTGCGCGTTCGAGTGTGTTTATTCAGCATAAACCTCTGTGTATGATAGCCCATAACCTAGTTTATATATAACGCTACGTAGCGTTATATATAAACAAATTCCATACCATAGAGGTTAGAGAGTAGTAGAACGATCGGTACGTGCTGAATTATTAGCCTGCCTGTCTTGTAAATTTGTAGAAATTATTATAATTATTTCAGCCACTACTTGCGCTGGCGTCAGTAAATAATTTATGCTAAGTTAGCTGTTTATTCTTAGAATATAAAGTAGTAATTAGTATATTAAACATTGATGGATCGACAGCCCGCATATTATTGAGACAACAATGCGATCATCGAGCCTCACTTATTTTCTCCATATTTTTGGAACACTTTTTTTTACTGCGATCATTCTCTTCCTTAACCGCCATTATTTATATCGTGAAAAACGTATCCTATCTGGGACATAATTTTCGATGGAAAATTATTTTAAAAAAGAAGAAGACGAAATAACTTTTTAACTAGCGTAGAGAAAAATTGTCTATGGTAAATGGTAAGTAGCTTCAGATTATCAGATTAATCAATCAAAACAAATCATGGCACCACACGGTAAGTGTTGTGGAGATTCATCTCATCATCACGAATCAGATGAAATTGGAATTCATTACAGTTTATATTCTAAAATAGACAAGGATAATTTAGAATGTTTAAATGAAACCACTGAAGGATCTGGAAAAACTGTATTCAAACCATGGGAAGAACGATTAAACTTCGAATTGGTAAACATTTTTATTTTTGACAACTACTTACATGTCTTTAATATATAATTTTCTTGTTCTTATGAAATTAAAAACGTGATTTTTGTTCCAAATAACAGTTCGTAGAATCTGATGCAGACGAAGAATTATTGTTCAATATACCATTTGTTGGTAACATTAAATTAAAAGCAATAAAAGTCATAGGAGAAGATTCAGATACCCACCCTTCAAAAATGAGACTGTAAGTTATCAAAATTTCAAGCATAATAGACATAATTCCATTTAATAAATATTTATGTAGGTTCAAGAATCGACCATCTATGACTTTCGATGATGTCAGTTGTGAGGCTGACCAAGAATTTGAATTGGTTCACGATACCCTCGGAGTCGCTGAATATGCCACAAAGTAAGTACGACAATCTGATTATTAGAATATTATACAATTCCTCTTTAATGTATTGTCAGAATAAG
Source organism: Galeruca laticollis (assembly GCA_963921935.1). NCBI lineage: Eukaryota > Metazoa > Arthropoda > Insecta > Coleoptera > Chrysomelidae > Galeruca > Galeruca laticollis. The sequence continues at coordinate 207,257,542 of OY998175.1, read as the reverse complement.
TAAAAATTAATTTGCTTTGTTTTTTGGTTCAAATAATATGAATTGTAATTTTTGACTCACTTTTGGTGCGGAAATACGAGAAAAAAAACTATATAAGGTAATCAGGGCTGTTAATGACCCCCTTAAGCAACTTTTTCAATTGATTAGGATTATTAAGCATTTAATGTCAACCTTCTGTTGCAAGATCGGAATATCATAAATACAAATTTTTATAACACGATTTATGAAAATAATTTGAAAATATGAAGAATTTTGTGAAAAACTCCTGTTTTCAGTAACAGGATAGAAAATTCTATTACCGACTTCTACGCTTCTATCACCGACTCATGCATTCTGAGCATAATCCACTACTATTTAGTAAAAAAAGGTAAATCAAAGAGTGCAAAATTTTTATTTATCATAACATTTAAAAAAACCGATGAAAACGGGAACTATTTTGTTTATTTTTACAGAGTAAGTGTACACTCTTATAGTGGTTTTTGGAATTCCGAACTTCTTTGACTCCGTGTTCACATGTAACCCATTTCTAATTGCAATTAGTGCTTCATTTAGTTTTTCTGTTGTGTGACTTACACATTTTTTGGATTCTGGAACCATTAACTTGAAATAAAAATACAAATTACGAGTCGGAAATATAATTCGGGGAAGGACCAAGAAAGACAAATTTTTAGATGAATGCTTTCAAGAATGATACTCTAGAAATTTTTCAATGCACAGTTTTAGAACTTTTAGGTCAAATTTAATTTAGGACACGTCTAATTATCGAGAACATGACATTGCACCAATTGAACTGTAATAATTATTGTCATGTTCTTGATACACAAATGTAAATTAATTTTGGCTTAAATTATACTCTTGAAATAGCTATTGATTATTTTTTGTATGGGTCGGAATTTAAAATATACTTTTCACTGTATCTAGTAAGTCATACTGTTGATATTTTGCTAAGCATTTTAAATTTGTATTTAGACTAATAAGCTTTTGTTGAAATATGTCCTAAAATCTATTACCGATCATTGTGTTTCTCAAAACAAGTTTATATTTTTACGATAAAAATCAATTGAAAACAATTCTAGAACTGATAAATGTTTGAAATATGTATAGGAAATACTAAGACATCATAATTTTAATATATCACTAATTTGTTTAGCCTTTAGATGCCTCCTACTATTTTCTAAACAATGTTAGCTTCCAGTGTTTTTACGCACTTTTATATTTCTAAAATAGTCATATTATTATTATTATTATTATTGTTATTAAAAAGGTACTTTATTCAATATTTTGTTTCACAAAATTACAAACAACAAAAAGAAAAAGTGTGAGTGCTGATGGTCTGGCTTTCTTCCTGTTGTATCTGTACAACATGTATTGCTTCTTAAAGCTCCTTGCTCTTCCAGCATTATCCCGAAATTATCGTTGTCCTAATAACTTTGTCCCCGGCATAGAAATTTCGCTCCTAGAATCTTTCGGCTAAGTTTTCCCTGAAAAACAGGGTCTCAATAATTGATGAGGGTTTTAGGTTTGAGGAAGCAACATGTCAGATGTTGATTTTAATTTATTTTAAGTATAGAAATGTTTGGGGTAATTCAGTTTGGATATTGGTCCGACCCTGAATATATCCCTGTTTGGTGAAAAGTGGGTTTATGAGTAACAACCTTGTTATGTAATTAGAGATCCATGCAGAAGTCTACACCCACTTTCGTGGATGCCTTCTGTGCGATTCACGTCTTTGAGAGCATTTCGAAGATTATCTGGCAGATAATTATTGTAAAAATTTGTAGATATTTTAGTGACAAAGTCTTTGACTGTGGGCATATCGGCTTTCTCATGTAACCAGGAGTTTCTGGGGTATTTTGGATAGGTAGAGTTATGTTTTATGGCCATTCTCAGACACTTGTTTGGTACCGCCTGCAATGAGTGAAAATTCTGTTTTGTTCCTGTGAAATAAACTGGTGCTGAATATGTTAAAATAGGTCTGATGATTTGTCTGTATATAAGTAATTTGTTTTGTGTGGTGAGATGATTGCGTTTGCAGATGAGAGGGTAGAGTTTACTCATTGCAATCTTAGCTTTATGCACTTGACTATTTATATGAGCTGTGGTGTTTGTATTCCCTTGGATGGTATATACGAGGTATTTTAAAGTGTTGCTCGGAGGGATGGTGTGTCCGTCTACGCAAAGTTGAGATTGCAATGAGTTCTCTTTCCTCGTGATCCTCCTGAGTAATATATACTCTGTTTTGGAGGCATTGATGTTTAGTTTTTGATTGTTCAAGTAAGGTATTATTTGTGAGTTTATGTGAGTTTGAACAGTGTTAAGTGCGGTGTCTGGATTTTTTGCAGATTCTACAAAACACGTACCATCGGCATACATTGCACTTAGTAAATTTGGGGAAGTCGGGAGATCCTGGATGAATAAGGAATAAAGCAAAGGTGATAACACAAAACCCTGCGGGACTCCAGCCTGAATAGGATAGGGACCAGCAGTTTGTTTGTTCATTTTAATGTAAAATTTTCTGTTTGATATATATGAATTAATTAACTTAATTAAATAATTTGGAATTTTCAGTTGTATAAGTTTGAATATTAACCCCTCGAGCCATACGGAGTCGAAGGCTTTTTGTACGTCGATCGCTTTGTTTTTGTCCTGGAAGCCTTCTCTTATGAAATTTATAACTCTAATTGTTTGTGCTATGGTACTGTGGCCACTTCGGAAACCGTATTGCTCGGGGGGTAATAACTTGTGTTTTTCTGTGAATGATTGCATTCTTTTTAAAATAATTTTGTCAATCACCTTTGCAATATTGTTTAATAATGATATAGGTCGATAACTATCTACATAACGTGGCTGTTTATTTGCTTTTATTATGGGTATGACATTGGCAATCTTGAGCATATCAGGATAGATTCCGGTTTTGATAATGAAATTAACCATGTAAGTTACTTGCACAATAGCTTTTTTTGGTAGGTTTTTTAACAGGATGTTTGGTATACCGTCGTATCCTGGGGCAGTTTTATTTTTAAGTTTTTGTATAGTATTATATATTTCTGTGTATGACGCAAAGTTTTCTGTGTTTAATGGATGTATTGATTGCAAGTGTTGGTTTACTAATTGTGATATGTGTTGATGATGATTGGTGTGTGGTGCATTATTTACGAAATTGTTACAAAAGTACTCTCCGAAATTCTGAGCAATTTCCTTGCTGTCGGTGCATGTGTGTCCATTTGAAATATCTTTTGCTGGTTTTTGAAGAATCTTGCAATTCTCCAGAGTGAATTATCTTCAGGTTTTATTGTTTTTAGAAACTTCGTCCAATTTTGGTTTTTATATTCTTTGATGAGAGTATTTATTGTCATTTGATAATATTTTAATAAAGATCGATCGTCATTGCTTCTGGAGAGCTGTCATCCCTTTCTTACTTTGTTTTTGTTGTGTATGAGTGTAATTATGTAGTCAGGAAGTGTGTTCTGAGGGGTTGGTTTAGGTTTTAAGGTGGTTGAGTAATTTCTGGCAGCAATAATTATATTTTGGAGGTTTTTAATTGAGTTAATGAGTTGTTCTGTGTTTTCTATTTTGACTGTGAGATTGATGTTATTGTTTATGTGTTTCCAGCTGGTGGTTATGTAATCAAATATGTGTTTTTTCAGGAGTTGTATTGTATGGGGTAGTTTTAAGTGGATGAGGACAGGATCGTGGTCTGAATTAAGGTCGTTTAGGGTTTTTATTTTAGTAATGTTGTTTATGTTTTTTCCGATAGCAATATCGATTGTGTTGGGGGAGTGGTTTGAGAAAGGAAAGTGGGTGGGATCATCAGTGTGGAAAATTTTACATTTGGTATTATCACAGAATTTCAGGAGAGTACTTCTGTTAACATTTGGGTGTTGTATGAAATTATCCCACTGGGGGTGTTTACAATTCAAATCCCCTACCGTTATAACTTCATTGTGCTAGTTCATTATGTTGTGAAAGTCGACATCTCTTAATTTATTAGTGGGCGGGTTATAAGCGCCTACAATTTTGATTTTGTTATCAAATAATATAGCGATATGCTCAATAGATGAATTGTTGTGTTACAAGAGTTTGAAATTTATGCCTCTTTTGATAAGCAGAGCGATACCGTCACCGCGGGCATCGTTGGGGCGATCTTGTCTAAAGAGACGATATTCTGGGTTTTTGAAGTTGACTTTATTTGGTTTTAGGAGAGTCTCAATAAGAAAGAAAATATCTGGTTTTTGAATGTTGAGAAAAGGACGAATTAATTCGAGTTTATTAAAAACTCCTTGTACACTCACTTTCAAAAGTATTGCACTCCCCCTGTATCTTAGCGAAATATGTAGAAATAAATATTCTATAAAAGTATTTTGCTGATAAGAAGAACTTGTTTACACTATACCTCAAAAAACGTGTTTTGGATCGTGTAAATTCCGATCTGGTAAAAAATGCCTGTTTCTGCTTATCAGTTTATATTGTTAGTTGGTACGAATAAGTTGTATAAACTTTAAAAATGCCTAGAAATGAGTTGTCTGCTTTTGATAGGACTCGAATTATTGCTCTGTGGCAAGAAGGGTTGTCTCGTCACCAGATAGCCAATAGGCTAAATTTTGTGAGATCTACGGTTAGCAGGACCATTAGACGCTATGAAGAGACTGGGGAAGTGAATAGTAGGCCTCGAACTGGCCGACCTACTGTTAGTACTAGACGAGAAGATAGGTATATTGCTCAATTAGCTCGCAGAGAACGATCAGTCACTGTACCAGTACTAAGATCTCAATTCCAGAGAACGTTTAATCGCGTGATCTCGACCGCAACAATCCGTCGAAGAGTTTTGGCGTCAGGATTGAGGCGCAGAAGGCCTTTAAGGGTGCCTTTGTTAACTGCTCGTCACCGTACCGCTCGATTGCAGTGGGCAAGAGCTCATCAACATTGGTTATTGCCACAATGGAGGAACGTTCTTTTCTCAGATGAGTCCAGGTTTGGATTAGTGAGTGATGACTATCGGGAAAGGGTTTGGAGGGAGACAGGAGGACAAAATAGACTAGCAACTGCCATAGGTGTTGCCCCTTATCGTGGCGGAACGCAAATGTTTTGGGGTGGTATCAGATTTAATGGGAGAACACAACTCCTTCATATTCCAGGAACAATGACTGGTGCATATTACCTGCAAAACATCATTAATGCTATCGTTCAACCATTACGTAATGCAATCGGAGCCCAGTTCATCTTTATGGACGATAATGCCAGACCCCATCGCACCAGAGCCGTTCAACAAGCCTTGGAAAACGGAAACATTGCAAGATTGGAATGGCCGGCAATGTCCCCTGACCTGAATCCCATAGAGCATGTGTGGGATTATGTCTCAAGAGCCATTTTTAACCGAAATAACCCTCCAAGAAACACGCAAGAGCTTATTGTTGCGGTTACAGAGGAATGGGACAATATTCCACAGGCATTGATTAATAATTTGATTATTGGCATGCATAGACGCGTTGATGCATTGATAAGAAGTAGAGGTGGAAATACTAAGTACTAAATTTATTATAACATTAATCCTTTTTCCGTTTTTTTCTGAAAATATTATTTTTGTATTTTCAAATTTTTCCATTTCAATTTTAATTTTCTGTTAAACCAACCTATGTTATTCCAGTAAATAAATTTGTACGATTTTAATGTATGGTTTTAATTAATATTTAACATGATGGGATTAAAATTAAGAAAAAAAATAGATATAATCCCAATATAGGGGGGGTGCAAGACTTTTGAAAGTCTGCCTAGATATCATAGTTATCTATCCCGGTGACGAAGTTATTATAGACTGTAAATTTCTCTATTTTTGTGGAGGCTTGCTTCATTTCACGAATTAGATCGCCAACTGCTCATGCTAGCTCATCAAGATTTACCAGCGAATGCAGCTCCTGGAACAGCCCATTTATTTCTGTGAATTTATTTATGTCAGAATATTTGTTTTGGTTTGTTGTTGGTAAATTCTGTGATTGGGGTTGGGGGTGAGTATTTTGAGGGGTGGGTCGAGGGTGAGTTTTTGTTGGAAGAGTGGGGAATTCTGCATTAAGGTTATTTCTCTGGATCCATGGATTGTTTTTAGGAGGGGGTGCACTCTGGGGTGAGATGTGGTCCTGCGCATTTGAGGCATCTGGGAGCCCTACCGCAGTTTGACGTTGCATGTCCCCATAACTGGCAGACATGACATTGGATGATAGGTTTGATTTGTCTGCGGTGCTCCCAGATCACTCTGGTATATTCTATAACTTTTACATGTTTGTTGTGGTAATCCAGTGTTACTTTGGAGTCTGTTATTACCAAATGTAATGGCCTCCCTTTTGTTGACATTCTGTATATATCCTTGATTTGGATCTTGTATGTTTTTTCGATGTCTTCGCGTATATCTATGAGCTGCAACCCTTCTGCGAAGCCGCGGAGAACAAAGGCGTGTGATTTCTCTTCGCGCCTTGTATAGGTGTGGAATTGCACTTTTTCTTCTTTGAGGACTTAATTTTTCAAAGTCATCGACGGCCTTTGTAAAAATTATGGAGGATTTATTTGTATACTTAATTTCAAAAGGGTGCTTTATCTCCCCTTTTAATTTGTGAACCATATCCCTGTGATGAGATACGTTGCCGTCGATGACTATCGGCGGGCAGGTTGGACTAGCTTTTTTGATTATTGTAGTTGATTTCGTTTTTTTGTTATCTTGTTGTCTTGTTTTTCTGCTCTGTCATCATCGTCTGTTGAGTATTCGGAAGGAACGAATTTTTTAAAGTGAGTTTTTTTCCTTTTTTTGTGTTGACTGTTTTTTTCATGCATTTCGTCGTCTGACGAATCAGACAGAGATTCAAATGCATTGCTGTTGACTATTTCTGAATGTTTTTTCTCACAGTTAAATTTAATATTTTATTGAAGGTGTTGAATTTTTTCGGGAATTCATATCCTGGCGGGGCAGTTTCTCCGACTTCCATGGATTCGACTACTTTCTTCATTTCTTGTGGGATACATTTGCCTAGCATTAATTGCTTTGCATTTGTTCAAGGTCTCATATTGTGAGGTGAATTTATCTTTATTTGCTTCTACCTCGATTTCATCTGCCCATGATAGGTTGGCTGGATTATGAATTATTGCTTGAACCGCAGTTGTCTTGCTTTTATTTTGTTTTATTTGTTTAGTAGTGTCATCGTCTGTCGTGTTTTGCTTGCTAATAGGGCCTGTATTTATGTTCTTGAAGGTTTGTGAAGGACCAGGGATATTGTTTCCCAAACTGGCATTAATTTTATGGACTATGCGGAGAGATCGTAAATAAACGTCTGATCTGTACAAAGGTTATATTTAAAAGAGAAAGAATACAATACAAGTAAAGCGCTCATGCCCTCAAGCGGACAGAATTAAAACTACAATAATATGGCGCCGTTATTCAAAACTGGACATAGCCGGCCACCTTAAAAGTTCCTAACTTTTAACGAAAGAAAAGAAAACATATTCACGTTCTTTACTATTATTATTCGTAGTCTATAGGAAGTAGACACACTTTTGCTATGGAGCGTTTATAAATTGCACCGCTTGGCACCTTCACTGACACAACACGGGTGACATTGTCCTTTCCAGGAAACAGTTCAACGATGCGACCCATACACCATCTTGATGGTGGCATGTTGTCTTCTTTCAGGATAACCAAGGCACCAATCTTGAGCGTGGTTGGCTGCAAATGTTGCCATTTCGATCGAATTTGTAGTTGGGTCAAATATTCCTTTGACCATCGATTCCAGAAGTGTTGTTGAAATTTGCTGAAGTCGTTTGTAACGGTTCAATCGGGTTTGCGGGATCTCCAGTACGCTGACCTCAGGTAATGCAGCGAGAGAGTCGCCAATAAGGAAATGAGCGGGGGTCAGGGGAGAGAAATCTGCCGGATCATTGGAAAGTTGGGTTAAAGGACGAGAGTTAAGACATGCCTCGACCTGAACCAGAAGTGTATACATTTCGTCAAATGTCAAAGTATCATTGAAGATATCACGCCGTAAATGATATTTAACTGATTTTACCGTAGCTTCCCATAGTCCTCCCATGTGCGGGGATTTAGCAGGATTAAAATGCCATTTAATGTTATCGGTTAGTAAAAAATTTTGAATCTCTGTGCTATTCTGTTTGCATGATAAAAAATTATTTAGTTCCCTTAATTCATTGTTGCACCCCACGAAATTGGTCCCATTGTCCGAATGGATATCGGAAGGTTTTCCACGTCGCGAAATGAATCTTTTTAAGGCATTTAAAAATGAACCTGTGGACAAATCAATGACTAGTTCTAAATGAGTGGCTTTTGTTGACAAACAGACGAAAACACATACATATGATTTAATCAATTTTGTATTTCTTAAAAAGCTATTTTTGATTAAAAAAGGTCCTGCGTAGTCAACAGCTGTTTTGAAAAATGGTCTAAAGGTTGAGAATCGATTAGCAGGTAAGTTTCCCATTAATTGGGATAAGCAACTTGGTTTGGTTCGAAAGCATCGAACACATTTTCTCAGAATGCGTTTCACAGCATTTTTTCCGGATAACGGCCAAAAGCGCAAACGAATTATGCAAAGTAATAATTGAGTACTTGCATGTAAATTTGTCAGATGTTCCTTCATAATTAGCAATTCAGTGAATAAATGTTTTTGAGGTAAAATAATGGGATGTTTTTGATCAAATTTGACAGATGATTGTTGAATTCTGCCTCCTACTCTTAATACGTTATCGTTGTCTAAAAATGGGTGAAGATTGAGTAGTTTCGATGATTTGGGTAACAACTGATTTTTTGAAAGAGCTGATAGTTCCAAGGCAAACTCTCGAGCTTGCACACATTTGATTAATGAGCTAAGTGCTACATTCAATTCTTCACGTGACAATGACTCGGTTTGTTTAACGTTTTTTGCTTTTAAGCAATTATTTTTAAAACGTAAAATGTAAGCTGTTACTCTTAAAAGTTTATTAAAAGAAGAGAATTTGCTGAATATCTCAAATTCTGGTGCCGTTTGACTGATTAACAATGTGGAACTTATTTTCATATCAGGGATTTGAACACCAGTTAAGATTGGATTGATGTTTGAAGACAATGATTGGGTGTTAGTGTTCTTGAGCAATTGAGGACCATTCCATCAGAGATCACAAGACATTAACTGTTCAGGATTTATGCCTCGAGATATAATATCTGCTGGGTTGTTATTTGATTTTACGTGATACCAATCAGAGATTGAAGTAATTCCTGTTATTTCAGCTACTCGATTAGCTACAAATGTTTGTAAGTAACAGGGTTGAGTGGAGATCCAAGCGAGAACAATTTGTGAATCCGTATATAGAAACACTTGATCAATTCTCTTGGAAAGTGCTGTTTGAATGACCTTTAATAATCGAGCAAGGGTTACTGCACCACAGAGTTCTAATCGAGGTAAAGTGGTTTTCTTGAGGGGAGCTACTCTGCTCTTTGCACAAAGAAGTCGAACAGTACATTCACTGGAATGAAATGAACGCAGATATATGCAACAACCGTATGCTAGTTCCGAGGAATCACAGAAACCATGAATTTCCACGCGATCATGAAATGTGCATAAAACATGCCGTGGAATTTTCAGATTGTTGATTGAATGTATTTGATCGATAAAGTTTTTCCAAATTTCGAGAAGATGAGAAGGTACAGGGTCATCCCAGCTGGACTGACACTGCCAAATTTTTTGCATAAGGATTTTTGCCTTGATAGTAGTAGGACCTACCAGACCTAACGGATCGAAAATCTTTGAAATTGTAGACAGAATTTGTCTTTTGGTAACATGAACATTCTTAAAGGGTTTGAAATTAACTGAATATTGAAGAATGTCATTATCGGGATTCCAAATGAGCCCTAACGTTTTGAGTTCCGTTTTTTCATAAAATGTTTGACACTTAGAAGATTGATTCGAAATGATATCATTATGATTAGACGGCCATTTCCTTAATGCAAACCCACCGGAGTATAGAATTAAAGAAATTTCATGTTTAAGCTGCAAGGCCTCTTGTATGGAGTCGGCACCTGTGATAAGATCGTCAACGGAAAAATCTCTTAATATGATGTTGCATGATTTTGGATACTGAGCCATATGCTGAATGGCTAATTCTTGTAAACATCGCGTAGCCAGATATGGAGAGCAGGACAGTCCATATGCTAGTCTTGACATTTCAAAAACTTGAATGGGTTGGTCCTTGTCTTCCCGCCAAAACATTCTTTGGAACTTGCGATGATCTGGATGAACAACGACCATCCTGTACATTTTCTCAATGTCAGCAGTTAGAATGTATGAATGAGTTCGAAACCGAATAATAATGTTGAAGAGATCATCTTGAATTTGAGGACCGACACCTAAACATTGATTTAATGATATTCCAGTGTCCGTCACAGCGCTGCCATCGTAGACAACCCGCAGTTTCGTGGTGCTAGAACTCTCCTTTTTAACTCCATGATGTGGTAGATAAAATGTAGGTTCATCATCAACATTGGAGGTTAGCAATGACATGTGATTAAGAGTTAAATATTCGTTAATAAACTTGACATATAATTCCTTGTATTCATGGTCATGTTGAAACCGTTTTTCAATGCTATCTAACCGTTTTAAGGCAATGGGTTTCGAATTACCCAACTGATCAATGAGTTTTGTTATAGGAAATTTAACGATAAATCTACCCTGTGAATCGCGCGTGGTAGTTTCCTTGAATAGTGTTTCACAAAAATGTTCCTCAAGTGATAGATGCTTTTTTGGTGGAGTTTCTTCAAGTTCCCAGAATTTTGTTAATTGTTGATTTAATGACAATGCGCAAAGAGTTTTCTGAGGCTTGGGCTGTAATGAAAAATTGATAGCACCTGTAAGAATCCAACCTAATTTTGATGATTGTAAGACTGGGTTACCGTTCCCTAGAAAAATGCGATTGGAATCGAGTAAATCATAAAAATGAGATGCCCCAAGTAAAATGTCAATATCCCCTGGTTTATTTACCGAAGGATCAGCTAAAGAAATGCCCTTTGGAATGTGAATATGACTCAAACTGAACTCACTATTAGGTATAGTGTCAGTAATCCTGGGTAGTACCAAAAATGGTAAATCAATTTGAAAGTTTGAATGCATTGATTTAATTGTTGATGTAACTCGCTTGAATACCATAATAGAATTATGGCCTACACCAGAAACCGATATATTGACATCAGTTGTAGGTAGGTTTAATTTTTGGAGGAATGAATTTTTGATATAATTGCTTTGACTGCCAGCATCAAGAAGTGCTCGCGCGGAATGAAAATTGCCATAAACGTCTTTAATGTAAAGGATGGCAGTTGATAAAAGTACTAAACTATTTTCTGTTGAATGAGTGAAAATAGAAGTTAATGTTGAATTGGTTGCAACGATTTGTGAATGTTCTGATTTTTGTTGAATGTCACTAGCTGTGGAATCAGTATTACTCAAATTGTTTTGGGTGATAGAAGATAGTTGAGACTGTGTACCTAATGGAATATCAGGATGAAGAATTGAATTATGTTTTGCTTGACAAATTCGACAACCTCGAGAGGTACATTGAAACTTCAAATGTCCTTTCCGTAAACAATTTGGGCATAACCCAATTTTCTTTATTTGTTTATATTTCTCACTTAACGACAGAGCTAAAAACGTTTTGCAATTGTAGATTGCATGATCTTGATTGCAATGGAAACAACTAATTGTTTTAATTGTGGATGAAAATGAATGACTATTTTTTGAGTTTAATGTATGCTTTGCTTGATTGTGTTTAGTATAATGTAATGATTTGTCTTTGTTCAAACTTTCAAGATATTCACATCGGCATACCAGAAAGTCTAAGAATTGTGACAACGTTGGAGGAGATTTGTTTACTTCATTGTGTACTTTTTCTTGCCACCGATCTCTAGTATTTTTGTCAAGTTTCATTTTTATCAATTGTATTAAAGGTCTATCCCAGGTATCAGTAGGTTCCCCTAATGATTTTAGTGAACGTACATGTTGTTTGAAAGAATCAATTAGTTTTCGCAAATGAATAGGTGACTCATTGTTTACTATAGGTAAGTCAAATAAATCATCAATATGTTTATCTATCATTACATTTTTATTCCCATACCTATCAGTTAATAATTTAAATGCAAGAGAATAATTATCCTCAGTGAGTTCAATATCTTGTATGATACCGGCCGCTTCTCCCTGAAGCCTACCCTGTAGGTAATAAAGCTTTTCAATGTTCGATAATTGTTTATTTTGATCAACCAAAGCTGAAAACCTTTTAAAGAAAAATGACCATTTTTTATAATCACCATCAAAATTGGGTAAATCAATTGGAGGTAAAGAAACCCTACTAAAATTGTTTTGCATTGAAGTTGATTGTACCGGGATTATATTATTCACTGAATGCATAGTATGTTGGTTTATGTTTGTGTGAAACTCAACAATTTTGCCTCTCGCAGTTGCTACACTTTTATAATAACTGTTTTCAAACATTTCCCTATCTGTTAATGTTAATTGGGAACTATCTATTGTTTCAATGTGTCCTTGAATTGTATCAAATTGTTTGAAAATGTCTACTACATGCTCTAATCGTGTCTCTAATTCAACCAACCTATCCTCAGTTACGATTTTAACAAATTCTACAAATCGTGTTAATTTGCTTACTACGATTTCTCTTTCATTGAATAATTGTTCGATTGCGGCACTTGTCGATTGAGTGTCCACAGACTTTTCTTGCTTATTATCAGTCATTATGATAAATATAAATGTTAATATATCTTAAAAATGTTACCGATAACTGATAGAAATATGTATACGTGTATAATTTGTTGTATTAAATGCTAAACGAAGTTAAATCGAGCACTCTGTTTCTAAAAGTATATGAAATAAATGTGAATAAATGTATTCACGTATTTATCTTGAAAATGCAGAGATTACAGATTTCATGTAAATAATATTCTTGATAATTAACGAAATGTACAAACCAAAATACAGATCCAGGCATGCAAAAACACTTGGAATGTGAAATGATTGATAAAAAAGGAAAGACTCACCGCTTTTTATTCCACCAAGACGGCACCAACAACACGTGTCTGTTGTGAACAAATTGTATTTTCCATCGCTTTATTAATTCAATCCATGTCCGGTCGAAGTGACCAAAAACTATGTATTTATGTTCTTGAAGGTTTGTGAAGGACCAGGGATATTGTTTCCCAAACTGGCATTAATTTTATGGACTATGCGGAGAGATCGTAAATAAACGTCTGATCTGTACAAAGGTTATATTTAAAAGAGAAAGAATACAATACAAGTAAAGCGCTCATGCCCTCAAGCGGACAGAATTAAAACTACAATAATATGGCGCCGTTATTCAAAACTGGACAGGGCCTATTGTGTCTTCTTCCATATTTTGGGTATTTATATTACTAATTTTTGTTATTGTTTGTATAGAACTGTCTTGCTTATCGTTTCCACGGCAAATTGGCGTTGAAATTTCAGTATTATATGATTTGTCGCTTTCTGTATGATTAATTGTTGAAAGGCTGGTTTCTCCTATACACTTTTTAACGTAGGAGTATTCTAGACACTTTTTATCAATTTGACTTTCTATACACTTTTTATCTTCATTTTCTATACACCTTTTACTTTCTACTAGACACTTGTTTTCTTGTATATTGATTATATTCTTTATGGTTTTCGATATTGATTCAGTATCAATCGCATCAAAACACTTTTTAGAAATATTAATTTTATCCGGAGTTGTTTGAGCATTAATCGGTTTTTCTATATTGTCAAAATTGTCAGTGATAGTTTTCTCGTTATCAATGAAAACTAATTTAAAAAAAAATTATTTTTATTTTTAAGTTCAATCGTTTTATTTCTTATTCTATTTAATTCTTCAGAATATATTGAGGAACTGGAAGTGTGGGCAGAGAGCCCCCGATGCCCGCTATCGCCGGCTTTCGCGTCACTTTTTTTGTTTGTTATTGATTTTTAATCCGTGGAAAGTTTTGAACGTTTTTGTTTTTTTATTGATTTTATTCTTAGACGTAAGGTAAAAGCACCAGTCTTCGACACTATTAGCAGCTCTTATGGAGTTTGTATTCTTTTTACCTAGATCAATAATCGACACCCTTGAGCTAATTATCATCACTCCAATAATCGACACCCTTAAACCAGTTATTATCACCCCAGTAATCGACACGTGAAATCAAAAATATCTTTATTTATAAAGTAAATACAATATTGTTAATAAAATATGGTATTTTTAGGATTCGAAAATGTTTACAGGTGAAGAAAATACATATTTAAGTCTGCCTCCAACATTTTGCATTTCAGGTTGGGGTAGCTTTTTTAAAATACCTTCTTGTTTTATAACAAAAATATTATTTTCTACCATCTTAAATACCGTTTTATTTTCGTTTATGCATTTTAGAGACATAACTTCAATTTCACCAAAAGGAAATTTTCTCTGAATAACACAAACATACCTATAATGGGTAGTTTCTCTACTTCCACCTTAACATTGAACAAGCAAATAATCACCAATATTATGATCTTCATTATCATCAGTATCTTCATTAGCTAGATCATTTTCTTGAATCACCGATTGTTCAATATCTGAGATATCGTCTAGATTGTCACAGCTCTCCTCCCAGACTTCTTCTTCTTCGCTAGAATCTTTTTGTACTATTTGTCTTTTCTCTTTCCCAGTATTTTCTGGTTTATTCTTTTTTTTAGCTTCTCTTGCCTTGGCTTTGTTTTCCTTTTCCTCAAGTTTTCTCTTCTTTTCTATTTCCTTCTTTTTATGATAATTCTGCCAAGCTTCGGAAGTGATAGCAGCAGGAACTTTTTCCTTGTATCTCTTTTTCTTGACAGTCTTTGTTTCCTCTGGCCAAAAGAGAGCCCTCTTAAAAGGAGTTGGAACGTTATTTTGAAGCATGGACATGGGAGTTTTTTTGGAGGATAAACAAATTGCATCAGCTTTAGGGAGTGGTGTTATGGGTGGTGTTTTATGAGGATTGATTATTTGTATAGATTGTATGTTGATTTTACTTGTTGATGGTGCACTGTCGGTTTCCTCAACTGTGAGGCTTTTGGACTCTTAGTTCAATATAATTTCAGCTAATTGATCCTCATTTCCATCTGTTGCTGGATGGTCTATTTGATTTTCAGTTCGTTTTATTTCCATTTTTAATTTTCTCCATACTTCAAACATTGACGTATGCTCAACTTGACCTTTCCAGTCTTCATTTTCTGTGTTTTGTAAAAATAGATTTAGACAAGTTCTTGGGATCAAACTTTCCAAAATTTTTAGTTTCTGTTTTAAGTTTAGACTATCCATAATATTATAATTATGATTTGAAGAAGATATTTTTGTAAATTTTACACTGTCTGCCGAAAAAGGAACCAGACCACAAGCTTTAAATCCATTTTTCACTGTATCTTTCGTTATAGCACTTAAGGCAGATTCAAGAAGTTTGGCAAAGTGCTCTTTACGTAACCTTTCTCCATCATTCTCCACATGAAATTGTCTTACTGCCTTTTTCCAAAAGCTTTTCAGTGGCCTGAACACTGCTACGTCCATTGGTTGGATGAAATGGGTAGAATTTGGAAACAAGTCTATAATTTCCATTTGGTTTTTGGTACAGAAATCTGATAGATGATAAGTTAAGTGGGAAACATGTCCATCAATAAAAAGTATTATTGGTCTCTCAATTTGTTTCTTGTCCAACCAAGGTACAAAAACATTAGTTATGTATTCGTAAAATGTAGCGCCACACATCCAGCCCGTTTCAGAGTGGCCTAGTTCCCAGTCCTTATTTACACTTGCAGCTATGTGACCGGGAATCCTTTCATATTTAAAAATTATCATACGTGGAGCAAAATCACCCTCTCCATTAGCTGTTACCAGTACCGTCAGATTCTCTTTATTGTCATTTGTTCCAGCCATATAAATGGGCTTGTCTCCTTTTTTTGCAAGAACCTTTTCCCCTTTTGGCTGAAGAAAGAAAGCACTTTCATCAGCATTAAATACCCGCTTAGGATCTTCAGTAATTTTTATCAAATTTTTGGAAATCAAATATTCTTGGATTTCCTTAAACCAACGTCTGATTTGTGATTCTGTTACGTTCTCCCTTGCAGGAGTTAAATTTTGAGCAATCCTTGTACTGATCTGGGGATGTCGTTTCAGAAAAGCAGCAAACCATTTTTTTCCTGGTCTTCCATCTGTAAAAGGTGTCTGCTTTTTTTTTGCTTTATTATCATCTGCACACTGTCCATGAGTTGCTCTCTCGTAACAGGTTGATGCTTTTGTGCCAGTAACAAAATCCACTGAACTAATATCTCCTCAAGATATGGGGGTTCTTCCCATTTTTTTATCCAGGAGAGTTGTCCTAGGTACATTATATAATTTTGCTGCAGTTGCAACTGGCATGCCTTGTGTAACTGCCTCAAGGGCTAAATCCATTTGATTTTGAGAATATCCTCGCTTTGGCGCCATCCTTCTATAAAAAATTTACGTGTTAATCCATATTAAAGCATGTCGACCACTGGAACTCAATGAACCCGGTAATCGACAGAGAACTGTCGATAACTAGGATGCATAGATGTTGAGTGGTTCCTATTTTCGACACACCCCAAAATCAGAGATTAGGTTAGAAGTGAAGCAGGGTCTACATGAAAACGAATGTAACAAACTTTAATAATACCTAACGGAGTGAATATTCAATGCAAATAGTTTTTCGAACAGCTGAAATATTTTTTTCAAGTTTTTACTTAAACAAAACGTTTTAGAAAATATTTAACCTCACACCTCAAACACTATTTCCGTCATTTTGAGAGGCAAATGTCAACACGCTGACGCTTCCACAATTTACAGGGTTGCCAGATGACGTAAATTTTCAAATGAACACAGAAAAAGTAATAAAATGTAAACCGTTTTCTCATTTTTAAAGTTTGAAAGTGGGTGTGTCGATTATTGGTCCCATGTCGAAAACTGGTGCTTTTACCTTACCTTTGGTTTTTGTTGTTTTCGGGGATGTTTTGACCGAAATTTTTGTATTACGAACACGCACGTTATTGTCATTTATTAACTTTTCACTGGTGAAGATTTCTGGGTTGGTTGCATTCAGTTTTTGGATTTTGGATTTGAGTCTGCGGGTGTACTCCGTTTGAAACGGTATCGTCTCCGTACTTGGAGGTGATGGTAGAACTAAAGAATCAATTGGCACTGACACAATTGATTCTTATTACAAAACACTGTATATTTATCGAAATAAAACTTTGAATTCTAGAAAAAACGCTTTGTTCACAATGAAATTAATTAACGATCCTACAGGGATGATAATTAGCATGAGAATGTCATATTATTTTAACTTTAGGTGGGTCGGAATTTGAAATATATATTAGAATACCTCTAGTCAGTTAGTCTGCAATTATTTTGTTACAGATAGATAGATAGATATTCTTTATTAGTTCCTTCAAAAATACCTTTTCAGGTGTAGAACATGTCAATATTACTACAAAAAGCAGTCAGTAAAAATTATGACTATTATAATACCTAAATATATACTACAAAAAATTATGACTATTATAGTACCTAAATATATACATATAAACACAAACAGTGTAAATAGGTCATAAACAAAGTGAAATTAACAATTTTGGTACAGTCCCCATAAGCAATATATATATATATATATATATATATATATATATATATATATATATATATACACGCACCTAAATACCAGATAACACATTATAGATAAAATCAAAAGGTAAAATAGTAAATCATAAGAATAACAAAAATTACAAATTACAGAACATCACAAGTGAAGCAAAATATTTATTAATGCCTTAATGTACCTGCAAAGTAGTCATCCAGTGAAACACAAACACAAATGTAAAATTAACTGTATATATAAAATCAGAAGGTGAAAGACAGTGAATCTTAAAAATCACAAGATAAGTAAAATAAAATAACTATTACTACTCTAATGTATCTGTGAAATACTCTTCCAGTGAATAGTATGCTTTTGAAAAAAGCATGTTTTTTAATTTAGTTTTCAGCTTCTTGATGTGCTATGTCCTTAATGACTCTGGTAGTTTGTTATATATGTTGATTAATGAGAAAGGGTCATTTTTCTGTATATATGTGAAATTGGGCCTAATATTCAGAAGATTGCTTTTATTTCGAGTATTATGTCTGTGATTTCTGTCATAACATGTATAAAGTGCCATATTTTCAGTTACAAATATTACAGCTTCGTAGATCAACATACTAGTTAAAGTAAGAATCTTCTTATCCACGAATAAAGGCCTACAACTGTCTCTTAGTAGTATATTAAATATGTTTCTTAGGCAACGCTTTTGCAGTATGGATATCTTATCAACATCAGTAGACAGCCCCCAGAAAAGGATTCCATACCTAATACGACTTTGTACACGGGCATAATACGCTAGCAATGCTGCTTCTATGGATATATTCCGTCTAATAACTTTCAACGCATAGAAGTATCTCGATAAATTTTTCGAAAGTTCTCTTATATGACTTTTCCAATCTAGCTTCGAATCGAACGTGATACCAAGAAGAGAAAGGATTTAAGGAGGTTGTGCCATAGTTGACGCTGTCCATATTATTTTTTTGATCAAAGTGAATGATTTGAGTTTTGTTGGTGTTCAACTTCAGATTATGTATTGTGAAATATTCCTCCAGTGTATTCAAAGTTTTAGTGATACTGCCCTGTATTGATTCTTGATCATCATAACTGAATATAATTGAGCAGTCATCAGCATATTGAACCATGTATTTCACTTATAAATTCCGGAGCATATTAGTATAAATTATATACAATAGGGGGCCCAGCACCGATCCCTGAGGAACACCACCAGTAATAAGTAATCTTTCAGATATGAAATGGCCATCCGAATTCAATTCAGTCACACATTGATATCTGTTTTTTAGATAGGAAGTGAGTAGATTGAGTGCTATCCCTCTAATCCCATACAAAGATAATTTTTTTAACAGGAGGTGATCTACACTATCAAATGCTTTTGACAAATCAAGATTTACAGCAGTGGTTACATGTTTCTCATTGAGAGATTCGATTATCCTGCATAATGCCTGATAAGTAGCTCAAATAGTTGATTTATTCTTCCTGAATCCATTTTGTCTATCACATAGGAGATTGTTGGATTCCAAGAAGTAAGTCAATCTTGTAGATATTATTTTTTCAAATATCTTATTGATATTTGACAAAATGGCAATGGGTCTGTAGTTGCTGATGAGACTCTTGTCACCTTTTTTAAATATCGCTCTCACAAATGCTGTTTTTAATTTGTCTGGAAAGGTACCTGTTGAGAATGAAATGTTAATTAGGAATTCCAAAGGCTTGCACAACTCATGGGTTGCATATTTCAGAAATTTAACTGGAATTTCATCCTCACTGACTGTTTTTAACTTCATAATTGTATCATAAATCTCCTGTGGATTCGTAGGCAGAAAAAATATACTCTGCTGGAAAGGGTTTGGCATGAAACATCCATCTTCTGTGTGACTGCTACATCTCAGGTCTGGGGAACTACCAATGAAAAAGTTATTTATTTTATTTAAAACCAATATTTTATCATTTTTATTGGGTTCAACATTTTTAATTATAGAATCCCTCACACCATTTGAGTGGCCACTATATGTCTTAACAAGATTCCACACTGCTTTAGATTTATTGTTTGATTCTCTAATATAATTTATATTAGATCGTTTTTTCGCCTCATCTTAAAATCCTACAATAATTTTTATAAGTGTCTTTGGAAATAGTTCCATTTCTTTGTTGTTGATATAGTAATTTCTTCCGTCTACTAGATGTTCTGATCCCTATGGTCATCCAATCTCTCTTTTTTTTATCAGAAATTTTTACCTTGTTCAAGGGAACAACTATGTCCATCAATTGTCTCAATGTTCCAATGAACCAGTCCTATGCTTCATTTGGATCATCATAGGAGTAGAGTTTTGCCAAATCCACAGGCTGTAATTCATCCCTCAATTGAGTAAGTTTTGAGTCTGAGAATATAGTCTTTTCAGTCCTTGTTTCATTGGATATGTTTTTAGCCTGTGTTGGGTTATTTATCCTCACAATTTGAGCTTCATGATCTGATAGAGCAGATGTTACTACTTCACCAGGAGAGCCATTTTCAAAGTTAATAAAAACATTATCCAGCAATGTAGAAGTTCGGGGTGTTATTTTAGTTGGTTCATTGATTTGTTTGTTCAGATTGTACATATGTAACAGATTCACAAAAATACTGGGTTTTTTCATTCTCTCGCATCAATAGATTGATATTGAAGTCTCCACAAAGCACTATTCTATATTTGTTTTGCACATAGTCGAGTATTTCACAAGTAGACTATAGGATACAACTTTTAGAAGGCTTGATTTTGTAACTATAAGGTATTTACAACTAATTATTTATATTTGCGCGATCAAAACACATGTTTATGCTAACATTTCCCATGCTCTATCGAAAGCAAACACTAACATTTACAATACCAATAAATAATACTTACCAGCGCTTTCACATACGGCATTCACTCGGCCACCATATTATAAACAATGATGAAATCTTGAATGATTAACTAACAGATGGTAGCACTAGAAGTTTTCGGGCATTATGGGATGGATAGGCAACACAATTGGCGCACTGTCGGTCAGAAAATTACATATATAGACAAATTTATTATTTGAAAGTTACGTATCGTATAAGATACAAAATAAAATTAAGGGTTAAGGACGGAAAATTTTTTTTTTGGAAAATCGAATTACGTTACCTTTTAGAGCAAAACATTTTTTACATTTTTTACCTTCACAATTTTTTTGTACAATCACATCCAGGAATGCCAGGAGCATAAAACACCCGAATTTCACGTGTTCCAAGTTGTGCTTGCAAGCTCCGTCGCTAGGAAAATGTTGGTGGGGGGATGTACTTTCATTAAAAAATGAGAAATAATTTACGGATAACTTTTTCGATTGAGTAGATTTTTCGACCTTACTTCCCCGGACTAATAAGTAGTGGCGATCATCTGCTATCACCAAAATTACAACTGAATGTTGAGAGTGTTTCAGTTAATTTGTGTGTAACATTGAATATAAGCCGGTTTAATAATTTTGAGCCACTTTATAAATATTATTCAAAGTATGCACACATGAATAAAATACGAGTATATGTAATATATATTCCTAATTTTAAAATAAAAGAGGTTAGTGGTATACTAGTGGTGTATAGTGGGACTGCTCCGGTATAAACCACTTACAGATTTACGTCAGTAAGGGGTTATTCTTTGCAGATGCCAAAGGTCAATAGAAAAGATATTAGAAAAAAAAATAGAACTAAGTAAAAAATGGCATCAAAACTATGAAAATAATATGAAAACTGTAGTGCAAAAAGTTGTTGCGTTAAGAAATGCGGGACATACTTATAATGTAAGCAAGTCAGCCCTTCAACGTTCAGTTGCAAAATATCGTGCTACTGATGAAGAAGACTGGAAACAATTGTCTTTTGAAAGTAAACATTACTTTATTACTCTCTGCAATATGTGCTACGGGTTGACAGTGAAAGATACCTGCCAATTTACATATAAGTTTGCTGTCGCCAATAATAAAGCAATTCCAAAGAATGGGCATGATCGTAAAGAAGCTGCTATCGAAATGAGATTATTTCGCCAGAGACAGTCACAGCTTTGCCTTCGTACGCCTGAAGTTACGAGCTTAAGTAGAGATACAAGCTTCAATAGACATAATGTCAATCTAGTTTTTGAGAAACTTAGGAATGTGATAGCAAAACTTGGATTTAGTACAGATCAAATTTATGATTGCTACGAAACTGGAGTGACGACAGTTCATAAGTCTCCCAAAATCGTCGCTCTTGTAGGACAAAAACGTGGGGAAAATTACCAGCTCTGAACTACTATGTGCAAAAGGTCAATTCCTTCCTCTATTCTTTGTATTTCTATGCAAAAACTTTAAACCACATATAATACATGGAGCACCACCCGCGTTTCTAGGGTCTGCTTTTCCTAGTGTTTGGATGACGGTCGATAATTTTCTTAAATTTGCACCCTATTGATTTTCAACTCAGGAGAGTCAGTAAAACTGGGCCTATAAATCCAGATATACTACATTTTTGGTGATTGTTGGAGAAATTTCGGTTTGTTAGCACAATACAGCCTCTGGAGTGTATAAAAGTGACCAATTATATAATTGGATATTGTTAAGGGCGTCTCACAGATCAACCCTATTCAGCTCACTAGAGCCAGTAAAACTGGACCTATAAATCTAGATATACTACATTTTTGACAATTTTTTGAGAAATTTTGGTTTGTTAGCGCAATACAGCCTCTGGAGTGCATACAAGTGACCAATTTTATAATTGGATATTGTTAAGGGCGTCACACAGATTAACCCTATTGATTTTCAGCTCACCAGAGCCAGTAAAACTGGATATATAAATCAAGAAATACTAGATTTTTGGTAATTTTTTGAGAAATTTCGGTTTGTTAGCACAAAACAGCCTCTGGAGTGTATTCAAGTGACTAATTTTATGATTGGATATTGTTAAGGGCGTCTCACAGATGAATCCTATTGATTTTCAGCTCACCAGAGCCAGTAAAACTGGACCTATAAATCCAGAAATACTACATTTTTGACAGTTTTTTGAGAAATTTTGGTTTGTTAGCACAATACAGCCTCTGGAGTGTATACAAGTGACCAATTTTATAATTGGATATTGTTAAGGGCGTCTCACAGAATAACCTTATTGATTTTCAGCTCACCAGAGCCAGTAAAACTGGATATATAAATCAAGAAATACTACATTTTTGGTAATTTTTTGAGAAATTTCGGATTGTTAGCACAATACAGCCTCAGGAGTGTATTCAAGTGACTAATTTTAGGATTGGGTATTGTTAAGGACGTCTCACAGAATAACCCCAAGTACCATCAGTTTTTCTTATCGGTGGAACAGCTACCCTAGGTCTTTTCAATCTCTTCGTTGCTGTCCACAAATTTGATAAGTATATCTGGATTCATTTCTCGTTTCTCGAATAGCTCTACTAATGTTTCAAGTAAGATTATTAAGATGTGTTTTGCCTACGCTTTTCAATAACAAGTTCTTTTATATGGAGAGGAATGATTTGTTTAGAATTTAAGTTTTTGTGGTTAGTTGGTGTGGCATGCCATGCAGCTTTTTAAATCACAGTTGTTATGTGCTAAACTAATTCTTCAATTTCGTGTTTAGTTTTTAGCCACCAGTCTAATTTAATGTTTGCGTTAACTTGTTGTTGGAATTTTACCCAGTCTGTTTTGTTGTTACATAACCTCAGTGGTGCTGTTTTCTAAATTGGTCTGGTACTCAAAGTTATGATGATAGGACTGTGATCCGAGCTTAAATCAGAATTCGATTCAATATCGCAGTAAACATCAGATACACCTTTGGTTAGTGTGAAGTCTAGTAAGTCGAGGATTTTATTTTAGTCGGTTGGCCAGTAAGTTGGCTCACTTGTTGACGAAATATGTATTTGACTTTTCAATAGGTTTCATCCTTTTGGCGTGATTAGTCTTGACTTCCATGTGGTATGCTTTGCATTCCAATCACCTGCTATTAGAAAGTTCGTATTGAATTCAGTGAATTATATTATATTCTTTGTGACTCATATTGTGTCGAGGTGGACTATACGCTGAAGCAATTGTTATTGGTCTGTTGTCCATTTTGAGTTCAATACTTGTACACTGTATTTTATTAGTTGTATATGGTTTTAGAACATGATGATTAAGTGATGATTTGATGATAAGTGCTGTTCCTGCATGTGCAGTTCCTTCAGGATGATTTGAGAAATAAGTATTATAATATGGGATTTTGACGACCGTTCTGTCTGTGGAGTGACTTTCAGATATTAGCAATATATCTATTTTGTTTATTTCTAAAAATAGTATGATTTCCTGCACATGGTTACTTAAACGATTCACATTCCATGCTGCAGTCCTTATTGAATTTTATTTGCTTAACTTTTATTTACTAGTGTTGTCAGCATAGTAAGTAGTTGCTAATAAGCTGGTTAAATATATTTTTGAACTCGTTTAAAAAGTCTGTCAATTTGTATGTTATATCTAAATTGTTGCTTGTAGTCTGAGGGGGCAATCCATTATTGTTTAATACTTGTGCATAGGTCTGAATGTTTTGGGGTTGATGTTGGTTTTGAATACGAGTGATCCTTGTCAAACTGAATTGGGATTGGTTTTGAGTATGATGGGTTTGGTTGTTTGTTTTGTTTCTTGTTTTTAGTAGATCTTGGTAATCTGTGCATCCTCTATAGTTTGCCGGGTGGTTGCCCTGACAAAGAACACATTTGGCTGGAGTATATCTGTTCTTAGTACATGTGTTTGTATCATGAAATCCGTTGCACTTCACACATTTAAAAGGTCTCATGCAGTAGGTTTTAGAGTGGTTGTAATTCTGGCATCTTGTACATTGAACAATATTATTTTTATTACGTGATGGTTCAATTTTTATTTTGGAATATTGAATATTATCTATGTTATATATTTCTTTACTGTTGTTACTAGGCTCAATATCAACAAAGAACAATGGAAGCGATTCTTTACCCTGTGTCTAATATTCATTATGTTTCTAACAACATGACCTTTTTTCTTAGATCAGTGGTAATATCTTCTACAGAGGGGTGCAATACTCTTATTACGACTCTGTAGGCCTTTCCTGCTTAATCTGGTATGTTTGGTGTATTATTTTGCCTTCACGAATATGACGGATCAGCTTTCTGTAAGTGTCAATAGTTAATGGGTTAATTTTTATTGTGCCACTTGATACAACTTTAGTAGTGAACGTATTTTGATCAGTTAACAGTTGTCAGCTCGTTGAGCATTGCTTTATAGTTGCTGACTGAGTAAATATATATTGGAGGAGGTTTTAGTTCTTTAGGAGTATTATCGGAATTTTCAGGGTTTGCGTTTACTGTCTCATTTTTTTCTTGAGGTTTTTCGTTGGAAAGTGATTGATATCTGCTAGAAGTTGGAATTTTAGATGGGGTCTTACTTGAGTTTTGACGATGAGTTCTTTTTCTTCTCTAAATGGAGGATAATCTTGACTTATGTTCTGATAGCAACTTGCTGTATTTTGGTGATTATTTATGTTTGGTTTAATTGAAATTACTTGTTGTTGATACATTTGCTAAGGATGTTGCATTAGCTGTTCTTGTTTATTGAATCCATAGAATGGAGCATGAGTTGTCATTTGGTTGGTTGGCAATACAGCCTCCGGAGTGTATACAAGTGACCAATTTTATAATTGGGTATTGTTAAGGGCGTCTCACCGATGAACCCTATAGACTTTCAGTTCACTAGAGATATTACAACAGGTCCTATAAATCCAGATATACTACATTTTTATTCATTTTTTGAGAAATCTCGGTTTGTTAGCATGATACAGTCTCTGAAGTGTATACTGGTGACCAATTTTATGATGGATATTGTTCAGGGCATCTCACAGATAAACTCTATTGATTTTCAGCTCACCAGAGCCAGTACAATAGATCCCATAAATCCAGATATTCTACATTTTTGATCATTTTTGGGGATATTTCTATTTGTTAGCATGATACAGCTTCTGGAGTGTATACTTAAGTGCGGCAAAGTTAGTTTTAATCTTTAATACCGTTTATTTTTCGATTTGTTGATAGGAGTAGTATTAGTTATGGCCTAATGACGAGCACCTGACTTAACTTTAACTCTATAAAATTTACTATGAATTTCCGTTTGAATTTCTGTATTTATTAACCTAAAATGTTCTAGTTTTCAGGTAAAAACGTTTTAGCGTGGATAATTTGTTTTTTTACATTGATATAACTCTGCGTTTTTTTCTATTCACTCTCGTTTTTCATCCGCTTTCTTGATTTTTGTATCGCGCTTTCCCCTAACAAAGATTCTTGACCAACTTTGATATCCATAATTTCAGAATTAAGACTTATTTTTCTCAAGTACGTGAAATTTTTTGAAGTGAAACTTTTTATGGGACACTAGCGTTTTGTCATGAGAGTTAACTCGTCGAGCTAACAAAACTGTTAAACTCCTTGTGAGAGAGGCGGAAAAAATTAACGAAGATTCGCACAAAGAGGAGACGCCGAGAATAGCCGCAGGGCATTGTTTATTGATGGCGATCATATTATTCCGTTTATCAATCCCCACTTCGCTGCGCGAACGATAAAGTGAGAACGCATTCGGGGGGAAAAGGATACCAAAAGCGCTTAATAATTCCTGCCGATATTGGTATAATCCAGTGCGAAATTAATATAGAAATTGTTTACCTTTAAAATTAAGGCGATAAAAACTAGGAAATTTCTTTGCATTGTGTATTTATTTGTATTATTTTGAAAAAAATATGTAATAAAACGTAACAAGAGTATTGAAATATATTGAAAAAGGAAATAAACAGGTATACTTGTCCGTACAGATAAGTTCTGTACTCATTAAAGTTTAAGCATAAACTGTGTTATCTCCTACTTTCCGCATTGAGACCAACGCGCATCGTGGGCGTGTCCACTTTCAAACTTTCAGCTATATTTGCTAACCTGTACGTAGAAGAGCAAGTAAGTCTCAGTTCATCAGAGAAAGTCGTTGTAACTAGTGTTGCTTTATTTATGGAAATATTTTTGAAGTGAAACTTTTTATGGGACACTACATAGTTTTTAGTTGGGATGTAATCCGGTAATGGCTAACAAGTGTTGTAAAGCTCTTTTTCTTTTTCTAATTATCATATACACTTAACTGAGTGAGAGAGACGCAACGCTGATCTCCTCGTCCTGTCATCACTCGACTCGATTTAAAATCAAATGAAATAGCTCAGTTAGTTAGCGCGTCGTGCTAATAACGCAAGGGACGCTGGGTTAATCCCCCATGGGCCAGTACTTTTTTTGTTTTTTTTATGTTTAAAAAAGGACTTAATATGCTTTCAAATTCAAATTTCTTAAAAAGATCATTTATTTTTCGTCTTCTTCTTCTTTTATTGTAAATTGTTTATTTTTATATAGTCTATCCGAAAAATTATTGTTTTATTTTAATTTTGGAAATAATTTTTGTTTTCATTTTTTTAAATAATTATTTTGTTGATGTTTTTGAATTTTCTTTGTACACTCATTGACGGTTTTTGCGTCATAAAACATAAAAAGTTTCACTTCTGACGCTGTTAGTTTTCGACTGACGCATAAATCTTGTTATTTGTTTGTTTGTGTATTACTAGAATTACTCTCGGATGGCGAATTTTATGAGCATTAAGCCTCATATATTGTCATTTTATGAAAGGGTTGGGAATAAATTTCAACTCATAAAAAACTAATTATTTTCATAGAAAAAATCTTATCATTTAAAATGAATAACTTATGAATACAAATATAAAGTTGGTATATATTCTTAAACTTTAGAACTGTTGGCAACGTTGCCCAAAAAATGTCAACCATTTACCTAGTCGATGAAACTTTGCACCATTTTTTTATATTTGTTTCAATTGGGAAGTTGCATAGATCTTAAATATCTTTGAAAATTTGTTAAAACGTAGTCAATATAAAGTGAATGCCACTGTAAATAATTTGAAAACAATAATAATTATAAGTGCGTAATAAATTATTCCAATACATTCGCCGCGCCTATCGGCTAAAAATGGGTGTATCCTTGTCGAGACGTCAGCTGTCGGACGCGTGTGGCCTAACCGAGAGAATTGCATTGGAGCGTTGAGTATAACACATTTGATTAAAAATTGCTACAATATGCTGCAGCATGTATGTTCTTTATTTTTGTTTTTGTGGTTACCTCCATATATTTGTTATCATTATAAGTATTAGTGTAGCTAGTAGCTTGTATCATATTTGGTTGTAGTTTTGTGGAATCTTCGTGTATGGTAACAAACTTTGTTTGTGAAAGATTTTATTATTACTACTTGTAGATCTGCCAGAGAAAAGTATGGTGACATTGCGGTAGGATACGTACAAGTTAGAACCCAGCAAGCACATAACATAACTGGGCAGTTTTGCGATGTTCTATTTTGATAACAAAGAAACATTCATTTGTAATGTAACTTTGATATCACTTGCACGTAACTGCAGTATATTGAATGTCACATGTATGTCATTATTTAACATTTGTTTGTAATATACCTATGATATACAGAACATGTGGAAACGTTATATTTTGTTTAACATTATATCCTGATGTACACACAATGTATTTTTGTGAAGTTTCTACAACAGAAACAAAATATGTTGTATTGATGTGCTTTTAAAAGACAATGATGCCTTTTTCGTATGTTTGTTACACAATTATGTAACTTAGAAGTTTCCATTAGATGTGCGCCGAACGTACGCCGGGAACCGTGCTTGAACGTACTTTCAATATATTTCCAGCTTCTTCCACACAGAGAGGACGCTGTTATTGTAATGTTGATAGTTGATATAGTTCCATAGGTACGTAATTTTTTTGCGAAAAACAAAGTAGTCGTTAATTTTCGGCTGAAATTGTGTACAAACTTGACTAACAGCAATACAGCAAACTAGAAATAGCAGCAGATAAGGTGGGAAGTGATCGACAGTGAATTTCAACAATATTGTTTTAAGGTATGTATAAACCAATTAAACATTTGTCCCAGAGACAAAAACGTAACCTCAGATATAAAATTGTGAGAAGTTTCGAGAATGAATGTTTATTATCATTGCCAAAAAACTCAGAATTGCCAAACACTTCACACAATACAACCGATGAGGCTGTGGATAGTTTAGCACTCACTTAAAAAACCTCACCTGCCGATGAGAGCCAAAATGATACAGCTGCAATAATCGAAAATAACCGTGATGAGGAATTCAAATTCAGTGAAAATGATAGTTATGCCTCAGATGATTCAAAATCAGAATGCTGTGCTTGTTCAGAATGCATAATAAATTCATATTCGAGCAAAATAACAGAACTGTATAACTCAAGGTCATTCAAAATTAAATATTTCAATTACGATACATAAATCGACCTTTACAGTATACATTGTTATTACTACAGTGTAAATTGACTTTACAATTTAAATTAATTTTACAAATATTACATTGTTAAGTAATATTACATTGTAGAATTAATTGATGTATACAGAAAATACATGTATTTACGTGGAAAAAATACATCCATTGCAATTGAAAATTCCCTTATGGAATATGTAATTTCAGTACCAATTACCTACTAAATAAGTACAGTAAAAATATAATTTAATATCTTAGACATGATCAGTTAAACATTTGATGTTGCCCCTTCAAAGGTATCTTAATGTTGGGTAAAAAATATTCGAAAAATTATTTGATTATCATACAAAAACTGAATTATATATTTTTATTTTTAAGAAAAAAAAAAGATGTGTGATAAAAGTGAATTGAAAAAAATATTTTTTTTTCTGTTTAGGTGTAGTGCAAAAATCAAAATGCACCAGAAAATAGTTTGAGGAGGTGTTGCGTGAGTGGCTTCGTCACTCAAAGGAGCAGCGAATGAGAAGAAAAAAATACCTAATATATATACTCATATATGTTTTAAATGCTTCATAAGAATAAACCTCCAAATAAATCACGTGGTGTGACTTCCAGCTGATATTACATGTATATATGATATGAAAAATAGAAAATATGCGCATAGGAGCGATTTTGGAGATGTTAGTGTGATCAAGTTTTTTGTTCGTTTTCTAAGACCCGTTTTCCTGAAAGTAGATTTTTTTGTTTGTTTTGAAAATCTAGGAAAAAGGGAAATAGTCTTGCAAAAAAAACATCTCACTATATCTCAAAAATCAATCTTGTGCGTTACTATTTTTCAAATACTGGATCGTAACAAAACAAAAAGGTATAATATAAATATTACATCAATATTGCAAAGTAACATTGAGAGGACATTTTATAGAAAGGATCACTCGTTTCACTTAATAACATAGTACCTACATTGCACAGATCCATGAAAAACAACTAACTTCTCATTGTTACATCACAAGAAAGTTATGAGGCGATATCACTGGTATGTAGTGTGAACGTTCTGTGTTGCGGAAATTTGGCGGTTGCAGGGAGCTCCCACGAACATTTAAAGTACATTACATGGGACGTTCAATGTCATTGTGTATCATTATGTTACAGACAGGTAATGTTTTTGTGCTTGCTGGGAAGAGAAGGAAATATTTGTATAGTGAAAGGTAGAATTACACCCGAACATAATATAACCAAAAAACCTTACACCATAGTCTATTAAAATATGATGAAACTGAGGAAACCGTAATAATTTCTGTATAACATGCCAATATAAACACTCCCAAAATAGTACACACCTACAGCACTTACCCAAGCAAGCGTCAACCGAAAAATATCCAGCGTGTATGTACTATAGTGAATTGGCACCTTGAAGCATGAAATAGAGCGCCCGGCAGCTGACGTCATGAAATGTCGCGAGTTTTTAAAGGGGAGGAGCTCAGTGCAAACTTCAACCTAATATTTCTCCGTTATTCTAAAACCGATTTTAATTTTATATACGCTGTTTTAATCACTAAATTGCGATCTATTTAAATAGTAAATAACCAAAAAACATGCAACTTCCTCATTGTGGATCATACTTAATATCTATTGATTTTATTCAAATAATTATAGATTATTTATTATAGGGTTGTCACATTTAACAACGTAAACCATTTAACATTGCATTTTCCTGCCAATTTTGGAGCGAGCTCAACAAAAATTTACTACATAGGTCTAAAAGGCGAATACTCCGAAGCCCGTCATCATGGTGTCACGATTTGTACGTACGAGGCGAGGCCATTGCCGCAAGACCACAAAAATCCTCTAACTGAACTTTCCGCGGGACAACTAGGTGGTCAATAATAATTTTTCTCGTTTCTTAAGAATAATATTGTTTGGCTGTGAATGTCCAAGTGTCGTTTTGATAGAAAACGTTTTTGCTGCATTTAAAATGAAGATCTTACAGAGTAGATTTTCTTGACAATAAATCGTCTTTTAAAGTAAATAAACTGAGTTTTATTTATGAAATTGCTTTTTCTACTATTATGAAACTAGTTTAACGCGTTTCATGAATAACCATAAAACTTAACTGTCTATGGTACTCATCGATATACAAAAATGACCACTCTCCAGGAAGATACTAATCGAATGGGCGACCAATACCTATCTTATTTCTGCGAGCCTGTGATAACAGAAGCCAGAGATGTGGATCAATTCGAAAAATAGAAATCAGTGGCACAGTTTAAATGCCCCATCCCCAATCAATTTAGTGGCGAAGTGACACTTCGGCACGCGTGCTAAGACAATGCCGCTTAAACGTAAGTATCCTCAATTCAATTTCGTGCTGACATGCGAATGGACTTAAAAGTGCAACGTGCAAGGTTATTCGGTGAGTGCTGAATTGTGACATGCGCATTTAGTTATGGAAATAATAATTTAGGTACCCTAACCGTATTTTATTTTATTTTTGTAAACAAATATAGGTACATTATTAATTTTCCACCAACCCTATCTTCGATGCGAAAAAAGTATTGGTTTACTCCAAAAAAGTTTCGTTTTTCAGAGGATGAACACGAAAAAATGGTTTTTAGAAGAATAAAATCCTCTGTGTATGTCGTCGGCCACTCGTAACATCTCTTGTTAGCATGATACATCCTCCAGACTGCAACAAGTCACAATTTTTATGATTGAATATTGTTCAGGACATCTCACAGATGAACCCTATTGATTAACAGCTCACCAGAGCCAGTACAACAGGTGTATGGTACTTGAAGTACGACATTTTTGTAATTTTTGAAGAATTTTAGTTTGTTAGCACGATACAGCCCCCGGAGTGTATACAAGTGACAAATTTTATGATTGGATATTGTTCAGGGCGTTTCACAAATTAACCCTCTTGATTTTCAGCTCACCAAAGCCAGTACAAGGGGTCCCATAAATCCAGATATTCTACATTTTTGGTAATTTGTGGGAAATTTTGGTAACTTATGGTTATTTTTGGAGACATTTCGGTTTGTTAGCACGATATAGCCTCTGGAGTGTATACCAAGAAGATTTGGGGTACTTGTTTACCTGTTATATGCAATTATCTGGCTACTGATGCTCAACAATTTTCTTTTGGTATCACATATTTCTAACCCTTGTCTGACTTTTCATACAAGGGTTTATAGTTGGCTATACATTGTAACGAAAACTCATCATTGATTGGATTATTTTTATCATCTATTTTTTAGTACTTTTGTTTATAAGCATATTCACAGCTTAAACTCCAATAATAACAATAACTAAGAGAATGCGCATGTGCGATCACATTCAGGCTGACTGTATTGACAGGATTGAGGATGGGTATCCGTTTTGCAGCACGCGTGCCGAAGTGCCTAGGGCCGTTCCTAGGGTGGTAAGCGCCTGCGTGCAGTTTTTTTGTGCGCCCCTTGTGTTATGATTTCAAGATCAAGGTATTTACATCCTACATCGTAACATATTTTTTATGATTTGTTTAATACAATCAAAACAAAATACAAAACTAAAACGATAGGAGTTTAAAAAACTTTTATTTTCAATATTACTAAAATATCACATAAAAGAAAGAAGGAAACACTGAATTCGCAAATTAACAAAAGGATTTCGCAGTGTTATAGAAAACAATTACAGAAACTAGATCCTCTCAATGCAAAAAATGTAAAATATACATATACATGAAAAATTATTAAATAACATGTGGATATTACCACACAACATGTCTTGCTTTCACAGATGCAAGCTCATTGATCATTTCGTTGTGGCAATGGCTTCACAAATTTTGTTTTCAATTGAAATGATTGCCAAATCTGACAGCCTTTCTTGGCACAATGACGTTCTCAAATGATTTTTACTAAGCTTTAGCTATGAAAAATTCCTTTCGCCAGATGCCACCGAAATTGGTAGGGTCATGAATATCCTCAAGGCTATAAATGGATTTGGAGACAAACGCTGTAGATTTTTCTTAGTTATATAATTTAAAGTATCTAAGGGTGAGGTGAAATTTTGCTAAAATCTGAAACTGGGTTAAGAATTTTGTATGACAGAATTTCATTATGCAAATCAAGACCATCAATATATTTGCATACATTTCCTTCTTGTTGGGTTTGCAAAGCCAAATCAAAATCTATACACGATTATTTAATCGCAGCAGACTAGATTTGGGAAATCAACCAAGAATCCAAATAAATCATTGTTGTTTCTAAAATTTGAAAATAAAAACTGATCTTACATTTTTGTTTTGGATCCAAATTACTTCTTCTGCACGTTCATATGAAAATTGACGCTTCTTCTTTCTTGGCGTCGATAAAGGAAATGTTTGCTCTATATCATTTTTTTCTGCTTCTGCTACAGCCTCATTAATACAAATTTCAAAATATTTGTCTGACCTATTTTCAGTAAAATAAATGTTGTAGTATGACAAAACCACGTAGTTTCAAGGTAAACTCTTTATTGGAAATCAACTACAAATGCTTATTGAAAAATGTATTTCATCTCTCAATGTCAACTTGTCAATCGGTGTCATCTTGGAAAGTCTATCAGAATGACGCTGATGAGAAAACGTCTATATAAATGGAGTGTTCCAATATTGCCCAGGAGCATGTTCAGATATACCACAAATCCCTACAAAAGAAATGCTCTAATCAGGGTATCGTCGTGAAAGTTTTCTGTTTCGTGGAGGATTTCTTCTATAAACTTTAGGGTCATTTTTCAAAAGGTGAATCTTCTTGTAAATCTAATTCGTCTACATCAGAGTGGTGGACATCTTTTGAAGTAGATGGTCGGACATCTTTTGAAGTAGACGGTTCACATTGATTTAGGTGTTTTCTAATGGAAAATTTTGAAGTAGAGGGTTGTTCTAGATCTGGAGGAATTCTTAGCGAAAAGTTGGCATTTTGATTTTCATGGGCGTCGTCATTGGAAACTAAATTCGGTATAGGCTCGGTTCTTCGTTTTCTTAGCTACTCACTATTAGATTGGATTAGATTTTAACGGGGTTACAATGCACTGAAACCTAAGGTTTATTGTGCCCCACCTATCAGAGCTGTTCTCGCTACTACTACAGCTCGCCGTCCAGTTCCAGGGTTCTAATGAACTATAGTATTTGGAACGGCTTCAACGAGGTTATATCCTCACTCTTACAAGTTTCTTGTCCGAAGCATTTCTTGCGTTGGCTTGCAATGGCGAGGCATTCCAGAACTAGGTGATCCGGAGTTTCATCCTCCTCCCCACAGAATCTACACTCGTCAGTTTCTGCTAGACCTATTCTCATTAGGTGCTTCCTAAGGCGGCAGTGTCCTATAAGAAAGCCCGTGAGGAGGTGTAGCTTATTTTAACTGAGGCCCAAATATTTCTTGGATCTAGCAGTGTCAAAGTTCCGCAGGTTTCCTCTTTCTTCCGAAACTCTTTCTTACAGGAGCATTTTGCTACACCACAGAAAGGCTCCGAGCCAATAAATGTTATTTGTGTTCCTTTTCTGGCAAGTGTATTGGCCTCTTCATTTCGCGTGATTCCCGAGTCAATGAAATGGGAGCTCAATGCTTTGATAGCTGCTTGACTATCAGAATGGATCGATATGTCACATTTTTGATAGTTTCTTTCTAGGTTCATTTCCACGCATCTTTCGATCGCAAGTATTTCTGCCTGAAAGACGCTCGGGAAGGAGCCTAACGATAATGAGTATCTGGTGCCAGGCCCAAATACTCCAGCGCCTGCTCCAGTGGTGGCTTTTGAACCATCCGTATACCATCTAATAGTGTTTTCTGTGAGTGTTTGGGTGGTGTATTCCCTTTCCCAGTCTTTCCACGTATTTAGCATCGTATTCTTTTCGATACTTACTTTCTTGATCATTTCGTCACTGGGAAGATTCGCTGATGAGATGTATTTTGTTACAGAGGACCAGGCTCCCTGATTTTTAATACTCTCATTGCCTGCACCTTCCTTAGATATTCTAAGACTTGCCTATTGGGCAGATCTAGTTGGACACGTTCTCATAGCTCCAGTGATGCACACAGGCAAGCTTTTGAACTTTGTCGAGGGTCTTCCCATGCTGTACTGACTTGCTTTTGTATGCCAAACTATTGCCCCATACGTAATTGCTGGTCTCACAATCATGGCGTACGTTCATCGCAGTATTTTTGAGTTACAGCCCCACCTCTTACCAGCTAGATTTCTGCACGCCATCAAAGCTCTTATTGCTTTACTAGCAGTTATTTCAACATGCTTATTCCACAGAAGCTTACTGTCTAGGGTTATCCCTAGATATCTAACTTCTGATTTCCATTCTATGATTTCCCCGTTTAAGGATATGGGTTTCATGGCTGAAAGTGTTCTTTTCCGGGCAAATGGAATTTCTATGGTCTTGTTTGGGTTCATGTTTAGCCCCACTGACAAGCACCATTGCTCAATTATTCTGAGGCCCTTTTGTAATAAATCACACAAGGTGCTCTCGAACTTGCCTCTGAGTATTAGAACTATGTCATCAGCATAGCCCATACATTCGAAGCCAAGCTCCGTTAGCCTGTAGAGCAACTCATCTACTACGAGGCTCCATAGAAGGGGAGATATCACTCCCTCTTGAGGTGTCCCACGAGTGGCTTTAACTGAGTTGGTTTTATTACCCACCTGTGTCTCAGCTATCCTCGTTGTCAACAACTCATATATCCATTTACTCCTCCCCTTTTTAGTGCTTCTTTGACAGACACATGAGTTGTGTTGTCGACGGCCCCAGATATATCCAGGAATGCTCACATTGCGATTTCTTTGGTCAGAGTTCTCTAGATGACTTCGGTCAGCTGCTACAGAGCCATCTCAATTGATCGAGCCGCTATGTAAGCATGCTGACATTTATGAAGTGGTATATTCTCTAGGTTCTCTGTTCTTATGTAGTTATCCACTACTTTCTCCATCGTTTGAGTAGAAACGATCTTAGGCAGATGGGTCTAAAAGATCGGGGATAAGTTCCATTTTTTTCCCTATTTTTGGTATGAAGGTTACCCTTGCCCTTCTCCATTTTCTAGGTATTAGAACCACTGCTAGACTGCTTCTTGTAATCTTCAGCAGGCGAGGAAGAATCTCCACTATCCCTTGCTGCAGGAGTGCTGGAAATATATGGTTGGAAGGTACTTATTGCCCATTCCAACCGTTGTCTGGTAAATATTTTCTTAGCAATGTCCCAATCTTCGTTGCAAGATTTTTTGGTGTAATGCATTGCTATTTCAGTGCTTGTTGCTATTTCACTACCTGTAATGTGGGTTCTAAGAAGAAGAATCGATCGTTCCTGTTCACTTTCCGTGTATGATCCGTCTGGATTTTTCAGCCACATTGTGGGGTTAGTTTCCCCATTTGCCATGACCTTTTGTAGTCTGGCCGCTGTGGGAGTGGAAGTGATCCTTTCGCAAAAATCTTGAAAATGAAGCCTTTTGGCCTACCTAATCTCTTTATTGTACTGAGTAAGCTTATCAGTGTACCCCTGCCAATTTCCGTCACGTTTGGCTATACTAAAGAGCCGACGGACCTCTTTTCTGAGGTTTGGCAGGTTCTCATTCCACCAAGGAGCATTCTTTTCTGAACGAGCTTTTGACAGTGGGCAACTGGAATGAAAAGCTTCCATTATTGCCTCACTGATCTGTTCGACTCTTTGTTCCAGGTCCTAGTGCGGCTGATTTAACCCATTCACTTCGACGTGTTCCAAATTGTCCTTCAGATTGGTCTTGTAAAGAGACCAATGAGTATTTGTAGGATTTCGGATTGTAGGAATCGAGGTAGTATCTCCCTCTATCCTAAATTCGATGATCCTATGGTCGGAAAGTGGTGGCTCCCTCATCACCCTCCAATCTATTAAATTTTTCCTAGCAGCAACATTAACAATTGTTACGTCCAGGACCTCTTCTTTTGCTCTCGTGATAAAACACTCAGCCTCTATTCACCCCCCTCCTTTATCTCTCCCTGACCCTCTTCGACCACCATGGCAATATCTTCCTCGGAGTTCGAGCAGGTTTCTTATCTCGAGTCAGACTCACGACCCCCAGGCTGCTCCGCCGGGATGCAAAGGCGATCTCCGCATCCCCAGAAGAGCCGGAGGAGATCTCGGGCTGACCCAAGGTCAAGCTTTCGCCTTTTTCCCGTTTTCCTGAGGTTCCGGATGTGGAGGGTATCTCCATATCCTTTGGATCCTCCGCGGGGTTCTTTTTTTCCCAGCCCCGAGACAGGGATATGCCCAAAACGAAAGTTTAGCGCGTAACCTCCTGCCTTCAGAGCCTCCAAGCCCCAGTAGAGAGGTTTGAATTCTGAACCTCGACAAGTTGGAGGATCTTCTCCAATTTCATGTCGTGGCTTCTTGGGAAGAACACCGTTATGGTGACCGGCTTTGGGATGTCGTCTCCACTTCGAGCCACAAATTCGAGTCCATCCCAAGAGTTTAATTTCGGCGCTGACCTCATGATCCAGTCTGCCGATTCTTGTGACCCACAGTCCACTAATATCATTCCACAATGGAAATGGATACCAGAGAAGTAGATTCCCTTCTCTTTGCTCTGGCACAGCTCTTCCACCAGAGTGTCTTCCTGGGTGGAGAACTGCTCTGCTTTCAGGATGACCTCAGGGTAATCCTTGGGCATTGTTCCCACCCTGAAAGCCTTCTCTGTTTTGACAGCTGCTGCGTAACCAGTGGCTTGCCCGGTTAATGTTGCAGCTGCTCTAGGTTTTTTGCTACGAGGTCGCTGCGGAGGAGTGATACGCTCCGGGCCTCTTTTCAGCCTTCCCCGTTGGTGGTTCCTTCGGGGGGATTGGGCGCTGAAAAACCTGCTTCCTTGCCTCTTCAGGTATTATTCCCTGATTGAGGAGTCGCAGGTATTTTCGCATCCCTCCTCCACTGAGGCCTTTTCTCACTGGGTCGTCTATGCCGCCCGGTTCTCCCAGTTTTGGGAGGTCGAACGACATACGACTTGTGTGCCGTTTGGAAGTTTTACTTTGTCTTTCTTTTTCCATAAATGGTCCCGCGAGAAGCTAGGGTCATTGTGGTCCACCGCTGCAGAGCCCTGCATGCTGAGGTAAGGGGTTCAGTACAATGGAGTTCCCCCCGGTGCTCCAAGGTCGAAACCAGTAAGGACTATACTTCTATATAGCCATGCATTTTTCGGGCTGGTTTCCCACCTTGACTTTAGGTTTTTAATGAGGTAATGAGGTTGTCTCCTCTTGCTCCGGGCAGTAAAGCCAAGACCCCCACCCCGCTGGCCCGCGAGACTTGACCACAGACAGCCAGGAGACATTGGTATAACAGGTGATTTCGAGGTAAGCTCGAAATTTCACCCGGCATCGTAACCCTGTGTGCAATCCCTTAGCCACGATACTACAGCTGGGACAGGTAAAGTTGGTCCGCGGCAGGGTATTCGAGGGCTGCCAGTTGAGTTTTTAGGCACAACGAGCCCCCAGGCATTTCCACGCAAACCTTCTCCTCTTGTAAAATAATCTCAGAGGCCTTTCTCCTATCCGCCAACTGGAGACGCGCCGGGTTGGTGCTTCACCCCCTCCACATCAATAAATATCCCGACGAACTACGTACATACCTACTGATGCGGGACCCGGTACATTGGTATAACTCAAAAATATTTTTTCTATTCACTCGTTTTTCATCCGTTTTCTTGATTTCTGTTACGCGCTTTCCCCTAACAAAGATTCTTGACCAACAATGATATTCATAATTTCAGAATTAGACGTCAATTTTTTCTTTTTTTATTGTTTGTTTCTGTATTACTAGAATTACTCTCGGATGGTGAATTTAATGAGCAGTAAGCGTCTCATATATTGTTATATAGTCATTTTATGAATGGGTTGGGAATAACTTTCAACTCATAAAAGCTAATTATTTTCATAGAAAAAATCTTATCATTTAAAATGACTACAAATATAAAGTTGGTATATATTCTTAAACTTTAAAACTGTTGGCAAGGTTGCCCAAAAAATGTCAACCATTTACCTAGTCGATGAAACTTTGCACCAATTTTTTTTATATTTGTTTCAATTGGGAAGTTGCATAGATTTTAAATATCTTTGAAAACTTGTTAAAACGTAGTCAATAATAAGTGAATGCCACTGCGAATAATTTGAAAACAATAATAATAATTATAAGCGCGTAATAAATTATTCCAATACCTGCGCCGCGCCCATCGACTAAAAATGGGTGTATCCTTGTGACGTCAGCTGTCGGACGCGTGTGGCCTAACCAAGAGAATTGTATTGGAGCCTGTATTGAGTATAACAAATTTGATTAAAAATTGTTACCAAATGCTGCAGCATGTATGTTCTTTATTTTTGTTTTTGTGGGTACCTACATATATTTGTTATCATTATAAGTATTAGTGTAGCTAGTAGCTTGTATTATATTTGGTTGTAGTTTTGTGGAATCTTCGTGCATGGTGACGAACTTTATTTGTGAAAGATTTTCTTATTACTACTTGTAGATCTGCCAGAGAAAAGTATGGTGACAATGCGGTAGGATACGTACAAGTAAGAAGAGAAGGAAATATTTGTGTAGTGAAAGGTACAATTACAACCGAACATAATATAACCAAAAAACCTTACACCATAGTCTATTAAAATATGATGAAACTGAGGAAACCGTATGAATTTCTGTATAACGTGCCAATGTAAACACTCCCAAAATAGTACACACTACAGCACTTACCAAAGCAAGCGTTAACCGAAAAATATCCAGCGTGTATGCAGGGCTGCCACATGCACCTGATCAAATATCCGTAGATTGTTTCGGAAATTTCCGTAGATCCAGAATAGAGCTTCAACATACAGTATGGGGTTACCCGAACTTATGAACATCTGATCCTTAATGACCTTGAACGGTCAAGTAGGGTGCCTGATGTGTGAATTTTGAATTTGTTTATTGGACGATATACAATTTTCCAGCTTCAGTTATGGCAACTGTAATTATTTTTAATTTTTATTGCATGGAGTAGTCGATTCTGGGTAGGTATTGGTAATCAATGAGTTTCTGATGCTAGTTTTGTTTATATTAATTGAAGAAAAAATTCTTTCTACTGTTGCAGAAATATGAGAAAGAATTCTAATGTGATTTCTTAATTTTACTAATAAAGGAAATATTAGTTCATCATTTGCATTTTTAAAAACTGATACTTTGGGCCAGAAGTTTTCAAAACTACCCGAGAAATTTAATTCACATTCTCATTTATTACTATAGGAAAATCGGTAGCCGAAGCTGCAATAAATGGATTTCTTTTGTTTTATATTTGTGGGAATTTGGGAATTAAATAATGAACGTTTTTAAGTTTTTCGTCTGTTTTTGGTTATGGTTATATTCATGATTCATGTAAGTTAAACAACCACAAAATACAGATTGGTATATGCCAGGTTATGTACTCTCCGCACTCTTCGTTTTCGTAGTAAGTATTTTGTTAGTGGGTAATATTTTGAGAAGTAATTTACTCAGAGAACTCGGAGCAAACAGTATAACAGTACATAGTAATTATTATCATTGTTATTGAAAATTCCGTAGATTTTCGAGACTTTTCGGAGATTCCGTAGACATCTTCTGAATTCCGTTGATCTACGGAAAATTCCGTAGATGTGGCAGTCCTGCGTGTATGTACTATAGTGAATTGGCACCGTGAAGCATGAAATAGAGCGCCCGGCAGCTGACGTCATGAAATGTCGCGAGTTTTTAACGGGGAGGAGCTCAGTGCAAACTTCAACCTAATATTTCTCCGTTATTCTAAAACCGATTTTAATTTTATATACGCTATTTTAATCAGTAAATTGCGATCTATTTAAATAGTAAATAACAAAAAAACATGCAACTTCCTCATTGTGGATCATACTTAATATCTATTGATTTTATTCAAATAATTATAGATTATTTATTATAGGGTTGTCACATTTAACAACGTAAACCATTTAACATTGCATTTTCCTGCCAATTTTGGAGCGAGTTCAACAAAAATTTACTACATAGGTCTAAAAGGCGAATACTCCGAAGCCCGTCATCATGGTGTCACGATTTGTACATACGAGGCGAGGCCATTGCCAGAAGACCACAAAAATCATCTAACTGAACTTTCCGCGGCTCAACTAGGTGGTCAATAATAATTTTTCTCGTTTCTTAAGATTAATATTGTTTGGCTGTGAATGTCCAAGTGTCGTTTTGATAGAAAACGTTTTTGCTGTATTTAAATTGAAGATCTTACAGAGTAGATTTTCTTTTCAATAAATCGTCTTTTAAAGTAAATGAACTAGAGTTTTATTTATGACATTGCTTTTTCTAGAGTTCAGTTTAAACATTCAAACGGATAAGGTGTCTGTGAGTGCGAGAACCGGTGTAATTAGCAATGATGAGTGCGGGCGAGTTGATAGGTTCGCAGGAACCTCCTGATCCGGAAATCCAAAATAAATATCATTCAAGTTTAATGGAGATGGGTCAAATATATGAAAATGGAAATAATAGTTCAATAAAGTCACATCAGGAAAAAACAATAAACAAATATTCATCAACTGATCAAGGTCCATTTTTTGTATTTATTCAAAATAAAACTGGAAATATTGGTAAGCTACATAAAATTGCTACGGCTAGAGTAATTTTAAATGCAGAACCAGATATACGAGAAAATATTCTAAATATATCAGTTACAGGTTTGAATAAAGTAAAGGTTATCAGATAAACAATACGAATCATATATTCCGGTTTTCTTTACATCTAAAAAATGTGTCATTAAAAATATTGATAAAGATATTCGTGAATTAGAATTAAAGGAGATAATTAGGCCAAGACTTGGAAATAAATTATGTCAAAAGAATGATGCGTGAAATAAACGATTCCTACAACTACAATAATTGTAACCTTTAGAGGACAAATGATACCCAAGCAGATAATAATAGAAAAAATGG
Organism: Galeruca laticollis; assembly: GCA_963921935.1. NCBI lineage: Eukaryota > Metazoa > Arthropoda > Insecta > Coleoptera > Chrysomelidae > Galeruca > Galeruca laticollis. The sequence continues at coordinate 207,215,521 of OY998175.1, read as the reverse complement.
TGTATGACATAGAAAAGTATATTCCAAGGGTGATTCAATGCAAAAAATGTTTAAGGTACGGTCATATAAATATCCAATGTAGGGGTAGGTTAAGATGCGCAATATGTGGGGATGAACACGAAAAAACCGAATCTAGGGGGCTATAAGAGGAGTATGTATTTTGTGTAATGGAGATCATTTAGCAACAGAAAGAGAAGATTGTTTAGAATTTCAGAAACAATAAAATATGGCATGGTAAATGAAAATATTTCATATATTGAAGCCAAAAGTAAATATGATAATAGTTACACTACAGTGACAGGAAGTCTTAATAAAAGTTCACATTATAAATTACTGCTAAACGTAGGAGGAATGACGAAACTCATTCCTCAAACAGAACATGGTATTCAGATGAACATAGTAATATAATATGCACACCAAATATAAGCAATAGTCAACCAGTGTATCAAAATTACAAAAATAAACCCAATTATTACCCACAAATTCCAACCAACCATCACCAAATAAATACAGTTTGTGAGAATATATTAAAATCTATTGCTGAAATTTTAAAAAATAATTCTATTTCGATTCAAAATCAAAATGTCTTTGACGATCTTGGAAAAAATTTAATCATATTCTTTAAAACGATTAATAAAATTAATGTTGTGCAGTGGAACGCCAGGTCCATTGTACACAATAAATGCCACTTTGAGAAATATATTTTTGAAAATCATATTGATATAGCACTTTTAAGTGAGACTTGGTTAAAAGGCGACAATAATGTAATTCACTTTACAGATTTCGACATATTTCGGAAAGACAGAGATGATGGCTACGGTGGTGTAGCCATTTTAATAAAAAAAAATATTCAAATTATTAACGTTCCCAAATTCTATAAAATACGTCCTGTAGACTGCGTCGCAGTCTCAGTAAAGTTTAAAAATAGGAAAAAACTGTACATATATTCAATATATGCCAAATCTAATCTGAATATTTCAGAAAATGAATGGACAACTTTCTGGTGGGAGGAGATTTTAATTGCCACCACAGTGCGTAGGGTTGTGAATTCTAATAATTCAGTTTTCTAAATGATGGAACAGAAACTTTAATAACTGGACCTTACAACAAAAATAAATCCACGATAGATTTAACAATCTGTTCCAATGATATATCGTCGAGGTTTGACTGGCAAGTAAAACAAATATCTTTAGGATCTGATCATTTCCCAATTCAAATATCTTTTGAGCTAGAGCCAACAGTTAGTAATAAGGGAAGAGTAAGATGGAACTTAATCATGCGAACTGGGATACATTTTCTTCTTCATTTGATAACGAAAATGAAGAATTAAATTTTGTGGAAAATGCCCACACTACTTTTGTTGAAAAACTGATTAATGTTTGTAATATATCAATTCCGAAGAAGAAAAGGTTAACCAACAGTAAATTTAACAAAAAATTGTGGAATTCAGAATGTGATCTTGCAATAAAGAACCAGAAAGATGCCTTTTTACTTTATAAACAAAATTCAAATTATGAAAATTATTTAAATTATCAGAAAGCAGAAGCTCATGAAAAGAAAGTAATTTTAAAAAGTAAAAGAGCCTCTTGGAAAGAATATTGTAATAAGTTAAACAGAAATAAACCTATCACTGAGATATGGCAACAAGTTAAAAAAATTAAGAATGTATATAATTCTCCAAAAAATATAGTTGTTAACGACGTATGGTCTGAAAGGTTTCTTGATAAGTTAGCCCCACCCTGGCTTTCACCAAATCCCAACAAACACAGACTGGCTGGTCCGATAATGGGACGAAAGCCCAGATAGCACTAGATATTCAATGGACGTACTAAAAATATTCGTTTTCGGATATTGTATTGTTCTATAGACCCACTTTAAATATTTATATCCTTTCTCGAATATTCTATGGACCATGAAATGGGAAATTTTTTAAATATTCTATGAATATTCTATAAATATATCCTAGGAATATTCTGAGGATATCTGGTGAATGTATATAGCAAGATAATCCAGAATATTCATAGAACATTCCATTAGGTATATTCTACAAATATCCAAGTAATATTAGGAATATTATAAGGATATCTGTGGAACGTGTATAGCAAAATTTCAAATATTTGTAGAATATCCCAATATGGATGATACCTGTTGAGCGGGTGACACTCCTCCCTTTTCATCTTTAGTTTCAAAGATAATTGATTGAAATTTGGCAGATCCTGTATACTTAATGAACCATAGTATTGCACATATCAATCCTTTTCCAACTTGTTGTGCCACCGGGAGTGACACCAACTTTCGTTCAATATCGCCAATTATTTTATCCATAAGCTCCATTAGTGTGAGAGAATAGAATTACCCTCCAGGGAAAGCTTCTCTCTCGCACTTATCGAGATTATGGGAAAATTAATTGGCGATATATCTCCGTAGTCTTTGGAGATATCACCATCAAACCTGGTATCCTTGGATTCCTTAGAATCATCACTAACCGACCATGTAATAATATACAGAGTGTTCCATTTGAAAATCGGAAGCTGGTATCACTCCCTGTGGAAGCGGAAAATAACAATTGATATGTACATAAATGCATTTCAGTAAGCAAACGGGATGTCCCAAATTTAAATAAATATTATCTGAAACAAAAGGAGAAAAGGGGGAGTACCATGATACAGTGTTCCCTGGTATATATCTTACGAATATCTAAGGAATCTTACAAAATTTCGAATTGTATATATAGGAAAACATATTTTTAATTGAAAAAATTAAAGCACGGTAAACATTGAGTTCAACTTAATTTATTCTTACATAAATATAAAATGTACCTCATAACTTAACTGAAACTAACATAATTTTCAAATCCGAGATTACAAAATTCACTGACTTCCTCCATACTCAACTTTTTGAAACCGATTTCAGCCGTTCCTTACATTTGGCTAAGAAAATTCCTGTTTTCAAATCAACTTCTTCTTTGTTATGTTTTTGTCCAACGTTTGGACGGCATCTGAAACAATAAAATAATTATAATTTTTTGTTAATAGGAAGCAATTTGTATTCTACTGTGATTTTTATGTATGTATGTATAACAATCAAAATATAATCCCAAAAACTGAAACTTAAAAGATGAAGTTAAACATCAAATATGTAATTTGAAAAATAAGTCTTGTAGGAGACAAGTAAAAATCAAAATATTCCAAACAAAATAGTGTTTTGAAGTTATTTGTTTCTTATACATGATATTTTAAATTAATTTACATGTACATTCCAAAAAATAACATGATTATACCTACTACTGGTTCAAAGAGCTTTGTTTTTCCAAAGCATTTTTCCCTTTTTATCCATGCATACTGTAGCCCTCCATTAAATACTCTGTCTGGATATTTTGCAAGAATCTTTTAATATATTGTTGCAAATAAGAACCTTCCAATCTTGCCAGAGGTACAACCTAAAATTGTATTAATTTGGAAGTTAATCTCATAAGTTTTAAAAATTGAACAATTAAAATTTATAAGCAAAGTTATAACAAACGAACAAAAAATAAGACCACTTTCATCTGTGTGAACAGTATACATATAAGTGTTTTTGAATGAAACTCAAGGTCTCTAGTTATTTCCACAATATAATACAAGTTATTGAAAATTCTAAAAATTTTTTTAGAATTTTCAATAACTTGTATTATATTGTGGAAATAACTAGAGACCTTGAGTTTCATTTAAAAACACTAATATGAGCATATTCCACGAAGTAAGGGTCGAGACAGTCAATTTCAGTATACATATACCTTAAACTAGACAATTGACCAGCAAAAACTCTTATTTACAGAACTAATTTAGCTTTGAATGATCAGATTACCAGTTTTGTAGAGCTTTCTAGTCAATCCCAATTAATAATAGAATAGAGGTAACTATAGGCAATTTGATTAAGGAACTCATAGCATACATCTCGGTAACATAATTACATGAAACTACCTGAGAAAATAAAATTTATGAAATCAACGATTATTTTAATATTTTCATGCACTAAAGTATAAAAAGTAATACGTAAATATAATATCGAATGTTCAACTTACGAAAAATTCATAGGATTCTTTGTTCAGCGAAGCTGACTCAATTTCTTCAAACTTTGCCTCATCATTTATTGGAAGTTTTAGCAGCAAATCAATAATTTTCTAAAAAATGCAATGATAAGTTAACAGAAATTAAAAAAATACAATAAAACGTACCTGTTTTGATGCGTGAGGTCGTATGTATTAGATCCACCCGTAGTATAGAATACACCGTAGAAACATATTTAAACAACTTCACAGTGGCAAAAAATTAACTAATTAATTAACGATCAAAAATAATTAATCATACTACTACTATTTCATTAATAACAATAACCTGTGTGTTGTCTCTGATAACCTATATAAGATGGTCGAACCGCCATTTTTCACTGGTCGTTACCGTCAACTGTCAACTGTGACTGCAACTACTGACGCTTGCCCATGGAACAGAAAGAGCGTTTGAACAAAAATCAAATAATCATAGAATATTCTTAGAACAATTTGATTCGAATATTCTAAAAAGAATAATCTGAGGATATTCCAACTGGACTTATATTGAATATTCGATTTAGGTGTACCCACAGATATTCTATATACCCCCAGAATAACCTTATAATATTTGGATATATATCTTCCAAATCGAAGACTGTTAGAACATCCCATGGATATCTGGTGCTATCTGGGAGTGGTTTACCGAACTGCCGCATCCGGCCCGCTTACAGCTCGGCGTGTAGGTATGGCATGTCCGCCAGGCCGTAAAGTGGCTAAGAGTAGGCTAGCCAACCATTCAACCTCGGACGCCTTTGAATAACCGACGACGGGCCGATGGTAGATAGCCGGTAAAACCGACGACGGGCCGATGGTAGATAGCCGGTAAAACCGACGACGGGCCGATGGTAGATAGCCGGTAAGTGCACGGCAGTCCATCCGCCAGACGAATATGCGCAGGCGCCTAAACTATTTGTATTTGATTGAGAAATGTTTTTTCTTATGATAAACTTTCTATCGGCTGTTCAATAAAATATGGTTTGTAATCCATAGGCGATTGTGACCATGTGATAATTATTGAATACCCTTTATTAAGCGAAAGAGATGATAATTGTATTTTATTATGTATAAAATTGATATTTTTAGCTTAAATATGTTAATATTGGAAATCAGCAAAATATCTCATCTGAAACACAACATGTGAAAGGTTATAATAATGGTTTTTGTATATAGATGCATCAAATAAAAATTGGAATTTTAAATTAACAGAGAAATTATTTTAGCAATTGTGGAAAAAACATTTAAAAATGCATGACAGAGATTTAGGGAAACATCCCCTGCTATGGTATTGATAAAAAAAGATGTCTAAAATTTTTTCATAATAAAATCTAAACTTGTACTTTGTATAACAAAACACTTTTTAAAAAAACATTAGACCATTTATTAGTTACACAACAAAAAAAGTAATGTCAATTTATCAACATTCTTTTACAACAAATGCAAAAAATAAGTTTTCCCAATATATAAGTGATAAGGAGCGGAAAATGTGTACATATTATAGGTACATAAAATACGCAGTTACAAGAAACTTAACGAAAAAGTTTTGAACAACTAAAACAAAATACCCTAATTTATAATTAATCAAGGTAACAAATTAAAATAGACTAATCACCTGAAATAAAAATCTATAAATACAATAAATCTCTAATTTTTTACTTTTTCGATTGGCTCTTCCTCCTGCTCTATCTAGAGCATTTTTGAGCCAATTGGGTCAGTTTTATTCTTATTATCTGTTTTGCCATGCTCATTGTTAGATTTCTCGATATCAGAGTCAGAATCTGAGCTAAATATGTAATTAAACTCGGTCTCTGATAACACACTTTCTGTTGAAGGCCCTGCCTGTGCTTCAATACTGTCACTGGATTTCGCTAATCGGTGATTACCAATGAAACTGGAGTTAGAAATGTTAGAAGTGATGCTAGAAGTTTTAGATTGTATCTCCAAATTAGGATCATATTGGGAATTACTTGTGGAATTATAGACTACATCTTGTTCGAAATGAGACGCACAGATTGAAGACTCTGTCTTGGGCTCTGAACATTCACATCTCAAAGCCTCGTTTATAGAAATAAAATCACTTAATATTGATTGCATTTGCGTGGCAATCAAACGCCGCTCTTGTCTCTTACGTATTTTATGTACGCCATAATTATATACGTTAAAATAGAGTTCAGCAAACTAACATCTTTTAAAATTTAAGCTAAGTAACATTTGCTTGAGATTGTTACATTAATCACTTGTACCATAAGATACTTCACACTTGTACTTACAAATTATTTTGCCCATCATGTAAATGCGACTGAGACATTATTTATTTTTACACTTGTATTCTGCCTACACTTTCTTGAAATAACAATAAATTAACTAGCAGCGGAGAAACACAAAAATGATCAAATAATATAATAGATAATCTAAGAGTATTATCACGGCAGCACGATATTATATCCAAATCAGCACCAAATGTATAAACAACATGTAACAAGACTCTTTTTTCCTAGTTTAAGAGTTAGAGTTGAGTAACACAACACAACAATAACCTCACAAAAATACAAAATATAAGCAAAATGGCCGTCAAATGATGCGGCGCGAATTTTTAAACGCAAATGACTTGGATCCACTTTACGGCTTGTTAACCGAACGCGGCCCAGAGGGAGTCGGATATAGCCAGCAAAACATCCTTCGGATCACTTTTGGCACGAAATATGGTCTCCCGGTCCGAAAACATAACAGCCGTTCTCGGTTTGCCGTTAAGTTGCCGAGTAAAAGCCGATTCTTTGTACATTAGGAACGGTATATCCGAACTGGGCCGACGGAGGTCCAGATCATGGCTACTTCAGCCACCAGAGTACCGTGCGTGCCGACTGGCGGCCGTATGTTTTCCGATGGCGTTTGGTTTGTTGGGAATCTATTTGATTACACTGGTAATGTAAATGATGTAAGTTATCTATCAAAAAATTTCGAAATATGAGAGTTAGACGTTTGTCTAAAAAATCACAAAAACACAGCTCCAGGGATAGATAGCATACATTATATTATGTTATATTATTTACCTACACAACAAAAAATGTATCTGTTAAATTTAATTAATCAAATTTGGATTACTGGTAAGTATCCGGATGATTGGAAAGAATATATTATTATCCCCCGATTCCTATAGAGGTATATCATTGGGCTCTTGTATTCTTAAAACATTCGAAAGGATGATTAAAATGAGATTGGAATATTGGTTAGAAAAAAATAAATTGATCTCAGAAACTCAGTATGGATTCAGAAATTCAATATCCACGATAGAAAATATCGCAAATTTAGTTTTGGACATTAATTTATCATTTTCAAAACAAAAATCGTTAATATCGATGTTTCTAGGTATCGAAAGTGCCTATGATAATGTAAAATTAAACATTCTTTACGAACAAATGGAAAAGATTGGACTTCCAGGTGAATTCAATAAAAAAGTAGTATCAATTTACACAAACAGAAAAATATTTCTACAGGTAAATAACGAAATAGTAGGAAATAGAATTTCTAATATAGGTTTACCACAAGAAAGTACTTTGAGTCCGATTTTATACTTAATATATACATTCGATTTACACTCTAGTATTTCGCATGAAGGAAAGATTCTGCAATTTGCAGATGACGTTTGTTTCTATTCAGAAGGATTGGAAATTTTACAAGGTATAACCGCCATGAATACATTATATCAACAAACAGAAAGATATTGTTTTAATAAAGGGTTAACTATCTCAGTTGAAAAAACGCAAACGTGTATATTCTCCAAAAAACATAATATACCGAGTCAAATATTATTAACTAATACTATGTTTGACGTACAGTCGACAGTAAAATGTTTAGGGGTAGTATTAGATAGAAAGATGTTATGGAAAGAACATATTGTTGTAACAAAAGCAGATAAGGGACTCGATATATTAAGATCCATGTGCCATACCAAGTGGGGTTCTGAACCAAATATTTCACTTATGTTATATAAATCCTTCATCAGATCAATTGCAAATTATTGGAAAAAGAAAAATACGATATCGTTAGTATCCTCATACACAGTAAAAAAAATGTACAGGAAGACATTTACATCTCAAATAAATTACCATACTACTCTGTAAATTGGGAAGATATTAAACCTGCGAATGTGTATTATCTAAGAGATTACTCTAATTTCCCATTTGCAATAAGAAATAGTATGTTCCTATATGATGTTGAAGAGTTTTTCCCTGAACATTATTTTATTTTTACAGACGCATCAAAAACGCAAATAAATGTTTCAGCAGCACTGTATGATCCGAAGAAAGGGAAGTCCTTAGGAATAAGAATAAATAACAAACTATCAATATTCTCTGCTGAACTAATTGCGATTCTAGAAGCACTTAAATATATCAATTCTTTAGAGGAAATAATCGACAGATATATTATATTTTCGGACTCCAAAAGTGCAATTGTTTCGATCCAAAACATCAGAAAAAAATTTAAACGAAGTCTCAGTTACATAGTAGTCGAAATTATACAACTTATCTCCAAATTGTCATCCAGAGGAATAAGTATTTCATTATGTTGGATTAAGGCACATTGTGGAATAAACTATAACGAAATAGTCGATGAAGCCGCAAAAAACTATAGAGAATATATGTATAATGGGGGATATAAATGTCCGGTGGAAGATCTTTATCCATTGATCAAGAAAAGTGTAATGCAGAAATGACAACAATTATTTAATACATCCCAGAAAGGTCTTTACTATAAAACTATTCAACCAACTATACAACACGAACCTTGGTTAAAGAGAACAAATTTCCATAAAAAATCTATATCAACAATCTGCAGAATTCGATCTAATCATTGTTTAACACCTGATTATAAACAAAAAATGAAACTGTCAGATGATTAGCTGTGTGAATGTGGAGAAGGATCTCTGGAACACATACTATGGAACTGTAACCTAAATGAGGATAAAAATCCAAAATTCTTAGATGTTTTATATAATTATATTTACTCTTTAAGAATTAAATTGGTAAGACAATTTAACTTACAGCAATTATTACAATCATCGGATATATTTATGTATAATTTATTGTATAAACACGTTGTTAATTGTAACATATCATTGTAAGTTATCCTATGTTTTACCCCAACTGTAACCCTTTCTATCCGAGGCCCTTTCAATGATGTATTAAAAACGCTTTGATAGGCTCCTAATCGTGGCATGTGTCCTTGTCTAATCCTTAAATCAAAAAAAAAACTGGAAATGACAAAATATATGGAAAAAAAAGAATTATATGTTTTATTACTATATATGTATTATATTGTACAATAGATTATGTATCGATAAAAAAATTGTTTGGGATTCCTACTTACTCTTCTGTAAAAAAAATATAATTTAACTAAAACATATTCGGCTAATGGATTCGTTCCCTGGTCAAAAACAAACAAAAAAAAATTGCTTTTTCTACTATTATGAAACTAGTTTAACGCATTTCACGAATAACCATAAAACTTAACTGTCTATGGTATTCATAGATATAAAAAATGGACAGCGTTTTCGTCATAAAAATGACCACTCTCTAGGAAGAGACAAATCGAATGTGCGATCTCTATCTCTTTTCTGCGAGCCTGTGATAACAAAAGCCAGGGATGTGGATCAATTCGAATAATACAAATCTGTGGCTCAGTTTAAATGCCCCATACCCAATCAATTTAGTGGCGAAGTGACAATGACGCTTAAACGTAAGTATCCTCTATACAATTTCGTGCTAACATGCGAACCGACTTAAAAATGCAACGTGCAAGCTTATTCGGTGCGTGCCGAATTGTGACATGCGCATTTAGTTACATGGAAATAATAATTTAGGTACCCTAACCGTATTTTTTTTGTAAACAAACATAGGTACATTAATTATTTTCCAGCAACGCTATCTTCGATGCGAGAAAAGTATTGGTTTACCCCAAAAAAAGTTTCGTTTTTCAGAAGAACACGAAAATACGGTTTTTAGAAGAAAAAAATCCTCTGAGTATGTCGTCGGCCACTCGTAACATCTCTTGTTAGCACGATATAGCCTCCAGACTGAAACAAGTCACAATTTTTATAATTGAGTATTGTTCAGGACATCTGACAGATGAACCCTATTGATTAACAGCTCACCAGAGCCAGTACAACAGGTGTATGGTACTTGAACTACGACATTTTTGTCATTTTTGAAAAATTTTAGTTTGTTAGCACGATAGAGTGTATACAAGTGACAACTTTTATGATTTGATATGGTTCAGGGCATTTCACAAATAAACCCTATTGATTTTCAGCTCACTAAAGCCAGTACAGGGGGTCCCATAAATCCAGATATTCTACATTTTTGGTAATTTGTGGTAAATTTTGGTAACTAATGTTTATTTTTGGAGACCTTTCGGTTTGTTAGCACGATATAGCCTCTGGAGTGTATACTTAAGACCAAGAAGATTTGGGGTACTTGGTTACCTATTGTATGCAATGATCTGGCTACTGATGCTCAACAATTTTCTTTTGGTATCACATATTTCTAACCCTTGTCTGACTTTTCATACAAGGGTTTATAGTTGGCTATACATTGTAGCGAAAACTCATCATTGATTGGATTATTTTTATCATCAATTTTTTAGTACTTTTGTTTATAAGCATATTCACAGCTTAAACTCCGATAATAACAATAACTAAGAAAATGCGCATGTGCGATCACATTCAGGCTGACTGAATTGACAGGATTGAGGATGGGTATCCGTTTTGCAGCACGCGTGCCGAAGTGCAAGTGCTACTTCGCTAGCAGATTGATTAAGGATGGACCTTAAAACTTACAGAAGCAGTTAGCTCACTCGTTGTCGGCACCTTTGACTCTATGTTCCAATTTCTCCACTGAGCAACCTTAATGCGCATGGAGGTGAAGCCAACTGATAAAATGATTATTTGAAAACTTATTAAACTCTATGCGTAATAAGTGACAAATTTTCTGCACATCTTGAATTTATTTCCTAGGAGTGGATGTAAGTGAGAGAACAGTAAAATCTGCAGAGTGATCTAACTGTGTCAGTGGTCGAGAAATATCGACTATCGATAGTTACTCTGTTATCGATAAAAAGTGGCCCTGAATTCTGAGAATAACAGGGATCGCTGGGTCGTTGAAGGCGACGAAAAGCTATGTCTAAACTAAACAGCCTTTTTGCATAATAAATCGAGTTGAAGTAAATTCAGAATGTCGACATGAAATTTTTTTTATAAATCTAAACCAATAAAAATATTTTTAATGTCCCTGGTATTGTAATGAACCTTGAAAAATGCTAAAGACGAGCAGAGTTCGAAAGCGCATGGCTTAATTATATTGATTAGTTTTCACGCTTTAATATTATTTTTCTTTTTGTTCTAACCTTTATTTTTTTGTGACATTATTGAAGATGATTTTTTCTCTACGTTGTATGGAGGGTAGAGGAAAGGAGAACCGTGAGAACACATACTTAGTTTCAATATTTGTCGCGAATGTTTCTTTACTTGACATAATAATTTTCTACGTTGTCATTAATTATCTTGAATTATGTCGAATAAAGTTCGTGTATTGAGAGTTTAATTATTTCTATTCAGATCAGTTTATTCGACATAATTTTCAACTATGGATTGATTTACTCGACCGGAGAAATTAGAAGTAGATCCTTCGTCTCCAACTGCTGCCAAGGAATGGCCGAGAACTTTTGAAAACTTTATTGGAACGGTAAATGAGATCACTCCAGAGATAAAATTGGATTTATTCGTTAACCATGTTTCATCGTCAGTATACTCCTACATAAGCGAATCTACAGATTATGACACAGCAATCAGTACTCTTAAAGCTATATTTGTCAAGAAGGTGAGCGAAATTTATTCCAGGCACAAAGTTGCAACGCGTTCTCAAATACCAAATGAATCAGTTGATCAATATTTGTGTGCATTAAACTAATTGGCGAAAGAATGCGACTTCAAACATATAACTGCATCCGAGAATATGAATGCGTATATACGAGACTCTTTTATAAGAGGGCTAAGCGATCCGAAAATTTGACTAAGACTTTTGGTTTGATTGATCAAGCTTATTCTCAGGCAAGAGCGTAAGAGATGGCAGCTCTTCAGTCGAATTCATTCACTCCTGGCACGTCACCTATAAACTTGAATGTGAATCCGAAAATGGTCTTCCTGAAAACGCTATCGAACCTCAAGTTAATTCGATGGCTTCAACTAGTAAGTGTTATTTTTGCGGAAGGTCTCAACATCTTCGTAATATTTGTCCCACACGTGAAGCACTTTGCAGCAATTGTAAGAAAAAGGGGCACTTCCGTAATGTCTGTAGCTCGTCTAAAAAAAGAGTAACTGCTAGCAGTTCACCTGTTGAAGAAGGAACATTGACAAATACTTGGAAGAATTATTACTTAGCCGCTACAGGGCATACTTGCTTAGATAAAGTTGGGTTTATACAGCAAATAAAATAAAATAAAATAGCATAAAATAAAATAGAAAGAAATAAGGAAAGTTTGTTCGGTTTATACAGACAAATAAAATACAATAATTGTCACTCGTCAAATACACGGAACATAAAAAAAATTGTGCGTCAATGTGATCGGTCTTTAGTTGGGAATGGGAAGAAAAACATGGATATATCGTATCTATATTATTCAACAATTTTGATATATGGATAATACAAAATATCGATATTTCAATATATCGATATATTATTCAAAGAGTGATTACTTAGGAACTGTATCAAAATTATCGGAATTCAACAAACCATCAATGGAACTAAAGCCTTCACACACAAAGAAAAATATATACAGACTATAGTACCAAATCACAGATAATATAAGACAATTTTTATTTGTGATCAAAGCAAAGGAAACTGAGCTCGATTAAGCGACAGCATCGATAGTATCGGAATTAAAAATATTTAAGAAACTTTTCGATTATTTTCGAAAAAATATCGATATTTCGTACCCTTCCCTTTCTTCTACATAGTCATAAATTATTCATTTTTGTTTGGGTTTAGTATTTTAAATATTCAATTATGCTTTTCACTATTCAACATTTCTGGTATTAATGGATATGCTCAAAATTTTGTCATTTCTATTGCCTCAAGCCCTAAGATATACGACCAGATTTTAACATCCAAGTTCGAGCGCGAATCATTGCACTAAGAATTACTGCGTTCTGTTTAAATTTTCCGCACACGTCGTTCTTCTTCTGATTTTTCACGAACGAAGAACCGAAGTGAGGCACGGATTCCTCCGTTTAACCCATCCTGAAATCGGTGCCCCGATTTTCAGAACGGATTGCACCGTTAGCTCACTGCATGACGTTTTCATTAAACGACAAAGCTAAAGAGGTATTTGAAGATCTTAAGACATCGACTGCAGATTCGGCTGTCAAATGCATCGACGAATCATTGGAATTTGTAGTAGAATCTGATGCATCCAAAAACGCAATAGCTGCGACTCTTTCGCAACAAGGACGCCCAGTAGCATTTTCCTCCCGTACTTTGTCTCCGTCGGAAAGAAATCACTCTGCCATCGAGAAGGAAGCTTACGCAATAATTGAATCACAAAGGAAATGGCGACATTTCTTACTGAATAGACAATTTAAGTTGATTACTGATCAACAATCAGTTTCGTTTATGTTCAATTCAAAACAAAGTAGCAAAATCAAAAACGAGACAATTCTGCGATGGAGATTAGAATTATCCGAATATAAGTATGACGTAATATATAGACCTGGCAAATTTAATTCTGGGGCAGATGCATTTACTAGAATTCACTTTAATCTAGCAACTAACGGACAAACATTGGAACAATTACACACTACTCTCTGTCATCTTGGAGTTCTCGTTTATATCATTATGCTAGAAGTAAAAATTTGGCATTTTCAATAGATGACATAAGAAGAATAACAAATATGTGTCCGATATGCTGCGAATTGAAACCACGAATAGTCAAGTTATCAGGAAAATTGATAAAAGCGACAGCACCGTTTGAGAGGCTTAATATCGATTTTAAGGGACCTCTACCTTCCACATCACAGAATCGATATTTATTAGTGATCATTGACGAATATTCACGATTTCCTTTTGCCTTCCCATGTTCTGATGTGTCAGCAGCCACGGTAATACAGCATTTACATAATCTTTTTACTGTACTCGGAAAACCATCCTACATCTATTCTGATAGAGGCTCCTCTTTTATATCTGATGAAGTTAAAAGTTACTTAGATGAGTTTAGCGTGTCGACCAGTCGCACTGCACCTTATAACCCTGATCTAAACAGAAATAATTGAACTCTCAATACACGAACTTTATTCGACATAATTCAAGATAATTATGACAACGTAGAAAATTATTATGTCAAGTAAAGAAACATTCGCGACAAATATTAAAACTAAGTATGTGTTCACAAGAACCGTTAAAAACGCTAAACTGTAAATAACCAGTTTATCAAATATACTACATTTTTCCCCCTCAGTATTAATGACGAAATCTTGTAAATGACTTGGAATACGTCGTTCTCTATTAGATTTTCTTAGCTCAATTACTGGGGCTTCAGTGCTAGTCGTTTTAAAATTTGTAGGTTGTTGCGGTATTTCAGAAAAGTCGGAGGTATTCAGAGACTATATTATATCATCGGTAGTAGATTCTAGGTAATTGGTGCCACCTTGTGTTTGAGAATCTGCTTCAGTTTGATCGCTATTCGTAACTTTTGGCACTTCTATTCCTAGCGTTTAGCGCTAAGTGTTTCAGAGACACTGTCAGCTCTCGACCATTCTGAAGACGGACAAGGGCATAATTAGATTCTGCTTCTAATAGATCTACTTCGTCGACGAGTGGTTCGTATTTAGATGACCTCACTTACGACGCATAAGTACTTTTCCGGGAGTCAACAACCACGATGGGATCGACTCGCCAGTCGGTGACCTCCGGGGATGTTGAAACACGCGTTCATGTGGAGTTTCATTAGTGGCAGTACAAAGAAGTGACAGGACACAATGAAGGGCATCTTGAAGAACAATTTCCCATTGAGAGGTCTTTAGCATACGGGACTTGAGTGCCAATATAATAGTCTTCCAGATTGTACCATTATATCTTTCTACTTGGCCATTTCCTTGAGGGTTTGTAGTATATTTGATAAGCTGGTTATTTACAGTTTAGCGTTTTTAACGGTTCTTGTGAACACATACTTAGTTTTAATATTTGTCGCGAATGTTTCTTTACTTGACATAATAATTTTCTACGTTGTCATAATTATCTTGAATTATGTCGAATAAAGTTCGTGTATTGAGAGTACAATTATTTCTGTTTATATCAGTTTATTCGACATAATTTTCAACGATGGATCGATTTCTGCGACCGGAGAAATTAGAAGTAGATCCTTCGTCTCCAACTGCTGCCAAGAAATGGATTTATTGGCTGAGAACGTTTGAAAACTGTGAATGAGTTCACTCCAGAGATAAAATTGGATTTACTTGTTAACCATGTTTCATCGTCAGTATACTCCTACATAAGCGAATCTACTGATTGTGACACAGCAATCAGTACTCTTGAAGCTATATTTGTCAAGAAGGTGAGCGAAATTTATTCCAGGCACAAACTTGCAACGCGTTCTCAAATAAAAAATGAATCAGTTGATCAATATCTGTGTGCATTAAACTCATTGGCTAAAGAATGCGACTTCAAACATGTAACTGCATCCGAGAATAGGGATGCGTATAAGAGGACTAGGCGATCCGAAAATTCGACAAAGACTTTTGGAGAATACAACTCTTACTGTTGATCAAGCTTATTCTCAGGCAAGAGCGTTAGAAATGGCAGTTCTTCAGTCGAATTCTCTCACTTCTGGCACGTCACCTATAAACTTGAATGTGATATCCGAAAATGGTCTTCCTGAAAACGCTATCGAACCTCAACCTCAAGTTAATTCGGTGGCTTCAACAAGTAAGTGTTATTTTTGCGAAAGGTCTCAACATCCTCGTAATATTTGTCCCGCACGTGAAGCACTTTGCAGAAATTATAACAAAAAGGGGCACTTCCGTAATGTCTGTCGCTCGTCTAAAAAAAGAATGACTGCTAGCAGTTTACCTGTTAAAGAAGAAACATTGACAAATACCTGGAAGAATTATTACTTAGCCACTACAGGGCCTACTTGCTTAGAAAAGACTTTAATTGATGTAACTATCAATTCTCAGCCTGCATCAGCCTTGGTCGACAGTGGCTCTTCTCTGAGTTTTTTAAATGAATCATTTGCCAAAGCTTTGAAAATAGATTTAATCCCTGAATATGGAAACATTTTGACGGCATCTAGTTCTTTGACATGCCAAATCCGCAACAGCTGTGAAGTTGACCTAAAGATGTTTGGGAATATCTACAGGAATATTGAAATGTCAATATTACCAAAAGCGTGTGCCGACGTCATCATTGGACATGATATTTTGAAGCAACATGAAGCTCTATATGTGAATTTTGGAGGATCTAGACCGACTCTTACTATTTGTAACCTAGCGGCTGCTGAAGTACCAGTTTCATCACTGTTTAGGCACTTATCGCCTGATATGAAACCTATAGCGATAAAATCCCGTAGATTTTCAAATCAAGATCGTGACTTTATCGAAAATAAAATAATGATATAATACAGTCTCTGAGTACCTCCGACTCTTCTAAAATACTGCAACAACCTACACATTTTAAAACGACTATCACTGAGTAATTGAGTTGAGAAAATATAATAGAGAACAACGTATTCCAAGTCATTTACAAGACTTCGTCATTAATACTGAGGGGGGGGGATGTAGTATATTTGATAAGCTGGTTATTTACAGTTTAGCGTTTTTAACGGTTCTTGTGAACACATACTTAGTTTTAATATTTGTCGCGACTGTTTCTTTACTTGACATAATAATTTTCTACGTTGTCCTTAGTTATCTTGAATTATGTCGAGTAAAGTTCTTGTAATAAGAGTTTAATTATTTCTGTTCAGATCATCCTCCAAAGTGGTGCTACCGTAGGCAAATGGAGTGACGTAGTTAATCCAATAAAATTTGTTTATGTTTCTATCCTTTTTTAATAAGTTTCATCAGTCTTTTTAAAGTTTACCCGGCGACTACTGTGACGCCATTCTTATATACTACATTTTAATGGAAATTTTTTCATACACAGAGACGATTCTTCTTTCCTCTACCCACTATACTACGTTTTTATAAAACTATCGAATACCGTCGATTATTATCGTTAGTTACTTACTCTACAATATCGATTTCTATCGAAGTCTCCAACTATCGATATTTATCGACCTCTGCTAAACATAGACAACTACTGGCTGCACATTTGCTTTGTCTCTCGTACTTTTCCGTCTGTACTCATTGCACAACTGAATACGTCTATGACACCAACCCTAAGGGTGCGCTTATGTTTGAGCCGCGATAAACGACATGAGCCGAGTTGAGATCTAGCAAAGAACATATAACCAAGGTTTTGAATACATCCGTTCATACTGGAACAGCGTTGCGAATCATTCTTTGATAAGGACCAACGAATAGAGCTGTGATAATAATTCAGTTCATTTTTTATGAACAGTCAAAAAAATACCAAAAATAGTTTTCTTTTAAGAACTTTATTAAATAATTCAAATATAAAATGTACAAAGTAGATTTGATGTAACGTAAGGTTATAGAAGAAAACATTGATTGAAAAATAAAAGCAAGGATTTTAAATTTTTGTACTAGAGTATTGGAAATATATTATATCTTTCAGCCTAAAGTACACATTTATTATTTCAATAAAATTACACAACATTTACCTACAGTGGCAGCTTGTCAATGAAAATCCAGGTAAGTCGAGAATGTTTGTTATAAAAATCAGAAAATAACTTAGTCTGGGTAAGCACTTGCTGAAAATGACACAAAAATAGTTTAGCTCAGTTATTTTACTCTCCTTTTAAAAACGATCCTCTGCTACAGTAACGTTATTTTAATTTAGCTCATTTCAATGAACATTTTTTGTAATAAAAACAGCACTCCTCGTAGTTATGTATCTTTTTCCGGATTGTGACAGTTTAGATAAGAGGAATATGGAAAAAGAGTGCACGAGAAAGATGTTGGTGCTATATCAGATAATTTCAAATACTCCGCTTTGTGATAATTCTACTCTAGTGAAGTTCATTTATCACATTAATTGTATGTGACGATTCAAAAATCGATTATATTTCGCTTTATTCTGCATTATTTGCGACAGTTTAAAAATGAAAACTCCGCTGCTCCTACCTAACAATCTCACATACATGTGCCTGTTTTTGCATTTCCAGACTTCCACTGATTTAATCTATTAACTATGATAACAAACATTAATTTTTATATAGAAATATAAACCGATTTACAAAATATTTGCAAATTGTTCTCAACATTCATCAGTCATTGTTTTTTTCTTCTTCTAAATATAAATAATTCTAAAATTAATAATACGTACCTAGAATAACTGAAGTATCATCGTATGTACATAATATATATTATATTCATGATAATTAGATATTATTTATTTATTATTGAAAATATAGTTGATAGCTTTATTGGTGACAGTAGAGAATTTTAATATAAAAGAAATAATGTATAAGGCTACGTATCTTTAATTGAAAGACCAATTTTATAAAACATTCTCTTATTGTTGCTCATCTACGTGGCTTGTTACACTACTATCACAGCAAATAAATTAAATTAAAAAAAGTCGACTTAACATATTTATTTGAAATATTTCTTATGTTATTTTCGTGATAGAAAGATTAATTATCTGGAGGATCATATTATCTTTTAGAAACATAGATATGTAAGAGTGCGCGAGAGAGCAATTGGTGCAATAGCAGAGTAGAGACAGAACACTGTCCGTAGCACTTCCAGCAAAGTATTTGCGCACTTTATTTTCATATCTATGATTTAGAGTATTCAATCAGACGAAATAGAAGCATAACCACTGAAAAGGAATGTAAATTACTAATTAAAGGTTATGTCAAAAGATGACGTATATTTATGATATTTTAATATAGGTACCATTAAAGAAAGAATTGTGCTTATTGTTGTAAAAGTCATTTAAAAAATGATTTATGATACAGAATTCTTTTTGTGTGTTCCAAAAGCCGTATACTTGAGGTCAAAAACGACTATAATAGCCAACATAAATACCATTTTTTTTATATTCCAAGAAAGTTAGTTAATGTTGAATGTTTATAATGATACACAGCGCATCGCCACTACTTATTGATAAAAACAAATTGTACATTTATCTCATTTTCCAGGGAACCATCGCTTTAATACAAAATTAGTTATTGGACCAATAAAAGCATTTTTTTTCAAACTAATTAGATAAATTTACTAATAAAAATAGTTCATCAATCTAGACTCTACATTATTTTACTGTACTAGTACTATCGAGGGTGGTACTACCGATTTCAGTTTCATTATCGTTAGTACCATCGGCGAACAATACATCTGGCAAGGATCCTGATTCTTCAGCTATTTCTTCTGGAATTTTCTCAGCCAACGCCGCAGTAGTCCAGGCGGGAGCTCGGGATGGCGTTGGTTCTGTAGAAGTACTAGTCTGTGGAAGCGTGTTGATCGTCATAAACAGTACTTTGTCTATGTAGTACATCGTTCCTAAGTTGTAGACGAAAACTTCACTTTCCACTATTTTAGCCTCGTTTACGTATACTCCTTCTAAAAACAATAGAATATTAAACATTTGATCTATTACTGTCACAAATTTTGAAGTTGGTGACATTATGTCAGTCAGAGTTTACTTGACAGCTGTCAATAGTGGATATTTGAATGAATTTGTGATGGACATGATTGTTCATCAGTAATTGTTATATAGAAGAGTTTGATATGAATAAACTTTATTCTTCAGAACGTAAAGTATATTTGAATATAATAGTATAACAAAATAACTGCGGGAGATTTTGTAAAGCTTTCTATACCTGGAAAAAACTTATATAGATAATACCAATTGGAACATTCTACTGTATTTCCATCTTTTGTCATGTATAATGAAATCACAATCTACTGAAATTTGGGAACATCAATAGGCAGTAACATGTGAAGATATTTACCGAGATGTTTTAGTTATACGAATTGTAGAAATGAAACAATATCACAAAAATGTTTTTCCTCAATCCAGCGGACATCTTTTTAAACCAAACAATATATTTTTTCCACTACTAGCTATGAAGATGACAATTATTGCGTCTTCTAGCCAACTGAGAACTTGAATTTCTCTATTAGTGGTTAATAATTTTTTCTATGGTTAACCTAGGTTGTAACGATTGGTCGACGAGGTCTGCGACAGCAGAAATAGAACAGCGGCAGAGATTGTCATTTTGACATATATATAAAAAGTTCGCCATTTTGTGAATTCATATTATTCTTGATTCCTGCGTAATTATTCAATGTTAATATATTATTTCGTTAGTTAAAGTGTTCCTTTCAAAATACGTGTGTGTAAGACAACCAGCAATTAAACACTGATCACTCGACCTCTCCTCTGGTCGGCAAAATAACCCGGTGCATAACATCTTCGCATCAAGTTTGGCATCCCAACGTGTGGCCAGAAGAATTGTTCGTGTATGTAACGTGTGCTAATTGTTTTGAAATTCTAAACAGACACTGATCGGCTCGTCAGTACTATTTAGAACGTTTGTTGTTTCATTAACACTCCGTATTTCATCACTTCAGGAAATAATTTTGTAGGAATTTTCGGTAGTGACTATTGAACTCCCTGTTGTTTTGTGTTATGTAATGAAATCAAGCCGTAAGAAGCAAGAAAGAAACATGACAGATCCGATTCAGCAGATAGTGATGTCACCCGACACGTTGAAAACTCTCATCGAAAGCATTTGTATCAACATAAAAGATGATAATCAAACAGTAAGTAGTGCTAATTTCTCTGCATGCAAAGCTAGATTTGACGGATCCTCAGGAGCGGATGTGGATGCATTTATAGATGCAATCACAACTTACAAAGAATGTTTGAAGATTTCAGATGAAAATGCTATCAAAGGTCTCAGTATGTTACTATGTGATGCAGCAGCTACATGGTGGCAAGGGATTAAAGGATCCATTACTTCTTTTGATGAAGCAACTAAGGCTCTTTTACATGCTTATGGATTTGCTAAGCCCGCATACCAAATATTTAGAGATATATTTTCCACTGCTCAAGGTAACGAGAAAACAGATATATTTGTTAGTCAAAAACGCGCCTTATTTTCAAGATTACAAGGTGATTCAGTTGTCTCTGAACACGTACAGATAGATATGCTGTATGGATTGCTAAATCCATTGATTAGAGGTAAAATCTGTCGTGATCAAATTAATGATTTTCGCGAATTTATTGAAGCAGCGCGAAATGCAGAAATATCTTTACAAGACAACGGTGCTTCAAAACCTGTTGCTTCAAATCAGAACTCACACAATTATGTTCGAAAACAAAAACACTGTTCATATTGTAAAAATTATGGACATAATAAAGACGAGTGTCGTAAGTTATTAACCCGTGAGAAGAAAGCATCTACTGACACTCCTAATAATCAAACCATTTCTGATAATAATGGTTCATCCAAAGTTTTAATTTGCTATGGTTGCCAGACACCAGGGTATATACGAAGCAACTGTCCAAAATGTTCAAAACCATCAACGTCAACTCGACCAGCTGAATTTTTGTGCAGCTCGTTTCCTCAAGTTTCAGGTAACTTGCGTCCTTTAGCATATATTACAGTTGAAGGTCATACAGGCGTGACATATCTTGATTCAGGCGCTCAATCCAGTATAGCAGGAGCAAAGCTACGGGAAATTTTACTTAATGACAAGATTCCTTATACTACTAGACCCATGGAAATGATTCTAGCTGATGGAAAAGTAAGCTTAGTAACGGCTCTGTTTTTTGAAGTCTCTGTTACACTTCAAGACAGACAACATAATTTAAATCTAATTTCAATTCCTGAGCATACTTCTAGTAGAACGCTACTCGGCTCTGACTTTTTGAAATTAGGCAACATTGTTTTAGATATTCCACGTGGTTGTTGGTGTTATGGGGATGCTCCAGAGATATTGTATCCATTTGTAGAGGAACCTCTCAACCCGTATTGTACGTTGAATGCTATAAATCTCTCAGAAGTCAATCTAAGAGATTCCGAAGCGACTAATTTAACTCCTTCTCAAAGAACTGACCTTAACAATGTGTTGCAGGAAAATAGAGACATCTTTGAGGAAATTCTAGAGTCTACACCATATGCTGAACATTCCATACAATTATTGGATAATACACCTATTTCAGTCCCTCTATATAGGCTCTCGGAATATAAGAAAGAATTACTTCGGAAGGAAATTGATAAATTGCTGTCCATGAATATTATCGAAGAGTGCGACTCTCCGTATGCAGCGCCAGTGGTATTGGTTCCCAAAAAGGATGGTGGGGTAAGGCTTACCGTAGACTATCGTAAACTTAATTCAATTACCCGCAAGGATAAATATCCTCTGCCCCGGATTGATGATATAATTCACAGTACGAAACAACTCGAGTATATAACTACTCTGGATTTAAAAGCTGGTTATCATCAAATTCCTATAAAATTTCCTGATAGAGATAAAACTGCCTTCATTTGCCCATATGGTACCTTTGGGTACACTAGAATGCCATTCGGTCTCTGCAATGCGCCAGCGACTTTCCAACGTCTCATTGACCGCTTCCGGTCTGGCCTTCAAGACGTTAATATCCTGGCATATTTGGATGATCTGATCGTCTTTTCATCGTCTTTTAGTAGTCACTTAATGGACTTAAAAACAGTATTTAATCGTCTTCGCCATTTCAAACTTCACCTAAATCGAAATAAATGCTCTTTTTCATGTGATTCTGTCCTGTATTTAGGTCACATTATTTCACCTCTAGGATTTTCACCAAATTATGACAAAGTTAATGCTATAAATAATATACCAGAACCTAAGAATGTGCAGAACCTAATTTCATTTCTACAAACCTGCTCTTGGTACCGAAGATTCATACCTGGATTTGCTGATATAGCCCAACCATTGTCCATGCTCACTAAAAAGAAAGCAAAGCGGTTGTGGGGTCCTCGTCAAA
Organism: Galeruca laticollis; assembly: GCA_963921935.1. Lineage (NCBI taxonomy): Eukaryota > Metazoa > Arthropoda > Insecta > Coleoptera > Chrysomelidae > Galeruca > Galeruca laticollis. The sequence goes on along the minus strand of OY998175.1, from coordinate 207,192,286 downwards.
TAGAGGCATTCAATCAATTAAAAGCTAGGTTAACCACCAGTCCAATCTTGCGACAAGCTGATCAATCAAAGCCTTTCATTTTAAGGACAGATGCCAGTGCCTACGCACTTGGAGCATGTTTACTCCAGGGGGAGACATTGGAAGATGAGCGTCCTATCGAATATATTAGCAGATTGTTGACCGCAGCGGAAAAGAACTATTCCACGACAGAAAGAGAAGCGCTTGCTGTCGTTTGGTCAGTAACCAAATTTAGAGGTTACTTAGAAGACTCTACAGTCATTATCCAAAGTGACCACCAGCCCTTGAAATGGCTCATGTCTCTCAGATCACCTTCAGGTCGCTTAGCACGTTGGAGTTTAATTTTGCAATCTTATGATTTAAGAATTGAATACACCCCAGGCCGTTTAAATGTTGTAGCGGACATGTTGTCTCGCCCAAGTGTGGCGGAAGCCACTGAGACTAACCTGGTATCAGTAGATATGCCCAGACAGCCTGTTAGCGAAATACGCAAACTGCAACTGGAAGATGAAGATCTTCTTAAAATTATTATCTCTTTCGAGAGCCTATCAAATAATGACCTTGACCTCAAGAGATGGTTAGAGAGAGGTTATGTGATGAATAATGGGATACTGTACAGATATGTTCCCGAAGCCGATGAAGAGGCTCAGCAGGTTGTACCCAAAAAGCAAATCCTATCCATTTTAGCAGAATATCATGACTCAGAACTGGCAGGCCATTATGGTGCTGAAAGGACTTATCGAAGAATTGCTAAACGATATTATTGGCCAGGAATGAGAACAACTATAGCGAAGTATGTGTCGAATTGTATTGAGTGTCAGCGCTACAAAGCAAATAACTTAAAACCAGCTGGACAATTGCAAACACCTGTTCAGTCTAGAAGGTTTGAAACCCTATCAATTGATCTGTTTGGTCCATTACCGAAGACTGTGGATGGTTACAAGTGGGTTTTCATAATAGAGGACACTGCCAGTAGATGGGTTGAGCTATTCCCTCTACAGAAGGCCACTGCAGAAAGGTGCGCTCGATGCTTAATCGATGAAATAATTTTAAGATATGGAACTCCAAGGAGAGTTATTAGTGATAATGGTATGCAGTTCGTAAGTGAAGTGATGCAACAAGTAGCCCATGTCTTAGGCTTCAAGCAAACTCTCACTCCTGTGTATCACCCCGCGGCTAATCCGGTCGAACGAAAAAAACCGCGACCTCAAGTGTCAGTTGTCAATTTTGACAGAAAAGGATCATACCCAGTGGAAAGACAAATTACCGGCGATACGTTTCTCAATGAATTCAGTACATTCGCAATCAACCGGTTTTAGTGCTGCTTACCTTACGTTCGGGCGCGAATTAAGAACGCCAGATGACGCTAATCGCGACCCTCGTGCTATCCTGGATTGTGACAATTTTGTACCCGAGATATCACCATATCTACAGACTTTAGCAACAACCTTAAGTGTAGCCCGAGAAAATCACGAGAAAGCTCAAGATCGTGCCAAAGACTATACCGATAAAAGTCACCGACCAGTCGCTCCATTCCAAGTAGGTGATACTGTACTCGTAGATGTACACGCACTTAGTAAATCCAAGGACTCGTATACTAGTAAGTTCGCTCCGCGTCGCGATGGACCGTACCAAATCCATCGTATGGTTACTCCGACAACTTACGAGGTTGGTACCGCTAGCAAACCTTTTGAAGTGGTTGGAAAATATCATGTATCAGCGTTGACTCCATACCATAACCTCGCCAATGCTAATGTTTCAGTGCCGGTACGACCAATCCGAAAAAGAGGTCGACCACGTAATAATCCTTTGGTTACATCAGAGACGACTGTACCGGAAACTGAGATGTCGACTCCCACAGCTCCAGTTATCTTCGCGACCCCTATTCCGGAAGATATGTCACCAGAGGATACCTCGGAAGAAGAGGCTCAGATCCAAACCGTAACTCCTCCAAGGAGAAGAATCGCTAAACCCAAAAGTTGTTCCTGTTGTTTAGCGACCTCCAACTTCCCTGCTCCTACTCTCGAGACGATTCGTGAAGCAGAGGGGGAGAATTGTAACGATTGGTCGACGAGGTCTGCGACAGCAGAAATAGAACAGCGGCAGAGATTGTCATTTTGACATATATATAAAAAGTTCGACATTTTGTTAATTCATATTATTCTTTATTCCTGCGTAATTATTCAATGTTAATATATTATTCCGTTAGTTAAAGTGTTCCTTTTAAAATACGTGTGTGTAAGACAACCAGCAATTAAACACTGATCACTCGACCTCTCCTCTGGTCGGCAAAATAACCCGGTGCATAACATCTTCGCATCAAGGTCAATAATGGACAAATTCAGATATTTTCAGAATCCAGGGATAGTAGTTTAACAAAAACTTGTGCAACATAATATTGTGTGCCCAGGAGATTCTCTTTAACGTATTTGCTTTTTAAAATTACCTAACATAATAAAATTATTTGAATAAAAAGGCCATTAGTTTATATTTCGCGCTGAACCAATGACTGATGACATCCCGTAACTCAACATGGCGATAATTACAAACGTTGGGTGCGTTCAGAAAACTAAACGGTTGCGTGAATGTTCTGTGAACACACTTTGATACATGACATTATATGCTGGAATTGTTTCTTCATAATAATTCCTGTTTTTTTCACGACTGCCACGTCTTCTTACATTATAATCATATGGTAATGGTTCCTGCAAGTCTTCTATCGCATGGGTTATAATATTTCTGTTTGTATCAATTATATTACCATCTTCTAATAACGCAGGAATTAGATTGTACCTATCTAGCCATAATTTCAATATTAATGTTCTCCAAAAAAACAAAAATGATCGTTCAGCAGACACACGTCAACCATTATTATTTGTTGCTCAGTGAGTGCTCATCAACGGTTGAGTTATAAGTTATGTTTTATGAACGCACCTGTTGATTACAAATAGTTTTTACTAGTGGAAATGTCAATATGTATCACACTACTGTGGAAAGGCGAATGTACATTCCTGTGCTATTCGATTTTTACCAGAAATTTTTTTAATTTTGGTCTTAAATTTGGCTAGTAGTGGAAACAATTATATATACACCACGGTGGTGAAGACATTTATAGGCCTCGCACCTTATTCCGCTCGGGGCAAAGCCCCTCGCGAAATAATTGGTGCTCGGTCAATAATAACAGTCTTCACCACCTTGGTGTATAATATATTATTTTCAATAAAAAAATTTTTTTTTCACTTGAGTAACTCACATTCATCATTCAAGTATAATTTCAAATCAATTCCTAATTATACATTTGTTTCAAATAGCGATTTTTTTTATTCAATACTACGGATTCTGAAGTTAAATGAATATTTGAACAAAATCAATAAAAAATTTTTCATGTAATAGTCTGGTATTTAACCAAACAATATGTATTCTAAAATTCAAGTGAATATTTGTTTCATGTGCGTATTTAATATTCTTGAATATATAAAATTGTTTATTTGCTTCGATGGTGTAATACATTCTCAGATTCTCAGATGAAAGTGTAATTATTCTTGCATCAAATAAACCCGAAAAATTGAATGGACGAAATATAACTGACATCATCTAATATTTTCTTGTATCAAAAAAATATTGGTCTTGGAATCCTAATAAACTAGCGTTTTCTTTTAAATGATAGGTTTATTTAGCCATATTGTAACAACAAATTTGTTTGACAGAAATATACTTTGTTTGATTTAATACTTTATGTTTTTCTGTATAGTTCCGTCGCTCCTATGGTTTACAGCTATTTTATGGTCCGAACCCCCGATCCGTGCTATCAACTCTATTGGGATAGACTTTAGTTGGTAGTAATTTTCTTTTCCACCTGTTTTATTTTCCTTATCTTATTCTTTTCTTCACTGGATTTGAGATTTTCTGGTTCCGTTTCTTTATTTGTGGGCATTTGTCTAACATTTATTAAGCTTCTTCGATATTTGTTGCCATTAACGCTGACGGTGTATGAATAATCGTCTAGTTTTTGTGTAACGTATCCTTTGGACCAATTTGATATTGATTCAGGATTCATCTGAATAATGGCTGGTTCTCTAATTTTAAGTTCGGGTAGATTCCTGGTATTCTTATCATAGTAGAATTTAGCCTTCCTCTTATTTATTTCTATTGTTCTTGGTATGTTGCTGATTATATTTGGTGTTAAACTATTTATTCAATATAGTAGGGGAAAGCGGAGGGAATAGTGGCCGCCTAAGCCTTTTTGTCGCTTTTTATGTTATTTTTTTGAAAATGAGGCAATAAATTAAGCGAAACACTTATTAAACGTTATACTTTATTCAAAATTGAAGAACGGAACACATTTTTTTATAGAGAGAAAAAAAATACTTAGTGGCTATAATTACCCCAGGTACTTGGGGTAATGATAACATACGGCCATAGGTACCCCAATTAACACCTTTTTTCTCAGCAATAGTCACACACGTATGCATGTTTCTCACTGTCTGCACAGGCTTTGTGAGCTCAATTTCCACATATAATACATCTTAACCAGAGTTCACAATTTTTGCAAAACTCCCCACTCACTAGTAAACATATGTCGCTTTTGCCTGCTATTGCATCTTTATTATTATCTCCATCGTCTTTATCTTTATCATCAGAGCTGATCTCAGTATAAGTCTGCGTTTGAATTCCTTTACTCGGCACCTTCTCTCTCTTTTTAACTAGTTCGTGATTTTCTTTTTCATCTTGGTCAGCAAAAACTTTTATTTTATAACTTGTTTTAGTAAATTTCTGTTGCTTTAATACATTTATATTTTTATTAGCTCTCTTTTCTTTTTTGTCAGCGTTCTCTTCTTTTTTATTAGCTTTTTTTCTAAAACTGTTATGTATGGGGTAGACGTTATTATTTGGGAATGCTGTTTTGCCGTCGACCTATTACTAATATATGATTTTTATGGTCCTAGCAGAGGTAAAATTTCTTGGAATAATTATTTAATAGTTTAATCCTGTCTTTCTGCCAGTTCTATTGCTTCAATATTTTCTTCAGAAGCTGCAGGCTGTGAAACTAGAATCGTTTCTCTATGGCGTTCAAGGACGACGATTCAGTTAATAGGAGCTTCCTTTTCATGGTTTAAGTTACTATAAAGCCGAGCTGGCTCTAAACCTTCATTGGTGAACACGTCAGGATAGGACGGACAAATTACTGTTGCTTCAAACCCTTTTACTGCTTTTATTGGTGTAGCTACCTTCATAAAAGCTTTATTGAAGAGCTCTGCGTTCTTCAGTAATCCAACCTTTGTTGGAAAAAGTGAATAGAGCTCCAGGTGGATCCCTTTTCTGAAGCGGCGGATTCATTCGTTTTCTCGCATAAACAAACATTGGCGGGACATAAAAGCCTGTTGAATGAAGCCACATACAACGGTAATGTTTGTACCCCTTTCCCAGATCGTAGCAAAACCCACTTGCTTCAGTCCTTTCTGTGCTAATATTTTGCCGGCACCTCTACTGAAGAAATTCCTGTCTCATCTACGAGAGTCGAAGTTAATTAAATTAATTTTTTCGATATTGTTGAAACATATTGTAGCCTGAAATTAACAGTAAATAAGTTTCATTTAAAACACTAATATTGTAGCCTGTTCCTTATTGAAAGCTGTGATTCGATTTATATATGTTGCTTCAGGTTTACGAAGTGATATTGATGGGTTTCTTGTTAAAAAAACGCTCAGCCAATGATCACCTGCGCTTTGTTTCCCTCTGTTAAAAGGAAAAGCCATATTATTTTTTTCCTCATAAGCATATGCGCATCTTTTTGTCTCTTCTCTCGAAATGCCGTAAAAAAGTTTGGAAAGATGAATAATATGATCTGCTAGATGTTTTTCTTCATCTTTTCTGAATATTGGCTTGCGATCTAAAGAAGGCCCAGTATCACTATTTTGTCTCAATCGTTTCTGCAAACTACTTCGAGGAATGGCCAATGTTCTAAAGATTTCTCTGGTATTTCTGCCATTGCGAATAGCATTTAGCGCTGCCTTTAACTGATCACTATCACAAGGTGTTATTTCAGATTTTCTATAATAGGTCCTTGGCATCTGAAAAAGATTTTAATATTAATTTGTTACGTCCAGTCCAGAGTGGGGTAATTGTGGCCGGCCACCAATACTCCACAGTCACCGGCTACCTTAATCTCAAAAACTACCTGTTCCATTTCCAATAATAAACAAAAACTATTATTGTAAATGCTACTTACGGTTATTGATTCTACAATATATTGTTCACAGATGTTCAATCAGTTTCAATATGATTTAAAGTTTCAACTTTACTCGAGACAAAATAACCATTGCTTATTAACTGAAATGTTGCCTTCTCTTTCGCATCGATTTTAGGAGGATCACTGCAATACTTCTTTAACTAGTTTATCTATGCATTAGTAGATGGCGCTATCAGTTCCTATTTAGCAATAAACGATATAACGTGAATTTAAATGCGGCTGTTATTACCCCTAGTGCCACGATTCCCCCGGCCACCCCTATTCTAGTAAAGGTATTTTTTGAAAATAATCTTTGGACAGGACTTGAGTCGGTTTTATTAGGCGTATTTCCCTAGTATAACTCCACTTTGATTGACCTTCTTAATAGTTTTTCACAGCTGAATCTGTTTTTTTTCTGATGCCTTTTTGATGATGTGGAGATGAGAATGTGAGTTCAATGTCCCATTCATGACAACATTGTTTGAACTCTTGACAGTTAAAGTTGGTAGAATTTTCTGTGCAAATTCTGGTTTGACTAAAATTTTTCTTGCATATTTTTAAAATATCTAACGAACGAAACAACCCCAAAATGTCTTCAAAACAACGCTCCCCCATCAAAACAAGGAGTCACAAATCCGCACCCTCAACCTTTTCTCACGAAGAATTCTCTCCCCTTCCTACCAAAACTACTCCGAGAATTCAAGAGCTTGAACAACAAGTTCAAGCCCTCTACCCGCATCCCCAAATAGCTACTAAAACAATTACCGACTTCCAGAAGAATAACCCAAACCGACCCCAGCCTACTCAGCCAAGTTCCATTCCTCTCGTCATTCCCGCAACTCCAACATTACCATAAACTTCCAACTATAGGGAACAGGAGAAAAATTTCACTCTTTTAGGAACTCAACCTAAGAGAACCTCAAAAACTCCTACTCTCCCTCCACACACGACTCAACAACCACCCAGCAATCCTTAAACACCCAACAACCCCGACCTTCCCAATCCAAATCTTCCCTTCAAACCCTAAATATCCGCAACCTACCAACTAAATACGTTTTCCAGAGGAAGTTATTCAATCTTCTCAATACCAACGAGTTTTGAGGGGGATATACCCTTCTTGAAGGCGAATCCCAACCGGCGGGCTTATTCTGTAAAAACAATAATTATTTTGTAACTAGCAACCATTGCACAACGGTCGCACGATCAGTCGCAATATTTGGTATTCTGTAAGGTAGTCGCGTCGCAATTGCTGGTTGCTGTCAAGTTGCACTTTTACGTCATGAAACTAGCGCCACTTGCAATCGGGTAGCAATGAACGGTAACTATAAATTGTCTGTAAAATCAGCTGATGACCAAAAACAAATTTAAAAAATATTTAATATGCATAAAAAACCAAGGAAGCGTCGAAAAATCATCATTACTGAAATTGAACACACATTTTAAATACATTATTTTGTACGAAACAATTCTTTACATAACTAAAAGCAGTTGAGAATGGGTTTCCAAATACTTTTTTAGATGATTTGTTTAAAAAAAAGGTGAGTAAAATAATTTGAGAATGGGTACTGCTACTATTAATTGTTTTTGACGTACATACAGAAAATGGGAGAACACAGAGTTTCCAATAACCAGTTGGAAGAGTTGCTGGACTATTTAACTAGTCATCCTAATCTGGCCAGAGGGGTAGGTCTTGGGGCAAGATCTAAGGAGACCAGTGAAGAAGAATGGAATGATCTTGCCAAAATGCACGAGCCATTACTAAATACGTAAAAACAAATAATAACTATTATTTTTTTTATTACGGTGGTAAGTAATTGTTATTAAATATTAGGTAGTTGTGTCCACTTTTCTGAGGGCAGTTAGTAAGCCCACTAAATTACTACTTGTACAAATAAAACATGTTTATTATTGACAAAATGTTATAATTTATTACTTATCTTCTATATCTTCTATTTCTATTAAGAAAACTTGATTTAATTATCAAACAACTCAACTACAACTACTATAATTGTGATTGCTATTCAACAGTTGCAATCGCGTTGTAATTGCTAAAAAATTGCTTACAGAATACGCATTTTTCACATGAACAACTAAAAAATGCACTTTTTTAGTTAACCAATTGCTCACTAGAGGCAGTTAACAGATAAATTGCGATCGTGGTCGCAGTTGCTTCTTCGAGAATACGAAACCTGCATTTGACAGCGACAATTGCGCAATTATCGGCAGTTGCAGGTTACAGAATAAGCTCGCGGACTGCCCTTCATAAAATCCCATCAAACCTTCCTTACGAATCTTTTGCAAAGAAGCTTCGAAACGCCATCGGTGACGGGAACATCACCATCATTTCTCTAAATTCCTCTCCTCAACTCAGATCCCCCTCTAAAACACGAAAATCTACCTTCTCCTTAGCTTGCAGAAATGTAGACCAATCCCTGTCCGACAAGGAATTTGAGGAAATCCTCAAAGACCTCAATTTTTCCCTTTCCAAATCCTGGCGAATCATCGCCAAATCCACTAACAGGCCAGGTCGATGTTTCGGACTCCAACTGAATCCCAAATGGCCTACCACATTGCCCTAACGAGGGGCATCATATTCCACGGCCTATCACATCAGTGTGAGGCTTCCAACACTTCTAACCTACTCCCTGCAGCATCAAAATACTGCAACAGATGCTTCAGCACAGGCCACTTTGCTGAAACATGCAAGGCCAAACCGGTTGGTCTTTCCTGTGGTGCATCTGACCACAAATCCGTCAATTGCCCTAAGACAAACTCACCTTCATGCAAAAATTGCGGCGGTTCTCACCCCGCTTACCATCCCCGATGCCCCAAACGGTAGGAAATACCCAAAACTCTACCGGAAATCGTCCCGATTAGCCTGGAAAAACCCCACACCCCCTTCGGTCTAACAACAGATTCCAAAATCCTTATCTAAATCCTGGCTACCACTATCATGAATGCTATTCCTACAGCCCGCGGCTTAATAGCCGATACCCTAGTTCATTTAATCCCCTCTTTTTGCGAATAGAACTGTACCATAACGAGTGGCGTGTGCAACCGCGTCCACTTCGCATTCACGTCCAAGCGACACAATTAAGAAGTCATGGACTTCACAATCGGGACCATTAATTGTCAAGGTCTAGCCAGAAAGCGCAATCTTCTTAAACACCTTCGTCATTCTCTGAATATACTATAATAAAAAAGCTGCCTCGCTTCACTGGCTACACCACTTTCCACTTATATAGGAACATCTATTGTCGCGGCAACGAATTTCTCGTCCGAAACGGACTCCCCGCATCCCCACACCCTCTCCCTGCACTTATGTTTCAACGGAACTTGGATTCCATAGCCATTGATATATCGTGGAAAAATACCACTATCACTTTCTTTTCTTATTACAAACACATCAACCAAGCGCTCTCAATCGACCTCCTCGAATATGCATCCATTCTCCACAAGCCGTAATAATGGGCGACTTAAATTATCGTAACACTCTTTTCGGTGATACACTCACCAATCAAAACGGCAGAGTACTCGCCGACCAGCTAGTCTCCCTTCTCTTTTCTCGGATTAAAAACAATAATCAACGAATGCTTTATGTGCGACCCCATCATCTGAGATCATGTCTCTCTACTGGTCAAAACTTCTCTACTAAATCTAATCCAACCCCCCCCCCCCCCCCGTCACCTATCGCAATTTTAAAAAAGCCGATTGGGATTTCTTCGCAAACCACATTACCGCTAATTTACTACAATCCGTCATTATTCAGACTACTGATGACATAGATAAACATGCAGAGGAATTCCAATCCCTCATAATCGATGCACAAAATATTGCCATAAATACCAATTGCTATGCCCTTCCGCAAAGTATTATTCTCAAAATCCGTCAGAAAAGACAGTTATATAGGTATGTCCGTACTAAAGATCCCCCAGTAAAGACACAATGGAACCGTCTAAACGCTTAGGTCAGGTTCGAAATCAATGCTGAAAAGCAGAGAAAGTGGAAGGCCGATCTGGACTACAGACAAGGTCGCGTCTTTTGCAAAAACTCTACCGGCTTATAGGCCTTAAAGGAAAAGTAGAAACACATCTCGAAGTACACAGACAGGGGATATACACACCCGAAGACAAAGCCACCGCCTACAAAAATAACCTACAAACTGTCTTTACACCATCTGACAGTCCTAGATTTCTCAGGGAATTTGTCATCGAAACAGACCTCCTTACCCGAAATATAACTTGGAGCCCAGACGTTCGTAAACTCCCAAATGAGAACGCTACCCCACTATCATCATTTACAATCGAAGGAGTTCAGCAGGTCTGTCGATCGGGGAGCAACAGTGCCCCAGGGCACGACGGAATCTCGAGATAGTCCCTTAAAAACCTGCTAGAAGAGATCTTCCCCCGCTCTGCGCCCTGCTGAACACCTGTCCGTCATTTTCATACTTCTCTCGTTGTTGGAAATCAAACAACGCCGTTCTCATCCCCAAACCCGGCAAAGACCCTACAATGCCTGAATTATACCGCCCGATTTCACTTATCAGCGTCCTAGGTAAAAATTTTAAACGTATTAAAGAAAGAATCTGGGACTTCTGTACTGAAACTAATATCATTCCCGCATTTTAATTCGGCTGCTGGTCAGGCCATTCATATCAGAACGCTACTACAAATCTTCAAACTATTGTCACTAGAGCTTTGAATCAACATCGCTGTTCGGCCGCTCAAAAAGCTTTCTATCAGGTCTGGGACGCCGGACTTGTTAGAAAGCTACTGAGCATCTGACTGCCACCTCAGATTGTCAAACTATTGTATTCTTACAGGAGGAAACGTCCATATCCTACAGTTCGGCTACTAGCCGCCATTTACGACCACCTTCCCGAGGATTACCTCAATTACCTAAATAATTCTCCGATTTCCATTAGATAATAATCTTATATCCTTATATGTAACCCAATTTTCCAACCACTCCCACCCCTTGTCAGTGTTGCAGGTTTTCTGCGGTTTCCCTGTAACCTGGTGAATTCCTTCACCAGCCAATTGACCGACGACAGGGAATAATACAGCCGCCATTTACTTAATTGTTATTAATATTTAAAACCACATCGCCGACAACAATCTACATCAAACTCCAGCAAACTCGCCTCCTCGAACAAAATACAAGTCCACTGCCATCTGTCTCCAATACTCTACTCATCTTTCTCAAATGTCTCTTAGTCACTTTTCTATTAAAAATTGATATATTAGAATCCTCCTCAATTAATTCTAAGACAAGGGAGACATCCCAAATCCCTGTAAATGTTTCGTTTACCATTCTAGACACTTTTTTAAACACGCTTGTCCCCTAATATCAACTTCCATTGCTGACCGAGCTAGCCTTTCTTCCTTGTCATTTCCTAGCGAAAAGATCACTCTCAATTCTATAGACATTTTAAAACATCAATTCTAGACTACTTTTCACCATCTCGTCCTAGATCTTTTTACAACATTGCTGTTTTGAGCCTACTCACTAATACACCTAACTCATCTGTAAGCCCGACATAAACGAAACCTCAAACAAACATATCCAACCCCAACCCAGCAACGTTAATTAATCCTCTATCAGTATCATATAAATTTCTTCAACTTTCAATATAAATCCACAGTCAACAAAATCTTTTTAGAACCCCCCCACCTCTCTCTCATGTGATATAACAATAATTAATGAAATATATATTTTCATTTGAATATGAATGAAATTGAGTTGTTGTTGTCGTATTTTCGGATTTTTCCTTACCTTTAGTCCTTTTGACTGTGATAGTTTTGTTTCCCAAAGATTCCAACCGAATTCCATCTGTCAAATCTCTATCGTACAATCTCCCTTTGACAAAATGATTGAGCAGTATCTGCAATCCATCTCCAGTCGATAAATAATTATCCGGCATTCTATCCAATCCGATTTTCTCGAATGCTATATCTGTGGGGACGAAAAACGTGTAACCCGTTCCAGACACGTGCGGGGCTAAATCCGCCAAATTTAAAAATCTGGTAATATGCGTGAACCTTTTGTCTCTTTCTAACGCTAAGAAAGCGTGTGACAGAAATTGTGCTCCGAACCACGGAAATGCTAATAATGGAGGCGTTTCTTTGTCTTTGTGTTGTTGATGGAGTTTAGAAACTATGGATTCGGTAACGAAGAGGACTTCTCCTATAAACATAATATTCCCTCTGGCGACTGGTGTGTCTCCTTTTACTAACATAGCTCCGTTTACTGTGAGATTAGCTAAAACGAAAACAAAATATTTTATAAATCCTACTTTCATATTATTTTACAAGAATGACGTTTACGTTTACGGTAGAAAATACAAAATGTTGTCTTTTACGATGAATTTTCAATAATGTACTATCTAAAATACCTACGAGTTTTCCTAAAAACGATCTCCTTTCCTCCTATGGTCTTCACAACTTCTCCATCTTCAATTAAATCTTGTTTTAACCTTCCTTTAACGAAGTGGTTAACGATAACGCTCTCAGTAAATTCTGGGACGCTGAAGGGATAAAAACCCCAGTCGATTGGATGCCATCGCTGAAAGGCGTGGTCGGTTGGTATAAAAACAGTGTATTCCTCGTCTGAAATAATAATTTCAAATTCTTTAACTGAACGTCCTAGATAATTACCTGATCTAATGATATTAGACTTTTAGACTTTTCTTAAGACCGCTCAGAAAATATACACTTTCTGGGTGATTTTTGTCCAGATAATAACGTCAGGGACCAGTGTTTTGGGAAATTTAATTCCGCCTGGTCTTACAACTTTAATAAATACACGATAATATTTTTTAATCGTATATTTGCGCAAATAACGTATTAAAAAATTAGTTTTAATGCAAACAATCATTATGACCACATCAATCTTGCGAATCAATCTAAACCTAATGACCATAATGACATATATGTCAAGAAGCACCAAACATACTCCTACCTTGAAATATATCTCAACATTATATTAGAAATGATCAAAATTATATACACTTATTTTATAAATTGGAAAATACAATATTCGTCTTTCGTTGGCAATAAACGAATTTTAGAAATAGATCTTTTGTATAATCCATTTACAGTTTTCACAATAACTACTCTCACTTTACCGTCTTGGCCAAGTACAGTTTCAGCCACTCTCTCTAGCCTCCACTGCAGAGACCGCAATTTATCGTCTTTCGGGATCACAAACTGTCCATCTCCTATATTCTCTGTCGATATTGTCCACTTGGCTCTTTTCTGTAGCTTTGACAGATACTCTCTTGACCCTCTTGCCCAAAAATGTTGATAAAGCATTTGAATTTGCTGCTAGTGAGAAAGTATATTTTGTGGTATGTGGCTTAAAGATGGATTTGGTAGAGCAAAGTTGCAAAACCCTCATATGTTAGAGAAGTATTACCCAAAATACGTTTTAAATGGTGTTTACAAGAACGCACACAGGTTCCCATAAACTACCAAAATTTGGCCCATTTGGAGGTATAAAACTCTTCGTTATTAAGAAAATTACCCAACATTTTTTCCTCATGTTCTAAAACCTTCGTTAATTCTCTCAATTCTGTATTTGCTGCACAATAATTCCTCCCAATATCTGAAAATATTTAATTCGGTTCGTCACGTCTAGCCACAAATCGTCGCAAGCAGGCAATAAAGGATTCAGAGATAGAGTCACTGAAAATTTCTTAGTGCAACCCTTTTGTCGAGAAACATACAAACAAACATATAGGTATAACATTTACACTTCTGTGATCTACAACCATATTTGTGTTTAATTAGGACGGACCCAGTGTAATATGTTCCTGTAACATAAAATGGAGGATTTGTCTAAAGTCTCTGTTTATGTAGGATGCCCATAATTTCTTGGGTTATTTACTATAAATGTCCCAGTCCTTACCATCGTTATTATTGTATAAACATAAAAAAAATTGAAATAAAAGTTGTGTGGTTATAAACTAATTTTATTATAACGTTAACAAAAGTACAGTGACGTGCGTAGTTTAGGGGACACAAAAATTTATTCGTTTTTTTAAATGAGACACCCTGAATATTACTGAATTTTTGAAAAGATGTTTTTCTTCTGATTTAAAAAATATACCATATCACACTCCTGTCTTACACCGTTCTTAAGATATTAAATAGAAGTTTTAGTCAACATTAAATTAAAATTACAAATAATAGATAACGAATATAACACAAATAAGTGTTTTTAAATGAAACTCACGGTCTCTAGTTAATTCCACAATATATTGTGGAATTAACTAGAGACCGTGAGTTTCATTTAAAAACACTAATATGAGCATATTCCACGAAGTAAGGGTCGAGACAGTTAATTTCATAACACAAATAACTTTACAACTATAAATAAATAATTATTTATAAAAGTTGTTCGAAGTGTTTACCATTATATTCAATACATAATAGAAAACGTCTAATTATATTTTGAATTGTATCAGAAATGGCTTGATTGTTTACATGTAGATTATTTATTTCTAATTGAATTCGGTATTTAATGACTTGAATACAGTCATTATTATTATTTATTGTCTTTTAAAAACCCCCAAAAAAGGAGTCCATAGAAGACAGATCCGGACTGTTAGGAGGCCATAATATGGTTCCATTATTCCCTATCCACACTTGAAATACATTGTTCAAATGCTCTTTAACAGGTAGTACATTATGCGGAGCTGCCACATCCGCATCCAAATCAAATCCTGAAGTTGAACGTCCAAATAATTCTCTACAACTTCAGGAAGAATCATTTCCAGATAGGTAACTCCAGTAAAATTGAAATCATAAAATATGGGTCCAACAATTTTGTTTCTGAAAATTCCACACCATACACTAAGAGCTGATCTTCCTGATTTTTTTATTGGTTTTATCAATATTATTCTATTCTCCTTGTTTTCCCATGACCTACAATTTTTCCTATTACAAATTCCAGCTGTAGAAAAGGATGATTCATCGGTCCATAATATTTTAGTCAAATAAGCAGGATCTTCATCTAAATTTTGGAGCTTTTGGCGGCAAAACTCAAACCTTTTCCTTTTATGAACCTCTGTCTAAACTAGTACGGGTAAAATTTTATATGGTTGGTAGTTGTTAGTTTTCAACGTATGTTGTATATTATAGTAACTCATATTCAAATGAGCTACTGCATCGTTTATACTACATTCAGAACTTTCTAAGAAATAATGTAGTGTTTGAAAAGACTTTTCAAGAATACCTATAAGAGGGCTTACCTTCTAAATAAAGCAGTATATGTAATTCATCTTAATATTTGTTTACCTGAACTAGTCGCCTTTTTCTATTAAAACTACCGATATTATTTACCTGTTTGTAAATGCGTCTGAACGTATTATCTGCGGGTGTTGGACGATTTGGATACAACTCCCTGTATGCTCTTTGCGATGCAGGTTTATCTTTGTTTTTTTCTATATAGCAAGTGAATATTTGATTTTTTTCTTCTACACTGTAAACCATTTTGAATGTTCCAATAAAGCTATGACATTTAATAAACATTAGAGTTGTGATTTTCATAGCTTTCTTTGATGATATTGACTTTTCAATATTTATAGTAACTAGTTTAATTTACTATATTTATCCTTTAATATCTTAAAAACGGTGTAAGGCAGTGGTATGATATGGTATATTTTTGAAATCAGAAGAAAAACATCTTTTCAAAAATTCAATAATTTAAAAAAACGAATATTTTTTTGTGTCCCCTAAACTACGCAATACTTTTGTTTTATTAACAATTTGAGGTGACGACTAGCTTCGATCACTTACGTTTCGCAGGTAACTTTATTTTTAAATTACCCGAGCAACCATATGTCAATTTTTAAATTTCCCATTCAAGTCAATTTTCAAATATCCCGCGCATACATTGCGTTAGCAAGGATCTAGTGAATCTAGATGGCGCTGAGATTCAAATGTATCGTCAAATTTTTGTACAGAGTGGCAGATCTATCCGTCTATATAAACTTTGGTAAACACGGTACGTTTTGACCGTTAATTTGGCTTTATACGATACACTCGCTGGTGTGTTTTGAGTCGACAATTCATCGGTAGCAGAAGTTATTTCACAAAATTACTATTAACATCTATAAGCGAATATTGATTATTTTGAAATTTATAAAACAAAAAAGATCGAAAATCGTGGCAAATAGCATTCATTTTTAAAACAAATACGAACTGATTAACCACAACTGCAAAATTGTTTGAGGACTCAGTTAAAAGATCGTTTAATCCTCTATAAAAATAACCTGAATGTTATTTTCGTATCTCAAATTGTTTCTAAGATATCTTAGTTTCTTAGTTGGAAAATCAAACAGCCGCGAGAACTTCGGTACCACGTATTTTTTCAAAGTACAATAAATAATGGAAAAAAAATGTTTTCGGTACTTTGCCACATATGGTGTTTTTCAAAAATTTTAGTAGTTTCAAGAAAAAATTAAGCTAAATGAATTTGTGTCTAAAAAATGGTTAAATTAATAAACAATTAAATTTGCACAATCTTTGTTACTGTATAGATAACTGTAAATTATGGGGGAAGAGTCTAGAACAGCGGTTAACGCATTGGAAATTTAGAAGGTTAACATGAAGTATCGTGGTTCGATTCCGTGCTGGAGCGATTTTGCTTCTTTTTGTTTGTAAAGTTGAATCAAATTATGGACATTAGTTATATTAACACTTAGGTACATTTCTTAGATTGTACATATATAACTCACAATTTGTATACCTTTAAGGTTCCTGTCGTTTGCTGCGTCCCTATGTTTCTAGTGATGCTACTCTTGAGCTGCCTTCTATGCGTTTTCCAGATGTACCCAATTAATTTAAGTACGGCTATTACCGCTATTATATATAGTAAAACTGTATGTTGTACGTTGATTGCTTCTTCTTGTACTATTAAGTTGTTGTTAACTGCTCCATTTTCGGTAAATTCCTGTTTCGTTGCTTTACCGCCAATTTTTAATAACCAACTAACGGCGTTGATATATGACATGTACTAACAAATTCCTTTATCCACGGGATCAATAAATACCTCTAGTTCGCAGGATCAATGCGTACTTTTAGTTTGGAGGATCAATAAATATCTTTAGTTTGCGGGATAAATAAGTACCTTCAGTTTTCAGGATCGTCATGTGTTGTATGGGGTTGTATAGTAGAACAGGGTAGGATCGCCATGTGCTGTATTTATAGTGGTGGAGCAGGATAGCCATGTGTTGTATGAATTGTTGATAGTTAATACGGCGGATAACCATCATAAATTTCAAGATGATTCCAAGAATTAAAGTAATTGTGGACTAACTTCAGCCTGAATTATAGGGTGGAAATAAACATCTCGACAAGTATCACTGGGTTTTATTTACATACTAAATAACATTAAATACCACTTAAATTAACTATACATGACCTATCATTTAGTAGGACGGTCAAGTTCAATTCTTACCAATAACATACGTTCGTTGTTATCGATAAACAGAACAGAATATTGATTGATTCCTAGATGTTTACGATTCTTATTCTTATAGTAAATAATGTGTGTAATGTTTTTAAATATGTTTACAATTAGTTGAAAATATATCTTACTAACATGTGTTTGGTTTATTACAATATAATATTTGGTTAAACAATTGTGTGTAAGGGGTATAACGGTTATGCTGTAGAGGTAGCACCTTTCATCAAAGACGGTCGCACTTAACGACATAGTCGGGGAGTGGTCGGCGACGACTGGTCCTCACACGACACCTAATTCTCATTTATGGCTCCGCCTGTTATACCCCAAGCGACTGCATCAACCTGCAGGCTAAACTAAGTTGAGGATAGCCAAATATGGCAAATACCTAAAGCGTCTGATCCAGAGTGGGTGGCTGTCAACAGGGACTAAACTCTATGTTAGGAGCGGTTAAATGAAAGTAGTGAAGGCAACGGGAAACCACATTGCTTACTTTTTCCCCAGGAAATTAATATGGCGAATAAACCAGACACAACGGTTCGCAGTCCCGAGCAGCCCTTAGATGGGCAAGGAATGCGAAGAATCTCCCGGCTCAAAATTGCAAAGTCCAAACTAAGAATCGGAACGTGGAATGTCCGTTCATTCTACGCAGCTGGAAAGTTTGAGAATCTCGTTCAGGAGATTAACCCGATGAAACTGCAAATAAGGGGTGTAAGTGAACTAAGATGGCCTGGATCAGGAACATGCGAACACGGAAAGGGCAACTTATATTACTCTGGAGGAGATGATGACGCTTCAAATCACAGGAATGGAGTAGGAATTTTCGTGATGACAGAACTAACGAAATACGTACTTAACTTTGTTTCCGTAAACGACAGAATATTACTTCTACGATTTCCCTTTTAGCATTAATATAATCCGAATATATGTCCCGACTGCAGAGAGAAGGTACGACGACGAAGTTGAATAACTGTATAGTCAATTAGACACAATCACGAAAACACTTAAGAAGAGTGAAATTACATATATCATGGGAGACTTTAACGTAAATATAGACGAGGGTAGCAGATCTGATTTGGTGGGGGAATATGGCTTGGGTGAAAGTAATGAGCGGGGTGACAGACTCTTCGAATTTTACCAGGATCACAACATGGTAGTAACAAACACACAGTATAGACTGCATAAACGAAGACTATATACTTGGAGAGGTTCAGGCGATAACCAGCCACACATTATAAGAAACCAGATTGGTTATATATTAATTAACCAAAGATTTAGGAACTGTGTAAACAGAGTTACAACCTTTTCTGGAGTAGAAGTTGGATCTGACCATAATCCGCTGGTAGCTGACACTAAAGTCAAACTTAAAACAATAAAGAATAGCACCCAACAAAATGAATTCAAAATGGCAGAAAGCCATAGGGAAAAATCGCGAAAGACCTAAACAATTGCATAAAGGAAATAAAAACCGACAACAGCGTGGATGCAGTTTGGACATAATTCAAGTAACTATCAAATAAGCTAATAGCTGATCATACGGTAAGAAAAGATAAACCGAAGAAACAGAAATTGATGACACACGAAATATTGTACCTCATGGAGCAAAGGGGCCAGTATAAAACAAACACAGGAAAATATACGAAGAGACAAAAGGAAATAAAACAAAAAATGTATGTAATGATGCTTCATATCCGAATGAAAATTTGTTTGTGAAAGTTTAGTGGAAGCGGATAAAAAATAATAACTAGTTTTGACTTTTATTTTATTCGCCAACGTTT
Organism: Galeruca laticollis; assembly: GCA_963921935.1. Taxonomy (NCBI): domain Eukaryota; kingdom Metazoa; phylum Arthropoda; class Insecta; order Coleoptera; family Chrysomelidae; genus Galeruca; species Galeruca laticollis. The sequence continues at coordinate 207,172,792 of OY998175.1, read as the reverse complement.
CGGTGCAATTCGTCACCTTCTTCAGGGCTACAAAAACAATACCGAACAATAAAAATACAGTTTTGCAATAAATTGGAACATACAGGTGGCAATTAGAATTCAAAAACAAGGCTACACTGAACAAAAGCGTAACAATAGTAGAGGAAAAACTCACCTAAGAATATGAATCAAACCAGGTCACAAGGTTGTAACAATATATAAAATACTTTGGTAAAATGCCGAAGTAAAACAGTAAAAACAATAAACAATTAAAAACAATTGAGAAACAATACACACAGCTAATGGGTTCGACAGCAATTACAAAACTAAAGATAGAATTGATACTTCTGAAAACTGAATACCCGGTTATGAGGTGTTGCCAAATTGTGTTGAGAATCAATACATTGTTAATTAAATAATTATATATTCGACTTAAATTGTCCGTATCTGTTTTTTTGTTTATAGAATTCTTGTCTTTTTGGATCATAACCATCTCACTAATTTTTTGTAATTCACTTCAAAATAAATAATGCTCAAGTTTTCAAAATCGAATTTATGGTTTTTATCAAAATGGTGAAACTGCAAAGCTGTTTTATTAGGGTCAGTAAACTGTTGATTCATACAAGAACATTTGTGTTCCCGAACTCTATCGCGGAGGAGCCGTTCAGTTTGGCCAACATATGAAGCAGAATAATCCCGACAGGGAATTCTGTAAACTGAATTCGAATTGTATAGTTTATCCAACTCATCTTTCATCAAACTATAAAAATCGCTGAACTTTTTTGTATGATAAAAAACTATCTGATTTGTATCATTAGATAAAATGTGCTTGATTCTCTGACATAATCCCTTAACAAACGGAATTTTATAATAATTTCATTGATTGCTTTGAGAAGTATTTCGAATTCGACTGTTATCAATGCTCTGTATGATTTTATTAATAATAGAACTAGAATGATTATAAAAGCGTAATCTATTTTTAAACATTTCTAGGTTCTCAGTAATAAATTGTGGATGTGATAATCTTATTATCCTACTCTTCAATTCTCTCATAATAGCAATCTTTTGTTGGAATGGATGACATGAATGGAAACTGAGAAGTCTGCCTGAGGAAAATGATTTCACTCCGAGGAGACTTTGGACTTAAAATTATTCAAAAAGGTTCAACTTCGTCGTTAAAGCCTGTAAATGAATGTTGGAAATTGCAAACGAAAGATACAATATATCTTAGGGACTTACCATAATTAACTCATTTTTAGCAAAAATGGACATAGTTCGGCTCTGGGGTACAGATATATGTGAACTTAATGTGAACATAATTTTACTAAACTCTCACCCCAACTCACCTTATATGTAATTAACCTAAATTACTATTTCAGCCGAGGGATTTTTGAAATTATAGTACAAGGAACATTACAATAATGACAAATTAAACTGGATGAATATGTAGTATTATATATCACCACGTTAGGCACCACTTTTATTATAGTTTTATTTTCCCTACGTTGGTAACGCCAATTTTTTTTTTGATTTATTTTGTTTAATATGCTTATTTATTTATTTTCAACTTTCTATTTCTGATATGATTAAGTGTTCTTATTTATTTGCTACTAAAACCTTTATTTAATTGTTATTTTCACAATTGTTAAACGCCAAATTTAAATTGTTATTTATTATTAATATTAGATAGTTTAGATGTTTGCTCATATGAATAAACAATTTATTTTCTTACCTTTTTTTCTCAAGTTTCCTTTACTTCAAATATTTGTAAAACATAAACGTATCCCAGGGCAATTAGTTTCAAAACGGAAATTAGATAATTGTGCAATGAAACAAATTATGTTTACTAAATAATTATTAGATTAAAATTTATATTTACAAATGTTTATAAAATGTTAAACTATGCGACGCGTATGAAAACTAATTTGCATAAATCTCCATATCGGTTCAACTTCGAATATTTTTAAACATCTGCTGATAGCAGACTTTTTCTTTATGTGGAAAAGGAATATTGAAATATGTGTTTTAACCAAATGCTTTGTGGTGAATCGGTTTTGAAATTCGTACAATAATTTTACAATAGTATTGATATGGTATTTGTGTGTGAAATAGTGAAATTTTATGAATTATTAAAAGGTTCAGTTTTATATCAACTAGAGACATGCAAGTTACATTTATATAATAAAATATCAGGTGAGTTTATAATTCTTATACTACTATCATTTTAAAATTCCACTTATGTAGTTTATTCTTTACGCTTGATTCCTTTTAATTTTTTATTAGGCCATTAAATTTATTGAATGTTTTTATAAGCTTATCATGATCATTTTACTTTTTTGTTATTATTTGTTTTATTATTGTGGATCCAAAATATTTAAATATCACCAACCTTTCTCCGAAATTGCACCTCGCAACAGGTCCGCAGTTAGACGATTCACTCATCCATTTGCAGCAACTGATTGCTTCCGGATAACTCAATAAATTCTTCGTCTCCTTCAGGAAAAACTATTTATACAGATTACGGAGTATGCACTTTATCACCTTTACTTTATGACGTACTTATTTAATGATATTCAACTTTTTTTTATTAAAATTTCTCACTTAAACTTTCACAGAGATGTTACCCTTTTCGCTTCGCTTCTCCTCCTCTCCAGTTTTCTTTTTTATCAACAACCCTTTGTTGTTGACCGGAAGTTCCCGCTCTTCTAGAATTTCTATTCATAGCGTCTTATTTGTCACTATATTATTTCTTAAAATTCACTATATTTCTGACATAAAGTTATGGTAGTTTATTGTATTCCACGTGTTATATTAATCAATGTTTCTACATTATTTATTATCATTGTTTATAATTGTCTTTTTCATTATTTAATATTATCAAAGTCTTCTGATTGGTCAGCCCTAATTTAGATACATCTCAATTTTTACAACACAAATAATAGTAAAAGACATACGTATACAATTCATTTTTCATTTCTTTTCCATTCACCACGTTTTTAAACATAACATTTCAATAGGTTGAATTTTTTAGAGATTTTATCCTCATCATTTGTTATTAATCATTGCATTGTTAGTTGGTATTCTTGTCGTCATATCTCAATTTCCTTTTTTATTGACATTGCATACAAATTACAGATTTCTATAAATTTATGTCCCTTTCAAAATTAAAATCATTGAGTATTGTTTTATTACGTTTTTGTTTTATTACGTTTTATATAATTTATTACGTTTCAATTTTAAATGTTTGTAAATTATATCATAGTCTTGTTGATATCTAATTTACATTTTGTCTCATTTCCGTAACAAATAAATCTTTTCCGTGTCTAATATTACGGCTTGCGTCAACTTAATTAGTTGAACTTTGTTTCTTGTTCTGTATCAGGTTACATATAGCGTTGAATTATTTTCTTGATGGTTTGCGATGATTATTAACATGACTTATTTTGACTTTATTTATCTTTATGATTTTATTACTATGAAATTAATTTGATATATTTATATATACATAGAATTGATGAAATTTAAAGAAATATAATTGACAAAATGATTATTTTTTTATAGTATATAATAAATTCAATATTATTTATATGCTTGTCTATTCTACATACGCTATATAAATTTTATAATTCTATTCCACATATAATTTGCCTTTCATTATCACTAAATTTTGTTGTAAATGATCATATTTAATTTTGAAATTTTCTTTAAAATTAGAAACTATATGAAAATTTTGAAGAGTCACATTTCAATTGCATAAAATTTTATTAAACTGAATAAAACCAAGTATCTTTGTCTGAAACATTTCAATAGATGTTTTAACTAAAGGTTTACATCTTTTCTTGACATTCTAAAGTCAATTATCCAATTTCCGGACAAATATATAGACAGAAACATGATTTGATTTTTATGTGTCTGACAGAATTTTTATATCATAAAATTTATTTCATCAACTTTTATGATCTAGTCAAATATCTTGGAACTTTAAGCTTAAAATCAATAGAAATTTTACTACAAGACTTTATACCTTTGACAATCTGTGCTCATCAAATTGAATTTTGTAATTATAATTTGTAGTCTATTATGATCTACTACCTGAACATTTCTTGTTCATTTTATGATTGAGAAATCTTAATTTGTCTGTCATATGTTATTTTCATGGTTATTGATATCTAGCGATATTTTCTAATATATAATTTTTATCTTTATATTCTACTCCTTACTGAGCATATCATCTCAGTAGATCATTAATAGTCTATCTTCTAATGAAACATGAATAAGTCATAATTCTTGTATCATCTTACAACCCAAGTTAGTTCAGCGAATTTTAGCATATCATGTGAATTAACTTGAATTAGCTTTAACACTTAACTACTGTAGTGCGGTCATCGTGACCGATGCCTATTTGAACATCTCTAGTATTAAGCCCCTCCCTAGTTGTATAGTCTTGGGCGTCTCTGTATCTTCAAATTAGTGTATTTTAAGAAGGCAGCTGGGGTAGTCGCGTGTTACTCGCTTTTGTTTTTGAATTACGTCGAGTTGAAATTTTGTTGCGGTCATAGTGACCTCAGCACAGCATGAGTGTAATTTATTATTGCTGTGTTTGTTACGCATATTTTTTTACAATGGACAATTGTGTTACCGTCTTAATTGTTCGGTACCAATTTCTCCAAGTTTCCTTGGATGGAACCAAGATGACGTATTATTATTCGAAACAGTACTGGGCGATAAACAATTAAGACGTATGCGAACGACACTCTTGTTTTGGTTGGAGAGCTAAGAGTCGTGGGTTTATTTTAGGGACGTTAATCAACCGAAAAGGTAATTAAAGGGCGCCAGAAATTTTAATTCACAGGAAAAATTTCAAAAACTGCGATAATCGAGAGAAATTATAGAAGGTGAGGTATTTTCGGTAATGTGTCTGTGGAGATTAGGGAGGTACTCACTAAAACGCGGTTTATTATGTTAACCAGTTTATTAACAGGTTTGACCAGCGTCAGTGTACAGATCTTCAAAAAAATTTACAATATGGGTACATGCATAACCTGGTACCGCAAACAAACTTAATATATACATAAAAACAATAAAACAAATTATCACTAAACACTACACGGTGATTGTTCGAGGAATAAATCGTCTCCAAGGAAAAAGAAATATACAAATCAAAATCATATAAATGCACAAACGATAAATGTCGAAAAAATTGCGAACTAAAAAATTAGTTTATTAACGAAATTATTTTCCCTTTATTTAAAAAAGAAAATGTAGGATATTATATCACTGAATTTCTCGGAAACAAAAAAACACATAGGCCTTGTGAAAGTTACGTCAATATAAGTGGTTGGAAAATAATTTAATCTAGATTTGATGTGCACACCGAATTTCATAACGGTTATTCTATAAAGCATAAACAAAAGTTCTCTGAAACAATGGCAATATTAGTAATAAATAAACTCGTTATCATAATAAAATAGTTCTGATACCGTATGGTTCTTTAGTTAAAGAAATGGCGTGACATTAAATTAGTCTTTTCACCATCGACTAAGAAAGGGTGAAAGGGGGCGACTTACTCCAGATAGGAGAGATACAAAATAATCATTTACGATACCTGAGTCCAATAATCTCCAGCCAATCACCACAATACTATTCAGGTGAAGATACTTGAATCAACGCCGGACGCGTGGTTTCTCGATTAGGTCGATTTAAAAATTTACGATCGTACTTCTAATAAGTAATCTACCCTCACCGCGTGATGGAACAAATCACAGACACTCGGAATTCTTCGGTAATTTTAGTGTCGGTAATAAACACAATAAACATATACTCCGGTAATTTTAATTCAACCACTAAGCACAGGAAATATCCATACTTTGGTACGATACGATACGATAACTCAATCTTAATAACTAAGAAAATCACCACTGCTTCGCTCAAGTAATCTTCGTAGATTCAATCTCGATAGCGGCACTAACTAACGATACGATCATTCACGCTGACACTCCAAGAACTTTTCAACTTCTTCGGTTAAGAATCGGTCGTTGACTGACTCTCGTGACGAGATTTTTGGGGATAGACAGCCTTTTTTGAAATTCTTTCCGAAAAATAACTGTAAAATTATTTCCAAAAAGCCATATAACGAACCATATAAGAAGAATCGGGCCGTAAATGCACAAATTACGCTGTCTACCGAGAATTTCATAAAAAGTACTTTTTTTCCGAAAGCGATACTAAAACTATAGTGTGCACATCGCACCTTTTTTAATAGTCGATATTAAAACTTTTGTACATCCAATCGTCACTTTGTTCAATTGAAAGTCAAGATTGAGCCGTAACAAACCTTTTCGGCGTCCAGAGATGTATTGTTTCCAATTTTTTATGTTTATTGTTCATCTGTAACGATCTTCTACACAGTCCGAAGAAAATATTGTTACGCCAGGGCCGCACTGGGATGAAAATTATTAGATTTCGCAGGGCGAAATATAGGAAAAATAAAAACGTTACAATTGTGATGTGGGACCTTCAAAAAACTTCGTTTTACGGATCCCGATTTTGAGGAAACTGCTTTAAAGTGGTTGTATGACATAGAAACGGAAAATGCGATTGATAGCAACGAAGATAGTGCCAATGAAAGTGTCTACGTACCCAGTGAACATGACACTGATTCGGAGCAAGAAGGGTAAGATGAAGAGTTGGCAAGTTTAAATGAACGGGAGGATGCTGATGAGGAACTGGTAAATCAAGCTACAAATTGTTCAAAAAATGTCTTTGGCAAAAACTGAATCAAGCGGTCATCTGGAAGTTTTGTATCTCGCAGTCGAACAGAGAAGCATAATATTGTTTTACGTTTACCAACTTCACGAGGATCCGCTGGTCTATTGGGACAAGAAGCACAACCATCTGCTGTGTGGAGCTTGCTTGTCCAAGATGATATGTTAAACATAACTTTAAATTGGACTAATCACAAAATAAAAATACAAAGGGATAAGTTAAAAAATTCTTCTAGGGCAGAGCATCAAGATTTGGACATCGTTGAGTTACGTTGGACTGTTATTTTATACCGCAATATTTGTGTCAAATCACGAAAATTTATCACGAATATTTGCAACTGACGGCTCTGGGCGAGAAATATTTCGAAGCGTGATGAGTAAGCAGATATTTGCATTTTTATTAGCGTGTTTACGCTTTGATAATTGTTTAGAATGAATTCTTAGAAAAAAAGAAGATCCTATAGCTCCAGAATGCATATTCTTTGGGAGTTAACTGCTGCATTGATGAGATGTTGATGTCTTTCCGGGGAAGATGCAGATTCAAGATGTACACGCGTAACAAGCCATGCAAATATGGCATTAAGATCGTATGCATGACAGATGCCCGTACCCAGTACTTTTTTAATGGCTATATATATATATATATATATATATATATATATATATATATATATATATATATATATATGAGAATCGCAGGAAAATGGGACGATTTTTTTTTTGGAAAATATGACCACAAATCAGTTTTTGGGGCTAGTCAGAGGTGCCCTGTGACTTTTCTATGAAATTAAAAAAAAATAGAGGTATTGCAGGAAAATGGGACAGTTTTTAAATTTGTCAATATTGGCATAAATTATACATATATAGACAAAATATGTACAAACATCAACTTTTGGGGCTAGTCAGATGTGCCCTGTAACTTTTGTATGAAATTGAACATACTAAAGCTATTGCTGGAACATGGGACACATTTTTTATGTATATACAGGTAGATTTTTTCAAAGTCAAAGCCGATCAGAATAAAAATCTGAAAATTTGCAATAAGGCATTGGCCCATCGAATGAAAATACTATCGACTTTCAGTGATGTCTGGTCAAACCGAAAGATGCAGTCAACTTCATTATTTCAAATGAAACACCGTATAAGTATAGCCCCAACTTTTTGAATTGCTGAATAAATTACAAAACACTTATAAACAGGTAATTTTTACCTTATCCTCATAGTTTTCGAGATAATAATTTTTTAAAAATAATTGATGTTTCACTGATATTGGTTTCATAAACCTTCTTAATTCCAAGATAAATGATAATTACTTAATTTTTACCATCTAATTGGTCGCTGTAAGATGGGATCCTAGAAAAAGATCTTGTTTTTTTGCAGGGCGAATGAAAATTAACTATAATTTTAGATATTGAAAAAAAACAGTAACTATTTTTTAAATGGCACACATTTTTTTCCACATCCTACAATTATTGTCAGCTATTTTGTCAAGTACACACATCATACATTTTTTAATTAAATAATAAAAGCCAAAAAAATAGAATAATGTAATGTCCGTTATTGTATTCATTGCATTTAATTTCATTTTTAGTGTGGTCTTCTGTCATTGTCATAACCTACTTATTAACAATAGTAAACAATCAGTAATATAATTAATGTACTTTTATATTAATGAGAGTTTTACACAAACCATTCCTTTATTTTATTCCGATTTTATTTTATTTGTTCTATGTATGTTTTTCATATTGATTTTAACTATTATATATAGTGAAATGTAACATAAAAACTCTAACCCTAGTATTGCATAGGTTTACAACACATAATTATTAAGTGGCATCTCTTTCTATTAATAGTGAAGAACAGAACAAAATAATTTGACATTTGTCGGATATGTTATCAGATATTAATGACGTCAGGGTAAAAGTCAATTTAATGAAGTTTTATATCGTATTAAACTATAAATATATACCGTTTGGGAATGCTTCCCAGATTATCTTACAAAAATTTCATAACTAAAATAAATAATTCCTCCACATGTCTTATGCAATTATTGTATTAAAAAGATACATTGTAAACATGTATACGAATTAGTTACACAATAGATATTCTAACAATACCATTTAGTTGAATATTTTATTTATTTCAAATAATGTGAAACAAAAATGTTGAAAAAAGGATATTTCAAAATTGTGAGGTTAACAGACATGCGAATTCTAAGCCTCTTCTTCTATAATGCTTGGCAGTACCTACCCCATATCAACTATGAAAATACATTGGTACATTGGTAGGGAGGAAAACATAATACTTTGTGACCATACTGTCCTTCCAGCTCATCCACAATGTATTATGTTGGGGGTTTGTTTCTGACTATTTCCCTCGTCTTAATTTCCACCAATCAAAAACGCGCAATTTTGAATCACAAATGGTTTCTCGATGGAAAAACTGTATGACAGCACCTGTCAGCAGTTTTTTTCAGGTTTATCCTCGGCAAAACTTGGCAGCTGTTGTCATCAAAAATTACAATACCTTTGACAACAAGTAATTCTGGTTCTCCACTGTGTACCAAAATTGTAATTTATATTTTAATTGTACCATAAATAATTAAGTTTATAGTATTTTTTGATTAAATAAATTACCTGATGTTTTAAAGTTTTCAAATTATTACCTACATATTTATTATATATGCATGTAAGGTAGTATGTTTTGTAAGCTATGTGTATACAAAATAATCTGTTACTCGTGAAATAGTCTTGTCAAATACCATTCGGGCATTTAATTTTTCCTGTGAAAAAAATCGAAGAAACACAATACAAAGTGATATTTTTCGACTCGGATTTTTGTTGCCGCCAGCACTCATGCTTATTGTTAAAATATTACTTAGCAACGTATTTTTTCGATTTTTTTCGGAAAAATTAGATGCCCTTATGATATTACTTACGAATAGGTAATATTTAAGAATAAAACTGTATTTCTTATCAAATACTCACATGAAAAAAAGTATTTTTCACACTGGACTAAATAATTTTTGTTTTGTCTTTGTTACGGAATTCAATTGTTGTTTTCGGATGTACGAATTCAATTCATTTAGAAAAATATAACCGTAAAAAACAATTTTTTTTGAAAAATAAAGTTTTTTATCCTACACTACTCGAAAACCCAATTTTCGTGGCTCTTTCGGGACGGCTATTTGCACGGCTAGGCGAGAAAAATGGCAAATAATGTCTCGGCAGGGAAAACAGCTTCACAAAAATATCACTAGATGGCACCCTATTATAAATGACGAAGCGGCTGTCACTTTTAAATGTCAAATTGTGGCTTAAAGCTTCATTCGCAATGCAATTACAATTAGTACTTAGAAAATTTAAACTCGGAATTCGGATAGTTATTGAAATCATGCATTTACAAAGAGAAAAAGAATGTAATAATGAGGTGATTTTTGGTTGCGTCCTCTTTGTAGTATGTGCTAGAACAATTGACAGTGATGACGCTTGACTATAGTTTGCCAATGTAGAAGTGTTACGAAACAGCACACTGGTATAGTCCCTAAAACCGACTCTGTCTAAGCCAGGTATAGAAGTTAAAATTATGGCGGATACGCAGTTATAAAAAACTGTTTACGAGTTCACGAGTATCTTATGTAAACAGACTTATCTAGAAATGGCTAGAAAAATGATTTGTGTGTGTAAGCCGCAGCCCAGAAATTACTAGTAAAAATGGCTTTAATATAAATAAGGACCGATCAGCGCAAGAGGAGTTGATAAAAGTGATCTCGTGAAATAAATACACCGAAATAGCAAACAGTAAATATAAATTAGTTAAGTGTTCATATAAATTAGTTTAAGTGAATATACTGAGTATATATAAATTAAGTGTTAGTGATTAGTTTAGTGTTTTAAATAAATTAGTAAGTAACCATACCGAGTGTTTGAAATTTATCTCACCCGTAATAAAAACTTTTAATAAATAAGAAAAACATTACAGAAGTATCAAAACCATCAAATCCGACAAAGTGGTGGAGAAAATTAATAATAAATATGACTTCTAACCTCACAAAATGAGGTAGTTTTTACTATAATTACTAATATGTTCAATTATGAATGATCAATTGCAATAACAGCTTACAAGGTTGTACGACTAATTGTAATTACTAATTGTTAATTTGTTCATTGTGACTGTACCTTTAGGATTTTGTTGATATTAAAACTAAGATTGAAAATAGTATGTTACATAATATGGACGAATCCGACGGCGGTTATTCTACAGCGGAAGGGATAAGGCAAAAAGCAAGATAGGCTACACTAAATTGCAACCTGAAAAGTCAAAAGGAAGATATAAACATTTTATGGATTGGTGTTTATTGCATTGCAAGGTACAGCGAAAATGTTATTTTCAACAAATAATTAGCCATTTTTTATGACTATCTTGAATTTGTCTTTGTTGGAACAAAAATTGGTGTCATTGGTTCTGACCATAAGGAAAGTACCTTCTTCATTCTATTCACTTTCAATCAGGTCCTACTTGTACCTCCGTGCCTTGATGTGCTGAGAATGGTCTCAATTACTACTGCATAGTGACACATTAACCCCTTCTGAATTATCTGTGAATTTTATTTGTACTCTTCACCTTTTTCGTAACAACATAAATTATGTAACGACATAAATAATCAGTGACATGGGTACATATGTGTGCAATTATTCACATAACATGTAGAAGTGTGAAATTTCTTTATTGTTTTCATTAGTATTTTGCCACACAATCATATAATGATATTGAATGAACTTACCTTTAACCAAACATAGCACCAGCTACACGAAATACTAATTTTGCTAAAACCTAACATAAAATATGCATAAAAGGTAACCTAATGCAAATAAATAAACCCCCATTTGTCTATTTACATAACCTAAAATAATTTACTACGCCGTCATCTTTGGCCGTCACTACTCCTACTCTAAAAACTTTTGTGCTCCTTATATCTAGTCTCCATGGTCTCCAAGCAAATTGCCTTTGACAATCTTCGGAGCTTATTGAATGTACTTTTTTGTCATTTTTAATTCTAACACTAAATACAGGGTGAATTTATTAGTGTGGCAAACCTCAATAGGTCTCTGTTATCATAAAAGATACAAGAAAACGTAGAGTCCAGTCATGGGACTGCCGACAGAAGTGAAAACACCAATAAATGCATCCCTATTAAAAATGTTATCGTAAGTACATCGTAAATGGATTTTTTTTACAAATAAATTAACCCTCTTCAAAAATTTTACATACGCCCATGGTAGTAACGGTCAAAGTTTTATTGTACGCCTATGGTGGAAGGAAATTTTTATAATTGAATCAAGTATCTTTAAAAATTGTATCATACATCCATGACAAATGAAAATTTTCACAAATCAACGAACCCCCTTTAAAAATCTTATCGTAGGCCCATGTCATAAAAATTTTTGCGCCCAAGGTAGATGAGAATTTTCACAAATCAACGAACTAAAATTTTGTCGTACGCCCGAGTTATAATTTTTTTGCAAAAAATTTACATCTTTTAAAATTTTCATCGTACGCCCATAGTAAATGGAAATTTTAAGAAATTAACGAACCCCCTCTAAAAAATGTATCGTACCCCCTTGTTATAAAAAAGTTTGCCAAAAAATTGACCCCTTTCAAAATTTTCATCGTACGGCTATGACAGAAGGAAATTTTCACAACTAAATCAACTCCCTTTAATAAATAATTAAACGTACGCCCATGGTAAATAGAAATTATTAGAAATTAACAAAGCCCCTCTAAAAATGTTATCGTACGCCCATGTTATAAAAAATTTTGCAAAAAATTGCTCCCTTTCAAAATTTTCATCGTACGGCTATGACAGAAGAAAATTTTCACAACTAAATCAAACCCATCTAAAAATGTTTTTGCAAAAAATTGCCCCCTTTCAAAATTTTCATCGTACGGCTATGATGAAAAGAAATTTTTACAAATAAATCAACCCATTTTTAAAAATTTATCTTAAGCCCATGGTAAATTGTAATTTTCACAACTCAACGAACCCCCTTAATAAATTTTATCGAACGGTCATGATAGAAGGAAACTTTTTCAAGCAAATCAACGCTCAAAAATTTTATCGTACGCCCATGTTCTCAAAAGTACACATATATACTCAGTATAGGTACCATACAGCGTGACGATGACGGAAAATTAATGTTTTTCCTCATCCAAAAAAGTGTCTAAGGCGTCTAAAGAAGTTTTCACTTCAAAAAATAATTTATAAAAATTGTAGATAGCTTTATATTTCAAAATAAATTAGAAAGGTGTTCCATATAACTCGGTCCAGATCAAAGTTATCGTTTTTTGAAACACCCTATATTTTACTGTAAAACTGAACGCTTCACTTCCTCATTATAACAATATGAGGTTGTACAGGGTTATTCACTATAAATTACCCACCCCTTCTCATCGTTATTATTGCCTACAGAAAAAAAAGTTAAATGTAAGAGTTGTGTGCTTATGACTAAATTTTGATAAATTGCTATCAAAAATACAGAGGCGTGCAGATTTCAGGGGATACAAATTTTTTAATATTTTTTTCAAATGGGACACCCTGTATATTATTGAATTTTTGGAGTGGTCTTTTTTTCCTGATTTCAAAAATATACCATATGTTACCCCTATCTTATACCGCTTTCGAGTTATTAGATGTCGATTACGCACGACGTAACTTAATCATAACTTAACATAACTTAATCATAAACTTAAGATGAAACTATAATTTTTTATGGTAATGTTCATGCACGCGACTTAAGGACTTAAGAGTGATTTAAGAAAGTCATAAGTTGGCCAACTTTCAATTCTTCGTGCAAATCAGGTTCTGCGCATGTCCATTAGACATCTTAACGAAAACGAAAAATAAAATGATTATTAGATAGAGGAAGATGGTAGAAAGAACCGCCTTCGTCATAAATTGCCGACTGGAAACGTCGATTTTATTCGAATTATGCTGTGAATATCGCGAACTGGATATGATTCTAATTATTTAAATAACTCATCGCTCAGTTCAGAATTAAGATACACTACCGAATTAAATGCTCGAACGACAAGTTCCGAGATAATAAATACACTTTCTGCACTTGTGTCTATCTTTATGTTAAGTTGTGCATGAACACCCAACAAGTATTTTTAAGGCAATCTTAAGTTCAGTCTAAAGTTAAAACTAAGTTATGTCGTGCATGAATTCACCAAAACCCACTTGGATTAGTTGTTACTGTAAATACCTATCCTATGAAAGTTAATATTTTTCAAGTAAGCTATGGAAATGACAACTATATTATGTTTGTTTAGTGACATTTCTTTAACAGAATAATCAAAATGGTTTACAGTGAGGAAGAAAAAGTTCAAATATATACTTGTTATATACAAAACAACAATAATAAACGTGCAGAAAAAAGAGCATATAGAGTATTGTATCCAAATCGTCCAACACCGTCAGAGAATACATTCAAAAATATTTACCAAAAGGTGAATCATACCTTCAGTTTCAGTAGAAAAAAGCGTGTTATTCAAGAAAACCAGGAAGAACAGCTAGATATACTGCTTCATTTCGAAGGTAAGCCTTCACATATTAATTCGCGAATAGACTTTTTTGATACATTGCATTATTTTTTAGAAAATTCTGAATGTAGTATAAAGAATATAGCAGATCAATTAGGTAAAAGTTATTCCAAAATCCAACGTACGTTGAAAAAACACAACTACAAACCATATAAAATTTTACCCCTGCAAGTTTTAACAGAGGCTCATAAGAGGAAAAGGCTGGAATTTTGCCAACAAATGATTCAAAACTTGAATGCAGATACCGATTATCTAACTAAAATATTATGGACTGATGAGTCATCTTTTTCCCGGCAGGAGTTTTCAATAGGAAAAATCGAAGGTCGTGGGAAAGAAAGGACAACAGAAAAAGATTGGTTAAACAAATAAAGAAATCAGGAAGAAAAACTGTTAGCGTTTGGTGCGGAATTTTTAGAAATAAAATTGTTGGCCCAATATTTTATGATTATATATTGACAGGAGTTACCTATCAAGAAATACTTATCCCAGAAGTAGAAAATATCCTTATACAAAATTTTTCGGAAGACTAGCTTGCCAGTATGATTTGGATGCAAGATGGGGCAACCCCTCATAATGTCCTACCCGTTCAAGAACATTTGAATAATGTATTCACAATATGGATAGGAAATAATGGGAGCATTAAATGGCCACCTAACAGTCCAGACTTGACCCCTATGGATTCATTTTTCTGGGGATTTCTAAAAGACATTGTTAATAACAATAATAATAATATTCAATTAATTAAAGACACGATTCGACTTGAAATAATGAATCTGAATGTCAATAATGAAGCAATTTCCGATGCACTTATAAATATAAGAAGACGTTATCAATTATGCATAGGCAATAATGGTGGGCATATTGAACATCTTTTATGACTTATAATGTTATTTAAATTTCCTAAATAAATTTTTTGTTTTCTATTTTTCAATAGGTATTTGAACTTTTTCTTCCTCACCTCTAATAACTCAAAAACGTTATAAGATAGGGGTAACATATGGTATATTTTTGAAATCAGCAAAAAAAACCACTCCAAAAATTCAATAATATACAGGGTGTCCCATTTGAAAAAAATATTAAAAAATTTGTATCCCCTGAAATCTGCACGCCACTGGGTGTTTAATAGCATTTTATCAAAATTTAGTCACAAGCACACAACTTTAACATTCAACTTTTTTTTCTGTAGGCAATAATAACGATGATAAGGGGTGGGTAATTTATAGTGAATAACCCTGTACCTACCTATAATCTGTTATAGTATTTGAAAAGTTATAACCAACAATTTCAATGCCCTGTAGGTATAATTGAATTATAGTGAGTGAATAATACCAAATCCATTGAAGCCATGTTTTTTAATGAATACGAATGTTTTTGTTAATATTTATCAAGTCAAATACATTATTTTCTCAGTAATTTTAAATGGATCAATCTGAATTTTATATCATTGGCGACGAGTACTATTACCAAACTTCTATTTTGATCAAGCATTTCCCATAGGTACCTAAAATTATTAGTTTTCGAGATATTTTATTGTTCTATGCATAGTGGTAATTTGGTATTAGTTTACCAAATTGTAGTTTGCAAATGGTTTAGAAAAAACTACACTTATAGAGACATAATAGACAACGCGCGAAAAAACAACACTATTTTCAGTGGTAATAATCCAAGAACCATTGATAATAATAATAATTGTTCGAAAAAATTCTATAACAGATTTCAAAAGCTTGTTGCTTGGAAACAGACAGACGCCACAAGCGGATTTTTCATTGTTTATGTACGGTGGTCGCGCCATCCAAGTGAGCAATGGGTGCACACTGCACAGCACACAGGCGGCAAGCCTAATGGGTGGCGGCCGCCACTTGATGTTACTATTATTGCAGCAAAACAATAAATAAAGTTGTATTTTAGATGTTATCCGGTTTTGTTATGTTAGGTGAATATTCTTCAATACACTTTTTGAAGTTTAGATAATTCAAATAATTTCCTTTTGAGTGGTAATAGAAAAGTAAACTAAAAAATATTTATGTGAGTAAGATGTTATAATTAAGAATTCCCAGCTTAATAAATATAAACGTCGCGTCGAGTCAATATTCAAGAATATTATAAAAAATACTTATGTCTGCAATACACAATATTCATTTGAGATATCGGAAATCAATACTATATTTCACTTGTTGCGTTTTTTTAATATACTTATCCGTTATTTTATTTGTGTTGGAAAAATGTAATAATTTTATATTTTTTGTTAAAACTAATAAGTTCAAACGTCTTTATCTTTGTACTTCTTTCACCGTCTTTCATTTTGTGAAGGGGTAATAGGGGGCGGTTGCACACAGCCGCAGAAACACCTGGCGCGGCCGTGGTTATGGAACACTCTGTACATTGTAACTAATTTTAAAATATAAAGTTTAGGTAATAAAACTACTCTCATACCTACATAAAATGGAAACTGAATTTAAGAATTGAAATTATGAAATAGTTACCTACATAATACAAATTGAATTTGGATTCTTATTATCCATATGATTTTCATAATACCTAAGATATTTCCATTATGAAAGGCATTATGATATACCTACCTACTAGAAACTTAATTTACATTTTAGGTATAGGTAGGTATTAAGGGTTACATAGAACTTTGCATTGGAATACAATACATAAAAAAACCTACATATATTGACAATATGAAATACCTACATAGTTCTAATTCTTTAACAAAATAGTTAAGGAATTAAAATTTTGGTGAAAAAGATTATTATTTTCTTGCTTTTTAAACGATGCTAAGTATTAAGTACTAAAATTGCCCGTGGCGTAACCTTGTATGTATCGATTGTTTCTATAGCCACCTACCGTTTGGGCGTGGCTTGTTTTAAAAGCCGATAAAACTTTTTTTCTATGACTATTTCTATATTCCGACGTAGTTTTTGATAATTGAATAGCTTCATTCTAGCCCTAGGGCAAGAATATTCATTCTCGCCCTTGTTATAGAATGAATACTTATGGCGCCCTCTAAATGTGACGGTTCATTTGACAGAAAGAGAAAATAGGCGTGTTCCGTTTTCTACACCAGCTGCACCACGCAGAATAGAAGTAGTGCAGAAATATCAAAATGCATAAAGAACCCTCTAAAATGAACATAAAATGACTAATATGGTCGTTGAGTATTAATTGTTAGAGTTGGAAGTGCAGCGTACGTGTATTGTGTAGCAGTTTTTAAGAAAAAAATAAAGATTGTCAACTGTCAAAAATGTTTAATTAGTATCTATTTTTTTAAATTTCAAATTAAAATTGATTAATACTTCATAAAAAGTAAGTAAATTTTTGTATAATTTGATTTAAATAATAGCTATTACACGGCTTCATTCGTGTTTGATACTGACAGCAGCGATTCTTTCACCACAACTACCACAACTCCTCCAGAAATTAAGGAGTTAGCAATTCAATATATGTTGTTTTGTTTTTTATTTTATAGTCCTAGAAAAATTATAGTCTAAAACATGCGTGGAATTCAAAATTCTACACTCGTAGAAACTTGCTACTCAAGTAGAATTTTGCTCATTCCACCCTTGATATAGAATGTACTATTCTGTAACTATAAAATTAGGTCTACCTACAAACCGCATTGTATTTGTGGCACTTATTTTCCATATGCTACTTACTTACCTATTACAAATCCAAACAATTTTATCCTACCTGACTGAGTGGTTCGGATTCCGTGCTCTGGACCGGATTAAGTAGGTTATCTATGGGTTAGGCTCATAGATAACTTCCTACTTAGTCCGGATTCCGACTACATTGGAAATTAGTAAGGAACCAGAATTATGATATTTATATTATAAAGTCTGATAAGTTTACTGTTTGTATTTTAATTAGGTATTACTTACTTTAAAAACAAAATCACTCAGAATTTATAATCATCTATAAGTAATTTCCGCGACGTTTCTTAAAGAATTCTGATTATACATAGGTATTTGCATGTTTTTATATTATTTTTAGTGAAAATGCTACAATGTTTAAATATTTTGTTCCACTACTTTTAATTATATCAAACAACTTATTCGTTATAATACACCCTTTATTCAAACAGCCAAATTGTATTTTTTTCAACACAAATGAACAACTAACTATATCTCATTTCTATCCCAGGTCAGGGCGGCATGTATATGAAGGGTAAACCATCCCACAGAGCCGTACTCTCCTTACATAATATTTTATCAAATATGTTTCTTTTTGTTAACATATCAACTAGAAAATAATTATCACAAAAGCGTTTGGTCTCTGTTATAAGTTATATGATAAATTCGTAAACTACGCGCCGTTTTCTGGAATGTTGATTGTTATGTCTTTAATCCCTTTGTCGGCGAGGGGAAAAAGAGGTTCTTATTTCAAAAACAGATAAGAGTTTTTTATTTCGTATAAATGAGACTGATATTGTTGTATTGGTGATGCCGATTTTTTTTGAGAATGGGTAGTAAATTTTAGATGATATGCATATACTTTTTTCTATTTAAAATTTCAGTTATTCTTTTTAGTTTTATATAAATGCTATTGCGGCCAAGTTTGATTTTTACTAGTAGGTACTATAATCAAAATTTAAAAAATGTCTGACAAAAAAAAGTAAAGTATTGTTGCATTTTACGGTTATTGATAGTGTAGGTCCAACGCGATATACAGGGTGTTTCGATATTCGACCGACAACGCTCTACCACAGAGAGATCTCAATAAATGATTAATTTTGATATAGGAATACGAACCGTCACGGGGCCTAGTTGCTGAGATATAGGGTGTTCAAAATTTTAAATCAAAATCAAAAATTTGACATAAATTAAGAACGCATTTAAATTTTTTTTTCAAATTTGGTGACCAATATACTCCTTAATAAAGTAATATTTTGACATAAACAAACTTTGGAAAAATTTAACCAGTGGCGCGCTGTCAGGGTTAGTTGTCCCTTTTATCCCCCTATTTTTTTACGCCACTGGAGAACATTCCTTTTTAATTTTGTTTTAAATTGCCTGATTATTTTTAGTTGAGAAACTAATAACCTTTTATCGAGCTTTAATGAACGGTGTTGTAAAAATTTGCCTCTAAACAAAAGTCTGAAAACATGTAAGTAGTTTACAAATTAATCAATTATTCATTTAATTTTGAATAATGGTTAAGCGTAAGTAGTTCAAAACAAATACCTACAAGTTACTCATAATCTCAATTTCAAACAAAAATGTATTACAATAATAACAAAATTGGCAATGAAAATAAAAATAATAATGGCACAAATTAAATTTAAACAACACTGTATTACAACAATAACAAAATTGACAAAGTTACAGTAGTTGTTTAAACTATTGGCCGCTTACTTCAATACACTTCTTACACCGTTTTGTCATTGGAAAACGTGTCTTTGAGAATAAATCTTGATGGGATTGAACGATTTATGCCGCTGCTTGAATTCTAGCTAATAGATCTTGTTAAGATTCGATAATTGTTTCGTACACTAAGGACTTCATAGAGCCCCATATAAAAAAATCGATAGGATTTAAGTCAGGTGATCTTGGAGGCCAACAATTGGGTCCACCCCGACCAATCCATTTGTCTCTAAAACGTCTGTTTAAGTAATTTCTTGCAGGTGCAGCAAATTTAATAGATGCCCCTTCGTGTTGAAATCACATGTGTTGTCTAATATTTAACGGTACATTTTCCCACAATTCATCCAACATTTCTTCCAGAAAGCGCGTATGATTTGCTCCATTTAAGCAATCTCCAACCATACCCACCCACACATTAACCGAATATTTATGCTGAAATCCCCTTTCACGAACAAAGTGCAGATTTTCTTCATTCCAAACGTGATTATTTCTAGAGTTGAAAATGCCTTCCCTAGTAAATCTAGTCTCGTCTGTATACAACACATATTTTGGAAAATTTCGATACAACACTTTTGTAAATACCAGTTTGAAAATTCCATAAGCACCTGAAAATCTCTAGGTTCTAATGCTTGAACAGTGGCCAATTTGTATGGATGTAACACTTGTTCTTTTAAAACTTTCCATACAGTAGAATGGTCCACTCTTAAAGCGCCACCTACAGTTCGAGTACTTAAAGGTGACCTTTAAAAAATATTATTTAATATTTCCTCTTCCAGATGCACAGTCTTTTGTTGTTCGTTGCTTTCCAGCATTATTTCTTTTAATTAACAAGTTTCCGGTTTCTTTCAGCCTTCTTTCAAAACTTGCAAATGTAGAATGATGTGGAATTCGACGATTGAGAAATCTTTGTTGGTATAAACGAGTTGCCATTCTACCATTTTTTCGAGCTTCCCCGTAAATCATTAACATATCAGCCAACTCTTCAAATGAAAAATTAATTTTATAACAGCAAAATTAATGTGAAAACTAATTTAAATTTCTATGATTTAATCTACTAGAGATCTAGGATTATACTTAGAAATATTGAGTAGTATTTAATTACATGCATTTGTTTAGAGGCAAATTTCTACAACACCGTTTATTTTAGCTCCGTAAAAGGTTATTAGTTTTGTAACTAAAAATAATCAGGCAATTTAAATCAAAATTAAAAGAAGAATTTACTCCAGTGGCGTAAAAAACAGATAAAAGTGACAACTAACCCCGACAGCGCGCCACTGGTTAAATTTTTCCAAAGTTTGTTTGTCAAAATATTACTTTATTAAGGAGCATATTGGTAACAAAATTTGGAAAAAAAATTTAGAGGCGTTTTTGATTTATGGCAAATTTTTGATTTTGATTTAAAATTTTGAATACCCTATATCTCAGCAACTAGGCCCCGTAAGGGTTCGTATTCCTATATCAAAATGAATCATTTATTCAGATCTCTCTGTGGTAGAGCGTTGTCGGTCGAATATAGAAACACCCTGTATGTAAGAGTATCTTATAAAGGTGGCGCAACATCCTATCTTCAAAAACATTTAAAAGCAAAACATTTCTCAGTATTACATCATGAGGATAATGCTGGTTCTGTGGCTAGTGAAAAGATGGATACTGATGCTGCTGTAGCAGGTTCTTCTAAATTTCTGGAAAACTGAGGCTGATCGTGACATAGCTAACGGTAAATCCAAAGGGAACGAAAATAAGCTACTACCAAATCAATTAGCCCAGTTGAAACTCTCATCTTTCTCGGTTCGTCCAGCATCGGCGTCCATATCGAAAACGTTAAATGGGATGGTTCTAATGTTCATAATCTGTCCTCGCGGTGGTTTCCATTGTTCCAACGGAAAATGATTGTTCCAACGAAAATGGGCGTTTCTATTGTTCCAGCGGATAATACGAGGTGGCCATGCGCTCGTTAAAATCGATAAAGCTAATGAAAGTGTTTAACCGGTCCGAATCGGATTATTGGATTTAGTGCCGACCGCATTGAAGAATATTCACCTAACCTAACCAAGCCTGATAGCATCCAAAATACAATTTTTTTTGCCGCAATAGCTGAATTATTAAGTCAATAAGTAGCAGATTTGAATTTTCTCAAATATTGTTACTCGGATTGAGCCATTTTAACTTAGAAATGAAACGAAACAAAAGGATAAAATAATGCAACTGCCGAAACATTTTCTTATTATAATTTTCATGCTTTGATTGTTTTTGTAAAACGAATACAAATTATTATAAATCTGGAAATAACTACGAAATGCTCAAATGTAGGTATAGTACGCGCAAAACATATAGTACAGAAATGTAATGGCATATCCCCTTTAAGTTATGTTGCGGAGCTAGACTCTGAAAGGTTATTTTATTCACTTTTACCAATACCACTTACATACTACACTCTATCTTGATGCTAGCTCACCAACTAAGTAGTGAGCGGTCCTTATCGCTTGTGGCCAACTGCTATGTTTGAAAAAACTGCTATCTCAAAATATACTTATAGTTGGGAATTGTTAAAAGGTGAGCTCAGGCAATGTTTTTCGGAAAAACGGAACCTAGAATATTCAACGCAAGAGCTCACGCGAAACAGGCCGCATAAAAATGGAAATTTGATAGAATTCGGGAATATGTTGCAATTATTGAGGAGCAGCATCGTACAAAGAATTATTAACGATAATAATCTTCACCAAACCGAGAAAATTATACATATGCAATTTTGCGACAATACGGCATTAAATACCTTTATCGCTAGCTGCATAGGTACTTTACGGAATAGCATGCATTTAAAGCAACCAGCATCACTGGAGCACACCATCGCATATGTTAATGAATTTGAACATTAATTACAGGAGCCTTTCGAAGCCGTGATGATAGCAAGGAAATAGGGCCAGCAAAATCCACTACAACCCTTTGTAATATTCGAGATGGACTTATTCTGTCATCCGACAAGGGGGCCATTATTTCAAAAGCAAATTTCGCTTTAAACCTAAAGCAAGTTATACATTTAGAAAGGACATTTTGTGTCCTAGTCTACGATGTTCCTTTTCTATTAAAAGGTTAACCAGCGTGTCATCTTTGGGTAACAGAATTGTTTTTGTCTAAGAAAACATTTTAAGGTAATAGAGACTTGTCTCATATGGTTTTATTCTGAAGAAGAGAATCAATTTTTTATGACAGTATTCATTTTGAATTTGTCGCTTTATAAATGTATGAGAAGTATCAAGGTCTTCTATAGTTGGGGGGCGTATTTGCTTGTTGCTAATCTTTTTACAATCATTTCCAAATCTAAAAATGAAAACTACTACTCTTTGAACTTTGAGAAATTTAGGAAATTCCGGGAGCCAAATCAAGCGGTTCTCTCGGGTGTTAACTGCAACTAAGCAACTTTTTTCACTTCGGGTAGGTCATCGATAGGAGCAAATGAATCAAGAGAGTCAAAATCCTGTCCAATTTCTTTAGAAAAATTTCCACGTGACAAAGCACCTGCTGGATTACTAGACGATTTAATGTGCCTCCACATAGAACCTACACTATTTCTGTTGAATAGTTAGGACTCGTCTTGACACGAATGGATTGAATTCGATTCCATTTCATTTCACCCAACAAAGTGAGATGAGCGAATCTGAGCAAAGATTGAAGGAGTTAAATTTATAACAAGGAGACAAAATACAATTTTTGCAAAAAGAAATGACAATAGCATATTCGCACAAAGTTCTAATTTTGGGACAGTAAATTTGTTTTTAATAGAATTAACTCTTGATTTGGAGGCAATAAGCATAGAGGAAATAGACTTATCAGAATAATAAGCTACTAAATATACGCAACAATCATGCGTTAATAAGCTTGCGTCGCAGAAACCATGCAGTGCTACTTTCCGAATGTGTTTGTTTTCGACAAGAAGTCGAGGGATAGAGAACTCCAACAATCCGTTAAAAACGGTTGTAAAGGAATGCCATTGATTGAGAACTTTGCTGTCAGTGATAGGATCATCCCAATTTAATGTAAGTTGCCAAAACACATTGCATAATTAATTTTCCAATGACAATAAGAGGGATTGACTATACCCAGAGGGTCAAACGTCCTAGCTATTATCTATAGAACTATTCTTTCAGTCACAATAGAAAATTTGGGCAAGGGAGAAGTACTGATTTGAAGAGAATGTATAGAAGAGTTCCATTTAAGGCCAAGAATTTTACATGGGCAATTTTCTAAATTTAAATCTAATTCTTCATTATTTTCAAGAGAGATTGTTTGAAGGAACTGAGTGGAATTACAATGCCACATTTGCAATAAGAATCCATGTATATTAAGAAGAGGATTTAGTTCGAGATAAAGGGTTTTCAAATTGTCAAAATTAAAGACACCACTTAGGGTGTCGTCCATATAAGTAGAGATCAAATTGCTTGTTGAGCAAGAGGATAAGAAGGATTGTTTAGTGCTATATCTTTTAAGACCCGCGTAGCAAGAGACGGGGCACAGTTTTGACCTAAATAAGTCTAGAGAGTTCTATACATTTAAAAGAGTCAGAAGGGTTATCACGCCAAAGTATATTTTGTAAGTGGCATTCTGCGGGATTAATTTCTATCATGCGATACATTTTCTCGATGTCTGCGCAAAGGACAAAACGATAAGTTCGAAACGAGAAATAATATCGAACAATTTATCTTGGACCTGATATCCTTTATGAGTGAGATCATTAAGTGAAACTCCATTATTACAGCGAGAAGAAAAATCAAAAACAATACGACTTTTTGAAGAAACAGCAGAAGTGCGAATAACTGCCCGATGCGGCACAAAATATTTCAATTCATTAGAGTAATTAGAGTATAACAACAAATGTGTCACTTTAGCATGGTCAAGAGAAATATAATCATATAAAACCTGTTTATATATTTTAAAATACTCATCGTTATTAGCAAATTTATTTTCTAGATACAAAAAACGTCTTTTGCCGATATATAGAGAACGACCTAGTTTTTTACCATATATATTAGCTATCATAGGCATATCAACCTGACATCTGCCCGAAGATAAAATTTTAGCGGTATTTATGAAAATATATGTTCAACTAATTCGTCTACGGCAGAAGAGCCTTTTGATTCAGGTATGAGTAATGCGCGAAAATTTTTCAAGGAGTTTGTCAAGAGTATCTGTTTCAGGATCTAGGTTACTTGAAACAGTCAAAAAGGAAAATGCAGAATCCGTTCGATTGCTCTTTTTCAAAGTGACCTTCTGGGACGGGACTAGCTACTATATAACCCAAATGTGTGTTCACGAAGGTTGGCATATGTGTCCTCAAGCTAATAACTTCATCTTTCAAAAGACTAAAATATATATCAGCGCCAATCAGGACATCAATTTCCCCTGGACTGAGAAACTTTGGGTCTGCTAAATTTAATCTATCATGCGACTGGAAAGAAAATGTTTAGGAGAGATGATACATTGGGGTAATAATCCAGTGATATTATTATCTATAATACTACAAGTGATCTTGAATCCTCGACAAGAATGAAGTAAAGAGATAAAAGATATCTCAATGACATTTGTAGTGTTTGTACATTTATTATTTCCCAAACCTGTAATATTTACTGTATAAGGGCGAGAAGGTATATTTGATTTTTCAGCAAGAGACTTCTTAACAATACATTTGAGAAGCAGAATCTAGAAGAACACGAGCAACAAGGGTTTTGTCATTTTTACAGTGTACATTAACTAAAGCAGTGGGTAACAGTACCATTTTATTAATTGAAAGAGTTGTAGCAAAAGAAGACTGGGCAACTACGACATTCGATTGGTTGTTAGGTTGTTAGTAGGTACTGGGGGTTCAACAGTAGTGATATTAGTATTAACATGCAATGTTGTCAATATTGTTTCTCGGTACATTAGTCCTATATAGATAAGGCTGAGTTTCTGAGTCTCTTTGATGAGAAGGATTGTGAGTAGGAGGATTACATTCATTACTACGATTAATATAGCGTCCACTTTGAACTTTTGAAATCTGTCGGGTATTTGGAGAATTATTCTCAAAATGCAATAGTGAATGATGTTGCTTTCCACAGCTAATACACCTATGAAGTTACAATCAGCAAATAAATGTTGGGAACAATTTATACATGGCTTATTCAATTTAACCAACGTATGTCTGTTATTAGGAGACAAAGTTAAACATTTATTGCATCTATATACATTATGTGTGGTCTCAGAACAAAATTTACAATTAGCTTTGTTTGCTAAATATGAGGAAGAAGAAGTAGAGGCTTTATCATTAACAGTTGTATGCAAACTAATTTTAGCTTTTTCAGAAACACGTGACTACTTTTTGGGGTACGATTCCAACAAATTTACACTTTCTAAAACCATTTAGCGTTTTTTAATGAATTTAAAAAATAAATCGCAGGTTGCCAAATTCTCCGACATTCTTTCAGATTTAAATTCTCTATTAGAATAATAATCCTACTTTTGTTCAAATACGAAAACAATAAGAGATTCAAATTTCTCTTCCGGTTCAAAAGCGATATTATTAATGATATCTAGCGTTTTCTAGCGGATATGTAAAAATATTACAAATTTGAGGTTGCTACCCTTTGTCAATGATTTTTGTTCGATGAAGGATTAATACAAAGTACTTATACAAAAGTCGAGATTTATTTTCATACGCATTTTTTAGAGTTTCAATAGCAATTGTTAAATTTTGATTAGTAACGGGAAGATAAGCAACGAGATGTAATGCTTGATATCTAAGTAGACTCTTTAAATAATATACTTTTTCACTATCACTCTTTAGCTTATTATTATTTAAAACAAGAGCGGTGAATAAATCAATAAAGGAGGTCCATTCGGCACTATTTCCACCAAAAGGTTTTATATTAATTTTTGGACGTGAAACGTTTCAGTAGCCGGGATAATGAGTAGTAGTACTAGTATTTTTACCATTCGCAACCAGAGATGCCAGTTTGGCTATACAAGATTTAAATCTGTCCGCAATGTCATCTTCTGTCTGATCACTATCTGACAAAACGTCATTTATAGTAGTAATCATACCAAGAGTTTCCAATTGAAGTGATTTATAAATATCGTAATGATTAACCAAATTATCTAATTTAAGTTTGAGAAGATATTGCTGTTCCTCTCCAGTTAGAGAGGCTACAAATTTTTCTAAGCGAGTTAATTGCGACTTCGCACCAGTTCGTTTATTTTTTAACAAAGAGGGTGAGCCATCTTAATAAAATCGCAAACAAATAGGTACTAATTAATTAATGATAGAAACTCTATGCGTGCGTATGTAAAAAATTTTTAATAAAGTTACTCAGATTTTACCATAGCGACAACTAATAATAATAAGTACAATACTTAAAGCGATTTAGTAATTAGTATACAATATTTGCTTTAAAATATATACATATAGTTGGTCCGGTGAAGCTTTTCCCATGCGTCGTTAATATCTGATAACATAACCGACAAATGTCAAATTATTTTGTTCTGTGCTTCACTATTAATAGAAAGAGACAAGACTTAAAAATTATGTCGGTTATGTTATCAGATATTAATGACGCATGGGAGAAGATTCGCTGGACCAACTGTATGTAAAATGCACACGAATTCTTTGCTTAAAAAGATAGATATACAAATAATATTCAGATATCTGTATCAAAAAATAAACCCAGGTAGTTTAACGAATATTTATAGCTAGCGAATTAAGAATATTGTGGATTCCCACAACTAAATACAGATCTCCTGCTTCAATAACACATTTACCTGAAAAGATAACGCATAGGAAATCAAGAAAAATACCTATAAACAAATCAATTATTCATACCATACAAATGCATGAAAAAATTTGTGTAGTTTTACACCGAATAAAATTAAACGTTTATACCGTATTAGTGTCTATTCTGTTTTTGAAGCGAAATATATTTATTCACAAAAAAGCACTGAAAAACATTAAAATATGTTCTGAAATAAAATCCAGTAATGAATTTCTATATAAAAACAATTGGTCGCGTCTAGCAGGCACACGTGTTCTTGTAAATTTGTTTCTAGTTGCCATTAGCCGACGACTCCAAGAATTATTTCAAAACAAAAACAAATATGCAAAATAAGGAGCTGTTCACGGTTGCCAAATCAACTTTAATATCGCGATATCGCGGAACTTTTAATCACTAAGCACTTTCACAACTAATTAAAAATTAAAGTTTCTGGTTATAGATTGCTATACCATGAGCAGCTTAAGTCTATAGGTTGAATAAATGTGTATTTTTACTAGCATTGTGGATACGAAAATAGCGATGGATATGAACAAATCCAGTGTCAAGTTGATATATAATAGGGTATAAAATGTGGGTGAATCATATAATTTTGAGCAATATCCGGCTCGAAGTACCGACAATATGTATGAATAAAGCAGCGGGAAGAAAATAGCGAAAATATCAAAGAACTGTGGTGATGTAACAGTAGCCAGTTCATAATTATTCATACGAGTGATTGAAGTTCTAAGTTTATTCGAAGGACCGCCCCTAAATAGGGGAATATAAGGAAACAAATTAACTATCTCGACCCTTACTTCGTGGAATATGCTCATATTAGTGTTTTTAAATGAAACTCACGGTCTCTAGTTAATTCCACAATATATTGTGGAATTAACTAGAGACCGTGAGTTTCATTTAAAAACACTAATATAAGGAATCAATAATAATAATAACAATAAATTATAACGATTTCTCTATAAATATATTTCAATGAATGAATTATTTAACAAATAGTTAAAAATAGGCACCAGCAACGATACAAAAAATTTCCTATATTGTTGGTATAATAGGTAAGGATAAGGCACTACCTATAGTCATTACACAGTTAATATTGCCGATTTATTGAAAGGTGTTTACATTTTAATTAGAAGTTGTCGGCGAGATTTGGTAACATTGACTTATAACAAAGAGGGACCTTCAGTCAGTTGAGAATTTGAAATTATATGAATTTCTTGATTAATAAATTCAAACACATCTTACCATTTTCAAGATGCATTTTATCAAAACTATCACTAAACATAGCGGAATTTTGAATATGGCCGCCTTTCTAGACGGGTAAAAACAGCCTACCTCTACTCATACAAATGACTTTCTCACAAGAGTAAATTAGCTGGAATTTAACAAGGAGAGCGCGCGAAATATATTTAATTTGAATTTTGGTTGATAATCAACACATGGATTTTAACAAAAACCGTTAACGCAAGAAAGCAAGGCTCCGGGATTTAATTTTCTTAAGTGGATAAAACGGAAATAAAACAAGAATGCAATACGTTTTAACCACAATCACAGTCATTTAGAATCAGATTTCATCAAAAAGTGATTTGACATTTCGCTCTGATAGTATCTGTAACGCCAAAAATTATTGAAATTTAATTAAAAAAAATTTGGGAGGTGTTGAATTTAAGATTGTATTTTTCATTATTCCACTAGTGAATAAAGTGGTACTTTGTATGTTTCATAAGTGTGAATAAAACTCCAATTACCTATACTGTGATTGTGGATAAAAATATTTCTCATTCAGCCTGAAAAAATGTTACTTTACCGTCTAGATCTAATATACCTAACTACTAATAATTTTAAATTTTAGTTATTATATAAAAACTTGGTTCTCATTATGTCATTTTCCTAAAATTACAACCGACCTCGCAAACAAAAAAATCAATGAATCCGGTTAAACCTGGATAGTAACACCGATAAGCCGCGGTGAAGCTACTTTCAGTAAATGTTAACAGAGCTTGGATTTCTGTGAGGAAACTACATAATATCGCCGAATAATGTGATGTTTGATTATTATTCGGTGATAATATTCAGTTCCTTCAAATAAATCCTATATGTATTATAACATTATACGAGAATTTCTATACTAAACTTAAGGTCATTATGCATACAGGATTAAAAACTTCCGAATGCTTAGCAGTGGTTGAATAATTTGTCGGTTCTGCAAATGATTCTGAAGTAACTTTACCCAATCAGCTGAAATATTTTCACGAATTCATATCACCAAAGTCAGATTAATGTTTCTTGTTACACGACAGATTCTTATGTATAAAATCTATGTTAGTGGAACCTAAATAAATTAACGTTAACAAAATTATTCCAGTTTTGGGATTACATTTGGTAGGTGAATTTTATATCCAAAATCAATTGCAGAAGTTAAATAAAGCACGTGTTCGTCTCCCTCGTCGACTTTTTCCTTTGATCGGCTTAGGTATGCCAGCATACCCCTATGCCTAATCAAAGGCAAAAGTCAAATTGTTGCTTGTCTGAAAAATTTCATTATTTTTATCTAAAAGTCATCAGAGTCTGTGACAACACTGCCCGTGTAGTGCCCGCTCGAAGATAGCTCCACACACCTTCGACCTCGGGTTTCGAGCCATAAGTTTTTTGCTTGTTTTTAGCACAACCATTTATCTATTTAGATTTAGTTATTTCCTTTTTATTTCTATTTCACTTCAAAGTTGTATTCCTACGGAGTAATATTAAGTAATATAAATATGCTGCCTTACCTACTTGAACTTTTGTGTAGCTGTAAAACATGGACAATCATAAATAAGTAATATATTTTCCGTTTTATAAATCTACTGACAAATCGTTTGATTCTTTTAGATAATGTTTTCGTTATTGCGATTCAAAGATGATGATATCATATCTGTTGTTCTTACCGATAGATTAAAAATGAACATTACTAGAGAAGTAATTGTTCCTTATGGGAAAATGCACTATTTGGCTGATGTACTATTAAAGAGTAATAATAAGAACAGTTTACTAATATTTAAGAATAACATTAATCAAAATTTACCAATAGTTCGCTTGGAAAAGTACTTGCCTGGAGTTTACGAAAGAAAAAACAGTAAGTAGGACATTTTTCACTTTTGGTAGGTACCTACCTCTATTAATTAATGTTTTACTGGTCCAGCATTCACGAGTATTATATCTATGTGTAGCTGTCTTCGAGTTAAATAATGCCAGAAGAAAGACAGTTGTTTTACCATCAACCGAAGATGTATCGGAATTGATGAATTACTTGTATACTAATCAAGAAACCAATTTAAGAAAGCTATCAAAACAATTTAAGTTGCAATATTGGGTGGATTTGACCAAATTTACCTTATTGTGTATTGAAACATTTAATAGACGTCGTCCTGGGGAAACTGAACGTATTCCAATAGAAGATTATAATAGAAAAGTGAAAATTAGTGTTCATTCCCATCCCGAGATATTTAAAACTTTGAAACCAGAGGATTTAAACTGGTTAATAAATACAGCGTTTTTGAATTAAGAGGAAAGCGGGTGAAGAATGTTCCGGTTCTAATCAATAATGAAATACAGCAAGGTATTGAACTGATTCTAAGATATAGAAGACAAGCAGGAGTTCTTGACTCAAATCCTTATGTCTTTGGGGAACCCTATTCCTCTAGAGCTGAATTCGACAACCGTTTCTATAGAGTCTGTCCACTTTTAAGAAAGGCGTCACTTGAATGTGGCGCAAATAAACCGGAAACGTTAAGAAGTGTACAACTTCGTAAACATGTTGCATCACAAGCAATATTACTTCATAGTAAATACGGTTTTCAGGCTAAACAATTAGCCAAATTTATGGGTCACCATCATCAAATTCACGAAGACTACTATCAAATTTCTGAACTTTCTGTTCAATTAACTGGAATTGGTTGACTCTTGGAACATATTCAAGGACCGGTGGAGGTGGAAAACCATGTAACTTCTCATGAATCCCTACAAACATCATTCCAAGATGATGCGATTAAGTCTCCTCTCTTTAAATCCACTCCATTTCCGAAACACAAACGTAAAGCAACGTCTCCTAATTCAAACTTTGTATTGGACTTGGAAGTCTCAAGTTCTGAAGAATCATCGTATGAAAAAAGTATAAAAAAAAAGAAAACGGCCTTCAGTAATATAATTTTCAAATAACAAATTATTTTCACTGAACTATAAGCATATTTTGAGATAGCAGTTTTTTCAAACACGCACGTGTCCACAAGCAATAAGGACCGCTCACTATTTAGTTGGTGCATTAGCATCAATATAGAGTGTAGTGTGTAAGTGGTATTGGTAAAAATAAACAAAATATTATTACCTTTCAGAGTCTAGCTCACTAGCATCAATATAGAGTGTGGTGTGTAAGTGGTATTGGTAAAAATAAACAAAATATTAATACCTTTCAGTCTAGCTCCGCAACATAACTTAAAGGGGATATACCATTACATTTCAGGACTATATGTTTTGCGCATACTATACTTTTAGCTTGTCTTAAATTTTTCACGTGTTCGTAACGAACTGCGCATGTGTAGACCCGCTACGGCTCAGCCGATACGTTGAACGGATTGTTACGTCCCTTCTCCGTATACGTAAACGTATCCCGAACAAAATCAGTATTCTGTGCTATTAATGCTATTTTACAGGTCTTCTTTGATATTGGTTTGGTTTGATTATAACAACAAAGTTCATTTTTAGTTTTAATTTCCATTATTTTTTTAATTTCATCAAAAAATAGTGCTTTGACCATCCTGGTTTTAGCACGAAACGATACGTTATCTGCTAAAAAGGTTTTCTTGACAACTTCTTTACGTCAACGTAACTCCAATGCGGATACGTGTAAAAACTTTGACAAGCTAAAAGTATATATTACTTAGTGATATTATTACCCGTTCGGAATTTTTTAATTAGTATCATTCATTTTGATTATCAAGTATGATCAATAAATAACAAATTCTACCACAGAAATATAACATATTACTCGACATTTGCATCGACAGGAGTTGAAACAATTCATTTTGGCGTCAGATTTTACATAATATGATGAAATTATTGGGTGGTAGTAGGAAAAAATCGTATATCATTTGTGTGAGTGATTTTTATATAATGTGAATATAAACAAACATAAAATGAATGTATGTATATTGGGGTGACATTCACTGAGCCCTAGAAGATCTATTGTGCCCCCTTCTACTTAGTTCCTAAGAAAAGTCTCAGAGACTAGCAGTACCTTTGGACCTATGTCCCGAAGGAATTTTAGGATATCATCTGGCTTCAGTTTAGGCGTGTTCCTCTTCTGTCCAGTAATGTCCTAGGTTCCTGTATTGCTATGAAATCCGCAAGTATGTGGAATGTGGATAGAAGTTTCTTATTGCATTCCACAGAATCTACTTCCTTCTTGCTCCAGTATTTTGAGAATTTGTCCCGTCAGGTCACCTATTAAAATACTTATAGAAATTTTATTCTGGCTTATACACATGTGTTCTGACCTGGTTGAAGTCTCCCAAGAATATCTCTGATTGTCTAAGGCCCATTAGATCTTTCTAATGAGGCCTTCTCTTTTCGGCGTTGTCTATTTATTCCAATACTACATTAATTAGAGTTGATACCGAAAAAGGGTTTCGACCCTCAAAAGAATGTTTCAGCTCCTCTCTTTACTAGTTCACCTGCCGCTGCTGCTTGAATATCTGCTGATGATGATCCTTTGCCTTCTATATCTTTTATCAATATTGAACTGGGCACACTTTCCTATGGAGTGAATTTCCACTAGAAAGGTACTTGGGATGCTTCCCAAGCTTTCGGAGTGTTTGGTTCCCGGCCCGTACTCTCCTATCCCAGCTCCTTCTATTGCTTTTGAGTGAGTCGTCTGTAAACCATTGAATGGCATTATTTCTAATAAGTCTGGTAATGATGTTGGGATACCATTTCTTCTTGTCACTTAATTCAGTATCGAATTGCTTTGAAAAGTTATACTTAACTACTTAACAAACATAAAACCTTTCACATCTATATATGAACGTCAGATTTTAGATTATTTGGTAAAATTATAACGTGATCGTAGGAAAAATAGTGTACACTAGTCCTTGGGGACACGTAATTTTATTTTTCGGATGTCCCTGAGTAATCATGCATATCATGGGGGTAGGAAAAAAAATTTGAACTCCTATCTTGGGGTTTCCGCCGTATTGAATTTGGAGTGACGTCATTTTATTTCTATAAGCGAACCCTATCGTTTGATACTCATGGGAAATCATGGGGGTGTGTAAAAAAAGTCCGTCATCTTGGCGTCAGCCATATTAGATTTAGGATTATGACATTTAGCCTATACTGCATTGTCATCCTAACCAAACCTGCATGAAAAATTTCAGTTTAATCCGTTAACGATAACTGGTTCAAAATTCAGTTGCAAGATTTGATCTAGAAGTGGTTTTAACGCCCCCTAGCTATTAGCTATAGCACTGTTCATTTTTTGGGGTGATGCAATTAAAACATTGTGTTGAAAATTACATGTACTACATCACATCAAAATTTCCAAAAAATCCACCTGGACCAATTTTCACATGGATTTTGCAAAGTTCTTTTATTAAATTGTTAATTTAGTATGGCTGGGTCCACTATCCTGCATTAAGAGAAAAAGTCCCATTTTCCTGCCTTACGTATCAACGCATAATGGGACAGTCCCATTATCATGCGCTTTGTCCTATTTTCATGCACTACGTGTACGGTTATGGTCCATTTTGCATCGGTTGACATACATATATATATATATATATATATATATATATATATATATATATATATATACATATATACTGGCAAAGATTCAGATGGATTTGGTTTGGAAAAAAATTTGCAAAACCAACACAGTCCGTATGGAGACTAGTAAAGCCAATAGAAAGATCAAATCGAAACATAACTGCCGATAATTGTTTCACTTCCTTAGAGGTTGTCGAGCAGCTAGCGAATCGAGGGCTCACATATGTCGGAACAGTAAAGAAAAATAAAAAGGAAATACCCCCGGAGTTCCTGCCAAAAAGGAGCAGAAAAATTGGTGAGGAGGGAACATTATTTGGTTTTACTAAAGAAATGTTTTTGGTTTCACATGTCCCAAAACGAAATAAAGCAGTTATTCTCGTATCGTCTATGCACCATTCCAAATCATTTGACGATAATACGAAACAGCCGGAGACTATCATTTACTGTAACTCGACAAAAGGCGGAGTAGATGCGGTTGACGAAAAGTGCGCCAAACATTCAACAAGCCGCCGCACAAGACGGTGGCCTATGGTGGTATTTTTCAGAGTCATAGGCATAAGTGCACAAATGCTCACATTATTAGGAATAGTAAATCAGTTCAAAAAACCGATTTCATAAAAGAACTTGCCGATGAGCTAGTTAGGTCACATTTAGAAAGAAGATTAGCTAATCCAAGGATTCCTCGAGAGCTACGATCTACAATACGGAGGATTTTAAACATTCCTGAAGAACGTCTAGAGCAAGTCCCCATGGAGAAACTTGGAAAGAGGAAAACTTGCTACACTTGTCCTTCAAGAATAAAAAGAAAAACATTCCACTTGTGTTACACATGTACCAAGCCAATTTGTGGTGAATGTTCAACATATATCTGTATAAACTGCAGGTCTAATTTATAATTTTTTACATCGTGTGATTTTTGTGAAAACTCTATTTTTTTTTTCAATGTTTCTTATTTTTTTGTAAGTTTATACCTCTGTCTTAAGAAATGGAAGGCTAGTTTGATTTTAGAATTATTAGTTTTTGTTTAATGGTTAATAATAAATTAAATGTCTAATTTTGTAGTTGTTAACCGGTTTTTAATTATATATATATATATATTTTATTTTTATCAAAAAATATTCTATTTATATGATTACAATAAAATAATATGGAAAAATTCAATTATATAATTTTTTATGGAAAATATATATTCCGGTCACCATGACCGCACCACACACGCACCGTCATTAAACTTGTACCACAGTAGTTAAGGGTTAAGGAAAATAACACGCTTCAGAATAATACTCCAGATACTGAATTTCCTGTAAACTTTAGAAGATATTTTTATTTCACAATGCTGTAAATTTATCTCAGGCCAAGTAATTATTAAATCCTTCTTGTTTATTGGCCTCACTGTATTCTCTTGTTACTGGCGTCTCCGGCATGACTTATTCAAACTCAATTCTAAATTTTATCGTTCAAAGCTCTTAAAAAAAGTAATTTAACAAAATGTCACTTTACGGAATTTTCGGAACAAGTTATTCGAATTAAAATACGTTCATCTTTCTTTTTTTGGCAGAATTAACAAGATGTCGCCGGTTCGCTCAAGTGATAATAAAAAAAAGATTGTTTGTCTCGTGCTCTACAAGTAATTTTCAGTAATGAAATTGCCTTAGCTTCGACGGATTTCCTACCAGCTGCTCTTGTTATTGCTTTACTTCTTCCCGGACGTCGTTTTTCGTTTTCGTCTCATCGTTTTCCCAATAATCACATAAAACAACAGGACAGTCATCAACTTGTCTCATTTTAGGATTTCTTTTCACAATCTCGATAAATTCCATTCGGTTTCCCGAAACAAATGCACAATTGGCGTAATTAAGGAAAAATTAAGTGAACATCATTGACATGCCCTTGTCTTATAGTCTTTTTTTATTGACCCATAAAAACCATGAGGACTTGGGAAATCCTTGATTCCATTCTATTCCATGAGCGACTAAAGTAGTAGATTAATTGATGGGAGTGGTAAAAAATTGTGATTCTATACTTAGTTCTGCTCGGCACGCAGTTATTTTGTTGCAAGGTTTGTTAAATGTGGGTTGAACATAATTTTTTTTGAGTGGTTTTATTCATACAGCTACGAATTTATTATACTGTTTAATTAAATATTCAGCAAACTTACATTATAAAAGTATTGACATGTATAGATAACGTAACCATCAGAGGCTTGGTTGTAAAAGGTTGTCCACAGGGAGGGGTACTCTCGCCACTACTGTGCTCTTAGGCTAAGCACATAGTGGAACGGCGAGCAAAGAGTTAAGGAGAACAGAGAGGAATGCGGTGATACAGAGTCGCGGTAATAAGAGAGATGCACTAACATAGTGGCGCGTTTAAAATCGAGACATGGATTTATTACTATTAGAATGTTCTTCCCTGAAAATTTGGTATTTATTAAGAAAAAAAAAGGAAAAAAAGTTGCAATGTACGTGAAATAAATAAAACTAGACATGTACATGGTGAATTTCATCACTTGTATGAACAACTACGCCAGCATCCAGAAAAGTTTCGTTCTTATTTTCGTATGTCGTATTACAACGTTCGATTATATTTTGGAAAAAATTAAACATAAATTAATAAAAAATTGGACCAACTTCAATTGTAATCCTATTAATCCAACAGAACATATTGCAGTGACTTTAAGGTTAGAAAACATTTTTTTGTTTAATTAATTATGTTGTTTATTTAGAACTAAAAATACTATATATGTAACTTAATAAACAAATAGGTACAAATATTATGTATCTGTAACTAAAATTATTATATATTTTGTAAAGATTCCTCCGAAAAATTGCTTAAATAGGATGTCGCTGATGCAGTCGAGTAGTCTTGCATAGTAGGTTGTAACTGTATCAACTGGGATCCATTTGTTTCATAGATATGCATGTTTTGAGTTATTTGGCTTACATAATCTTGGTTTATCCCATAAACAAAGTTATAAACTAGTTCTTGCATTTTCATTCTCAACAACATTTTTCTCCGTGGGGCGAGTGTGCGTATATGCGATAGAAGACTTTGAAAAAAACTGTCCTCTTCATCAGGTGACTGTTTATGGTGTTATTCTAAAATTTGTAATTTTTCGTCTTCTAATCTACTAAGAGCAGTGCCAACGTCTGAATCAGTTTGCTGCTTCCTTTTGAATTTCTTAGCGGCAATTGTGGAAGTGGAAGCATTCAGTTAACTACTATTGTTTTGTAAAGAGGTATTCACCAATGGTGATTTGTCGACATTAATCGAATCATCCAAAATTTGGGTATTTGATTCAGATAATTGGGAGTTTGTATCTTCATGCAGAATATTTTCATGCTTTGCATTGGGCAAATTTCCGCTACTTGGCCGAGCAGTAAAATTATCTTTAAAAAAATAAAGACTGTCAAAATATTGCCAAGATGACTTCCAATTGCATGGCCCATCTCCTGATCGTTTCACTGGCATTTTTTTGAATTCTTTTCGAAATGAATCTCGTAAATTCTTCCATTTTGTCCTCACAATATTTCCTGAAATCACAAAAAAGGCAATATATTAGCATTACCATATATGTTTTTCTAGGTATTTGGCAACAGAATCATCTTTTAAAACTCTTAGTTTTACTTTTTGAATGGGTGCGATTACTGTGTCATTAATTGTGCGGGAAACAGTAAAAGCTATCTGGGACACATTTCAACCTGTTCATATGAAAATTCCCACCGAAAATGATTTTAAAAATATTGCAAAAGAATTTTACTAAAAATGGAACTTTCCTAATTGTTTGGGGGCCATTGACGGTAAACACATTCGTGTAAAATGTCCCCCTCAATCTGGAACTATGTACTCTAATTACAATTTTTTTTTCCATAGTCCTTCAAGCTGTTGCTGATGCAAATTATAAATTTATAAGAATTGATGTTGGAGGATATGTCAAGTAGAGTGATCTTAATCCTTATTTCACTTAATAGAAAGTAAACGTCTAAATATTCCTGAAGATGATGCCTTACCATTAACTACAATTACTGTGCCTTATGTTTCAATCGGAGATGAAGCTTACCCTCTATTAAATAATCTGATGAAACCTTTCAATAGAAAGTACTTGGATGCTGAGAAAGAATATTTTAACATGCGTCTTTCACGAGCAAGACGAGTGGTCGAATGTGCTTTTGGGATAATAAATGCCCAGTTTCGTATTCTTTGGAAACCCATAGAAACGTCTCCTGATTTAGCAGATAATATTATTACTTGTATATGCATTTTACACAATATAATAATTGATATGGAAGGAATTACCATTGAAGATGAACAAATTTTGCCCCAATGTGAAAAAGTTGATATTGTGCGAGAAAATACAGGCCAACTACAACTGCCAGTTTCATTAGAGACACCTATAAAAATTATGTGTGTCGAAATAAAATAGAAAAATACTTACTTGCTGATATCATTTCATCGGCTACAGCATCCCACAATTTATCTAAAATAAATCGATTGTGATGCTGAGTATCTTTTTGATCCCATAGTGGATTTTTAATAAAAACACTACTAATTAACGCTTCAACATCCATTTCACCATATAATTATAGCAATGAGAAGAGCGGAGAAAACCAACTTGCTTGAACGCGCCGCTATCCTCTGTTAAACAACGATGCTACCTCGCCGCACCCCTCTCCACTATGTTGTACTCTATTGGATATTATTCATTTGTTTTCGCCGCTCTCCTCTTTGCTTTTCTCGCCGCTTTCCTGGTCGCTCTACTATGTGTTCAGCCTAAAACTCCTTCGTCAGCCGCCCCAACGATGGCAACTTCTACACAATAGCATATCGTCGTATTAGAGCAAAAATATTCCATTTTTTCGATCTTTACATCATTGTGACGTGCGTTTCACGCTCTACCTACTGGTTTTATAATGACATTTAAACATGTTCAGACAACAAAGTTTGCCTTTACTTTAAGTCCTATTCCCAATTTCCAGTTTTGCAAAAATCGATTAAGTCCGAACAAATAACAGCTAAGTCCAATTCATGTCTAATTTGTAATGATATAAATTCATTACTATAAATATCGATCCAAGTAACCAGTTAATGCAGCGATGACGAGGTACCCCACCAGAACAACAAAGTCCCCACGCCAAGATGCGCACGAAGAATCGACAGTGGAAGGGAAGGAGACTTCCACCACCACCGCTAAAATGTATATAAAAATGCAAGCCAGCAGACAAGACGACAACTTGGTTCACGGACTCCAGCTCCTAAAAGTTCAGCCGCCTCCAGTGCGAAGCGTAGGTCGAAGGTACTGACTTTAACC
Organism: Galeruca laticollis; assembly: GCA_963921935.1. Classification (NCBI taxonomy): domain Eukaryota; kingdom Metazoa; phylum Arthropoda; class Insecta; order Coleoptera; family Chrysomelidae; genus Galeruca; species Galeruca laticollis. The sequence continues at coordinate 207,133,185 of OY998175.1, read as the reverse complement.
TTATACGCTTTACACAATTCACCGTGGAGTGTTGTACTAAGTCGAAGTATTGATTCGACTTTTATACATCATTCACTCGAACGGCCGTTGGTTTCTGGTATTGACGGAAGGAAACGAAAACGATTGTTCAAACTGTTAGAATAATTTCGGTGCGGTATTGACGCATCGAAAACTCTGCAGTATCTCTATAGGGTTTGCTAACGTTGAGATGGGTATTGACCATCTGTAAACGATCGCGCTAAATGTTAGTATAATTCTGGTGTGGTACTGACGCGCCGGAATAACTACATCCCTATACCACCGAGAGAGTCGTTAAGTTGGGAATTGACTAACTATAAACGATATACTCACATCTGGAGACAATAACCGAAAGAGTATTGATCTATCGGTTGTTCTCAACTTTGGCTGTCTGAACAATTCGTAGGACCGAGAGAATCCCGTATACCACAGTGGAAATTTCAAGTCGTTATACCAACCTGCCTACAGTTCGTCAGTACACATCGATCGACGGAGGAGTACGGACCGTCGGAACGTGATTTTCAATATAATTACGTACCACAGTAATATATATATATATATATATATATATATATATATATATATATATATATATATATATATATATAGAATATTGTAGTTTAGTTTAATTTTATCTTTGTAAATAATATTTCTTTATAGCAATAAATCAATTAATTTAATCGAACTCTGTCTCCTTTGGGCTTACCTGGGCAATACGCATTACAAATTTAATCAGTGTAAAAAACCACTACTTCCACTTCTCGTATTTAAATGGACTTAATGGTTATTTATTCTCTACTCCGAGATCAGTCTGTGTTGATAACTGACAAGAAGAGAAGTTGATTTTGGATGTGCCAGAAAACATATTTTATTATTTTTGGTAAAAATATCTACTTATTTTTATAAATATACCAAACACGTACAAAAAAATGGTTGATATGGCATTAGCAATTCAAGTATCCACTAATAGTGGAGAGTGAGTAAATATAATTATTAAAATATAATTTACGTCTTATGCATTCTCTTTTAACGGACATTTGTGGGATTCCCGCCATTCTCTCTTATAGAGATTTCTAGAAATGATTCTATAGAAAATCATTAATATTTTCATAGTTTCCTAATAATTGTATTGAAAATCTTACAGTTGCTGAGAATTCCGAACCAAATGGTAATAATAGCTTGGAAAAAGAAATCTTTGAAAGTGAAATCGATATTTGGGATCCAGAACTACAGAGCTCTGAAGAATTAAACACTTTTCTGAAAATTTTTCCATGTAGCAGTATAAGTGATAATATAAACCATGGTATGTCTAAATTTAAAGATGTAACAAATCGTTTTTTGTTGCCAACCGATTCCACCGTACATTTAGAAGAGTTGGATGTACTAGAACATTATTGCTCATGTACGTGTACACCATTATTATTGAATCACAGATGCGTGGTTATAATAACATGAATACTATCAGTGTCTTTTTTTCAGGTAATAATACATCTGCAGAAGAATGGACAGCTACTTTTTCTGGCCAAAGTAACTTTGAACCCTGTTTATCAGCAAATTTTTAATTAATCTTATAACTGGAGAGTTAGAAGAAAGAAATGACTCTGATAGGGAAACAGATAAACTGGAAGGTATACCTGTAGAAGAGTTTTATTTAGTTGACCCTACTACAGGAAACTTAGAAATTATTGAACTTGAAAAAAATCCCAAGGAATGTACCAGGCGAAGGAGTCGTAAACCAGGAGAATGGAAGAAAAATGTAATAAAAAAGCATAGAAGTAATTGTTTACCATATAAAACAAAGACAGGAGTTAAAGCAGCCAAATATCCAAAACCAATTGATTACACTAAGTGTAAGTTTAAATGTACAAATTCATTTTAAATGCAGGATAGAATTGCATTATGTAAACTCTATTGGAAGTTGGCAGATTATAAGCGACAAAAAGAGTTTATAATTAAAAATGTAGAACATACTGTACCCGTAAGACATAGACCTCGAAATGAGAACTCCAGAAATCGAGCAAATTGTAAGAAATATTCCTTTGAAGTACTACAAGGTAGAGAAAAAATAAGGGTATGCCAAACATTCTTCTGCAAAACTTTATGTATATCAAATGATTGCATTAAAACTGCATTTAACAATAAAACAGAGCATGGTACATTTGGGGGAGAGGATAATAGGGACAGAAACTTAGGCGGCCCATCTAATAAAACCAAAAAAAGGTTTTAAATCAAGTTTTACAGCATATTGGAAGTTTCCCAACTCAAGAGTCTCACTATTGTAGAAGTACCACAAAAAGAAAGTATTTGGCATCGAATTTATCACTTTCCAAGATGTATTTTCTGTACACAGAACAATGTAATAATTTAAACATCTCAACTGTTTCAAAATCAATGTATCGAAAAATTTTTTGTGAAAAATTTAACTTACCGTTTTATCGTCCCAAAAAAGATTTATGTCTTACTCATGAAAAATATAAGCACGCCAGTTCCGAAGAAAAACTTCTCATGAAAAATAAGTATGAAGAGCACATCGACAGAAAAAATGATTGTAAAGCCGCAAAGGATTTAGACAAAAAACGGGCTGATAATTGTACCCATTTTCGAACGGCCACAATGGATTTACAAAGTGTATTGCATATTCCATGTTCAGCTGTGTCTACGATGTATTCGTATTACAGTCGCAAAATAAATGCGTACAATTTAACAATATATGAAGGTTCTGCACCCAAAAATGCTCATTGTTATGCATGGACTGAACTTGAGGGTCGTCGAGGTAGTTCAGAAATAGGTTCCTGTCTTTTGCAGTGGGTACAACAACTTCCTTCAGATGTGAAAGAGGTTTCAATATTTGCAGACACATGCGGTGGCCAAAACCGAAATCAACACGTTGTTGCCTTACTTCTTTATGTAATAAGTAATTCCTCCTTGGACGTCAATGAACAGAAGTTTTTAGAGTCGGGTCATCATACACATATGGAGGTCGATAGCATGCAGAGCGCTATTGAATATCAAAAAGAAACATACCGATTTATAGCATGCAAGATTGGTTAAACATTTTCAAATTAGCTAGGTCTAAAAGAAATCGAAGCCAAAATGACCCATATATTGTCAGAGAAATGATCTCCACGACGTGGCAAAAAAAACTATCCAAAATCGAAATAAGGATAGTAATGGAAATACCGTAAATTGGCTAAAGATCAAATGTTTGAGGTATGAAAAAGCATCTCCAGGCATAATATTCTTTAGATACAGTCATAATGGACCGTATGATAAATTGATAACGACAACGACCGATAATATTTCAACTCCCAGATCATTAAGAAGTTCCCAAAAGCAGTCAAACGTCAGCTCTTCAGTACTATTAAAAAAAGCTTATGAACGTCAATTACCAATCAGTGAAGCAAAAAAGAAAGATTTGTTAAAGCTTTGCGTAAATGGAAGCATACCAAAGCAATTCCATGGTTGGTATGAAAATTTGCCGACTAGTTCTCAAATCACTGACACCATCGATGATAAGGAAGATGGGGAAAATTAATTAAGTATAGTGCTTCGTATTTTGTAGCAGTTTGATTTTGTATTATTTTTTATTTTTGTATGGCCATAAAAATTGTTGAAACTGAAAAATTTCATATTATAATGACCCTAAATTCCAGTTAATATTAGATTCTCACATCAATATTACACACAACAAACACTAACAAACTACCTGCTACATAAAATACTTAAGTCCACAAATGTTTGCAGTTTTAAGTCTAAATTCGTCAAACACATATTTTTGTACAACGCATAAAAAAGAAACTGCCGATCGTTTGAAGTTCTAAGCGACCTAATAAAAAAGTACATTGTTTGTTTCATATTATTTGAAAGTAAAAAACATGAATAAAATATTTTATCTTAACGATTTTAAAATTTCGTTTCGGCTTTTCTCGAAATTAAGTTTTTGGACTTAACGGATTTTAGCTCTAATACGACGATATGCAGATGACCTAGTGACTCTGCTAACAGGAAGATTCGAGGTGACACTCTTCACTTTAATGCAAGAGGCCCCGAATATCATAGAACAATGATGCAAAGACCATTCACTGTCAATGAATCCAAAAAGTCGGAGAGGGTTCTTTTCACGAAAAAAAGGGAGCTTGTAAAACATTAAGCCCCAAAGCACCTAAATACCAAAATTAACTTTTCTTCAGAGGTCTTCGACATTAAGTTAACGTGGAACTCTCATTTAGAAAGCAGAGTTGAAAAGGCATATATTTCTTATGAACAGTGTCGCAGAACCATCAGCCGTACCTGGGGAATATCGCCTAGGGTCACTGCTTGGATCTAAACTGCTGCTACTATGCTGACGTATGGTGCGATTGCCTGGGGAGTTAAAGCAAACCAGCTGACAGTCGTCCGAAAACTGGATCAAATCCAAAGAACAGAAGGCCTTAACACAACAGGCGGCATAAGAACCACACCAACAAGAACTATGGAGGTAATCCTTAGTCTCACTCCCCTTGACATACACATCAATGAGGTTGTTTTGATGATCATGACACGTCTACGCTCTATCTGTATTCATCCTGATATAGGATCCGGTAAGCTGAGACGTAACTTGTGGCATGAGATCCTCAGAGAAGTCCCACTGCTGCAGGCCAATACCGACTCGATTCCACCGCGATATGCCTTTCACATGCCCATACAAGATAATCTTTAAATATAACGCGACAAGACTAATTGGAAGAAGGCGCAATCCGCATCTTCACAGATGGGTCTAAAACCAATGTAGGCTCAGGATGTGGAATTTTGTCCAAACCCCTGAATCTAATCATAAAATGGGCAATGGGCTGCAATGCAACCGTATCTCAAACAGAGTTCACTGCTATCAGCATCGCTGCAAAAGAGATTACCAAAAGGAACACCACTGGTAATAATATTTACATCCTTACGGATAGTAGACAAACACTACTAGCCCTGAACAGACCACGCACCAGGTCTTGTACTAGAATGTCACTTGGCCTTAATCGAAGCATGTAACAACAACACGGTCACCTTATGCTGGATCGAGGGCCACGAGAAATCGAAAGGAAACCGTATTGCAGAGTCGCTAGCCAGTAAAGCAGCCTCCCATAAACTTGTAACCTTACCTTGCTGTTGTTACTACAAGAAGTGAGGTTACATTGCCAAAGGTTCGCTTTTCGCCGGAGAGCATAAGGCCGTGAGTGAGTGAGTGAGGAATATTTGGAAGCTGGTCCTGTATTATTTTTTAAGGCGCCACTTGATTAGTAGGACATTCAAGAATCTCTTATTGATTAATCAAGGAACCAATAGTGAGTAAATTAGCTATTATAAATTCTCAAATATGGTATTTATATTGTTTTGTGCTTATGTTTGTGAATCAAATTTTATTGCCAATGAAATAGTTTATTTAAATTTAACGGTACCTTGAACAGATGGTGTAATAACCTGTCTCAATAAATATAAGGTAACCGGCTCTAATTATGAACTAATAATCAGCTATCAATGGTTGGATAATTTAAAATGTTTAACAGTACTAATGTTATCAACTATCCGAGATCATCAAGTACAATACACTAAATTTTTAGTAACATGTAAATGGTATACCAGTTACAGCCTTACAAACTGTAATAATTAACAATATGTCACCAAATAGATCAAAAGTGTCTCTTATGTAGTAAGATTGAGCTGAAATATAATTTCAGGGCGATATGCAATAATAAAGTTAATATTTCAACTTTACAAAGTTGAAATAAAGTAAAAATAAAATTGTGAATTGATAGACACGTCTTTATAAGAATGTGAAGTTACTAAATATTGAAATATAAAAGTTAATGTGTCATTTAACGTTAAAATATGAAATTACAAAATGAATAAGTTGCTTGAAGTTCAGATGAAAACGAATAAAACTTTAAATGTTACTTGCGGTTAGTGTCCAAACTATTAAACGTCAATTGGATTAATTGACAAGCCACATCTGACTTGTGGAACAAGATTCAGCCATCCTGTTAAGGATCGTTGTCCATAATGGAATCATTCCGCAATTATCACCAACAAACATAAGTCCAGCTTCGCCCCTTGAAGTGGAAACGCCGTCACGAGCTCTTGTCGCTCTGTAAGGCTAACGCCACTCGACATACGACACGTCTCTACTACCATAAACGGAGTACTATAGTCTATCAGCTATTTCTATGAAAATATATCCCATACAGGAAACATCCGGAATTTGAGGCTTCTTAAAATCTTGACATGATCATCCTATCATCGATTACCATCACCCATAAAAACTATTCAAACCCTACCACTGACCACAGTCAAATAAAATGTCCACATAAAATGATAAAATACTCGTGGATTGGTTAAATCACATGAAAAATATTACTCTAGGCACCCATTTAATTATTTAAATCCCATTATTCCAGGATATGCTTAAATAATTTTAAAACCCGTAGTTAATTCCTTATGCAACCAACTATACAGAAGTATGTATAAAGTTGCATACTCAGTGGGCGGATTAGCCGAATTATCGCACCTCCGTGAGTTATAATACAATACAAAGGCATTGTATTTTTATCATGCTACAAACTCTAGGGACCCGGCACTTTCATACCATACCAGCCCTAATGTCAACCTCACCTGCGCGTGATCCACCTTGCTAGAAAACCAACGAGGCTCTGACGACCGAACGATTACCGGGATAAGCAATCCCACACTTACTAGCCAACAGCTTCGGGTGGAGGAGCTAGTAAGTGGCAGGGCACTCTTTTGGCCTGGAGTTGAGAAATCGGCTCCGAAGGCGGAGGAATCCGAAAATGATCAACGGCATAAGGATGTGGTAGGCAAATGGGAACCCAACACATTAAAGACTCATTAGAGTTGTCCCTAGTATTATCACGATGGCTATGGTCAAGACAACATTTAAAATGTCCGGATATAGTCTCTCATTCGGATCTCTGGGAGGGATATTTTGATTAATAGTAAGAAAGGATGGTACAGAAAGGTAAAGTTGAAGACCGTGATATTTGGTACATGGAATGTGCGAACACTAGCACAGTCTGGAAAGCTGCAAAACACAATTCAAGAGATGAAACGACTTAAAGTGCAGATTTTAGGCATTAGTGAGATGAGATCGCCGGGTACGGGAGTTAATGGCAACGGGGAGGTATATTCCTCTGGCACAGCAAACGACATTTTCCAACATGGATTTGGATTTATACTGCACAAACAAATTTCAACGTGCGTTACCAACTTTGTGCCAATATCAAAGAGGATATCTCTTCTACAAATAAATGCAAGGCTCGTGAATGTTAGTCTCATCCAAATTTATGCTCCTACTACAGCAACGAGGACGTAGACCAGTTCTACAAGCAAATATCAGATATAATCAAAACCTAGCCACAGCATGATATAAACATCATTTTGGGCGATTTCAATGCCAAGCTTGGGAAAGGTAGAACTGGGGAACACATTGGAGACTTTGGACTAGGCGAGAGAAACGAACGTGCATTTGCAGCGGAACATGATCTGATTGTTACCAATACATTCTTCCAACACCATCCTAGAAGATTGTAGACGTGGAAATGGAATGATGGGAAAACTGGGAATCAGATAGACTTTGTACTCGTTAATAAGAGATTTAGAAACAGTATAAAAAACCTATCCAGGAGCTGATGTACAGTCGGATCATAACCCGCTGATAGGAAGGATGAGAATCAGGTTGAAGAATGTAGAGAAAAAACGTGTAGGGAGATACGACTATAGAAAACTGAAAGACCCAGCCACAAGCAATTTGGTAAAAAGCGAACTATTGACAGAGACGGAAGAACAGGTAAACGATGGAGATGTAAAAAAACCTTAAGATGCTTCAAGAAAGTGTAAGTAAAGTCAACGAAAAGTACTTAAAGCCTAACAAACAGATGAAGAAATCTTGGATGACGGATGAGATCTTAGAACTGATGGAAAAGGGGAGATTGTATAAAAATAATAAAAGAGAATACATGAACATACAAAAAGAAATTAGGGCGAAAATATGAACAGCCAAAGAAGAAGAGAAATTGGCAAAATGTATGAAAATCGAATAATGTTCAGCTAAATGTGATAACTTTAATATGCACAAGAAGGTAAAGGAAATGGCGAGAACAGTGAAGTGAAGAACAGTTAATGTACTTAAGGATAATCAAGGCCGAGTTATAGTAGAGAAGCCGGAAATTAAGCAAACCTGGGAAGAATACAATGAATAACTGTTTGATGACGTGAGAACGTGCCACCCAATATCGAAGAAACATGTAGTCCCCCAATCTTAGAGGTAGAAGTGCAGGTAGCCTTGAAAAATGCGAAAGATCAAAAGGCCTTGGGCCCAGACGGGATTCCTGCTGAAATATTGAAGCTGATCGAAGGGAAGAATCAAAAGTGTTCAATGTGATCTATGATACGGGCGTCATACACACGGAATGGCTGAGGTCTGAATTCATTACTCTCTCAAAGAAGCCTAATGCTAGGAATGTAGCGAGTTTCGAACAATGAGCTTGATTCATCTGCTAAAGATTTTCCTGAAGATAATTCACAATAGGATATTTAAACTGTGTGAGGAACAGATGTCTGAGACTCAATTCGGCTTTAGAAGTGCTGTGGGGACTAGGGAAGCTCTATTTTCGGTCCAGGTGCTGTTTCAGCGATGCAGGGATGTAATCTGCGATATATACGCATGTTTTATAGACTATAGGAAGGCGTTTGATCAAGTACGGCACACAAAAATGAAGTTCAGCAAAAATATGGCCTGGACGGGATGGACTTCAAAATCATCAGAAATCTCTATTGGAATCAGACGGCTTGTGTCAGGGTAGACAAAGAGACAACAGAAGAGATGCAAATATTACGTGGTGTAAGACAGGGATGCATACTATCTCCTGTAATATTCAACCTGTACTCGGAATGCATTTTCAGGGAAGCCCTGCAAGACACTGAAGCTGGAATCCTGCTAAACGGAGAACGACTGAATAATATAAGGTTTGCAGATGATACCGTTATTTTTGTGGAGAACCTAGCTTCCTTACAACTCCTAATGGACAGTGTTACAACATACAGCTGACAATATGGTTTGGAAATAAACACCTACAAGACAAAGTTCATGATAATCAGTAAGAACCAGAACACCCGCGGTATCTTATTGGTGGACGAAACTCCTTTAGAAAGAGTCAACAAATACGCATACTTGGGCACGAACATAAATGATGACTGGGACCATTCTGTTGAGATCAGAACGCGTATTGTGAAAGCCGGAACAGCATTCATCAGGATGAAGCAAGTCTTTACCAGTCACGACTTACAGCTGTCAACGAAAATTCGCCTACTGCGATGTTACGTGTTTTCGATCCTTTTCTATGGGGTCGAATCATGGACGCTTACGGAGGCCTCCTCCAAAAAACTTGAGGCATTTAAAATGTGGGTGTACCGAAGAATCCAACGAATACCTTGGACAGAGAAAATAAACAACATGGAAGTAATGAGAAAGATGGGAAAGGAAAAAGAAGTCCTAAATACAGTCTAGACCCGAAAGCAACAATATCTTGGACATATAATGCGTAATGAGAGCCGATATACCCTTTTACAAAAGATTCTCCAAGGCAATGTATGGGAGCTAGAGGAGTGGGAAGAAGGAGAATATCGTGGTTGAAAAATTTAAGAACGTGGTTCAACAAATCAACCACTCAATTATTCCGAGCTACTGTTAACAAAGTTCGAATAGGCAACATGATAGCCAACATACGGAGCGGATGGGCACTTTAAGATGAAGACGACGGCTGACCTATTAAAGGAACATTCCCCTAATGAGTTTAAGGGAGGATGGGATGACGTACAAGACTGCAGGCTCGCTAAGCAACTGTTACAGTATCCGGACAGCAACGTAGCCAAACAATACGTGACTATGAACAGGCAGAGCCTACGAACGGCCACGGGTATTCTGACTGGTCACTACCACCTACGGAAACACCTCCACAGACTGGGTCAGTCTGACACCCGACTTTGTAGAGAATGTGAACAAAAACATGACACTGTCGAACACATTTCTTGCAAAAGTCCGACACTCTTTCAATTTAGGTTTTCTGTATTCGACGAGCACAGGCAAACATACTCCAGTATGAGGAAACTTACTTCAGGCGACGTTATCCCCTACTTCAAACAAGTAGGCTGAATGACGAGCTAGAAGTAAGTCTGAACCTCAGAAGGATGCACAATGGCCCGCCTTACAAATTCTTACAGATACAGACAGATTGACATGCAAGTGCTCTTCATTCAACTCAAATGGTGGGTACATTACAACAGGATTATAAAAGAATACTTTTTACGCTAAGTTGCCTTTAATAGCGACATCACAACACACAAAACAGGCAACGGATAGATGGTAAAATATATGTATAACACAAGGATAGACACGAGGAACAAAACTAGGCAGATCAATGCTAAATCAGACAATCAATTCTAAATTCTTCTCTTACTACTACTTAAAGAGAGAGACAGGTACATTTTTGACACAAATGTGAAAATAAATACTATAAAAAATATTTTTTTAATATATTCAAATAACTGATGCCTATAATGTGTTCAACGACAAAATTATTCTATTCTTAATGTCTCATTACCGTAATCCCTTTTTATTTTAATTTAATGTCCATTGTATCAAGTAATCTCGCCTTTCTGGTCCTTCAAGAGCAAATTAATATCTCGTTTAAAGCTACAAATTGTTTTTTATCTGCTGCTCTTTTAAGCGTTGAGAAATTAGGTTAGAAAAAAGCTACGCCTAAAAAAGGTGAAGTTGAGAACAAAAAGATTATTTTAAGAGATCCACAGGACGAAAAATGTATCTTTCCTGCTATAAGGGACGCTGTTTATTGCACTTCCTTTATTTGCGTTGTTATTCTTAAGCTGAATGTTTGGATGAAGTTGAAGGGTAAGTTACACGGAATCAGATAAAAAGTTATTCATGATGCAAGTACGTTGAATCGTATTATTATGCAAGCTGGTTCGTTCTCTTTATTTACGAAGATAAACAAAGTCTTCTCTTATTTGTTGTTTTTTTTTTATTTTATGGCGAACTGTATCTTTCTATAGTGATTATTTCATTCTTCAAAACATCAGCGATGTTTTCAACAGTAATGTTTGTGGGGATTTTTATTATATCATCAACAGCATATATCACTAAAGTCGAACCATAAATTGAAGAGAGTTCAATGCTCTTGACTTTTCGAAAATAGCATTCTCATATGAGGCACATAGAATAATAATGGTCTAACTCCAAACAAGTTAATTTCTAATAATTAGGCTCATTATAAAAATCCGAATAAGAAATTCAACAAAATTTTTGAACATAACGTGAATGTTTACTCTCAACCAACACAGTAAAACATAAGTAGGTTTTATAACACATCGAGAATTTTTGCAAAAAAACACCTTAAAACTAGGAGGCAAACAAAAAAATGTAGACTTAGACCACTATAAATCTGAACGATTTTGTTCAAGTTGGCCTAATCATAAATCATTTCATCGTCAGAAGATCTATCTTCCAGGTTTTGTTGAGCAGAACCTCGGGTGACTGTCTCAGTGGGCAAGTTTTTATAAAAATTATGGTTTACGGGTGGTATGTGGGGCAGCAAGTCCATCATGTCTTTCTTCTTTGCAGCTGTCACAGTTCTTCTTGTGTGATGAAGTGGTTGTTGCATTACATTAGTCAAACCCCTACTAGGCCAACCAACACTTTTCTTTTTGGAAAGATCAACAATATGAAATTCAGTTTCTGGATTCAGAGTTTCCTTAAATTGAAATTGAAGAGGGGTAGATCTCTGTGAAATCGAAGCCATCTTATTTTAAGCCAGCTAAAGTTATATCCATCCGTAGTAGTTTTCTGATTGGTAATCAAATTTTCAGAATTTGTCGTGCTTAAAAACTTTTCATGTTGAATTTCAGATACTACAAACTTAGGTTCCTTTCGCTCGGAGTTTTTAATTATATCTATCCACTCATCTGGATGATAAATCATGCCATAACGTCTGCTTTCAGACACTATTATACCAAATTCGCCATCGTTAGGAAGAAAAGGGTGTCCAGATACCAAAAACTTAAGATCTATGACGTTGATTTCAACTTCTGGATCTTGTACAAGTTTTAGCAGAGATAAACTCATCTTTATATTCCGATTCTGTCCTGTACAAGAATCTGAATAAGCAATGACATGTTTATGATTTCCAGCATAAAGCTTTAAATGCTTTACGAAACAAGTTGCAATGTCTTGTGAACCTCGCCCTCCCTGTGTTTCATCCCATACGTACATGTAACCAGTATTGCTGTTGAAGGAATGTATTCCCAGATTATACAAATACAGATTTCTTTTGTAGTAAGCCACAGACGTTGTAAGCTTAGGAAAAGGCAAATCCTTTTGTAAATCAAATGTTACTATGCATGCTTCTGTAGCTTTCTTTGAATCGTTTCGTAAACACTCTCTCACCGATTCTGCTTTCCGTAAATGCAACTCCTTTTAAGCTGAAAGATTTTTTTTATATCTTCGTTGTCGTCACCTTTTAGTTCTAACTCTAGATCATCGCACAACTTGCAGGTGTCGGTGTCTTGATGCGGAATTTTAAAATGCAAATTAAATTTGGTATTAAATACCTGATAATAGTATTTCAATTTTTTTGGTTCAATATTCTGGGTTCGACATTCCTCTACATAAAGATCATACATCTTATTTACAGTTAGACCGCTGTTTAAATACTTTCTATTTGGATTTTTAATTCTAGAATAATGGCTTTGATAAGCCGGAAATGTTTTTATATGCTTCACAATATCAGAATCATCCAACTTTCTAGAGCCTGTAGTACCTCTTAGCTCTCTGCAATCTGAGGCTTCTTGTTTCGAAATGCATCTGTGCAGACGGCCGCTACTTATATTAAATGTATCAAGAAAATATTTCTTGCAAACTCTATGTGTTTTATTATTAGTCTTCAGCACGTATTGAAAATGGGTATGCTTTCCTAAACGAGATCCATCTTTTGGGCGTTTTCTATTCACGGGTGAAGCTTTTACTAAACCAAAAATGTAACTATTTTGCGCCACATAATCGCCAAGCCTCCAAAATGATTCAAACGCGTTTTGTCCTTCGGTAAACGAAAATAAATCAATACACTTCCTTCTGCAGTTGCAGTCAATATTTTCGAATTGTTTTGCGTTCATTTTTAACCCTTTTCTAGAAATGTACTCTTTTCCAGTATTTCTCTTTTTTTATTATTAATTTTCCAATTTTTCTCGTTCCTCGATCGTTTTCTGCTTTTGATTTCTGCAAGGCCACCTGTAAATATTTTAAAACCTGTAAAATGTGTATTATTTGAGATATAAAACATTTCCCATACTTGTGGATGGTTGTGGGTCCTGCTCAACAACGTCAAATCCTAACTGTTCGTCATGTGAAACTTCTGCATCTATAATACCAAGAACATGCATTAAAATCTGTTTGACAGTTTTTATACTTCTCAGATAATAAAAAAATGTATAGCATCAATTTAAAAATAAATTTGGAAATAATTAAACCTATCTTAAAGCACGAATTTATTGGCAAAAATTGTTTTAAAATTTTTCAGGTTATGTTTCCATAATTAACTCAATATTGACTTAAAGTATGAAAATTAGACTTACCAGAAGATTCTCCGCTTTCGCTGGGTATATATTCAGACCCAGAGTCACTGAAATCACTAAATTCGTCCATTATAAATCTTTTATTCCACCATAAACACACAAAACGTTCTGGAACGTCCGGTTATTGCAAGTAATAATGGTCTAACTCCTAAGATGTTCCAGTATTATTCTGAATGTGATAGTTTTACCATTTTTATACAGAACTATAATGAAATTAAATCACAATAAGAGTAAGATAGTGCCATCTATTGACCATAAACTGAAGTATGGAGTTAGACCACCTATATAATGGCAGATCAAGGTAGATTGATACTTTTTAGATGACTGGCGTCAGTTTTCAAAATATTGGAGTTAGACCATTATTATTCTATGTGCCTCATATCTCAATTTGATTTTACCGATTTGTAACACAAAAATCTAAATGTAAGCAGTCATGTTAAAGGCTGTGGCTAATTATGGATAATGCATAATGCGGTATTTAATTTAATAATAATATTAATGAATAAAACCAGTAACACGTAATATTTATTAATAATTCTCGAATCACTTCTAAATTTCACTTATATACTCTGGAACTAGTGGCAACGTTGTACGAAATGCTGTTTGTGTCTTTTTTCATCTCATTAATCGGTAAAGTATCGCCCAGCGTAACTAAGCTTTTTTTCGGCTTTGTGACGTGGATCCCAGTCAGCCACGAATAAACAAATAATATTATAATTTTAAAAATGAATGAAAAGGACACGTTATAGCAAACAGATTCGCTCATATCACATCATTCATTGTCCTAAACAACAGAATTCGTAGAAAACCAAGAGGAAGGAAAATAAACATGGACACTCGTTTTACGCTAATATGCCCTTCAAAGCGACTTTATTTACAACACACAGTACAGGCGACGGTAAGGGGGTACATAAAAGTTACAAAGGAAAGAAAGTAGACATACGGTATACTAGAACTAAACTCTTCCACTCTATCACAGGCAACTGTAGTTGCCGAGTAATGCACGTACACCCGAACAAAAACCACTACACCGAAAAAGTCCAATACAAACTGTCTACGGTATGTGAATATAACCATGAAAAGTTACTCTATATATATATATATATATATATTATTATCTATATAGACTGAATTTATTTATTTACTTTTATTTATATTTAGAATGTAAATGTTTATTAATTAGAATTTTTGTTTAGTTTGGCTAGCTCAGTTTGTTTTTAATATTTGTTTAATAATTTATTTTAATTAGATTATTCGGGAGCATGAAATCCTTTTTCCCTTTGAGTCCTGGCTTATTGTATTGTTATCATTGTTTAAATAAAAAGAAAACACATTATTTGTAATAGATTTAATTTTCAATGCAATATTTATATTTAATAAAAATAATATGCGACGCCAATGGTTATATTGTACCTATTTATTGATTTTAATAATATCATCAATGCGCAAGCGTGAAAAACTAGTCATGCGCTTTAGCATAAAACGAACAATTCTTACATTAAAGAAGCATCTATATTATACAACGTTTGTTGACGATGCAAACAAGTAAATGGTTCATAAATAAACATAAAAGAATTTATATATATATCATAGTATCATATATATTATATATGATACAAATTGCTGTGGAAAGAAATGAGTTATATACATGGATAGAAAAATAGAAATTATATACAGATGGACATAGTTATTGCATTATGAAATTTCAATCACTAGATTTATGCGATTACAAGATGGCGTAAGTACATGTTTTAATTTATTTAAAATTCGGCCTTTTATTAAATTTAACGATTTATGCAATGAATACACTATACAAAGTCTGTTTCTTTCTTTTTTAGATCGATCATATTTGCAAAAGTTTATCAATTTATGAAATTAAGTACTTAATTGGTATTTTGAGTTTTTACACTGTTTATTGGCCAATAAATGATTTAAATACACTGACCTGTTGCTCTTGCATTGGGATGAAAGTCTCTGGATCCCAGGAACACTCCTCTGAAGCTCCAAAAAAACCAAAATTAACGAAAATTTCGCAGATTCTTGCCGAAAACTTGTTACAATTAACTGTGAGTATTACTAATATTATATTTCATAATACTTTAAAAGTTTAAATGTCTTAAAACCGGGAATATCTTTAAATTTTAGGAACACTATCACCCACACTCCTCGCTTCTTAATACCAGCTTCCGTTCTCCCTAAGCGTCCCCTCGATTCTCGACTTTTTTCAACAAAACAGTCTTTTGTTCTTTTCCAGGTCACTATTCCAAAGTTTATTTATTGATTCACAGTTTGTTCTGTCATATTTTATAACCAATAAGATATTGTCTTTTGTAATCAGATACTTGAAACTTCTATCACTTATTGAAAAATTTCACCCATACACTCTTTTACATAATTAGTTCATTTATAGAGTTCCTATGCGTTTTTTCATCATACAAATAAATTATAATTGGTTATACACAGATACTTTTACATGATACAACATTCAATATTATTATTGATAATATATTCTTGTTACACTCATATTAATTATAAATATAAATTCTCTTATGTTATTTGTCTATATGTCATTATTTGTTTATCTATGAAATCTATTGGATTATATTCTATTCAATATTTATATTTGTTCTTATTCTTAAATTAATGATTATAATGAATTAACAATAGTAATATTTGTTTTCATTTCAGATGAACAGCTGATTATGTTATGAAAAATAATCTTCGTCTTAGGCAACTTTATTTACATCATTACATTGGTTAGGCAATATCTATATTTTATGTTATCATTGAGGTAATTCCTTATTTTTTATATTGTTATAGGCTGTTATTTAATATATCTTTATTTGATATGTTGTTTAAATTAAGAAAAGTGTTTCCTTTTTACTTGTTTTCCTTAATTATGTTATTTTCATATATATTTCATACTAGCAAACATATTTTTATAATACTAATTCTATTATTATCTATGATATCTGGTTCAATATATATATATATATATATATATATATATATATATATATATATATATATATATATATATATACAGTAATATTTTTTTATACAAAAAGTCAATTTTCAAATGGCCGAAAAAGTTGGAACGTGTACATTACAGCCTCCTAGCTGCACTCAAAGCTGAGATACATCGTTTTAGGTAGTTTGTCAGTATACAGTGTGTCCCGAATAAGAACCGACACAGAGCAGAGGCGTATAGGGGAGCCCAAAATATGACGATAGGGGGCAATTTACCTCTATACCAAGTTGCATCTCTGAGGAATTGTAGGGCCTGAAAGTAGGGCCCACAATTTCGAAAAGAATTAATTTCTTTGCAACCCTTTAATTTAAAAATACCAACTTTGGTACACTGTATAAAGCTGTTGAGGGCATTAAGGTAAATGGTAAATCGAAAGCGATCGAACCATTCTGGGGGGTTAATTAGGGGTGACCTAACCATAAGTTTTTTATCTGTCAGTTGATTTGAAAAATTTTATTCTTATACTATGGATAATTTAATTCTAAGACGTTTTTTTACTCTAGTAATTTTACATAAAACTTTGTAATTTTCAAGGAAAAGTCGAATATCTAAAGACATGTTTTCAAGAATGTTATTTAAAAAGTTACGAAAAAGTCAAGAGGTGGCTGTGAATTTATACATCAAATTTGACAATTTGCAATTCAGTTCTTGTAGTAACTCCTCGACATTTCCAACGTGAGTTTAAGATTAATGTTTGGGTTGGCCTTATCGATCATTATTTGATTGGACCAGTTATTTTACCAAACCGGCTAACGGGCGAAACTTAATTAGAGTTTATCCAAAATACTCTTCCGGATTTATTTGACGATTTGCCATTTCGATTGAGATTGGAACATTGGTTTATGTATGATGGAGCACCATCTTATTTTAATGTCAATGTTAGAGACTTATTAAACCGCCAATATCCAAATATGTGGATTGGACAAGGAAATAATTGTCCTCAAGATTGGCCTCCCCGCTCACCGGACCTCAATAAATGTGATTACTTTATTTGGAGGATGGGGGGAAGGGGCGTTAAAGTAGTTTGTTTATTCTTCTCCAGTTGATTCTCGAGAAGAACTGTGGAATCACATTGCAGACAAATGCAATATAATGAAAAATAATCATCATCTACTGGCCAGAGTCGACTTCAATATTCGGCGAAGAATAATTTTGTGTCTAAGAGAAAATTATGAACATTTTCAGCAATATCTTTGAAATGAAATGTTCATGTTCTTTCTACAATATTTATAATTTGTTTTTCCATGAAATTATTCTTATTGAAATGTATCTATTAATTTGTTATATCTGAAATAAAATTCATGATATTGATGGAGTCAATTACGTCTAATAATTATTCGACTTTCCTTGAAAATTACAAAGTTTTATGCAAAATTACAAGATTAAAAAAAGTTTTAGAATTAAATTTTTCATGATATGAAAAAAAATTTTCAAAATCAACTGACAGATAAAAATCTTCTGTGAACATTAAAGTTAGATCATACCTAATTAACCCCCCAGAATAGTTCTATCGCCTTTTACTTACTATTTTGGATAGAAAAATAGAAATTATATACAGATGGACATAGTTATTGCATTATGAAATTTCAATCACTAGATTTATGCGATTACAAGATGGCGTAAGTACATGTTTTAATTTATTTAAAATTCGGCCTTTTATTAAATTTAACGATTTATGCAATGAATACACTATACAAAGTCTGTTTCTTTCTTTTTTAGATCGATCATATTTGCAAAAGTTTATCAATTTATGAAATTGAGTACTTAATTGGTATTTTGAGTTTTTACACTGTTTATTGGCCAATAAATGATTTAAATACACTGACCTGTTGCTCTTGCATTGGGATGAAAGTCTCTGGATCCCAGGAACACTCCTCTGAAGCTCCAAAAAAACCAAAATTAACGAAAATTTCGCAGATTCTTGCCGAAAACTTGTTACAATTAACTGTGAGTATTACTAATATTATATTTCATAATACTTTAAAAGTTTAAATGTCTTAAAACCGGGAATATCTTTAAATTTTAGGAACACTATCACCCACACTCCTCGCTTCTTAATACCAGCTTCCGTTCTCCCTAAGCGTCCCCTCGATTCTCGACTTTTTTCAACAAAACAGTCATTTGTTCTTTTCCAGGTCACTATTCCAAAGTTTATTTATTGATTCACAGTTTGTTCTGTCATATTTTATAACCAATAAGATATTGTCTTTTGTAATCAGATACTTGAAACTTCTATCACTTATTAAAAAATTTCACCCATACACTCTTTTACATAACTAGCTCATTTATAGAGTTCCTATGCGTTTTTTCATCATACAAATAAATTATAATTGGTTATACACAGATACTTTTACATGATACAACATTCAATATTATTATTGATAATATATTCTTGTTACACTCATATTAATTATAAATATAAATTCTCTTATGTTATTTGTCTATATGTCATTATTTGTTTATCTATGAAATCTATTGGATTATATTCTATTCAATATTTATATTTGTTCTTATTCTTAAATTAATGATTATAATGAATTAACTATAGTAATATTTGTTTTCATTTCAGATGAACAGCTGATTATGTTATGAAAAATAATCTTCGTCTTAGGCAACTTTATTTCCATCATTACATTGGTTAGGCAATATCTATATTTTATGTTATCATTGAGGTAATTCCTTATTTTTTATATTGTTATAGGCTGTTATTTAATATATCTTTATTTGATATGTTGTTTAAATTAAGAAAAGTGTTTCCTTTTTACTTGTTTTCCTTAATTATGTTATTTTCATATATATTTCATACTAGCAAACATATTTTTATAATACTAATTCTATTATTATCTATGATATCTGGTTCAATATATATATATATATATATATATATATATATATATATATATATACAGTAATATTTTTTTTATACAAAAAGTCAATTTTCAAATGGCCGAAAAAGTTGGAACGTGTACATTACAGCCTCCTAGCTGCACTCAAAGCTGAGATACATCGTTTTAGGTAGTTTGTCAGTATACAGTGTGTTCCGAATAAGAACCGACACAGAGCAGAGGCGTATAGGGGAGCCCAAAATATGACGATAGGGGGCAATTTACCTCTATACCAAGTTGCATCTCTGAGGAATTGTAGGGCCTGAAAGTAGGGCCCACAATTTCGAAAAGAATTAATTTCTTTGCAACCCTTTAATTTAAAAATACCAACTTTGGTACACTGTATGAAGCTGTTGAGGGCATTAAGGTAAATGGTAAATCGAAAGCGATAGAACCATTCTGGGGGGTTAATTAGGGGTGACCTAACCATAAGTTTTTTATCTGTCAGTTGATTTGAAAAATTTTATTCTTATACTATGGATAATTTAATTCTAAGACGTTTTTTTACTCTAGTAATTTTACATAAAACTTTGTAATTTTCAAGGAAAAGTCGAATATCTAAAGACATGTTTTCAAGAATGTTATTTAAAAAGTTACGAAAAAGTCAAGAGGTGGCTGTGAATTTATACATCAAATTTGACAATTTGCAATTCAGTTCTTGTAGTAACTCCTCGACATTTCCAACGTGAGTTTAAGATTAATGTTTGGGTTGGCCTTATCGATCATTATTTGATTGGACCAGTTATTTTACCAAACCGGCTAACGGGCGAAACTTAATTAGAGTTTATCCAAAATACTCTTCCGGATTTATTTGACGATTTGCCATTTCGATTGAGATTGGAACATTGGTTTATGTATGATGGAGCACCATCTTATTTTAATGTCAATGTTAGAGACTTATTAAACCGCCAATATCCAAATATGTGGATTGGACAAGGAAATAATTGTCCTCAAGATTGGCCTCCCCGCTCACCGGACCTCAATAAATGTGATTACTTTATTTGGAGGATGGGGGGAAGGGGCGTTAAAGTAGTTTGTTTATTCTTCTCCAGTTGATTCTCGAGAAGAACTGTGGAATCACATTGCAGACAAATGCAATATAATGAAAAATAATCATCATCTACTGGCCAGAGTCGACTTCAATATTCGGCGAAGAATAATTTTGTGTCTAAGAGAAAATTATGAACATTTTCAGCAATATCTTTGAAATGAAATGTTCATGTTCTTTCTACAATATTTATAATTTGTTTTTCCATGAAATTATTCTTATTGAAATGTATCTATTAATTTGTTATATCTGAAATAAAATTCATGATATTGATGGAGTCAATTACGTCTAATAATTATTCGACTTTCCTTGAAAATTACAAAGTTTTATGCAAAATTACAAGATTAAAAAAAGTTTTAGAATTAAATTTTTCATGATATGAAAAAAAATTTTCAAAATCAACTGACAGATAAAAATCTTCTGTGAACATTAAAGTTAGATCATACCTAATTAACCCCCCAGAATAGTTCTATCGCCTTTTACTTACTATTTTGGATAGAAAAATAGAAATTATATACAGATGGACATAGTTATTGCATTATGAAATTTCAATCACTAGATTTATGCGATTACAAGATGGCGTAAGTACATGTTTTAATTTATTTAAAATTCGGCCTTTTATTAAATTTAACGATTTATGCAATGAATACACTATACAAAGTCTGTTTCTTTCTTTTTTAGATCGATCATATTTGCAAAAGTTTATCAATTTATGAAATTAAGTACTTAATTGGTATTTTGAGTTTTTACACTGTTTATTGGCCAATGAATGATTTAAATACACTGACCTGTTGCTCTTGCATTGAGATGAAAGACTCTGGATCCCAGGAACACTCCTCTGAAGCTCCAAAAAAACCAAAATTAACGAAAATGTCGCAGATTCTTGCCGAAAACTTGTTACAATTAACTGTGAGTATTACTAATATTATATTTCATAATACTTTAAAAGTTTAAATGTCTTAAAACCGGAAATATCTTTAAATTTTAGGAACACTATCACCCACACTCCTCGCTTCTTAATACCAGCTTCCGTTCTCCCTAAGCGTCCCCTCGATTCTCGACTTTTTTCAACAAAACAGTCATTTGTTCTTTTCCAGGTCACTATTCCAAAGTTTATTTATTGATTCACAGTTTGTTCTGTCATATTTTATAACCAATAAGATATTGTCTTTTGTAATCAGATACTTGAAACTTCTATCACTTATTAAAAAATTTCACCCATACACTCTTTTACATAATTAGTTCATTTATAGAGTTCCTATGCGTTTTTTCATCATACAAATAAATTATAATTGGTTATACACAGATACTTTTACATGATACAACATTCAATATTATTATTGATAATATATTCTTGTTACACTCATATTAATTATAAATATAAATTCTCTTATGTTATTTGTCTATATGTCATTATTTGTTTATCTATGAAATCTATTGGATTATATTCTATTCAATATTTATATTTGTTCTTATTCTTAAATTAATGATTATAATGAATTAACTATAGTAATATTTGTTTTCATTTCAGATGAACAGCTGATTATGTTATGAAAAATAATCTTCGTCTTAGGCAACTTTATTTACATCATTACATTGGTTAGGCAATATCTATATTTTATGTTATCATTGAGGTAATTCCTTATTTTTTATATTGTTATAGGCTGTTATTTAATATATCTTTATTTAATATGTTGTTTAAATTAAGAAAAGTGTTTCCTTTTTACTTGTTTTCCTTAATTATGTTATTTTCATATATATTTCATACTAGCAAACATATTTTTATAATACTAATTCTATTATTATCTATGATATCTGGTTCAATATATATATATATATATATATATATATATATATATACAGTAATATTTTTTTTATACAAAAAGTCAATTTTCAAATGGCCGAAAAAGTTGGAACGTGTACATTACAGCCTCCTAGCTACACTCAAAGCTGAGATACATCGTTTTAGGTAGTTTGTCAGTATACAGTGTGTCCCGAATAAGAACCGACACAGAGCAGAGACGTATAGGGGAGCCCAAAATATGACGATAGGGGGCAATTTACCTCTATACCAAGTTGCATCTCTGAGGAATTGTAGGGCCTGAAAGTAGGGCCCACAATTTCGAAAAGAATTAATTTCTTTGCAACCCTTTAATTTAAAAATACCAACTTTGGTACACTGTATGAAGCTGTTGAGGGCATTAAGGTAAATGGTAAATCGAAAGCGATCGAACCATTCTGGGGGGTTAATTAGGGGTGACCTAACCATAAGTTTTTTATCTGTCAGTTGATTTGAAAAATTTTATTCTTATACTATGGATAATTTAATTCTAAGACTTTTTTTACTCTAGTAATTTTACATAAAACTTTGTAATTTTCAAGGAAAAGTCGAATATCTAAAGACATGTTTTCAAGAATGTTATTTAAAAAGTTACGAAAAAGTCAAGAGGTGGCTGTGTATTTATACATCAAATTTGACAATTTGCAATTCAGTTCTTGTAGTAACTCCTCGACATTTCCAACGTGAGTTTAAGATTAATGTTTGGGTTGGCCTTATCGATCATTATTTGATTGGACCAGTTATTTTACCAAACCGGCTAACGGGCGAAACTTAATTAGAGTTTATCCAAAATACTCTTCCGGATTTATTTGACGATTTGCCATTTCGATTGAGATTGGAACATTGGTTTATGTATGATGGAGCACCATCTTATTTTAATGTCAATGTTAGAGACTTATTAAACCGCCAATATCCAAATATGTGGATTGGACAAGGAAATAATTGTCCTCAAGATTGGCCTCCCCGCTCACCGGACCTCAATAAATGTGATTACTTTATTTGGAGGATGGGGGGAAGGGGCGTTAAAGTAGTTTGTTTATTCTTCTCCAGTTGATTCTCGAGAAGAACTGTGGAATCACATTGCAGACAAATGCAATATAATGAAAAATAATCATCATCTACTGGCCAGAGTCGACTTCAATATTCGGCGAAGAATAATTTTGTGTCTAAGAGAAAATTATGAACATTCTCAGCAATATCTTTGAAATGAAATGTTCATGTTCTTTCTACAATATTTATAATTTGTTTTTCCATGAAATTATTCTTATTGAAATGTATCTATTAATTTGTTATATCTGAAATAAAATTCATGATATTGATGGAGTCAATTACGTCTAATAATTATTCGACTTTCCTTGAAAATTACAAAGTTTTATGCAAAATTACAAGATTAAAAAAAGTTTTAGAATTAAATTTTTCATGATATGAAAAAAAATTTTCAAAATCAACTGACAGATAAAAATCTTCTGTGAACATTAAAGTTAGATCATACCTAATTAACCCCCCAGAATAGTTCTATCGCCTTTTACTTACCATTACTTAATACTCTTAACAGTCTCATACAGTGTACAAAATTTGGTATTTTTAAGTTGCAGAATTGCAAAGAAATTATATTTTTTCGAAATTTTGGGCCCTACTTTGAAGCCATATAACTCATCAGAGATGCAGCTTGGTATAGAGGTAAATTGCTCCCAATCGTCATGTTTTGGGCTCCCCTATGCGCCTCTGCTCTGTGACGGTTCTTATACGGGACACCCTGTATATTTATATATTGTTATATTTTAATGTATTATTTTATATGACATTAATGTTATATTTTATATGGTTATTCAAATTAAACTTTCATCTGTTTTCATTAACAATTTATTATATTTCCGCTGCTCAGTCGACGTCGCAAGAAAAATAATTGTCATCTTCAGTTGGGATCAGATTGGGCAGGCAACAAAAATTACTACCATGTAATTAGATTTTTTTGTACATTATCTTTGACAAGATTTATTTTTAATGATGAACGAATATTTCTTTTGTATTCAATTAAAATTTAATAATAATTTTCAAAATGACACAAGAATAATAAAATGTAATACTCTGTAAAAATTGATAAAGCTTTGTTTGCATTGGCAACAACGCAAAAATAGAAATATTGCATTTCTCAGTTCTATATTCGGTGTTTTATTACTAAAGACAACTAACTACTTGCAATTAGGTTATGATAGACATTGTTAATGAGTAATGAGTTATGAAAATGTTTGAGTACGATTCCTACCGGATATTTCTCTTTATTATGAAAAATTACGTCACCTTCATAAGGTAAATAGAATCAATATTATTTACACAACCTACAATACTACTTATCTAACACTTTTTTTGTCGATTAACGCGAACTCAAAGTTTTCCTTGGATTTAGAGCGGGTGTATTTTGCAGTACGAGTTATTACTACTGTTGCAGAATTGTAACTATTCCCAATTGAGCAAATGACATCACGCCCTTTATTGAGCAAATGACATCACGCCGTAGTAAACAATGATCTTCCGACCCGGAAACAATTGCGGTTTTAGATCTACTTTTTCGTTTCCAGAGATTCGGAAGTGGCCACATAAACGTTACAGACTTATGGGTTCTCTCAATTCAAGTAATATGCACGATTACACTATATAATTCTTTTAGAGTTTCCAATGGCTGTTAAAGCTGTCTGTGAATTCGAAAGTATGCCAAAGTTTTGATATGGGAGATTACTTCACAAAGCCCATTTTAGTAATAAGATATTGCTAATAGCTCTGCAGTGGAAATTGAGCAATGAGGGTTTAATTTATATTTTATTGATATTTTCTCATTAGATACGTCCATTTTTATATAAACTACAAAAAAAATGTTAATGAAATTGAACTGTTTAATAAATAAAAATGGAATCTGATTAAATTTCAGTTAGCAAGTTCGATGTAGCTACTTGAAACCGTTAGATCTCGATAAGAAGTGTTGAGAGACCCTATAACGTCGACGTCGAGGAGCGAAATCACTTCCATAATGTTCCCCGCGAACGTGCTGTTTGTAAAAATCGAGACTACTAGCCCTTTAAGTTTATTTTATGGTTTATGTTTAGAGTCTATTCTCAAAGAACTTTTCAACCTGTTTCCGACGATAAAATGTGTTGGGAAGATATAATGCCTTCTGGATTATATTGCGAGGATGGGCTTTGAGAAACTTTAAAAATTTCAAGAATTGCACAACAAAGAACTTTCTTTTACCTTCATAGATTATTTTTTATGAATAGTTATTTCTTTTTATAATTTATGGATTGTGAACGAAAAATTTTGTTTCTATTTTCAAAAAGGGGGAAAAGAAAGACTAGGTATACAAGATCGTGCCATCACAGTAAAAAATATGTCAGAAAAAAATTGAGGCGGATTCACCTTTCTTAGATTTGGAAAGGCATTTGATCGGATTCCATGAAAAATTGTAAGGAAAACTGAAAAAAATATATAAGTTAATAGAAAATTTAGAAAAGGTGATCACAAATAAGAGAAAGGAAAGTGAACATGCAGTCCGAAAAGGAACTATTGAAACAGAAGAGCTTATAACACAACAACCACTGAAATAAACTGGTATTTCAAGGCCCCCTCTTAATAAACTGGAAATTACTAAATATGCTTTTGTGGATGATGATATTTGTAAGAGGTGATCAAGTTACAATAAAAAATAAACTGTTTTAAATATTAAAACTAACTTTTTTGTATATTGCAATTTTCTGAATTTATGGCAAAAGTTTAAAATTAAAAATTATTTTCAGAGTAATTAAAATTATCTTCTTCTATAATAAATATAATAGCAGCTTCGATTGCTGAATTCTTAATTCTAATTGTATGTTGTAGCAAATCGGTTCAATTTCTAATAAACGTTTTCAAAGCCATTTGGTAGTATTGTCTACGATATATTTCTTTAGTTTTAACATGCATTTCTGTTACTGAAAAACTATTAATTGTTTGAACCAAGTGGCTTTTTTTAACACTTGTAGCCTTCTAGCAAAATCTAATGTTGATTCGTTTTCAAAAGGATGGGCTATTAAGAAGTCCTGCTCCAAACATTCTAGTAATCTCTTATCGCCAAAACATTGTTCAAATCCGTCTTTTGATAAATTCCAATTATCTATTTCTGTTGTACAGCCAACTAAAAGATTAACCCTTCCTAATAATTTAGAACGAATTGCTCGTAAAATATAATTATTAATAACTACATTATCTACATTACTATATGTATCTATAAAAAATTGACAGTTCTCTATAAATTGTAGGAGTTGAGCTATTGTCGTCAAAAGGTAAAATTATATCTGTTAATTTCAACATTTCAATGTTAAGTTGTTCATTATTATTAGCCATATTGTTTGGATTAATATTATTACAGCTAACGTTTTTTTCTATATTTAATGAATTATTGAAACTTGAAATCAATTCTTCAATATTTGTATCAGACTCGTTCATTAATAAATTGACAACTATATATGTATTGTAACGAGGTTCTCGTTACTGAAAGTTTCCTTGTGTCACAGAGTGTATTTTCATTTTTGTATTTTTGTCACTGAATATATTTATTTTATATTATATCATCCGTTATGTATTTTGGCCTCTGAATAAAAATTACTTTGTAGTTAATGTCGCCGAGTATATGTTCAGCTAAAAGATTTATAACTATTTTAAGTGTCAAAAGGACATTATTATTTACTCTCTAGTTTCTGGGTAGAAATAGTTTGACACATAAGAGATATAGTTGTTTTAAGTTCCAATAATATTTTTATTTTACTGTCTAGTTTCCGTGGGGAAATTATTTATTTCATGTAAAATGTTTATTCCGGCTGAGACCACCGAAATTTCAGATATTGGTTTCGCCACCGCCATACGATGCAGTGAGTAGCGCGCAGGTCGAACTAATCGAGGAGATGGAAATGTGTTAGGCATATGCGAAGAGTCGAGTCGGGTGTAGGTAGTCAGTTGTGTAGATTACTAGACGAAAGAAACCGTAAATACCGTTCCGCCGAATCGTATTTTTGGGTTTTTTCTTTCTTTTCTTGTTTCTTTTAAAAATTTAATAATTTCTTTGGAGTTTTCTTTTGGTGTATAAATACCACGAGAATTTGGTTATTGTTGAAGGTAAGACGTTTTTAATTATACCGATTCGAAGTTTAGTGTTCTTTTCAATCGCAAATCTAGTGTATTCATTGTGTTTATTTTCCGCATTTTAAAAATTTAATTTCTTTTGAGATTTCTTCTGGTGTATAAGTACCACGAGAATTTGGTTGTGGTAGAAGTTAAGAAGTTTTAATTATAACGGTTCGAAATTAAGTGGTCTTTTCAATCACAAATCTAGTGTATTCATTGTGTTTATTTTTCGTGTTTTAACAATAAGTTGGAACATCTTGGCATTACCGGAGTCCGGTCTTTTCTAATTATTTTCTTTCAATTTTCCGTGAAGAGGTTTAGATTGAAATATCCAGGAGCGCCAGGCATATATATCCGCTAGGGCTTTCTAATATTTTAAATCGACAACCTCAATAATTTAGTAATTTGCAACCCCAGTCTCTTCTAGTTATTTTCTTTCAATTTTCCGTGAAGAGGTTTAGATTGAAATATAAGGAAGCGCCAGGCATACATATCCGCTAGGGCTTTCTTATATTTTAAATCAACAACCCCAATAATTTAATAAGTGACAACCCCGGTCGTTTCTAGTTCCTCCCATTACCTGTATTAATTTATTTATCTTAAGTTACCTTTATCGTATATAACGGCTTAGTTGACTTTATAAAAATTAATATAGAATTAAAATATAAACCGAACCTTGGTGTTTTATTGACCGACTATAGATTAGCACCTACCCATAGTAAAGTAGTTATTTGGCTGCACGAATTTTAGCTTCCCGTAGAGTGGACCAGGAGCATACCTTTTATTTTAAGACTAGCGAGAACATTTGTTTTATTTAGCAATAACCACCGGATTTTGACAGCAATAGACCCCTGGAATTTACCGTACCTCCATCTGAGACTGCCTGGAACTCTCGACGAGTGTAGTCGAGGGGCCGTGGAGACAACCACGTTAAAAATCTGGCGCCCGAGAAAGTGTAGGGATTCCAAGGTGTCAGAAGTGACGTTCCGATGCGTTAAGAGGTAGGGCAAGAGGCCGCTACCGATAAATCACGCGCAGCGCAGCGCACCGTCGTTGCCTCCGAAGTAAAAGCGTCACAGTATATATTTTCTATTAACTAATGTACTATAATTAAAAAGTAAAGTATATTTCCAAGCGGAAAATAAATGTTAGCAATCCTGAAATTAGGAAGGTGTAATAGGAAAACTCGGTACTTCTTGAAGTTCTCCCTACGTGATCCTGTTTACCCCTAGATGGTGTAGGTTGTCGTTGAAACTCTCATTTGTTTTTTTCAGAGAACTGGTCTCGATGCCGTTATTTCCCGAAAATACCGAACTTCGACTATATCCTACTGACTGCGCCAGTTAAGATATTTTGCTTTCGAAATATCTTTTAAAAAAGTTTAATTTCAATTTTACAATACAACTTTATAGTGTCAGAGCTACAAGCAGAATGAATAAAACATGTAAGAAAAGTACAAACTAGTTTTTAATTAAATGCTGACAACTTGATATGATACGATATATGGTATGATAAATGACATGATATTATTATAAGATGACAAATTAACTATAACTCTATATTCACTTTAATTACAAATAGTACTCAGAATTCTAAGTAAGATAACGTGAATAAGAATCAGCATATTTTATAATTTTCACGATATTTTTGTCTATGGTAAACATATAAAAAATATCGAGACGTTAGTCGTCAGTCTCAAGTCAATCTTTACAGTATGTAGTAATTATTATTATACAGGGTGTTTTCAAATGACACTTACAACGTTTGCATGTAGATACCTCTCGTAAAATTGGAAAAGATGATATAGGGATTGAGGGGTCCAACCCATTTACTTTTCGAAATACAGTTAAAGTTATGAAAAATATAATGTTTTAATTTGATAACTTTAAACTGGATGAATATATTGATCTTACTTTTGGCAGGTTGTTTTTAAATGTAAAAGGGGATATTTTGATGGAAAAACCTGTTTCAATTCTTGATCCAGTGGTGTACATTTGGAAGAATATGTCACCTTTCCCCTCCCATTTTTACGACACTGGCATTTGAAGCTATTTTTATTTGATTTTGTATTCCTCAATAGTTTTCACGTGAAAATCGCAAAACCTTTACATATAAAAAAATTTGTGGTTTTCAAGATATTTAATGTTTTTATGAAGTCTGCAAGATCACTTTTTTTCTCGAATGTTTTTTAATAATTAGCAAACCACTAATGGTTAGAATATGTAACAGGAACTAATTTGTGAAACAGCAATGCATATAAAACATTGAGAGAGGATTATTGAAAATACTTTTCCAAACTTGTGATTTTATTAACAAAATAATTAATGACAATAAAAAATATGATAATTACAAAGTTAAATAATATCCCATTCAATCATAATTTTTAACTAAGCATCCAACAAATTACAAAAGATGTTAAAAATTTTGTCCATTTACATATACACATAATCTGCAACGTTTTCTCATTGAAAATCGCATACATTGGAAATACTGGCGATTGCCGGAAATAATTTCTGTAGCTGCATGGATTCTTGCTATCAGTTCCTGCTCCGTTTTTACTATTGTAGACTATGGACTTCATGTAAACCCACAGAAAGAAATCGATTGGATTTAAATCCAGTGACCTCGCAGGCCACATATTGGGTTCACCTCGGCCTATCCCGTTGTTTCCGTATTGTTGGGTTATGAGGTGTCTGGCCGCTAGAGAATAATGTACAGATGCCCCATCGTACTGAAACCATACATTATCCATATTCGCCCTAATATTTATTGGTACAAGGTCGTTTAATAAATCAGGCAGGATTTCTCTCCAAAATTACAATAAATATTACCAATGAGTTTATTAGATAATAAATATGGACCCACTATACAATCTCCAAGAATGCCTGCCCACACGTTAAGCGAGAATTTTTCCTGAAATCCACGTTGTCGAATAACATACGGATTTTCGTCATCTGTTGGTTTTAGGGCCTGAACTTGGGTATATTTATAAGGATACAACTGTTGTTCATTTAAAATATTCCACATAGTTGAGTTACTTACATTCAAAGATTTGCCAATGGTGCGAGTGCTTAAATCGGGTCTATTTTCAATACGGTCTAGAACAGCCTCTTCTAATTGCACAGTTCGTACAGTTCGTTTTCTACCGCTACCTTGTAATTTGGAATTGAATTGTCCAAATTCTCGTAATGACCTGTCAATTTGAGAAAATGTTGTGTGACATGGAAATCTAGGTAGATTTGGATATCTTTCTCTATACAAGCGCTTAGAACGTCTACCATTCTTTCTGGTTTCCCCGTATATTAGTGGCATATCAGCCATTTCTTCAAAAGTATAATCAATCATAACAAAAAGTGTGAAAGTTGCACAAACCAATTTAATTACAAATAATAAATTTTCGTTTTGACGTTAAACAAAATGACATTTACCATTTCATTATTGACATCCATAGCCTACTATACGGAGGAGGCACTGATAGCAAGAATCCATGGAGTTACAGAAATTATTTCCGGCAATCGCCAGTCTTTCCAAAGTATGCCATTTTCAATGAGAAAACGTTGCAGATTATGTGTAAATGTAAATGGACAACATTTTGAACATCTTTTGTAATTTGTTGGCTGCTTAGTTAAAAATTATGTTTGAATGGGATATTATTTAACTTTGTAATTATCTTATTTTTTATTATCATTAATTCTTTTCTTAATAAAATCACAAGTTTGAAAAAGTATTTTCAACAATCCTCTCTCAATGTTTTATATGCATTGCTGTTTCACAAATTAGTTCCTGTTACATATTCTAACCATTAGTAGTTTGGTAGTTATTAAAAAAACATTCAGGAACAATATTTTTTTATTTTTTTATTAAAAAGTGATCCTGCAGACTTAATAAAAACATTAAATATCTTGAAAACTACAAATTTTTTGATACATAAAGGTTTTGCATTTTTCACGTGAAAACTATTGAGAAATACAAAATCAAATAAAAATAGCTTCAAATGCCAGTGGCCTAAAAAATGGGAGAAGAAAGGTGACATATTCTTCCAAATGTACACCACTGGATCAAAAATTGAAACATGTTTTTCCATCAAAATATGCCCTTTTACATTTAAGAATCAAATTAAAACACTATATTTTTCATAACTTTAACGCCCTGTATTTCGAAAAGTAAATGGGTTGGACCCCTGAATCCCTATATCATCTTGTCCAATTTTACGAGAGGTATCTACATGCAAACGTTGTAAGTGTCATTTGAAAACACCCTGTATAGTCAACCCACTCGGGTGTAACATCGAATTCTTCTAAATAAATATTAGTTTAAGTGAACAGTTTATGTAATATTCAAAATATATTGCAAATTAGTACAATAAATAGTTTAAGCGAATAGTTTTGTGTTTCAATCCATTACAGTAGGAAAGTTCTCCTACAAAATAATAAGAACGGGAAATAACGCCTCACCTTGTACAAAAAAGTATTCAACACGCTTAATAATGAATAAAAATCCCTTAGGGAGTCTATAAATAAAATAAATTAGATCGCATTTCAATTACCTACCTTGGTGGAGTAACTTGGAAACGTTAGATCTCGATAAGAAGTGTTGGAAAACCCTAACGCCGCTCTTGAGAAACGACAGCACCTCCATAATGTTTTCCACGAATGTGGCGTTCGATTGATTCTTACTACTTTCATTCGGAGTCGAGGAGAATGTTGCCGATACGTCCATCAGTTTTTCTTGGACCGTCGGAACGGACGAAACGTTCTTTTGTTTTGTTTCTTGCTCTTCAGCGAACAAGTAACCATCTAATATTACTAACAAACCTGCAAAATAAGGAAAAAAGTTAATTGAATTTTGTGTTTTTGTTATTAGGTGGTGCCGTTTGAAAGGTTTGAAGAAAAAGAGTAATTTAGTTTGGTGTATTGAATAAGACAGGGACGCACAGCAACGTAATAATAATTTTTTAATGAAATATACTGTTTCGACACTTACTCTGTGGAATCTACTCATATTACTTTTTAAAATGAAACTAACTGATTCTAAATAATTCCACAATATATTGAAAAAATGGTAAAAATTCTAAAAAATTTGACAATTGTTCCGATATTGCTATCATCGTCAGAATGATAGAAGTTACATGTCATGTGATGCCTACCTGTTTAATGACTGATGTTTAATAATTATTTTTGGCAATACCAAGAAGACATGATATTACAAATATTGAAGCTTAGATGGCCTATCCTATTCGCCTTATGGGATATATTCTTCCCATTTAAGATCTGTATAAATATACAGTGATATAGAAAACTAGGAAAACGGTATCTGCCGATCTTCACAATTATTACTTAAGAAGACAGTTCAAAAGTGGAAAACTCTCTAGATTTATCTGTTCATTGGTGACTTCATATTGTGGGTCTTCTAATTCAAGGACATACAGTTCTAGTTTCTTATCACAAATATGAAGTACTTCTAGTTCAGTGTCAGGTGTCAATGAATATTGGGTGTCAAGTAGATATTTTGCGTAGTGAGATTTCTCTGGTGTTTTTATATGTATGCTTGTAAGTGTTCATTGTATGAAATTTCTAATGGTTTGACCCAAATAGACAGCATTACATTCTGGTCATTGAAGTTTATATACAGTGTCTGAGGGCGCATATGTTTTATCGTCAGATAATTAATCCCATCTATTTGTTGAACATTTTATTGTGATGCTGAAAATTGCTCTAGTTTTCAGTTTGTAAGCGGTTAAAACCTTTACTTTTTTCAGATTTGGCAACGTGAAATTTGTCTCTGAACATCTGGGGTTTGAACGTATTAGTAAATAAAATTTTAGTGTTCTTTAAGTTTGTATGGAAATGAGGAACGAATTCTCAGTGTAAATACACACAGTACAAATTAAAAAACGCTATGATAATAAACTTAAATAACATCAAAATCTAATGAAAGTACCTACTATTTTTAAATGAAAGTAATATTCTAATAGGTAATAAATAAAAAAATAAAAATAAAACTTACTAATTCTTCAATTATTTTAAATAAAATGTTCGAATAAACACCCGTTTTGAGCTAAACAGCCATATTGAGTGACGTACCCAGTGAGTACTCAGATGTACAGATAAACATCTTCAAGATGCGCACGCGCGATTCGTATTCGTCTAGAATAATAATCTACGCTGGCGTTTGATTGACTGTCTCACTATTGTCTTTCTCTAACACACTGGTAATGCCATGTGACCCTTATATTTTCCCGTTGACTATGAGAGAATTATCGTTTTATGTGGAAATTTAATGGAGAATTATTTCTCTTATAAATAAAAAGGAATATTTTAAGGGCATACTTCCAACGTGTAGATTGGAAATGAAGAGAGGGGATAGATAAAAATAGGAGAATTACGGCTGTAGACGAAATCGTTTTATCAGGAGCGTAGGAAGTACAGGCGGTTTTAATATTGAGATATTTTTGTAAATAGAATGCAGTTATAATACAGATAGCATACGACTTATTTCGCATATTATGATATCCTGTTAAAGAAAATGGAGATACACTGAATATACTTGTTTCATTACATATTGTCGCTTTTGGACTCTGTATTGCTGCCATAGAACAGCGGTTCTCAACCTTTTTTCAGCTGCGTACTTCTTACCAAATTATTGAAATAAATTGTACCCCTGATCCATATTTAAGTAGGGTCAGCCCAGAGACACTTGTAACAAGTAAAATTTAGGGTTACAATAAATAAAATTAAAACAATATGAGCAACAACATGAATTTTGTAATTACATGTAAGGGTTAAGGATACAATAACCCGAGTTAGTTTAGTATATCCTGGAGTGTGTTGAACCTGGGATTGAAATCAACACCCGGCTTGTCGTTGACCCTTTGGAGTGTGTTGAGCCCAAAGTTAGACACAAGCATACCTCGGCCGAAATTCTAGAGCGCGTTGATCCTAGAACGGAAACCTACCGTCCTAGTCGAAGTCCCGGAGTGTGTAGCCCAGAACAGAAGCCTTCCCGTCTAGCTGAAGTCTCGGTGCGTGTTGAGCCCGAGACGGAAGCGAACTCTCGCCTCACCGAGATCCCGCAGTGTGTTGAACGGGGGATCTGGTACCAAATACACCCAGTTTGATTTAGGCAACCTGAACGAGGGGGTAAAACGAATATCCCAGGTCGACAAAACTAAGTGAGTTACACAACCGTACTGAATCGCCAATCAATCCTCGTTGAAAGTCAAAGGGTTGAGGCAACGACCGATCCAGAATATTTCCAACATGTGAGCCGTATAATAAGAGGTGACCAACGGAGGACCCGACCAGACGATCACCCCCAGAGAAGCCGCGAAGAGTCGCGGATTAATAGTTGTACATACAGCGTGTCCACGGATGGGGTATCCTATAGGTGAAATTTTTTTGAATATTAGTTTTAGTGAAAAATGTCAATCTTGATAAAAAGTTTTGCTTGTTCTGAAACCCCATACAAGTTTTTCAAAACCAGTCTCATTTTATAGCCAGTTTTATGAAAACCGAATGAATTTTTGGACTAAGTTTGAAAATAATGTATTAATCTAGTGAGTGACGTTTACGATGTACCAAGTAACTGTCAACTTTTATGAATAATTTTCATTATTTAAGAAATATTTGACAACAACGTTAACTATTCAAGAATACTAATCACTATATAAAATATCAATACAGAATAATAATGTAAGAAACACTAAAACATCTATTCAGTATATCCTTCTCCAGCTTCAAAACATCTCTCAATTCTCTTTGTAAATTCTTTGTAAGTATTTCGCAGCATTTTTGGAGCAATTTCGTTAACGGTATCAATGATAGCTCGTTTCAAGTCTTCAATATTATGGTTTAAATTATTTCCGTAAACTTTTTGTTTTAAGTAGCCGCATAAAAAAAATCTAAAATAGTTAAATCGGGGATCGGGGTGGAAAAAATATTGGTCCATAACATTCTATTCATCGCCCAGGAAAATATTCATCCAACCATCCTCTAATCAGCAAATTCGAATGTGACGAACATCCATCATGTTGAAAGTACATTTTATGCCTTTGCTCCAAGAATATATTTTCTAATTCAGGTATTAAGAAGTTGTCCAAGCAAATACAGATATACCTGCTGATTTAATGTATCTTCCAGAAAACACGGTCCGGTTATTCGATCCGGTAAAATCGCACTCCAAACATTAACTTTCTTAGCAAATTGAATATTACAGTTAATCCTATAGCTCGGGTTTTCACTAGCCCAATACGACAGTTTTCGGAAAAAACGACTCCGTTTGTTGTAAACGTTGCTTCATAAGAAAACAAAATATTATTGTGAAAGAATCGGTCATGCATGAATTTTTCACCAATCATCGCATAAAAGTCTAACCTTGTGGCATAATCATAATTTTTTAAGGTATGAATACATTTCGGTTTGAATGGATGAATTTGGTTTTGCTTAAATATTTTCTGTAAATGACTCTTGCAAAAACCAACCTCAACTGCTCTTTTTCGTAGACCCAACTTGGGATTTTCCCTTAACGAATGCATAGCTAGTGCACTAACTGCATAATCCTCCTCAACGTACGCCTTTTTCAATTTCTTTTTGTCTTGAACAGATCCTGTCTCATCAAACTTCTTTATCAATTTTAATAATCCACACCGCGTAATGGATATTTTTCGCGAAATTTTGCAATTTCATACTGGTACGAAACTTCTCCAATACCATAACACTTAATAAGATATACTCTTTGTTGAATAGTTAACATTGTTATCAGATATTAATGACGCACGGGTAAAGATCCAATAATTCAACTGTATTATCGCTGAGTAAACAAATCTAACCAAACAGCCCTTTTATATTTTCTACGCCCTGGCTATCCACGGTAAATTAAACTAGATATATTACCTGCATATGTGCTGGTTCCGTAATTTTTTTGCTACTTTAGTTTGCTTAGGAAATATTAGCTGCAATGCCACTTTTTCCTCTTTTTTATTAAGTAATTTATTCATTATATGTAATGGATAACCGTTGGATGGTGCTATTTGTTTAATTATATTAATTTCTCTATCAAAATTATATTTGTTCATAGGAACTGAAAATGCTCTATGTATCATTGACTTATTTGCTGATAATTTATGTGACATGCGATTATTAGATTTATGTGGAATAAGTTACAGCAGTGTGTGATGGTTTTTTGTGAATTCAATTATCAAGTACATTGTGACCATCCCAAAAGATACTATTAGAATTAAATAGACTTAGTTAGTTTAAATACAAGTATTGCTAGCGGCCAGTGAACTTGAAAGTCACTGACAAGGTGTAGTAAGGTTATTAACAAATTGAGGAATCACGACTGTTTTGTAAATATATTAATAACGCGGTTTAACAATAAATAATTTAAGTACGACAAGGTCGGGGAAAGATCATCGACTGCTGATGTTTAGTTTTAACAATATATATAGAATTTCCTTTACGTAGAAGGAGAGTTCATTTCTCTACAGTAAAAATAGTAGCAATGTTTATAGGTTATCCATGGTCAGTAATTTTGTATACATAGTGTTAAATATAGTATCCCAGTGATTTTGTTGAACAATGGTATTATTTAACCCTAATGAGTAAGGGTAAGTGTTTCCCAACGATGAATGGCTTGATGGCTTAAGAATTATATACAAGAGGCACTTGCTACATAAACACCACAACATTATTAACTCTTTCAATTTTCAAATCAAGAAAATTGATTGAGTTATTTTCTTCAATTTCTAATGTAAATTTGATTTTTGTGTGTAAATTATTAACATCGTTGAAAAATATATCTAATTGTCGTTCACTGCCTATAAAACAAGCTAATATATCATCTACATATCTATACCAAAATAAGATACTGTTTGAAATGCTACATTCAAAGATTTTTCTGTCTGAACGTTCCTTAACATTGTTTGCCAAAAACCTTAATTTTGAATATATACCTTATTGTCAAAAGTGGAATAATTCTGATATATATGAATAAAAAATTGAGGAAGATATGATATTACAAATATTAAAGCTTAGATGATTTATCTTATTATCCCTTTGAGAATATCCTGGATATATTTTTCCAATTTAAGATCAGTATAAATGTGCAATGATATAAAAAACCCGGAAAACTACATCTGCTGACATTAATACTTAACAAGACAGTTTAAAAGTGGAGAACTCCCTAGATTTACCTGTTCATTGACAACTTCATATTGTGGGTTTCTTAAGTGTCTTCTAATTTCTAACCGTTCAAGGAAATCCAGTTCTTGTTTCTTATCACAAATATGTAGTACTTCTAGTTCTGTGCTAGGTGTCAATGAATGTTTGGTGTCAAGTAGATGTTTTGCGTAGCGGGACTTATCTGGTTGATTTAATCTATATGCTAGTAAATGTTCACTGTATCTGATATAAAAATTTGTAAGGGTTTGACCCAAATAAACAGCATTTCATTCTAGACATTTGAGTTTATATATACCAGACTTTTTTAATGGGGATATTTTTGTTTTTACATTTAACAATTTTGTAGTCACATTACTTTCTGTTTTAAAAGAAATTGTTGTATTTGTAGCTGAAGATATTATCTTTGAATTTTTATTAGAAATATTACCTGCATATGTGATGGTTTCATAATTTTTTACTTTGTTAGTTTGTTCAGGAAATATTAGTTTTAGTGTCTCTTTTTTGTTAATTAATTTATTTATCATATGTAATGGATAACCGTTGAAAGTTATTTGTTTAATTGTACTGATTTCTCTAATAAAATTACATTTGTTCATAGCAACTGAAAAAGCTCCATGTATCATTGAATTATATGCTGTCAATGTATGTGACATGGGGTGATTTGAGTTATATGGAATAGTTACATCAGTGTGTGTTGGTTCTCTGTAAATTGAATAATCAAGTACATCATTAATTCTTTCAATTCATAAATCAAGAAAATTGATTGAGTTATTTTCTTCAACTTCTAATATAAATTTAATTATTCGATGTAAATTATTAATATGGTTGAAAAATACATCTAATTGTCGTTCACTATCCATAAAATAAGCTAATATGTCATATACATACCTATAACAAAATAAAACATTTTTTGAAATATGACTGTCAAAGATTTTTCTTTCTAAATTGTCCATAGAAATGTTTGCCAGAATTGGTGATATAGGGCTTCCCATTGGTAAACCTTCATTTTGAATATATATCTTATTGTCAAAGGTGGAATAATTCTGATTAATACATACATCAAATAGATTAAGTATATCCGATATTATTCCTGGATTAATATTTTTATCTTCTAGTAATTTTCGTACTAGTACTAGACATTCTTTAGGAGGAATTTTAGTGAACATATTGGTAACATCAAATGAAATCAGTTTAGAGTTATCTTGCAATTTGAATGCTTTTAATTTTTTTATTAGTTCTATTGACTTTTTAATTGAGTATTTAGATGTATATCCGTAACTATTAAGTATATTGTTGTTTTTTTGATAATACATTATTAGGAGTATTAACATAAGAAACTACATGTCTAATTGGGTTCGTTATTTTATGTAATTTGACGGTTCCATATAATTGTGGAGAATGAGGATTTTTATGAACGATAGACTTCTTTTCGTTCTCACTTAAAAGATAATTTGAATTATTCACAATATCTCTTACATTATTAGAGATATTTTTTATTGGGTCTGCTATAAGAACTTGACCATCGCTAGATTCTATAACGTTATATATCTTTGTCAATATGACAGTGGCGTTCCCCTTGTCAGATTTTGTAACTGTTAGGTTATTATTTTCCAGTATCTTTTTGATTTAATTTGAAAAACGAAGATATAAAATGTGCTCAACGAGTAAGGCTCACAGAATAATGTAAAAACTTGTTCAAAATAAGAGACTCCTTAGACAACTACATAAAAGTTGTACATTCTGAACTCATGTTCCAACTACATCCAGTAGAATTTGACTGTTTAGATGACAAAATCAGAGAACGTGTCAGCACGATGAAGCACAACAAATTTAAGAAATAAAAACAAAAACTGCAGAAACTTGGAAACACAAAACATAGAATTCAATATTCTAAACATCATGAAACTGTAAGTACTTACATATCAACACACTTTGCATCACGATTTGAAAACCTCTCAGACACTAATTTTACAGATAGTAAAATAAAATTTTCAAATAAAGGTTTAGAATACAGCATGCCACCAAAATTCACGAATAATATAAATACAAATAATAGCTACAGAATCTGAAATAGCTTTAAAATCTAATTCAAATAATTTTATTGATGAGAAATTAAAAATTGCCAATTTAATCAAAAATATTGAACCGTCAAAAGTTAAGCGTCAAACAAAAAATGATATTACAGTTTTAAATTCAATTAAAAAGAAAGTAGAAAATAATACATTTTATTTCACTATCTGTAAAATTAGTGTCGGAGAG
The DNA here is from genome assembly GCA_963921935.1 of Galeruca laticollis. Lineage (NCBI taxonomy): Eukaryota > Metazoa > Arthropoda > Insecta > Coleoptera > Chrysomelidae > Galeruca > Galeruca laticollis. The sequence continues at coordinate 207,093,089 of OY998175.1, read as the reverse complement.
GTTTTCAAATCGTGGTGCAAAGTTTGTTGATATGTAAGTACCTACAGTTTCATGATGTTTAGAGTATTGAATTCTATGTTTTATGTGTTCAAGTTTCTGCAGTTTTTGTTCTCATTTCTTAAATTTCTTGTGTTTCATCGTGCTGACACTTTCTCTGATTTTGTCATCTAAACAGTCAAATTCTACTGGATGTAGTTGGAACGTGAGTTCAGAATGTACAACTTTTATGTACTTGTCTAAGGAGTCTCTTATTTTAAACAATTTCTTACATTCTTCTTTGAGCCATGCTCGTTGAGCACATTTTATAGTTTTTTTTAAATTCAATCAAAAAGAAAGAGGAAAATAATAACCTAACAGGTACAAAATCCGTTAAGGGGAACGCTAGTGTCATATTGACAACTAATGATTATAATTCAAAGATACATAACGCTATCGAATCTAGCGATGTTCTTAAAGCAGACCCAACAAAAAAGTTTTCTAACAATGTAAGAGATATTGTGAATAATTCAAATTACCTTTCAAGTGATTACGAAAAGAAAGTCAATCGTTCATAAAAATCCTCATTCTCCACAATTATATGGAACTACATAAAATAACGAAACCAAAAATTTTTAACAATATACTTAATAGTTATAATTATACGTCTAAATACTCAATTAAAAATTCGATTAAATGCATTTAAATTGCAAGAAAACTCTAACTGATTTCATTTGATGTTACCAATATGTTCACTAAAATTCCTCCTAAAGAATGTCTAGTACTTGTACGAAAATAACTAGAAGATAAAAATATTAATCCAGGAATAATATCGGATATACTTAATTTATTTGATATATGTATTAATCAGAATTATTTCACTTTTGACAATAAGATATATATTCAAAATAGGTTTACTAATGGGAAGCAATATATCACCAATTTTGGCAAACATTTTTATGGACAATTTAAAAATAAAAATCTTTGACAGTAATATTTCAAAAAATGTCTTATTTTGGTATAGATATGTATATGACATATTAGCTTGTAATATGGGTAGTGAACGACAATTAGATGTATCTTTTAACCATATTAATAATTTACACCCAAAAATTAAATTTACATTAGAAGTTGAAGAAAATAACTCAATCAATTTTCTTGATTTAAGAATTCAAAGAATTAATAATGTACTTGATTATTCAATTTACAGAAAACCAACACACACTGATGCAACTATTCCATATAACTCAAATCACCCCATGTCACATAAATTGGCAGCATATAACTCAATGATACATAGAGCTTTTTCAGTTTCTATGAACAAATGTAATTTAATTAGAGAAATCAATACAATTAAACAAATAGCAACATCCAACGGTTATCCTTTACATATGATAAATGAATTCATTAATAAAAAAGAGAAAAAGTGGCATCGAAACTAATATTTCTTGAACAAACTAACGAAATAAAAAATTATAAAACCAACACATATGCAGGTAATATTTGTAATAATATTTCAAAGAAAATCTCTTCAGCTACAAATCCAACAATTTCTTTTGAAACAGAAAGTAATGTGAGTACAAAATTGTTAAATGTAAAAACAAAAATATCCCCATAAAAGAAGTCTCGTAAGTTAAATGTCCAGAATTTAATGCTGTTTATTTGGGTCAAACCCTTAGAAATTTTGACAATTTGTGCAATACAGTGAACATTTCCGAGCATATAGATTGAATCAACCAGATGTCCCACTACGCAAAACATCTACTTCTTCTTCTTCACCTAGCGCTACAACCCTGGGTGGGTCTTGGCTAACTGTACAACTTTTTTCCAATTTGTTCGGTCTTCCATCAACCTAGGGTCAAATGGAATGTTCATTTTCCGGAGATCTGCTTGGATGTTATTTCTCCATCGCATTCTGGGACGTCCGAGTAGTCTTTTGCCTGTGGGAATCTCCTCCCATACCAGTTTTACGAGTCTTTCGTTATGCAGTCTGTGCACGTGGCCTGCCCATCTTAGTCGCTGTGATTTAATTTCTTGGACAATATCGGCGTCGTTGTAGAGTGCTTTTAATTCGATATTGGTTCTGATCTTATACTGGTTTGTGGTGATGTCATGGTGAGGTCCGAAAATTAGTATTTTTCGTTCAAAGCGTCTGAGCTTTTCTTCGTTTGCTTTGGTCATGGTCCACGTTTCGCATCCGTAATATCCGTATGTTATTACAGGTCCGACGATGGATTTATAGATTTTGATCTTTGAACTTATTGTGAGATTTTTTGACTTTATGAGCTTATTCAGTGCAAATAGACAGCGGTTTGCAGATTGGATTCTGTCTTTTATTTCTTCGGTAACATCGTTGTCCGCTGTGATTACGGCCCCCAGATACTTAAAACGTTGTACTCTTTCGAAATTAGAGGTGTTGATCGTCACATTTTGTCCTATTCTGTCTCTTCGTGTCGTTCTATTTATACACATATATTTCGTCTTCTCTTCAATAATCTTCAGCCCTACTTCACTTGTTGAAAATGTCTTTCGTGGATAGGATGGAGTCTCCAACGAGATCTATGTCATCTGCATATGCGAGTAACAGCTTGGGACCTTGAACCGATAGCAATTATGTTTTTATTTCGGCCGACCTCATGGCTTTCTCTAATACAAGGTTAAAAAGTAGTGGAGATAACGCATCACCTTGTTTAAGTCCACTGTTGATTTCAAAGCTGCCAGACAGTTTATTATTTACACGTACTTTAGATATTCCACCCTCCATACAGACTTTGGTCATCCGAATGAGTTTCTTTGGTATTGAGAACTCAAGTCTATGAAAAGATTGTGTATGGGTCTGTTTTACTCCCATCCCTTTTCTAGAAGTTGTCTCAGCGTGAATAGTTGATCTATTGTTGATCTGTTTGCCCTAAACCCGGCTTGATATTCGCCTAGGACATTTTCAGCATAAGGGATTAGTCTACTAAGAATGATGTTTGAGAGGGATTTATATGCCGTGTTTAGGAGTGAGATTCCTCTATAATTCGCGCATCTTGTTTTGTCCCCTTTTTTGTGGATGGGCACTATTATGCTTTCCTTCCATCGTGCTGGTATCCTTTCTTCTAACCATATGTGCGTTATTAGCTGGTGGATTTGGCGATGTAGTGCGTCTCCCCCATATTTCAGAAGTTCTGCTGGTATCTCGTCCGTACCCGGCGCTTTGTGATTTTTCAGCTTATTTAAGGCCTTTTGGGTTTCTTTAAAGGAGGGATTTTTGACGGGCATGTCCGCTGTGATATAGATCTCTTCTTTGTGCTGTTCTTCCTGTATGATGTTTAGAAGGTCTCTAAAATACTTTTTCCATTCTTCAGTTATTTCTTTACCGTCGATTATCATGCGGCCTTGGTTGTCTCTCAGTGTATGGATGGAATTGGTTCTATGCCCTCTTTTCTCAGAGGAAATTGCTTTATAGAATTCTCTGGAGCATGGTTTGGGCCGGTCTCTCTCCATAGTTTCATATTTTTGTTGTTCGTAGTTTCTTTTCTTTGTGCGTATTATTTTTCTTCTTTCTTTTCGGCAGTCGTCATATTCCTTTTTACTTTGGTCTGTTTGCAGTTGTATCCAATTCTTTCTTACTGTTTGTCTTTTTTCCAGTTATTTCCGACATTCCTCGTCATACCATGTTTTTCAAAACTTGACACCAAACAATCATTGACACCTAACACAGAACTAGAAGTACTACATATTAGTGATAAGAAACAAGAACTGGATTTCCTTGAAGAGTTAGAAATTAAAAGTCACTTAAGAAACCCGCAGTATCAAGTTGTCAATGAACAGATAAATCTGGGGAGTTCTCCACTCTTAAACTGTCTTCTTAAGTGATAATTGTAAAGATCAGCAAATATAGTTTTCCTGGTTTTCTATATCATTGCACAATTATACTGATCTTAATTGGAAAAAATATATCCATGATATCTCCATAAGGCTAATAATATTTAAGCTTTAATATTTGTAACATCATATCTTCTTCTTTTTTCTATTAACATATATTAAGTCTATCACTAGGTAGGTCAGTTCTTGGTCTAGCCAAAATAATTATTAAACATCTGTCATTCTGACGATGATATTTAATATCGAAACAATTGTCAATTATCTTAGAATTTTTAAAATCTTTTCAATATATTGTGGAATTAACTAGAAACAGTAAGTTTCATTTAAAACAGTAAAATTAAGTACTTAATAAAAAAGAGGAAAAGTGACATTACAACTAAAATTTCCTAAACAAACTGAAGAAATAAAAAATTACAAAACCTTCACATATGCAGGTAATATCTCTAATAATATTTCAAAGATATATTTAGTCACAAATGCAAAAATTTCTCTTTAAACAGAAAGTTATGTGAGTATGAAATTCTTAAATGTAAAAACAAAAATATCACCATTGAGGAAGTCTGGTATATATAAACCTAAATGTTCAGAATGTAATGCCTGTCTATTTGGGTCAAACCGTTAGAAATGCTGAAATTAGATACAATTACAAGGTGAGTCACTTCTTGGTCTAGCCAAAAATAATTATTAAGCATCAGGTAGGCATCACATGAAATGTTACTTCTGTCATTATGACGACCATAACAATATCAAAACAATTATCAATTTTTTTAGAATTCATACCATTTTTCAATATATTGTGGAATTATTTAGAAACAGTTAGTTTCATTTTAAAAAAGTAATAATACTTTTAAACATTGATTTTCGGCCTGTTTTATTCAATTACGTGTTTTTTTTGTAGATAAACTAAACAGAGCTCGGCAAAATACATGAAAAAAGAGTAAATTGAAATAAAAAAAAGATTTTCGATATCCTTTCACCTGTGAATTTAGATAATAATGAATTTATGATCGCACTGTATATTTTATTGAAATTACGCCTCAATTTCAGCCTATATAAAAATATTTTCAATAGGGCAATTTCATCTTTATACTTAATACTTTCTACTAACCATTTGGCACAACGACTTTTCTTTCTACAACGTTGGCATCGTTAGCTTTGAGATCGTGTTCCTTGGATATTCGAACGGTGACGCTTTTACCGGATAACGTTGTTAAAGTTGTGTCGGAAGTAATATTCGTAAGGTCGATGAGAGCACCTAGAACTACGTGGTCCAGTAACAGTTTCTTGATGAGTTCTGGTTGTTGAAGGAGTTTTTCAGCGCGTTTCGTAGCCGAGTTCTGGGGAGCGAAGATAGTGAAAGGTTCGTCTGAAAAAAAATACAACAAGTTAATCGATTTAATTTTTGAACAAAATATTAATATAGATGGTATAGAAAGTGTTATCAGCATAAATCATTGTACCGGTTTTCCCAAATTTGAGGCGTATGGGAAATCATTTTCTAAGAATTCCTCTATTTCGTCAATTATACGATAAACATTTTTATACTAACTAAAATTTGATTAACTCTGTAATTTTGCTCCCATATGCGACTCAATCAATCATAATCCAGTAAAGTGAACGGTTCCTATTCCTCCAATCCCCGCAAATTTAATTCCCTAATAGGAAAATCTCAATTCGGAACGTCGCGAATGTTTCCGATTTGCATCAATCATTTTATCAGTCAGAAACATAAGGATGTCTCAATTCATTACGTCAAGATATCAGCTGTACCGTATAATGCATGTTAGGATTCAAATTCTCAGTCAAACGCAGGCTCTCTTAGCCTCGTCACAATGAGTTATCGTTTGAGAATTTCACACAGAATTGCACTCGAAGGCGACAATGGCGATGTCTTCGGTTAGAATAGACCGAGAAGACAAGTTAATTTATAATTGTCTTTAAGAGTTAACTGCGGAAAGTGTAGCTTATTTATTACGTAAATAAAGAATAAAATATTTATGTGATAATATTGTACAGACAAAGAAAAAATTTGAAAATGCATTTTAAAACGTAATCTTTGAATAGAATAAAGGAATTGTAGAGGACTCAGACCCAAATAAAGTTAAATATGAGTAAAGTTAACACATTTTACGTCAAAAAAATGAATACAAGAGACAGGGCCAGCCCGTGCATAATTGGCGCCTGAAGCAAAACCCAATGTTGCCGCCCTTTGAAAAGAAATTAAAATAGAATTCAATAAAATAAAAATTTATTATACTAAAATATACAGATTCCCAAGAACAAGGTATTGATAAACGAAAATAATACATAAAATATTGCTAAAACAGAAAACAGTATCTATCATTTTATAAGAAAACTTTTCTGCATTTTTCTTTGGCAAAATCATCAATAATATCATCGTATTCTATATTTACACATAATCGTTCTCAATGGTAAGTATGGCGAGATTTGTTAATCTGTCCTGCGTCATTGTTGAACGTAAATAATTTTTTATTAATTTAAGTTTAGAAAAGGAGCGTTCTCCACTTGCCACAGATACAGGAATGGTAAGAAGAATTCTTAGCGAAACAGCTACATTGGGAAAGTTTTCGGTCAAACTGTTTTTCTCCACATAGTTCAAAACTTCTAAAGGCTTTGTGCATTTATTATCCTGCATTATTTCGCTCAAAGTTAAAAGCTCATTAAGCAATTCATTTGGATCTATGTCATCAGTTAGCTCAATATGTAAATCCTGACACCTTTTCCAAACATTTTTTGAGTCCATTTGCTTCAGGGAAGGAATATCATATAAAAATTCGAAAAGTTGACTATGGGATTTCAGCTGATTGAATCTCTGCTCAACTGAATTAATGGCGATATCCACTAAGCAGTTAAAAACCGATACTTCAAATTGTTTTAGTGGATTTTCTATAGGATCATCTTCTCCCTCATATTCAAAGAGTTTCGTCTTGCGCCGAATTCTAAAAGGAAGAGGTCCAGTACTTGTAAATTATGGCGATATCTCCATATCCTCAGCAATTCATCTAGCCGTGCATAACATTCGATTAAAACCATTCAAACGAAACTCTTTTAAAAACAAAGTTATATTTTTTAGCATAGCGGTACTTTCATTTAACACCATATTTGATCCCAAATTTATTTTATATAAAATATCATACCAAATTATAGTACTACAAATAAACTTATAGCTAGAAATTATGGACGCTAATGATCTACCTTTGTTCTTGGTATCAGCGTCTTTTTGTTCATCTAGAGAAATTCCAACTAATGAATCATATATTTCACCAAGTTGGTACCTTCCCACTGAGCACAGAACCTTGCTGCAAATTACATTTATATACATTTTGAAATGTTTCCTGGAGAAGTTGCAGTAATATTATTGCGTTAGTTTAGTTGAAACATTGTGACTTGCTCCTTAGAGAAACATTTCATAAAGTTGAGATTTCCTTCCCACTGAAACGTTTGTAATTGAGGTTGCCGTGATGTTCTTAGATATGCCAGTTGTAATATTGCATCAGCATTTTTTCAGAAACATTGCTGTAAGTTAGATATTTGTAATTTTTGAAACATTTCGCTATTATGTTTCAGTGATATTGTCAAATTCACAAATTGAAATATTGTCATTTACTTTCGCGAGTACCATTGCTGTAAGTTATTCATTTCTTCCTGTCGAAATATTTCCGTATAAAGTTTCAGTACCTATCCAAGTTGGAATATTGCGATATTTTTTAATCAAGAAACATTGCTGTGAGTTAATAATATTCCTTCCTTCTGAAAAATTCCTAGACGCATGAAGCTTATTTCGATTACTCTCCGGCACACTTTTCGGATTTCGAATTTATATATTTCTAGATTAAGTCTGATCGGAACTGAGTGAATAGTTCCCAATGCATCGTTTTTGTTTTTTGCGTCGCGCGTCACGTATTCTGATCGGCAAATTCCTGACGCGACTCACCAATTCGCCAATCAGAATGCGTGAAGAAACGATGCATTGGGAACTCATCCTAACCGAGCCCAATATATAGAAGAAGAACAAAAAGGTTGGGTTAGGATTTGTTTCTTTCGAGTTTCGAGTGTTACGACCGGTCGTTGGAGGGAAAAAGAAATAACATTTTTCACATTTATTCTGTTTTCTTGGTGAAGTGAAGCAATGGATTAATTTATATTTGTATACTCTATACAATAGGATCACAGTTTCCTTTTTATTTTATAGTTGTGAATTGAAAGGTATGTTTCAGGTATAAATGTTTGTTTTTCACTTGGAATTATTACGTTTCAATTATATTAGTTGTTATATAGTATATCAACAAGAGTATAGGCTCCTTCGATTTAATCACTTGTTTGTGAAGTTCATTTGAACCACAAATTTTCATTTTAATATACCTCCAGGAAGCACCGAGTAATCTGTTTGTTTTCCAGTATATAAGTTGATATCTGTGCAAATTGTGTAGTGTGATATATTTTTGTTATTAAAATATTTTTTAATTTTAATTTTTTTGTTCAATAAATTAATGGATGCAAATTTATAATTTAATTTTTTTACTGCTTTTAGTATTTGTATAATGGTTCGATGCGAAGTATTCAGTGGACCATTACGTAGAAACTGACAAAACATTGAAAACAACGAAATTGATGAATATAAAGCAGTGTTCATTCATTCATTCATTGAACTGAATTATCTGCTACTGGAAATACATGTTGTATCTGATGTGTTATTTTATGTGCAATATTGTTTTTATTACAGTTCAATAAATCGTTGAAATATTTTGATTTAAATTTGCTTTTTTTTGGGTTCTCTTACTTGTCCAACGTTCAGAACGGACACACATTCTGCGTTAAAAGTGCAGTCACTAATGAATCTCAATAAGTTTTTTTAACTTAGAATATACATTTTGACAAAACTTTATGAAAACTTTCAACCACACCATGAAACCAAATTGAAGTCACTAGCCCTCAACACACGTTTAGTTAATCATGCTATAGCCTCTACAGATTAGAAGTACTTTTCATTAAGTACAAACGCAAGTCATTTCAATTTGAGGTTAAGAGACTAATTGATCCATTTTGAAATTTTCCAATCTTAATATAATTAAGCATTTTTCCATAATCAATATGATAATTGGAGAGTACCTGTAATTCCTTAATAATTATATTGCCAAATCATAAAGATGATTTTAGTAAACTTTAGAACAGTATCTGCAACTTTCAATAACAGGGAATATGCAACATCACAAAAAGAAGTTGATTCGAGTATACTTCTGAAATGTCTTGGAATGGTACTAGTAAGGTCTAATTATAGGGTCCCTGCTACGTACCAAATGGAAGATGATTTGAATATACTTTTGAAATGTATAGGAATATTTCCTGAAACGTCTAGTTGTAAGGTAACTGCAACATAATAATAGAAAGTTGATTAAAATGTGATATTGAAATAATGATGCAACCTTGCATTTGAACGGTGTTAGAAATATCCGTACGTACCATCACCTAACATAACATTTGAAATATTACAAATGAACGTTGCAATGGCGGCCGTTACGACGTTGCTGGCATGTTGATGCAACATCATCGCAAAGTCGGAAGCAACATTACACATCCTATATGTGATTTGCAGCAACGTTGTGACAACATATTCTTGCTCAGTGGGTTAATGGCTTAACAGCTTCGATACGGCTTTCCCATCTTGTATCGCTTACACTCTTTACCGTTAGTGATGAAATATGTTTTTTAGTACACTCCATCTTTGAGTTGAAGCCGAAAAGAATACATACAACTCTTGTACCTGAGAAAAATACGAGTAATGGGAAATTTCCCCTGTATTTTTTGCTGCGTCATTAACAACAAGATTCAGGGAGTGGCAGGAACAGAGAACAAATAACGCTTTTGGATTTTCATTTAAAATTCTTCTTTGGACGCCAGAATGCATTCCCTTCATATTGGCTCCATTATCATATCCTTGGCCGCGAATATTTCTAATTTCGAGCCCTAATTTGTTAAGTTCGTTTATTAACAGTTCTGTAAGTCCTGCTCCACTTGACGAATCGACAGGTAGAAAATTCTTAAAATACCCTTTGCAAACAAATTCTAAGGTTTCTTTTGTCACAATACGAATAACCAAGGACATTTGTTCTATCCTACTTACATTGGGGGTGCAGTCTAATATAATACTGTAATATGTTGCACATTTAATTTTTTCAATTATGGTATTTCGAACTTTTTTTCCTAATAAAATTATAATTTCATTTTGTATATTCTTGCCTAAGTAGTGGGTAATGTTTGATTGAGACGAGGCTCTTCTCAAATGGTCTCTAGTAACGGAATCAAATTTAGAAAGTAATTCCATTATTTTAAAAGAATTTCCATTATTTCGTTCAAAAACCGTATCGGAACTACCCCGAAGTGGCAACATTTGTGAACCGCAGAGTTGTATAACAGCAATAATTTTTTTAAAATAACTCGCCAATACTGCCTTTCTAGGTTCAAAATTCTCTGATGTTCTTCATCAATTGTTTTACCCACTTTTAGTCTATTAACCATTTCCTTCCATTTATTAAAGCAATCCATATGTTTCCCAGAGTTTTCATGAGACTTTATACTTCTAACAATATTTTTCCAGTCTCTATAGCCTTTTGACCAATTCGCCGCGTTAATATCAGAATTTTTAAATAACAAACAGCAAAAGCAATACACAGCATTAGTACTTTTAAAGTAAACTAACCATTTTATTTATAATTTTTCTCCATTATACATTATACGATAATAATATGAAGGAGAAAAATGCCTTCCAGAATCGTATTTTGGAAAATCAACGCCTTAAACCTGTTTTGGCCCTTTTTCTATTATTATCTGATGTTGGGAAAGATTTGAATTTTTCCGAAGTTGGGTCACTATCAACTGCGGTAACTACATCTGTAACTGTAAAAGCTCTGCTGTCAGGTTGCTCGTCATCATTTTTTGGAATATCTTGATAAATTGTTTGATCTTCCTTGAATTGTTTGACAATTATCTTTTTTATTGTATCCCCGTCTGAGTCTGAAGCTTGTTGTATTCGGAACTAAGAGAGATGTGGAAATGGAAGGAATTATAAATTTTTCTATTGTACCAGAGAGTTGGCGCAGCTGATTTTCTTTTTCCAACCGCTTTTTTTAAACTCGCTGCCAGATAGCTTCTTCCTTTTTAAATCACTCATTGTCAATACGTGTGAAAATTGGGCCTAAAAATATAAATTTAGTAATACCGATCACTAACTCAAAAAAATAGGCTTACCTTTTTTATTTAAATATTATTTTATAACGCTTGAAAGTAACTAGAATTTTTATTCGACTATTCCCGAATCCCGACTATCAACTATTAATAATATACTACACAATACTGTACTACGTAGATAATCTCATTTCACGCAACTGATGCCTAAAGAGAAATATAGCTGAATAATGTGTCAGATGCCATGATGCCACGTTCACTTAAAAGGCGGCATTCTTCGGATTTTTCGAATTTATTTAAATTTCACCATCAATGTTCAAACATTTTGCCGCCCCCAAAATAATACCGCTCGAGGAGGTGGCCTTACCCCTCGAGCTGGCCCTGACAAGAGACAGACAAGATGTTGGGAAGATTTAAAAAAATCAATCAACGAACTTGTAGAATATATCGATCAAAATTGTATTGCAGTCTCTAAGAAAGCACGAGAGATTTGTTAATGGTCGTTCCCATATAGCTGAAGACGTCTTGGGTACGTCCATTTTAGGTCCACTTTAGGACTGAACATCCTGGACCTTTTGAAGACGTCCAATTTATGAACGTACCCAGTTAAAACAAGTATTTTTCTTTTGTTCCTTATTGTATAATCTAATTTATCTCGTAATTTGAATACTATTAAAACCGATCTGAAGAAACAAATAGTCATAGAATCTCTTGAAAATTTGTTTAGTGAAAACTGGCAAACATGTACATAATGCGATTTTTGACCACTCAATACATTTTAAGAGAAATTCATTCAATAACCAATCAGAAAACAGTACACCGACTACCATAAACCGTAAATGCTAAAAGCCGTCACTTGAACTGTGTCATGTGTCAAATGTGATCTCCACGTAGGTGAATATAATTTGATGTGATAAACTCATCTGAAATGTTAAGTTGTTGTATATGTACGATGTAGTGTGTTTTAAATAGTAATAGTGAGCCTGCCACTATTTTTTTTTTCATACTGTACTATAAAGTCGACTTTACAGTACTAATTTAACAGCGTTGACGAAGTCCATCTGAAGCAATGTCCAGTGTACTTTTCTGGATGCTCAATATTGAGGAATTCAGCAATTTTTTAGGTGCCCCGCCAACAGTGTGTATTCCAGCTCTTTAACCTACGCATTTTCCTTGTCTGTAGCCTACCAAAAGTGCTTTTAGTGAAAAGTGTTTTCTCAAATTTTTATATTTTCTGAACATATCCAAATATTGCACCGCATTGCTGTTGATCACAGTAAAAACCCGTCGAATATGTGTTTTTGTAAGATTAATACGAATCACTAACCAGTATCCTCTACATTGTCTACTTCTAAATTATAAATTTCTTCCCTTCGACAACCTCTGGCAATGCCAATTAATGCGATAACTTTCACCAGTAAATAGTCTTTGTATTTTCAAAAATTCAATATGTCTGCCTTTGTTCACAATGTTACCTTAGTGACTTCTGTTAATTTTTATTTTTTTTAAATAATAAGAGAATAATTAAAGGAGCTATTTTTTAGTAAAATTGCCAAATATGACATTTCATAGTTTTATATTATTTTGCTTTTTATTTAAAACCGAAAACAGTATGAAAAAAAAACATATTATAATATACGTCCGTGAAGTTATTATTATGCTGGGTACAGGCCAAGTTCTCGAACTGTCCTCGAATAGTTTCGAGCTTGGTGTATACGCCTGTTCCCGAACAGTTCTAGACCAGCTCGGCAGTTAGTTTGGGGATCCGAGTCGAGTCGGTACTTTCAAAGGGTTCGTTTGCGAACACGTAGCGAACTCAGTATGTGTGTGGACGTTGACTGTTCGGTATCATAATATACGCGCTGTGCGCTGTTTTTAATCTATATCGTACCGTATTAAATCACTTCTCGGACTTATAACGTAAATAATTATTTAGGAGTTTATCAATGGTCCTTATCTGTCAGACTCATTTGTCAAGCGAAACTGCGTAAATTTAGAAAGCTAACCTAGAACAGATGCTTGTTTCCCACCGAACCAAACGATCATTTATTGTTACTGTTGAGGAGCTTTCATTCCAAACCAGACATGTCCTCATAACCTAATTTCGAGAAAAACATATGTTTGTGCTTTTACAGCCTTAAAAATGAAATTTTCCAAATTGTGAAATAAAATAGGGCATTGGATGATAATGATGTTGCGCATACTAAAATTTAAAAAAAATATATTTACTACGGAAAAACCTAAAAAATTAAATGGACATGTCTGATTTTGTCTGAACGTAGGTTGGATATGTCTGGTTTTGTGTGAAAATATACGACAATATATTTTGCAAACATTGTATTGCCCAAAAAAATACAATAGAAACCGAGCAACTCTATAAAAATATTAGTCTTTAAAGAATAAAAATAAGAAAAACATAGAATCCAACAAACAAATTTTCAAATGGTCATACACAAATAAATTAGACATGTAAAGCATGATCATCTTCCAAGCAGTCGCATTCGTTCTGTTCCTCTGGTACATCCTCCTCTTGGACTTGGGAAGTGTAATTAGACAAACTTTTTTTGAAGAATTTCAATTCAGGAAGTTCTTGCCACTGACAGTTTTCGTTATTGGATTGCTTCTCTATAAGAGATTTAACATTGTTTTTTTTCCTGGGAAATAGAATTCCCAATAGGCAATAGGTTTAATTTGCAATTTGCCTCAGGTTTGGTTACTACGATACAGCTTCCATAGTGTATAAAATTGACATTTATGATTAAATATTATTCAGGACGTCTTATAGATGAAGCTTATTGATTCTTAGCTCACCAGAGCTAGTACAACGGGTGCTATGGTACCTGAATTGCCACATTTTTGGTCCTTTTTGAAGAAATTTCGGGTTGTTAGTACGATACAGCTTCCGGAGTGTAAACAATTGAAGAATTTTATAATTGGATATTGTTCAAGGTGCCTCACAGATGTACCCTATTGATTTTCAGCTGACTAGAGCGAGTACAGCGGGTCCTATAAACTCAGATATACTACATTTTTGGTTACTTTTGGGAAAATTTCGGTTTGTTACCACGATATATCCCCCAAAGTGTATACAAGTGACCAATTTTTTGAAAGAATATTGTTCAGGGCATCTCACAGATGCGGAAAAGTTTGTTTTAATCTTTAAAACCGTTTATCTTGCGTTAGTTAGCAGTCTTTGAAGCAAAAAGTTATTGACCAGATACAATTTAGACAAGCGCACATTTATGAGAGATTTTGACATTCTATACTACGGTTCAGTTGCAATATTGTTAATATGAGAATGTCTTAAAGGAGAAGCTCAACATTGCAGCTTCTTCGTACTACACTAGCTATTTTTGTTCAGATTCTTGTACTATATAAGTCAGCGAACAAACAGTATTATTTCTCAAAATATCGTTACATGGTGATAGAGTCATTTGGTTGTACTATAGGCGACATAATTGTTCTTCTTGAAGGTAAGATTTGAACCGACATAAATGCGTTACTATAAAACTCCATTCAGAAAACCAGTTATCGCCGCGATGACGATATAACCCACCAGAACAGCAGAGCCACCACTTTGGATGCGCACGATGAATCGACGGTAGAAGGAACAGATACCACCACCACCACCACCACGATGGATATAAAAATGCGAATCAACAGACAAAGAGGTCAGTAGCGCCAGTCCTGAGGAAGGTGGTACGGGAAGAATAGGTCACTGATACAAACCTGTTCACCGCGACTTCGCCGGCACCGTGGACGCCTTCACCAGAAGATCAACCAACCCCATTTTCTGCTGAACTGTCCAGTTCGACAGTTCAATAAAGGCACTAGGAAGTGTATCCAATTGTTTCTACCGAAACAAGCAATTATTTATGAAAATAATAAACAGTGTTTAATCTTGTTTTGTTGCAGATCAATACAAAATCAAGCCACACCATCCGAAGAGGGAAGGACATTAAGCACTTAGGTAATATAAAAACTCCCTGAAAGCTGATAAGTCAGGAAACCTCTAACTGGGGAGGTAACTCCCGCCGGCAGTGAGTCCGCTGTCGGTATTAGCTTTCGCCCCCAATCCTTACCACACTCAATCCAAAAAATGTCCTCCAGACAACGTCGCAGCAGCACAGTTGCTAAAACATCCTCCAGACAAACCGAACTCGAATCCGAACAATTCCAACTCGAAACCAAACAACTCCTTGAACGCTCTCAGGGAGTCCTAGAAATCCTCAACGTAATTGACCCTCAACGCACACTGTTCCCTCGAGATACATACACCAGCTCCGACGCTACCACTCCCCCAAAACCAAAACATCAAACCTCTGTGAGGAAGAATTCCCTTTTCTCTCACCCATCACACCCAGCATAACCTCTACACACACTTCCAAAAAAAACCACCACTCCTCAACACCTTCCCAGAATTCATCAAAACGAACCTCTTTTAAATTCACACCCGAACGACAACACACACACACACAACTCATACACATCCCCAACTATGTCTTACGCTTCCTCTGTAAGATCTCAATCCCCAACACACTCAGTCATCCAACAACTCCACGTCCCCGACGAGGATGGATTCACCCTCGTCGGTAAAACCAAATCTCGACCCACAACACCGATACCCACCAACGATCCTACAACAGCTCACACCAACAACAACACACCAATACAAACACTCAACTTCCGAAACCTCCCACCCGCATACTGTACACAAAAATCCTTATTTAATCTTCTCAACACCCTAGAACTCCTAAACAACCATATCCTTTATTTGAAAGTAAATTTCAACCGAACCGCACTCCTCAAAACGTCCTCACCAAAGTCAGTCTCAACTATTCTGAGAAAAATCCATAGCTCCACTGGTGACAACAACATCATCATCAACGTTCTTAACTCCACCGAACGTTCACCTAGTCATGTCAATAAAACTCTTATACCCACCTTCTCTTTCGTCTGCAGGAATGTAGACACCACTATCAGCCCCGAAAAATTTGGAGAAATTCTTCACAACAAACAAATTCCATTCCTCATAACTTGGCGAATCGTAGCTAAGGCCACTAATAAACCCACTTCAATGTTTCGCATCGTCACCACCTCCGAAACCCACTACCACCAGGCCCTTACCTCCGGCCTCTTATTCCATGGACTCCCACATCGGTGCGAGCCATCTAACACCAATCCACTACCCCCAGTGCCCAAATATTGCAGTCGATGCACCCAAACCGGACATTCTTCCGAATCTTGTCGGTCTAAACCGATATGCCCCTCTTGCGGCCAAAGAGGCCACCGAACCGAAAATCGCCCCAAGTCCGGCAATCCCAAATGTACACCTCACCCCGCCTTCCACCCTCGCTGCCCCACATGCTATCGACTCCCAAAACCCCTCAAGAGACCGCTCCAGTCACTCTTGAAAAGCCACCAGCTCCCTACGATCTTTCAACCGACATCAAAATCCTTATTGAAATTTTCACCGTCACACTCATGAACGCCATCCCTAACTCAAGAGACGTCATAGCCGATATTCTTCGCCATCTAATACCTTCCTTCTATCGACACAACTGCTCTATAACAAATAAAGACAGGCGTGCTCACTTTGCTTTCACTCCCATCAGGAGCGACAGCGATTCAACTTGATCCACGAGCCCCATCCACCCCGTCGGTGCTGCAGGTTTTTCACGTTTTTTCATGTAGCATAGTGAATTTATTCGCTAGCCAAATGGGCCGACGTACGACAAAATTTTTGGATTTAAGATTATTATTGTGTTCCAGCCCATTCAATACAATATTTTAACCAGTCATCTTAAAATCTCCAATTTCAACATTTTAGCAAGTAAATTACAAAAATTCAATTCAATAATCAACAAAATTTTCAAACTTTCACATTCTAAACACCACACCGCAGATAAATACACTTATCCAACTAATTCCTTACCTCGAATTCGGAAAAAGCCAGTCGCCACCACCCGACATCATCTACACATCTTTGAATGTCCCCTAGTCACTTTTCAAACAAATTTTAAATAAAACTGAAAAATCCTAAAATCACTCCCAACTCTTCTTATTAACTCTCATGACATCGGAGACAACCAATCCCAAGAACATTTTTCAATTCCCAACAATTCAATCACCCACCTCGCCTTCTATTAACTATCCGCAACGCAACGTGGTTCGTCTAATTCATTTTTGACCTTTACCAGACACTTCTAAATTCCCCATTCTACACACCTTTAAAACCACGTTCGCACAAAAATATCCAATTTCGCTGCTGATTGTTCCTGCCTCTCCCTCCGGTTGATTTCTAGCAAAAAAATATTATTCTCTCACAATACCAAACAAAACTCAATTTTCTATACACCTTTTTTCTCAACTTCCCCTACACTTTTCTTAAAAAACTGAATTTTCAGTCCTACCCTAAACTGAAGCCAAGTCAAAACGCGCACACAAACCATTCACAAACAAACCCCCAACCAGTCCTGCAGAGCAAACATATCCTATATCAGGGCCAAACTCCAACAAAAACAACCCCAAAACAAAACATTACAAACCCCAACTTCCAAAAAACTTCTAACTTCTCTCTCTTTTTTTGACGTAGTGGCGACTTGGTTTACGGACTCCTGCTCCTACAAGTTCAGCTGTCTTCAGTGCGAAGCATAGGTCGAGGGTACTGACTTCAACCTTAAACGCTTTACACTGTCTTCTGCCGAGTGTTGTACTGAGTTGGAGTATTGATCTTACTTTGTATATCGCTCATTAGAACGGCCGTTAGTTTCTGGTATTGACGGAAACATGAACGATTGTTCTAACTGTTAGAGGAATTTCGGTGTGGTACTGACGCACTGAAATCTCTGCAGTATCTCCGTAGGGAAGCTCCGTTAAGCTGGGTACTGACTGGCTATAAACGATCGCTTTAACTGGAATAATTTCGGTGTGGTATTGACACACTGGAATAACTACAGTCCCTGCACGTAGAAGTATTCGTTAAGCTGGGTAGTGACTAGCTATAAACGATACTCCCGAAACTTGAGACTAAAACCGAAAGAGTATTGATCCGCCGGTTCCTCAGATTCCCGGTTAGCTGACTATTTCACAGGACATAGAGAGTCACGTCTACCGACTAGTATATCTCCGAAATCGAAACACACACTGTGTTAGTTCCACCTAGGTTCAATTCCGGCCGTCAGTACCTTTCAACCGACGTAGGGATACGGATCGACGAAACGTGACCTTCGAAATATTTACGTACCGAAGCATCATATAGAATATTGAATTATTTCATTTTAGTTTATTTTTATCCTTGTACATATTATTTTCAGAAATAAAACAGTTAATTTAATTGGACTCTGTCTCCTTTGGGCTTACCCGGGCAATACGCATTACAGATTTGTCATGATCGAATAGAATAGTTTTGCTTACCAAATATAAATTATGTCGAACGTATTCGGGTTAAAACGATATCAACAAGCTATTTGCTAGCATATTACAAGTCATTTGTACGGGCCTCTTCGTTTTTACTGGTGCTTTTCTATTTTAATAACTTTTGATCCTTTTTATTACCACACCACGTTTACTCAGCTGCGTCTTCTTCGTTGTCTTCAGTTAACTCCTGAATCAGCTTATATGTTGATTCATAGTAGCTTTCCACTTGTTCTACTTACCAAATTAAGTGAAAATATTGAGGAAAACCCAATGCTACTTCAACAGGAAGCCATTATAAGCAAGATATTTATTTAACTAAATGGAGTATCTCATGAAAAACACTCTCAAATAACATTTTATCTATCGAAATTTGAAAGTGTCAATGGGGTTTTATTCACCCTGTATCTCATTCAACATTTTACAGCTTTTAAAATTTAGAAATATGTTTCAAGTACATTCAATATTACCACTTTTAGACGTTGTTTGTCTCACCCAATTGTTTTTGGAAGACACAATTGCCCTGTTTTATCCCGTTTTCAATTTCCTGGTCTATTATTTTATAAAAACACTCCAACACGATGGTTTCGCTTTAGTGTGACACTAGCTGTACTTGAAGATGATTTTATCAAGTTAGAGGTTAGGAAATAACTGGAGAGCTTTTCGGATTGTGTATAAACGGTTGGATTGGATGTGAATACAGTATTTGTATTTGTCATTCTGTATGCGCCAAGTCTTATGAGGTTTGTTTTCAGGTACGAGGAGACGTTAAATGAATGTTAGCAACATATGATGCCTGGAAAAGGTTGGTTTTTAAATTTTTTTATCTTTTTATGTAAACATCAAAATTAAATTTTACCTACCACACTCCAGCCAAATATTGCGGGCTTGATATGCTATTCATACTCAATATAGTATCTATTCAACTTAAAACTATAATAAGCATTTTATTTGCATATACTTTATTAGTTTTTGATTTGATGTCCTCTTAAACGAAATCTCTTAGAACCCTATCGACGTATCTACCCGAGAACATGGAACTAGGTATCTAAAGTATAAACTAAATGTTAAAGTTTCGAGCATCGGTTTTGAACATGGTGCAATAGTTTGACCAACAAAGTTGTTCTACTCCCGTTAATTTGAATATTATAGATAGAATCTGGAGAAGTTGGTAACTTTCAGTAGATAAAGTCAATAATCTTAGTGAGATTATTTGTTTTGAACTGAGAACTATTCAAAAATTGATTGAAACGACTAGCATTAAGTGGAAGTGACAGAAATTCTTACAAATGCAGAGTTCAATCATATTATCTGAGCTTATGATGTCATTTCTTGTACAAGGCTTCTGAATTTTTATAGATTTCTCAAGAAAAAATAGGACGACAATACAAATTTGGTATTCTCAAAAATGAAGGAAGATAGAAAATAACGGACACTAGAGGAGAAATGTGACAAGTTTAAAGAAGAACTAAGTAAGACGACACAAGAAGTATGTGGGAAAACAACATATAATAAGTACGTACCTCAGAAGAACGTATTGCTGAAACAATGATGTGCGACAAATGATGAAGAAGAAGAAAATAGAATATAAAAAATACGTACATAATGAAACACAAGAAAATAAAGAAGAATATCACAGGAAAAGAAGTAAAGCAAAAGTAAGAGTTAAAAAAGCTAATCAGAAAGTTGGGAAAAATTTCGAGAAGAAAGAAATGCAACCAAAAATTTTGGATAAGAAGAAAGAGATTAAAAGAAAATAAATACTGTAAAATATAGACACAATCAAATAAAGACAACAATAGAAGATGTTATAAAAATAAGGAAACAATATTACGCATGTACAGTACTACACCAAAATATGACATAGAAAGAGAGGAAGCAGTGTTGATAGAAGAAGAATAAAGAGAAAGTTGAAAACGCAATAAATAGGATAAACGCGGGAAAAGCTTGCGGACAGGATTAATTCACACCAGAAATGACAAAATGGATGGGGGAAGAAGGATTTATCTGATAAATCCCACTACGCAAAACATCTACTTGACACCAATCATTCATTGACACCTAACACAGAACTAGAAGTGCTGCATATTTGTGAAAAGAAACAAGAACTGGATTTCCTTGAAGAACTGGAAATTAGAAGACATTTAAGAAACCCACAATATGAAGTTGTCAATGAACAGTTAAATCTAGGGAATTCTCCACTAATAAACTGTCTTCTTAAGTGATAATTGTAAAGATCAGCAGATATAGTTTTCCTGGTTTTCTATATCATTGCACAGTTATACTGATCTTAATTGGAAAAATTATATCCAGGATATCACCATAGGGCTAATAATATCTAAGCTTCAATATTTGTAATATCACATCTTCTTCTTTTTTCTATAAACATATATTAAGCCAATCACAAGTTAGGTTACTTCTTGGTCTAGCCAAAAAAATATAACTACTAAACATCAGGTAGGCATAAAATGAAATGTAACTTCTGTCATTCTGACGATGATATTGATTTATCGAAACAATTGTCAATTTTTTAGAATTTTCAATAACTTGTATTATATTGTGGAATTAACTAGAGACCTTGAGTTTCATTTAAAAACACTAATATGAGCATATTCCACGAAGTAAGGGTCGAGACAGTCAATTTAGTTATTATATTTTAAATTAGTTATCGGTAATTTTTCATCGTGCACAGATTTTAATTCAAAATCACTGTGGTTTTGTCGAGTTCTTAGCGATCCTCTTCTTAAATCAACTTTTTGAAATTACCTATCGCCATGGGATTGCGTTTTCTTTATCATCTTTTTTTCTATGGATTAGCGAAGATGTAAGGAAAATCCCATAATTTATAAACTCATTTTGAGACATCTCAATCAAGCTAATAGGCTTTTTTCTCTACACAGATGTTCAAATAAAATAATTCCAATTATCTGGAACTTCTATATGCATTGTTGTTTTTTTCTTGGCTCGTTCAATAGAGGCATGAATAGTATCAGCTTCCATGTGAGTGTAACCTGGTTCCATAAACTTATGGTTTTTCTCAACGATTGTACTGGTTCGTGGAAGCTTCCTTGAAATGTAACAAAACATTATGGCCACGTTAATATTTCTATTTTGGCCTGAACAAGAATAGCTGTGAAAATTCAATAAAAATATTCTTATACACGACCCACTATCGTTTCGTTCCACAAAATTCAGGTTGCCTCATTACTGTTTTGTATGTTGTTAGGTTATAGGTCCAAAGCTGTGTTTTGTGAAGAGATACACCGTTTCATAGATATTGCGTTGGGAAACACTTTTCCAAAACTAAACAGATTGTTACAAAGCTAGGATCTACTATGCTTCTCTGTTTGTCCTCAGCCTTAAAATTATATGCTTTTTCAGCCCAATCTAAGTGTTCTTCTTGTTTTAATTGTACCCTCTTCTTTTCTTTCTGTTTTTCCACTTTTGAATTAGCACAGTCTGTCAATTGATTTAATTGTCAGATTATATTGGTTAGGTATATTTTACACAGGTGTGGTTGGCCGGGTGGTGAAATTAGATTATTCGTTAAATATTTCTCGAAATTTAAATTCCTTCACTTTATCTAAATTATTAGTTTCGCAATATAAGCGATAGAACCTGTATATTTGCGAAATCAACAAGTCGGAATTTAAATATTTTTTCGACATTTTCTTCGCGGAAATAATTACTAGTATAGCAGGGAAAGCTCTGGATATGTTGACAAACATTACCTTTAATCAATTCACTTATTTTAGGTTGCATTCCATGCTCACCCCTACCATCCTGTGGACAAACACCATTATTTTTTCATTTTTTTCACAAGTAACTCTAATCTTTTTTTAATGAAATGTCGAGTGTTTTTATGTACATTTTTTGGCATACTTGTGTTCTGCTTCCTTCTATGTTTTTGAAATAATATTTTTTAGAAAACTGTCGCCTGCTAAAGAGCTTTCATTCTGGTAACCTTTCTCGCTCTTTCAAACCTTCAACATATTCTGATTAAAATTGATCATGGACATGTCTGCTTAGTGCATATAATGAATTAAAAAAGCGAGTTCTTTTTTCTTCGTTAATAACATCCTGGCATTTTCTCTTACAGTATCCTGGCATTTTCTCTTACAGTTAAAATCTCTTCTGTAATTACCTTTTGCTGTTTCCCCTAATTTTAATTTTTGTGCGTTCAACTTGCTTTCATGTATTCTGTTTTTTGACGCGTTTCCTAGATCTCGTTTTCTCTGACAAAAAATTTCCTTTATCATACATTTCTTCCCTTTCATTTGATACACAGTCAATGCCATTATCGTCTGAAACTTCAACGTCGTCGCTGACCGTACGATGTATTTCTTCGACTATTATAGAAGTCGAAGCAGACTGAGAATCTAAAACAAGTACAATATTATAAAATATTCATAATAGTAATTAATATCAAAATATTATAGCCACTAATTTTTCTCATTACTGCAACTTACCTTGAGTTTCCTTCTTAGCACAATTAGGTAAGTATAGAAGTATTTTGGTTCTTTCAGAATACATTTTAATAAAATGTCAAACGCGGCACCGAACGTCATGTGGTCACGGATATAGTGGTGTTACGGAAAATATTTAATAAAATGCCATGGCCGTCGCGTGGCTATTAACGTTGGCCACATTAAATTTACCAAAAAATACTAAGCTGCTGACACTGACTAAGTCAAAACATTGGTAAAGATAGGGTGAATTTCTATTGTTTCTTAATTTTGTGTTTGTTTTGCAATCAACTAATAGTTCTTTCATATAGTAATTTAGAACGAACCATAGCAGCATGGTTGTGTTTACTAAATCAACCGCTTTTTCATGAAAATAAACTATAGATGTCATTTAGAGTACGTTTTAGATTTCTATTTCAAAATTATAATTTTGACATCTAGCACCACATATTAAGGTAATTTCGAGGCTACCCAACTTGTCGTATACGAAAATACAACTAATAAATATAGATATACATTGGAAAATCAAAAGTAATTTCTTAAGGTACTGTTCAATTAGGATGTGAAGTTAACATTATTTGGTTGATGGATTTCGGAATAGTTCTGAATAATTGAGTTTTAGAGTAAGGGTACTTGCTATCTACTGGATATAGTGTTGGGAACATTACGAGGGAACATACGTTTCACCTTCAGTGTGTTAGAAAGAGACAAAATACATATAAATTCAGTGTATCATTCTTTTTCGCTAACAGGATATCATAAAGTGAAAAACGTGCAATACAAGAAGTTAAAAATACAGATGTGTTATGTGAACAGTTTAATTTATTATTTGAGAAATAATAAGATTGTATGTACCATACTGATAGCTTGATGCAATGAACAATAAAAAAACAACATTACTTTCGTTTATCCCTTCATGATTAATTTACAAAGAAATAATTCAGTAGTAATAAAATTCACTATATTAGTTCGGTTAGTATTGGAATAAATAACCTAAATAACTGTAACATGCGAAATAAAATTTGTATTAATAATAAATAATATGTGTTTCCAAATATCTCAATTCTCATTTTTCGCTAACAGGAGCTCATAAGTGGAAAACCCACAACGCCGGGTTCTTACTCTTTGTAGCTTCTAACTGTATTGCCAATTTTCATTGGATATTTATATTAATTGTAAAATGCATTGTTCTAACACGAGAACAAGTTATAAGAAGATTTTAATTATGATAATTCAAGAGGTTGTAACAGATTAAGATATAATTAATTCCATCTATTCGTTAAATATTTTATTGTAATGCTGGAAATTGTTCTAGTTTTCAGTTTGAAAGCGGTTAAAACGTGAAATTGGTCTCCAAACATCTGCTGTGTTTCGAATGTTAGTAAAAAAATTGGTATTTTTATCGTTTGTATGCAAATGAGAACGAATTCTCTGTGTAAACACACACACAGTACAAATTAAAAAAAAACGAAAATAAAACTAAAATCGAATTCTAATGCCTATTTTCAAATAAAAGTAATATTATGATATGTAATGAATTAAAAAAATAAAACTTAATTCTTCAATGAGCTAAATCAAATGTTCGAATAAACCCCCATTTTGAGCTAAGCAGTAACAGAGACGGTTATAAAACTCTTGACGAACACGTATGAGCATTTCAGGTGTTCTTCTTCTTCTTATGGTGCCGTCTCTTTATGGAGGTTGGCTATCATTACAGCTATTTTTACTTTGGATACCGCGGCTCTGAAGAGTTGGAGGGATGTGCATCCAAACCATTCTCTGAGGTTTCTTAGCCAGGACATACGTCTTCTGCCTATCGATCTCTTTCCTGCGATCTTTCCCTCCATTATCAGTCGTAGTATACCGTATCTCTCTCCACGCATAATATGACCGAGATATTCTAATTTTCGGGCTTTAATCACGTTCACTAGTTCTCTTTCTCTTTTTACTCGGCGTAGAACTTCCTCATTGGCAATCTTTTTTGTCCATGATATTCTTAGTGCCCGCCGGAAGATCCACATTTCAAAAGACTGGAGCTTTTTCATTGCGATTTTGTTGATTGTCCATGATTCCAGTCCATACAGAAGCACTGGGATTACGTAGCATTTAATCATTCTCAGTCTGAGTTGGAGATTTAAGTGGGGATTAGTGAATAGTTGTTTCATTTTGAAGAAAACATTTCTCGCCTTTTCGATTCTAACTTTAATCTCCATAGTCTGATCATGTTTGTCGTTGATCCACATGCCAAGATACTGATACTGCTTAACTCTTTCGATCAACAATGAATTGACTTTGATGTTGGTATTAGGATGGCATGATGGATTTTTACTTATGACCATGTATTTCGTTTTCTTATAGTTCATTTTTAAACCGTACTCCCTGCTGACCCGATCGATTTCTTGAAGTATTATTTGAAGGTCATGTGTGCTGTCAGTTATGATTAGGGTGTCGTCAGCGTAGCGCACGTTGTTAATGATCTTTCCATTTATAATTATGCCTTCTTTTCTGTTCCCAAGAGCCTCTTTGAAAATTGACATTTCAGGTGTTATTTGCATACAAATTTGTAAAATTTGTTCCCTTAGTTCATTTAGAGAAGAGGCTCTGTTTTCTTGAAACCCATAAATTCTCGATTTTATATAACCCCAGAAATAGAAATCGTTGCGAGCCAGATCTGGAGATCTCGCAGGCCATCTTATGTTACCATTCGTGGAGATTATTCGATTGGGAAATTGTGTATTTAGAAAGTTTATTGCTAGTCGATAATTATGTGATGCACAACCGTCATGTTGGTACCAGATATCATTGCAGTTGACACCTAATTGTATAAGGGCAGGAGTAATTTGATTTTCCAGCATGTCCAAATATTTCTGTCCGGTTAAATTGCCGTCAATAAAAAATGGCCCAATTAAATGATCACCTAATATTCCAGCCCAAACATTTAACTTTTGGGGATATTGAGTCCTATTATTATAATGTTTGTGTAAATTTGACCTTGACCAATATCGAATAACGGATGAATTATGTGCACCGTGTATGGAAAAAGTCGATTCATCTGTGAACAAAATATTTTTCGAAAAGTTTGTGTCCAATTGTATTCTTTCCATAATTATTTCACAAAATTCCATTCTACGAAATTGATCGTCTGGAAAAATTTCATGGCTCTTTTTCAGTTTGAAACTACGATAAACATATTTTTTAATGCACTCCGAATCGTTTTCGGATCAACATCAAAGTCCTTTGCTAAATGAGTGGACGATTGTAGGGGATTATTTTCCACACTGGCACAAATTAAAATTTCTTTTTCGGGTTTTGTTTGACGATTTTGTGTACGCGGTCCATGTTTAGCAGGATTGACACATCCATGCTCTTCAAAATTTTTTATAACCGTTCTCACTTGTTTTTTGCTAATTGGTTGGGCATTTTCGAATGCCACAATATATTCTGCTATTTCTCGATATGAATGACCCTGGTAGTACCGTTTTACAATTTGCACTTTATGGTGTACTTGCATACTCATTTTAATAAGATTTGCAAAAGATCGTTACTCATTCGCAAACAAACGTTTAGTGGAGTATCCAGATTGTACAGTTGAACATCTTCAAGAGGCGCACGCGCAATTCGTATTCGTCTGGTGTAATAATCTACGCTAGCTTTTAATTCTCTGTCTCATAATTGTCCTTCTCCAACACACTGGTAACTCCATGTGACCATGATAATTTCTCTTTGGACGTGAGAGGATATCGTTTTACGTTGAAATGAAATGTGACTGATTTCTCTCACAAATAAAAAGTAATTTTTGAAAGGCACTCTACAATCTAACACGTGGATTGAAAATGAAGAGAGGGGACAGATAAAAGTAGAATTTGAGCTGTAAGCGAAATCGTTTTATCAGGAGCGTAGGAAACAGAGGCGGTTTACATTGGGATCTTTTTAAAACCAGAAACAGTTGAACAAATGTTAGCATACGACGTATTTCTCATTTTATGATATCCTGTTAAAGAAAATGGTGATACACTGAATACGCTTGTTTTATTACAACATTTGTCGCTTTTGGACTCTGTATTGTTGCCATAATTCCTTATGATGTTAATGAAAATTATTATGCTAACATTCATCAATTGTATCCTCAATATCGACGAATGTAATTTTTTTAGCTATCTTCCAATGATTTTTTAGTGGTACTTATTTCAAATACCTATTAGGTAAGTTTTAATTTATTGTTCAAATCATATTAGCGTGTACTACCCGAACTGATATAGTGAATTAGTTTCTTACTACTGAATTATTTCTTTGAAAATTAATCATGAAGGGATAAACGAAAGTAATGTTGATTTTTTTATTGTTCTTTGCATTAAGCTATCAGTATAGTACAATCCAGTTATTTCAACATAAGAAAATCTGTTAAATTTGAATAAAAAAAACTGTTTAACGGTTAAACGAACTTTTTTGGAATGTTAATTTACTCATTTATGTTTAAGCTATCAAACAACTTAAACTAATATAGGAATTTCATTTTTCAAATTAAAATATCAATCGTTTAGTAGGAGAGCCAAAATAATTTAACTTTTCTATTTTCTCATTGTATCGATCAATTTGCTATTATAGCAATATTAGCAATAATTGTTGATATAGTAACAACAAAAAATCGCTTAACAGCATATGTCGTTATAACTTAGTGATCGAATTGTGCAGATTAAGTGAGATTTAAAAATAATGGAATGGTTAAGAAAATTCTTACTTTGATTAAAGTTGAAACGAGAAAAATACTGTTTTATTTTGACCTATATCTGTTGTCATAAGGAAATATGAATATTTCACAGGACAAAAAAACTACCAAGGTTATTGGGATTGTCTTATAAATTATGATTTATTTATACATTCTTGGATTCCAAATTTAAAGCTATTTTTTCGACTTCTTCATGACTGGGCTTACAAACACCACTTTTTGATATTTTTTTCTTCTTTGTCGTACTGAACAACCTATTTTTTATTGTGTGGAATATTAATATTTTGCGAAGAAGCAGAATTAACAAGGTGGTGTTTAGACACTAGTGCTGCAATTGGTGGTATCGGGGCAATAGCTTTATCTACAATCTCAAGTTCCTCCAATGAAGTTGTACCCTCAAGAGTTTACAAAAACTTTATTATAATTCCATCTTTTTTCTCTTCAAATTCAAATAATTTGAACTATTCTTTTTACATAATTCTTTGAGAATGCAGTCCTCTTCAATAAAATTTTCTTGGACTACGTGCATATGAAGACTATTTTCGTCATCTAAAAAAATAACATAAGTCATAAAAACTATAAAAAAAGGAAAAATACGTAGATTAATTTGCACTCTGCAGAAAAGTTACAATAAGCGGCGTAGATATTTTTTTCTGGGGTGTAATCGAACCTTTACATTTTTTTAGTCAGCTGCAAGAGATTTCCTAATAAATTTTTAGTCAATTCATCACTATTTATAATTTTCTAAGTTAAACTCCCATCTCTGTATGGGAAAATGTCACAATTTTGAATTGTCTTAAGATTTATAATTGGAGAGGTAGCGATTTCTTGCACTCCTTGCATTCAGTATTCATAAACAATAGAGAAAATAGTTTGGCAACAAAAACTAAATAAAATAGTACACAATAATCAAAGAACGTAAATAAAATTTACATACTCGTATAATCTTGCCCAATGATAAACATTTCTATTCTACATTCCGTAAAACCTTACAAAATTATGTAAAAGTCCGGTACCATTGTTGCCAATGCCAGTATACTAAAACTTAAAATACCTCAGAATAGCAAAATTTTTACAAATCAAAAATATTCGGAGATGTTTGGAAAAGTATAAAATGAATAAATTAGACAATCGAGTATAGTTAGAAAAGTTTTAAAATTGCCAATAACTTTTTTATTATTGTAAACATTATTTTCTGTCACCTTAAAATAATCTTCCATCAGATAATGATTTCGATTTGGCAATGCTGCTTCAATCGTCGACAATGTTATTCTTGTTAATTTCTATTGGTTAGGATCATCCGTGACCCTACAACTCACTAGGCGATAGTCTTTTCGAAGGCGGTGCCTAGCATACACTCCATTAGAAATACACTAAAAGCACGCTTTCCACTTTATGATATCCTGTTAGCGAAAAAAAATGTTACACTAAATTTATATGTATTTTGTCTCTTTCTAACACATTGAAGGTAAAACGTATGTTCCCTCGTAATGTTCCCAACACTGTATAATAACGTTGAGTGAAAAAATTATACACTCAATATAATACAATATTTGAGACATTTTAGTATAATGTTCATATTCTCTTTTCTTCACGTTTTATTAACAACTATTTAGTGGGGATATGGAATAATAAACTTTTCGTGAGAAATACATATATTGATATTTCAAAGCAACTCACTGAATATATAACAATATAAACTTAATTAATTCTAATACACTTATTTGAAATGGGAAAATACCAAAGATTGTCTAAGATTTTTATCCAATATTAATTTGGAATAATTTTTTTCTAACAGTTTCTGTAGAATTTGTTGGTCTTATTTGCAATGCTACTTATTCTGATATCACTGTAGGTGTTGACAATTAATTTAATTAGTTTGTTTTGGTTAATTTCATAGGGTACAAAATCAACAAAATGTTCTGATAACGATGGAAAAATATTGTCATTTAAAAGAAAGTATTCTGCTTCTTTCATTAACATACTGATTAAAATATCTCGTAGTGGAAGTTTGCCTATTAATTTTATACAGCATTGAACCCTTCTCCATATCATTACACATGTTTTCTTTTCACTTTGACTTCTAGCACAGAAAGCAAAGAAGATAAAAGGCCACCTCTAGATTTCCTGTAAATTAATTTGAAAGATGCGTCATCTTCATACCCTGATGATCCGTGATTTTACAAAGTCTATATCGTTATAGTTGAGATGGTGACTGAACTCGAGTAGCTTTTGTTTGCCAAAAAATAGTTACACGTTCTAGTCGATTACAGTGCTAAATTGACCGTAGTGGAACAGAATTTGTTAAGTTCATTTTGTTAGCTATTACGAGCACAAAATCTGGCCCATTTCAGTTGTCAGTAAGCAGTTTGGCGGTAAAAGATTGCCCTCTCTCTTCTTATTATTGTGTGTCGGCACATAGTTTAATTTGAGGTTATAAAACTGTGCTTCTTTAATATATTTAGTTTAACGATTTTTAGTATACTGAAATGGCCAAAAGAGTAATAAATAGTATCGTGGGTAGTGACATTCATTATTTTGAATTTCAGGAGAAAAATCAAGATCGATTTGTGACTAAATTTCAGTGCAAGTTAACAACAGGAGAAAATTGCACGGAAAAATGTGAAACCTTCATCAAAGACTTTTAGCGTAGCACAAACACTAACTGGATTGTGAACAAAGTGTTCAATAATTGTGTTCGTTATGAATTTCGCAAATTCTATGTGTGTCATCTAGCCAAGAAGAATAAACGCGTATCCAAGAAAAACGGTTGTACAAGAAATTACGAGTGTTTGGCAAGTATAAACATAAAATTCCTAAAAATTACTGAAGTCACTTTGAGAAGGTCTAACCTACTGAAAAAAGGTTTGAATGTAGTTATCAATATAAACTATGAACATTCTCACCGAATACAGGTTGCTCAAGCATTTAGCTTATTACGATGCAATGAAGATACAAGAGAAACTGTTGTGTTTTATATCTACGCTGCTTAGTTTTTTCCTTCCTTGTTATCTTTTTTAATTGTTGTTCTAACGATTCCTCTCCGCTCGATCTACTACTGATTTTTCTTTTACCTTTTTTTTTATTTGTCTATCTTCGTGTTCATTGTCTATTTCCATATTAAAGTATTCGTTTTCCTTTGGTATTTGATCAACAATATTGTTGATAATCAGTTTGTTATATTTCATAACCGCCTTTTTTCCATTTGCTATTGCCTCTGAGTTTTGGCAGTACTGCCTTCTTTGTTCCAAGACCTCCTTAGAGTAATCCTCCTCAACCCAGATATCAGTCCCCTTCAAATTTTTTGTATTTCGTAGAGTTTCTATTTTGTTGGAAATTTCATAACATCAATATTCATACATATTGAGTCAATCACAAGACAGGTCATTTCTTGGTCTAGCCAAAAATAATTATTATTCTGACGATTATATTCTAACATATCGAAACAACCGTCAAATTGTTAGAATTGTATTATTTTCTTATCGTATACTGGAATTATTTAGAAACAGTTAGTTTCATTTGTACCAATCAATGATTTAATGAGTAAAAGTGTTTTTAATAAGCAATACCTGCTTTAATTAAACAGACAGATATTAAAACTTTGTTGCAGCTCCAATAAAATTAATTTAAATGTTTAGCAGCTCCTCCATTCGAAACCGTTGATGTATGATCCTCATAAAATATACAAATTGCAAAGACAACTGTTATCCACACCATGCCATTTGCAATGGAAGTAGTTGGCAGAAGCCAAAGTTCAAAACTTCACCATTACGCGAAATGGAATTGCCACTAATGAAATTTCTGCCCAATCAATCTTCACTAAGCCAAGTACCTTCCGGCAGCAGACCATAAATGAAATTAACATTTTCACGTGGAAACTTCGTTCAACAGTTCAAAATGAAAGATGTAAATGCGGTGACTGACCGATGGGCCTTTTAATGAGCTCCACCCATAGGCGCACACAACATATTTAACTATAAAAATATATTTTATATTAATTCATTTTGCAGATAATAGTATTTACTATTTGCAGCACTATACAGGGTGATTCAGTAAACGTTGCAAGCGATTGTAGGTGTTTTGGTAAGCACATAAATTTGTGTAAAATGTATTTGGTGGAAATTTGATAGATATCAACATAATGTTTGTTCTAAATTTTTCATGAACGAAGGAATAGAAATAAACGAGTTTTCTAAATAATAAAACTAACTTTTCCGCATTTATATACTCCAGAGGCTATATCGAGCTAACAAACCGAAGTTTCTCCAAAAATGTAGAATATCTTGATTTATGAGACCCATTTTACGGGCTCTGGTGAGCTGAAAATCAATGGGGTTCATCTGTGAGATAGCCTGAACAATATCCAATCAATAAATTGTTCACTTGTATATACGAGTTATTCGATATTATGTGTTTTATTAAATTTAGTAAACACTGCTACTACACATAAACAGGTAAATAGAAAGACGACAAAATATGCTCCTTGGATTACGAATGCACTTCTGAAATCAATAGATATTAAGAATAATTTGTTTCGAGATACTATAACATATCCTAATAATGCCGAACTAAAAAATAAATATCGCCTATATAAAAATAAATTAAGTAGTCTATTGGAAAAAAACAAATATGACTATTATAGAACACGAACAGATGAATACTCTGGAAATACAAAAAAGCTCTGTAATACCATAAGAGATTTGTCTGGCAGACGAAAAATACAGCATAAGATAGATTCGATGATTAGTAAAATTGGTGAAGTGATTACAAATCATAACAAATTCTGCGAGGAATTTAATAGGCATTTTTTAAATGTAGGTGCAGATTTCAGTCAACAAATACCATCATATGATAAGGCACTATCTCGAAAAAATAGGAAATTATGAGTACAATACGAAGCCTAAAAAACCATAAAACAGTAGGGGTGGACAATATTCCTGCAGAAGTATTGAAAGCAATATCTACATCAATAGTCATATATACAGTGCTATTCAAAATTCTCCTCCTCCCTCGTATCTTTTGAACGGCTACACTTACATTGATAAAATTTGGAGGGTGAAAATAAAGTGTTGTAAACTTCTCTACGAATGGTAACAGGTGACGTAATAGTAATAGATGACGTCACAGTGCCACTCTGGCCAATAATTTTAAATAGGACCTTATGGCAAGTGATATGTCGTTTGAAAGACATTGACATTGGCTACATAGCCATATTAATTTTGTTTGGGTTTAAATTAATTTTGAGGGATAAATTAAATAAATACCAAATTTATTGAAATTATTTTTTTAAATTTAATTAATCAAATATCAACAATGGATTCTTATAGCAAGTGTTCGAAATGTGCTCCGTCTACTTCCTGACAGTAATACATCCTATTAGTAAACTCTTGTCGTACTCGTTCGAATGTGTCAGCTGAAATAGCATTGCATTCTTCAGTAATTCTTTCTTTCAAAACGCCAATGCTATCTGGTGCCGTAGTATAAACCTTGGATTTCAAGTACCCCCATAGAAAAAAATCTAATGGTGTCAGATCTGGTGCAGGAGCACCATCTTGTTGAAATGTTATTTCAACCGAATTCATCTTGATTATCTTCCAGAATTTCAAGAATTTTGTAACATCTCCCGATACACTTCACCGCTTAAATTTGAATTTAGGAAAACAGGTGGTTTCCCAAAATACCTGCCCAAACATTGACTTTTTCTGGAAATTGGGTATGTTGTTCACGAAAGGTGTGAGGATTTGTGTCACTCCAATACCTTACATTTTGTGTATTCACATTTCCATTGAGGCAAAAAGTACTTTCGTCACTAAAACAAATTGTTTTTGTGTAATGTGGGTTTTGACTAATTTTATTTGTCATACATTCACAGAATTCGAGTCTTATGTCGGGGTCGTCATCCGAAAGGTGGTGCACCATTTTTAACTTGTATGGATAAAATTTATTTTTAGCCAACACTCTCTGTACTGTACTTTTACTTACTTCACAGATAGATGCAACTTTAGTTGAAGAGGAAGTAGGGTTTACTACCATTTCAGCAACTATATCAATTTTTTTGTCATCACTAAATGTTGGTCGGCCAGATCGTTTGGCATCTTGAACACTACCTGTTGCTTCAAACTTGTGAAGAAGCTCCCTCAAATGAGTTCTCGAGATATGGCGATCTGGGTATCTCTCATTAAATAAACGTTTCGCTTCATGGAGATTCTCTCTAGATTCACCAATTATTAAGATAGCTGCTACTTTGTCGGCTTGAGTACGTACCATTTTGCCTATGTAAACTCTTAAACGTCTCGTTAAACAATAATAAAATTAAATATTCAAGCTATTTTTTTGACAACTCACCAGAGGCGGACTGAAAAGTCTTCAATATTTAAATGTGAAATAATAATTTTGGTATTTATTTAATTTATCCGTCAAAATTAAATTGAACCCAAACAAAATTAATATGGCTATGTAGCCAATGTCAATGCCTTTCAAACGAGATATCACTTGCCTTAAGGTCCTATTTAAAATTATTGACTAGAGTGGCACTGTGACGTCATCTATTACTATTACGTCACCTGTTACCATTCGTAGAGAAGTTTACAACACTTTATTTTCACCCTCCAAATTTTATTAATGTAAGTGTAGCCGTTCGAAAGATACGAGGGAGGGAGGGGACTTTTGAATAGCACTGTATATTTCATTACATGCGTTACAAGGAATGATGTAAACAAGATTAGAAACCTCGCCTATGCCCTACTTTGACTTGACCTTAGTGTAAAGGTTGTTAATCGTGAGTAAATTATACGCTGCAACCTTAACAGTAGTTGAACCCTTCAAAATTTTAAGCAGGTCAGGTGTTTAACCAGGTATGTATGGTAATGAACCAAAACACAAATATGTACTGTGGACTGAATCAGATACAACATCTTCATTTTTAATAAAAATTGTCAGAGTGTTGTTTGAAAATTTGTTTATCATACTTCTAGGATATGAGTTTTGAAATAGAATGTCTTTGAATGCAATTAGATCGTTATTTAGAAAATCTGGATGCAATCATTTTCTCACTGTTTCCCGAAGGGTGACAATTGCACTTGTTTTCATTTTGGGAGGATGCATTGACCAATAACTGATAAACCTATTACTGCATATTGGTTTTCTACACAAATAAGTTCTTATAATATTGTCCTCTCCCCTATGCACTTTCATATCTAGAAAAGATAAAATACCCTTTTCTTCTTTGTCGACAGTAAATTCTAAGTGCTCATCATAAGAGTTGAATAAATTCAATGTAAACTGCTCCCTATCATTAGGAAGAGCGAAAATCAAATCATCCACATACCTTGTGATGAAAGGAATTGGAAAATTCAAAGAATTAACAAAATGCTTAGTGAGGTCATCCAAAGTGAAATTAACTGATATTGGTGATATAGTAGATCCAATTGGGGTGCAAAAAATCTGTTAATAAAATTTAACTTTGAAAACGAAAACGTTAGAGTCAAAATTAAATTGAAGTACCTCTTTAGAAGCAGATAAAGTCAGTAGACAATGAGGTTGAATATCATCCCAAAGTGCTAATTTAAGATATGGAATAGTGGCATGGGATAGTGCTACTGATATGAGAATTAACCAGGTAGTAGTTATTCAAAGATGATTCCTAATATTAATACATTGAAGAAACATATTATACAGCTCAAATCTATTTTAGCGGGAATGTAATGTTCTGGATGTGAGACAACTTTACTTCTTATGCTCGAGTGTAAAGTATTTCAATAAAACTGAAAAATTAACAAACCACACATACCACACGTGAAATAGATCATTGCACATTTTCCCGACAGTAACAAAAATGCTAAGCCACGATCGTTTTATTACCTTTCCCCAAAAATATTTAATATTCTTCCTGACACAATTCGATCCACTAAAGTACTTCCCAGATTCAAAAGACTTTCGGCCACTTTTCGTATTGTCTTGTTAACACGATAGTCAGAGTGCAACAAATCGCCAATTTTATGATTGAATATTGTTCAAGACATCTCACAGACGCATTTTATTAATTTTCAGCTCACCAGGTCCAGTGCTATGGTACTTGAAGTACGACTTTTTTGTAATTTTTGGAGAAATTTCAGTTTGTTAGCACGATACAGTCTCTGGCTTACAACAAGTAACCAATTTTATAATTGAATATTGATCAATACATCTCACAGATAAACTTACTTGATTTTTAGCTCACCAGATCCAGTACAACGGATGCTATGGTACATGAAGTACGACATTTTTGTGATTTTTGGAGAAATTTCTGTTTGTTAGCACGATACAGCCTCCGGAGTGTATACAAATGACCAATTTTAGTATTGGATATTGTTCTTGGGGTCCTATAGATAAACCTTATTGATTTTAAGCTCACTAGAGCTTATACAACGCGGGCCACATTTTTGGTAATTTTTGGAGAATACATGTGACCAATTTTATGATTGGATATTATTCAGGGCGTCCCACAAACGAGCAATACTTAATTTCTGCTCGACAGGGCCAGTACAACTAGACATATGAATCTAGATAAACTGCATTTTTGGTAAGTTGGGGCATAAATTGAAGAGTAAATATTTCATATTTCTGTGTTGAAAACACATTCTATGAGTTTCACAAACATTCCGGGTTTCAAGGTATGAACCTTACGGCATTCCACTAACATTAAATAGCTCCGCCGCTGTTTTCACATAATCTTTGTTGATCGTTCCTGAACAGGGAGGTATTGAATTGATTGATGAGCCACATAATTGCGAATACCTTCTTTACATCATTACACGTACGCTATTAAAATTCCTTTACTGTCGATATTACTCTCTCATCAGTACATCATTCACTGCAACGGTTCCTTTTTCTCCTTGTCGGCTTTAGTGAATTATATTGTTCAACAATTTTGTTGTTGTAAATTCTTAATATACTTTAAATATGTTATACCTTTTGGGGGTAATGATTGACGAATATGTTATTACTTGGTTTCAAACGAATTTTGTTTCAATGAATTCATATTTCATACCTTCCAAATTAATCGTAACGTAATTTTATATGTATAATTAACATTGTTGTTTGGTACACGGCTCCAAATAGTATGAGGGACAAGTGTTTATGTATATTTACTTCAAATTTATCTACTACCTAGAGAGAAAATATGGAACATATTGTAGCATTATACAAATAGAATTAATTAAATTATTGTATGTATTTAGGGTTCCCATTTGCAGTAGTAGAAAAGGCGAAAGCTTGACCTTGAGTAAGCTTGATATCTCCACTGGCTCTGCTGTGGCAACTAGGTATGTATACCGGGAAACTGTGCGGAGCTGCATGGAGGTCAAGGGTCTGACTCGAGATTAAGAAACATGCTCGAACTCCGATGATGGCATTGCCATGGTGGTCGAGGATGGGCAGGGAGAGATAAAGGAGTCGAATAAATAGAGGCTGAGCAACTCGGCCTCTCATCCATAATAATTCACTGTCACATTCACGAATATAGTGCAGATTGACCTACATCATGCGATGGGAGCTTTAGTCATGATTGCAAGGTTGTTCAAAAAACTACAACTGGGTACTGTACTGATCCAAGAACGAGAGATAAAAGAAGAGGGCCAAATCAAAGGTTTGACATGTAAAGATTCTAAATTAATTTATTATTAAAGACAAGTGTCTCCGCGTGCCAGTGTAATTATACGGAACAATATAAAATATATATATATATATATATATATATATATATATATATATATATATATATATAAAGAGATACATGGGTAATTCACGCAAAATGAAGGGTTACTGAAACAGAGTGGTAACCGCGGACATGCATGTTTCTAGCTCATTTGCCTTCATCAGCACGGTATAACCAAATGAGGATGTGAAATTTGGGAGCAAAGATCGAAACATACCGTGCTGATGAAGGCAAATGAGCTAGAAACATGCATGTCCGCGGTTACCACTCTGTTTCAGTAACCCTTCATTTTGCGTGAATTACCCATGTATCTCTTTGTTGTTGTTGTTAACATATCACGCGATATTCCTACATCTTTTTTGTTATTTACTATGGGTCGGAAGGTTCATGGCGGGGGGGCTATATGCGCCTCCGTGTCGATCTTGGTTGTTGTCCTGAAAACTCGGGATCTTCCAATTGAAGGCACAAATGAGCGTTTGGTTTCCCTGCTGAAATCCGTTGTTTTGTGTTTTCCCATGTTTCGATTAACATCTTTGCTCCCAAATTTCACATCCTCATTTCGTTATACCGTGCTGATGAAGGCAAATGAGCTAGAAACATGCATGTCCGCGGTTACCACTTTGTTTCAGTAACCCTTCATTTTGCGGGAATTATCCATGTATCTCTTTGTTGTTAACATATCACGCGATATTCCTACATCTTTTTTATATATATATATATATGTGTTTCAGATTACGGGAATTTGTTCCAATCATGGTTCCCCTCAACTGCCTCGGCCTACTTCGCTGGAGACAGGCCGATGATACATCCAGAGGAAGTACTAGAGCAAGTAAGACACTGCAACGGTCGACGGCTGCCAATCGTAATTGGTTGTGATGGCAACGCACACAATATCGTGTGGGGAAGTACTAACAACAACAGCAAAAATATCTCTTAGCAACCTTGAGACCTTAAACATGGGAACAACCCCCATTTTTGTGACGAAAGCAAGAGAAGAAGTCCTGGACGTAACAATAGTTAAAGTTGCTGCTAGGAAAAATGTAAAAGATTGGAGGGTGATGAAGAGCCATCACGTTCCGACCATAGGATTATCGAATTTAGGATAGAGGGAGATATAGTTGCGAATTTGAAATACCGTGTTTATTACCTTCGACCGTTGTTAACTTTACCCAGTGGGGAACAATTTATGGACCGTAAATAGCATAATTGTAAATCAAGACCAAGTATACCAAGTACACAATCCGACCCTACGCAGGGACGTCTTTAAAAATTTGAGCAAAATAGAAGACAATTGCTTCTTGACAAGGATTTTATGGACTTACAAACAAAAACGACTCATATAATTATTACATTATAATTATACACAACTATATTAGGGTAAAAGAAAAACTATTCCATCATTATAATATGATGTAATATTTTTTTTATAATAATACATTTATTCATTCAGTGAAACATACATAGAAAAATATTAGATTTACGCTGGACATGTCAACAAAAAAGTACATATTATACATAAATATATATCTACGTATACACAAAAAAAGACACAGTATACGAGAACAGTCAGTAAAGTAAAAACTCCACTACATCATAAACAACCTTCTCAATCAGAAATTGTTTAACTGACTGACACACACAATGTGTTACAATAATAACAAATATTTGCGTTATAAATGAACGTCACTATAAACAAACAGATCACTATTATCGCTCTCGTCGTCCAAATTAATTATAAATTGTTGTACATTCGGCGACACATATGAATCTTCCACTTCAACTACGTGTGCGATGCAATTTTTCCATAAAATACTGTCTATATTTTCCACCTCATTTCTAATTACATCTACTACAGCAGAAGTTAGCCTTGGAGCTGTATTTTGACGCCGAATTTCCCGTTTTAGAGTACTCCAGATAAGTTCAATAGGATTTAATACACAGTAGTAGGGCGGAAGACGCAGTACCGTATGTCCTTTTGCTTGTGCCATTGTGTCAATCCGATATTTTGTAGGAATGTTCAGGTCTTTTATAATGGTTAGAAGATCTTTTTTGGTACATTTTGATTGAGGTATTTCTATATCATTTTCAGCCATATATTGTAGGATTTCTGCTTTTTTCGTGCTTGTGGTGGGTTTCTTGTTAATTTGTTTTGAATGATAACTGGCGTTTTCCATCACAATGACAGAATCATCGGGCAAATTAGGCAACAGTTGTTCTTGAAATCAAGTCTCAAAAATTGGTGAAATCATGTCTTTGTGATAGTCGGCTGAACAATTTTTTATATTTTTTGCGAACAACAGCAACGCATTGGATACCCATCCATCGCTGCCACCGGCATGTTAAATTATTATTCTTTTTCCTCTAGACAACAACTTTTTGTGCCATCAGTCCATCCTTTCTTTATAACTTCATGGCTGTCGTACCATGTTTCATCCAACCAAACTATGTATCGATCTTCTTGGCGAAATCTTCTTATTTATGTAACGTACTCCCAACGCAATCTTCTTAATCGTCCACTTTCCATGATGCTCATCCTTCTGTTGAGGTTTTATACTTAAAACCTATAGTTTTCAAATATTTCCGAAACCATTGTTCCGAATAGGTTACTTCAATTCCCGAAACTTTCAGTCTTTCCAAAATCATAGACGTTGTTGGCACCCTATTTTCTTTGTAAAAAGAGTAAATTTGTAGTATTATTTCAGTTCCCGTCGCTTCATCGATTCTAGAAAAAAATTTTATTTCTCGTTTCTGTCTTTCTGTCTCTCCCTTGTTTATAATGTCCCTTACCGTAGATACAGGGACTTTTGTTAATTCACTTGCCACGGTGAAAGAAGTTGAACACCCTTTTTCAATTAGAGTTTGGTAAACATTTTTTATTATCGTTTTTGCGTCACTTGACAAATGTTTTCTTTTAACCTTCCTGTTGTCTGAAACATCATCTTCAGTATCACTGTTGTCACTAATTTCAATCACTTCATTCTCTATGTCCATTTCATTCAACACAATGTTTTCCCATGGACGAAACACTGCCATTTTTATTTGCATAATGCACAACGATGAAAAGTCACAGACTGATAGACTGCACCGTTGCTTTACCTGGTTGTTGATTACTCCATAAAGGATAATTTCTAATTTATGAGGAGGCAGTATCTGTGGTCTTTATGGATTCTTGTTGTATTTAACGTTTACACAATGCTCCCTGTCATAAACACGGTATTTCAAATTCGCAAGTATACCCCCTCGCTTACTTCAATCCGAAATACTAGAAATACGGATTTGTCTATCTAGAAGAATATTATGAAAGATAATTTGGAACACGTCAAAGAAAGGGGGGTAAATCACCAGCACTAGGACCTGGAACAAAATGTCGAACATATTAGTGAGATAATAGAAACTTTTCATTCCAGTTGCACATTGTCTAAAGTTCGATCAGACAAGGATGCTCCTTGGTGGAATGAGAACCTGTTAAACGTTAGAAAAGAGGTCCGTTGGCTTTTTAATAGAGCTAAACGAGACGGAAATTGGCACACGTACACTGAGAGGCTTATTCAATAAAATAAAGAGATAAGGAATGCCAAAAGGCTTAATTTTCAAGTCTCTTGTGAAAATATCACTTCCACTCATACAGCGGCCAAACTACAAAAGGTTATGGCAAGTGGGGGAACTAACTCCACAATGTGGCTGAAAAAGCCAGACGAATCATACAGGGAAGGTGGAGTGGAACGATCGATTCTTCTTCTTAGCACCCACTTTCCAGGTAGTGAACCTATAAGAAACACTGAAATAGCAATGAATTACACCAACAAATTTCACTAGGAGGATTGGGACATCGCTAAGAAAATATTTACTAGACAACGGTTGGAATGAGCAATAAGTACCTTTCAACCACATAAATCACCAGAAGTTGATGGAACAATTCCAGCACTCCTGCAGCAAGGGGTAGAGGAGATTCTTCCTCTCCTACTGAAGATTAAAAGAAGCAGCCTGGTAGTGGGTCTAATACCTAGAAAATGGAGAAGGACAAGAATAACCTTCATACCAAAAATAGGGTAATAGATCCCCGATTTTTTAGACCCATCTACCTAACATTGTTTCTACTCAAAACGATAGAGAAACTAGTGGATAACTACATAAGAATGAAAAAGCTGGAGAATACACTACTTCATAAATGTCAGCATGCTTACAGAGCGGGTGGATCAATGGAGACTGCTCTGTATCAGCTCACCGGAATCATCCAGAGAAGTCTCAACAACAAAGAAATCGCAATGTGCGCATTCCTGGATATATCTGAGGCCTTTGTCAACACTACTCATGTGTCTCTCAAAGAAGCACTAAAAAGGCGAGGAGTGAATGAAACCATCGTAGAATGGATGTATGAGTTAACGACAAGATTAGTTGATACACAGGTGAGAAATCAAACCACTTTTGTTAAAGCTACTCGTGGAACACCTTAAGGGGGAGGAAGTAATATCTCAACTTCTATGGAGCCTTGTTATAGATGAATTGCTTTACAGGCTAACGGAGCTTGCCTCTGTGGAAATAACTGCTGGTAAAGAAATAAATATTTTAAATAGCAGTGAGTAAAACGCAAAATACATACTACAGTATATATTAGTTCAAAGTTGAAAGGGCAACTAGTTTGTGGGGTCACAATAAACCTTAGTTGAACTCCGTTAAAATCTAATCTAATCTAAATCTAATCTAATCTAATCTAATCATCATGAGATAGAAACAAATATGGAGACCTAAACTTACAACCTACATTAGATTATATAGAAGAAAACCAATTGCAATGGTGTGGACATTTAAAACGCATGTAGAAAAAATAAACTGTTAAGTGAATGTGAAAAACTGATTGCTACATTGTCGATTATGTTCATTTGTTAATTCTTTTGGTTTTAATATTTTTATGCAACCAATAATACGTTAACTTACTATTTTGACTCTTTTATGTGCAAACTTTGT
Organism: Galeruca laticollis; assembly: GCA_963921935.1. Lineage (NCBI taxonomy): Eukaryota > Metazoa > Arthropoda > Insecta > Coleoptera > Chrysomelidae > Galeruca > Galeruca laticollis. Next base: position 207,050,773 of record OY998175.1, on the reverse strand, counting down.
CTTCACCACATTCGAAGTAAGCTATACTATTTCGATTGTTAATTTTTTGCGATCACTCTGTAAATTATATAATCTTCCAAATACTTAAAAATGTTTCATATTCTCTTAACTTTTATTTACCTTTAATAAATGAATATAAAATACACGTCAGCTTCCATATTACCTGTCATTAATAACAACGTTCATTTAAGAGTAATGAGCACGCTTATTTCTCTTCTTCTTCCATCTAACGACGTATTTCATAGTTAAAATTAATTAAAAACGGTTATGGCAGGTACTCGACGATATGGGCTTACAGGAGGTTCTATATCGTGCTCATAAATCCAATTTTGCGATATCCGTTGACGACATCGAAAGAATAGATTCCCAAAACCAGATATTGTAGTCCCACACCTCCGAAAACACCTATTTCAACACGGTTTATTCTGGATAAATTCAAACTGTAAATTCGACTAAATCATACGAGGATTTTGATATTTCCAGAATGGCCAGTTGTAAGCGGAGATTATTCCGCTTCTACACTGTTAGAATATTAATTTGGATATTACGTGGAAAGTTTTAACGAAAATAGTCAATATCAAAACCTTTATTATTATTATTATTATTGTTGTTGTTGCTGTGGTATATTTTTGCTATTAACAAATTACCTCAATAAAAATAGAATGTAAATTATAGTAGAGTTCATAAAAACAAGCCAGTTTTTGGGATTTTGCGGCAAAATATGCCAAAACAAAACAGTAATACTGAGAATCGGAGAATAGAAAAAAGTAGAACAAATAACCAGAGAATGTTTCGATTAACCAATCTTGAACCAGACGATTAATGAGGTCATCAATTTGTCATTCGAATGCGGTTGTTCCAAATATGATGGACCAATCTATGAATCAACCAAGAACCAACATCATTCGAAATTTACTATAATAACCTACCTATAGTTTATTTACGATAAAAAGATGATTGTCATTTTTAGTTACTTTCCTGCTAATCAGAATCAATATTAATTTACCAACCGTGAAAACAATTTATCCTCAACAGCCAAGGCAATTTACAGCTAACGGGTTGGCAAAACTTCAAGACGTTGTCAAATCAACTGGTAAAATTCCCCAGTTTGTTTTGACATATATTGACATTCGATCATCGTCTAATATTTACAAGTTTTTTTTGGTGCTTTTAAATCCATTGCTTCTTTAAGAATAAAAAAAACAGTTATTTGCTTAACTAATTATTTAGGCAAATCTGCAGTGAGTTGTTAATAAAATGCCGAAGCAGCTGAACAGAAAATGTCAAGAGATTGTAACATCTTTGTTAAGCTATTTTGAACGAGAATGCCGAAATGGGAGCCCGCTTCTCCCGCTTACTGTTGTAAGAGACGTGAGTAATAGTATTCGCTATTTGTATTCATCATTATTAATATTATTGTTACATATTTAAATGTAAATGATTAAATGTTTTTAATGTTAGGTTAGGTTAATTAAACTTGATAATATATTATTCTTTCATAATTTGAAGTAATTATATTGTAGAGAGTTACAGAAACTTTACAACTTAGCGTTACCACTGTTAACCGAATTGCCGCCAAGCGTAATAGAGGTGAACAGCCTAAAAGCCCACCTAAAAAGAGACAACGCATGAAACCTACTGTTGAAATTGATGCTTTCCGAAATGTTATATACGAAATGTATGGAAACAGTGAGTATATTGAATTTACTGTTTTATTTTAATCACAATTAACTCACACAATATTTTTTCAGAGGAACACATAACTTTGAAAACTTCAAGAGACAAACTCCAGGAGTGTGAACTCTTTAATGGTGGTTTAACATCACTCTGGAAGATAGTGAAAAAAATTGGATTCAAATACCAAAAAGATGATCCTCGTCGTGGTTTAATGGAGTTGCCACATATTGCAATAAAACGTGTACATTTTCTACATGAATATGTCAAGATGAAAGGGAAGGTACATATCAATTTGTGTTTTTGGATGAGACCTGGATATTTAGAGACTGTACTGTTGGACGTTCTTGGCAAGATTCTAATCATAGAAGCGTGAAAAAAACCAAAATTGGTGGTCCAAGGTAGTTGAATAATAAAATTTAGCAATTAATTTATGATGTACTAACATTCCTGCCATTTTAAGACCTTTTCAAATATTTACTAGTCACACTATTTTATTTAAATCTACGTAATTATTAATAGTTGTTTTGAGCTATGCAGTCTATCTAGGAAACCTAGTAGTAATTTGTTATTTCCTTATTGTAAGTATATAGTATTGCATGCTGGTTCCTCTTCTGGATTTATTCCTGGAGCAGGGCTGGTTTTTTCTTCCAAAAAACAAGGTGGTGATTACCGCGATGAAATGAACCGAGAAATTTTTTTGCATTAGTTTGAATACTAGCTTCTAGTGAACTTGGAAGAACCTGCCACAATTGTAATGGATAATACAAGTTATCACAGTACCTACAGTGATCAATAAGGTACCAACACCAGCTACCAAAAAGGCTGATATACAGAACTGGTTGATACAAAATGATATTCCTTTTGAAAATACTTTCCTCAAAACCCAATTATTGAATTTAGTTCAACGGTAAGTTGATATAAATACTTTTTAATATATTATGGTAATACTTAGATAACTTATTCTGTTCAAATATATGCATTTTTGTAGGAATAAACCACGAACAGTATATGAAGCTGACATATTATCTGAAAAATATGGTCACAAAGTGTTTAGACTTCCCCCTTACCACTGTATGTTCAACCCAATTGAACATATTTTGGGCATAGTTAAAAATTTTTATAGAGATCATGTGGGAACTGATGGTTCTTCAACAAAACAAGCAATAGGTGTATGGAAAAAGTCTTTAGAAAAAGTGACTTCTGATATTTGATTAAAGACAGTAGAGCACACTGAAAAAATTATACAAGATTAGTGGGATAGAGAAGTAGTATTTGATAGACAGGATGTGCCTCCACTTATTAATAATTTTGACAGTGACGATGAAGATAGTGATGATTTTGTAGTGGAGTAGTGGAAGTCTTGTAATTTATATTTTGTATATTTTTATCCAATTTGCTTCATTTCCACCTTTTCAAAATCACTAATAACTATTATTAAATTAATTGGGTACAGTTATTTTATAATACACAAATTAAAACAACGACCAGAGTATCTCTACATAAATAATACCGATAAAATGGAAGATTTTTTATTTTTATATCTTGTAACAAAATTTTATTTTGTGTATCTATATTTTTCTTTTCCATTCTATTTTTATTATAATAAATATAATAGATATTGTATAAAGAAACAATATTTAAATTGGCATGGAGATGATTACAGCTTGTATTGATTCCTTTTCGTCTAAACCCTTGCAGTGCTCTTGAAGATGGTTCTAGCATAGAATAAGGTATAAGGTCCTACAGTTCGTCATTTAACCCTCTTCTATGTAAAATAATTAAATGTTAGTTCGAATAAAGAATGACTGGTTACTGTTTCTTGTATCTTATCCATAGTTTTTTATGAATAAATATTCATAATAAATTAATCAAGCCTATCATACAAGCCTTTTATTTTTAAATAAATATATTTGACTTACGCTCTACGAGTCACGGAACAATGAAAAAGAAGAACAGTCAATCTAACATCAGAATTATTTTTCTAGTATTCGTTAAGTATAGGAAAAAACTACAGCTTGGCAACATCACAATATTTTGGTTTGCAACGTCATCGTCTTTTTATCGTAAATAAACTATACTTCATAATTCAGGTGTTTTTCGTCTGTTTTTTGACCTTACCAAAGTTTACGGAGTGTAAAATATTCATTACGTAGACTTTGGCCTTACTAACGGTGGGTGGTTACTCCAAAATGACGTTACATACCACTGCAGAAATATGACGAATTTTTGAAGTTAAATTGAAGGAAATTAAATTTAAAGAATCTGGCAACACTGGATTGAAGCCACTGCCTAGCGTCACCATGAAATTGCACCTTAAGAGAAATTTCAGAACTAATTCAACTGTTTTTAATGAAAAAATAGCCATTCTAGAAGAGAAAATGATTTCTGGGTAATGTTTTATTTCCAAACATTAACATTTTTTACTTTTTTTTTATCAACACTTATTTTTAAATGCGTCATATGACTTCTCTTGACGGTCTTTCAATTCGACTGGCATTATATCGTAAGTCGCTTTTTTGTTACTTCCAAAATTGATTTAAGAAATTATCCAGCAAGTGTATATTTTCTGGTCGGTCTTAAAAACATATAATCTAAATCTGCATATTTGTTGTTTTTCTCGAGCTCCAATTATCAAGAAGTAATTTTGTAGCAACATTGTACGCTCACTAATAAGAATATTCCGTTTATGTCAGGCTGAAACATGAAAGGGAAGTTTTCCTGAAAAGGAAGTTTTCCATTTTTTGAAATTCATTGAGTTATAAAAACCTTATCGTTTTTTTATGGTGTACCTACAACAAGGATACTGATATTCTCGAATGGTTTGTTGCACAGCGGTATATCCTGCAGGGATTAAGGACTGTCGTAGAATCTTAATAAGTTCGTATAGTTTTAATTGAAAGTACCACGAGGTGGAAAAACGTGACCAGTAACTTATTTCGTTTTAGTTTGGAAGGTAGAAGGTGTGTCTGCTTGATTTTATTACATCTACTTAAATAAAATATTGAAAACTGTACCATAGAATAGTGGGTAGGATTACGATGCTTACAAATCAATTTGAATATTTTTGTTTCACAAATACACTCGGCTAAATGTTACGTTATTTATAATGCTATTTCAAATAATGAGTTTGATAAATAAACTTCAAGTGTTGCTCTGTGAATAGAGATGTATTTTAAACTTATTCCTATTAACAATAATTTCAAATATTTATCTGTAAACAGAGAGTGCTCTGCTACGATTTTTAAAATTAAAGTATTTTACACGAAACTCAATTTTTTTTTCATTTTCAATTATATTGACAAGTGTACAAAACCTGGAGGTTTTTATTTGAAATTTCGTTTAAGATCTAGGGTAAGGTGGGCAAATACCGGTCAGATGGACAATGCCGGTCAGACCTTAAAAATGATTATTACTTGGTTTGGCAACAATGCAATGTGGCCTTAAAAATGCCAGCTGACCTACGATTTTCGACAGCCGATTGATATTCAGTTTGTGTTAAAACTTTGGTTAGTGCAGATCACCACGTGTTTTCGGCAATTCTGATGTAAGATTTACGGTAAGTGAAATAAGGTTTGGAGATAAAATCCTTCTCTCTTTCCATAAAAACTTAGTTGATACATAAAGGTTGACTTTTTTTCTTTAGTGTCCTATAAAAAGATAGAATAAAAAACATTTTTTTCTCATAAAAAAATGACCCATAAGAAAAATTGTTACAGGCGGGTAATGCCGGTCAACACAGGGGGGTAATACCGGTCAAGTGACCGGCATTACCCACTGTTTATGTTAATGGTTATTTCATTTTTAATTGTCTTCACAGATGTCTCGAAATCGAAAAAGATTAACTGGTAAAGCAAAATGGACCAGAGATAATTTGAAGCAAGCGATAAAGACATTCAAAATGGAACGAGTATAAGACAAGCTTCAAAAAAATACGCAATTCCATTTTCAACTTTACAAGAAAGGGTAAAAAATAAAAAAAGACTCGGCACCTATAATGGGAAGAAAACCCGTGTTTTCAACTGAACAGAATCTGGAAATTGCTAATCAAATTAAACACTTGGCGTCCATTTTTTACGGTGTTACCACAAAAGAACTAAGTCTAAATCGTCTGACTGGTTTCAACAAGGATGAAATAGCTAGATTTTATAAACTGGTGGAAGAAGTGATGTCAAAATATAACTTTTCCCCCAGCAAAATATATAACGCAGATGAAACGGGAATCACAACTGTCCAGGATCCAGGAAAGATACTCGCAACCAAAGGACAAAAAAGAGTTGGTGTGGTAACTATCGGCGAAAGAGGCCGAAATATTACCGTCATGTGTGCTATGAATGCTGCAGGGGGATTTATTCCGCCCATGTTTATCTTCCCCAGAAAGAGACTAAGCCCTCTCCTGGAAAAAGATGGACCTTCAGAAGCTCTTTATAAATGTTCACTGAATGGCTGGATCGATGAAAATATTTTTTGTAACTGGTTAACGCATTTTAGAAATCACGCTAAACCCACGAAAGACGAGCCGGTTTTATTAATTGTAGACAACCACTCCAGCCATATTTCTTTGAAGTCGTACGAGTTTTGCAAAGAAAATCATATTGTTGTGGTATCAGTTCCACCACACAGTTCACATAAAATACAGCCATTGGATGTGGTCTTCTACGGGCCCCTGAAAGCCGAATACAGAAATCAGTGCAATTTATTTATGAAGACGCAGTTGATGAAAAGTATCACTCCTTATGATATAACGTCTTTATTCAATAAAGCTTATTCAACTGTGGCTACAATTAGCAAAGTAGAAGTAGGTTTCAGAAGCGTTGGTATCTATCCTCTAACTGCAACGTTTTTAATGAACAGGACTTTTTGCCTTCCGAGTTATTGAATCAAGACGTCATTGTCATACAAGATAACGAAGCTGATATGTCTTTCAGCAATGATCCCCAAGCTGTAGCAAGCGATGATGCTCTACCAAAGACTTCTACAAATAAAGAGCAACACGAAATTCCTTCTACTTCTTCAGGATTTCTCTCTTTTCAACAAATTCTTCCCGTTCCTAAACTAGCAGAGAAAAAGAAGAGGACAGGCAGGCAAAAACAGCACGCGAAAATACTTACAGCTACACCATTGAAGCAAGAGTTGGAAGAATAGGAAGCCAAGAAACAGCTAAAGGAAAAGAAGAAATTAAAGGTACAACCTTCTAAAATGAATCTTGATGAAAAAAGGAATAATTTGAGAAATAAGAGAGAATCCCATAAAAGAAAATTATTTGATGAAAACTCATCAGATACTGATGTTGATGTTCAATATGATGATAATGAAGATGAAGATGTCGATGAAGATATACGTTTGATATGTAATGATTATGGAAATAATAATGAGCAGTGGTACAGATGTACCCTATGCGGAAGTTGGGCACATTCTGAATGCAGTGGATGGGACACACCTGTAGGATACACATGTGATGAATGTCAGCCTTTTACTTAGATAGTTAGATTGTTTTTGTTTTTATTTTCTTTTTATTTCAATGAACAATATTTTGGTGAAAAATGCTTATTTGGAGTTTACTTAATTATATTTAAAGCATTTTTCTGCTTGACCGGTATTGCCCGCATAAGTGACCGGAATTCCCCTATCTGTATGACAATGCCAGTCAAATGCACATTTTATTTTTTGTTATCATAAAAGTATAGAAAACATTTTGAAAGATTTTCAGATCAAAAAAGTTTTTAAGTGCACTAGTGATTGCCATCTTTAAATTATTTGAAATTACGACTTATTTTTTTACTTAGAAAAAAATGTTTCTTAAGTGACCGCCATTTGCCCACTTTACCCTATACTCGCAGAAGAAGACGCATTAAGAGTGATTGGCAAGTTGGCTCCGATAAACCTGTAGAAAATGAGAAAAACTCTTGTATTCAAAGAGGTATTAGCTATTATTTAACTGTACCAAATAAACCGCAACAAAATCCTGTTGCAGAATATGAATACGTCAATTACAGGACAGGCCCGATCAATGGTACATTGTGCTAATTTAGATAAAATATTTTAGGGCGAAGCAGTCCTAACAGCAACATATTCAATAAATCTGACACCTACTAAATCCCTTACATAAAACAAAACACCTTTGAAACTGTGGCATAATAAAAGGCCCAGAATAGATCATTTTAAAATATTTGGCTCAACTACCTACATTCATAACAGTCAGAAAAGAAATTTGAACAAAAATCAAATAAGGTTGTTTAATGTATGTAATGTTATGTACAAGACCAAATATTTCTACAGCCATTAATTTATTAAGTAGACATCAAAATAGGAATAATAAGAATTGTGGCAATGCCTTAATAGTATATTGTGCAACAAGTGGGGAAAGTTCTCACGAGTGTGGAAGTTTGTGGCACGAGCCAAGGGCGAGTGCCGCAAACACACGATTGAGAAACGTACTTTTCCCACATGTTGCACACAATACTTTTTCTACACCTGCTCAAATTTAAAGAATACAAGTAAATAGTTTTGTAGAAAAAGTCTAAGCATCGAGGACCACCCACCGAAAACGGCTTGGCATCGAGTATAAGTTTCTGAAATTGGACCATCGAGGATCCCTTACTGGATTCTTCATATAAATGTATGTAGTGTGGGCAAAGTGCCGTGAGAAATAATATTTCTCACAGAGTGAGCAATATATGGTTTTGAAATTAAGTAGGCTATGAGAAATACGCTACTTTTCGTAGCAGTGGTAGAAAATAGTATATTGTATAATTAGTGGGAAAAGCATAATATTCCAAAACGACTGTGATACTTACCAGACGAGTAGCGTAGCGACGAGTCTGGTAACACAGGAGTTTGGGAATATGCTTTTCCTACGAATTATACATACTATTTTTCCTTCGATCGTTGATTTACATTTAAAAAATTAATTAAAAAATATTTAATTCATTTGGTAGATGCTGGAGCTGATATTCTTTCTTTAAAGCGCCACGGAGGATGGAAATCTTCCAATGTGGCGGAATAATATATTGACGAATCACTCAATAATAAAGTAGAAGTAGCTAATAAAATATTCAACACCTATGCCTTGACTACAAATGAAAATGATCGGAACGAGATAAACCAAACAATTAGCCATGCATCTTCAACGTCTATAAATTCTCGTTGCCCTCCAGTACAATTTACAAATTGTACAGACTGTACAATAAATGTAAATATTAACAACAATTAATTTGTGTTCAGGAATATCGTTATAAATTAGATATTTCTTTTAATTATTTTATAACAACTTTATCAATACCTATAAAAATTAAAACCATACTTTGTTTCATTTTATTGTAAGAATCCATTTGTAACATTACCGCACGCTACAGCAGTGCGGTAAAAATATTACCGCACTGTTATTTTCTAATTACTTAGCAACTGCCCACTATTCTGGAATATTGAGCTTTGCGCATAGAAAACAGGTCAAAATAGTGTCACTTTTCCCACGATCGGAGAAAAATGTATTTTACGATATATAAAACGTAATCAATTAACAGATGCTCTGACGAAATTTCTGTTTCAGGAACTACGTTTTAAAATGGGCTTGATGGAAATCCAGGACATAGATGATAATATTAATTATTAATATTTTTGGTCTGATTGGAGTTTTATTTTGGGGTTTTCTCAAACCATGCAACAAATGTTGGACCATAACAAACCAAAATAATATAAGCATAATAATTTTAATTAATTAATTATAAGTTCTTTCTCTACTCTTCTCTTTTTGAGTGGGTATATTAGATACACCCTATATATATGATACGTGTCTTTCTATTAGTTACAAAAAGGAGAAATAAGAGTTTTGTTTATGTTCGATGAATGCATGCTTTCATTATCGAAAACTGTTGAAAGCATACAAGAATCTTCTCCAATATACAAATATTTAAGATTTTATCTTATTACATATCCCAGATAACACCAGATATCCATGGGATGCTCTGACAGTCTTCGATTTGGAATATATATATCCAAATATTATAGGGTTATTCTGGAGATATCTAGAATATCTGTGGGTACACCTAAATCGAATATTCAATGTAAGTCCAGTTGGAATATCCTCAGATTATTCTTTTTAGAATATTCGAATCAAATAGTTCTAAGAATATTCTATGATTATTGATTTTTGTTCAAACGCTCTTTCTGTTCCATGGGCATGTGTCAGTAGTTGCAGTTGACAGTTGACGGTAACGACCAGTGAAAAATGGCGGTTCGACCATATTATATAGGTTATTGTTATTGGTGAAATAGTAGTAGTATGATTAATTATTTTTGATCGTTAATTAATTAATCAATTTTTTGCCACTGTAAAGTTGTTTAAATATGTTTCTACGGTGTATTATATGCTACGGGTGGAACTAATACATACGACCTCACGCATCAAAACAGGTACGTTTTATTGTATTTTTTTAATGACTGTTGATTTATCAATGCATTTTTTAGAAAATTATCGATTTGCTGCTAAAACTTCCAATAAATGATGAGGCAATGTTTAAAGAAGTTGAGACATCCTTGCTAAAAAATACTATGAATATTTTGTAAGTTGAACATTCAATATTATATCCAAATCAAAATGAAACTGCCTCGAAATATTGGAGTATTTATGTGTTACTTTTTATATTTTAGTGTATGAAAATATTGAAATAATTGTTGATTTCATAAATTTTTGCAACAGAATTAATGGATAAATGTTTTCAATTGTAAGTAGAGTAGAATAGAAATTCACCTCGTTGCTAAAGGTACAACAAAATTTCATTTTCTCAGGTAGTTTCACGTAATTATGTTACCGAGATGGATGCTATGAGTTCCTTAATCAAATTGCCTATAGTTACCTCTATTCCTTTTAATAATTGGGATTGACTAGAGAGCTGTACACAACTGGTGATCTGATAATTAAAAGTTAAATTAGTTCTGACATTTGGTAAATAAAAGTTATTGCTGGTCAATTGTACAAGTGTCTAGTTTCAGGCATATGTATACTGTTCACAAATATGAAAGCGGTCTTATATTTTTGTTCGTTTGTTATAACTTTGCTTATAAACTGTAATTGCTCAATTTTGAAAACTTCAAAGATTAACTTTCAAATTAATACAATTTTAGGTTGTACCTCTGGCAAGATTGGAAGGTTCTTATTTGCAACAATATATTAAAAGATTCTTGCAAAAAATCCTGATAGAGAATGGAGGGCTACAGTATGCATGGATAAAAAGGGAAAAATGCTTTAGAAAAACAAAGCTATTTGAAGCAGTAGTAGGTATAATCATGTTATTTTATTTTCGAATGTACATGTAAATTAATTTAATATATCATGTACAAGAAACAAATAACTTCTAACCACTATTTTGTTTGGAATATTTTGCTTTTTACTTGTCTCCTACAAGACTTATTTTTCAAATTACATATTTGATGTTTAACTTCATCTTTTAAGTTTCAGTTTTTGGGATTATATTTTGATTGTTATACATACATACATAAAAATCACAGTAGAATACAAATTGCTTCCTATTAACAAAAAATTATAATTATTTTATTGTTTCAGGTGCCGTCCAAACGTTGGACAAAAACATAACAAAGAAGAAGTTGATTTGAAAACAGGAATTTTCTTAGCCAAATGTAAGGAACGGCAGCAATCGGTATCAAAAAGTATGTTGAGTATGGAGGAAGTCAGTGAATTTTGTAATCTCGGATTTGAAAATTATGTTAGTTTCGGTTATGTTATGAGGTACATCTTATATTTATGTATAAATAAATTAAATTGAAATAAATGTTTCCCGTGCTTTAATTTTTTCAATTAAAAATATTTTTTCCTATATATACAATTCGAAATTTTGAAAGATTCCTTAGATATTTGTCAGATATATACCAAGGAACACTGGATCATTGTACTCCCCATTTTCTCCTTTAGTTTCAAAGAATATTTACTTAAATTTGGGACATACCGTTTGCTTACTGAATAAGTGCGAGAGAGAAGCTTTCCCTGACGGGTAATTCTATTCTCTCTCACACGAATGGAGCTTATGGATAAAATAATTGGCGATATTGAACGAAAGTTGCTATCATTCTTGGTGGAACAAGAAGTTGGAAAAGAATTGATATGTACATTATTGTCGTTCATTAAGTATACAGGATCTCCCAATTTTCAATCAATTATCTTTGAAACTAAATATGAAAAGGGAGGAGTACTATGATTCAGTTTCACCCGCTCAACAGGTATCATCCATATTGGGATATTCTACAAATATTTGAAATTTTGCTATATACGTTCCACAGATATCCTTATAATAATCCTAATATTACTTGGATGTTTGTAGAATATGCCTATTGGAATATTCTATGAATATTCTGGATTATCTTGCTATATACATTCAGCAGATATCCTGAGAATATTCCTGGGAAATATTCATAGAATATTAAAAAAATATCCCATTTCGTGGTCCATAGAATATTCGAGAAAGGATATATATATATATATATATATATATATATATATATATATATTATATATATATATACTCAAAGTGGGTCTATAGAATAATACAATATCCGAAAACGGATATTTCTAGTATGTCCATTGAGTATCTAGTGCTATCTGGGATGCTGCATCGTAATAATTATTAAAACAGCTCTCTGCTTATATTAACTTCAATTAGTTGTTTTATTTGTGAATACCCTTTTCTATTACATATCTTATAATATCTATGCGTCCACCTCCACCTTGGAATTATTAGTATAGGGGAGGGTAGTCCACAGTGAGACAAAAATATCTTTTACATTTTTAAATTAATTGTGCGACCAAAAAAACAAAACAGTATAACAGTACGTTTTAATAAGCATCTTTTGCATATAAAATTGCATTAGTTCAGTTTAGAATTTTTTTTGAAATGGTCAAAACATTGTTTTAAAAAATGTCGAAAATGTCTCACTGTGTACCATCAGCGTACAATTTACTTAAAACATACTAATTTGTGTACATTAACTCTAAATTATTTTTAAAAAGTAATTAGCGAACATTCAAAATTTTTAAATGAAGTTGGAAAGCATGTATATATATATATATATATATCTGCTTAAACGTTTAGTTTTCATTGCACTTGGTGGCGTTAAAAGCATAACGATATCGGACTGGTTTACAGAAACTAAATCGGGTATATCTGGAAATGTAAATCCATTGGTTGTTAGGCCCTTCCTAAGGTAGGACACTTCATAATCGTTTGCTGCGTCCTCCCCTTTTAATATATTTGCCACAAAGAAGACATCGTTCGGGAACAATAGGTTACCGTTCTAGTTCTTGAAATTCTATGAACGATTCTTCTTCATCTGATAACGGATCATTATAAATTATCTGAAAGTATAATTTATGTAGAAAATTAAATTCATAGAGATATTACCATTGTTTACTTGAGAATCATCTTCGTCGTCTGATGTATTGTCACTAACTTGAGTCCTTGAATTTTTCGTAGTCTTGTTAAATAAATCCTTGTCAACAAGTTTTATTTCTTTGCTTTTTTTGCATTTCAACGGGTTTTCCAAATTTTTTCTCCGCTTTTGCAGCAATTAGGTCCTTTTCTAGCGTATCTGTTAACACTGTGCTTCTTCCACGTTGACGTATATATGATTTCTTCTTTTGTGGTAAAGCTTTAGGAAATCCACGAAATATTTCCGGGGAAATATAATTTTGTTTCCTTTTCTTGATTGCGGTTGTTTACAACTGCTTCAGGTTCTTCATTTTCTATATTTTCAGGTTCAGTAGATCTTTCTTCAACAGAAGTAGAGGCCTTAAGATGTTCTAAAGGTCTATCAGTTACTGAGGAAATGAAAAAATCAGCATCTGTAAATACATCCCGACCAAACGGGACTATTCCGAACCTCTCGAAGCCCGAAATTCAATTTGAAGGTGTCCTTTGGTAGAGCTGTTTTAGTAATTTCAGCAAGTTGGTATATAGTATTGGGAATCACAGGATTTTTAGCCACCCAGATATCGACTTCTGCATTGTAGTACGACTTCAATTGCCCAAAGACTGTTACATCTAATGGTTGCATCTTATAGCTACAGTGCGGGGGCAGTGTTAACATTATGACTCCCTGTTGCTTGGCCATGTTTAAAACTTGAATACCCATATGAGACTCGCGTAGTGGGGTTATTTTTTGTACTACTTGTGTATTTGATGAAATGTTCCATTACAGTAACAAATAGTTCTGTTGTCATTCACCCGGATGAATTAGGCCAAGGTTGGTGCCCCATTATCATATGCTGTTTGAAATTTTTTCTAAGAAAACTCATTACTGGAGATATAAATGTTTCTGCACCTAAAATGCCCACCAAGAAAGTTACTAGTTCTCCCCTCTCGCCACTAGTGTTCTGGTTTAGTTGCTTCACTCCCTTGTGTGTATTGCCCCTTTTGGGTTTTTGAACTGTAGTCAGGTCGGTTTGGTCCAAGTTGAAGACTCGGGATCCATCTGCTAACTGTGGAAATCGTTTCAAAATGGACTCCAGGTAATTAAAAAATACTGTAAAATTGTGCTTGTAAAACGATGTTAGTCTAGATAGACTGCAAACTTCAGATTTTCTAATACTTAGTTTATGATTGCGATATAGGAAACCTATCATCCATTCTTTGCCAGCATTTTTTTCCTACTACATTTTACTACATATTTGTAAATACTCGCCAAGATCAGCTTCCTGTTCTCTGTTAAATATTTGCCTAACTTCATAATGCGGCTGCGTTCTTATTTCAGTACCTGGATGCAATTGGGCCTTTTTCACATATCGATGCAACGTCAGTAGTGGAATTCCACTGGCTCTCGCAGTCTCTCTTATAGATAAGTTCTGTTCTGTAACTAGCTTGATAGCTGCAGTCCTATCTTCTCCGGTCGTTTTCCCTATTGTTCTAGGCTTGTCTATAGGTCTCACCATTTTAAAGCTTGTGTATTCGTTCCCTTACTAGAACAAAATGCCATTATATGCCATGAGTAGTACACAGCGAGACACCGTCTCAGTGTGTACTACCTGATGCCGTCCCACTGTGTAAACAAGCACCAACAACATAAAATTAGTGTAGTTTCTTAACCAAATATTTTAGTAAATCGCCACAACCACGAATACTTGGCTAAAAAGTGGTTGGAGTAGGGCTCTTGGGTCTAGCATACTTCCATACCTGATAACGGGAATGTATTGATGGATGATTACCTTTCATTTTAAACTAAATCAGTCATCCCCCTCCCACCCCCTAAGGGCGGGGGTGACTTTGTTAGATAGTCGTAAAAATAAATTTTTGAATTTAGAATGAAATTCTACGTAATTTTTTACGTATACACCCAAAATTTCATTCTGATAACTTGTTTTTTTTTTATAAAGTTATGCGAAAAAAATGTTATCAAAAAATTGATTATTCAATGGTGTAGAGCTCTCGGGGCTAGCATACTTCCATATTTGATAGAAAAAAAATTTTCGCGGGAATGTTTTGATGGAGGATTATCTCTCATTTTAACCTAAATCAGTCATCCCCCACCCACCCCCTAAGTGGTGATGACTTGCGAAAAATTTTCAAGTATGAGATAAAATTATGAAAATTCAGGGCCGTACATAAAAAAATTCAAGGAAACCGTTGACGTCGTTGGAATATATTTTTTCCAAAAAAACCAGCCCGAAGGGGAATTTCTCATTTAGTGTATTTTTTTTGAGATTTTACGCATCGTATATGCTCTATCCCGAAAATTAAGTCTCCATCTCTTCCCGTTTCTTATATAACAGAGTGACCCAAGATCCAGAATCATCGCGATTTCTGTGAAATTTTGTCAAAGTCCATACTTGAGAAAAATTTCAAATTTAAGATAAAATTATATAAGTTGAAGGGCCGTACGTAAAAAAATGCAAGGAAAACGATGACGTCGTTGGAATTTTTTTTTTCAAAAATAAAGGTAGCTACCCCCAAAAAAAGCAACCCCTAAAGGGAATTTTTCATTTAGTGTATTTTTTTGAGAAAAATTTCTAGTTTAAGATAAAGTTATTCCCTACCGGGGGTGGTTTTTTTGGGGGGTGGCTACCCTTATTTTTGGAAAAAATGAAATTCCAACGACGTCATCGGTTTCCTTGAATTTTTTTATGTACGGCCCTAAATTTTCATAATTTTATCTTAAACTTGAAATTTTTCTCACGTATGGACTTTGACAAAATTTCAAAGAAAACGCGATGATTCTGGATCTTGGGTCACTCTGTTATATAAGAAACAGGAAGACAATGAGACTTCATTTACGGGATAAGGCATATACGATGCGTGAAATCTCAAAAAAATACACTAAATAAGAAATTCCTCTTCGAGGGTGGTTTTTTGGGGGGCTACCCTTATTTTTGAAAAAAATGATATTCCAAAAACGTCATTGGTTTTCTTGAATTTTTTTATGTACGGCCCTAAATTTTCATAATTTTATCTTATACTTGAAATTTTTCTCAAGTCATCATCACCAAGAGCCCTACTCCAACCTTCCAAGTAAAAGGTACCTACAGGTTTCTAAAACCACGTTGATCGCATACTATCAACAAATAACTGTGCTGTAGGCGGCAATATGGCTGGTGACGTTTGTCATCCATCTTAGATTTGTTACAGGGTTGCCAAATCTTAAATTTGTTCTAAGGTCTTAGAGACAAATAGAATGTCCTACTGTGAAAGCCGTCCCAGTGTGGACTACTCTCCCCTACAGAGCAAAAGCTTTGTTCAGTTTAGGTTATTACTTCTGTGTAAAATATTCAACGTTTATAACAGATGTCTACTAATCATAGAAATGTGACAATCCGCTGGTGCGGTTGGTACAACAGAATATACTGAGAAAAAAGTTATATGTACGTATACTGCATTAAAATGTGTACATTTGTAAATTAAATCATAGACACAATGTCGAAAAAGTTGACTCACACTTTTTTGGAATGAAAATACATTCATTTTTCTCTGTATAGTGATTTAAGCTTCTGTATTGTTTTGTACTTTACGTTAAATGTTGTCACTATTTCTAAAACCCTTGTTTTTCATAGCAAGTTGTCGCTTCTAAGTGTGCTTCTACTAGGTTCACAAACTTAATATTTGTTCAAATTAGAGGGCTTTCAAAAATATCTATTTCAACATTGATTTTTATAAGAATGTTGTTCAACTCTGTATGTAGAATGCTCCGTTGACGTGTTTTATCGAACTCAACATTCACATGCACGGAATGGAAAACAGGGATGAAACAAAATACGTAAACTGGATACTCTCCAACAAATGACATTCGCTACTGGTCACGTTTTTCTACTTTTTGATATCGAGTGTATCTAACAAATACTAATTTGGGCTTGATTTCAACGTTAGTTCCGAACGGTTTTCGCGTTTTGTTGAAATGTGTGCAGTCACTTGTTTGTCGATAAAAAAAATGCAAACTTTGCAAAACGTGATTCTACTCTGATCTTTTTTACTGTTACATTATGACAGTGCTTTCATAACTTTTTTAAATAACATATTCTAAAGCTAAACTGTTCATTTCTTACTTTTTTTTTCTTTTCCGCGTAAATTTTTGTAGGTGCTGTGATGGGATAAAATGAACAATTGATTATAATTTGCAATTAAAATAGGAACTTTTTTCTGTGATGTTACGCAATGAAGGTAGACTCTTATTAGTCTAGTATATCTAGGCGTGGATTGAATATGAAACTTACCAAGGGCGGTCCTCTTTTTAGCTTTGAATAATATCGCCTAACCGGTTATAGCATTATGAAAATATTTATTGTATGTCCTATTTATTGACAGTAGAACAATTCTGTGAATTTTGTCCACTACTAGTATGCAACTGATTATACATCAGTCTAGTAAAGTTGGTTGTCTAAATGATATATTTGGTATAATTACATTTCGATAATAGAAATTAGTCTTGGAGAATATTTTTATTAATCTGTTACGTTGTAATTTTACAAACCAAAGGATATTTCAACATTTCATATTGGGAATTTTGTTTAGCTGTTATTGGTAGCACTTGATGTCAAATCAGCTGTCGATATTTTTCATTTCCGACCGTTTCTAGCTCATTCGTCCGGGAAATATTGAAGTAAATGCACGTTTTCCAAAAGTCAAAGGCCTCGTAGTTTCCTTTTATATCCTCTTGGAATAATTAAATAGGTATATAGGCAATTTTGTACCACCAGCTTTGATATTTGCAAGAAAGAAGTGGAAGTCAGAGTTGATTGATGATGTATTAGCTGGAACATTGGGCATGTGTCAAGAATCGGACTGGATGACGGGTGACCTTTTTGTGTGTGTGGAGCAAGGATTATATACAGTTTACACACTCGTCCCAATGCAATAAAACTCTCCTACTACTTGATGGTCACGTTCGCCACAAGCAATTGGAAGTTATGAAGATGGCTAAAGAAAATGGCGTCATAATGATTTGCTTTCCTCCTCACTGCACGCACCGGTTACAACCCCTGGACGTTTCGTTTATCGGCCCATTATCCGCTTATTATAATCAAGCAATTACAAAGTGGCTCAAAAATAATCCTGGTCGAACTGTAACTCCATTTCAAGTGGTAAAGCTTTTTGCTGAATCCTATGAACGGAGTGCATCAATGGAAAATTCCGTTAGTAGATTCAGAAAAACTGGAATCCATCCGTACAACACAGATATTTTTCCCGACTGGATGTTTCATGCTTATTTAACATCTAAAATTCCTGAACAAAATGATCCAGAACCAGCAACATCAGACCATAACCCTCCACTCACACTCACACCTCCATTGGACGCTATTGCGATAACGGACATCCCTGGACTATAAAATATCTCTAAGATAACACTAAATGAAAAAGATTCACTAGATTGTAGCAGAATTTCCGAAGAGAGCATAATTCCAATACCAAATGTTTCCACGTTCCACGCAAGAGACAAAGGGCGATTATGCTGACAACGCCAAACCTATAAGAAGGCAAGGCTTAAGATGAACAGAAACGCTTTGTGTTGGAGCGTCGAGAAAAACGAAACCAAACTAAAGTCAGGCTGTGGGACAATGAAGATGAACAAGAAACGCAAGATCCATTTGCCGGGATTGAAGATAATGAGGAAGATGCTGCATGTATTTTGTCATATTTACAAATGACGACAGCGTCGTTTGGACAGACTAGTGCTCCTTACTTTGCTTGCCGTGTTTTAAAAGAGATTGCTTTGACATTCACTTTTCCCACAGGTTCAGGAAGCGTTACTGTTACAAACTTATGTGGATGAGATTCTGACAGGTGCTAATTCGTTGGTTGAACTTGAAAAACTATATTCGTCGCTTAAAAACGTCCTTGCATCATCTGGTGTTAACCTGCATAAATTTTGCTCCAATTCTGTTGAAATGACAAAAACTCATTTTCTTGAATCACCGCCAGGGAAAGATTTAAACTTTGACGAAAGCCCCAGTAAAATTTTAGGAATTTGTTGGACTCCCAAACTTGATACATACAAAATCTCGACTCCTTCATCTCCTCTTGATAAATGTATTACTAAGAAACAGATATTGTCAGTCGTTTCCCAATGCTATGACCCTTTAGGTCTAACTAACCCTGTGATTGTCCAAGGGAAGCTGACAATGCAGCAACTCTGGATGCTTAAGCTTAGTTGGGATGAACCTATTACGGATCCGCCCCTCATTAAACAATGTTGTAAATTTCTTGATAGCATACGTCGCTTCATAAACTTAATATTCCCAGATACACTCTGTTAGATAAAACACTTTGTCTGTTTCATGGCTTTTGTGACGCCAGCTCAGTGGCGTACGAAGGATGTATATACTTAAGAGCAACACATGCAGATTGCTCAGGATCTTCTCAACTCCTTATTTCTAAATCGCGTGTAGCACCCTTAAACAAGCCCTTCACAGTGCCTAAACTAGAGATGTGTGCTATGACACTGCTGGCAAATTTTTACTCCCGTGTGAAACTCATTCTTGAAAAACAGTTGCAAATTTCTTCCTTTATTCTTTGGTGGGATTCACAGATCGCACTTTCGTGGATCAGAAGTACTCCTACACGATGGTCAGTTTTCGTTTGCAACCGAGTTACCCAAATCCAACAGTTAATCCATTCATCCTCTTGGAGGCATATTAGATCTCACTTGAACCCTGCGGATCTTCTGTCTAGAGGTCAACCGTTAGAATTTCCGAGCAAGTTTTGGTTCTCCGGACCAGCCTTTTTATGGAACTCATTTTAAGATACTGCATTCTATGATACATTTTCAACAACTGTAAATCTCCTCGAGGAAAATAAGCAACCCCTTGTAGTAACAACCTCCTCAACAAATATATTTATGGCTCTGATATATCGATCTTCCTTATTCACCAAGCTAATCAGATTTGTTGCCTATGTGTTTAAGTTTGTTAGTCGTCTTAAAACTCCTCATGATGTAAAAACTAATTTTTCTTCAAACGACTTAGACAAAGCCCTCTCCTTCCTTCTGACTCAAGTCCAAGGACATGATTTTCCCAACCTTCTACGCTTGCTCTGTAAGAAACAAATTCCTTCAGACACACGCTTATCTTCGTTAAACCTGTTTGTTGACGGAGACGGCGTTGTGAGAATCGGTGGTAGACTCTCACATGCTGACGTCTCATATCAGCAAAAACATCCCATATTGCTACCCTCTGGTAATCATTTCACTTCGTTGGTGTTGCAAAGGGAACACCGCAGATTAGGACATAATGGCCCTCAAAATGTGTTGGCTAATGTACGCCTCCAGTTTTGGACCCTAGGGGGCCTCTGAGAAATAAAAAAAGAATTATTAACAAGTGTGCTATGTGCCACAGATTCAAGGCCATAACTGCACAACAGATTATGGCAGATCTTCCTAAACCTCGTATTTCGCATTCTCGACTCTTCCAAACAGTGGGTATTGACTTTGGGGGATCCTTTTTAGTAAAATCCTCATCTCTTAAGAAAACCTCTATTACAAAGTGCTACTTAGCTCTGTTCGTGTGTTTTTCATCCAAGGCCGTGCATTTGGAATTAGTTTCCGATTTATCAACGGAGGTCTTTATCGCCTGCCTAAAGCATTTTACGTCCCGACGTGGGCTTCCCGCAGCCATATATAGCGACAATGCGAATAACTTTGTTGGTGCCAATAACCAGCTGAAAGAATTAACGCAATTTTTTGTTGTACCAGTTCAAACCTATACGGGAACATCTAGTTTCGAGCTCTATCAAGTGGACATTTATTCTCCCAAGATCTCTGCATTGGGGGGGGGGGGTCTTTGGGAAGCCGGTATTAAGAGTGTTAAGTCACATTTGTATAAAGTGGTTGGTACTTCTATTTACACTTTTGAGCATAAATATAAAATATAAATAATTGGAAACTGGTGTTCTTATGGTACTACACTAAAACCAAAAAGTTTGAAAAGTGTAATGACCTGGTAACATACACATAAAGATGAAAGTGTTGTTGTCACATTTAAATCTAAAATTTCTTTATCTTTGTGAATAATTCGGAAATACTTTAGAAAAGTCAAGAAATAATCATTTTATGATTTATTCTTGAATTTTTTTTAAAATTCAGTTATGTATGTAATACTTCGATTTATGAGTCACATAGAAAAAAGTTATATTTATGAAATAAACTTTATACTTCTATTTTTAATGTTAAGGAACTTGGTTCAAATAGTGGCAACGTCTGCCTGAATTGCGACACGAAAGAAGCATGTCCTACTTTTGCTCATTCCTTAGACAAGGAAAGACGAATGGACGAGTAACAAAGTTCCGTCCAAAGCAGTTGAACAGTCACACCAGTGGCGGAACAATAATGTGAACAGATACTAAATTAGGGTGGAAATAAAAATATTAGGAACTTTCAAATATTTTATTTGTTGGAGTTCGATGGTATTATCTAAAATCTATTAAATATTTTTAAGTGCCCAAATTAATAAAAAATTTCTGATTAGATACAGGCTTAAAATGTTAAATTAGAGCATCTATCAAGAAATAAATATACACATTTTTAAAATCAAAAAAATATTTATTATAAAAATATGTTTCATTACAAATAAAAATTAAAGAAACAATAGAAAAATATGAATACATGTTATTCTCATCTCCTATTGTCCGGAGAACAAAATCATTTTAGTTAAATGGTTTCTAAATGGCGTCATAATTTCACTTTTCTTCTTAACAATAAAGTCTTTTCTGATTTTTAGGGTTTTTGTGCATATGTATATTAAAAAGTTAATGTGGTCAACATACCTTTCCAGCACATGCTTATCAATACCTTCAGACAAATCCTTTGTTAGAGCTTTGTTCATAACTGTGTTAGTTAACAATTCAAAGCACTTTTTTCTATGCAGATTTTGTACAAAAATTCTTAAAACACTTCCAGAAATTTTATAAATACGTAAACATTATTTGAAGAGTATGTTAATTCTTTTTTACTTTTAAGGGCAATCAAAGAATTAGGCAAATTTGCTTAAAGTTCAGTTATTGCCCCAACACATGTTTCACATATCAAGGTGTTTGTCAATTGTAAAACAACAAATCCAGCTATAAACATGATAGTTTGCTCACTACATGTTAGCAAGATAAATGGATTCATTGATAGTTAATGATATTTTCAATTGAGTCATAAATTGTGGCTGTCCTTGCCTCTTCATTTTTATAAAATTGGGGAATACTATTGTATATCACACAAACGGGATCTGTTGGATGGAGAAGTACATGCACCATAAAGAAAGAGCGGTCGGGCAAAAATAGATGTCGACGAAGACGCAAAATATGCTATACGATGAACTGTCCATACGTTTTTTATGAAAAATCAAGTGCCAACATTAAAGAAAGCGATGGAAGCTGTTAGAGGAAACGAGATCATTCCTAAAGTGGGTAAGAAGACGTTGAGGAAAATCTTACATTGATTGAATTTTAGTTGTGAGAAAATAAATAGAAAGACCTGAAATTGTATTATGGAGGAGAGAGTATTCAAGGAAAATCAACGAGTTTCGGAAGTAAGGAAGAAAGATTTATTATACGGATGAAACATGGGTCAACAAGTGGTACACGGTGAAAAAAGTATGGCAACATGGAAATGTGAAAAATGCGATGCAAGACATCGGTAAGTTCAGAAACCTGTTTTATGTCTGTTTTATAATTATTTGTTACGTTTAGGATAGGACAAACATTTTGGGTGAGCAGAAACCTGGCTGGCGCCCATTTTTTAAATAACATTCCGGTTATTTTGTAGTACTCACTCCCACTCACTGACTAAGTGAGCCGAAGGCCCGAGAGGTTGTCACCGGGGACAGCTGGACTTCTCTGTAGCCCATAGGGTCCATATTAGTGGAAACCTTGTTCCTTGATCTAATAAAACTAAATTCCTTGCATAAATTCTACTTGTTGGTAATTTCATTCATTTCTTTTGTCATATAGCTTTGAGACACTCGCTATCATATCATCGAGTTCAAATTTCAGCATCTTTTATTATATATCTTTCATTTCGTTAAACTACTACATACATTTTCCGTTTCATATTAAATAATTTATGTAAATGACTCGATATTTAGCATCATATTTAAAAAGTTCGCTGGCAGTCGAAACATTTCCAGAGCGTTTCAGATGTACTGGCCACATTCCAGAAAATTTCACGAGACGATTTAAAATTCTTACACTGCGACTAATTTATTCTCACCCCATGCTATTTACATATATATCTCAGACGTTGTTTTATTAATGACGTGTAAAAGAAAAAGAGAGCGGAAATTTACATTTTTCGTCTATTGTGCTTTAGTGTCATTATTCGCATTGACATTGGTATTCGCATTATTCATTTTTATGGTTTGTTTGTCGTTTTTGAAATGAAACCATTGTAAATCGTTACAACTTATACAAATAAGATATGGAATTATGATTCCTTAGTAAAGTATATTATGAATCAAATTGTTTGTATCTATGGTTCTAAATGTTTCTAAACTTCAAACTATTAGTAGGAGATCCGGTCCTAAAACTACACCCCTCATCATTGGCACCCTATATTATCATGGCGAGAATATTTTTAATTAACTTTTTTCCAGTTACGGTTATCCTTTTTCTTAGTAATTAAGTGGCAATTGAATGCAAAAAGGATGTTCAAGAAAGTGAATTCTTTAATTTTGTATATAATACTGTAGCTTTGGAAATGTGGATTATTGCTAGTCTGTCGGCTATATGTTTGAGAATATAAATTCTTTTTGTATTCTCTTGATGCCGTTGTGAATTTAAAGGCATACTTTCTTTTATATCTGTGACATTGTTATATGTTTAGAAAAATTTCACGTTTTCATAGTACCATTTTTATTTTAGCGTTGTTAAAGTTGTAGCACTATAGAATAAGAATTCTTTTGACAAGAAATATCCGATTGTAATGCTGTAAGATTCATTGTGTTTTTAAAATCTGAACTTCCACTATGTAAATAGGCACGGAATCTTTGAAGAAAAAGTCACGTGACCGAATGCCTCTCACTCCAATACTGTAATAACATTCTAATGCCTTTTTTGGTATGATTTTCATCACGATTACACGCTGTATCATTATGTCATACCCACCATGACGTCTGCGTGACCAATCAGAGAGCAGCAAAAGTGGAGTGAGCGTAGCCATGACGCAAAAAATGGAGTGGTGGGGGTGGCTCAACTGCAACCATACCTACTGACGCAACTTCAGATTCCACAAAAACTATTCCTAAGAACAATATCCTAAGATGGCTACGATTGTCCAAGTGATACTCTATATCAGAGGTTCTCAAACTTTTTTGGTGACTGAATTCTTTTGCAAAGCGAAATTCTTGACGGAACCCTACAATAAAACAATTGTTTTTAAAAATGCATCCTTTATTAATAAGCATAATAAAAGTACAATGTAACAGTTACTACTTATTAAAATTAAAATATAATAAGAATAATAATAGAAGATATTAAAAAATAAAAAATCTAACTAATGGAAGGTATGAAACTGTTATTTATTTTTCATCCACTGGTTGATGGCAGGTTTGATAGAAGACAGTTTAAGTCTCATATTAGGTTCGGTGTCCATTCTATCGCGGTATTTTGATTTCGTGGCTGCATAGGTTGAGAATACTGTTCCGCACAAATATGTTGTTGGGAACGGATGAAGACTGCATACTTGTATCTGACGACATTTCTAAAAGATATTCATATATCTCGTTTATACTTTCGGGCTTTTGCAAGTTGGGTAAAAAAGGATTATGAATCCATGAATTCAGTTTCCTTTCTGTTTTCTGTTCTTCGGGAAAATATTTCTCAAAAGATGCGCGCATCGAAGTGAGATTTTGGACCAATTCTTCAAGTACATCATCTTGAAACATTTCTGAGTCGTTATCGCTAACAAACTCACTGAGTGACGTAAAGCTTTTTTTTTCTCTTACCAACGCAAATAATCCAATAAGCTAATTTTCTTTTGAAGGCAGTTATTTTGTTACAGGCCTGGGACACTGTTGTACTGTTGTCTGTTTACCTTACAATGATGAATTTAATTCGTTCAGTTGTTGAAAGATATCCGCCATAAAAGATAGTCGGAACAACCAAGTTTTATCGTACAAAAAATCTTTCAAATTAAAAGAGGAATTTGAAAGAAACATTTGTAACTCGGCTCTACGTTCCTTGTTAAAATTTGACCCCGAAACAGCCACCTCAATTTTACAGTGTTGGGAACATTACGAGAAAGCATACGTTTTACCGTCAATGTGTTAGAAAGAGACAAAATACATACATAAACTCAATGTATTACTCTTCTTCGCTAACAGGATAACATAACATAACATGCGAAATAAGTCATATTTTAATTTGTGTTAATAATAATATGTATTGCCAAATATCTCAATTCTAATTTTTCGCTAATAGGATCTCATAAAGTGGAAAATACGTGCCCAGACCCACAACGCCAGCCCAACAAACAGTGTCACCAATTTTCATTCTATATTTATATCAATTGTAAAATGCATTGTTCTAACATGAGAACAAGTTATAAGAAGCTTTTAATTATGATAATTCAAGAGGTTGTAACAGATCAATATATAATTAATTCCATCTATTCGTTGAACATTTTATTGTAATGCTGGAAATTGTTCTAGTTTTCAGTTTGAAAGGGGTCAAAACTTTTACTTTTTTCAGATTTGGCAACGTGAAATTCTTCTCGGAACAACTGCTGTGGTTCGAATATGTTAGTAAAAAAATTTTCGTATCTTTATCGTTTGTATGCAAATGAGAACGAATTATCTGTGTAAACACACAGTACAAATTAAAAATCGTTTTTGAAAATAAACATGAAATCGAATTCTAATGAAAATGCCTACAATTTTTAAATAAATGTAATATTCTGATATGTCATAAATTAAAAAATGAAACTTCTCAATTCTTCAATGAGCTTAAATCAAATGTTCGAATAAACCCCTAATAAACCCCCGTTTTGAGCTGAACAGTAACCGAGACGAGCACGTATTAGCATTTCAGGTGTTATTTGCATACACATTTGTAAAATTTGTTCCCTTGGTTGATTAGAAGTGGCTCTGTTTTCTTGGAATTCATAAATTCTCGATTTTACATAACTCCAGAAAAAGAAATCGTTGGGAGCCAGATCTGGAGATCTCGCAGGCCATCTAATGTTACCATTCGTGGAGATTATCCGATTTGGACATTGTATTTTTCAAAATTTATAGCTAGTCGATAATTATGTGATACACAACCGTCATGTTGGTACCAGATATCATTGATGTTGACACCTAATTGTATAAGGGCAGGAGTAATTCCATTTTCCAGCATGTCCAAATATTTTTGTCCGGTTAAATTGCAGTCAATAAAAAATGGTCCAATTAAATGTTCACCTAATATTCCAGCCCAAAGATTTACCTTTTGGGGATATTGAGTTCTACTATTGTAATGTTTGTGTAGATTTGTCCTTGACCAATATCGAATAACGGATGAATTATGTGCACCGTATATGGGAAAAATCGATCCATCTGTGAACAAAATATTTTTCGAAAAGTTTGCGTCCAATTGTATTTTTTCCATAATTATTTCACAAAATTCCGTTCTACTGAATTGATCGTCTGGAAAAATTTCATGGCTCTTTTCCAGTTTGAAGCTAAGATAACCATTTTTTTTAAATACAGTCCAAATCGTTTTCGAATCAACATCAAAATCCTTTGCTAAATGAGTGGACGATTGTAGGGGATTATTTTCCACACTGGCACAAATTAAAATATCTCTTTCTTCTTTTTCAGATTGGGTTTGACGATTTTGTGTACGCGGTCCATGTTTAGTAGGATTGCCACATCCATGCTCTTCAAAAATTTTTATAACCGTTCTCACTGGTTTTTTGCTAATTGGTTGCGCATTTTCGAATGCCACAATAAACAAATTTTATGCTATTTCTCGATATGAATGACTCTGGTAGTACCATTTTACAATTCGCACTTCACTTCAACTCGCACTTCATGCTGTCCCGAATGGGACAGAATAAAAGAATCAGCATGGTATGCTACGCTGACGATGCAGCTATTATTGCGGAAACGCAGGACGATCTACAGAGACAACTGCACAAATTCTACCAGGTCAGCCAAGCGATGAACATGACCATATTCATAGAAAAAAACGAAAAGCATAACCTTTGCTAAAGAACCTGTAAGACGTAGGCTGGAAGTCCAGGGAAAAATGATCGAGCAAGTTTCACAATTCAAATATCTGGGTATGGCTCTGTCGAGTTATCACGACCCAGTGAAGGACCTAGGAAGACAGATTAACAAAGCGACTGCCATATCAGGCTGCTTAAAGCAAACAATATGGGCAAACGAATACATGCGAAAGGATAGCAAGGTTAGGATTTATAAGACTTGTATCAGGCCAATCATGACATACGGAATAGAAACCAGAGAAGAAACCAACAAAACGAAAAGCATGCTTAGAGTAGCCGAAATGAAAACGCTCAGGACTATAGTGGGAAAAACAAGAAGGGACCGAATTAGAAACAATGACATCAGGGAACAATGTGGAGTGCAAGACATCGTAAGATAGGGGAGACAAAGAAGAAGACATTGGTACGCTCATGTGAGAAGAATGGAGGAGAGCAGACTACCACGCATCGCACTTGAAGGGAAACCAACAGGGAAAAGAGCACCCGATAGACCACCTAAGAGATGGAAGGACAGTTGGCAGTCCACCTCCCAGGAAATGATAAAGAGGAACATTCAAAATTAACAGATCGCAAGATCCTTAATACGAATAAGGAGAAGAAGACTTAATGGTGTACTTGCATACTCATTTTATCAGATTTGCAAAAGATGGTAACTCATTCGCAATCAAACGTTTAGTGAAGTACCCAGATTTTACAGTTAAACATCTTCAAGAGGCGCACGCGCGATTCGTATTCGTCTGGTATAATGATCTACGCTGGCTTTTGATTATCTGTCTCATGATTGTCTTTCTCTAACACGCTGGTAACGCCATGGGACCGTTATAATTTCCCGTTAGCCGTGAGGGGATTATCGTTTTACGTTGAAATTGAATGTGACTGATTTCTCTCACAAATAAAAAGGAAAATTTTAAGGGCACTTACAATTCTAACGCGTGAATTGAAAATTAAGAGAGGGGATAGATACAAATAGAATAATTAATTCGTTTTATCAGGAGCGTAGGGAACAGGCGGTTTATATTGAGATGTTTTTGTAAGTAGAAGACAGTTAATAAACAAATATTAGCATACGACTTATTTCTTATGTTATGATACCCAAACGGTGATACACAGTATACATTTGTTTTCTTACAACATATTGTCGCTTTTGTACTCTGTATTTGTTGCCATAGAATATTCCTAATGATGTTAATTACAATTATTATGCTTATATTCATCAATTGTACCCTCAATATCGACAAAAGTAACTTTTTTAGCTTTTCGCCGTTAATTGATATAAGTCATCAATCAACGCTATCCTCCAGTGATTTTTTAATGGCATTTATTTCAAATACTTACTAGGTAGGTTTTAATTCATTGTTCAACTCATATTAGCGTATACTAGCCGAACTAATATAGTGAATTAGATTATTACTACTGAATTAATTCTTTGTAAATTAATCATGAAGGGATAAACGAAAGTAATGTTGATTTTTTTATTGTTCATTGCATTAAGCTATCAGTTTAGTACAATCTTATTATTTCTCAATTAATAAACTGACTTGTCCACATTACACATCTGTACTTGCACGCCTCTCGAAGGCGCTGACTACCAGACATAACTTTACGCGTGGTGGGAGTATATGCCTTTACACATACAGTTGTTGCACGTTTTCGACTTTATGATATCCTGTTAGCGGAACAGAATAGTACACTGAATTTATATGTATTTGTCTCTTTGTAACACATTGACGGTAAAACGAATGCTCCCTCGTAATGTTCCCAACACTGTATAGCAGCAGTATTTTATGTTTGCTGCCATAATCTACACACAATAATTAGGACAATCGGGATTGTAATGGTCGTGATTTGGTAGAATTAATTATTTTTACCGCTTCATCCATAACTAATCTTGTATTTGACGGTATTTACTTCATCGCAAGTGCTTGTCTATGCAGGAAACAATGGGTGGAACTACAATTAGGGGCTTTATTTTTTATTAGTGACACTGTTCCTGCTGTTTTACCCGACATCGCCTTGGTCCCATCTGTACAAACGTCAATGCAATCGTTCTAACTGAGATTATTTTCTTCAAAAAATATATTCATTTTATTAAAAATTTCTTCTCCGGTAGTGTTTGTGGGCAGCGATGAACACATAAGCATGTCTTCTTCAGAAGAACTTTTATATGGATATCTGACGATAACCAGCATGATAGCCAGACCAGCGTCATGAGTCGACTCATCCATTTGCAAGACGAATCGTGTTTTTTGTAGACGTGTAACTAGTTCTTGTTTGACGTAGCTTGCTAGATCATGAATTCGCCGTGAAACAGTATCGTTTGATAGCTGCAGAGTAGAAAGATGATTTGCAGATTTTTCATCAAGCATACATTTTATGATGTCTAACATACATGGCTTTGTTAAATTCTCAGCAATAGCGTATGATTCACCTGCTTGTGCAATGCGATAGCTAACTAAATATGATGCAAATGTGGTATTTTTATTGATAGTTTGGGTTTCAAGCATCATAGTTTTTTGACTGTCTAATAATTGTTCTCTTCTACGTACACACTTTTTTTTATTCTTGTCTTTAGACTCGAGGCGTACAGTTTCCAAATGTCGGCGCAGCTTGGCAGGTGCCATGGAACTATCATAAAGCAGTTTACTACATAACATGCAGAGTGGTGAACTGTTGGAATCAACCAATCCGTAACTGATATATGATTCATCATACTTCCTTTTTATCGACTTTGAAACCGTGGAGCTAGACGTGGTTGCATCATCGTTTGCATCAATAATTGTTGTATACTCCGCGCGTACTGATTTTGAACACGTTTAATGCCTTATATGAATAAAACAGTAGGTCAGAAGAAGTCTTTTTAGGACCAAAGATATATGATATAAGTCTAAATATTATAAAAGAACAATCCAAACTCTCTTTGTATAAACCAGCAGTTGTTGCCACGTAGGTTTATAGATAGCATTATAGAAAACAGGAAACATATCCTCACATATAATCTGTAAAAATCAATTTAATTTACAATGTCAAAATAGTCTAATAAAATTAGATAACCTTAAAAAAAAAATTACCATTCAGCTACATCCTACATTATTCTTCTTTGTAAAAGTAATTTTTATTTTATTTATTTTGAAGTATTATACTATTATCTGTCACCACATCGTTTTGGTATTACAGTTTCAATTTTTTGACGCTTTGTCAAATTGTATTTTACTCTGTTTTTTTTATCGCCAAAAACTATCACGATAGTAAAACCTACTTGATTTAACGAAATAAAGATGTCTTAAATTTTTCTAAATTCATTTAGTTTTTGTCTGTAGAAATTACGACTCAGTCTTTTTCAAATGAGGTATATATTGATCTCTAAATGATACGATATTTATGGAAAAAGTTCGAGTAAAGAATGCCATATTCCAGAATAAAAACCTTAAATATTCCCAGTTTGAATTAATTATCGCAGCTTGAGCAGTTTCAGCTGCATTTATTTTCAAGACTTCTTTCAGATTTTTATTTTTGAAACGAACTTTCTTTTGATAAAAGTTTGTAAGTCTATCTACCTTCACTTGCATAGCAAATCTGCCAACTTTGATCTTACGGATATAATGAATTCAAGATGAAATATTTACAGAGAGTCGTTCACTTTAAGATTTTTTCTAATTTTTTTGAAGAGAGTAATAAAAACAATACGAAAATGGAGAGAGGAGAAGAATTAACAAAGAAAGTCGTGTTTATGCTGAAGGCAAAATTCGTTTTTTTAGCGGTTCTCATCTTGGATTTTCTTAATTTTGTTATTCTTTTGATCCCAACAACTGTCAAAATGATTTATTTCAGATTAGATATGCACAAAGTGCTGCTAATTTTATCCGAAATGTGATGTAGTGAATCTTATTCCCGAATGCTGGATACAACCCAAACGAACTAATATCAACTAAGTCATGTCGAGGTTAAAGTCACAAACATTTGTTATAATAAATAAAATATCTATACATGTTAGCAAGTAATATTATGAATATTGATTATATAGATCATTAATAACTTGAGGAAGTATTTACTATAAAAGAGAAATATTCTCAACAACCGAATATCAATGTTAATGTTAAATTCTGTTTATCTACAACAACTAGTGCACGTTGTGAGTAGACGTTGAACTTTACCGTTTTATTAAATGATAGGTTATGTCTATTTAAATAAGTGGTAATTAGTGTTTAAGTAAAATCTCAGTGCTCTTTACCGAAATGTTTATTTTCTTCCTATAATCCAGAATTGGGTAAGTCAACAATTACTTTAACACATGTCTTCTGCTTCATAACTATACACACAACACAGTGATACAAAAATGAAAACCGTATTCACAAATTACAGCAGTAAGCGTTGTTAGAATTATATTAAGTACAAAGCGTGTAGTATATATTTAAGTTTAGTATAAACCTTATTATAAGTTCTCAATCCTCAGGACTTTGAAACAGTTGTAAAAGTGGGAAAAATCAATATTAAATTGCAAAATTGACCAAAGTGATGTTCTAAAACCTAAACCTGCAAGTAAGTGCGGTTAGGAACAATTATTACGTTTTTAAAGTATGAATATACTTTAACCAGAAATGAATATAGTTTTTATTCTTTATCGAAAATGGAAATATAAAGATTACTTAGCATAGTTGCCGGACTGTTTTTAAAATATGGATAGATTAAGACAAGAAATTATTAATAGTAAGAAAGAGCTACCAAATAGTATACATGCAAGCGAAGTAAATATATTATTGAAAATTGAAACAATCCTGAAAGAAGGAGGACTAGAAAAAGAAAATTTGGAACTGAAAGATGAAATAGAAACGTTAGATAGGAATACTAGAAAAAAAACATAATCATATTTGGATTTCCGAGAGCGGACAATAATATCCCTGTGGACGACGTGCGTAGTAAATTGGATAGTTTATTAGATATAAAGATTAATACACAAAATATTAGCAACATTTACAAACTTGGAAAAAGTCGAGAAGGTCCGATTAAGGTAGAATTAACATCTACTCTTGCGAAAATTGACATTTTAAAGAGCTGCAAAGAGCTCAAAGGGAGTACGATATCAATATTGCCTGATTTGACGAAAATCCAGCAGGAGAAAAATAAAATACTCAAGAATAATCTGAAAACATTAAGAGAAACAACCTAAGATAGTTGTTATATAAAAAGCGAAAAACTCTGTAGAAATAATATAGCATACGCAATTGAGGATATTATTGGATTTGAAAAGGATCAGGCAGCTGTTGAAATAAAACAAACGCACAGCGAGTCGGAAATTCCAAGAAAAAATTATCCTGAAAATTTTGAAATAGCTGAAAATACAACAGAATTAGATGATGATATAATTAAATAGCCCGAAGAAAAAAAGGAAGTACGAAAGAAAATAGGAACTGAACTGAGAAAAAAGAAAGAAGATGAACTAAAAACACCCCGCCAACCCCAGTTGGAGAGAGGAAGCCTTCATCAAGATATAGAAATAATTAATTTTAAAACTGGATCCATTTATTGCAAACTATGAAAATGATGAACTATCAGGAAAACTCATATATGACATACAAAATGTTAACCAAAGCTATTTGACTCATGAACATCCAAATTTTAAAATCTTACATCTGAATATCAGCAGTGTTGCAAAAAATTACGATGAGTGTCTGATATTTCTTAATCAGTTTTCTGAGCAATATGAAATAATAATTTCAACGGAAACTTTCATTTTCTTCGATAAGGATATATACACTATTCCAGGTTACAGCTAAGTCTACAGTGAAGAAACATTAAACGAAAATGATGGTATCTTAGTGTTTATTAAATGTAATATAAAATACAATTATAATATTGTTCATGTTGCTCAGAGTATTGCCATTGGATTACATATTATTGTTAACAAATTTAAATTATTTTTTACAGCTAATACAGATAAGAATAACTTCATTACAGCGCCTTATGATTATCTTCAGTTAAGGAAACAAAATGAATTCCATATGGAGATATGAATATCTATCTACTGGAAAACAATAACGATACTGATGATTATAAAAATGTGTTTAACTCATTCAATTTCAATCCGTATATAAATCAAGTCACAAGACCTAGTAGTAAAACATGTATAGACCAGATATTTGTTAAAAATAATTATAATCGAAATCAATTTAATTCATACGTTTTCAATTATGATATAACTGATCATTTTCCGATCGCAGTTATCTACAACTATGAGTCAATTTCTACGGACTAGATTCAGCAAAATAAGTATAAAATCAAAATCTAAGAAATTCTTTGAAATATGAACAGTGGATCAATGTTTATGACTCGGAAAATGTCGATTTGATTATGGAAAACTTTATAGAAAACCTAACTAAATATATCCAGTTACACACAAATACTATCAAAGTAAATACGAAAGAAACTAAAAAGTCATGGACTACCCCAGAAATACTACTAAGCTAAAGGTACATCCTGAAAATATGATACTAAAACAAAATTATAGGTGCTTAAAGAACATACTTAGACAGAAAATTAATAAATCTATGAAATAATATGTGAATAGAATCATAGAGCATAGTCCAAATTCTTCTAGCGGAATATGGAACGCAGTTAATATTATTTGTCCAAATCGAAAACCTAACGCAGCAATAGAGACATTAGAGGTGAGTAAACTTATAACATCAAAGAATGAAATTGTAAATATATTTAATAATTATTATAGCGACTTAGGTAAAAATTATGCAAGTAAAATAAATGATTCGTGTGATAGTTTTGTACACAAAACTTACAAAATATAATTGTATTTATTCACGCTTTCACTGGCCGTGACTCTATTTCTGGATTAGCTGGTAAAGGAAAAAACTCTGTTTATATTATTATTAAATAATAAGAATTTATTACACTTAGCTAATGTTTTCTTTGATAAGGATGCAGATCAAGAAATCATTGCAAAAATGGTTGTCAGCTTATAGCTGATATTTATCAAAATAAAAAAAATCAAATGTGTCCCTGAACGCATTACCATTTGAATTGTATCAGAAAGCAATCAATTAATCTGGTTTCAAATTAGAAAAACTACCGCCAACTGGAGGGGCAACTGCAGAGCACTCGTACAGAGTTTATTACCAAATCCAAAATTGGCTTGGCTTTTCAAATGAGCATATCAATGACAAAGCTAAGTTATGGGGCTGGAATGAACGTGCAGGTAGACTCGTACCTAAATTTATATCCAACAATTTGCAATTGATTCCAGATATATTACTTAAAACGATTAACTGTACTTGCGAAATAGGTTGTTCGGCAAGATGTGGCTGCCGAAAGCACGGTATGAGATGCTCAAACTTGTGAATTAATTGCCACGATGACTGCACGAACAGAGACGAGATCATATTAGAAGACGGAAATGATGAAGAGACTGTTGAAGAGCCACCACCTTCTCGTAATGAAAACGACGGACTTGAAGTAGATCAAAATAATCCCGTTTCATATAAAGAAAGTTGCATTCAAGAAGAACATGAATCAGATTAATGTAATGGTGATGAGCTGAACAACGATATTTGCATAACACCGTTATCGGCGATCTCGATTTTTAAATAACGGCGATTTAAAAGCGTTATCGCAATCGCGACTTTTCGCACTAGGCCAAACGTTTTCATCATTTCGCGGCTATGCTCTGGCGTGATTCATTTTGCTGCTGCATATTAATTTCACTTGCCTGCCACCTATTGTACTGATCATAAACTGTGAAACTGGAGCTGCTGACTAGGAAACTTAGATTTTTTATGAAAAAATAAAGTAAAATACTTACTTTTTTAAATACACCTTCTCTTTGTTAACTACATGAATTGGAGTCAACTTTTGTGGCACAAAGAAATAAGAACATGTATGAATAATAGATTTTATAAAAAAAATATAATATATTAATAGAAACAAATAAATTTTGGGCAGTTAAAAAACAGTTACCACCTATAAAAGACATTTATTTGCTATATTTGTAATTTGCATTTACAAATAATAACATTAGAGTTATCTGTCACTTAATTGTGTTCTACGTTCATTCAGGACCTGACCAGATTTAGAAAACAACCTTTCACAAGGAGCTGAAGAAACTAGAGCACATAGTTTTTCTTGTGCAACTGCAGATAGATTTGGAAAATGAAATTTATTTTCCTGTCACCAGAAACAGAATTTCGTGGGCTAGAGGCGTGAAGATAGAGTCAAGAACGCTTTGACTAAAATAAGTTGCATTTCGTTCTATTTCACTGGACGTGATGGAAAGCGAGTAGCTATGTTGCACGTTAGTTGACGCGATTTCGCATATTCTAAAAAATCGCCGTTTCTGCCAATCACCGTTATTTGTGATTTTAGTCAACTGTTGCGATCAGCGATTTTTCAATAACGGCGATTAAATCACCGGTAGCGATATATCGCTCATCACTATAATGTAATATATTTTGTAACATAAATGTTTTTGTAAGGTGTAATATTTTTGTATTTTTGTTAATTTGCAAAGAAAAAAACATATTGTTGTACATTATGTACACTAAATTGAAATTATTTGATTGAATTATACCAGCATAAGAATAATTTTTTTACGTAAGTACTAAAAAACTTGAAAATAATACATAGTATAATACATATTAAGAAATACGGTTTTATTTTTCGTTGTTTCGATTTTTAAGGGGTTTAATGCAAAATCCGACCCCAACATAGATAGGCGATATTAAAGTAGACGTTCCAAGGAACAAAATCCGTGGGTGCAGGATTCGAAAACCGAAAATTTGACTGAATGATTTTTTTTTGAAAATTTGCTTTTTTTTTCGAAAAATATGAAATATCTCGAAAAATAATTTTTTTTTGGTTGTGCCAAAAAATTGTGCTTATGTAGCATAAAAAAGATATACTTTCACTAAGTTTCATGCAAATTGCATTTTTTTGCCAGAGAAAAAAATTAAAAAAGAAAAAAAAACGGTTTTTTGCGATTTTTATCTTGAATTTGAGGTTATGTTAAAAAATCTCCAATTCAAAAGTTGTTCATTTTCTTATTATATACAACTTTTCTATAGAACATTTTGCGCTAAAAAGTTGTTATCTGCCTTAAAATTGCAAAAGTAAGCTTTGAACCCCCACAAAACCACCCCATTTCGAATCGAACTTTGTTCAAACTATTTGTCCTGTATTAGTTATACTCCAAAATATACTTTTTTAAGGGTCCTTGGGTGTGGCTAATTTTTTCGTAAAAAGACTAATTGCACTGCACTACAGTGAAATTCGACAAGAAGAAATAAATGAAAATCAAAATAAAGTGGAAGTTTTTGTTTATGAATATCAAGACACTTGTCGAAGAGAGGCTTGGTATGAAGTCATAAATGTTGAAGGAAGCCACAAGTAAAATTTAATCTTGACTGTAGTGCTGAAGTGAGCATTAACCTCGATATTTTAAAAACAAGTCGAAAGATTTTTTTTACGTTCACGAGCCTTGTATTTAACCGGTGAATTCTGATTCGACGGTCTCATGCTGTATCGCCTTCGATTAAGGAGCAATAGTTATTTCTCCAGTCTGCAAATCTTTTTTGTGTATGGTGACATTTTATTTAGCTGGCAAGTTTTTTCATCTCATTTCAAATTGTAATTTTGTGTTTACAACTCTATTTCAATTTTTCAAACTGTTATCTCGTTATTATATATTTCTATTATTTGAAAACGATCATTTTTTGTCGTTTCCAGTTTTTTCACCTTCATAATTTTTATTAAAAAACTTGGTAGAGTCCAACTTTATTTTTTGAAGCAAATTTGTAGTAGATTATTTTTGATTATTTCTCTCTAATCTAAATTTGCATTTTCTGAATATCTTGGGAACAGGACGCATAAGAATGAAATAAATTTATGTAGTTTTATTTTGAAAATTAAGTTCGATTTTTGTTTGTATATGCTCCTAATCTGTTCATTTTTATTCATCCTTTTCGAAATTTCTTCCTGCTTGTTTCTCCCCTTTTCTTGGACCCCTACACCCACCATTGTGTGTTCAGTTCAGTTCAGAATATCGACGTCTCCCGTATCACTTCTGCAGGGTATCGCTGAGAGCTGTACATTAGGGTGGGACATAATACGGACTTTTTAAAAAAATTTGAAATTTCGTTTTGGAATAGTGCCCAAAAGTTGCCTTATGTTATCCCAACCAAAATCTTTATTTACAGTTTTTTTATTGTCATGCGTCTTCTGCCCCCTACCAGAACATACAGCTTATTAAAATAAGTAGATATTATTATATTATTAAGTTGTTGGTCTGAATGCGGTCCTGTCGTACAGACACCGTTGGTGGGACGAAGGCGATTGTTTTCGTAGTTGTGGGATAACCGTACCAGCAACGTGTTGTGTTATTGTGACCGTAATTTGTCAATGTTACATACGAAAAAGTACTTCAGAATAATCAAAATATGAGTTTCTTGAAAACGTTTCACACAAGACAAGAGACCGAGTGTCCTTTAGTGGGATCACCAGCAGATTTGAAGAACAGTGTTCTTCCGACACAAGAAGATGTTTTGAAGTGCTTTTTATGGGTAAGGTATAGTCTAAAACAACCTGGCTGCCGAAAAGAGCCAACCGTTTCAGAAAATTCAAACATACTTGTTGATAAAATTGTAAATTTATGGCAGAAATCGTCAATCCCGATAGTAACACACAAACGAGCTTTGAAACTTGTCAAAATTCAACACTATAGATACTCAAAGCTTTTGTGGTACCCAAAGGTTATAAGGAATGAAAACTATGTTATAAAAGTAAAAAGTTATAAAGCTGAATATAAAAAACTTTTCGACATTAGTGCCTGCAAATGCAAAAATCTTGAGGAATGTTCCTGTAGCAAAGTAAAAAATGTAAATAAATAAATAAATTGATGGTAATTTCTTTGGTGATATAATGTTCCATTTGTCATCCGATATATTTTCTTATTAAATAGGTGATTTCTCTTACAGGTACCTATAAATGAGTGCCCCTTTCTCCTAGATCAGCGAAGTTCCAGAAAAATGGTCATGGCGGGTGTTGATGCAAACGAAACAACCAAATTAATAAACAAAATTAGACGTTTGGAGAAAGTGCAACAAATGAAAAAATTACACAAAAAGCTTTGCTCTGAAAATGATACAAAAGTGACGCTAGATATTAAGATTAATCCAAACATTTTTTCGAAACGAACAACTAATATACCAGTTTCCTCACTACTTAGATACAACGTGTGAACAACCGTCCTCTTCAAAAGAATTCGCAATTCCCAGAAATACAATTGAACTTCCTACTCTCGCCAAATTGTGTGACAGATACAGATTATCGGATTGATCTGCGGCAGCAGTAGCTACAGCTGTTTTACAGGATGTTGGTATCGTAACAAAAGATATTTCAGAGCGAATAATAGATAAAAATAAGTTAAGAAGAGCCAGATAACATTTAAGAACTAAAATTATGAATTTGGTAGACTGTGAACCTATTACTGCAATTTATTTTGACGGTAGAAAAGATGAAACATTAAGTCTTGAAGAAGTAGACGGCCAATCTCGAAGAAGAACCGTAACTGAAGAACACATATCTTTAGTGCAAGAATCAGGTTCGGTGTTTCTGGGACATATAATATCCTCCTCTGGATCTGAAAAAAATCTATGTCAACGTATAGTTGACTTTTTACAAGAACATAACCATGATTTATCAAGCTTATTAGTAGTGGGGTCTGACGGCACAGTAGTCAACACAGAACAAAAGAATGGAGTGATTACTCTACTTGAATATAAGCTAGGACGCCCTTTACAACGATTTATCTTCCAGATGCATGCAAACTAGCTACCTTTGAGACATCTCTTTGTACACTTAGATAGCAAAACAACCGGTCCTAGTACGTTTGCCGGTATACTCGGCCAGCGTGTAGTCCGATGTGAACATTTACCAGCTGTTCAATATGAAGTTATTGACTGTAAATTACTGGAAGTACAGTGTAGCGACTAAAGTACCGATCAGAAATACCTTCACAAAACTTGCCTTGCCATATCCTCTGGTCAATGTTCTGTAGATTTAGCAAACCAGAATCCAGGAAAATTGACCAATTCCCGATGGCTTACTTTGGCAAACCGCTTATTACGTTTATATATTTCCACCAAAGAACCCAGTTCCGATTTAAAAGAAGTGACAAATTTTGTTTTTTAAATCTATGCTCCAATGTGGTTTTTAATTAAACGAAACAAATGGGGCAAAACATGTATGGCAATCCATTAAGCAAAGTCGATATTTAAGAGACGATCTAAAAGCAATCACTGACCCAATTATTCAACGAAATGCATTTTTTGCACACCCGGAAAACCTACTATTATGTATGTTAAGTTACTCTCGTCCCCATATTAGAGAACTTGCTATGCGTCGTATTTTAAATGCCAAGAAAAGGGAAAGTTCAGAAGAAATTCGTGTATTTAAAATACCAGAACTGAAGTTTGATGCAGATGACTATACCACTTTAATAGACTGGCAAAATAATGCTATTACTCCTTCTCCACTACTTCAACATTTAGAAATAGGCGAACTACAAAATATAATAAAAGAAACCCCAAATAAAGTCATTGAGATTACATCTTACCCCTGTCACACGCAAGCTCTGGAGAGATGTGTCAAATTAGTGACGGAAGCATCGTTATCAGTTGTAGGTAGTAAAAAGTGAGATGGATTTATAAAAGCAACATTAGATTCTCGTAAATGAATGCCATAATTTGGAAGCAAAAAGGACTTTACACAATAAACTAATTTATTTGTATGTTTTACTTTTCCGTCCAACATATCTATATGCGAGAAAAGTATTGGTTTACCCCAAATAAAGTTGGAATTTAAAATTTTTTTTAAGTTATTTTAACGTTTGCCATCAACAACAACACGAAAAACGGATTTAAGAAAAAAAATCCTGTGTGTATGTCGTCGTCGTCGTCGTTGTCGTTGTCGTCGGCCACTTTTCCTTACATGTCTTGTTAGCACGATACAGCCTCCGGAGTTAAACAAGTCACCAATTTTATGATTTAATATTATTCAGCACATCTCACTGATCAACTCTAATAATTTTTAGCTCACCATAGCTAATACAACAAGTGCTACAGTAATTCAAGTACGATATTTTTGTTATTTTTGGAGATGTTTCAGTTTGTTAGCACGATACAGCCTCCGAAGTATATACAAGTGGCCAATTTTATGATTGCATATTATTCAGAGCGTCTCAAAGATGAACCCTATTCATATTCAGCTGACTAATGCCAGTACAACGGGTGCTATGATACTTGCAGTACCAAATTTTTGTCATTTTTGAAGAATTTTCAGTTTGTTAGCACGATACAGCCTCCAGAGAGTATACGATTGATCCATTTTATGATTGAATATTGTTCAAGGTGTCTCACAGATGTATCCTATTGATTTTCAGTTGACTAGAGTATAGCAGGTCCTATAAATCAAGATATACTAAATTTTTGGAGAAATTTCGGTTTGTTAGCACGATACATCCCGCGAAGTGTATACAAGTAACAATTTTAAGATAGAATATTGTTCGGGGCCACATATGCGGAAAAGTTAGTTTTAATGTTTATTCACTGTTTCAGTCAGTGTAAAATGTAAAAAATTTAAAATAAAATATTTTTTAATATGATTTGACTGAAAATTTTCAACTGTTTGTCCTTAACGATTGAATTTTCTGTAGGGGGCAGAAGACGCACGACAATTAAAAAACTGTTAATAAACATGTCAATCTAATGATTGTATGAATAAAAAAACTGATCTTAATCATCTCAGTAAGGAAAGGTTTACCGCTACCAATAAAATATTCTGAAATTTCACAGTATTTGGAAATAATCGATCTCGAAGCATATCAAACAAATTCTGATCTGGTTTTCATTCTTAAAATACCTTTGATTGAAGCACAAGTATTTACTTTATTCCACCTATACCCAATACTAATTTATGATAATAGAACTGGATTTCACCACATTTTATCATTTTCACAAAAATATTTAGCGCGAGATGATGATTCTTTATCCTACATTCCAATCCACGACTTACAAAAATGTAAACACTTATCTACGCATCAAAAGTTGTGTCGCGATGTTTACGCGTACCCTATAGACGATAACGCGATATGTGAAGCCCGTTTGTTAAGACAATATAAGACATTTCCTGCGAATTGTAAAAGTGCGGTAGTCAACGGACAAGGTTATAATGTGCAAAAACTCGAAGAAAACGTGTGGCTAGTGTCGATTGCCGAACCGGTACACGTGACCATAAGTCTTCCAGACACAAAAACGAAAACATTAACCGTAAATGAAAATTCTATTTTACAGCTATACTCAGGATGTTCCGCTTTTGTTGGCATTACTAAAATACAAGCTAGTACCAGAAAAACTATAAACATTCCTCATGTACTTCATCCCGTAATGGTTGATTACAACTGTTTTCTGGACATTCCAAACAAAGTAGAAGTACCCAAAATAGGACCACTAGATCTTAATAACATTAACTTGAATGATCTGCAAGTGACAAAACACAAACTGGACCAATACTCAAAAAGTTTAGATGAACTCATAAACAAACCGTTTGTTGAGAAAAATATACTACGATCTCACTCATCGTTGCCTTGATCGTCCTCTACACCTGTTATAAGTGTAGAAATATTAAATTCAACAAATCGCCAGGAAAGCCTGTTCCGGACCAACCAAATTATGTTTTTATCAAAATTCATAACATTCTGCCAAAGAGAAGACCCAAACTTGACACCGAAGCCTCTGAGGAAGTGGAAATCGAAAATTGACAATTTCATGGTTTAATGTATACCTTTATATTTTTTTCGAATTTTGCGTATTTTCTTTTTAATCTTGAAATCCCTGTATATATTGTATTGCCTATTTTATATTTTATGTATTTTGGTTTTTATTTTCAAAATTGTTGTTTATTAAACAACAATTTTAATTAAGGGGGGAGTTGTTATATAGGAAAAAATGCTTATGGTTAACTAATGTTACGCAATGTCAAACATCAGATTACGATTTCCGTATTTTCATGAGAACGATGCTACGTTGCATTTTTATAAAATAAACACATTAAGTAACACAAATATCATGTTACAGAAAAATAATGATTTCTGCACTTTCATGGGAGCGACGCTACATCGAGTTCTCCATGAAAATGAACGCTGACGTTGATTTAACAAAATCTATAAATTCTTTGACTTTATGTAAAATAGTTAGTTACAATTATAATTTCAACCTATTATTTCTTTTTTATAAAACATAAAACTGTGTAACTCAATAAAAATTGTTTTTAAAAAGTTTAATGTGAATATAACATATATATATATATATATATATATATATATATATATATATATTTATATATATATATATAAACAACGAATATATTAGTGGGTATTGCACGCAAATAGAAGAAGGGGCTACTGAAAAGAGTGGTAACCGCAGACATGCATGTTTCTGGCTCATTAACTGTCATCGGTACGGTACAACCAAGAAAAGATGTGAAAAATGGGAGCAAAGGTGTTGAATGAAACATGAGAAAATATAACAGAATTCAACAGGATAGTCAAACACAACATTTGTGTCAGTAATATTAGAGGATCTCGAATATTCGAGACAACAACCAACATAGACACGGAGGTGCATATAACACTCCCGTCTGAAACTTCCGACCCTTCTTCTATTTGCGTGCAATACCCACTAATCTATTCGTTGTTTATTGTTCATATATATATATATATATATATATATATATATATATATACGAAATTGACTGTCTCGAACCTTACTTCGTGGAATATGCTCATATTAGTGTTTTTAAATGAAACTCAAGGTCTCTAGTTAATTCCACAATATAATACAAATTATTGAAAATTCTAAAAAATTGACAATTGTTTCGATAAATCAATATCATCGTCAGAATGACAGAAGTTACATTTCATTTTATGCCTACCTGATGTTTAGTAGTTATTTTTGGCTAGACCAAGAAGTAACCTAACTTGTGATTGGCTTAATATATGTTTATAGAAAAAAGAAGAAGATCTGATATTACAAATATTGAAGCTTAGATATTATTAGCCCTATGGTGATATCCTGTTTTCTGCGTTCGTCTTGTATGAATTTTTGAGGCTCCTTGCGGTAACATCATTATCCAAAAATTTTTGTTAAGTTTTCTAACTTTGTCCCCGGCATATAGATATGGTTACTAGAATCTTTCGGCTAAAGTTATCCCTGAAAAGCAGCTGAAAAACAGGGTCTCAATAATTGATAAGGGGTTTTTTAGATTTGGGGAGACGTTGATTTTAATTTATTTATTTTGTATTCTGAGAAATTGGGGTATTTCAGTTTGGTTATTGTTCCGCCCTGAGTATACCCCTGTTTGATGAAGCGAGGGTTGATGACTCGCAACCTAGTTATGTAATTATCGATTCATGCAGAAGCCTACACCCACTATCGCGGCGGATGTCTTCTGCGCGATTTGCGGCTTTGAGAGCATTGCGAAGATCGTTTGGCAGACAATTATTGTAAAAATTTGTTGATATTTTAGTTATGAAGTCTTTGATAGTGGGCATTTCGGCTTTGTCATGTAACCAAGAATTTCTAGGGAATTTTGGGTAAGTTGAGTTGTGTTTGATAGCCATTCTCAGACCCTTGTTTTGTAACACCTGCAAAGAGTGAAAGTTCTGTTTTGTTCCTGTGTAGTATACTGGCGCTGAATATGTTAAAATTGGTCTTATGATTTGTCTGTATATTAGTAATTTGTTTTGTGAGGTGAGTTGACTGTGTTTGCATATGAGAGGGTAAAGTTTACTCATCGCAATCTTGGCCTTTTGTACCTGGCTATTTATATGAGCGGTGGCGTTCGTATTTCCTTGAATGGTGTATCTTAAATATTTTAGGGTGTTGCTCGGTGTAATAATGTGCCCATCTACATAAAGCCTTGATTGCGACGAGTTTTCTTTCCTGGTAATTCTCCTGAGTAATAAATACTCTGTTTTGGAGGCGTTTATATTGAGTTATTGGTTTTCAAAGTAGGGTAGTATTTGTGTATTAATATGTGTTTGAATTGTGTGAAGTGCTGAGTCGGGATTCTTTGCAGACGCTACAAAACAAGTATCGTCTGCGTACATAGCAGTTAGCAGGTTAGGAGAGGTTGGGAGGTCCTGGATAAATAAAGAATAGAGCAAAGGAGATAGTACTGAGCCCTGCGGGACTCCAGCCTGAATAGGATAGGGTCCGGCAGAATGCTCATTTAGTTTAACGAAAAATTGTCTGACGTATGAATTGATTAGTTTAATTAAATAATCCGGAATTTTTAACTGTATAAGTTTAAATATTAGCCCCTCGAGCCATACGGAGTCGAAGGCTTTTTGTATGTCGATCGCGACCATAATGGCTTTGTTTTTTTCCCGAAAGCCTTCCCTTATGAAATTTAATACTCTTATTTTCTCTCTACCTGAGCAGAGTCCCTTTCCGGGGGAAGTAACTCAAGTTACAATCATTTCTAACGATTTATATTTGGCTCCAAAATATGGTACAACCTGTATACAGGATTAAGTATTGCTAACGGACACGTCTTGGCATG
This sequence comes from Galeruca laticollis, assembly GCA_963921935.1. Taxonomy (NCBI): domain Eukaryota; kingdom Metazoa; phylum Arthropoda; class Insecta; order Coleoptera; family Chrysomelidae; genus Galeruca; species Galeruca laticollis. The sequence continues at coordinate 207,005,803 of OY998175.1, read as the reverse complement.
CAGGTAGTAGTCTAATTTATCTTGATTCTAAGTCTATTTGAAATTTTTTCCATTGTAGAATTCAAATGTAGTATATGAAATCGAGAAATTTTCTCCGTCGTAATTTTTTTGCTCGCTTCAGTTAGTTTCCAATACCGAAAATACCCATTTTCATAACCGTTTAACTGAACATAAACCTTTAGGCACTGAGTATTCCTGGATTAACGTTGTTTCCAGCAGAAAACCAATTTTTCACGGATATTACAGACAGAAAATAGTTTCGGTTTTATTTAATAAAAATATTCGTTGCGGAAAATGGATTAAAGTTTTATTTTTCCGTAAATTCAAATGAGGTTTTTAATTTTATTTCTGCTTTTTGTTCGTTGTTGGGAAAAGTAGAACATCATAAAAGTATATATTCGCTTGATTAAAAATCGGGAAATGTTATTTAAAAAAAATGCTTTTGCATTGAATTAAACCTATTTCAGTTACAAAAACTTTGGAATAAAAATAAAAATTAATGGAAGCGATTAGGAATGGAAATTACTCCGAAAACTGAAAATATTGCTGATTCAAATGGAAATGAGTGTCCATTTCACCCATACAGTTACCTATCAAAGGAGAACATGATTGAAATTATTAGTTAATATTGAGGAGGATTTCAAAAACTGGTTAAGAATCAGTGTGTGCTTAATTCGATGAATGTTTGATCTGCAAATCGATTCAGTAATGATTTCGCTGAAAGACCGTCGAATTAGGAGTACTACAAAGAAGTGTTCTAGAATCTGTGTCTTATTTACTTTATCTTTATAAAAAATGTCAGGCAAAATAATCAGGTTACTTACTGGAAATAGTTGTGATTGTTTTCTTTGAAAGGTTTGGTCCTCGAGTTCTTTTGTTGTACAAAATTCTTTATTAAAAGGATTTCTGGAGGAGATCGTCGGATGTCTCAAGAAATTAAAGAATCAGAAACAACAATAGGGTAATATTATGCCCACACAACACATGACATCCAATGGATGTCCGTTTTACGCCGGGTCAAGTCCAAACGCCCATGGATGTTGAATGGATATCCACTGTACGTATAGGACATGGACGTATAATGGATATTCCAGTTCGGTACACCCATTGTACGTACATATAACATACGAAAAATACTTGAGTACTCATATATTATGATGAAATATCTGGTTCGTACTATTTCAATTTCATCCAAGAATTAGTAACATATTTCTATTAGCAAAACATTAAATCACAGACTCAACCGTCGCATTGCGTTATGATCAGCCAATTGATACATATATCTGGACATTACCTGTACGTCCAATAGTAAATATCCAGTAGACGTTTAATTCATGCTCATGTATTTATTATTGATTTCGAATATTGATACGTGAAATCACTTATAGTAATATAATTATATATTACACATTTTTTTAACTCGGCGGGCAAAAGACCGTTTGGGGACGGTGAAAGAATACGTAAGAGACACACACGTAAGAAGAAGAGAAGAAGAAGAATATCTGAGGTTAGGCCGGCTAGCATCAGTTTTCTTTTCGCGATCGAATCTTTTCGCCATTCTGCCTTTTGTTTTTGTCTGTGTGTAATAAATAATTATGTATATTAGTTAAAACACTTGGTGTTCTTGTCTATGATCTCATAGTTGTGGATAAAACTATTTATATACTGTGGTAATACTTTAGTATTTCTGTTTTGGTGATATTTTTCAACGAAGAAACAAAAATAGTTAAGTATACTTTACCATCTTCTACTATCTATCTGTTTGAAATGAATAATAATCATAATAAAAGGAGGAGCATGAGCTCTAAAAAACTTTTTTTGAACAAATATTATAAGAGAGCATCGCGAATGCAATTGAATGATGTATCTTCATTTGACGATGAGCTTGAGCAGTCTACCAGTGGATCTGACTTATTTCATAATGATTTAGTAATGTGTGTTTCCACAAAAAAAGAGTGTATTGCAACTGCTAATTCTGACTCACAGGAATCTAACCTGTCCTTGCTTGAATGCATCAGTAGTTCTGAGGAGGAACTGAACAAATCTGATGATTATGATCAAGAATTACTTTTAAATCTAAGCTCAGATCCTTCTAATCATGAAAAAGTGGACGGACACTCGCTTACTCCCCAACTGGCAATGTGAGAGCCTCAGAACCAATGAGCCTGGTCGAAATTCACTGGAAGATATTGATTCCCTTTTCACAAAATTTTCACTTTTTCCTCTGAAAAATGCTGAAGATCTGAATACAATTGAGGAATATTTGGGAGAAAACAACAATTTCAGAGCAGCTGTGAGTGCACATTAGGAACTAATATTTCGTTTGGAAGTACTCCTCTTTTTTCTTTCAGTGTAATGAAATGTCTAGGCTGCAATTTATACAAGTTCATAAAGAGGCGCATGTGTCAATTTTTAAGTAATTCCCTGGCATCTACTTATAGAAAACAAACTGAAATTCAATGTTTTAAAAATAGCTGAATTTCTGTTGCGTGAGTAAAATAATATATGCATTCTCCAGCGTAAGAGTACAGACACTGACAACTGCCCAATGTACAATATTATCTCTGTTTCATCCTTTATTAAAATTACTGTGATTTTAGTCCATTTGTTTATTAATGCATTTATTCCACAGGTGCTGCAGAGAAGGCATATCAGAATAATACAAAAAAGAAAATAGAGGACTGCATGATGAAATGGCTGAGGAGAGCCAGTGAAAGGAAATAAGTACCTACAAGAAACTTCAAGATGCTTCAATTTAGTACAAGTTGCTAATATTTCCATGTAGAATTCCATTTTTATCTTTTATCCTTTATCAGAATTTTATATTTATTATATTGCTGCTGATATATTATATATAGGAATTTTGTTATTGAATCATTCGTATCTTGCGATATCTGTTTGTTAGAGTCGAAATGGATGTAGTTTTTTTTCAATGTTTATTGGTTCATTGATGACAGGATTATATGGTACACCCCCCTTTTCTAGTTTAGTTTCAAAGATAATTAATCGAAATTTGGGACATAATATATTCTTACTGAAATGTCATTTAGTAAGTATGTTGGATGTCCCAAATTTCAGTCAACTATCTTTGAAACTAAAGGAGAAAATGGGGGTGTACCATCATCCTGTGTCATCCGGTATAGGTATGCAATGTATATTCGATATACAGAATATCCACGAACGTTGGATACATTGAATACTAGAACATCTGCTATGGATGTGCAATGTAGGTCCAATATATATTCGAGGCAGGTCCATTTTGTGTCCAAGTGGGACGGCCATTGGATGTTCAATGGGCGCTTCTTGAACCAGTGAATGACGTCCAATGAACGTCCGCCGTTCCTTTTTTGGGGACAACATGGACGTACAATGGTTGTCCAAAGTAATTCCAACGGATGTACAAGTACGTCCAATGGAAGTTCTCAAAGGACGCCCATTGAATGTCCAAAGTGGTGCCGTACGAGCCTCCACTGGACGTTTTACGGACCGTAAGGGACATCCAATGGATGATTTGAATATTTGAAAGGAACGTTCATTGGACATACATAGGATGTACATGTGCTGTGTGGGTGGGTGCGGTGACAATAATAGACGACCTACAATGAGCAGAACTTTGTATGGATATACGCTCTGTATATACAGGGTGTCCCGGGACTAATGGGAAAAAAGTCAGGAGAGTATAATATGAGCCAAAATAATGTTGGTACTTTATATAAACTTTTACTATGCAGGCCCACGTTTTCGAGTTATAGGCCTCCAAAGTTTTAATTTTGAATTTGGTTTTTATTTTTTGTACTAGTTATTTGATCTTTATAAAATTTACGGCAAAGCTATATTGTAAGTGTATGTTTATTTTGGTAAGGTAAACAGATTTACAGTAGTGCATTGAAGCCAGGGACGGACTACTCGCAATGGTTAGTGATGCAAAAATTTTGCAGGTATGGCACACCCTGTATGAAATTATCGAAATTCACTTCCCCACACATTAAGCTAACGAAAAGGTGATCTTGTTGGAATTCGATAAAATAAGCCGTTTGGCTAATATTTACAGTTTTATTAATGCACTACGTACAAATCTACCTAACTAACTTATTAATACGATGTCCAGAATTTACTTGCTTTTAATCAAAATTACGAACACAACATTATTAAACCTCAAAAAACACAAGTTATAAAACATTAGACTAAAACTAATTCCTAAACAACAACAAAAACTAACGTTATTCTAATAAATGTTCAATATGAGCTCCTCCCACTTCCACGCACATTCTAAGTCTACGAAGGTTGTTTCTTTGCACTTGAAAGAGCAATCCCACACTATTTCTAATAACATTGCAGTGTAACACAATTCTGTCTATCAAATCTTGCCTTGTTTGCACAGGTGTTGCGTATACCTTACTTTTGAGATAACCCTAGAGAAAGAAATCCATAGGATTAACGTCTCCTGATCGCGGTGGCCATTGAAAAGGGCCTCCACGACCAATCCGTCTATTAGGAAGCCTTGTGTGTAAATGCTGTCGTACATCTATACTGAAATGAGGAGGGGCCCCATCATGCATGAACCATAAATTCCTACGAGTTTGTAGTAGCACATCATCAAACAGGTTCCATAACTCATTTTGCAAAAACTCCAAATATCTCTGACCGGTCAAAGTACCGTCAATAAAGTATGGCTGTATCAAATGATTGCCAACTATCCCTGCCAAACATTAACCATGAATCTATACTGGATCCTAGTTTGGATAATGCCATGTGGATTCACATCATCCCATAAATGCATATTATGAGAATTTATGATTCCATCTCTGGTGAAACCGGATTCGTTCGTAAAGAGAACGTAACTAATAAATGTGTTGTCTGCTTGTTGTTGTCGCAGAAACCACTGGCTATACTCAAGTCGTGCAGGATAATCAGCCACTGTCATACGGTGTACTTTTTTCATGTGAGAAGGATATAACAGCTGTTCTTTTAGGACGCGATGAACAACTGATTTCGAGACATTATGTTCTCTTGATAATTTTCTAAAACTCGATGGTTCATTATCAACTGCATTTAACAAGTCTTCTTCAACTGCCACAGTACGTATGCTTCGTACTGGACCTTCTCCAGCTTTTTCTTGCGAAAATCTTCCTAAAATTTAAAATTTTGTTTTGTATACAAGGAAAATTACATTTACTTATTCATACCTATTTCTCGTAACCTGAGATCAATACGCCCAAACATTCGTCTGTCTGGCAATGCTCTATTTGCAAAATGTTCTTCATAAAGCCTTTTGGCCTCTAAACAGTTTCGAGAAGCCAGTACATGCATTAGATGTTTATCTGCGTACTCAATAAAAGCGAATTCTGCTATTGTAACTGTTAAATTAAGGACTTATGAATTATTGACAAGTACTGACTACGAACTATTCTACACAACGTTTGACAACTAATCCTATGGTAACTTGATAAACGGTAAAAACACTTATAAAAAGTTTTTACCAACTTTCCAATTAATAAGTCGTTAATGTTTTTCATCTTCTGCTATCGTTAAATTATTTTTTTGTAGTACTCTAGGTAAATTTTGGACATCTATTAAAAGTTAGTTTTACCTCGTTGTGTACTTATAAAAATGGTGAATGCGTAAACTGGTACGTAGTGCATTAATAAAACTGTAAATATTAGCCAAACGGCTCATTTTATCGAATTCCAACAAGAGTACCTTTTCGTTAGCTTAATGTGTGAGGAAGTGAATTTCGATAATTTCATACAGGGTGTGCCTTACCTGCAAAATTTTTGGATCACTAACCATAGCGAGTAGTCCGTCCCTGGCTTCAATGCACTACTGTAAATCTGTTTACTTTACCAAAATAAACATACACATACATTATAGCTTTGCCGTAAATTTTATAAAGATCAAATAACTAGTACAAAAAATACAAATAAAAACCAAATTCAAAATTAAAACTTTGGAGGCCTATAACTCGAAAACGAGGGCCTTCATAGTAAAAGTTTATATGAAGTACTAACATTATTTTAGCTCAGATTATACGCTCCTGACTTTTTTCCCATTAGTCCCGGGACACCCTATATATATATATATATATATATATATATATATATATATATATATATATATATATATATATTATATATATATGTATCAATCGATATATGGCTTAACACCTCATATGAGGTTTCGCTATCTAAATCCGTTTAACGGAGTCGATCAGTCTTCACCATCATTGTATTTGTTCACTGTCCACTTTGTAATTCCTGCCCTGCTTAAATCCTCTTCTACCGCTGCCAACCATTTCGATCTAGGTCTTCCACGTCTTTTTTTGCCCTGGTTGCCATTGTATCATTGCTTTTATTACTGATTCTGGTCCTTGTCTCCAAATATGTCCCAGCCATTTTATTCTTTGAACTTTAATTTTCTTTACTATGTCTTCTCCATCTAGCTCTTCTAAAATCCCTTGATTTGTTTTTCTTCTGTATTCGTGCTCCCCTATCTTCATTGGAGCCAACATTGTTCGTATTATTTTTCGCTCATTTATTCTCAACTTGTCTTCCTCTTTCTTTGTCTTTATGTGCCTTATTTTTTATTAATATATGTTTATTTTCGTTTTCTTCGTTAATATTTTACTTCTCAACAGACTTCTCATAACTTTTTGTGTCTGATTTTTATTTCTTTATTTTGTCCTGCTTTCTCTAATCGCGTTAGTTTAGATTTATTCTAATTAATTTTTAATCACATCTTCATCCCTTTTCTTCAATCACTTTCAGCATTTCTTCCATGATTTTCCTTCTTTTTGTTACTAGTACTACGTCGTCTGCATATGCAATTATTTGCTTTTCCGTTGTTCTCTGATTTCCTTTTTGAGTCTATCTTAAAACGAATTATAGAGCCAGATTGAAGAACTTAGATGATAGTGAAACTCCTTGTTTTATACCTTTGTTTATTTCGAATTCTTCCGTTTCCCCTTTTTGTGTAACTAACTAACTTTTGAGTGTTTCATTGTCATCTCTATTAAGTTTCTTATTTTTTTTACTTACTCCTTGTTCTTTTAAATCTTTCTGAATTTCGTTCCTCTTTAGCGAATCAAAGGCTTGATCGAAGTCTAAAAATAACATTTCTATTTTATATTGATGTTCGTATGCTTTTTCCATAATTTGCTGAATACTATGTATTGCATCTGTTGTTGCTCTGCCTCTTACGAATCCAAATTGATACTATCCTATGATATTATGAGTTTCAGCAATTAGTCGTCTTTGTATTTGATAATATTTTATAGGTCACACTTAATAGAGTGATACCTTTATAATTCTTGCATTTTTGCTGGTCTCCTTTTTTGTGTATTGTTATACTTTGTCCATTTTCCCACTCGTTGGGCATTTTTCCTCTTTCCATATTTTTTTAATCAGTATATGTATTCTTTCGTGCAGCATGCCTCCTCCGTATTTAATTAATTCCGAATTTATTCCATCCTTTCCAGGTGCCTTTCCGTTGTTACCTATCATTATAATCTCTTTTACTTCCTCTAGTGTTGGTTCTTGTGCCGTAATGTTTTCTTCTTCTCTTTCGTTTTCTATTATTTGTTCATTTAGTAATTCTTTAAAGTATGTCGTCCTTATCTCCTTGTATTGTTCTCCTCTTCCACAATTTTTTCTTGTTTGTTCTTGATCCCTTTTACTTTGTTTTCAAACACCCTATTATTCACTTTTATTTTATTATAAAATTTTTTTTGGAGTTCATATTCCATTTCTCGTTCTCTATTTTCTGTATTTTAAGTCCCTCCATTGCCATTTTCTCTTTCTGATTCTTTTATTACTCTCCTTCTTTATTGTTGTATATTTTTCTCTATCTTCTGGTTTGCTTGTTCTTATCCATTTCAATCGAGCTTGCGTTTTTCTTTCCACTATTTCTTAAAATTCATTATTATACCATTCTTTTTTCTTCTCTATTTCCATTTTACCTATTATTTCTTTTGCTGCCTCTTGTATGCCTCTTTCTATATTACTTCATACTTCCTTCGCATCATCATGTTCTTTACTCTGATTTGCTGTCACGTATTTTTTTAGTTGTTTTATATATTTCATTTTTGTTTGATCATCTGCTAATTTGTCCCATTTTATTTGGTTGTTTCTGTTTTGGTGGCATCTTGTTTTTTATTTTATTTTTGACATAAGCATATAATAGTCTGTGCCTACGCAAGCTCCTCTATAAGATCTTTCATCTCTTATATGATTGTCTTCTTTTATTTATGAGTATGTGATCTATTTGATGCGTTTGTTGATCTATTGATGTCCATGTTACATTGTTCGTTCTGGTTGCTAAGTTGCATAATCGCTGTCCATTGTCATTGGTTCTATCATGTATTAAATATTTTCCTGATATAGCTCGATGTGTTGTTCTTTTCCTAATTCTGATTGAAGTCTCCTAGTCTCATGAGCGTATTCTCCTTAGGAATATTTTCTATCTCATCCTCTACTTCTTCGTACAATCTATATTTTTCTTCCATGCTTGCCGTTTCCGTCGGTGCATATACGTTTAGTAATGATAGACTGGACGGTTTTTGCTTCTATTCTCAAGTATGCAAGTCTTTCGCTTATTGGTCGGAATTCTAGTATATAGTAATATAGTCCTAACATTCCATGTGCTTATTTTCATTGTTTTCTGTTTTCTTTTTTTAGTCTCACTGTTTTAATCTCTTTTTATTTCAGTTAGTTACTTTTCATGTCTTTGTTCGTACCCAGCCGTCATTTTTGTTCTCTTTCTTCCATTTTATTTGATTTGATTTTCTTTATTTCACTTTCCTTGTTGTCCCATCTCCATTCTTCTTCGTTTATAGTTATCTTGTTATATCCGATTTTAACCATGTCTTCTTCTCTTGCTATGTCTCTCATTCGCTTTTGTTTCAATCTCTCCATTTTCGTTAAGTCGTTGTTGATGTATACTGTTACGTCTTAGCTGTCCTTCAGTTTATTTTTATTTTGCATTATTTTTTCTTTGTCGTATTCATCATTGAACTGTATTAAGTACGTTCTGGGTCCCAGTTTAGTAGCTAATTTCACCTTAACATCTACACTTAACTTCTGTTTAGCAATATTATCAATCGCATTTTTCAATATAACAGGGTCTTCGTCATCTATTTGTAGCCCACTCATCACCACGTTGTTTTTCTTTATCTTTCTCTATCCATTCTATTGTTTCTTTTTATTTCATTTAATTCTTCATTTATTTTATTATTTTCTAGCTTAATTATCTTATTTTCGTTTTTATTGCTTCGTTTTCTCTTATTATCTTGATTATCTCTTCACTAAGCCCTTGTTGTTCTATTCTGATTGGCTTTATTTCATTCTTTATTTCTCTTTGCTCAAATTTCATTCCTTCTATCCCTGTATTTATTGTTTTCATTTCACCCTGAATGTCTTCCTTGAATGTTTGTAATATTTTTACTATTTCCTTCATTTCTTGGTTTTTATCTGTCGAACACTCCGTCACATTACTCTTTCTAAATATTTTCTCTTCCTCTCGTTCTCTGGTTTACTTCTTTTTCTGCTCAAACTGACCAAACACGTCTGGAATTTTTCGCTTTTTTTTAATAGATTCAAATTTTCTCGGGACTCGCAGTTCGGTCATGTGTTAATATATTTACTTATCTTGGTCGCTTTTACAAAACTTGTTTTTACTTTTTTCTGATAAGCTAATAACTTTTATACTATTTTATTTCAGAAGTTGTTTTGAATTCTTGGCTTCCTTAAAATTACTTAAAAATGCAACTTTACTTACGGTTGTTATTTTGCACTATTGTCACTTTATGCATCACTAACTTATTTATGCCACTTTTTGATATTTGATTTGATTGTTTCTTTGGTTATTCTAACTTTTAGACCCGTTACACAAAGGACTGATGATCAGGACTGACCATCTCGTCCTAGTAATTGTTTTATATGTGTCCGTTCACATGTCCGCGTATCATCGGTCATCAGATAAAAAGCGCACGGGCATCGGTCTAGCCCGTGGCGTTTGCGGATCATCGGTTGAACTCGAAGCCATTTGATAAATAGAGATTTTCACATGCAAGCGTATCATCAGTTGTTGTTTTGGCGCAGTGTTGCGAGCTTTCTTATTTCACTGTTATTGTTGTTGCAATGGAAATAGCGATAAATAAAGAAAAATACCGTTTCGACACAGAGCTATTAATTACTGCAATTGAGCAAAAACCATGTATCTGGGATACATCTTCAGAAAAATACAAAAATCGTGATGCAAAAAATAAGGCTTGGAATGAAGTGGCTGAAATATTGTTTCATGACTTCGTGAATCTTGATGAGACACAACAGCAAGAAGCAAGTAAGTATTTAATAAACATTTAACTAGGGAAATTGACTGTCTCGACCCTTACTTCGTGGAATATGCTCATATTAGTGTTTTTAAATGAAACTCAAGGTCTCTAGTTAATACCACAATATAATACAAGTTATTGAAAATTCTAAAAAATTGACAATTGTTTCGATAAATCAATATCATCGTCAGAATGACAGAAGTTACATTTCATTTTATGCCTACCTGATGTTTAGTAGTTAATTTTGGCTAGACCAAGAAGTAACCTAACTTGTGATTGGCTTAATATATGTTTATAGAAAAAAGAAGAAGATGTGATATTACAAATATTGAAGCTTAGATATTATTAGCCCTATGGTGATATCCTGGATATCATTTTTCCAATTAAGATCAGTATAACTGTGCAATGATATAGAAAACCAGGAAAACTATATCTGCTGATCTTTACAATTATCACTTAAGAAGACAGTTTATTAGTGGAGAATTCCCTAGATTTAACTGTTCATTGGCAACTTCATATTGTGGGTTTCTTAAATGTCTTCTAATTTCCAGTTCTTCAAGGAAATCCAGTTCTTGTTTCTTTTCACAAATATGCAGTACTTCTAGTTCTGTGTTAGGTGTCAATGAATGATTGGTGTCAAGTAGATGTTTTGCGTAGTGGGATTTATCTGGTTGTTTTAATCTGTATGCTCGTAAGTGCTCACTGTATCGTACTTCAAAATTCCTAAGGGTCTGACCCAAATAGACAGCATTACATTCTGGACATTTGAGTTTATATATACCTGACTTCTTTAATAGTGGTATTTTTGTTTTTACATTTAACAATTTTGTACTAACGTTACTTTCTGTTTTAAAAGAAATTGTTGTATTCGTTGCTGAAGATATTATCTTTGAAATATTATTAGAAATATTTCCTGCATATGTGATGGTTTTATAAGTTTTAATTTCATCAGCTTGTTTAGGATATATCAATAATTTACACCCGAAAATAAATTTACATTAGAAATTGAAGAAAATAGCTCAATCAATTTTCTTGATTTAAAAATTCAAAGAGTTAATAATGTACTTGATTATTCAATTTACCGAAAACCAACACAGACTGAGGTGACAATTCCATTCAATTCTAATCACCCTGTCTCACACAGACTAGCGGCATATAATTCAATGATACATAGAGCTTTTTCAGTTCCTATGAACAAATGTAATTTTGATAGAGAGATTAATACAATTAGACAAATAGCAACATCTAACGGTTATCCATTAGATATGATAAATAGGCTAATTAGTGAAAAAGAGAAAAAAGTGGCATTACAACTAATATATCCTAAACAAGCTGATGAAATTAAAACTTATAAAACCATCACATATGCAGGAAATATTTCTAATAATATTTCAAAGATAATATCTTCAGCAACGAATACAACAATTTATTTTAAAACAGAAAGTAACGTTAGTACAAAATTGTTAAATGTAAAAACAAAAATACCACTAATAAAGAAGTCAGGTATATATAAACTCAAATGTCCAGAATATAATGCTGTCTATTTGGGTCAGACCCTCAGGAATTTTGAAGTACGATACAGTGAGCACTTACGAGCATACAGATTAAAACAACCAGATAAATCCCACTACGCAAAACATCTACTTGACACCAATCATTCATTGACACCTAACACAGAACTAGAAGTACTGCATATTTGTGAAAAGAAACAAGAACTGGATTTCCTTGAAGAACTGGAAATTAGAAGACATTTAAGAAACCCACAATATGAAGTTGTCAATGAACAGTTAAATCTAGGGAATTCTCCGCTAATAAACTGTCTTCTTAAGTGATAATTGTAAAGATCAGCAGATATAGTTTTCCTGGTTTTCTATATCATTGCACAGTTATACTGATCTTAATTGGAAAAATGATATCCAGGATATCACCATAGGGCTAATAATATCTAAGCTTCAATATTTGTAATATCACATCTTCTTTTTTCTATAAACATATATTAGGCCAATCACAAGTTAGGTTACTTTTTGGTCTAGCCAAAATTAACTACTAAACATCAGGTAGGCATAAAATGAAATGTAACTTCTGTCATTCTGACGATGATATTGATTTATCGAAACAATTGTCAATTTTTTAGAATTTTCTATAACTTGTATTATATTGTGGAATAAACTAGAGACCTTGAGTTTCATTTAAAAACACTAATTTAACTAGGGATCGACTAGGAATATTATAGGATTAAATTGAAAATTAAACGCTCGATTCTAGGATTTTATTTTACAATCATACAAAATAGAAAACGGTCCTTAAAACATTCCTGCGAAGTTATATAAATACAGGGTGTTTCCTATCCTAATACTGCGTACATAAAAAAAAGTGCGAATTCCTGAGATAATTTTATTAAAAAAGGTGAATGTGAATATGTGCAGATGCGGAAATGCACAATTTTCAAGATATGGGGTATTAAACTTAAAAAAAGTGTTTTTGACGATAATCATGGATATTGTTTGCCAATTTTGTTGAAATTTTGCAGCTTTCTGAATAAGGGCCTATTTATTTAGCCCAAAACATATTAAAATTATAAAGTCCGTTTGCGTAGGGGAGTACTAGCAAAAACTGTAGGGTACACATGTACCCACTTATGCATATTAACAGTCACTGGACTTGATAATTTCAATATAATTTGGGCTAAATTGGACTATTATCACTAAAAATAACACTGTCAATAATATTGGCTAAAGGTTGTATAATTTATATTTGATATACGATTTTTAAAGCTAACACCTTGTGACTTGAAAACTATTAAAACATGTAATTATTCGAATCCACATGATTTCTCTTCATGTAATTAACTCAGGACTACGCCCTTTTTTGAATGCAATTAGGAAATCTGACAAAAACTTAAGTTATATTTTTGAATCCTGCCATGAAACTCTTCCAACTGGACTTACAAAATAATTTTCAAACTCATCTGATTCCAAGCAGATCTAGTTAGCGTTGTTTTATTACGCAAGTCTGTTAAGCCTTTTATTGATAATGTATGATGGAAAGCATAAACATCTCTTGCACATACATAATTGTGCAAGGCACAGCAAGATTTAGTAATTTTTTTTTGCATGTCGAAGTTATACATTAATGGGCCTGTGAAAAATTCTCCACTTATTTGATAAGATTCGAAATGAACATTCAATAAATCGCCTAGCTCGTATATGTCGGTAGTTATAAACCTTTTTTTATAATTCAAATTCTTTCGAGCATATGGACGCATCAAATTTGATAACAGAGGAAAAGCTTCGTCTCCAATAGAAACAAAGGGCAGTGATTTGTCATAGCCTTGTGGAGGTGCGTCATCTGGAATGCTTAAATTTTTTGTTTGCAATTTTTGCCAAAATTTGCCATGTTTAAATATATTGGAGTCCGAAAATTTTCCATACGCACCTACATCAATATATGTAAAACAGTAATTAGCATCGCAAATGGCTAAGAGTACTATAGAAAAATACTTTTTATAATTAAAAAAGTCTGAACCGCTATGAATTGGTTTGATAATCCTTATGTGCTTCCCGTCGACTGCTCCAAGACAATTTGGAAAATTAGCATGCTGAGCAAACCCACGTGCAATTTCGAACCATTGATTTTTTGAAGTCTCAGGGAAACATTCAGGGGATATATGCTTCCAAATACTGTCACATACAAGCTCTACAATACCACTGATTGTTGATATGCCCATTATGAATGTAAAATGTAGGTCAGTAAATGTATTTCCAGTGGCCAAATACCTAAAATCAAAATCCTAATTGTAGTGTATAAGAATTAAAAATAAAATTAATGAATTAGAAGCGAAAGAAATTACAAATAAAAAATTCTCATTGCAAATATAAAACAAATTTTTATTATATATATTTTTTACAGTTAAGATAGATCAAAACTAAGTACTTCAAAATCAGGTCAAGCTGCGAAGACATATGAAAAATATATTTATTTTGAAAATTTAAAGTTTTTAAATAAAACTTTGAACATAAATGAAAATGACACAAACTTTAATGTGGAAGAAAGTCAAAATGTAGAAGATATGTCTAAAATTGAGGATCCCATAAACGAATCTGTTCATGAAGAAGAACGTGTCAGTACTAATCCAAAAAGGCGTAAAAAAACAAGATATTGATGAAATGCTAATGGAATGAATTCATGAGCAATTCGAAAAAATCTGAAGACAATGGTGATAGGGCGTTTCTTGAATCTTTGTTGCCAACATTAGATACCTTTGACGAAGAAAAATCATTACAATTTCGTGCAGAAGTGCTTCGAATCATAATGGAAATGAAAAATGTCCGCAGTATTTCACAAATGTATACTGCCCGACATACTTCCAAGATTTAAAACATTTCCAGCCAGAGACGTGTTTCGTATCCACAGTATAATGTCAACTCTGCATCAGTTACATTTCCTAATGCCATTTCAAATTATCCACAACCGTTTGTATCTAATTCCGCTTCTGTATATTCTGATATATAAGAAATATAAGAGACTGTCGACTCCAGTCTCTTATATTTCTTCACCTCTATCATCGAATGAATATGGATATTCTTCCCCCAATATACCGGCGCAAGAATATTCACCTATTGAAGACAAACTCGACGGAATGGACCGATCTACTTTATTGGAGATGACAGGGGTGAATGTTGGCCGGATTGCATAAATAATATTTAATTATATTTTGAGCCGTTTCGTATCTTAGTATTAAGTACTCCATATTTTTGCATTTAGTTAAAGTTACCCTTTTTTATGAAATCAATCAAATATAAATAATTCATTGCCTATATAATAATTATTATTGAATATTTACCAAATTTTTTCAAAAATCTTACCTTAAAGCAACATTCAATCTTTCCACTGAAGAAATTGAAGCTCTAATACGGTCTGCAAATTTTAGATCGTCTTCTAGCTTGTAGTGCAGTTCGTCAAAAGAAGAAATGGACATCCGAAAATAGATAAAGAATTTACGTGGGTCTTCTCGTAAATTTGAATACAAGGTGACGAAATCGCCTCTTATTGGTCTTTGTAGACATAAAGGATGGACCCATATCCTTCTGAATTTTCGTTTTTGTTTTTCTATTAATCTTTTTAAACACAAAGCGACAACAACGCGATGCTGTGCACTTCTCAGATACATGTTGACAACTGATGATACGCGTTAATGTGAAAACAATTTACTCGACCGATGATCGGCAGCTACCGACCATCAGCACTGATCATCGGTCCTTTCTGAAACGGGCCTTATTTATCTCTATGCTGAACACGTCTTACTGTAACAGGTCAGTTACTGCTTCCTGCCAATACAATAATAGACGACATACAATGAGCAGATATTTGTATGGATATACACCCTGTATATATACTACTACAAAATAATATGTTTTTCATATCAATTAAGATATAAAATGCTCAAGAAATACCATTTATTGATAATTATATTTTGAAATAAAAGGAATATGAAAAGATTTATTTGCTGGAGAACAATAAAGCTTAAAATTTTTCTGTCGAATTCACAATTCATTTTTAAAAGAATAACGCCGTTCGCAATTAAGGTCTCCAGAGCTCTTTATATATTTCAAACAACAGAAAACTTGCGTATTGAAAATGTAATTAAATCATATCCTCGCGTTTCCAGCATTTTTAAACGAATTCTTCAAACGATTGCAATTATTAAATCAGACATGAGAATCATATTAAAATTTGGGTTTCATTTTGTTTGTCTACAACTTTACAACATAAATTTGCATCTATTATCTGAAATACAATTTCAGTCGACTAGTATCTGTCCAATTTCTAAACTATTATTACTAAATTTGAGTATTTTAGGATTTCTAATTCCGCAATCGGTTTGCCCAAGTTTAGAGACAACAGCCGAGTCAATTAAGTGGCCCCTATTTCTCTTTCCATGCAAATTAACTGAATATCACACACGGATACCATATAAAGGTACTGTCGCACAATCAAAAGGCGAAATAATTTAGTCTATTGTTAATTCCTTTAATACCATAATAATCAAACCTGCAAGGAGTGGTATGGTTATATGTAGATATTGGAATAAATTTACATTTTGTGAATGTAGAGGATTATGAACCTTTATTGCGTTTGAAGTAAGTATTTTGTTAGCAGGAAAAAATACAGAATGGACCGTTTTTAACTCAGAGTAAAGGTGTTTTGAATCAATAGTGCCAACATTAAAATTAATGAGAGAATTACGTAATAATGAAATCTGATCGGTCTCACTGTCAATCGAGAAGAAACAATAATTGGTATCATAATATAATCTTCTCTTATTTTTCTTGTCATTTTTAAAAAAGAAATTGAACCATACTAATTATACTTATCTTTAGTTGGGCATTCGCAAGTTTTAACAATTGATGAGTGGGAGTACCATATGAATAATTCTGAGATAATTAAGTAAACAACTTTACAAGCAAGATTTTTAAACATTTTCTATTGTAAACATTTCAAAACTATTCCTCAAAACTAGAAATAGTAACTGCTGTCAAAAAGCTGAAATATTTAAGTTTGTGTTGAACTAAAACTGAAAGGAAGTAAGTGCTAAGCTGTCATTCCTACATATATTATAAGCAAAGACCAAAATGTTGTCTCAAGTGCATCACAACTTAAAAGGTTATAAGAACTAATTAAAAGTGAGTTGAGTTGCTGCTGGGCTCCTAACTTTTTTCGTATATCTTAAGAAGTTCTCTATGTGCTCAAGAATTTCCAAGTAAAGAATTATGTATGCCATAGATTGATTTTATTAGCAGTAATATTAGTCTCAAGGGGTTGTAAGTTCTATTTCTACTTCCTATTATTGTATACGTTCCCACTATTCTTTCATATTTTTTGTTGTTCTCTGAACCTTTAATCTTTTCTTACATAACTTTCATGTTTATATTGCATCTTGTCTAATACACGAACACAAAGAAGCAAATTTAATCAAACAGGCGTGCTAAGATTATTATTAAAGCAGTTGTCTGACAATTGAAATATATAGGATACTGGTTGACGGGGATTGGGCGCCAACCAGGCGCGTGTCCCCAGGCGGCGGTAGGGGTTTGGCCAGGGGAACGGGAAATATTTGAACCTGGTGAGCGGCAGCCATAGTGGGGTGCCCCCCAATACTTCTGCGAAAGCTGTCGCCGTGGACCAACCCACCCAAGCCAAGGGGTAAGGTATCGTACTGAATGGCTGCTGAGAAATATGCGATAAAGAACGATCCTCTTGGGGAAACAGGCAAAACCTCAATCTAAGCAGCTTTCCCCTGGTAATGCGGAGCTCTGCCTATTCCCTAGCTACTCGTGGGAACAAGCATGAGTTCAGAGAAAAGTAAACAACACCCCGAGGCTGTACTGAGATGTTCACCTCAATCATCTGAAACCGCGGCTTAAGTTGGACAGAAAAGTTCACCTCAAGCTCCGGTACAGCCTGAGGTTGAACGTGGAAGATCTTGTCAATAATAAAAAAAGACAAAACCTCTCCTCTCCAGCCCTTTCAAAACCAAGGATGAAGGAACCCTCGACGACGACTGAAAGAAATTCCGCCTCCAAAAGAGGCCAGGAGTCAGGTGACCTTACGGGAAAACGTCTTCACCCAAGCACCTCCACGGAGGGTGCGACAAAAAGGCCAAAGATAGCCCGCGGTGACAGTAATGCCACAGCACCTTCCCAAACCATCGCTGAAGCCGCCTTGAGGCACCTCAAGGTGGCGATAATAGATAAGGCCAACCCGTACGCCGATCGGGCGAGCCTTTTCAAAAACAGGTTACTGGAGGAGCTGGACACGTTGATCTTTACCGCCTCTAGTAGCCAAAGTAAGGCGCGCATATTCAAGTCGTGTACTTACTTTTTTCATATTATTAGAGTAATCTGCAATGACGATGGGGCAATAAACTGGTTTACAGAGGTAACAAAAAGCCTCAAACTAGTGGAGGATACAACGCTGGATAATTTCCCGAGGTTCACCAAAGCTTCTCTTTGGGTCCCCGAGGATGGTGCGACATCCACCTTTCATAATCCAAAGAGAGTGCTGCGAAAGCTGAGGGAGTAGAATCCGGAGGTCTCGATAGACAGGTGGTGCATCTTCTATAACCAGGCTAAAAAGAGTCCTCTGGGACAGCTGTTCGTCTTCGGCATTAGATACGAGGACATGGCTATGCTAAAGAAGAGGTCGATGAGGTTGATCTACGCGTTCACCTCATTGACTGTGAGAACTTCCAGCCAAAAAATGGGGGCACCTCTACAGTACCAAGGTCTTCGGATGATGGACCATTGTGATAAATACGAATATTAAATAGGGAAAACTCAAATCAGTAACTTTCAGAACACACGGTAAAATATATATTTTATTTCAAAAATAATAAAAGTAGAATTCGACATACTTTTTGTTTAACAAAAATGAGATAGGACCATATCATTTTGCAACAACATAACAATGAACTAGGGCAAATTTAAAATTATTGTTTTGTATACAAACGGTTAGTAATAAAAATCGAGGACACTCAAAAACAAAAAATACAACCATTGCAATTCAGCACAAAACCCCGGAATAAATTTGGGGTAATGATAAAAAGTAACGTCAGATCAGACAGAGCACAGTGTCGGGCGAAAAACGCGAAGGGAAAAAGTCCTTCCCTGTCATGGTAACGGGTGTCAGTTTTTTAAGTGTTCGCGGGTTCATACGGATAATTTTCTTTCCGTTGTGTCAGGGCGTCAAAGCGATACTCAGATATCCTTGACAATGAACGCTATCCCCCTGAGGAACACAAAACGGAATAAACTCCCTCTCTCCGACCGTGATCCAGCATATCTCGACACCGTGTGCTAGAAATTTAGCGTCATTCCGCCGTTTCTAGATAAATATCGAAATCAGTCAGTTGGGCGCCAATTTGCTGCGGCCACCTCGTCGGAGAGCTACTCAGTCGTGGGTTATATACTAGTAGAGACCCAAGGAGTAGGTCTTACCGGTTCTCGGGTAATCCTACTTATTTTTGCGTAACGAGACGGAAAGATAAGTGGGCGCCACCCTGAGTTCTACTAGTTTATAAGTTACCTAACATCAACTAATCTCAGTCAGCAACACAAGAAGTTGGAAGGTTACATAAAAAAAAATATGAACAGAGTTGTTTAAATTTTACAAGTAGTTTTATTGAGTAACATGAAAATTGAAAATTTATTTACAATGGTTTTATTTATAAAAAAAATTATAATTTGAATGAAAATTTTAAGAAAGAAAATGTTATCAAGATTTACAATTTAATTTATGAGTTAGGAAAACCAACTAGAATTGAAAGTAATTTTAAAATATAAAGAAAAATAAAAAAAAATCAGTTTCTGAAGGAAACTGAAGTTTAGCTGTGAATTAAATAACTTGCAAAGTTAGAATTTACATTAGTACAAACTATTAAGTTGATATTATCTGAACATTTGTTGGAAATAATCTAAGTTGTCAAAGATTATGGACGTTAGTACTTTCCTTGTTTTTCTTTCTTTCCAATGATGATCTGGACGACTTAGAAAATAGATCTGGAACCAATCATCTGACTGTACTATGAGAAAAAACCAATCGCCTCTGTCGCTACGAAGGCTTAGTCTCGTAAAACGTCCTTAGGCCGGTATGGAGTTTCTAGGCTGGTAAGGCAAAGTTTATGCCGATAAGGCAAAGTTTATGCCGGTCAGGAAAAGTTATGCTGGTCAGGAGAAGTTATGCCGGTCCGGAAAAGTTATGCCGGTCCGGAAAAATGCTAGAAAATACACTTGAATCAGGTATAGTTCTTGAATTCAGTAAAATGCAGGATATCTGTAGATTGAAATTGCCGTAGGTACAAGTAACATATGTACAAAATTATGAAATAATATCAAACAACGTGGTTCATATATCCTGTATTTTACAATATTTTAAGAAAATTCATTCATTTCATAAATAAGAAGCACAATAAAAATCATAAGGAATGTTACTAATTTATTTTAACTGTATTTTAATGGCTTTCCAACGTAGAATTCCATTGGTATAAAAAATATTAAAAAAAAACAGAACATGTGGTTCATGTTTCCTTTATCAATATTTTAATCGAAATATCAGATATAAAGCATAATAAAAAATCGTAAGAAAAGTTACGAATTCCCTTAATTTTACTTCGACGGCCTTCAACGTAGAATTCCATTGGTACAAAAAAATGTATGAAGAACCAGAACAAAATATATGTATAACAAAAACGAAATCGACATAATCTCTAGTACTGAATGTTTTAAAGAAAAATTAATTTGAAACTAATAAGTACCATGTGATGAAGAATTAGCGAAGAAATATTATACATTTTAAGCGAAAACTTACCATTTCTTAGGAATGCACTTCGATACGATAAAATATTGAACTTGACGATAACTAGATGAAAGAGGCTGAATGTCCACGCGCATTGGTTTAAATAACCAAATGAAACGAACTCTTCCGAAAACTTTAAAACTCGGCAAGCGTCGACAAGAGTATTATTCGATGTTACGAGGGGTAAACGAAATTTACGTTACTCTTTTATCGGCGAGAAATATTATGAGTGGTGAACGAAATTCACGTTACACAGAGACGGGAGAAGGGAAGTTTCCAAACAGTAAGTTTTGGAACAAGTCTAAGATTTATTGGGAAAGATTTTTTTTGGGTGAGCTGAATCTAAAATTGATATTGATAACATAAATGTTTGCATAGATAGAATATAAAACATTTAGGGCACCGCTCGTTTTATAAATATAATTTTGTTGTGTGGGATAATATAGTAAAATTTTACACCCGAATTGTAGGAACGATTTTTTGCGTGTATATGTAACTTGACACGAGTTAGGTATTATTTTCTGACACATAATTCTCGCCCACCCCGTAGATAGGTGGTAGGTAGATTTTGAAACAAGGCTAGTTGTAATTTATATCATATGCCAGGAGCGTATGATTTTGTCTCCGTACAACCAGGTTATCGCTAAATTTTCTCAACGATTAAGTAATTTTGTTTCTCAGACGCAGTCATATCCGTTAATTATATCTAGTGGTATGAATAAAAATTATATTTTAATCGCGCGGAAACAAAACTTGCAACACTGAATTTTTGTTAATACATACTGAACTGTTTACCGATAAGATTTAGCAAATCAGCAGAATTCATTTCTCTACTTTTCCGTTTTAATTACGTAAAGTACAATGACATTCGTCAACTAGAGACTTGTGGCGGTCGATTTGGTACCTTTTTTATAGTAGACAATTATTCCCGCAGTGAGGCAGGTCAATTAAGCAGTAGAGGCGAAATCATACGGCCCATTCGCGTATTGAAAAAATTTTTGTATAAGTGTTTTTTTGGTTCATATTTATACCGTGAAATATATCATATATTTTTTTCATAATTTGTGGTACCGAAACATTATTCAGATCCCTACCTCGACTTTCCCTCTAGAGTGAGCAGCGCAGTTGGATACGAGGCTGAACGAAAACATCAATTCTGTCCTTGCAAAGGTAGTTTACCGCTTTAAGTCCAGGAGTTCCGCGCCTAAACCGGACTGAATTTTCTTTTTACAGACTCGGCTGCTTTATTACATCTGGTGACAGCATTTATTAGAGTGGTGACAGCGGTCTCCCAGATTGATACGAAGTTGCAGTTCAAAATAAGCAAATTGTTACACCATCCAACAGTGAGTCCCCCTTTATAAGCGTAGAGGTAGTCCCCGAAGCCACGGAGACCAACTCCCCTCTGACAGAGGAGGATTTGGAGGCCAAACAATGAATCTAAGACGTCTAAGCCATGGGCAAGGACGTCGCAAACAGATAATCATTCAATGGCTTAGTTATCATTCGGTTCGGACAATTCCTTATTCTCCCCAAGCTTATGGTATAGTTGAACGCTTCCCTAGAACACTTAAATCGGCCTTTACGACTAAATTGATTGAAAACGGTAGTTGGAAAGAACATATTCCTTTTGTGTTGCTGGGTCCCAGATTGACACTCAAGAAGAATTTGCAATACTCTGCAGCGAACTTGTTATATGGTCAATATTTGAGGTTACCAGGTGCATTTTTAATCGACATAAATTGAATGAGATTCGAAGAAAATTTTAGATCACTTACGCCAAAATTTTAATCAGTTTAGACCAGTCAGTAACAAGACAAAAAGTAATTAAAATATTCATTTCGCCTGAATTAGAAAAAGCTAATTGCGTCTTTGGTAAAATTCCAGGATTAAAACCTGCAGTTTCTCAATCTTTTGAAGGCCCTTTCATGAAAGTTGATAAAAATGATGAAAATACGTTTACAATTTTTAAAAATGGCAAGGAACACATTATTAGCATTAATAATCTGAAACCTGCATTCATTTTATCGGAAGACGATGATATTTTATCAGTTATCCGTAGGTCATATTTATTATAGTTTCCGTTTGATTTGACTATTTTAATGTTCTTTGCTAATTTTAATTTTGTAGGGAATTTATTCCTATTTTTTATATCATTTTTTTAAGTTGGGTGAACACGCACTAAAGGAAATTTTTTTGACTAGACGGAATTGGAATATTATTATAAATTATTTGAAAAAGAGTTGCATACATGTGAATTGAAATATTTGTTGTAGAATAGTTTTTTTTATATATTAATGATAAAAACATATTAACGCATATTTGGCTAATCGAAGACTATTAATCGACAAAGAATTGCTATAATATTAATAATAATATAATATGTGAGAGGATAAGAGAAATGAACTGATAATTTGGATAAAAGGACATTAAAATTATATAAAACTCGAATATTCACATTAGATGAAAAAATCAAGGAAGATCTGAGAGAGCTTAGCAACGACAAGAAACGAAGGTAGTTGATTATTATAAAAAGGAGTCGGTGATCTGATAGTGTCGAGAGATGACGTAGATAATGTGTTGAAAGAAAACTCAAGAATTAAATAAAACTATAAGTAAATTTCAATAATAATACATAAAACCAAGTATTAAAACACTTGATAAATGAAAGTTGGATTATCGATAAGTACCTGTAACTGGAATCTGGATTGGTAATAAATATTGGTGACGGTTTCGGAGCTTATGGGTTCATCGAGAGGTGTTAACATCCAGTTTTGTGAAAAAGGTCAGTGTATTAACATTATTGGCACAAATAACAATAAGAAAAGATGTACTGCTAATAAACAAAAAACAGAAATACCAATTCTAAACTTATATCACAAGTGAAACTATTAAATATAATAATTAACTACGAACTTACCTTGCAAAATACTGTACGTTGATTTCTATATACGTTAATATTTTATTTCTACACAAATGTAGATACTTTCTAAAGTAACGTCGATGTTATAACATGTATGTAATTTTCTTTCCCTAAATGCTACCTTGTTTTAATTATAAAGTTATTCACAGAAACATTGTTTGTTTTTAATAAATCTACATTTCCGTATAGTTTGTGTAAACACATCTTTGCGACAGTCGACAACAAACTATCTTGTCATTGCTAAACATAGCAATGAAATGCATAGCATGAGCATAGCAGTGTTTATTAGATGATATATGAGCTCAAAATTCATAATCATAGGGTATTAAATAGAAAGGGTTACAATTTTTCTTGTAAATATGAACTCATAAGAAGACAGATAATATTTTTTATTATTTTATTAAGACTGTTCACGTACCGAAGAGTTAGTGAGCTGGCTTAAAAAAGGGGTAAATAAATAAATAAAGAAATTAAAAATATATATGATCAAAAAAATATAACAATATATACGTTTTATTGGAGATTTTATTTTAGTCGCAATATGAATAAAAAACTATTGTGTTTACATGGACACCGTTTGTTTGGAATTTACAGAATTATTCGATCTTATGTCAAAAGAGCTGGATAAAACTGGTTGTGATCTGACTATTCAGGAATCAACAGAATTGCCAACTCCTTCCATTTTAAAAATAGAGTATAGTTACTTGAAACTCATAACTTGCTCTATGTTTCTATTAGAATTCGCCTATTTACTTCGCTAGGATCTCTAGATATTCTTAGGGACTATTGCTTTTGTTCAGATCTTGCGACTGTTTCAAATCTGTATAGCAGTTTTTACGGATTGTCCTCATCCTCAGATATTACAACCGCATCATGAGAGCAGCATCTTAAATTCTTATTTTCCTAATCTGTATCCCCTTCATGCAGTTGTTACTTCTTTTATGCATTTATTTATACCAAAAAAAATGGAATGAAGCCCTGCCCGAAGAGTTAATTTCTTACGTACATGCTATTTACTATTATCTTATTCACGAAAAGTTTCGCGCTAATTACAGTTAAAAGATAACCTAACAAAATATTTCTTCTCATTTATCAATTATACGATGTATCTAGTTTCTTGTCAGTTGTTGGAAACTGAAAGGAAACAACGAAGTTCTTACTCATACTATAACTAATTAAATTTCCTAGTTTACCACTTGTGTCGGCGGGGTTGGTTGTAAGTTGGCCACTTCTATGTAGTTGGTTTACTTGTTTGCTTCCTTGTCTGCTTGTAGGTAGCTCTTTGCAGTCCAATGGAGAAATGCAACCATCGAGTGTCTGTCTCCTCGTGGCACCGCTGAATACGTTAGCACTGTTGATCAACAGTGACAGCAGTCTTGATCAACCAAATGACACTCCAACAAGAACCCAAACTAAGGTGTAAGGAACGTGCCGATGCCGCAGAGAATGTAACCGCGAACGTCCTCCGGGTACCACGCGACACCCCCTTGAAAATAGCCTTTCCCTGACATGCAGGGCTCTGCCAGAGACGAAAAACCTTTCTCTCGCGACTCGTGGGATTAAAATGGATCAAGAAAAGAAAACAAAAAAAAACAAAAACCAGAGGATGAGTGAGAACGCTCACCTCAACACAAAAGCACCGTCGAGGTAAAAGATTCTGCGGTGCTGAGGCAAAGAGAAGGAGGAAAGCGAGGCAGCAGGTTGGCGTCTCTACAGACACCACCAGCGCCACTCGCCTCTCCGTATCTAAAACTGGTACTAACAGCCAAAAATGCAATGGCGGCGATACCAGTTCTTCCTCCAAAAGATAAGGATGGACGCTAAACCAAAAAGATACAGCGAAGCAGCTACCAACTATTCACGGTTAGCTATTATAGATGAGGCCGATCCATACGGTAAAATAATTACCGATAATGGAGACCTTGTCCAAAGACAACAGATGGAGGCTTTGGATGATACCCCTATGTCCGTCTCCAGCAGCCCGAAAAAGCCACCTACTTTTAGGTAATGTTCGCACTCTGGCGAAATAATCAGTCACATGCGAAACGCTAGGGTGGCTGAGGAACGCGGTTTCCCAATTGAAACCGTGGGAGGGGGCTAAGCTTGACGTGATGCACGCCGAAAACCTCCCCCAGCTGAAAAAAGCCACCCTCTGGGTCCTTAGCGAAGCTCACGCTGATCTGGATGACAAAGAGGATGTGCTGCGCCGGCTGAAAAACTAAAACCCAGGCCTTCGGGTGGATGCATGGTTTTCCTTACACCACGAAGCGAAGGTCAATCCCAAAGGGCACCTCTTCGACTTCGGCATAGGAGACGAGGAAATGGGAGTCCAAAAAACGATCAATGAGGATGAGCTACGCGTTCACCTCATTGATCGTTAAAATAAAACACTCGACCCGGAACGGGAGAGATCGAGCATGGATCCCCCCCTTCCATCCGAGGAGCCCCAAGTAGCTGTTGCTTCTGTGGAGACTGTCAAACCATCCCCTAAGATGGTGACTGTCAGTTTCCTGGCAGAACTAACAGCTCTAAGCCAAGATACAGGCAATGTCAAACCACCTCCAAGTGAGGACGTGGAGATGGCCTAAAAGAAATTAAAACCTTATCTAACCATCATCGAGCAGAGATGAACAATGAGAAGGTTCGATTTATTCAGTGTAACCTATAACACAAAAAGATGGCGTCTACAACACTATGCAGCCACCTTGATGTGATGCAGGTCACAATAGCACTTATCCAAGAACCCTGGATAAGACAAACCAAAATCATGGGTCTAAATAATCCAAAATGTTTAATTTTCAGCTTCTCAAGCAATCAGCAACCTAGGACGGCCAAAAATGTCCCTAGGAATTTTAAGATCTACCCACTGACGCATTTTTCGTTCTCTGACCTAACGGACCTAAAGGAGTTAGAGGACCTTGTGGAACACTGTCTCACCCAGAAGCTTGAATTGGTAATAGGCTGCGATTCAAACTCTTCATTTCAATGTCGAACCACGGCTTGATAAAATTTGGCATAAAACTGGCGCTCACAACCACTAACCTGCGACCCCAGGAAAAAGGACAGAACAAAATATGTCCACTGTTTGAAAGGGGATCGGCGAGAAGCCGAGGACGTGTTGCCTGACAATAAAGGAGATTTGGAAATTGATTCTGAAACCATTGAAAACTCCATAATAAATGCATATAAGATGTCTTGCCCACTCAGGCGGGTCGATCTCCATGGTGGTGCCATGAGATCGATCAGGTCCGGAGGACGGCGAGGACGGCGAGGAAATATTTTAATAAGGCTATATCTCTAGATATTCTTAAGGACTATGCTTTTGTTCAGATCTTGCGACTAATTCAAAATCTGTATAGCAGTTTTTATAGATTGTCCTAATCCTCAGATATTACAACCGCATCATCAGAGCAGCAGATTATCTTAAATTATTGTCCTAAGCTGTATCCTCTTAATGCAGTTTTTACTTCTTTTATGCATTCATCTATCCCAAAAAGAATTGGAATGAAGCCTTGTCTGGGAAGTTCATGTTTTATGTACATGCTATTTCCTATTATCTTCTTCATGAGAAGTTTCTTGCTAATTACAATTAAAAGATAAAAGGTTTTAAAGATTAAAACTAACTTCTCCGCATCTGTGTCCCTGAACAATATTCTATCATTAAATTGTTAGTTGTATACACTTCGGGGGATGTATCGTGCTAACAAACCGAAATTTCTCCAAAAATAACCAAAAAATTAGTATATCTAGTTTTATAGGACCCGCTGTACTCGCTCTAGTGAACTGAAAATCAATAGGGTACATCTGTGAGACACCTTGAACGATACTTATTCATAAAGTTGATCAATCGTACACTCTCTGGATGTTCTATCGTGCTAACAAACTGAAAATTCTCCAAAAATGACAAAAATTTGGTACTTCAAGTACCACAGCACCCGTTGTACTGGCTTTAGGGAGCTCAATATCAATAGGGTTCATCTTTAAGACGCTCTTAATAATATCCAATCATAAAATTCATCACTTGTGTATACTCCGGAGGCTCTATCGTGCTAACAAACTGAAACTTCTCCAAAAATGACAAAAATATCCTACTTAAAGTACTGTACCACCGGTGGTATTGGCTCTGGTGAGCTGAAAATCAAAAGGGTTCATCAGTGACATACCCTGAATAATATTCAATCATAAAATTGGTGACTTCTTGAACTCCGGAGGCTGTATCGTGCTAACAAACTGAAATTTCTCGAAAAACGACAAAATGTCGTACTTCAAGTACCATAGCACCCGTTGTACTGGCTCTGGTGAGCTGAAAATCAATAAGCTTCATCTGTGAAATATCCTTAACAATATTCCATCATAAAATTGGTGACTTATTGCACTCTGGAGGCTGTATCGTGCTAACAAGACTTGCAAGGAAAAGTGGCCGACGACAACGACGACGACGACGACATACACACAGGATTTTTTTTCTAAAAACCGTTTTTTCGTGTTGTTGTTGAGGGATAACGTAAAAATAACTCAAAAAAATATTTCAAATTTCCAACTTTTTTGTGGGTAAACCAATACTTTTATCGCATATTAGATAGGTTGGCGGAAAAGTAATAACCTAAAAAAATTTCTTCTTATGTTTATCAATTATACGTTGTATCTAGTTTTCTGCCTGTTGTTGGAAACTAAAAGGAAACAACGAAGTTCTAACTTATACTATAACTAATTATATTTCCTAGTTTACCACTTCGTTAATTAAATACAGCTTCATTATACACGAAAGCGACTAATTTAATTTATTTTGTAACCTTTGCTCTGTTTCGAGAATACTTTCACAGGCCTCTAGGGATAGTTGCCGGACTAAATAAATTGGCTCGGTGGAGAGATCGTTCCGTTTTTTAATGTTGTAACATCCTTATAATCTGAACCTTTTTTCCGTTCAGATTACAGAATGCGAAAGTAACAATAAAACCTTTTGCAGCTTAAAAAATATACTTCTCTTTAGAGCAAAATTGAAATTGGTTGATTAAACTTTAGAATCTGATTTCTGATGATTATACTTCGAGTTTCAGAACTAACTATTAGAAAATAATATGATTTTTACTTGAGTAGAAACGTTGTGTAATTTTGAAACCTTTTTCTAACCTGGCATCAGGCCTATTCTTTATTAAGAACTGCCGATCTGTTAATTTTCAGGTTGTCTCTGTATTTATTCAATCGTGTCTGAACTACAACTTTTAAGATATCTATATATAATATTAACAATACGTATAGGGGTTGGCATGTCAGAAGGTATTCTATTGTCTGGGCTTCTCCGGTTGTACTTGCATCTTCCCATTTGGCACCGGAGTTGGTTGAGGGTTTTCTAGGTACCATAGCCTAGGTCCGATCCTGCAGGAAATTTTTCTTTCGGATTCCAGGTTGGGATGTCATTGTCTGCTAAGTGCTGTTCCCATTTTGCCTCCTTGGTCGCTATTTTATAGGCTGTGAGGGGTTGTGTAAATTGCATAGAATTTCGCCTTGATTTTAGTCTGGCTGCTACCGGTATATGCTGATACAAAAGATGTATGGTATCGTCACATTGCCTGCTTCGTTCGGCCATGGCTAAGATTTTCCTCCTTATTTGCGGTGATGCAATTCGGGCTAGCATGTAGAGTGGGTGGGTTTTAGACATCCTGTTATTAATCTGCACTTGTCATTCAGGATGGGGTCCAGCCTATGGGCATGTGTTGATCTCTCCCATACGAGTAATGCATATTCGGCTGTGGAGTAGCATAGCGCAAGTGCCGAGGAGCGTAGGACGTTAGGGTTTGCTCCCCTGCGAGCATTAGTCAGTTTCCGGAGGATGATGTTTCCGGTATTGTCTTTGGCCTTTGTTTTATCGATATGCTTTCAGTAGGTCAGAGAGCGGTCTAATGTAGCTCCTAGGTAAACTGGGATTGGGCAATATTGCAGTCTGACTGAGTTCCAAACTATTTGCAGTTCCCTTTTCGCCTGTCGGTTATTTCGGTGCTATAGGCAGGTCTGCGTCTTCGCAGGGTTCGGACGGAGCTGATTTGACCTATAATAGTCGCTCAGCCTAGATAGGGATTCTGTTATGTGCTCCTCTATCTCTGCGATCTTTTTTGATTGGCATGTGATAGCTACATCATCGGCATAGATAAAGCTCCTTGTTTTTGGGCCGGTTGGTTGGTCGTTGGTATATACATTGAAGAGCAAGGGTGTTAGCACGTTACCTTGGGAAAGGCCAATCTTGTGGCTACTCCAGTGGCTTCTTGTTCCTTGGAACTCTACATAGAATCTTCTGTTAGATAGCATTGTTTTTATCACTTTCGTAAACTGGTAATCTCCTGTCATTTTGAAAAGTTTTTCCAGTAATATCTTATGATTTATAGTGTCATATGCCGCCATTAAATCTATAAAGACAGCCCCCGTTTTTACTTTTTTCTCGAAGCCGTCCTCAATGTGTTGGGTGAGACTTGTACCTGACCAGTACTGGATCTTCCAGGTCTAGATCCTGCTTACTGAGAGATTAGATGGTTTTCTATTTGAGTATGAGGCGTTCATAGAGTTTGAACGGGGAGCACAACAGTGACACCGGGTGGTAGCTTTTGGCATCTTCCCGTGGTTTCCCGGTTAAGGAACGGCTGCGACCTTAGCTTTTAACCACAATTTTGCTATTGTATTATTGGTCCAGCAAGAGTAATACATTTGAAAAGCCAGTTCAGGGCTAATGGGCCTCCGTTTATTAGTAACTCGTTCAGGATATCATCTGGGCCTGGGGCCTTCCTGGTCTTCAGAGACTTGATTGCAGTTTTCAGTTCTGTAATGGTAAAGTAAATCATATTATATTGTCTAGGCTGTTGTGCCGTCCTGAAAGTGTGAGTTACTTTCACATTTTGATCAGGCTTACCATTAAGTATTAACTGATGTGCGATTTCGTTGGCGGTGACGTTTACTTGACCTTTGGAAGATGTTGGGTCACCTGATAGATTTTTGATGAGGTTCCAGGCTTTTCTGCTGCTGTGTCTCATATCCAGGCTTTCTATCGTGTCTATTCATGCCTCTTGTCTGTTCCTACTTATGGAGTCGATCAGCTGGTCCATTAGCTGGATGGTTTCCGGAGAGAAGGGATTCTGACTGTAGTGTTCTAAATATTCCTCGTATGTGCCTTTACTTTCGTTGGAGAAGCCGGGTATATAGTAAGTTCTACAGCCACGGGAAATGCTACGTCTCGCTGTCTTCTTGATTGCGGATATGAAATTATCATAGCTTGCTAGGGTCAGTGGGAGATCTCTAATTTTTTCGTCGATCTCTTCCGTAAATTTGTTCCAGTCAGCCTTTCTTAGATTAAACTTCAACATAATTGGCCGATGTTGGGAGTCTAGAATAGGGTCAATAACTGTCTTGTTGCATGTTCCAGCTAGAAACTTGTTGTTGAAGATGAGGCCCGGGTTGTAGCCTCTCTTTCATCTACCACTGATAAAGGAAGCGGGCTGTTTCTGATCATGGATGAGGGTCATGCCATTTTCTTCGGCCCACCTCTCCAGTAGTTCTCCATCCTCGTTCATGTCACGATATTCCCAGGTTGTACTGTGGCTAAAGTCTCCAATTACCACATGTGCTTGGTTAATATGTTGGGAGAACGAGCATCTCTAATTCGGTGGTTTGTATATTGAGGATACCGTTATGTTTCCAAGTTTAATCGTGATCAGCTCTATATTGTTGAGTGTGGTGGCAAGTGCATTAGTTACTTTGATTCCTGGTTTCACAAGTAGTACGCTTCCATATTGGTCATGGGGACATTCCTTCACTAGTGCCATTCTTGGCATGTTTGGGCGGCGTTGTGTTGGTCCTCTGTGTGTCTCCTGGAGGCAGAGGACGTCACATGAATTATATTTACATAAGTTGGAGATTAAGTGTTGCTTATTATTTGAAATGCCTTCAACATTGAGTGATATGATTGTCAAGCCTGGCTCTAGGAAGAGCCTTTTTCCATATTTTCGATATGATCACTAATCAGGTTACCTCAGTTTGTGGAAAGATCAGCCGGTACTCATACACCGTTTTTCAGGGGACGCCCGAATGAACTAATCGTATCCTTCCTTCTTTTAGATGATCTTCCATGTAGTATTTTCCTGCTGGTTTTCCTTCCATTGCTACGCATCGAAGCCTGTTTTCTCGATATACTTTTTCCCGCATCTATATTATGAACAGTTTCTGATATATAGCCGATAGCCATTCTTGTCGGGACATCCGATACGTTATTTAACAGAAAAAGCCACTGTAATCGATTTTTTAGCAACTGGCCACAACCAATATATTTAGTATAATTATCAACTAACGTGAGTTTGCCAAGCCTACATCAAGAATCCTTGTGTATTATTCAAAGAACGGAACAAACCCTGGTAAAACTATTTTCTTTCGATTAGTCCCACAATTTATATTCCTAATATCGCTACTACTTTATTAATTTCGCCAAAGACAAAGACCGGTTTGTTTGATATACCAATAACGCTATACAACCCCGGAGAATTGTACGATTTTCTATTGTAGTTAGTTTGGTTCTTATTTACTCTCAGTGGAGTAAACATAAGGATTGTTAAAGTCAATTTGAACTTTGTAAATGTACTATATAACGGTCAGTGACAGACGTTCGCAACCCTTTTGGACCCTCAAATAAAGGGCCATTTGTTTTATAATAGATTAGCTTAACATTGGTAGAAAATAAAATTAGGAAAACGGTGAAACACATTTACTCGCCCTACTGTAGAAAATATAAAATTGTGAGATGTCACGAAATAAATTAGTGAAAATTCTTGTGTTGGATTCCAGCGAAATTTAATTTAACTTAATGAACAATTCAAAAGAGGATTGCATCTATCATCGGATAAAATGGGGAAATATTATACAATGGGAAAACCTTGGACCTTTTCAATGAAGAATTCAACAACTATGTGCGGGTATTCCGTATTAAAATACTTCGCGAATATGTAGGAAATTAGCTTTGGATTTAATATTTTTTGCATTTATATTACTAAATCCATAATTCTATTGCCCTAATGTTTGTTATATATATGTATATATATATATATATATATATATATATATATATATATATATATATATATATATATATATTAAGACAAATAAATTGTTTTAAAAAATTGTAGCTAGAATAATGCACCAAATAACAATAAATGATTTATAAAATATCAGATAAATTTGGCACACACTGTATCAATTTAAAAAGAGTAGCTAAGTAATTAATCAGAAGTTAGGTAAATATTTTAAAATTGAAGTGAAATCAAAATGGTACAGTGTGATAAAGAAACATACCTTCACAAGCCATTGACCAAAGTCTAGGGGTCTCAAAGCTTTATTTATTGATTGTAAATTATTTTATATATTACCTAAGATTTTAATTATAAGAAGGTAGGTAATTTACCAGAACATACAGAGTATGTTATAAAATTTATATTTGTCAAGTGGGGGTGACAAATCGTAGCAAATTAAGGTTATAGAAAACAGTTAGTGATGAGTAAGGAGAAAGGATACTTGTTCTATATCTAATGACTACTCTCTGATTGATTGCGGTATCCAAGAGATAAAAATCCAGGTAACTAAAAATAAATAAAATAGGGTCATTAAGAAAATTTTGCAAGAGCTGACAAGAGTGAAACATTTAATAGAGGTCAGAGATTTCTGAAAAGAGATATAATTGATGAAATGGGGGTCTTTTGAACAGACACTGTAAGATATAAAGAGAAAAAGAAAGAAGACTAAATTGCATTCGTTTTACATAAAAAATTTTCATGAACATTTCTAGATGATATATAAATTGAAGAGATAAGAAGAGATTTGAAAGATATATGAATGGTAAAGGAAGATAATTTTCCAAAATTTAAAAAAGGATAAGAAAAGGTTAGGTTAGGTTAGGTTAGGTTAGGTACATACCTTATGCTTTGGGTTAGTGAGGAGTTTAATAATTATTTAAGAGGATTTCCTTTATAACGTGTGTTTGACAATTAAACTGCAAGGTAACAAGTTTTTAATAATATTTTGTCCGAGAGATCATCATTGTTCTAGTATTTATCATTGTAAATTTATAGGTTAAGTTTATTCTCTTTTATTTTCGTAGAGAGAATGCATTCAATCTACTACGTCCAATAATAACAATCTTCAATTTCTCATGTATATTTATTGTTTACTTAAATTTGCTAATTCATTCTTCAAAATTTACAAACTTAACAAATTAATAGACGTATTTTGTAGTTGATTAGTTTTTTTGGAGTAGTTTATTGTGTATTATAATATAGTGAATGTCTGACACAGTTGGAGGCCATAGGTCTGGAAAGTTGAGATATTGAACCCGTACGCCCAGAGAGCGGAAGCAAAGAGTTCTCAAATAAGATAAAGGTACATAGAACTAAAATTTAATCTAGTAAAAATAATTATATAGCCGGAGCCCAGAAATTCAAATTTGATCAAATAAACTAACTGTTTGTTAAAGCCCAAGTGTGACAATTCATAATTTTACATTGACATTAATCAAAATTGCATCTTAATTTTTCAAACCATATTACAATAGAAATAAATATCGTCACAATTTATATATATATATATATATATATATATATATATATATATATATACGAAGTGTGTTTTCGAAGGGGATGTAATTCAATATTATGCGTGGAATTGCCCAGGAAGGTAGTTGATGTCATCTTGCAGGAACGGTTAGACTACTTTTAATAATTTTTACAAGTTATTAATATTTCTAATAAAACGTAGGTGTATAGTAGGCAACCTCAACTTATATATCATATAGACACACATTGTATATGAAATTTTATTTGATTTCATACGACTTGTTCTAGGGTCGAATAATTCTACTTCTGGTAAGTGTGTAACCACACGAGCCAAATATAGAAGTCAGACTCTTCAGTTTGGATTCGATTCTCCAAAATAGAAGACAATGTTCTTCGAAAGCTTAGGTAACGTACGAATTGATTCACTCTATCTCTAACCTGTAAACATTTTTTGGCTGCTATCCCCACGAGTTTGAGGGTTTTTCAAAAATACCACTCTTTGAAGTTTTATTTTTTAAGTAGTCAGCCGTGACTAATTCCCAAGTTTAGTTTTTGGTTATTTCATTATATTCATTTTATTTCATACGACTAATACGGTCGAATTTATCTGAAGGTGTTGGTTCGCAACTGAAAGTGAAGATGGCGCCAGCTGACTACTTCTCGCTTGTGTGTAACTACACGAGCCATGTAGAAGTTGTCGGAGGACGAAATCTTCAGTTCGGATTAGAGACTCTGAACTGGAAGGCATTACGGTACTCTTGAAGAGACCCAAGAAGGTCGAAACGCGTCAGTGTACTATGCTATTCCGCTATCAGTTGTGAATCACCAAAGATGTCCGTATCGGCAAAATGGTCGATCGACACGTCATGGTTTTCGAAGGGGATATAATTCAATATTCTGCGTGGTATTAGCCAGGAATGTAGTT
The DNA here is from genome assembly GCA_963921935.1 of Galeruca laticollis. Classification (NCBI taxonomy): domain Eukaryota; kingdom Metazoa; phylum Arthropoda; class Insecta; order Coleoptera; family Chrysomelidae; genus Galeruca; species Galeruca laticollis. The sequence continues at coordinate 206,970,698 of OY998175.1, read as the reverse complement.
GTTTTTCCCTTAGAAGAACGGTCAGGCCAATACGTCGAAATTATTGAAATTTCGACTAAAAGCAGGTGTGGTAGAAAATCGAAATTTATGTTTCATATAGACACCTCGTATTTTATAAAATTATATTCATTTATATATATATATATATATATATATATATATATAAATTATTTGTTTTTCTTTAACCTTGTATATAAATTCCTTCCATTGTTCTTGGGCATCAGGTTAATTATAAATAATGTATCAAATTCTATTTTTTATTTGACGTTTCGCTCCATAGTTCGGAGCATTTTCAAAAATGTTTACATTGATGTTGTTAAAACAATAAATTGTAAACGATTGAACTATTAAAATTAAATGTACACACAGAGACGACAAAAACTGGTTACTAATAGAAATAGTTTTGTTAGTAACCAGTTTTTGTCGTCTCTGTGTGTACATTTAATTTTAATAGTTCAATCGTTTACAATTTATTGTTTTAACAACATCAATGTAAACATTTTTGAAAATGCTCCGAACTATGGAGCGAAACGTCAAATAAAAAATAGAATTTGATACATTATTTATAATTAACCTGATGCCCAAGAACAATGGAAGGAATTTATATATATATATATATATATATATATTCAGTTATTAGTCGTTGTCATGTATTGACTTGACTTCCCTTCGACTGCTCTTAATTATATATCTATTCTGTTATTTTATTTTAATAAAGAGTCGGCGGCATGTAGACGCCTCCCTTTGGGTTCAGGACGGTAAAAAATCAATGAATTTTAACCTTGATTATTGAATTCTTAAATTTTATAATTAGCTATGTGCGAAAATCAAATATTATCTGAAGATACACCTCTTACTTTAATGTTTCAAGATATTATTCCACAGAATGAATGAAGTGAGCAATTTTAATAAATCTATCATGGATATAGAATAAAAATAAAAAATACAAAACACTTTAAAGAAAATATTTTAATAAAAATTATAGATCAAAATTATTATAACATCAAAATTAGATGAAGCCACCGCTGTATTCTATACAGCCATGCGCACTAAATGCTCTTGAGCATAAACTCCACCGCGTCGGCGCGTATAGGAATCATGCGCTTCTATCGAGTCCAAAACAAAAAGACACATTATTCACTGTTTATGGTTCATTCACGAGATATTTACAAGATTTTTAACGTTCATATATATTTTGGAATTGTCAATATAATAGTAAAAACTGACCATACAATTGAATATATATACAAGGACATATGAATGATGAGAATTTAGAATAGTGATATATAGAAATTTATTAAGCATGCATGAAGAAACAGAAAAGGAAGATAAATAATGATTCACATACAGTGTGAACAATGATGAAACAAATTAATTCTTACAAGTAAGTACAAATTTATATCTATAACTTAAAATTCATGGATATCCATGTATGTGATCTTATATTTAGCATCTTAAAATGCTTAGGCCGTTTTATGAAAATTTTCTTGATATGTAGAAAATATAATTTATTGTTCACTGTTTACTATTTGAAATTCCGAAATTAATAGTTAAATATCACCGACCTTAATTTGTTCTTCAGTATAGCTATACTCGTTACTGCTGCTGGTGTCTCCCCAATTCTTGCAGATTTCTTAACGAAAGAAATGCTCCTTCTGATCACCTCCCGTTCTCACACAGTTTTAATGACTTCTAATATTATTATTTGATAACTTTTAGCTTCAAAATCAAAATTTATTTCATGTTTTATTAAAAATTTTGTAGAGGACTTTTACATAGATGCTTTCATTTTAAAAACACACGCGCTACCTACTATTGTTTTACAAATCAACAAACTTTTTTCATCGTCAAATGCAAAGCATTCTTTTTACCATATGCTACAAAATAATTGCTGATTTGAGTGTATCTAGTTCAAAATGTGGAAAGAGTTCTTTTAACAGTTTCTGGAGGATATTAACACTTATTTGTATATATGTGTATAGTCTTAAAGATTCCATGAAATGTCTTTTTCAATTGTAACAATCTCTTATTTTGTTAATTTTTCCTTTTTAAGGTATTCTTGTTTACATTAAATTTTATAAAATCTACAAACTAAAATATCTATTAATATATATGCAACTGTCTAGTTTCAAATTTTATAATTTTTTTTAAATTAATCATATATAAACTCTAAGTTATTTTCAAATTTGCCTTTAATATCCAATATTCTCTTAGTAACCAACAAATTTAAGTTGGCAATAGAGTCACTAATTTCTATTACTTCCTGTTTATTAAACTTCTTGATTGCAATACTCCCTTGACAGATAGCTTGGCTCTGTTCCGTATGTCAACCTACTATGAAGTATTTCCAACTCTTTTACAAATTTAACCCTTTCTATTCTGACGATGATATTGATTTATCGAAACAATTGTCAATTTTTTAGAATTTTCAATAACTTGTATTATATTGTGGAATTAACTAGAGACCTTGAGTTTCATTTAAAAACACTTTCTATCTTTGTTTGTAAATATTGATAACCAATTATAGACTCGAGTACTAATTTATTTTATTCCAGGTTTCAAGTGATACTACAGTATAATTACCCGGATATTTACATGGTAGTGTTCAGAATAGTTTGATACATGTTGACAGTGACTTTAAATTGGATTATTTGTTAAGGTAAAATTTGTACTTATTTAAACAATGCTTTTATTAGAATTTTTATTCATCATCCTTTAATTCATTGAAGTAGCTGTTTTTCTTGATATGTGATAATATATTTGCTCAATTCATTTAATGTGTTTATATAAACTCTTAGTTTTTTAAGTTGGTTGTGTCTACTGGTACACCCTACGTATTAATACATCATCTTTATATCTGGTCACTTTTGTTAATTATTTTAATATATTAGAGGAATCGTTCAATATATATATATATATATATATATATATATATATATATATATATATATATATATATATATATATATATATATATATATATATATACTTACTTACTTAAGCACTGGTCTAAATTGAACAGAAAACTTGCTAAAGAATATAACCGAAAATGTTTCCTTTTCCGATGCAGACAACAAGGCATTATACCTAAACACATCACAAAGTATACATTATCGATCACCAACCTGCTACACAATAACAATATTACACAAAGGACCTGCAGGTTAGGTTAGGTTAGGTTAGGTTAGAATACAAACTTCTTAATCTTGAGATATCAGATTGTCACAGACAAATAAGATTTTCAGAAAATAAAAAAACAAAATTCAAAGATATAATTACAGAGTGTAAAAGTAATATAATTTTTTAAAATTTTAAAAGCCAAACAGATTAGATCATATATTCACTTATTTTACAAAACAAGGGAGAGAAATATGAGAAAGTTCGACAGACTAATAGATTAACAGTTCAGACTAAAACTTAACACCAAATGAAATTGGATTCGAAACATTTCGAACGCTGATATCCCTGGTGACGTGCTCAGGTTTCTCTCACTTGGACAGAAGTTTAGTAGCGAATCTATAATAGGTGTTGATGTTCCAATACGGAGGTTACTGGCGGACATTGATTTTCTTACGTCCAAAGTCTCAATACAAGAACACAGAGATACTCTTTTAGCTCAACTAACGAATATCGTTACTTACATTTATCAAAAATCAACACACACTAGTTATGGATTTTTTAGAAAATTATTTAACAACACAAAAATCTTCCTTAAACAAAATCCACAAATTGTAGTTACTAGATCCGATAAGGGTAATGTAACTGTAATTATGGATAGACATCAATACTTTCAACTTTCAGAAGTTGTTATACGTGACGATAACTTCTACATAGAAATCAGAAGTGATCCTACATCCATTATTCAACAAAATTGCAATAAATTAATCACAACATAATTTCCTCAGATCTTAAGAAATCGTTGACGAGTTATAGGGGGTCTCGGGAACATTTTACACGTTACCAAAAATACATAAACAACCATTAATTGTTCGACCAATTCTTGCCTCGATTGGAACACCAACCGAACTTATTACAAAGTTTCTTACCAAGGTATTGACGGACTCATATGATTTTGAGAATGATTACTATATTGAAGACTTCTTGGACAGAACAACATTACCGGATGGTTTTATTATTGTGAGTCTCGATGTAGTCTCCCTCTTCAGTAATGTATATCTGAACATTGCCATAACAGCAATCACAAGAAAATGGCCTTCAATAGCGCCACATTGCTCTATTGATTTGGAGTCTTTCATCTCACTTCTGAATTTTGTGTTCAACAATAATTTTTTGGTTTTCAACACTACATTCTACAAACAAACCTTTGGAACACCAATGGGCAGTAAAATTTCACCCATAATTGCTAATTATGTAATGGACATGGTGTTGGACTTTGTTATCCAGGTTCTGCCCTTCAAACTCCACTTTATTACGAAATATGTGGACGACATCATACTGGCTTTACCAGGCACGAATCTGGATGAACTATTGTATTATTCCAACTCATTCGATCCACATATACAATTTACCCTAGAAAGGGAAAACCACAATAATTCTATCCATTTTTTAGACACTTTGATTATAAGACAAAATAATAACATTGTGATCGATTGGTATAGGAAACCAATTAGCTCTGGTAGATATATCAACTATTGGTCATACCACAATCAAAAGATGAAAATCAACTTAGTCAAACAATGAAACAAAGGGTCTTCGCTATTAGTGACATAACATTTCATCAGAGAAATAAAAAAAAAATATCTCACCTTTTCAAGGACAACTCATATCCAGAACCACTTCTTAAGAAGATCCTATTCAACACAATAAATATTAACGGAGCAATCAACACATTAGTTGGAGGAGCTACGATGGCTCCAGGTAGCGATGAAGGTATAAATTAAACCACCACTCATTTAACCCAATATATAACTTTACCATTGCATAGAGACATAGCAAGAAAGTTTAACCGTCTGTTTCGTAATACATCAAACATAAAACTAGCATTCAAACCTGCACTTACCGTAGGAAACCTGTTTTCAAAAACAAAAGATAAAATCTCAGAGAAACTGATGTCAGATGTGATCTACAGTAAAGATTGTTCAAATTGTAATTCCAAATACGTTGGCCAAACCTCAAGATACATAAAAGATATAATAACTAGCCATAAAAGTGACTGTAGATTGCACCCCGAAAGATGTGCTCTAGCGGAACATGTCAATAAAGCAGGTCATTCAATGAACTATGAGTCTGTCAAGGTATTGGATACGAAACATTTCAAATCGAAAAGAAATTTTCTCGAAATGGTGCACATGAAAAGAAATCCGGACAACATAAATCATAGAACTGATACTAGACATCTCAGTGATATTTTTGCTTATTTACTACATTTGGATACTCAAGACAGAGGGCAGCATGGGGTCGTGGACCTCTCTAGATGCATTGTGGGGCTCCAGTCTCATTAGCTGGATACTCCTTATGATCATGCATTGGGGGCGCATACAGCTGTTGATCTCATCAGTCAAATGGCTGTGGAGTGTGCGCACTACGGTGATCGCAATGTGTCGGAGAGCTTTGTTTGACAATCAGGTTGTCCTCTCAAAAAAAAAACAGGCATACACATGTTTTTTAGAGGTGCATCTCCTGAAAGTTCTCTTCATATTTATATAAATTGAACTTAAGGGTTAGAGTTTAAATTAAAAAAATTTACATTTTGGATAGGTACAGGCCAATTGGCTGTATAACCTTTAATGTATAAAACTGAAAATTTATTAGTTTGAATACGTACAGGCCAGTTGGCTGTATAACCTATAATGTATAAACTTGTAAATTTGCTGTCAGTGTGGGATTGAGATTTCAAGCACATGAACGATAACCAAACTTCGACAAAAATGAATTTTGAAACTTTTTAAATTGTGTAATAATTTTATATTGTAATAAAATGTGATATAGTGTGAGTTATTGATAGACGTAGTTGTTGGTGCTGTCGATGGCCATTTAATTTTTTTACCACTGTTAATCACGTTTCAATCTCAATAAGTTTGTTAGTAAATAGTGTTTTATAAAACATTCCAGAATATATATAGAATTTATGTAGCTTCCCTGATGATGGGTGAAAATTCACTCGAAAGCTTGGATTAAATACTTAAAAGAGTACACGGATATTGCTGCAATTCCCTAAAAAAAGTCTACAAAGAAGTTACATTGTAACTGGTCAGCAAACACATACCATATATATATTTGTGTTTAACGTTTTGGATTGTCAGTGTCCTTCATCAGACACTTATTTACACAAAACAAAAGCTTGCAATCGCATGTCAAACTATACGATAAAACAACGGTTTTGATTAAAAAACATTCAGTATCAAACAAAACATTTTCATGAATGACGGTACAGTGTATTGTACCGTCATTTGTGAAAGGGGACACTGAGAGTTCGAAACGTTAACCAAAAGTGTGAATAAACTTCCACAAAACAAACATATATATATATATATATATATATATATATATGTATATATATATATATATATATATATATATATATATATATATATATACATATATATATATATATATATATATATATATATATATATATATTTAGTTAACATACAAGGTAGGCTCCTCCCATGTTAAATCTGAGGTATAAGTGAGCTCCGCGGTAAAATGGGCTCCGATATACGGAGCCCAGTTCACCAAGTTCTAAAAAAACCATCAGCTACCATATATTTATGTCTAGATTGATTTGGCATAGTTTTTAGAAGGAGCTAATTTTGGCCGTTTTCCTGAATTTGTATATTTTTGTAGTGCGCGTGTATATTTCTAGATGGCGATATGTTGAAAACTTGATATACATTTTATGTTATATTTCTAGGTCAAACAAGGATCCGATAACTTTGGCACCACTGCAGTTGAGTACCCCATCACTGTAGCGGTCAGAGTGAGCTCCTTCTAGTATTATTCTACTAAATTGGTAAAGATTTACATCATCGGTTATTTCTTGTTACAGTTGAAGTATTATTTAAGTGAATCAAAGCTATGAGTCTATTTTTAAATATATATTTAGGAATGAGATACGTATACCATGCAAGGGCTCTCAAGTAATTTGACATTTTAAACGGTTCGGTAACAGGAGCTTTGGAGTTGGCTGTTTTTTGTTTCAGATATGAATGCAAATTATAATTACTTTAATTCATTTAGATAACATAACTCTGTCATTTTGAATCTTGAAAGTAATTTTAATAATAATATTCAAAACGTTTCAATTACATTGTAGATCTTATTGACTCGAGGTTATAACAATTTTTATTATATTGTAAATAGAAAGTGTGAAATTAATAATCTACTTTTCCGGATTATAATTTTACTGATTTAATATATAAGTTCTTTTTGAATTTAAAAATGGCTGAGTAATCACGATGTTTATTTCATTGCCTTTTTGTTCCTATTCAGGTTGGAGTTCAATTAGGCATATAGATTTTTTTTTTCATTATGTTCATAGATTATATCTACCGGCTTTAATTTTATGGCAAGATAGACTGAATGAATATGACCAAATATTACGTTAATTACATATAGAGGCTGTTGGACTATACCAAAGAAGAGGGACAATTACCTAAGCTGAAGCCTTCGGATATCCTTAAAATTTCTAGGAAATAGAACTAAAGGAAATACTCTAGTTTCTCAGACTTTCCTCAGGAACTGAGTAGAAAAAAGGAGGCACAGTGAATGTCACCCCAATAAACATTCATACATACACGATACCAAAAATTATTTACTAAATATATCTATTTCGTGTATTTTTTTCCAATTCTAGCTTTTATTTCTTTTACACATACGATGTAAACATCAAAATTCTTTCACGCGATTTCCGTTTTCTTCATATAATTTTCATGTCATGCCATTTTAAGTTGGCGTCATGAAATTATGAGAATTTTAAGTGTCCAAAGACAACAAAAGTTAAAGTTGTTTATAAATACCATAACAAACATTATACTTGTTCAGCCACAGTATATTTTAAGAGCTACAAACTTATCATGCTTCGCTACACTGATTCTTAAAATGGGAAATATTAAGAACAAATTATTTATTTCTGAAGGTAAGCATCCAAATTATAGCATGATCTTGATAAACACTCTTCTGTTTTTGTTGATTCGACATAATTTTGGGATAACTAATCTAATTAAAAATAGAGAGCTTCCGCTCGAGGTCTTTGATAAATTGACTATCAATATAACATTCCATTGACCAATGAAATTTCATAAATGTTAAATCAAACCAATCGGAAATAATTAATAGCGACTATTGCACTTGAGCAACTATTAGCGACTACAGAAATAGTAACTTTCATTTGGAAACGTTGAATATAACTTCAAATGATTCTGACAATTTTTGCAGTAATTAAATTGTCATATCATAATAAAATTTGTCCACGGCTGTTTCATAATTGATAATGTTTACATTGTACGTGTGGAGCTTCCTAAGAATGATGACGTTCATTATTCACTAGTCAATAATAAGTATTGATAATCAACAAATCCCAGACAGGCCGTCGCAGGGCGAGTTCCAGCGATTACAATACAGCTGATAGCTAGTAGTTTAATTATTATACTGAATTAAAATTACCAGAAAGTTTAATATGAAAAACGAATCAGACGGTAAAATGAATGTTACCCCGCCGAACATAAGGGAAGCAGCACAAATATGTAGACTCATTAGCTTGTACCCGCGACTTCGTCGACGTAGATGGTCAAATTAAATATTATGCTGATATGTAACTTATATTGGTGCAAAAAATTCGTTGTTTTTTTTTAATTCAAACAAATTCAATATTTAAAACGAAACAAAATGGAATTTTATTATTATATATTATTGTGAAGTTAAATACATTTTTGCAATTATACATATCCACACAAGTAGTAGTGTGTGCGCAACATAAATTTAGTTCAGCTCGTAAGTTTAGAAAACTCTAAAACTGTGTACTTTTTTTAACTTTACTACTCGATATCTAGCAAACTAGGGTGAATATAACATACCAAAGCCCCAAAAAATGGACGCCTCTTTGCATAAAACAGCGCGATATCTTTTCAGTATATATAGCAGTTATTTCGGGCTCCAGTGGAGTACAAACATGTACTGTACAAGGCACGTGGTTAGAAACAATTATTGTATAATTGTTATCTGTATTGTGTGAGAATGTCCACGATGACATTTCAATTTAAGAGAATATTAAATTTGGCTTTAAATCGGGTTCCAGATTGTAAGTATTTTTACAAAGTGTGTGATGACAAATAATGTTTATATTATTACTTTTAGAAAATGAGTCAATTTTTCTGAAACATTTTTACATTGTTTTCAAGCTAAACAAAAGCCATCATATAACACATCCACAATGTTTTTGTAAAAGTATTATTTTTGTGGAAGATTGAATTACCATATAAAATCTGCTATTACAAAGCTGGTCAGAATTAAATACATTGATAAAATATCCAATGGAAAACAAAATATTTTACTTCTTAAAACTTTTCCATATCGAGTCTCTAACTAAGATAGGACGGCTTGCTGTATATGAAGAATCGATAATCGTTGATAGAGAAATTACTGAAAATTGGATTTAAATTAAAGTATTATGTATTATGGAATATCAACAATACCTCTTTTGTTATCATCAATCAATTCGAAATTATTTTGAATAAAAAATCCTCAAATAATTGGTGTACGGAAGGACAAAATAAATGAATGATCATAACCCGTTTATTTCAATAGAATTTGACAAAATTGGTTGAGTATTTTACCAAATGAATAACAAATCGGATAGTTTCAAATCTCTTCACCGAGATATCCAACAATTTCATCATTTCATTTCAAAAGGTTTAACAAGGTATTTAATTTCTATAGTGATAAAGTGAAACAGAATTTTAATTTTTCTTACGAGCACGAGATACTTTTAACAAATTATGTTGCATCTGTATATGCTTTTTATGGGGTGTTCCATTTAGAATTGTCCATATGGTAACTGGAGGTACCTATACCTCCTTACCGATACCCAAAAAGTTCTATTATAAATATTATAAAACGATTTAATCCCGTTGTTTTCACACCTTCCAATATTTTTGTGCGTACTTGGCAAACCATTCACATAACGTATGGTCCTAAAGTTTTTGAAAAATTTTTAAATTATTTATTTTTGTACCCAATGTCGTTTAATCAAGTTGCCATCGAAACTAAAACGTCACACGTAATCAAGTTTGATTATGACAGTTTAGTTTTGCAAATCGATTGTAGCAAAATGTCTTACAAAGATATTCGTCAGGGCATTCACAATCTAGTTGGACGAATACATAAGCATGATATTGTTGCAATCTACCAAGAGCAAAATATAAGTAAGTCAACCATTTACAACACTATAACAACACTATAAGGAATTGTGAAGAGGTTATACCATGCATTAATTTACCCAAAAGCGGTAGACCAAGAAATTTGAGTGTAAGAAGATAAAGAAGACTGATGGAAGCTGCTAAAGACAAAGTTGGAGTTTCTCAGAGAAAATTAGCCCGGAGATTTGGTATTTCGAAAACCACTGTATTAAGAACAATTGATCGCACAAACTTAGTGTTTAGGAAAAGAAGAAAGGCGCCAAAATACACCGCAGACCAGCTAAAAAGAATTCCGCGTTGTTGCCGCGCATTAAGGGGTATCCACTTTGCCAATAAATTGATTGAAACATAACATAGACTTTGTACCTAAGTTGGACAATCCTCCTAATGTAACTCAGGCTAGGCCAATAGAGGAATTTTGATTAATACTATCGAGGAAAGTGTACGATAAAGGATGGGAAGCTACAAATGGAGATCAATTGCGGCGTCGCATCTTCCAAAAGATTAGAGAAATAGAACCTACTCTTGTCCAAAGGAAGATGGGACAAGTCCGAAGAAGATTACGACTCATTGAGGATAACAGGCCACTATCCATAATGTAATTTATAATTATTTTTTGTTATTAGTGTTGTTAGTTGTTGCCACATGTGCTTATAAAACTAAAGAAATTTGGAAAAATTTATTAGCATTTAAAAATTTTCCAAAAACTTTTGGACCATACGTTATGCATTTAGTGGTAACATATTTCCGCTATAACCAGAGGCGTCCAGTGGGATAGAATAAAAATAATAGTTTTTAATGTATATCATCTTAGAGTGAAAATTTGATAAACATCAATATGAAAAGATCATTTGAGATGGAATCAACTAAAACTTATAAATTTCATAACCAAATTAGCAAAATAGTGTTGACTAGTGCGAAATAAGAGATAAAATAAAATTAGGTATTATAAACATTCCATTTAATCTCGAATAACTTGAAAAATTCGCACTGTATCGCATAGAGACAGGCGGTTAATATTTACGTAGAAAGTAACGGAGTATCGAAAAAACATGCTGAAAACATTTTTACGATATTGGCGTAGATTGTAGGGAGGAAAAGAAGTATTTATCCCTACCGCATGTCTCTAGTGATAGAGGAAAATTATATTTTACCACTAATTGAAGTATCCTAATATATGAAAAGTGGAAGGTGTAGAAACAATGGACTACAATCATTTCAAATATTTATGATATAACACCCTAGATCTCAGTAAGAAGGAATATTTTACTGAAGTGTTCTCGAATCTTCATATTTTGTGCTAAGGTTTCTCCAGTTACTATATGGACAATTGTTAATGAACCACCCTGTATAAATATGACTGCTGTACAAGTGAAAAACACCATTTTTTACGATAACGTCAAAATTTTACTAAATTATGTTAAATCTGACGTTTTTACGTAGATGTGAGAGGTTCTGTGTTTGCTTGTATTTAGTTTATGTAGCTTTAATTACCTAGAACGATCGGAATAACTAATTTAGTAAAAAAAATTAAAAACTATTACCTGAACTTTTATAAGTGAGAATGATGAAAAGGTTTATGATAACCCTGAAAAATAGGGTGGGTTAAGGGTTGATGTATGCGGAATGAAAAATGGTATTCGTGCTATTTACAGTGAAAGGTAAAGTCATACGAATAACTATCCAGTGGAATAATTGTAGATACTAAAAAAGTCTACAATTCTTCAGATGCTTAAATCTTCATTTTCTGTGTTGTTTTACTTTGTCGTGAAAATAATTCAATGTTGACGAAATTAAGTATACGAGTATGTACAATATTTCATATCTCAAATGAAATTATTTTAGTGAAAACAATTAATAAGCTTGCGAGATATTTATTTTTTCTGGTCTGAAATCTATCCATCTCAAGCGCAACAAAGCGGTGAAATAAAAGGTACTTTGAAGATAGGGTGTAGAAAAATGACTATTAATATACAAATAACAATTATTTTTTATAAAATACTAAAGACAAAAAAATCTCGAAAACCATTACATTCAGGCATAGGGAAATGTTAAGAATATATATGGTTGAAATCTAATATAGAATTGAGGCGACAAAAAAATATTTTCCATTTAAAAAAACACAGTTATTACTATTATTCATTCTCCAAAATTCACGTTAATTATTCTTCACCCTGTTTAAAAAATGAAACACGTTTTTCTGGGATATTATTGAGTAACCTTACAGTGACCTTGGTCATAATAAGTTGTTGATAATTATATCAGCAATTTAGAATGTTAAAAATATACTGGGTGTTTCATTTGGAATAACGAAGTGGACTGCAACATAACTATGAGTATGTGTCAAATAAATCATAATATATTAGGGGAAGCTGTTTACTTAATAGCCGATAAATATTGAACAGTTTGTTCATAACTATTATAAATGAGAATATTTTCTTGTTTCATACTTTCTTCATTAGTCGGTTTTTAGTTTTTGAATTTACTTTTTATTCCGTATGTGATTACATCCTCTAGCGGGTACTTTCAATATACTTTTTTAATTTTGAAATGTAGAGTCATGGGTTATCTGTTTACAGAATACAGCAGGCATCTTTTAAATCTGCACACCGACTAAAGTTGTGCAGATTAATTATAAGTAATTAATCTCGTGTACTGACAAGAAGTGTGAATATTAAAACAATCAAATTGGCTGTCTCGACCCTTACTTCGTGGAATATGCTCATATTAGTGTTTTTAAATGAAGCTCACGGTCTCTAGTTAATTCCACAATATAATAAGTTATTGAAAATTATAAAAAATTGACAATTGTTTCGATAAATCAATATCATCGTCAGAATGACGATGATATTGATTTATCGAAACAATTGTCAATGTTTTAGAATTTTCAATAACTTTAATTATATTGTGGAATTAACTAGAGACCGTGACTTTCATTTAAAAACACTATTAAAACAATCGTTGAAATTCATAAATTTTACAAATAAATGATTTAAATTGTCTAATTTCATAAAAGACATTGTTTGTTAGTACTGGACAATGTCTCAGTAACACGGAAACATCTGGCTCTGAATATTTACCACCCGAGGAAAGTTTTTTTCCAATAATTCAAACAGAGGAGACAATCTTTTTGACTCATCAGAGCGTATCACGATCCCACAAAATAAGGTGCCGTTGACAAGCTATGCCGTTTTACAAAACTCTTCTTTGGATTTCCACTACAATTCCAAAAATGAAATCGTAACATGTGATTTAACACTGGGAGATTCTACGTTTTAAAGAAATAATGATTCACATTTAGAACAGATGTTTTCATTTGAACTTGATACAGTATGCTCTTTCATATCCGAATACAATTCATCACTTAAACAAGTAAAACATACAGCACTGGATAGTTCAACAGGAAAAACCAAACCTCTTGGTTCAAAAAAAGGCTAGAATATCTAAGAAAAAGCGACGACCACATGATTCCCCATATTGTCTACAAGATGTTCAGAATTTTGGAAGACATTTGATGCGTCATCATTCCGATGAATTTGATGTTCAAAGTTTAATATCTTCACACAAGGGTTCAAAACAACGAACGAAAACACGCTTTGGATCAAATTCGACGTCATTGAGATTTTGTAACGATATAATTCCGATTAGCGAAAACAAGAAAAGCAATGTGAACCGTAGTATTTCTTGTAAATTTTGCAAAGGATATTATGCCAATAAGTCTTCAAGGCGGCACGTAAAAAAACTTCCTTCGAATCCTGATCCCAAAAAACCTTTAAGATCACAAAGCGAAGGTGAAACGGTTATGCCTAAATGATCCTCTAAGACTGAGCGGAGTACTAAACACGCTGACAGGTGATGTAATTCCCTTATTGCTAAAATAGACCTAACAATCTGTACGATACAAGCCGTTAAACTTGGAATGTAGCGGTATATCGAAAGTACTATTTCGTTTTGGTAATCCTTTTTATTATTAATATTTTGCAGGGCTGTTAATCCTAACCCATTCGGCATTAGTTTTAGACTGATTTTCGACCCAAAAATATAGATAGTTATAGGGTTAGTGAAAAAATATTTGAAATGAAATTATTAGTAGTTCTAATTTTTTGCTATTTTCTGCAATTCTGCAATACTATTTCATACAGTGTGAGACAAAAAATAAAGGACGGTGAATATTCCGAAATTGCAATTTCATTATAAATGATCCTATATTTAGAAATTTCGTCGGTATATTTCTGCATTTTTGTGTTATTACTGTTAGTTTTGGTACTTGTTAAATTCTTCAGTTTTTGAGATATACATTTTTAAAGTTAGTGCCCATCAGGATTTTATTTGCGTCAAAAATTACCGTGTAATACAAAATAGATAATATACTTAATTTCTTGTATATTATACAACTGTATATATAAATAAAAAGAGGCATATATTTAAGGAATATTTCTAAAATAACATGCTAAACACGTACAGTGGCTTTTTAATTTTTTTTATACTATATAAGTGATATTCAATAGCTATGTGTAAAGCAATTTTGCGGGGTTTTTCATTCACGATTTTAGCCACCAATTCTTAAATGTTTTAGTTTTTGACACTGGAGCTATTGAGAACTTATTTATTTCACTGTTGATCACTTGTACAAAGGAACCAATTTGAAAAAGCGTTAAATTGATTAAATAATGGATTTGAACCGCTGAATATCACTTCAGAAAAAAAATCCTCTGTTATGTGTTGAGCATGTTAATTTAAAAATACCCAATAATTACTTAACTAGTCGATATATTTAAGAACACTCTGTATAAATAAGCATATTTTTATATTATTGCGCGATCTACAATAACTGCATCTTGAATATATTTTCTATATTGTTTTACACGGGGAATTATCATGACAGAATCTTAATTGTTCATGACTTTAAAGATGTATATTTCAAAAACTGATCATAGGAAAATCTTGAGAATTCAACACTTTCATTGAGTACTAAAACTAGTTACAAAAACTTACAGACATTAACCAGAATTAAGCTGAGCCTATCAGCAATTTAAGTAACTGGATCGAGTACAAATGCATATCAAGTTTTCAAAGAAAGATACCAGTCGCCACTTCTCATAAAAATTGCAGGGTCCTTATTCGGATCAACTATTAACACAAAGTAAATTAGGTGTGGATAAAATGGGAGGGAGAAGGTAGCATATTCTTGTAAATGCATCAGTCAAAAATACAAATGTATATTTCCATAAAAATATATAATATAAGCTCGACTATTGAGCTTATTTGTTTTTATATAATATGCAAATATGCTAATTTATCGGTATTATTACGTATTCACTCTTTCATGTTATAAAAAATCTCAGTTTCTTTAATATAAGTCAATTGTTTGTAATTTATAATTTTTATTTCTCATAGTTGATGTTTCAACTTAACAATTTCAGTCTCAGATAAAAATTTCTTACGAAGAAAGCCGATTGCAATCATTTTATACAATGTCAATACCGAACTGGCAATTATTCTTTTGATTATATGTATTAACTGGCCGATAGTATATGTGGCAACGCCGCAAGGAGTCCATATTACCTGAAATGTATCATATACGGAGCCTACCTTGCTTTTGAAATATGGAAATATACACCAACGGAGCCTATGGTAACCGCTACATATAACGGATCCCACTACGACGTCAACTTATATAGTGGTATACATGAAATATACGCTAGGAGCCCGAACTGGACTACAGGTATAACGGAGTTCACATTGGCCTGCAACAGTATATATATATATATATATATATTGTAACGGAATAGCTACATAGTAACAGGCCTCGGACATATGACAGCGGAATAACTTAGAATAGAGAAGCTGACAAATGCTGACATAAAGAGGAGGACTGACAAGAAAAAGGGAGAGGACGGCTGGGGAATTTGGAGAAGTCGGAAAAAAGTGACGTTTGAAAAGATTTCAAATTGTTTGTAAATAAATTGTTTTAACCCTCACTCGTATTACAATTGGTGTCAGGTGTGGGGTGAAGATTTCAAGATGAACGGGAAGAAAATATGCCAGATGTTAGTTACAGAATTGAGACGAGAGCTGGAAGAACTTGATTTGGACACGACAGGTCCCAAGGCGGTATTACTGGCACGATTGAAAGGGCATTATGAAAGCCAGGGTATTGATCCTGAGACTGTGGAGTTTGAAGATCCCTCCATAAAGACCATGACCCTGATCCCATATGAAATCTCGCAGATGTCCAACCTGTCCACAGAAATCTCCCAAAAGATGTCCAGCCAGCGCGACGAACTATCTCAAAAGATGTCCAGCCTCTCCAATAAACTCTTCCAGAAGGTGTCCAGTTTGTCCATGGAGATATCCAGCCTGTCCGCCGAGATGTTCAGCCAGCGTGACGAGATCTCTCGGAAGGTGTCTCAACAAGAAGGGAGAATAGCCGGCATTGAAGAAGAGATGCAAAAGCTGCAAGCTATTGTCTCCCATCCACCAAGACCCGTATGCAGAGAGGGAGAGCCCAATCCACAGGTAGAGAGGTTAGAGAGTAGCTTGTTGGCCCTCGAAATCAAGTTCCAGGAGATGGAAGAACGATTCTCCGACCAGCCGTCAAGGAGTGAACTGCGTCAGGAGTCCAACACAGGAGGAGAGACCAAGGCTAGATTGATGCCACCAATCTTCGACGGCACAACTTCCTGGCCCAACTACCTCAAGCAATTCAACGCAGCGGCCAGCGCCAATGGATGGTGCTCCAGAGGAAATGCGGTAGCTCTGACAGTTGCCCTGCGAGGTGATGCTCTTGATGTCCTGCAAACCTTCCATGCCGACGAGTCTGAAGACTTCGACCAACTGGTGAAGCGCCGGGAGATGAGGTATGGCCAAGCGCACCTAGAGCAAGTCTACCAGTACCGGCTCAAAAACAGAAGGCAGAAAGCTGGTGAATCTATCCAGGAGTTTGAAGCGGAGGTTGCAAGAATGGTCCGCTTTGCATATTCTTCGGCCAATGAAAGCATTTTGGAATGTCTAGCTGTCCAGGCATTCATAGACGGCTTAAGAGATCAGATCTTTCTGTTTTTAAAGAAATTGTTGTATTCGTTGCTAAGGTTATTAAGTTTGAAATATTATTAGAAATATTTCCTGCATATGTGATGGTTTTATAAGCTTTTATTTCTTCAGTTTGTTTAGGAAATATTAGTTGCAATGCCACTTTTTGCTCTTTTTTATTGATTAATTTATTTATCATATGTAATGGATAACCGTTGGATGTTGCTATTTGTCTAATTGTATTAATCTCTGTATCAAAATTACAATTGTTCATAGGAACTGGAAATGCTCTATGTATCATTGAATTATATGCCGCTAGCTTATGTGACATAGGGTGATTGGAACTATATGGAATTGTCACATCAGAGTGTGTTGGTTTTCGGTAAATTGAATAATCAAGTATATTATTTACTCTTTGAATTTTTAAATCAAGAAAATTGATTGAGCTATTTTCTTCAATTTCGAATGTCAATTTAATTTTTGGGTGTAAATTATTAATGTGGTTGAAAAATACATCTAATTGTCGTTCACTACCCATAAAACGAGTTAATATGTAATCTACGTATCTATACCAAAATAAAATATATTTTGAAAGATCTTTCTTTCTAAACTGTCCATAAAAATGTTTACCAAAATAGGTGATATAGGGCTTCCCATTGTTAAACCTTCATTTTGAATATATATCTTATTGTCAAAAGTGAAATAATTCTGATTAATGCATACATCAAATAAATTAAGTATATCTGATATTATTCCTGGATTAATATTTATATCTTCTAGTAATTTTCTTACAAGGATTAGCCACTCTTTAGGATGAATTTTAGTGAACATATTAGTAACATCAAATGAAATAAGCTTATCGTTATCTTGCAAGTTGATTGCTTTTAATTTTTTGATAAGTTCTATTTAGATGCATATCCGTAACTATTAAGTATATTGTTAAACTCTTTGCCAATATATTATTAGGAGTATCAACATAAGAAACTACAAGTCTAATTGGTTTCGTTATTTTATGTAATTTAACGGTTCCATATAATTGTGAACAATGAGGATTCTTATGTATGATAGACCTCTTTTCGTAATCACTTAAAAGATAATTTGAATTATTAACAATATCCCTTACATTATTAGAAAACTTTTTTGTTGGGTCTGCTCTAAGAACTTTTACATCGCTAGATTCTATAAAGTTATATATCATTGCACAGTTATACTGATCTTAATTGGAAAAATGATATCCAGGATATGACCATAGGGCTAATAATATCTAAGTTTCAATATTTGTAATATCACATCTTACTCTTTTCTCTATTACCATATATTAAGTCAATCACAAGTTAGGTCACTTCTTGGTCTATCCAAAAATAACTAATAAACATCAGGTAGGCATCAAATGAAATGTAACTTCTGGCATTCTGACGATGATATTTAGTTATCGAAACAATTGTCATTTTTTTAGAATTATCAACATTTTTCATTATATTGTGGAATTAACTAGAAACAGTGAGTTTCATTTAAAACACTAATACAATACTTTCAGCCCACTTCATGGTCTTCTTTTTGTCATTTTTTAACGCAGAAGTAGGATGGTCATCTTTTTGTCCTTTTTAATGCAAAATTAGCATACCCAATTCTCAACATGAAACTGTTGAAAACAAAACTCGACTGACTACCGTTCACACGGTTCAAATGCCTTTCAACTTGTCTTAAATTCGCCAGTAAATTCGGCAATGACGCATTTATTGATCGATAAGTTTTGAATGGATCAAACTTTTTCGGTTCAACTGAAATTGATCAACTTAAATGGAGAACATGGTTCAAAAGCATATTTTCATTCGATTTTGCTTGATCAATAAAAATCGTCCAATTAAAATCGACTAGAAAGAACGCGGCTTAAGACGAATTAACTTAGTAGCGTTTATCTGAATTATTATTTCTTTTAAAGAACCTGTTCCATTCCATATTTCCACAAACCTTTTTTTCTTTCCTTTCTTGATATAATTGTAAATTTGTTATTTAACAGCCAAGTAATATTTCGAAGTTTATGCGCGTCAGGACGTAGTATTTTCCAGAAAATAAAAAATAAAGATAAGAGCCGGTTTATTACAACTTTATTGGCAACAGAAACTGCGAATTTTATGGTTATTATTCAAAGCATTTGTTACAGTTCTGGCACAAAAGTTAGCTCTTATCTTTTAGTAGAAAAATATGCTTTCTACGTATGTTGTTTATGAGAAATCCGTTGGTGAAATAAAAGTTACAATTCCAGTGCTACAGTTTAAATTTTCAACAGAAGCGGCGAATTTATGCATCCTTTTTAAATTTAATTTGAAAGCAATTAGATGGAAACTATCAAAATTGTCAGGAACTAGACTTTTTCTTAAATCATATAATTATATTGATAAGAAGTTGCTGGTATAAAATGTTGGTAAAAAATTATATTTATTCACCAAGATTTAATAATGATGGATTAGATTGAACAGATATTTTTGAGAGCCACAAGCATATAAATCTCAATATTAGGAAGGTGTAAATTGAGTAAACAAGTTTCAGGTACAAAAGTAATTGATATAAGCCATGACATTTATTAGGAAACTAATTTGGATCTTTGCTACTTCATTTCAATATCCGGTTATGTAGCTGTTTCAATATAAAATAATATGTACAGTATTTAATTATTGAGTTAGAAATAATAAATTATTTGATTCAGAGTCATCGCCAAATTAATAATAAAAGAGTCTGTCATTGCGTCTATGAAAGGTTCTGCTTCCAAAAAATTTCAATCCCATTTTATTCATTTATACTGCTCAAACAGGACAAACCCATATACAGGACAGCAATTTAAGTATACTCATCACGAAGAATAACATTTAAATACCTATGCTCATAAAATTAACGTAAATGCCGCTCATATGAAATGTATGGATGGAGATTAATTCAGAGGCTAGTTTGGTTTGAAAAAATATAATAACATATAATTTAGTATTTTAAAATGTTTGCACAGGTTTTGAAAAATAAACATTTTATATAAAAAAAGAGAACTAAAGTAACACAATATTCGAGATTCTAACGCATAAAATATGATGGCCTATTCTAAACGGCACATTCCGCACAAAAATGTTTGTTCTTTGTTTCGATGAATTGCACACACATGCCCTTGAGCCTCAGATTAAACGCCACAATATTGGAAAGCTCTTCTAACATGTACTTGATTATTCAACACACACTGATGTGACTATTCCATATAGTTCCAATCATCCCAGGTCACATAAATTGGCAGCATATAATTCAATGATACACAGAGCATTTTCAGTTCCTATGAACAAATTTAATATTGATACAGAAATTGATACAATTAAATAAATATCAGCATCCAACGGTTATCCATTACACATGATAAATAAAATAATTAATAAAAAATAGGTAAAGTGGCATTACAACTAATATTTCCTAAGCAAATTAAAGAAATAAAAAGTTATGAAATCATAACATATGCAGGAAACATTTCTAATAATATTTCAAAGATAATATCTTTAGCCAAAAATACAACAATTTCTTTTAAAACAGAAAGTAACGTGACTACAAAATTGTTAAATGTAAAAACAAAAATATCCCTATTGAAGAAGTCTGGTATATATAAACTTAAATGTCTAGAATGTAATGCTGTATATTTGGGTCAAACCCTTAGAAATTTTGAAATCTGATTCAGTGAACATTTTCGAGCATACAGATTGAAACAATCAGATAAGTCCCACTATAGAAAACATCTACTTGACACCAATAATTCATTGACACCTAACACAGAACTAAAAGTACTGCATATTTGTGATAATTGTGATGAGAAACAAGAGCTGGATTCCCTTGAAGAATTGAAAATTAGAAGACACTTAAGAATCCCCAAATATGAAGTCGTCAATGAACAGATGAATCTAGGGAGTTCTCCACTTTTAAATTGTCTTCTTAAGTGATAATTTTAAAGATCAGCAAATATATTTTTCCCGGTTTTCTATGACATTGCACAGTTATACTGATCTTAATTGCGAAAAAGATATCCATGATATCCCCATAGGGCTAATAATATCGAAGCTTTAATATTCGTAATATCGTATCTTCTTCTTTTTTCTATTAACATATATTAAGTCAATCACAAGGTAGGTCACTTCTTGGTCTAGCCAAAAATAATTATTAAACATCAGGTAGGCATCAAATGAAATATAACTTCTGTCATTCTGACGATGATATTTAATATCGAAATAATTGTCAAATTTCTTAGAATTTTCAACATTTTTTTTCAATATATTGTGGAATTATCTAGAAACACTAAGTTTCATTTAAAACAATAATACTTTATGAAACTTTTTTGCTTCATTTTAAATGTTGCTTGTGGCAAGGCTATCGCCTAGTTGTAGAACAAATGAATGTCGACGTGATCTATTTGTTTTCTGAAAATCAGGATTTTTTTGATGTATAATGCAAAACAGTTTGGAGCACCAATATCAGTCATGTTCATGAATAGCCTAAATGACCAACGAGTTGTTTTTCTAGCACATGAGTTTTCGCTTATAAGTTTATCGGCGTTATCAACTGCGCCATTGGTTTTGTTAAAATATAAAATTATTTGTTGCTTATTTTTAACTTCAGAACACTTTTGGTCATCGTTATGTTGACTAGAAAGAAGCTGAACCACTTTTTTTTCGGGATGGATGAAACAACTGCTATCTTTAGTAAACGCAAACATTGATTATTCTGGAGACCTGGAAGTAATACTAATCTGCAGCGGTGTATCTATTTAATTTTTACGAAGTGTTCCCAACAGCGATAATTATCTCGTTAGCAGGTAATTTGCAATTGGATAGCTTGTAAAAAAATAATCAATTGTGGTATCACGCTAGCAGCCATGGTAACGTACAACCATATCCGATACTACCCGAAACACTTGATTTATTTCTGCCTTCCCGGTCCAGAACTAGGGGGCGTAACATGTGAAGGAAAATTTAAAATAACAGTTTTCTGTGAAATATGCGCAATTATACCAAGTGTTAAACAAGTAAACCAGAAAGAGTGCTAAATTCCGCACAAACTAAATACTTTATTTTTATTTTCGCAAATAAAGGGTGGGGGAGAGTGAGGAAGTGTTTGTAGATAAATACCCATAACTTTAGTTTGGATCAAACAATTTTACTGAAATTAGTGTCATTAGAAAGAGTGTAGATGAATTAATTACAACTACTATAGAACAATTGCATTTAGTTTCAATTGTCAGGTAGGTAGAGGGTACTTTCGAATGAATAAAATTAAAATCTGTTTTTCTTAAAAATGTTTAATGGAACTTGATCAAATTCGTAACAAAATGGTGTAAACCGCATGTTGATTGCTTTTGTAGAACTCGAGATAAATAAAGACGCATAAATATAAGTAAGTATAGTATTGACTCACCCTGTATTATAACTTAAAATTAAATATGTGGAAAAAGATCATACACATATCTCAATGATTAAAACTTAATGTCAAATTAGATGTTCAAGTTGTTTTCAATCTATCGCGCTTAGACATAACAGCTGCTTCAATCTCAGCGTTTCTAATGAGATATTTCATGTCGTCTCGCGTGATTGGTCGAGTTAGGTACACTAAATCATTCAATCGTCCCCACAGATAAAAGTTCAGACATGTTTAGTCTGGAGATGTAGCTGATGAAATGAAAATATACTTCCCCTTCCAATCCATTTATTTGGATAACTTACATTCAAATAATCCTTAACTCGTCTGGAAAAGTATGTACGACACTCGTCATGATGTAATATCATATCTCTTCTAGTTTGTAAGGAAATATGTTCCAATAAAACAGACAACTGATTTTCCAGAAAATCCAGATATGTATCGCCATTTAAAGCTCCATCACAGAAATATGGACCTGCGATCTTTCCATCAATTATACCACACCCACCATTAAGACTCCATCTACCTTAAAGCTGCACTTCCTCTATCAAGTGTGGATTTTCTTCATCCCAATAATGCATATTATGCAGATTAACACCATCCGTACTATTAAACGTAGCCTCGTCTGTCCACAAAATCTTTGACATGATATAATGTTGTTCTTGTAGCAGACCTAACATCCAATTGCAGTAATACAGCTTTGTATCAAAATCTCTCTCATGTAAGGCGTAAAGCTTGGTGAAGAACTACATGATGAGGATGCAGCCTAAAAAACAGAACAATAAGTATTGGAGATAAAGAAACTACTATATGTATTACAACTCAATAATCTTGAAAAATCGACAATTGTTTCACAAGATAAATCTTTCGTAAATATTTTTAAGGAAACGGATAAAAGCGTCCTATTGCCGTTTTTATCGGAATATTAACTTTCCGGTAGTCCCGCCTATTTTTTTTATTCAAGATTAGTCGCCCCGGTCTCACAGACCAGGTGGAGTTTAAAAATAGGAAATGATTTTTGTATTTTATTATAGAATATGGTATTATAGTAAAAAATAAATCGTTCTAGACAGAGAAAATTATTAAAACTTTATTAATTGAAATATAATGGTTTGAAAAAATTCACACAAAAAAACATACTAACAAATATAATTCTATAAAAAGCAAACAGAAAATTATAACTCGAGTTATAAAAAGTTGAAAATGGTAACTCAATGTATGCTAAACAAAAAACCTGGAGCTAGATACTATTATTGTTCTTCCCTGCACTTGGGACACACACAAGTAATATGTTCTAAACACGAATAAGTATTGCATTTATCACAAGAAAATCTGGTTTTTCTATTTTTTTTTTCATCCGCAGAGGGTACATCTACCAGGGG
This sequence comes from Galeruca laticollis, assembly GCA_963921935.1. Classification (NCBI taxonomy): domain Eukaryota; kingdom Metazoa; phylum Arthropoda; class Insecta; order Coleoptera; family Chrysomelidae; genus Galeruca; species Galeruca laticollis. Next base: position 206,946,475 of record OY998175.1, on the reverse strand, counting down.
ATAGCAGTCTTCCTGGAAGTTCTCTATCTTCTGTGTTAGTAACGTCCATTAGTCTTTGCTTCAATGTCGGAAGATTCGTAAGAATTACTCTCCTTTGCAACTGAGGATGGATTTATAAGTTTGCTATATATCTCAAAAAATGTCGTCGGCGTAAATCATTTTTTTTCGGGATTGTTAGCTTTGTATATAACTTGACAATTGATTTCTGCAACATTTAACATGTTGTAAAATATCACCATGGGCCATTTTTTACTGTTACGGGAGCAATCGAATGAAGTACACAACTTGTCGACAACATCGACACCTCTTTTTGTCTTATTATATGTACTAACAACTCCGCCAGTAGTATTGTCGGGTGGATTGAGTAGCTCGATGATACTGCTGCCGGTCCCAAGCCCGGATAAAGGAGGAGGGTTGTAGCAGCAGGCTAGCTCCCTGCTATACGTAAAAATCCAGCTTGCTAAAAAGCCTAAACATCGCCTCGAAAACACGGACGGATCTACTGGTAAACGACAAAAGCAACGACAACGGTTAATGAAAATGGGAACATGGAATATACAGGGAGTAAAACACAAAGTCAACATAATTGTATCAGAAATAGAGAAACTTGGAATGGATGTGGTGACCCTTAACGAAACAAAGAAAAAAGGCACTGGTACTGAACGAATTGGTAAATATCTCCATATATATATATATATATATATATATATATATATATATATATAAGATGTACGAATAGTGCGTGACATATGAACAATAAGCAACGAATCGATTAGTGGGTATTGCACGCAAATAGACTATCCTGCTGAATTCTGTTATATTTTCTCATGTTTCATTCAACACCTTTGCTCTCATGTTTCACATCTTTTTTTGGTTGTACCGTACCGATGACGGCTAATGAGCTAGAAACATGCATGTCTGCGGTTACCACTCTTTTCAGTAGCCCCTTCTTCTATTTGCGTGCAATACCCACTAATCGATTCGTTGCTTATTATATATATATATATATATATATATATATATATATATATGTATATATATATATATATATATATATATATATATATATATATATATATATATATATATATAGCGAGGTACCAAAGGAAGAGCGAGCAAAAAGAGGAGTGTCCATCTTAATAAAGGCAACATTAAAAAACAAAATAACAAATTACGAAATTATCAATGAAAATATCTTAACAGTGAATATCAAACTCCACCAACATAATGTCACGTTAATAGCAGTATATGGCCTTTGAGACGATGAATCAATCGCTAATAGAGAATCCTTCTTTGAAATCCTCAATGAAGTTGTTAATAAGATTGGGAGCTCTAGAGAGATCGTGATGATGGGTGACTTCAACAGCCGAACAGGAAAAATGACCAACAGTAATATTGTAGGCCCATTTGGAGAGGAGCAAATGAATGATAATGTCAACTGACTCCTACAATTATGTGAAACCAACAACTTAAAAATCAGGAATGGCTTCTTCAATAATAATTTTATACATAGATACACCTGGACACAACCAACACGTAATCTGAAATCAGTAATAGGTTACTTCATCCTTAGACAAAAATCAAGCATACATATAAATGATGTCAGAGTACTTAGAAGAGCTTGTGGTGCTGGTACAAACCAAAATATTCTTTTCACTAAAATATGAAGTACAAAATAAACACAACCAAACGATTGACTTACAAGAAGTGCCACATACAAAATATAATCTTGATAGCCCGATACATGACAGTACAATACAATTATATCAACAATAAGCTGATACCAAATTTTCAAGACCTCAAATTTCAAGAAACCTATACTAACATCATCTCAAGTATACAAGAAGCGGCTAAAGAATCATTAGGAACACATAAACAATATGTAAGTGATAATTTGTGGTGGAATAAAGATATAGAAGTTTTAGTAAAACAGAAGAAAGACTTATACCTAAAATGGGTAAACACAAAAAATCCAGATGATCTCGAACACTACAAAATGATCAAACGTGAAGCAAGAAAATTAATTCAGAAAGAAAAAAATGAACTTTGGGATAAGAAATGTCACGATATCAAAACCTACATTGGAGGACGGAAAAAAACAGAAGCTTGGAGATTCATAAATTCAGTTCGAACATCACATAAGGAAAGATCACACATACAGATAATAGAAACAAAAAAAATGGATAGACTACTACAAAGAATTACTTACTGAAGACAGACAAGGATATTTGAATGAATCAATTACGGAGGAAATAGATATACAAGGCGAAAACGTTGAACTTACTGGGGATATGGTCAAAAAAGCACTAAAAGGTTTGAAAAATGGAAAAGCTTGTGGCCCTGAGGGTGTGTGCGCTGAACTTCTGAAGAATGGAACAGGTACATTGTTTGGGGGTCTAGCGTGCATATTCAACTTGTGCATTAATGGACATCCCGTTCCAGAAGAATGGAAAACTGCATATATATCACCAATCTATATAAAAGGCGATAGAAAACGATGTGAAAATTACAGAGGAATATCCGTAACAAGTGCAGTCAGTAGACTGTATGGACGAGTATTGAGAGATCTTATAGAGGATGAAATTAAAGGTCAAGAAGAAGAAGAACAAAGTGGATTTCGTGCTGGAAGAACATGTAACGATAATATATTTTGTCTCAAACAAATTATTGAAAAGAAGACGGCAACTAACAGAGAAATACATATAACATTTGTAGACTTACACAAAGCATACGACACAATACCAACGGTGAAGCTCTGGGAACTTCTAAAAGACACCAACATCAATCACACTCTTATTACAGCTCTACAAAATCTTTATAATGAAAATATATCACTGATGAATTTACAGTGGATAAAGGTTTGAGACAGGGATGTTGTATATCACCAACATTGTTCAAAATCTATGTGGCAGCAGCTTCAAAACAATGGAAAAGGAAAATTCATGGGATGGGAATAGAACTCGATAACAAAACACTTTATACTTTGCAGTTTGCCGATGATCAAGCAATTATATCAAATGATAAGGAAGGTATGGAGTACATGATGCGCAAGTTGATTGAAGAGTACGAAATCTGGGGTCTAAGGGTCAACATTCAAAAGACCAAATATCTTCGTATCGGTGGAGAACCTAGTGATCTAACATTAAATAATGATCGAACAATAACACACTGTCAAGCCTATAACTTCTGGGAGTGACATTTGACTCAACTGGGACAGATAACAAAGAAATATAAAGTAGAACAACAACAGCGGAAAAAGCGATATCTTGTCACAATGGCATTCTGTGGAATGAAAATATTACACACAACAGACAATTCAATATATATGAAACTTTAGTGAACAGCAGCCTATTGTATGGATCTGAAAACTGGAGACTAACAGAGAAATATAAAAAAAGATTAGAAGCTGTTGAAATTGATGCGATGAGAAGATCACTCAGGATTTCAAGAAGAGATAGAATCAGGAATGACACCATTAAATAAATAATGGGGATTGAAGGTACCATTATCGATGACATAGAGAAAAAACAACTTACATGGTATGGGCTCATACAACGTATGTCAGAAACAGGACTCCCTAAACAAGTAATGAACTGGCAACCGATAGAACGTCGGAAAAGAGGAAGACCGAAAACCACTTGGAGACAGGGCGTGGTTAAAGCCATGAGTGCTAGAAACCTGCAAGAAGCGGACTGGGACGACAGGAAAAGATGGAGGCAAGGCGTCGGACAACGTCGAAAGACGTTCTAAAGTGGCCAATATATATATATATATGTACTAACAATTACTGGTTCACATTTCTCACCAGTATCAGGATCAATATTGTCATGATGATGCATACTGGATGTTAATATAACATTTTTCCTTTCTTTGGTGTGTGTAAAACGATTGTTAAATCATCGGTAAAGCCAAGCCAGGTTAATATGTGAACCAGAAAGATATTTACACATTCTTAAAATCAAGTCATAGGTTTTGTTGCAAAGTTTATATGGCCCTTCGGGTTGGGATCCCACGTAGACTTCCATGTTAGAAGTATAAAAAAAATTTTGCCTCAGAAACCGCTAGGATCTTCAGCTCATATTTGTTGGGCTTTGAGGTAATGTACTGACAAAAAGAACATTTTCCTCTAAATGCTGGAACCTTTGCAAACTCATTGAACATTTCTAAGCCACACCCATCTCTTCTCCGAAGATCCTCGGCATTTGAGCGATTGGAGTGACCAAGACCAGATAAATATAAGAGTCCTATAAAATCCCGGACTTCGATGTTGTCTTTTTGATTAGCATCGCTGTTTCTTGAAAAAATTGCTTGGATATATAAAATGTATTTATTCGCACTTTCAACAATAATTCCAATTATCGTATCATCGAAGACATAATTCCAAATCTCCTCAGCGGTCTTTAGCGACTAGGTTGCCTGTGTTGACCTTGGCAAGCGGATTATTATGTTATCCTGCCTCGTTCTAACAGTTTTTGGCCGCGGAGGATGCTTTTTCCAATGCGTGGTACCATTCTTACCTAAAATAAAAGGAGTAAATGTGGGCTCGTTATTTCAGTTTATATTATATTTCAAAATACCCATATAAAAAAGTGGAGAAGTTTTATGCTCAACACCTTTTTGCGTATCTGAAATTTCCTGTTCAGAATCACTTTCAGTAATTACAAGTTCCTCATTGCCCTGTTTCTCTTCATCAGATTCAACTTCAAAAACAATTCCTTCACTATCACTATCGTCTAGTCCTACATCATTTAGAAGTTTTTGCAAATATGCGTGCTCCTATTCATAGTGTGCCATCGCTAAAATTTAACATTTCTCTAAAATAGTAATTGAATAACAAAAATATTTAGAAAATTACCTTTTCATAACTTTGTACCTGCACTGGTCGCACGGGTCTGAGACATCCGAAATCGCTATAACTCGACACACTATCAGGCAGTAATTGCCAAAAGTCGACTGAACTTCGATGACAGTATACAAATAGAAACAGTAATGCATCTTGGACAGGCGGCAAAAGTCGCGCAGATTTGACTGCGCAGACTAGACGCCATGTTCTGAGGATAACATGTTTAAACTTATCAAGAATAAAGAGTGTGGTGCATTCTCATGTCACTGAATCCTACCAATGGAATATCGACATTCTAGTTAATTGACAGTCTGTGCGTCTGACACTACTCGGCACAATGAACAGAGGAACAAGAAAACGTCACGAACAGCATTTTCATCTGTAATTTTCATTATTTCATTTTATGGTAATTGCATCTTGTGCGAACAGGTGTGTGTTTTTATAAGTATAGACTTAAATAAGGTCACATTATATCAACATTTAACACACGGAAATTAAGAACATATCCTCATTTCTCGCTTTGTTACAATAAAAAAATGTCTCTAAGTACGATTCTGTCGTTCCCATAAATCTGGCTTCTGACCTGACATTTATCCAGAAAACATGGCAGACAGTTACTTTTAAACTCCAAAGGTACCGCCTTGAAGATGCACTACTGTTTGTTAGGTATACTGTGCTTCGATCGTAATAATAGATGAAGGTACGAAGCCGTTCGGCCAAATTCGGTACGCATCTTAGTGTTTACAACATAAAAATGGATTGCCCGGTCTCACAGACAGTGGCGCGACTACCGGAAGATTAAAATAATGGTTGAATCTAAAGCTTAAAGGGAATTACAAGTTTCTGACCTAAACGTTCACTTTAAAATATGAAAAACCAACCTGTGATGTTTTAAAATCCTTAGAACAGTAGTTTTGGTTATGTTTAATTCTATAGAGATTTGTCGACTACTTATATGTGGATTCTGTTGAATGGAAGCAAGAACAATAATTGAATTATCTTCGGTCATACCTCTACTACGCCGTTTAAAACAAGGACGATGAAAACTACCAGTTTCGCTTAATCTTCTTGCCTTCCTTTTAAATACTTCTTTGCCATAATGTCTCCTGTCAGGATATCTTACAAAATATATACGTGAGACAATAGCGGCATTTTGGTTACATTCGAAATAAATTCCAATCATATCATACAATTCTGCATTTGATATACTCATCACGAATTATTAGTACTGATAATTAAAAACTAACATTAGCAACATTAATATCTATTGAAAAAAGTACAATCTTCAATTTAAATTATAATATAACACTTCTTAACGAGAACGCAATCTTTTGACTGCTGTCAATAAATAAACAATATGAAGTCCCCGTCAAATATATTGTCGCAGCCTACTTAGTTTCGAAAACACTATTTTTAAACGTATGAAATAATAATAGTCGAAATGGGTATCGACACTAAGATTCTTCTGCTATAAAAAATTTGAAAGTAGTACTAACTAATTTTTCAATTTAAGTTATAATACAGGGTAAGTCAATGTTTATGCGTTTTTACTAATATCTCGAGCTCGACAAAACGTATCAACATGCGGTTTGCGCCGTTTTGTTACGAATATAATCCAGTTCCATTAAACAATAATTGAGTGTTTCCATTAAACATTTTTAAGAAAAACAAATTTTTTTTTTTTCATACGAAAGTACCGTCTTCCTATGGCAATTAAAATCAAATGCAATTATTTTATACTACATGTAATTAATTCATCTACACTCTTTCTAATGACACTAATTTCGTTAAAATAGGTTTATACAAACCAAAGTTATAGGTATTTATCCACAAACACTTCCCCGCTCTTCCACCACCTTTATTTGCAAAAATAAAAAAGTACTTAAACAAGTTTGTGCGCAATTTAGGCCTCTTTCTAGTTCACTTGGTATAATTGGATATATTTCACAAACAACTGGTTTTTAAATTTTCCTTTACAGCTAGCAGTTAACCTAGAAACTTGTATGTTATTTCCAGCGATTTCTCTTGGCCACTTTTACCAAGGAATTTTTTCACCTAAAGTTATAATATGAATGGTTTCTGATATAAAGCCGAGAGATCGGCTTATTGGCCCACCCGGTACTACATCTGCACATACTCAAATTTTGTTGCTATAACGGTTCGGTTTTGATTTGATAAACAACATAATCAAAGAGTTTTTAAATAGTTCATCATGATAAAATAACCAACAAACAACCCATAAAATGTCTTTTATAGATAAATCACGATTTGCTTACATGATTGGTGGAATTATTTTCATTCATTTAATGGCCTTATACGAATCATGTTCATTAAAGTAGGTATTAAAATTTTAAGCTTCATCAAATCATTTCATAGCACCCAACTGTACACAAAGAAAACTTTCTGAAAGTAATTTATTTCCTCAAATGTAACGTCTGTGTAATAAAGATATAATATAAGTATCAGGAAGATCTATAAGTAATTATCCTTTATAAATATCATATCCAGTACCGATCATAAAAGGATGAATAGAATGTGATAACCTCAAAGTGAAATTTTCGTTCGAACCCTTTTATGCTTTCCAGTTACTTATAGACCAGTCTTCATGAGATAGTAGTAGTAGATAATATTTATTTATCCTCTTTTAACAAGTAGCACCAAAATATGGAGAAAATATTCAAGAGCTATTTTCGACTGTTCATATATTGGCAAATTGATATGAAGCAGGTTGAATTATAGACATTAAAATACTAGTTGACTCTGATATTCACGTGCAATGTATGTCACAAATATTTTAAATTTACCAATTGTATCATTGGTGAACTGCAATAATAACAGGAGTGAATGGAAAATATTTTGAACTCTTTTGATTTCACGGTGTAAGGAGTCCAGGCTATTGTAAAAAAGTTGATAATTATGTATTTATGTTATGTAGTGATAAATAAAATCATTTGTGCAAATGGTATTAACAACAAACTTATGTTTTTCAAGAATAAGACCTGAATTTTTGCCCAAACACTGATAATTCGCGATGAAATTTACTGGTTCGACCCTTACTTTGTGGAATCTACTCATATTACTTTTTGATTGGAGCTAAATGTTTCTAAATAATTCCACAATATGATAAAAATGGTAAAATTCATTCATACATATTTGTGATAAGAACAAGTAGAACACTAAGAAAGAGCTACTAAAAAGAAAAACCTGATTATTACTGCAATAGAAGTGAATGCAAATGAAGATATTTCTCTAAAGCAAAAAATAGAATCATTTTTATCAAAAGAAATACAAGTGGACGTTAAAATAAGAAGTACTCAGAAAATAGGGGAAAATATATGCTTAATTGGAATGGAAAACATAGCAGATAAAATTGACATTTTGAAAAATAAAAACAGACTGAGACATCTCCGGGAAAAAAATTTAACTGAGTCGGATCTTACCAAGAAGGAACAGGAAATACAAAAAATATTCAGATGAAAGGCCAAGGAAGAAAAAGATAAGAGCAAACAAACAAATTTAAGTTACGAAAAATTAATAGTAAATGGTATAGTATGGAAATAGAATGACGAACAAAAACAGTTACAGATCAACTAAAAAAACTAGTAGACACACGTGGTAATACGATTCCGGCACCGACTCAAGCAATGAACAAGGTACATGATTATAGCAAAAGAGATAATTAAATTAACCGCAAAAAAGAAAATAAAGTTATAAATATAGGACCATGGAACGTGCGAGGAATATACGAGGAGGGGAACATAACAAATTTAGTAAAGGAAACAACAAGATACAATATAGAAATTTTAGCACTGCAAGAGACACAATTAAAAAATAATAATATAAAAGAAATTGAGGAATATGTCCTATTTAGAAATGGTAATAAGAAAAAAGGCGATTTGGTACAGACTTTGTAGTCAAAAAAATATGAAAGAACAAATCACACACATCCAAGCGATCTCAACCAGAATATGCAAATTACAGTTTACTGGAAATGACAAAACTTTAATGTACCTACAGAAGAGAAAACTGATGAAGATAAGGATGCAATGTATGAACAACTGGAATAAAGTATTGATGAATACCAAACAGCAATGTGAAAATAATAATGGGAGATGCAAAAGTTGGAAATGAAGACATATTCAGAAGTATAGCGAGAGGCGAAAGCAAATATAATACGAGTAACGATAATGGTTTTAGATTAATCAATATGACTATAGAAAAGCAAATGAAGATTATTAGTACTTATTTTAAAAGGAAGATTATACACAAAAAAACTTGGTTAATAACAGGTACTAACGAATCAAACTAAATTGATCACATGCTAATAGGGGAAAAAGATGCCAAATCAATAAAAAATGTAAAGTCATATAGGGGTGCCGATGTAGGCTCTGACCATTTTCTAGTAATGGCTGAATTCAAACTAATAGAAACAGATGAAAATATTTAGACAAAATAGAAGAAGGATGATGAAATATAACATGGAAGAATTGCAACATCTTCAAGTAGCCGGCAAATGAAGATCTAAAATCGACAAATACGAGCAAACTATGGAAATACAATCAGGGCAGGGTATAGAAAAGAAAGTATCACGGATGGAAATGGTAATTTTGAAAGCTTAAACGCCATAAAGGCTACCAAAAGAAAGATCTGGCATGACGACGAATATATGGAAGAAATAAGTAAGAAAAGAAGTTTAAGAGAAGAAATTATACAAATCGGGAAAAAAACGATACAAATGGGAACACATGGAACAGACGAAAGTCGCAAAAAAGATTTGCAGAACCAAGAAAATGGAACACGATGAAAGCAAAAATAATGGAAGAATTATACTGGAGAGAAGAAATTAGAAATTTTTACAAGGATGTGAAAGAAATAAACAAAGGACACATGCCAAAAACACAATACATCAAAAATGGAAACGGTAAACTGCTAGGAGCAAAAAGTGAAATTAATATTAATATTAAGATATTAAATATATTAAAATAAAATGCGGAACGAAAAACAGAAGACGTTCCATTGGGAGAAGGAAACCGTACCGAAGATGAAGAACCTACACTAAGAGAAATACCAGAAATTATTCACAATATGAAAAATAATGAAGCCCTATGATCCAATGGTATTACAGAAGAAAACACGAAAAACGGAGGAATTAAAAAGAGAAATTACTAAGTTAATGAAAGGGGTCTGGAGGACTGAACATATGCCAGAAAGGTGGAAGAAAGCAGTGATTCTACCGATATACAAGAAAAGTGACATTTTAGATTGCATCAATTACAGAGGAATAGCACTACTTGATAGCATGTACAAAGTACTAGCCACACTAATAAAAAGACTAGGGGAACAACAGACCAAAATTTTCTTACTAAAACAGCTATTAACACACTGTTACGAATACGAGATTCCTAAATATATACTGTTTATCGACTTTAAGGCAGCCTATGACACGATGAATAGAGCTTAGTTACTGCGAGTCTTAGGAAAAGTTGAAATCCCAGAGAAGGTATGCAAACTAGTGGATATCACAATGAAGCAAACAAGAAATGTAGTAAGAGTGGAAGAGGAAGTACCAGAAGAATTTGATGCAACCCAAGGACTGAGACAAGGAGATCCCCTATCTACCATGTTATTCAATATAGCATTAGAAGATGTTATAAGGAAGAGCAAAATTAACCGTCAGATGACATGATTTTAATATCAAGGAAAAAAGAAGAACTGAAGAAAATAGAAAAAGAACTAGTGATAGCTGCACAAGAAGTGAGGTTGGAGATAAATGAAGAAAAAAGCCAGTATATGAAACTAAGAAATAAAATAGTAACGGAAGAGCCTGCTAGAACTACAGAACAATAAACGAAACCAAAAACTATATGTATCTAGATGACCTAATAAATGATAAATGTGAGGAAGAAGCGGAAATCGATCTTATACTAGCCAAGGGCAATAGATGTGGTGCAGGATTACTCAAAATCTTGAGATCAAAACACGAGCAACAATGAAAATCATTTATAAAACAATATTAAGTCCGACAGTGCTATACGGATGTGAAATATGGGTTATTAATAAGAAGCAGAAATCTAAACTCGAAATCTGGGAGAGGAAGATATTGAAGAAAATTTATGGTGGAAAAAGCAGAAGAAGGATGGGAGAGGCGCTCAAAATTATTTGAAGTAACCCAATCAAAAAGACTGTAGTGGTTATGTCACCTAGAACGAATGGAACAGTTAAGAGATGTAAAAGAAGTAGCATGGAAAAGACCAGAGAGAATTAAGAAGAGGGGCAGGACCAGAAGAATGTGGAAAGAACCTATAATGCAGGACATCGCGGAAAAGGGAATACGGAACTGGAAAATCAAATGGAAAATTGTTACAAGGCTATAGGCCATAGGGTATGTCTTACGTTTATATATATATATATATATATATATATATATATATATATATATATATATATATATATAGGAGATAGTCTTTGCCGACTAATTAGGTATAAAACCACGAATATTGGGGTAACGGCAAGTTAATTTAAGAAAACTCTTGTTACTCTTTTTCTTCCAAGCTTTCGGAAACTTTTATTTCCATTATCAAGGATAAGTAAATTGAGATTGTTATAAATTGGTAAATATAATTATATTTGAATTTTTTAACAAACATTTTTTTAAATCATAAATCATTTTGACATTTTGACAGATTCATGAATGTAAACATTTTCTTTATATGCTAAAATGTTTTTGAAAACAAAAGAAGAAAATTGGTTATATTTGTAATATAGGTTAATAGTTATTCAAATATTCTTCTTCTATTATATACAATTCAACCTCAAATTATTATAGATGTCATCATGTCATCTTAATAATTTAAAAGTATTGAAAATTTTTTTTTAAAATCATTTACCTAAAATAAAATTATTTCTAAAAATCATCAAATTTTATTTAAATAGCTTTAATTATGTATAAGAATTTGAAATTTAGTTATTTTTATTATCAATTGTTAGTAGATAATAATGAATATCACTCAGATTATTATGGTCACTTTTTTTGTTGATAGTATTAGGTTCTTGAAATATATGAGCTATTTCTAAGAAAAGTCTTTTTTTGGTATTTGGTTGTATGTCCAAAATATTAACAGATTCAAAATCCATAAAGTGATCATTATCAATTACATGTTCAGATAAAGCACATACACTTTTTACGATGCAATTCTTATCCGAATTATACACGCACTGGCTTTATCATATGGGTTATTTATCTGATTGTATGATATACAATTTATACAATCTACCAAAAAATTGAGACAACTCTAATTCTAATGTTGTCTCTTCAAAGGATAAAAAACTACTGACTAAATTTTAATAAAATAAATAATCCTCCGTTCCGTTGGTTACCGATTTTTCTTGTTTTTCAGAAAAATTACTAATCTATAATTTTTAATAACCAAGTGAGATTTTGAAATTCTTTTATTACATTTGTAATGTTGCTAGCAGAGACCTCTATATTTTGCAATTTCAAATATTTTCTCCAAATCCTATTATGTTTCATCTATCATTAGATATATTCTACACAAATGTCATCGAAATTATGAAATGTCATGTTTGATATTTCTACTGAATCTTTCAAAATTTAATAATTTACATATAGTACAGTGTGTATCGAAAGTATGGCAGCCAAAATTAAATAAATTTCCTTATGTTTTACTTATTCTTTAAATATATATATATATATATATATATATATATATATATATATAGGCATAAGACATACCAAGATAGTATATATGGGGCACACTGGCCATAAACTGTCAAAAAAGCTTTACTAAGCGCGATTGTAAAAACAAACCACAGGCTACTAGCCTTAGTATACTCATTAACCAAAGTGATCACAGGGTGCAGTAACGAAAATGCTGTTATTCTAGACTCATAAAATAATCTAGTTCAGCGAAAAATATTGGAGGTGTGTTACATAAGTGAATGCAAAAATAGTCTCAATCACAAGAAAGACGTAGATGGCTTAAGTTTAATATATACATACTTACTAAACCAACATTATATTAAACAAACTGAGTGGCCAGAAATATTCAACAATTGATATAATTGTTTGCATTGTAGAGTACTTATAGTGTAGAGGGCAGACTGAGAGTTGGCAGAATTACACCAGAACTACACAAATTAAACAATGACGTCAGTCAGCTTTTGACATTTGTCTTTCTGCTTTCTCCAGTTCCTTGTGCTATTAGTGTTTTCATAGAAATGGTTTAATGTAAATCTTTATCCATCCTCCTTACTGAGGTGGATTTTGAATTATTTTGTCAGTTAGTTAGCAATTTTAGTGATTTCAAACAAGTCGATGTACATATTTTTAATATTCTCAAATTACTCTTAAATTACTTTTTTAAATACTTCCAAAGGTGAGGTTGGGTTGGAATACACCTCTTTTAGTAATGTGGTCGCTAGATTTTTAGAGCTTTAATGCTGATTCTAGTGAGTTGTAATAATTATTAACTCATATATACTTGTAATGGAGTGTTTTTTCCATATTTTTGTAGTTTATACTGATGAAGTTTGTAATCACAAACGAAAGCTTGACTTGGAATAAAGGCATTTACTTAAGAAACAAACCTAGAACTTTTGTTGTTTCCTCCTTAGTGCTTGTGGGGGTTTCTCATCGTTAAAGCTTATGTTATATATATATATATATATATATATATATATATATATATATTAAATATCCGGTATGTAATTCTATCTATTTGGGTCAAACCCTTAGAAATTTTGAAATTAGATACCGTGAACATTCATTGACACCTAACACAGAACTAGAAGTGCTATAAATTTATGATAAGAAATAAGAACTGGATTTCCTTGAAGAATTAAAAATTAAAAGGCACTTAAGAGTCTCGCAATATGAAGCCGTCAATGAACAGATGAATCTAGGGAGTTGTTCACTTTCTAACTGTCTTCCTAGGTACCTAATAATTGTAAGGATCAGCAGATATAGTTTTCCTAATTTTCTATATCGTTGCACAGTTATACTAATCCTAAATGGGAAAATATATCCCCATAGAGCTAATAATATCTAAGCTTTAATATTTTGATATCATATCTTCTTCTTTTTTCTATTCATATCAATTAAGTCAATCACAAGATAGATCACTTCTTGTTCTAGCAAAAAATAATTATTAAACATCAGGTAGGCATCACATGAAATCTAACTTCTATAATTCTGACGATGATAGTAATGTCGAAACACTCGTCACTTTTTTAGAATTTTTATAATTCTCTCATTATATTTTGGAATTATTCAGAAACAGTTAGCTTCATTTAAAAAGAGTAATAGAAAATAATTTAATCCGCTATAATTTTTGCTGTCAAGCCATCCAAAATATTCCTACATTTTGACTGTATGGGATTCCATCCCTTCAACTGTTGAATTCATACATCAAAATATATCAGTATTCATTATATATTACTTATGGTAGCGAAATGCTGGTCTATAAACAAATTTTGAAAATTTCCACCCAACTTCCACGTAGATATCTCTTTTATTCGCCCTTTCATCATTGTATAAACTTTCAATATATATCTGCCAGTGATACACTCCGCTAAGCTATCCTACATATTTCGCTAAACTTTACAAACGCTCCCCTTATATTTTATATGAGCTTAAACGATATGTCGTGGGTAAAATTCGCAAGATTTTGAATACTCGTCACGAATGTGGGATACAATGTAAACGTTACTGGAGAGATAACGCTGCTTTTTTGGGACTATCACGTTAATTTCCATATAGTTGGGTTTAACCGCAATTTCATGTACGGAATTTTTAATTCTTCTATGTTGTACGAGGTCAATGTTTTAGATTATAACAAAGGCGCAATTTTTGATCTATACAATCAAGAACAATAAAGCTTAAAGATATGAGTGAGAGTTATCACGACAACTGTAAAACAAAATAATTAGTAAATAAATTAACTGTCTCGACCCTTACTTCGTGGAATCTACTCATATTAGTGTTTTAAATGAAACTCAATGTTTCTAGCTAATTCCACAATATAATGAAAAATGTTGAAAATTCTAATAAATTGACAATTGTTTCGATAACTGAATATCATCGTCAGAATGACAGAAGTTACATTTCATTTGATGCCTACCTGATGTTTAGTAGTTATTTTTGGCTAGACCAAGAAGTGACACCTTGTGATTGACTTAATATATGTTAATAGAAAAAGAAGATGTGATATTACAAATATGGAAGCTTAGATATTATTAACCCTTTGGTGATATCCTGGATATCATTTTTCCAATTAAGATCAGTATAACTATGTAATGCAATGTCCAGAATGTAATGCTGTCTATTTGGGCCAGACTCTTAGAAATTTTGAAATCCGACACAGTGAATACTTACGAGCATACAGATTAAAACAACCAGATAAATCCCATTACCCAAAACATCTACTTGACACCAATCATTCATTGACACCTAATACAGAACTAGAAGTACTACATATTTGTGATAAGAAACAAGAACTGGATTTCCTTGAAGAGT
This sequence comes from Galeruca laticollis, assembly GCA_963921935.1. Taxonomy (NCBI): domain Eukaryota; kingdom Metazoa; phylum Arthropoda; class Insecta; order Coleoptera; family Chrysomelidae; genus Galeruca; species Galeruca laticollis. The sequence continues at coordinate 206,931,098 of OY998175.1, read as the reverse complement.
TGGAATTTTTTCTTTCTTTCTTTCTTCCTCTCATCCTTATGCCTTCTCCGGCGTCGGATTGGAGTTCTTCATGTACCCATTTTTTCCATTCTTTTCTGTCCCTGGCCAATGCCTTCATCTCTCCTAATGTTTTTCCCCTGTTTTTTCCAATTTCTTCAATCTGATCTATTCATTTCCTCCTGGGTCTTCCTCTTTGTCTTTTTCTTGATATTCCTATTTCCATAACTTTTCTCGCAATTCTATCTTGCTTCATTCTTCCTAGGTGGTCATACCAGTTTAATTGTTTCTTTTTAATCCTTGATATTATTGGTTCTTGATTAGTTATGCTTCTGATTTCTTCGTTCCTTACTTTATCCCATTTTGTTTTACCTGCTATTTTCCTTAAATACTTCATTTCCATTGAATTTATTTTTGTTTCCAGTTTTTTATGCATCACCCAGTTCTCACTAGAATAAGTTATAGTTGGGACTGTAATTTTGTTGTAGATTTCCAACTTTGTGTCCATATCAATGTGTTTATGGCTTAATATTGTTCGATTTAAGGAATAATATAATCTTGTTGGTTTATTTGCTCTGTTATTAAGTTCTGCATATATTTCCCCTTCTTCTGTTATGATACTTCCTAGGTAATTATAAGTTGTTACTCTTTCTAATGTTTTGTAATTACATTTCAATTCCTTGCAGTTACTCCCCTCTCGTTGTTTTTCATTTACTATCATTACTTTGATTTTTTCTGTATTTATTGTGATTTTCATATTTTCTATTTCTCTTGCCAATAAGTTGATTAGTTTCTGGATTTTATTTTTTGGTTTTGCTATAAGTACAATATCGTCTGCATACAGTAAATTACTTGATCTGACCGGCACCATGTTACTGTACCCTATTCTCATGTCCAGATTTCCTCCTTGTCTTTTTATTTCCTTCACTATTTTGTCCATTATAATGACAAACAACAGTGCGCTTAAGCTATCGCCGTGTTTTATACCTTTTTTTATTAGAAACTCTTCCGATCTTTGACCTCCTATCTGCACTCTTAATTTGACTGTCTCGTATGTGCTTCTAATTATATCAATTGGAGCTTTCGGTACTTTTAAATCTTCCAATACCTCCCAAATTTTTCTCTTTCCACTGTGTCAAAAGCTGCCTTCAAGTCCATAAATATTAAATACATTTCTTCTCCCGCTTCTAATGTACTATCAATTAGCCTTCTTGAAATATATATGTTATCATTTGCTTGTCGTCCTGGTCTAAAAGCTGCTTGTTCCTCTTCTAATTTTGCTTCTACATAACGTCTTAATCGGATCTCTATTATTCTCGTGTAGATTTTGAAACTGGTTTGGGCTAAGCATATTGGTCTATAATTATTGCAGTGTCTGGTCCCCTTTTTTTATGTATTGGCAGTTTATTTTCCCAGTCTTTGGGAATTTTTTGAGTATCCCATGCTTCCCTGCATATGAAACACAGCCAGTCTTTTCCTTTTTCTCCTAACCATTTTATCAGCTCTGGCGCTACTTCATCCTCCCCAGTGGCTTTTCCTATTTTAAGTTTACTTATAGCCACTTCCATTTCTTCTCTTTGGATTGCATGGTATTCATGTTCATTCCATTCCTCTTCCGCTATATTCGTTGTTTTCTTCTTCAACATATTACTAAATTTGTCTTCGTAGTGTTCTTTCCAAGTCTTTAGTATTTCATTTATTTAGGTCTCCAATTCGTTATTTTTCTTTTTTATTGCTCTTATATCTTTTCCTTTACTTCTTCCTAGTCCTTTTATTGCTGTCCAAAATTTTCTATTATCTGATGCATGTGTCTCTGAGATCTCCCTACCAAATTCTTTCCATGAGTCCCTTTTTTCTTTCTTAACCGCTTTCTTGACGATGTTTCTTTTTCCGTTATATATTTCCTTATCTTCCTTTGTTTTTGTTTGGAGGTATTTTTTCCATGAGGTTTTCTTTTTTTACTAATGTTTGTATTTCCACTACTTAGTCCTCTTTAAATGTTTGTTGAATTTATTTCTTCCACATATATCCTCTGCTTTTTCTAGTAATATTTGTTTGAATGCTGTCCACCGTTTTTCGAGTGTCCATTCGTTGTTTTCATTAATCAATTTTTCGAATTCCCTGTCTGTTTCTTTCTGATATTTAGATTTTTTTTTCTGTGTTTCTTAATTTATTAATTGCAATTCTACCGAATTTTACTTCTTCTGTCTTCATTATTTTTTCTTCATATTTCGCTACTACTAATCTATGGTTTGTACTCAACTCAGCCCCTTTTCTTGTCTCTACTTTTTTCACTATATTTGATAGATTTTGTGTATAAAGTATGTAATCGATCAAACTTTTTGCATTTCTTTCTTCCGCTACAAAGGTATATTCACCCTCTAGTTTTTGTTTCCCCATCGTATTTCCTATTATTAAATCGTTACTTTCACAAAAACCTATCATCTTAAGACCATTTCTGTTCGTTGTTTCCTCACCATAGACTCCCATACAACCCATTCCTCGATTGTAATATTTACCAACTCTTGCGTTCCAATCCCCCATAATGATTATGTTTTCGTTTTGCTTTCTTATACCATCCACTACTTAAGCCGATCCTGTCTCAACACTGTCAGAAATTAAAACAAATGTAAAACAATCACCTATTTCAATAGGATTTAAAAATTGGAGCTAAAAGAAATATTTTAACCCTCCGGTAGTCGCGCGAATTTTTCTTTCAAGTTTAGTCGCGCCGGTGTCTGAGACCAGGTGGGAAAAAAATATTAAATGATTTTTTAAATTTTTTATTTTGTAAGAATACGGTAATATAATGAAAAATACACAGTTTTAGTGAATTTTTTTTATTAAAACTCATTTAACAAATGCTTAACATTGGTTTGAAAAAAAGGCTCATAAAAAACATACATTCAAATATAACCCAACTAAAAAAAAATGGCACATTCTATTGAGATCAGCAAAATTTAAAAATGGTAACTAAATGTATAGTGAACATATTATAACAGAATAACTAGAGCCCCAACTATTATTACTGTGCTGCCCAGCAGTTCTGACAAACACATTTAATATGCTCTAAACACATATAGGTACTGCACTTATAACAATAAAATCTTGTTTTTCTATTTTTCCTCCATCCACAGGGGGCACATCTTCCAGGTGGTAACTGTCTATCTTGAAGGTCTCGTTCTTCTGTGTTAGTAACTTCCAAAAGTCTGCACTTTAGTGTCCTTGGAAGATTGGTAAGAGCTGCTCTCCGTTTCAACTGAGGCTGGATTAGTACGTTTGCTATTTCTCTCAAAAAATTTCGCCGACGTAAATTTTTTTCATTGGGATTGTATATAACCTGACTATTGATTCCTGCAACATTCAACATGGTGTAAAATATCACCATGGGCCATCTTCTACTATTATGGGAGCAATCATATGAAGCACACAACTGATCGACGACGTCGACATCCACTTTTGTCTCATTATATGTAGTAACAATTACCGGCTTACACTTCTCACCACTATCAGGGTCAATATCGTCATGGTGGTGCATACTGGATGTTGATATAACATTTTTCCCTTTTTTAGGAATATATGAAACTATTGTTAGCTATTCGGTGAAGCCAAACATACTTGTATAGATGGGGCGTTTAGTTGGTCTTGAAAATTCAATTGGAAGTTCTGTTTTATTTTTTCTCACTGTTCCAATTACAGTTATTTTGTAATCCTTTAGTAATTTTTCCACCAAAGGAATAGACGTGAACCAATTGTCCATGGTCAAGTTAATGCTTGGACCAGAAAGATGTCTGCACATTCTTAAAACCAGGTCATAGGTTTTGTTAGAAAGTTTATATGGGCCTTCGGGTTGGGATCCCACATAGACTTCCAAATTGGAAATATAAAAGACTTTCGCGTCACAAACTGCTATAATCTTCAGGCCGTATTTGTTAGGTTTCGAGGGTATGTATTGACGGAATTGGCATTTACCTCTAAACCCCGGAAGCATCTCATCAATGGTAACAAACGCCGAATGATTATAACCTTTCATACAATTTCTTACGAATTGATCAAATATTACACGAATGGGAGCTAGTTTATCAAATTGTATTCGATTTATCCTCGTTGCTTTATCATCAAAACGTAAGCAACGTAAAAGGAATCGGAACCTTTTTAGGCTCATTGTAAGGAGAAACATTTCTATGCCATACCCATCTCTCCTCCAAAGATACTCAGCATTTGAGCGGTTGGAGTGACCAAGACCAGATAAATATAGTAGTCCTATAAAAGCCCGGATTTCAATGTTGTCCGTTAGACTAGCACTCGGCCTCTTGAAAAATTTTCTTGGATGGACAATATGTATTTGTTTGTACTGTCAACAATAATTCGAATTATCGTATCATCGAAGAAATAATTCCAAATTTCCTCAGCAGTCTTCAAATTTTTGGTTGCCTGTGTAGGCCCTGGTGAGCGAATAATTATATTATCCTGCCTTGTTCTTACAGTTTTTGGGCGTGGAGGATGCTTTTTCCAACGCATGGTACCATTCTTGCCTAAAAAAACAACAGTAAATTTTTGATAGTTATTTTAATTTTTGTCATATTTTTTACAATACCTATGTAGACAAGTGGGGAAATTGGATGCTCAACAATTTCTTCTGAATCATAAATTTCCTGTTCAGAATCACTTTGGTGATTTACAAGTTCCACATTGTCCTGTTCCTCTTCATCTGATTCATCTTCGAAAACAATTTCTTCATTGTCACTATCACCTAGTCCAGCCATGTCAAACTCAATATCACTGGTTGGCCAAAAGCATGAAGACCATAGACTAGGTGGGCCGCAAAACCTAATCTTAAAGAAGACAAAATACTGAAAATCTTAACGAAAAAAAGTACTATTATGTTAGAAGTATATTTATTAAATTTCCAATAAAAAGGACATTACAAAAACTTACAAACATTAACTTCTTTTGCCAGATACTTGACATCTTTTGTCTTTAATTAAGTTGTCTATTTGTGGCGTGAATTTATCGGCGGAAATAACTTTTAAAACTGCGTCCAAGTGTGCGTCCGTCAATCGCGATCTTGCGGGAGATTTGTTTCCTTTCATCAAAGAAAATATTTGTTCACACTTATAGGTACTTCCAAACATTGACAGGATTTTACAGACAAGTTTTCTCATTTCTTGGTATTGAAAAGGCAAGTACTTATAAAATTCGAATGTACACTATCAACTTTTTCTTTTAAATGGGTTTGACACTGAATCTCAATAACTTCCATCTGCAAGTGAGGGGGAACTTTATCAATATCGATAGTGAAAAGACCAATAAATAAAGAAAAATTGTTTTCATGGGACTTAAAATCCTGAAAACGCTTTTCAAATTCTGACAGAAGGCTTCCCATTTTCTCTGTATACATTTTGTATGATATTGGGCCACTTGTACTTTCCTGATACGCCTTGCAAGTCGGAAAATGTGACAGATTATCTACGGCTAACTGGTTTTTCCACAGCATCATCTTACACTTGAAAGCTTTAACATGATCATGCATATCTGTTATAACTTGACGTGGTCCTTGCAATTTCGTATTTAACTCCGACAAGTGTTTTGTGATGTCTACCATAAATGAAAGATCTTGTAAAAAAGGTACGTCGGATAATAAGCTGACATCTTGTTCTTTCACTTCCATGAAAAGGCGTATTTCTTCTTTGAGTTTCCAAAACCGATCGAGAACCATAGAACACGAAAGCCATCGCACTTCTGCATAATAAGGTAATCTAAATCACGTAAAAACGCAGAAAACTGTCGCTGATTCAAGCCACGTGACCTTATGAAGTTTATCATTTTTTTCACTGACTTTAAAACGCTTTCCAACTTGATCACTTTTGAGCATAAAACTTCTTGGTGGATTATGCAATGAACATGATGAAAATCTGGATTGTCACTGCCCGTTTCTCTGATATTTGTTTGTAATATTTTAATGAAGCCCTTATTTACTCCAGTCATTGAAGGAGAACCGTCTGTTGCAACGGAATACAGTTTTGACAAATCTAAATTGTACTTTTGCAGAAGTCCATAAACAGCATTGAAAATATCCTCCCCAGTTGTTGTATCATGCAATGGTACTAATTCCAGTAATTCTTCATAAACGTTGATATCTCTATCAACAGCACGAAGAAAAACAGCGAGTTGCGCCACACCACACACATCTGTACTTTCGTCACAGGCAATAGAAAATGCAATGAAAGAGTGTGATTTTGTTTTTATCTGTTCGCTTATATTGGCAGCCAACTCGGTAACTCTTTCAGCGACAGTATTCCGGGACAAGGATATATTTTGAAAAGCCTTCACGCTCCCGGGACTTACAATTTCCGCGGCCTTTACAAGGCACTCTTTTATAAATTCACCTTCAACAAATGGTTTTGAGTGTTTTGCGATCAACTCCGACAGTACGTAGCTCGCTTGAACGGCAGATTCATTTTCTTGCTTTGGACGTTGGTCTTTTAACCATGATTTTAACTCTTTTAACTTTTCATTTCTAATCATGCCTGTATACTTGTCAAACTTAGTTTTATGACTATCATAGTGACGTTTTATATTATATAATTTTGGGACACCGACTGTACTGTTACAAATCAAGCAAATAATTTTGTCTTTCACTTCACAGCAAAAAACTCTAATTCCCACTTTTCTTGAAAGATACGATGATCATCTCCAAGTTGCCTCTTACTTCCACTTGGTTTTGAAACAGACATGTTAAAAACTTTATCCGAAATAAATAACAATAAGTACTGTTACGTGTTGTAACAATAAGTACGCAACTAAACTCGCAATTCTATCGCAACTGACTCATAACTGACTGAACAACTCAACTCAATCGAGCGGTATTGGCTTATATACGGATTGTGATTTCTCGACAGTTCTTTGTGGAATGTTCAGGTAGCGTCATCTGTGTTCTCGCGCGATAGAACTTTCCAGAACAAGCCAGGCTTTTAGGTTGAGCGTGCATCTTAGTACATCATCACAGTACTTTATTTTCGGTTTTTAATAGGCTCGCGGGCCGCATTACATGGCTGTTTTCAAAATTGATTCGGGGCCGCAGGAAAATGCTCAGTGTGCCGCATGTTTGACATGGCTGACCTAGTCCTATATCATCCAGAAGATTTTGCAAATATTCTTGGTCCTTTTCATAGCAAGCCATGGCTATAATTCAACATTTTTTTCTAAATACAGTGATCAAATAACATAAAAAACAAAAAAATACCTTTTTACAATTTTGTATCACAGCAGGTCGCGCCGGTCTCAGACACCCGAAATGATTATTTCTGTACACACATTCACCCAGTAACGACTAAAACACGACTGAAGGTCAACTGTAACGATAGATGAAGGTACTGAAGAGCTCAACCGAAAATGACTAAAAGCCGATTTATTACGACGCAAAAAGTGACGACCCGGTCTCACAGACAGCGGCGCGACTACCGGAGGGTTAAAACTTTTCCGACCTGAGTATTATTTTTGTAATCATCGCTTAATCCAAAAGACAACATTTTTCTATACCATGCTTGCGACAAATGAAACCTATATCCTATAATATTAATATCTCTCCATATTTGATTAACAGGATTGTAAATCCCCAATTCAAAGTCAATAACAACATTTTTTGGAAGAAACGTTAAGTTATTTTCATTACATTTATCCGTTAGTAAATTGAATAGAGTTGTATATACTGTTTGGTTTTAGCCAGTCAGCAAACAGAAAATTAGAGGAATGTAATGCCCTGGTCTGAAACAGTGAATAGTAAAAAATTGTGTGAAAATTTTTGTACAAAAGTCAAACGTCTCACCCATATAAATGGTATGAACAGATCATAAAATGTGCAAGTTGGTAAAACATGTAAAAATAATAATTTTATTATGGATATCATTTACCAGTAAAAATGGCTCCCCCTTGTTTGTTTTTGGAGCAACATTTTCCAAAGATAAGAAGATTTCTTTCAAATAGACTATTTGCTTGAAGTTCTTCATGTATCAGTTTTGCAGGTATAAATCCTTTGAAGATTTTCGTTTAACACTATTGCTTATTATTTGTTGTTGAAACTACTCGTCGTAGGGATGATTGTGATTCAACCCGAATCAAGAATTACACTGCGGTTACCAGCGTGTGTGTATAATTTTGCGGGACACTTAGATTTTTTATTTACACATCTCCAACATACAGTCTTCTCTTTTAGAATGTTTGCCACGCAAAACTTAAATTTATTAACTGGTAGCAATTCCTTGCCCTTTGTACTATACATTTTTGTCACTTCCATAATTCACAAATTTCTGACTGAAGGTTTCAGAATAATGGAAGAAAATTCGCTAAAATATTACTTTCACAAGCCCTCATCACCGCTACAGTCTCAAGAAATTTCCAAATTCTAACGGTAATTGCTTTTGAAAACGAATATTATTTGCCGAATCTGTAAATCTATAATCAGGGAGGAGATATGCACATTTTGTAAACTTATTTTTCACTTAGGCAAATCCGAAATTGGAAAGTGTCATTAGTAATGCACCTAATCCTTACGTCGGACCGCTCCGGCACAACTAAATGGTAGGATGATTGCCTCCCCCGCAGCGATGACCCAACTATACAGCGTCCGCTTTAAAAACATCATCTGATGATTATAATAAAGGAATATTACTTAATTTCTATTCTTTGCAGTTTTTACACCATGTCAAAATATATATATATATATATATATATATATATATATATATATATATATATATATATATATACAAATCAGTTTATTACGTTCTCCGCCGTCTTCTGATTTCCAGTCTCCATTGTTCTCGATCGGTCCAGAGATTCTCATCTACTCCTCTTTCTCTGATGTCTCTATCTATTCCTTCTCTCCAACTCAATCTGGGTCTTCCTCTCTTTCTTCCTCCCTGTTGTGTCCAATTTAGTATTTTCTTTGGGATTCTGTCTTCCGCCATTCTTTGAACGTGTCAATACCATCTAAGTTGGTTAATTTGTATGTTTCCGTCATTTTGTGATTAACATCCATAATTTCCCGAATTCTCTCATTTCTCACTCTTTCCAGTTTTTATTTTCCGGCGGCGCGTCTCCAATAATCCATCTTGGTGGCTTCAAGAGACTTACGACTTTTTTCCTTTAGAGGCCACACTTCACTACCATAGCTGATGACACTTTTCACTATGCTGTTGTAAATTCTATGCTTATTTTGTTTTGATACTGCCTTATCCCACAAAATACTGTTGAGTTGTCTGATTGCTTGTCTTCCTTGGTTGTTTCTGTGTGTAATTTCTTCATCCAAACTACCGCCATTAGTGATGTGTATTCAAAGATATTTATATTTTTTGCAGTGTTTTATCTGATGTTTTCTGAAGATTTTCCTCAAGCCCCCACTCATCGTATTCTTCAATTAATTTACGGGTCATGTATTCTAAGTCGTCGTAGTTTTGAACTAGGACTATATGATCATCAGCGAACAAGAGAGTATATAGTATGTGATCGTTCAGTGGTATTCCCATCTGTTCGCACTTTCATTTCCATGTTTTCAGAGCTTGTGCTAAATAGATCTTAAACAAAGTTGGTGATAAGCAACAACCCTGCTTAAGACCCTTGTTAATGTTGAACTCCCTTGATAATGTCTGCCCTTTCTTTATTTGGCTTGTGTTCTCTTTATAGAGTTCTCGAACAGCTTTTATCAATGTTATGCTGATGTTGGTTTTCTCGAGAGCCTCCCAGAGTTTTAGCTGAGGTACACTATCGTACGCTTTCTTGAGGTCTACGTAAAGGAGGTGTATTTCTTGATCCCGTGCCGTATTTTTCGTAATTATCTGTGTTATTGTGAATAAGTGATCCACAGTGAATCTACCAGCACTAAATCCAGCTTGTTCTTCGGCCTCACTATCACAATATTCATCCTCAATTCTCTTTTTCACTAGCTTACTATAGACTCTCGAAATAGTACCAAGCACAGTGATTCCTCTATAATTATCACACACGTCTCTACTTCCCTTCTTATGTATCGTTTTTATGTACGACATTTTCCATTCTTCTGGCAAACTTTCTCCATTAATTCATTTCTGGAACAGGCAGGCTGATTGTCGATATAGCTTTTCTCTACCGTGTTTGAGTAACTCCGGGGGGATATTGCCGGGGCCAGGAGATTTTCTGTTTTTCAGTGCTTGACAAATCAGTTTTACTTCTTTGGTGTTGATTCTATGTGGGGATGCTGTGGTTCGTATTTGAGTGTCGGATTGTGGCTGTTGTATTTGCTCATACTGTGTCCTTTGCTCAGTCAGCAGTTTCGCGAAGTATTTATCCCATTCTTCTAACGTTATTGGTGAGATAATATTTTTTGTCTTTTCTTGATGAAGAGATCTTAACATTTTCCAGCTTTCGATACTTCTACTACCTCCCAGGTATGTATTGAGTCTTGTGCAGTTTATTTCCCAGCTTTCGTTCTTCTTTTTTGTTATAGCTGTGCGTACCTTCCTTTGGGCTGTTATGTATTCTTTTTTTATCTTGATCCGACTTTGTGTTGGGGAATTTGTTGTATTTGTCTCTCTTTATTTTTATAATTTCTTCTATTTCTTCATCCCGCCAATATGGTGTTCTTCGATTGGGCTTTGCGTATTCTCCCAGGGCTTCCAGTGCGGTGTTTTTCAAGCATCTTTTAAGATACTCGTATTGATCTTATGTGTTTTCAAAGCTTTCTTGTATGAGTTTTTCATCAAGTCGTTTTTTGTAATATTCCTTCACGTTATCTTGGTTAAGGCTCTAGGTTGTACCTGATTTCTGTGTTTTTTTTCTTGTTCCCTTGTGTCTTTTCCTTTTTCCTTTGTTACACGGAAGGGTAATATTTTGGATTTGACATGATGGTGGTCACTTCCACACGCCGCGCCTCTATAGGCTTTAACGTCCTGTATTTTCAGTGTTGTAGTTTGCCAGACGATCACATAATCTATGATAGTTTTTAGGTTTCTAGAATGTTGCACCCAGGTATACTTATGTATTTCTCGATGTTGAAAAAAGCCGTTCAGAATTCGCAGAATTGTTTTGGTCGCACATATTGATGAGTCTATTTCCATTGTCATTTACAGTGTCTTCTCCGAATTGTCCCACTATTTTATCTTGCCGTTTCTTTCTCGTTCTAGAGTTTAGATCTCCTACCAGTATTATTTCTCGGGATTTTGTGTGACATTTGCTCGAAGAATTCATCTTTATCATTGACTAAGGCATCATCATTAATAGCGTACGCTCCTATGATTGTGAGTTTATTTCCGTGTATACTTAGGTAAATTTTTATGATTCGTTGACTGATTGCTTCCCAGGATGTGATGCACCTTCTCAGATTTTTACGAATAAGTATAGACACTCCTTGTTGGGCTCTTTTGTCTTTTGATACCCCTGAGCAAAAGTGGTCATATTGTCCTAGATTTTCTGAGCATACTCCATCTTTGTGTTCTTTGCTTCGAATATTACCTCGTCTAATTTTTGGGAGAGGCCTTGAACGTTCCAAGTATCAATATTCATTGTCCGTTTCCTAAGCTTGGGTCGTCTTCTTTTGTTCCGCAGGTTCCGAGGCCAATTTTTACTGAAAGGAGGGCCAGAACTTTGATTTCGGAGTGTCTCTCTTCTAGACAGATTGTCTTCTCTACGACTCAAGAGATCCATCTTCCCTTTTTTGATTTTATACTATTTCTAAAATCTACGCCTTTCTCGTCGTTGGGGTCTTCATCCGTAACCCTGGACAAGGAGCCCTTACAGGGTACTATCAGCAGGGGACAGCTGAACCCAGGTTTTTTTGCGAAGTGTTATTTCTTGATCCATCCACACTTCCTCGCCTCTTGCATGGTGAGGCCCCAGGCTTGGGACTGGTATAGCGGTGTAGGCTGTATGTCAATACAGGTGTCAATATGATCACACTTCTGTTGAAGAGTTACCAACTTAGTACATCCGTAGTTACAGGTAAATCAACTACTTTTTTCTGATGAGGCACGGTCAATAAACAAAACTGCAAGTACTGGTTAGAAATCCTGACTTTTCGGTTTATCAATAAATATTGTTCGTATTTAGCCACTTTATTTTCCAAATTCCAGTTATTGTCTTCCATGTTAATACACAATCAGAAGAAAAATATTATAAAAAGTCGTTCCAGCCTTTCAAATTCTTAAGTTTGAAAGCAAAACATCTTCTGCAGATCTCAAGTAGATGTTACCATCTCTAATACAATCAAATACTTGAATATAAAAGCTTTCCGAAAGAAAAAGGAACGAATTTCTCAATGAATTGTCAATAACAAGTTATTGTATCGAGGATGAGAATTGCGAAGTTAATATGTAAAAAAAATTGCTAAGCTGCAATAAAATTAAACCACAATAAACCCTTTTATACCACGTTCTGTAAAGTTACAATGTTGTCAAAAGGATCAAAGGGATTTACCTGGTAAATAACAATCACTTTGATGAACATGTCGAAAAAGTTGACCTACAAAACGTCCATATATACCTACGTTCAACAGACGCATCAAAGCTAAAATATGCCGCAAAATATAATTAGAAAAATTTACATTTTTTCGTTATTAAAAGCTGCATGATTTTTACTCGACCTATATTTATGTGTAAAATAACGTATTAAAATCTATCGATTGTCAATATTAACTGATGAAAATGTAGCTCTAAGGGTGGTTACACACGCGGCAGATAATTGCCCGTCGAAAAATAAAATTAACTATACAGGGTGGTCCTTAAGTAATTGTACATAGAAGTATGGTAGATTCCTGACTTCAAAATATTACGATTTAAACCAACTTGCTCTAATAAAATGTTGCTAATAAGGAATATACAGGATGTTAAAGTTTAAGTTTTAAGATTTCTTTTTTGCAATAACTTTAACGTTTTTGGATATGCATACATAAACATTTGGAAATAGAGGTTTTTGGGCACGAAAAATCATAATCTGGTACCTACTTCGATGTCATTTGTAGAGGGCGCTACATAGGTCACATTTGTGGCATCAATGTGCCCTACATTTTTTTGCTGTTTAACTTAGCGGTTTTTTTGTAAAAGAATATTAAAGCCACGTTATTTTAATAGAAAAGAAGTATACTTTTCATCAACCTTAAAACTTAACAGTTTACGATATAATCGCATTTTAGGGATCAGCTGCATGCACCAAAAATTCATTGACACCTAACACAGAACTAGAAGTACTACATATTTGCGATAAGAAACAAGAACTGGATTTCCTCGAAGAATTAGAAATTAGAAGACACTTAAGAAACCCACAATATTAAGTTGTCCACGAACAGATGAATCTAGGAGCTGTAAGCCACTCCTAGGAGCTATAAGACGCTGACATTGGTGGAGTGGCCCAGTAAATTTTTCATTCTCGAGCCGTAAAGGACGGGGAGGGAAGAGTGAAGCCAAGAAACAGCTCAAGAAATGGTCAGTGGGGGCCGCTGATGTTGAGTAGGTAGCGCCAGTAAATGCCAGTAGAAGATCCAACATGCCCAAGTTACATCCGAACACACTGACAAGCCCTACCTGATACGGGGGCGAGCGGCGAGTCCTCAGCGCCGTAAAAACGGGGCCCTCGGCTATGGTATGCTAACCCAGACGGAAGAGTCCAACCATATCAACGCATGATGTGTTGGAGTTTCAAAATGTTTTACCCCAGGAGGGTATCACAGGATGTGAAGTATCCCTCTCTATTACGGTAGGTTGCCCCACAGATTCTGGGGGGAGGGGCTGTCAAATACCCGAATAATGCATCATCAACTGATGAAGACACCAAACAGGGCAAGAAAGGCAGGAATCCTTCAATCACGATTGATTTAACGTGGGACGAGGGAAAGAGGAGATCGATTACTCATGAGGAAGCAGAGTACCTAGAAACTGGGAGCGGAAGCTCTAAGATACTCTCTATAAAGCTGAGAAGGAGCAGCTCGCTAACGGAGACCCCGAAGAAAAGGAAATTACACCAAACATCTTTCGGCAAGGATAAACTGGATCCGTGTAAAAGAATTGAGAACCTGGGAGCTTTTGTTATCCTGGAGGCCGTTGAACAAAACAAGAAATTGTCGGAGACCCTGAAAACTTTGATGATTGAAGTTCCTAATACAGGTAAAAAAATCAAAGAGGTAGTGGCAAAAATGGTTCGTTTTGCTACAACTTTCCAGAGTGAGTCAGTCAAGCAGTAGTTTGAGCTTCACAGGTTTGAGGAAGTAGAGAAGGTCACATACAACACTGATACCATGCAGAGGACCATAATAAATCAATGCTAAAACCAAACACAGCGGAAGCAGCAACTCAAACTGAGGCCTGGGTGCACAGTTCGAAGAAACTACAGATAATTGCGGTCACTGATAGGTATGAAGACTTCCAGAAGATAGAAGATCTCGATTGGGCGGAGGATTTGTATAAAAACATGACAGTGGTAGTAGGAAACCCGCTAACTGCAGGAGAAAATATGGTTCGAGTGATCCTGGTGGAGCCGAAAGACCAAGAGATGAAGTCTAGCATACAAGGACTTTATAGAGACAAGTATCCCGAACTCTCTAACCTCAAGGGGGACTTTGAGGTCATCGAACAATGGGCTTGTATCAAATCCAAAACACCTATGGCGACGGTCACGAGGAAAATAATGAAAATTTCGCGTGGGGATACACTTGAGGAAATATGGAAGGGTCTCATGCACTTGAGGGCCGAGACCAAGAACGACGAGAAGGTAGCGATATACCACATCCTTGATTACCTCATAGATAAACTAAGAAAAATGATGAAGAGCATATTCCATGACTCACACACCAGGGTAGTCATTTAGACGACAGCCTCATTCAGGAAGGCACCGGGAAAACCGAGGAATAAGGAAAGACCAACTCTAGGCATGGTCACGACTGGAGGACAATCCTAAAGATACATACTCGGGAAAGTAAAAAGTGCGGTGGGAGATAAAGCCTCGAAAGGCGCAATTAGAAGCTTCAAGAGCACGAGGGATGGCAAGCGGCTGATAGTTTTAGATAAGGATCAGAAATCGCTGAACGAAATTAAGAAGGCGTTGAAAGACTCCCCAGAAGGGCTTAAGATGAGACAAATCGGTGAAGCAAGGTTCTCAGAAACCCTACATATAAAAGGCATGGACGCCGAATGCACTAAGAAGGAACTGCAATACGCTCTGACCGTAAAACTTAGTAAGTTTGACCAGGACACTTTCAAATAGAGCAACCTGCAACCATTGGCAAGCAATCAGATGTCAGCCACTCTGACCATTCCAAGAATAGAGGTCAGCAAATTCACGGCTGATAGCTTCATAAGGGTAGGACTTGTGAGATGTCAGCTGGAGAAGAGATTAAATGTCCCCAGATGCACCAAATGCTGGTCATACGAGCACAGAACAGACAAATGTTCGGGACCAGAAAGGCGAGAAAACTGCTATAAGTGTGGTAGAGTGAATCACAACTATGAAGAATGTACCAACGAGGAGGAATGCCCGGTGTACGAAATAACTGGTCATAGGACGGGTATTATGCAATGTCCCGCATTTAAAGCCGCAGTGAAAAGAAGTAGAGACGCTGAGAAAAAAAGCTGAAAACAGCAGTCACAGAGGACATTCTAGGAGAGGCAGAATTTACTCAACAGATTATACCGTAGATGATTGGAGAGACGGAGCAAGATGAGATTATGGAAGAGGCACAGGAGTGGCTCGACAACACCCAGACCTAGTGATCTAACGAAACCTGCCTCAAATTCATCGTGTCATTAAAGGTCTTACAAATTAATATTGACAGAAGGAAACGCGCCCTAGATCTGGCTAAAAAACGGCCCTCTAACAAAATGTCGATCTCATCCTTATTCAAGAACCCAACGTAGCTGACACTAGTGAGGACAGTAGATTTATATTGGACAAAAGACTTGATACAGCTATCCTATGCTATAACAGAAACTGCGGAATACAGTCACACAAGGGAGAGGAAGGGTACGTCAAACTGAGACTCGAGACGTTCGTTATCTATAACTGCTACATTTCCCCAAATGTGCACTTATCGTCGAACGAGAATTACATAAACTCACTAATGGAGGACATAGGAACGGAGAGGAAGGATGTAATCGTCGTAGGGGACTTCAATGCCAAATCTCCATCGTGGGGGTCAAGTCAACAGAATGCTCGAGGGGTATTCCTTGAAGAGTGGATACAGTCGCTGAATCTTACAACCATAAATGACTCCCTGGTCCCTACCTTTGCCAGAGGCGCACAACAGTCATTCATCGACGTTCTGCTCACAAGGCGCAGTGAAGAGGATAGAGAACTGGAAAGTCTTAGAGGATGAAGAGTTCCAAAGCTTATACAGGTACATTATTTTTTATGTGCAAATGGGCCAACCTAATTATAAAAAAGAGAGTGAAGGACCCTACCTATGGGATGAGGAAACCTTTGTACCAGCCTTGGAATTGATGGGAAATAGACAAATGGGAATAGGGGAGGTCACGAATGTGCTGAGGGACGCTTAAAAAATCAGTCTTAAAACAATGGCGCACCGTAACAACCCCAAGCTACCTTTTTGGTGGACTGAAAAGGTGCAAGAACTTAGACGGCAATGCAATGGCAAAAGAAGAGAACTAACCAGAGAAAGGGCTAGAGGGAATAATGCTGGGCGTGTCGTAACACTCGAAGATGAATATAAGAATTTTAGAAGGAGTCTTAGGAAGGAAATTTAAAGAGTCAAGGACTCTAGCTGGAGGGAACTGTGTAGCGAGCTGGAGAGCGATCCCTGGGGGAGAGGATACAAAATTGGGACAAACAGGTTCACACACCTTTTGGAACCCTACGAACTAGCAGATGCCAACAAACTAAGCATGGCGAAGGAACTCTTTCCTTTTACATTGGATGACCCCATTCCTGGAAAAATGAGATGTGACCCGCCACCACCTTTTACATATGAGGAATTGTTACTCGCCACTGATCGGCTCAGAACCAAGAGGGCACTAGGGCCAGACGGGATTCTCTCAGAAAGTGTAGAACACATTCCGACACTGATTCTTGGCATGATGAACAGCATCCTTCAAGAACAAAGGATACCTACAACATGGAAAAAACAAAGCTGATTCTGATTCCAAAAGGGGACGCTTAATATCAAGAGGAAAAAATCACAGACCAATGTGCCTGCTCGATGTTATAGGTCAACTGTATGAGATCCTTCTTAGGGGCAGATTAATGCAAGAAGCACAGGAGAAGCAAGGACTTTCAGAAATGCAATTTGGCTTCATGGAAGGAAAATCCACAGTGCATGCAGTATGCAGCACCCATTTGGGAAGGAGGATTCTTTTCTCCAACCAGCGCAAGATTCTCATATAGAACGGTTTCGCTAGAGGCACTCGCGGTGATCAGTGAGACTTCTCCAGTTAATCTATAAATAGAGGAAAGGGGTAGACTGTATAGAATTGACTGCCCGACAGCGGCAGACAAGAAAGCAGCGAGACAGGAAACACTTCGAAGGTGGAAACAGAGATGGGCTGATGAGGAACAGGTAGCACAATGGACGAAGGTCTTAATACCAGATCTAGATTGATGGCTGGAATGCTGATGGAAAAAAGTAGACTATTTCATGACCCAGTTTTTGAGCAGACATGGATGTTTTGGAACTTTTACACATCGCATTGGTAAGGATCCGGACAGCAGATGTAGGCACTGCGAAGAAAATGTCAACGATCCGGTACACACCATATTCCATTGTGTGAGATGGAGAGATGAAAGGTTAGCACTGGCAACGGAAATATCTGGTATGAATCCCACAGAATATCTCAACTGGATGATGACGGAAGAGGTGAACTGGGAAGAAGGACACACAATAATTATAAGAATCCTGAGACAAAAAGAAATAGAGGAACGAGGAGATAGTACTATAGCTGCAGATGGACTGCATACCTCCCGACGTTATGCCGATGAGGCGGTTCCGGTAGGGGTAGGCTAGCAAAGAGGTGGGTTATGGTGGGTATTGGGCAGCCTGAGTTCCACTCTACCCGACCGCACAGATTCAGGCCGGGTGTGCGTAAAAGCATTTTCCCTCCTCTTTATAAAAAAAAGGTAGTTTTCCACGTTTAAACTGTCTTCTTAAGTAATCATTGCACAGTTATACTGATCTTAATTGGGAAAAAGATATCGAAGGTAACCCCATACGGCTAATAATATCTAAGCTTTAATATTTGTAATATCATATCTTCTTTTTTCTATTACCATATATTAAGTCAATCACTAGGTAGGTCACTTCTTCGTCTAGCCAAAAATAATTATTAAACATCAGGTGGGCATCAACTGAAATGTAACTTCTGTCATTCTAACGATTATACTTAATATCTAAACAATTGACAAATTTCTTAAAATTTTCAATTTTTTATTCGATATATTGTGGAATTATTTAGAAACAGTAAGTTTCATTTAAAAACAATAAAGTTCTGCCTTCATCAATTAGTTTAAATGATCTAATCTTCGAAAAAAGTGAATCTCTTCAAGTTTGCATTTTCTGTCTAAGGCAACTTGTATTTTAATAATGATTTCGCATTCATATACAGCTACAGTTGAGAAATTTCAGTTTAACTAATTAGAAACATCCTACACTTTTTATAATTGCCAGGTCGATGACTTCTATCTCAACATTTTTTGCGCATTTAGAATATTACCTGAGTGTATATTTATAGTGGAACACTATAATTTCATTTAACCAATCTTAAAATAATTTTGGTTATTTGACTGTAACTTGTAATTGATACTTTCAAGAGTTTATTGTTCACACCAGAACAGGTTTTAAAATGATTGGAGGAAATTTTTTATTATCCCTACAGAAATTAGTTGAAACATATTTTTTGTTTGATTTTCATTAATTCAACGAATTACTTTCCCGGTGAGTTGCTTCGTGTGCCGGTCATTGTACTAAGTCGAGTACAATTCCGAATAAGAAACACGAAATAGAGCCTTTAGTATGGAATGAAATCTTTTAAAAAAGATAAGTTTACGAATTAAAAGAAGATTATCTTGATCATTGGTTTTGTGAAGAATTTAGCAGTTAGCTAGTTTGCGCCATAAAGTGCTGGTTAAGTCCTCGCCATTTTTATAAGTATCCTTCTACAGGAAACCTGCTCCATACCTGCTACATTTACCTTGACTGTCAGTTTTCACCTTTGGAAAATATTTATTCGTGGAAATTTATGTTGAGATCGATATTTTTTTCCAATTTGAATGATTCTACTTCATACTGGATTGCCGTTTGCAATATCTCTGAAATATTTTCAAATCTTAGAAAGAGTTTTGTTCTATTTGCAATGCATCCTGTTCTCATTGAATATTCCATTTTCAATGTGGCTATTTTCTGTATTGGATTCATTTATGGTTATTTTTGTCCTGAAATAAAATTTTAATAATTGCAAAACAACTTGGATGTGGTGACTGATATTCGTAGGATTTTGGGAAAAAATCGTTCAAAAGAAATCGGCAGAGATAAAATGCTGTAAATAGTTTTTAAATTCACATATCCACCGCCAGGGGATGTTATTTTCTTGGTCGTATAAAAAATGCTTTTTTTTCTGAAATATCCCAATGTGTGTGCCTGTCGCTTCATACAATCACATTTATTGTAGTGTGCCCTTAGTTATACTTCCTGGAACAAGAGTAAGAACAAATTAGAAATCGTATATTATAAGTTGAATAAAACAACAGAGCAGCTTCTCAAATAACAGATTTCCTAAATGAATGGTCTACGATTGTAAAAGATGTAGAAACTGAAATTATTTAATTGAATGATTATTTTTCTGTCAGAGAATTATATAACAACAACTCAATATCGGTACCTCTAACAAATGAATAGGAGTTGTTAGATATCATTAAGATCATTAAGGAACTAATACAAAACTCAGCACCCGGACATAACGAAATTACTGTTAGGGATATACATAATCTCAGAGAATACATTCTACCAATTCTAGTACATCTGATCAACGAAACCATCCAAAGTGGAATTTTTCCACAAGAACTAAAGATAAGTAAAATTACTCCATTATTTAAATCGGGAGATAAAAAATTCATGAACAATTACAGACCTATTTCGGTATTGAGTGTATTTTCTAAACTCCTAGAAAAACTAATGAGGAAAAGAATGTTATCTTTCATTGATACTCACCAATTGACGGATAAATTTCAATACGGTTTTATAAAAAACAGTAGCTCACTTGGTGCTGCTACTGACTTCATAGATTATATCTCAAGGGCTGTAGATAGGAAAGAAGTAGTAATAGCAATTTTCATAGATTTGAAAGAGGCTTTTGACGTGGTATAGATATTTTGCTGAGTAAATTATTTAGAATGCGATTTGCGGGTACTATGTACAGCTTAATTACAACATATTTACTTGACAGAAATCAATAGGTATGTAAAGCTTCAAGATGCAAGTAGTGATAGGTTGTCCAGTGCCTACGGGGTGCCACAGGGGTCGGTTCTTGGACCGCTGTTGTACTCATGTACTCAACCTTAAACTTGTTAATCTGGAAGCAAGATATTTCACCTTTGCAGATGATACTGTTCTGCTATACACTGGAACAGATGAAATCACCCTCAATAATCAAGTGAATAATGATCTTAAATGGCTGTTTTCAAATAAATTGAAAATTAATATTGATAAAACCAAATATATTGTGTTTGAGAAGAAAAATCAAATAGTTGACGAATTGTATCTTAACATTAATGGTGTACCGATAGAGAAAGTAATGTATATAAAATATTTGGGATTAATTGTAGATGAAAATTTGAACTGGTCTCCACACATTACCAAAATCACTGGAAAAATAGTTTCAATGCTATCCGCTTCGTATTAATGTCGAGATTATATGTATATGAAAAGTAAATTTCAAGTTTATAATTCTTTTTTCTTAACACACTTCACATATCTTTTGCCTGTGTGGGGAATGTGTGGAGAAGTTAATTTTGATAAAAACAAAACCCTCAAAATATTATTTAAATATGATTGGCTCCCTAGCACGAATATAATTTATTCAGAATTGAAATTAATTCGATTAAAAAAAATTCTGGATATAGAACAATGCAAACTTGTTTATAAAATACTTAATAATCAAGAGAAATGTAACATAATTATTGAGTTTTGCACGATTACCAGACAAGATCACATAATACCATCTATCAAATATATACAAGGACAAATATATGTTTAAACAATCCGATTGTAGATGCAATCAAAATACTCAATAATATACCACAGTTTATAAAAGGCTTGAATAGTTATAAGAGTTTTGTTAGAAAATTGAAAGTTTATGTAAACGTTAATTAACTGCCTTTGCATCACTGTTTCAACTTTACACTTTGTTATTCTAGAGGCCAGTGTTTAAAGCACTGATTTGAGAATTTTTTAAATTAGTTTAATGATATTGTAATAAATGTTGTTTGAATAAACGATATTTCAAAAAAAACTAACTAATTAACCATTGAAAATCTATTGAAACAAAGCATTCAAAACAATCCATAATCATTATCCGTAATCGAAATCAACCAGTACAAGATAACAGTGACTATTTGAAACATAAAGGTGTCCGTACACGAAAAATGTCATAGCCAACTGATGCGGAGTTATTAGAAAATGTTAAAGGAATGAGAAAGCTTTGTTGAGGTTTCATTTTGCACTATGACATCCTCTCTTGTTTTGACATAATAATCTCTGTAATTCTGTGCGACACACCTTACATTTTATTCTCCATATTTTATCGTATGAATACTTTCTCATTGTCATTGATTCACCTTTTCGAATATTAGCTCAAATACTAAACTTAGTGCCGGAAAGTATAAACCGACCTATAAGTGGAAGTAAATAGTCCCCACCAATAATCCAACGTTAGTCTGTGAACGTACCTTAGGCACAAGTAAGTGTCACTTGCTGTTTTGACGGTTTTCCGTTTTCCGGTTTCTACAAACCTACAAGCAGACTCCGTAGAACTATCCAATATATATTTATTTCGGTCATCCGTGAAGGGATCTGTGGTAATTCACATCTGGACATATTTCTCCGTTTATCTAACGATTTTAGTCTTAGTATATTTTTTTCACGAGAATTGTCATCTGTATGTACAGGATCTAGAGTCAGGTAAGCATCCCCTTGTGTTAATATCGTTATCATGCCTAGGCCTATTCTTCACGATTCTTAGGACTTGTAGTGCCGCATTGAGTTGGTATAGCCGCTGGAACACTTGAACTAATTATCAGATGGCATAGAACTATCCAATCCATAGAACCCTCCCACTGAATAGTGGTTAGTATTGTTTTGTTCGGCCTCACTAATGGCCCCTCTCAAGCTAAACAGACGTCTAACTGGTATTGCTTGTTTTAGGGTTCACCTACTTCTCCTTCTAGTTCTCATTCCTCTATTTTTCACCACTTGTCACCTAGATATTAGTCGTGACATTTGTGTCGTCTCCACATCAACATATCTGTTGATTATTATTTTAGTAATATAGTGCAGTGGGTTGTCCCATCTCATCAGGGTGGTTTCGGATTTAAACTGGCGATAAATCCGCGGCACTCCGGAAAATGGAACCCAATATTTCAAACATATGGAAATCTATATTTTATTGTCGAATCCACGTCCCACTGAGCTTCCTTGGTAGGTTACGGGCGTGAAATATCTATCGCACATGCACTGCTCAATTCTTCTAAATTACACTTTGTAGAAGCAATTGAGGTTGAAATTTTATTAAAAATTGAAGAATAATTGGTTGATAAAATTAGAACATTGGAGAAAAAAAATTCGATATTACCAGACAAAGTAGAAGAAAAACAATATTACTTTATTTGGTATAAAACAAGTTGTGCCGAATATAACTTCTTATTTGCAACAAACTAAATTAGTTACCGATTTAGGAGTCGACCATATCAACAACGTTTATAGCCTAGGCAATTCATCTCAAGCACCTATTAACGTAGAGTTTCTATCCACTCTTACCTAAGTAAAAGTACTCAGTAATTTCAAAAAATGCAAAGGTACTAACTTAACTATTTCGCATCACCTTACATCATGCCAATAACGTGCTGAAAATGCAACTTAAAAGAGTCAGAGCTAACTCCAATAGGTGCTACATCAATGGGAGAGGATATTCCTCGATAACAACATATTAACTGTTCAGGAAATACTAGAATTTGAACAGGCTGAAGCAGAAGCGGAGGATCAACAGCCAAAAACATACCAGCAGTGCTCCGGACACTCCCACTCCCAAAATAATATCTGTTCAAAATCCGATACCAGCCGTTAATAAAACCAATAAAAAAGAAGGACAAAAAGAAAAGCCGAAGACAAACAAATATCAAGGTTACAATACTCCAAAGATACGAAAACCAAAATACACAAACCCGGAAAACGCTGTAGATCATCAAAAAATGAATTTATCCAAAATTACCATTATAAGAAAATTGATACCAAAGTTGTTGAAAATATGTCTACATTTATTACCTTATATTCAACAATATTAGATAAAGAATTATCTAAAGTAATACATTTAGGGGAGTAAGGGGTAGGATGCGCCTAATATAGCCTCTCCTATTCAAATGTCAACCTCACCTTCGAGTGGTGCTCCCTGTTAGATGACTAACGAGGCTCTAACGACCGAATGGTTGCCGGTATAGGCAATCCCCCATTTCTGTCCAATAGCATCGGTTGGAGGAGCCAGTGAATGGAAGGGCACTCTTTTGTCCTATGGTTGGGAAACTGGCTCTAAAGGCGGATGAACCATGAAATTAGTCAACGGCATAAGAATACGGAAGGCAACGGGAAACCACCGTATCAAAGATCTGTAAGATAAATATCCCAAGAGAACCAAAATGACCTAATTTAACTCGAAATTTTCCAGAGGGAAAAATAGTTTATCAACCGGATCTCCGGGGGGAACAGTGTAAAATGATATAAAAGTAGTCAGAGTAAATCTACGAAGAAAGATCAAAATTGGTACATGGAACGTACAAAGTCTATATGAAGCTGGGAAGTTGGCTAATATAATACAAGAAATGGACAGGTTGAAAATAGATGTCGATGGGGAAGCAGAGGCATGGTGGTGAGGCGTAGGAAAATGTGTAACATAAGGAAAAGTCTTTTTCTATTCAGGAAACCAAGACAGAAATCATCGAAAAGGAGTTGGAATAATAATTCCTGAAAAACTTTCTCTCACACTCAGATCGCATGGGATTACTTAGATTGAGAGCAAATCCGGCTAAAATTAACATAATACAAGTATACGCCCCCCCCCCCCCGCAGAGGCATCAGAAGACGAAGTTGAAGAATTCTATGGAGAACTGAGACAACTAATCCATAAAAACGTTAAAAAACATGAAATAAACCTCATACTAGGCGACTTCAACGATAAAGTTTGAAAAGGCATACCAGATGAACTAGTAGGCCTTTATGGATTGGGAGAGAGGAACGTACGAGGTGGGCGGCTACACCAGTTTTGTCAAGAGGAGCACATGAAAATAACTAACACTTGGTTCAGACTACCACCCAGGCGTCTGTACACATGGAGAGCCCGAGCAGACTGTCCCGAACATATAATTAGAAACCGAATAGACTTCATATTGATCAACAAACGATTCGGAACATCAGTAACAATAACATATACATACCCTGATCCCGACGTCTCAACAGACCATGTCCTTCTCATAACAGAAATAAAAATAGCTAATAATAAAAAACCAAAACAAAAACCAAGGATAGATTATGATAGAATTAAAGACGACACCATCAAAAGCAAAGTAGATAATAAATTAAATGAAACCTTAACAACTTTAGCCCTGTCACCACCAGCTGAGGAGATGAACCTTGACAACAGATGGAAGGACATAGAAGAAATAATGATAAATACAACAAAAGAAGAAATAGGATACAAACAAAAGGTCAAAAAGGAAGAA
Organism: Galeruca laticollis; assembly: GCA_963921935.1. NCBI lineage: Eukaryota > Metazoa > Arthropoda > Insecta > Coleoptera > Chrysomelidae > Galeruca > Galeruca laticollis. Next base: position 206,906,153 of record OY998175.1, on the reverse strand, counting down.
TGGATGACAGACGAAATATTAGCAATGTTTGAAGAGAGAAGAAAATACAAAAACACAGACAGTCGAGGCAAACAGCAGGAGTATACAGGAAACAGACTTTCTCCAACATACATAATGATCAAGGGAAAATGGCACAAGACAACGCACAGAGGAAAGCTATCTGGGAACAATATATTGGCAACCTCTTTGCAGATGGAAGACCACGGTTAGAAGACATCTTAGACATCTTGGAAGAGAATTTGTCTGGACCGCCAATCACAATAGGAGAGATTACTGGAGCAATAAAAAGCTCGAAGGATAAGAAAACGGTTGGGCCAGATCTAGTTCCTGTTGAACTGTTTAAATTATTAGACAGTGAAGGTATTAAGATACTTTATAGGCTTTTCAACCAAATTTACAACAAAGGAAAATTCCCAACTAAATGGCTTACGTCTCTTTTCATCCCACTTCCGAAGAAGAACAACGCAACAAGATGTGAAGACCACATATTGATCAGCTTGATGAGTCACACTTTTAAAATATTTCTGAAGGTCATTCACTACAGAATTTCCACAAAATGCAAAAGCGTTATCGGATCCGCTCAATTCGGTTTTAGAAGGAGTCTCGGTATAAGAGAGGCAGTAGTCGCAACCCATGAATTAATTCAGAACTGCTACGACCAGAGAAAAGATGTAGTGATGATTTTATAGACTATGAAAAGGCGTTTGACAGAGTGCAATATCACAAACTCGTTCAAATACTAAGGCGACTTGACATAGATCAGAAAGATATACACTGTATTGAAAACTTGTACCGGAACCAAACAGCTGCAGTTAGAGTTAGACAACGATGCCACAAAAGCACAGAAAATCCTTGGAGGTGTAAGGCAGGGTTGTGTCGTCTCGCCACTCCTGTTTAACGTAAACTTTGAAAATATCTGTCTAGAAGCTCTCGAAGGACAACAATTGGGCATCAAAGTAAATGGCATATGGATAAACAATATACGGTATGAAGATGACACAGTCCTGATAGCAGATAACATTAATGACCTCCAAAGACTTCTGGACATGGTAGGATTACATAGACGGTTGATGGGGATTAACATCAATATAAAAATGACAAAATTCCTAATAATCACCCGTAAATTAGATGATTTCCAGAATGCAAAGCTATCATACAATAGACATAGAACGGGTAAAAAAAGTTTAAATACCTGGGAACCTGGCTATGTGAAGACTGGAAATCAAGTGCCGGATAGAAAAAGCGAGGTGCTCATTCATGAGATTCAAAAACGTCTTCACGAAATTTGACTTCGACCTCAATCTCAGAATAAGATTCACAAAATGCTACGTATGGTCCGTCCTATTGTATGACATGGAAGGATGGACTCTGAAGGTGAATATCATGAACAGACTGGAAGCATTTGAAATGTGGATATATCGAAGAATCTTGAAAGTGTCATGGACGGCAAGAAAAACCAACAAAAAAATTCTGAGGAGGGCAGGAAGAGAACGTGAATTGCTGAACACGATAAAACGCAGGAAAACAGCGTACCTGGGACATGTGATACGCAACGAGAGATACTAGTTGCTCCAACTTTTAATAGAAGGAAAGATATAGGGGTAAAGGGGAGTGGGCAGAAAGAGGATGTCGTGGCTCCGAAATATCAAACAGTGGACAGGGATGAGAAGCACGGGAGAATTGATCCACAGCATCAAAGACAGAACGAAATGGTCAGAAGTAGTCGCAAACATCCATTAATGGATAACAGAAGAAGGAGAAGAAGAAGAATACATTTTACCATACGAAGTTTAATTAAGAACTACGATAAATCGTGTTTGTTTCTACATTCAATCAAATCTGATTTTCACGTCATTCCAACTTTCAAATTCATTAGATTTATTTTCTTTGGATGGTTATGTTTTATATAACGATGGAAGTTTCATCAGGAATGATTGTATAGTTATTTACATAAAAGCAAATTTAAGTTATAAATTTAAGACAAAATATATAGGTCAGTGCAAGACGGCGGAAGTTATATTTCTTTTGAAAATAATAACTTATTTTAACAGCTATAGGATACAGATCGTCAAATTCCACTCTGACACCTGATATATTCAATATCGAATTACTAAAATATCTTGAAGACTGTAAAAACCAACAGAATCATATATACACATTAATCTTCTAAGTTACGAAGAATATGTGGTGGACTATAAAAATTGTCTAAACTCATATTTCCCATCATATATAAATAAAGTTACTAGACCAACTATTCTATCATGTCTCGACCATATTTTCATGAAAACAAATGACAATACAACGGACACAGTAATTTTATTTTAAAAAATTACATTACAGATCACTTACCAGTAGCCTCAACATACAGTGCGATTTTTTAATTGTGACCATAAGGAAGTGCATATTAAAAATTTCACCCCATGTTTACTTTTGATCAGCTACAGATTCGGTCATCTACAGATTCGATGTTAATTTAATTGAGTGAACGCAAAAAGTTTAATGAAATTAACTGTCTCGACCCTTACTTCGTGGAATCTGCTCATATTAGTGTTTTAAATGAAACTCACGGTTTCTAGTTAATTCCACAATATAATAAAAGTTATTGAAAATTCTAAAAAAATGATTTCGATAAATCAATATCATCGTCAGAATGACAGAAGTTACATTTTATTTGATGCCTACCTGATGTTTAGTAGTTATTTTTGGCTAGACCAAGAAGTGACCTAACTTTGTGATTGACTTATATATATAAACATATATTAAGTCAATCACAAGTTAGGTCACTAAAGAGAGAGAGAGAGAGAGAGAAGTTCGTGATTTTTTGAAGTTTGGACTTGTAGTGTTTTATTTGGGTATGTTTTTGTTTGGAGTAAGGCCCTGTTATAGGATTTATTTCCTCTTCAGGGCTGGTTGGGGGTGTTTTTGTGGATGGTTTGTGTGCGCGTATTGACTTGGCTTAAGATGTGGGTAGGGCTGAAAATTCAGTTTTTTAAAAAGTGTATGGGAAGTTGAGAAAAAAAAAGGTGTATGAAAAATTGAAGTTTTGTGGGTGAGTTGTGTTTTTTGCTAGAAATCAACCGGAGAGAGAGGCAGGAACAATCAGCAGCGAAACTGGATGTTTTTGAGCGAACGTGGTTTTAATGGTGTATGGAATGGGAAATTTAGAAGTGTCTGGTAAAGGTAGAAAAATGAATAAGACGAACCACGTTGCGTTGCGGGTAGTTAATAGAGCGAGGTGGGTGTTTGGGATTGTTGGAAAATGAAGATTTTTTGGGATTTTGGTGTCTTCCATGTCTTGAGAGTTAATAGGAAGCGTTGGAGAAGATTTTTGATATTTTGGAGTTTAATTTGAGATTTGTTGGAAAAGTGACTAGGAGACATTGAAAGATGTGTGGATGATGTCCGGTGGTAGCGACTGGCTTTTCTCGAATTCGAGGTGAGGATTGGGGAGTTCAAATTGAGTTAGGTCACTTCTTGGTCTAGCCAAAAATAACTACTAAACATCAGGTAGGCATCAAATAAAATGTAACTTCTGTCATTCTGACGATGGTATTGATTTATCGAAACAATTGTCAATTTTTTAGAATTTTCAATAACTTTTATTATATTGTGGAATTAACTAGAAACCGTGAATTCCAGTTAAAACACTAGCAAAAAGTTTAGTTCAAGAATTTTTACCCCTCAAAGTTGAAATTGATAAATTTAAAAATTTGGGTACGTAACGTATTGTGCTAACAAAAGGTGGCTTTTAATTTCACGACATTTTATGTCAAACTATTTGTTATTGTTGAAAATTGTTTACAATGTTTGTTTTTACTCCTGAAGAACGTATTGAAATGGTAACAGTATTCATTAAGGGTGTGTCCAGCAGGGAAATCGTACAAATGTTGGTGCTGCATATTCGAATCGTCCTATTCGGAGCAAAACCACAGCTCTGGAATTCTACAATGCTTTTCGTGCTACGGGTTGCTTAAACCATTTGCACAAAAATGGAGAGTAATTCTAATGTAGTAGCAGAAGATTTAACATTGGCTCTCTGTTTGGCGGTTGAATATGAAGATACCACCACTCTTGCTAGGCTGGCAGACGAATTTCAAGTTTCAAAAAGTAGTTGCCGCAAATCTTTAAGAAATGAAAAGTTCAAGTGTTAGAAAGTGAAAAATGTGCCGACATTATTGCCAGGGGATTACTTTCCAAAGATGGAATTCGGTGAGCTTTGGATAAATTAATGATAACACACTAGACGTATTGGGGCAAAATAAAATCCGTACTTTGTTCAATAAAGTCACACTAAGTGGAGAGGAAATATTAACTTATGGGTAGGAACTTTAGGCAATAACTTAGAAGGACTTATTGTTACTGATGACCAGCATAAATATTTAGATTTGCTTCAAATAGAGGTGGGCTTGCTACTGAATGATCTCAGAAGCAAGGGTGAAATCATATTTCAACAGGACGGAGTGCTAGCCCATAAAGCTATCATTGTCAGAGATTTTTGGACAAATATTTTCCTGGTAGTTGAACTGGGCAACATGGTCCCTTCAAATGGCCTGCTAGCAGTCTTGGTTTTTCACGGCTGGATTTCTTTTAAAAACTGTTGATGAATTGTCACGAGAAATGAAAATCTTGCAACAAAACCAATCAGTTTAGAAATTATTAGAATCATTTTTAATTAATAACTGTTTCTGAAACCTAAAGTATTTTATGATTTTAAATCTCAAAAATAGAAAGTTATTTAATGGTATCACATATCAAATTATATCAGTTTAAAAAATAAACATTCAGTAACCTTAATAGTTGTGTATCTATGCGTTATCACAAATATTTTTTTTATTTTAGCCCACTCAATTTGGACTTATTTCGGTTTTTTTTTGAATTTTCAACGACATAATAATTAAATTAAACAAGTTCCTGTTTCCGTGCAAGTGCGCAATGTAAAATAGAGGGCTTGTACTATTATTAAAAGTTGAAAACGGCCGCTAATCTGAAAGAGAACATTAGTGGGTGCAATGGGGTGCAATTTTTAATATGCTACTCCCTAGGGCCACAGTTAAAAATAGCAATATATAACACTATTGAAATCAAAAATTCAAAAGTGCCAACATATAAAACTTACATAAATTACAAATTTGACCCTTAATTTCATATGGTAGCTAATTTGCCACAAACACCCTGACCACCATTAAAATTATACATACACTTGATCCAAGTGTCTATTTCATAGTGTATGTTCGATACGCTCCGCCTGACATGATAGCTATGAAAATGCCTTCAAATGTTTTCCATTCCCGGCTTGATGTTGGTTGATGCATAACCCCAAAATTGTTGTGTCACATATTTCCTACGCCCGTTGTTTTAGTGCTGGAAAAAGTGGAAATTCTTGTGTTTTTGTGGAAAGTTCTGTAACTCGGCCGAAATAGGTAGGTTCAATTGTTTTACAATGTATTTTGCCAATATGAAACTTTCAGTTGAGGCGGTATGTACAACTGCGTAGTGGCGCCACTATTTTTTACTATTTTCGAAAATTTTGACTATTTTATGAAATAACTGAATATTTGTTTTTTCAGTTATATAAAAGGAGAGGTCATAAGGAAGCACTTTCAGATGCTGAGTTGGCAGCAGTTATATTTAACTTGGACAATAGCGAAGATGATTTTGAAGATTTTTAAGACGATAGTATTATGGATCTGGATTTTGATCCCGAAGGGGGAAGTTCCCCATATTACCAAGAGGTCATTGATGAAGAATACGCGGAGGGTGAACAACCATCTACTTCTACTGCAAATAGCTCAACAACTGCCAAAGTCGGTAAAAAGGCAACTTCAATCTCGTGGCATAAAAAACATTTGCAAATTGGTGAAGATCCCCAAGATTCAAAGGCAATATTGAACTTCCAACAAACATTATAGATCTGGAGACTCCATATGACTTTTTTTTTCGGGTGCCCTAATAGACAATATCACCAAAAAGAATGTCTAATAATTGTAAGGAGGTTACTAGAAGATAAAAATATTAATCCAGGAATAATATCAGATATACTTAATTTATTTGATGTATGTATTAATCAGAATTATTTCACCTTTGACAATAAGATACATATTCAAAATGTAGGTTTACCAATGGGAAGCCCAATATCACCAATTTTTGCAAACATTTTGATGGGCAATTTAGAAAGGAAAATATTTGACAGTAATATTTAAAAAAATGTCTTATTTTGGTATAGATAAGTAAATGATATATTAACTTGTTTAATGGGTAGTGAAAGGCAATTAGATGTATTTTTCAACCATATTAATAATTTACACCCAAAAATTGAATTTACATTAGAAGTTGAAGGAAATAACTCAATCAATTTTCTTGATTTAAAAATTTAAAAATGTACTGGATTATTCGATTCACCGAAAACCAACACACACTGATGTGACTATTCCATATAATTCCAATCATCCCATATCACATAAACTAGCGGCATATAATACAATGATACATAGAGCATTTCCAGTTCCTATGAACAAATGTAATTTTGATAGAGAAATTAACACAATTACACAAATAGCAACATCGAACGGTTACCCATTACGTATGATAAATGAACTAATTAATAAAAAAGAGGAAAAAGTGGCATTTCCTAAACAAACTAAAGAAATAAAAACTTATAAAACCATTACATATGCAGGAAATATTTCTAATAATATTTCACAGATAATATCTTTAGCAACAAATACAACGATTTCTTTTAAAACAGAAAGTAACATAAGTACAAAATTGTTAAATGTAAAAACAAAAATATCACCATTAAAGAAATCTGGTATATAAACTCAAATGTCCAAAATGTGATGATTTCTATTTGGGTCAGACCCCTAGAAATTTTGAAATCCGATACAGTGAACACTTAGGAGCAAACAGATTAAAACAACCAGATAAATCCCACTACGCCAGACATCTACTTGACACCAATCATTCATTGACACCTAACACAGAACTAGAAGTACTACATATTTGTAATAAGAAACTAGAACTGTATTTCCTTGAACAATTGGAAATTTGAAGAGACTTAAGAAACCCACAATATGAAGTCGTCAATGAACAGATAAATCTAGTGAGTTCTCCACTTTTAAACTCTCTTCTTAAGTGATAATTGTAAAGATCAGCAGATATAGTTTTCCTGGTTTTCTCTATCATTGCACAGTTATACTGATCTCAATTGGAAAAATGATGTACAGGGTATCCCCATAGAGCTAATAATATCTAAGCTATAATATTTGTAATAGCGTATCTTCTTTTTTCTATTAACATTAATTAAGTCAATCACAAGGTCACTTCTTGGACTAGCCAAAAATAATTATTAAACATCAGGTAGGCATCAAATGAAATGTAACTTCTGGTCATTCTGACGATGATATTTAATATCGAAAAAATTGTGAATTTTTTAGAATTTTTAACATTTTTTCAATATATTGTGGAGTTAGCTAGAAACAGTTAGTTTCATTCAAAACACTAATATGAGTAGATTCCACAAAGTAAGTATCGAGACAGTTAATTTCACTAAAAAATGTAATAATGAGTGAAAAAAACGAAAATTCCAATTTTTTTGGGCTAAACGTATACTCTTCTCGCACCATATATAGGGTTGATGGAAAAGTGAAATGAGGTTTCAATTAAATAAACGCACACTAAATATAGAAAAACAAGATATTTATCGTTCTCATCTTATATAAACCATCAACCAGATCTTTGACCATTAAATATAGATGGGCATCCAGATCCCAGAATCAACATCAATGAAGTACGTAGGAATTATTGTGGATCGGCATTATAAGCGGGATTAGGAACTTAATGTCACAAATAAAATTGGAGCGTTACTTTATAAGCTTAGATACTTTACTATAAAAAAAATTCATAAAACAAATTAATTTACAATTATTATAAATTGTAAAACTATTTTAGTAGTGTTAACTTAGATGATTAGTAGTGTGTATATATTTAGCTATTTACGTTGCCTGATATGTTTTATTTATTTTCATATTCATATAATGAGTACCTCAATATAATTAAAATTACAAATGATTTCGTGATATTATTAGAAGGCACAAAGATTGTAACTAATGCACACATGCAAGTCAAATACCTCTGCAGGAAATATATGTTGTTGTTACCGGCAAATCATGTAATTCAGGCATTCTATGAAATGCCTAGGCATTCTATGACATGCCGGGACTTTTTAGGCAAAGTATGGAATCGAAAATCCATTCTATGGTTTGACTAGGCACTCTATGAAATATCTAGGCATTTCATGAAAGGCCGGAGTGAACTTAGGTCATGTATATAATATTCATATTAACTATGTATTAAAAGATACTTTGTTTATCTTCTGACAATTGACGTGACGATTGAAGTTTACAACTGACAAGTAATTGTACGTACTGTTAATATAAAAATGAATGCAGAACGCAGCTATAATAACACAGTATACACAGAGTTATACAGGTTGTATAATACAATACATGTCACACCAACTAACCTAACCTAACCTTGACTCCGTATATCTCTTTCTACGGCCTTGGCTCTGTTTATTTCACGCTTTGACGGAAACGTAGCCTAGGCAAAGTATGTAACATGGATACATTATATATTTCGCCTACCATAGTTAGTCATTTCGTGAAATGACTAGGCATTATATCGGATGCCGGATTATATGCTTTGCCGGTAACATTGTGTTAAGTCTGTTTAATATTTAAATATTTCAAATATTTGTAACTTTGTAAGTATAGAAATAAATACTCTCAAGTTGACGCCAAAAATAGATCCAATATTTTGGTCTATGATTTTTAATTTTAGGACCTGTAGGTTAATAAGGGCGGGAGTAGAGGCTAAACTTTTGGACTGTAAGTGTCAATAACTTAAGTTTCACTTAGGCAATGGAATTTTGTTAATAAGGTCTGATTCAAGAAAGGAAAGTTTATTGAATAAGGCAAAATAAAAACCATGCAATTCTGATCCTTGCTGTCTTCTGTCGATAATTTGCCCCATACCATATACAGAAAACAACGCGTTGGGTGGGATTAGAATTTGTAGCCCAGATCTTAATACTATTGAAAATGGCGTAGGGTGGTAACAGTTACTGCCCAATAAAACAATTCAATTCCTCTGAAATATATTTTGTTTTCTACTGATCCTCGTTTTTCGTGAAACAAAACTACGGATGTGTTTTAATTATTATTTTAATTACTCAAAATGTTTTTTTATTGCGAATCGGTATTTCCCGCTAATTGAACAAATCTTACTTATTTCCATTTAAAAATGTTTTTTTTCGCAATTGCTAATTAGTATACACTATCGCGTTAACTGCAATTAGTTTATGAATAATTCAGCGGTTACATTAATGTTCTTCTTACGAACAGAATGAGTCAGTCTGAGATCAATTTAGCGATAAACAAGTCGTTTCAGATAAAAATTCACCGAGTAATTTTATTAACACATATTATGTATAAATTTACACGTTTGACCTATATTTACTTTTATGTCGAGCTATTTTTAACAAAAATCAAGTTTTACAAAGACAAATCTTGGAAATACTATTCAGTCCAGTAACCATATACATTCGACAATGTGTCAAATCTGGTAGTTCTGATTTTTTGCTGAGTTGTTTATAATGTTAATCCAATTAATAACCCAGGTATACGAACTCGATGGTCGAACGCAACCTAGTCAAATATCCCAAAAAACGCGGAATTTTCGACATTTTTCAGTTTTTGGCGATTTTAACTCAGGGCTGGTTTTTTTGAAATAACTATTGCGTAAATTTTTAAAGTGGACTAAATTCCATATAATTTGAGACTACAAACAGTTTCCGAAAGACAACTTTTTAAATTTTCTCGACTTTTTCTTTTCGGTTGATCATGCTGCCGTTGACAACCGACAACACCGCTATATTCAGAATGTCTACGAGTCTCTTTCCTTCGCACATGGCACGTCTTACCGGCTGGCGTAAAAGTTGTGCGTACCCTATCGTTAATATTTGAAGTCGAAATTTACAGAATGTTGGAGAGTTTACCTGAAGATGCAGTTTTAGTTAAGGAAAAGGAAGTGAAAAATCTTCTTGCGTCCAGTGTTTCCAGGAACATTCAATAAAATGTACATTTATTGACAGGTGTGAATGAAATATTTATACACAGTGCCTGCAAAAAGAGATATAACGATGCGAGATGTATAAAAACAGCTATTTGCCGTGGAGATACAAGTATGAAATCATCAGGATGCACAAGATCAGTCTCGAAGCAGTAATTTTAGAAAGCAATGTTTTCTTTGCGGTGAGATGATAATTGAAGAATACCTTGTGGTCCAAAGAAAGGTGAAACCTGAGAAAAGAAACTGTAATAACTATAGAAAAGTTGTCGCTCAATGCAACAATCTTAACAGCCGCAAAAAAACGTGGTGACAAATGTGGTCTCAAAATGAAGGAACGTATAGCGGAGAACACATATTTAGTTGCTGTCACACTTTTCTATGCCAAGTTTTAACCGTTATTTCTTCAAGATATGCTGGAATTTGAAGGGAAAATGAACCCTATCGGTTATGAACGTTTTACCAAACACACAAGACGTACTAGAAAATTCAACTCAGGTATATGGTCATTGAGCAAATATTTATGAAATGCATGAAAAGCTATGGTGGACTCACCCGAGAACGTGAGATAATTGAAAGTGTATTCTTCCAGTAGATATTGGGCATGGTGTATCTACAGAGTATCTGTAACAATATACTGCGACGTAAACTCCGCACCAGGGATGAATCAGATAGTGAAAAATTTTGTCACTGGTTTCCAGAGCACCCTCCATTTCCTGCCACATATTTCATTGTGATGTTGGAGTAGCCACTGTGAACTGCTTCATTGCTATAGAGATTGGGAAGGAATCGATGCTAAGAGCAGGAAGTGAAATTCAAACGAAAAGACAATGTGGTATCCCTTTCTTCAGCTATACGAACTACTACTATTTGTGATAAAAAAATCACTGTTAATCCCCTAAAACTGTTCCACAGACTACGTATTCTGATGCATCCGGTTGAAGAAGTTTTTTTACATAGGAATTGTCACCAATTCCAATGTCACTATGCACTGAGAAAGGAATGAGAAGGGGAACAGAATCCTCGTTATTTGCTGCATTTCAATCGGTAAATTTGGATAATATGGAAGGAAGAACTAAATATGTAGTGGTAGATGGAGGTCATCTGCTCCACAAAGTTGTCTGGCCTCACAGCTCATCGTTTGGTTCGATAGCTGATAGGTACATCCAGTATATCACTGCTCCAATATGGCTCAAACGTGGTAGTAGTTTTTGATGGATATCCAACAGATGCTGCTTAAAAATGTACGACCAGCGTATTTGCAGAGTCAAGCCGCACACATATACTGAAATAATATTTCATAAAACAACCATGGCTCAGATTCACCAAGGAAATTTCTTCCCAAACCAAAAAAACAAAACTCGTATCATCAACTTTCTGGAAACAAAACTGATAAATCATAACATTGAAATATTCCAGGCAGAGGAATATGCTGACAGGCTCATCATCACTACAGCTTTAACTGTTGCCTCTTCTTACGATGTAGTGTTAGTCGCTGGTAAAGACATAGACCTGCTGACAATCCTCATTGGAATCTCACACTAATATGAACTTTTTTTCAAGAAATGTTTATGAAGCATAACCCCAGATGTGATCTATTCCAGCATAACTTCCCAAGATATAAATTAAACCCGGAGCTTTTCCTATCAATCCATGCTTTCAGTGGGTGTGACTCGATATCATGTTTTTTCGGCTACGGAAAAATGAAAATTTTGTCTACCTTCCATAAAAATCCAGACTTTGTAAATGACGCTGCAGTTTTTTTGAGCCCACCTCTACACCTGATGAGATAGCAACAGCAGGAGAGCGGATAACAGTTGTTTTCTACGGTGGCAACCATGACACTCATAACCTCGACGAGCTGCGGTACCTTCTATTCTCGAGAGATGCAGCGCACCAACCATCAGGTATGAATTATCATCATTGTAATTTGTAGATTTTGTTCACTTATAAATGTAGAATCCTCTTACAGGTGCAGAAGTGGTTAGGCGTTGAATTAAATCCTCTCGACTGGGGGGTGGATGTCCACTAAACAAGACGTCAACCCAAAAATGATCTCCAAAGACGCAGCCCCACAAAATCCTTTTCAGATGATTTCATGCGGCTGGAAACACCTGCAACTGTAGAAAATCAGGGTTGAAATGTTCTTCAGGCTGCAGCCATTGCAGCATGGCCTGATGTGACAATATGCCAAACATTGAACTTGATGATCTCGACTTCCCAGAAAGTGAAGATATGTCTAACATCAAAATCCTAGATTACAATGAAACGCTGCATATTTTGTGGAGAGATTCCACAGAAGACTTTAATAGTCCAGTTGTAGATCTTTCCTGTGAAGCAAGCGACGATTCCCAACCAATACCTTCAAGACGGCGAAATTTACTTAAATCATTTGATTTTCTTATTATTTTATCTTTATTTTATATGAACCCATCTTCACCTTTTTTTTAACGTTATATTAACCAGCCTGTTTTAGTTAGTTATATTTTTGTAGGCAATAATAGTAGATTATGAGCTTAACTTGTTGGTTTAATGCATTCACTTTCTAGTTTTAAGAAATTATTTTACTGGGTGCTGTTCTAAATATCGAGTCAAATGTAGTTATACTTACTTGTCTTAATAATTCTAATTTATTGCATTTACCTTATTTTATTATTTTCCAAATGATTCATTTTATTTCAAACAATAGATATAACATTAAGGTATATAATATTGAATATATTTTTTTAATCAAAAGTAAAACCAATATTGTTAAATATTATACAAAAATTGCTTCATATTTCCACATTCGAAAACATCAATAAACTTTAAAAAGTTATATTTCCAAAAGTATTGAGTCTACAAAAATAGTCATGGTCTCAAATTGTAGAGAATTCAGTGTAATTTTGAACTGTATTGAACAATTATTCTGAATAAATAGTCCATCACGGTTAAAATCGTCAAAAACTTTAAAAAAATCGAAACCTTTGCGTTTTTTGCATTTTCGAGAAGATTTAAAATGCTGTCTTTCGGAAACTGTTAGACCTATTTGTAGTCTCAAATTATAGGAAATTTAGTCCACTTTAAAATTTCACTACTAGTTTCCACAAAAACAGCCCTTCAGGGTAAAAATCGCCAAAAACTGAAAAAACGTCGAAAACTCCGCAACAACTCTGCAAAAAATCAGAACTTCAAGATTGGACGCACAGTAACCTCCACTTTCATGGGCAAACTTTCTGGATTAATTGTTTTCGTAATAATCATACCAAATATGTAAATGATGTTTCAAGTTTAATAATCAGGCATTATGTAGAGAATTATAATATTTTATCAAGCTGTTCTTCAGTGGTCGATGGAAATAATAAGGCGAAATTAGGGTCATAAAGAACTTTTGAAACAGCTACGATAGAATACCTTTACACTATTCAAACTTTGAGGCCTGTTCACCCACAAGCTACATGGTTTAAACTATGTGGGTGAAAAAAGCTTAAGTTTGGTACCCCTAAAATAAAAAAAAATGACTTGGCCAACCTTTTTACCAAACTTAGTTATTGTTACGGTTTTCAGTGAGAAAAAGGGGTTTTTAGGAAAAAAATCTTGTGTGTATGTCATCGTTGGCCACTTTTTGTAAGATATCTTGTTAGCAGGATACAGCTTCCGTAGTGTAGGAAGTCACTCATTTTATGATTGGGTATTGTCCAAAGCATCTCCTATTTGATAGTTTTCAATTTTGTCGTTGTGCGAATTCAGTTACAGAAACTTTAAAATATGCTTCTTCATTCAATTTAACATTATTTCGACTTACAATGTATATTAAGAAGTCCAGTGTCATTTATTTTTGGAAATCATTTATAATATCATACAACTATAAATAATAAGCCGAAGAGAAATAAAAGAGTTATGACATTCTTTTTTTGTGTATGCATTAATTCTTATCACAATCTATTATTATGTTTACATTTGTGACAGATCTGATGTCTATTTGAGTATCATTCACTACAGACGTGCGTTCGTTGGGACGATTCCGAGTTCGGATCAAGGAGTCGTTGTCGACAATTGATGAACGGTTTTTCGTGCACCAAAATTATTCGGCAAATGTGGTTGTGATTCTTCCATGTAGTCACTAATACAAAATTTCATGAGGGTAGAGTTAGAGCTTCCGCGAATTATTATCTGTCGATGGCAGTCAACATACTAAAGTTAGTGGTGTAGCGATTCAGACGGTAGAGTTGGGTTCATTGTTTCAATTGGTTAATATCTAGAGTATGCAAGCAACGTTTATTACCTTTAATTATTAACTATACGGCAAATTATTTATTTTGTTGTTGTGGGGCATTCCCCGTGGTGTTACTTCGAACGCCCTATCCCTTATACATATCTTTGTAACGCAATGCTCAGTGGAGTGTAATTGTTGGGTGTCGCGAAGCTATTGGTTGAAGAACATTTTGTCATCTCTAGAGCACTCTGATGTGATTTATGAAACACTTGTACGTAGAAGTTGTACTATCGGGATTCTGTAAGATTGTCATGACTTTCATTTCTCCACCTATTTGGTAGTCTTAGGGTGGAAAAACTTGTGTAAGTAGTTGTCGGGAGGCAGGATTGCCTGACAGATATAAATATGATTCTAGGATGCAAGTTTTAATTTATTATCTAACTATATATACATATTGTTTCAATACCAATTTAATAATTTTCATCTTACAGCATTTTTGCGATCATTGTAAATGTCTAAGCTATAATCATCAGGAATTTTAAAACTAAAGGAGATGTAGTTGAGTATTGGTGATATATACATTTTCAGATCTTTTCTAAACCATCCCTGATGATTTTTAAATATTTTAGCTGAAATTTCAAAAACTGACTTTTACTATGTCTATCAAAGATACAATCTTCCTTCTCATCACTTTTTAACTGTATCCACGTGAGTTTTCACTGAGATTGTAAGCTTTGTGTTCTCCCCAATCGTTACTGGTTATGAGTCAATGTTTTCTTTATTCTTGTAACTTTATTCTTGTAACTTTATTCACCAACTTTTTCCACTCTTATTTATATTATTCTGCTTATTTATACAGCACGTTTACATCATATAAATATTCTCATATTACAGTTATTTGAAAGGCATGCAATATGTCTATAAGTTTTTATTCGACTTGCGGAAAACTTTTGCTTCATATTCCTGTTGCGCTTTGCATGTGAGAACGGCAGTTTTACGATTTATTATGATTGATTTTAGTATTTGAACACACCTCATAAATATTGATGGCATCGAGCATTCCTTTGTAGGTCACCGGATCTTGTATTTATGCAGAATTTAAATAGCGGTGTTAAGTTGATAGATGAGGCAGGTTTAATTACATTTTGAGAACACATTGACTTTTGT
The DNA here is from genome assembly GCA_963921935.1 of Galeruca laticollis. NCBI lineage: Eukaryota > Metazoa > Arthropoda > Insecta > Coleoptera > Chrysomelidae > Galeruca > Galeruca laticollis. The sequence goes on along the minus strand of OY998175.1, from coordinate 206,890,666 downwards.
TGATAATGAAGAATAATTAATGAGAGTCATTAGGAAGGTTAATGTCTGTCAAAAATTCATGTTTTTATTATAATAATACAAGAACAAGGTGAAATGTATACTGATTGAATATTTTGTTGTTAATAAGTTATTTTTTTCTGCCAAATCCATGAATTTTATTATTTTATTATTTTATGACCCTAAATCTCTTATAATGATCAATACTTGACATTATTTTATCTGTATCAATTGTTAGAAATGTCCACTTTGTCCTACAGTCACTCAAAGTTACCAATTTTCTATGTTTGATTCAGAATTGTTTTTCTCTCAGTTTTCGTTTTGCATATACGCCGAAGGGGAGGAGGGGGCACATTCGGCCAAGGGGCACATTCAGCCATCCTATTAAAAATTAAATTTTTTCATACTTTCGCGCTGTTTCTATATGGAAAGAATGATACAAAGCACATCCGTTTTCTGTCATTATAATTTGAGCTATAGTTAGCACTCTCGCTTAAAAATTAGTAATGAAAATTGTGTTTTTGTGGTGGAAAGGTAGGTTTTTGTTGTAATATTGGTTCTATCGAAATCTTTATTTATATTACTTATATTTGTTTAAAAATTTGGCACTAAGTACGTTATTGTATATAGTTTTCTTGTGGGTCTTTATCTCATGTACAGGTTAGGTCTTAGTGCAGAGCCAAATTATATAAACCGAAAAGTACAGTTGGGGCTGGTTCGGCCATCTCGATGGGGCAGGATCGGTCAGTGGCCGAACGTGTCCCAGATAGTATATTAAAATGTATCATAGAAAAATATTATTTCCGGATGGTGCGAAATTATAAACCAAAGACCAACAGGGCTGATTTAGATGAAAAAGTAATAACTATTGCTCTGCGACAAATTTTATCAATAAATTTGGTGCAGCGAGAAGCATCCAGAATTTTTAGGATAGGTAGGACGTATAAAAAATATTTTGAAAAAATGACTGCAGAGGAGTATTTGGAGAAAGAAGATGATGGATATGAAAGTGGCGCGGAAGAAAAATAGAAATACGCTACCAGAATCATTTTTTTCACTTCCCAGGAGGATATGCTTGTCAAGTTGTCAAGTATATCACACAGTTCGCAAACATTAATTATGGTTTGAGTCGTGACCAACTGAGGGGATTTGATTGTGAATATGCAAAAGTGTTACCTGATTGCATGTATACGGATAAATAGGATTCTAATAAAAAGCAGGAATTGACTGGTTGTAAGGATTTATGAAAAGGCACAAATCTCTCCTTTCTTTACGGTAGCCAGAAAACACCAGCCTAGGTAGAGGAATTGGCTTTAAAAAGACCAGAGTGGAAATTTTTTTTCAAAATTATTGAAAGGTTTTAAACAAGTATCAATTTACTCCTATAGAATTTAGATGAAACTGGAGTTTCAACTGTTCTCAATCCACCCAAAGTTATTGCTCCAAAGGGGAAAAAAAGTAGGCCTTATAGCATTTGCTGAGAGACGGGAATTAGTAACATTGTTGGCATAATCAGTGAAAGAGGTAACGCACTCTCACCAGTGTATATATTTCCAAGGGTGCCAGATATATAAGATTATTTAGAGGACAGTCCAACTTCAAGTGTTGTCATTGGAAATAAATCTGGGTGGATGACAGGCGACTTATTTGTTAAAACATTAGAACATTTTGTCAATCATACTAAATGCAATAAAGAAAATAAAATACTGGTTTTATTGGATAATCACGAGTCGGATGTAATATTAGCAGCGATTTCGTATGCCAGAGATAATGGCATTGTTCTCCTGTCATTCTCTCCCCACACATCTCACAAACTCCAGCCATTAGATCTTGGGGTTTTTGGGCCATTTAAAAGTAGATGTGCAGTATCTGTTAATGGTTGGATGTCAAGTAACCCTGGAAGAACCATTACTGTCAAGCTGATATCAAAATTGACGAAACGTCCGTTTTTGGACTCATTTTCCCCAAGTAACGTCTGTTGCTGGTGGTGCCTTGGTTCTTTTCGCGGTACTTCTTGTGGTTGCTTTTTGTTTTTTTTTCTCTCTAAATGATTTTTGTTTCAATTTCTCAGCTTCTTTTTCCTTTTTCTCAGATTCTTTTGTATCTGTTTAGTCTTTCCATTTTTGGGAAGTGATGGCAAACGGCATTAAAGTTGCCTGTTTCCTTTTGCCACACTTTTTTCAATATTTGGCCAATGAAGATGTTCTAGCTATACGTCTCTGGTAGTTTTCGGCTTCTGGGGCTCTTGATTATGGAAATCGACACTACTGTTATCTATTACTACGTCTATTTTATCTGTAATCTCGAGTTCTTCTACAGCATTCAGATCATCTGTTTTACTTGTTTTTTTTATCGTATCCTTCTATTAGAGTATCATTATTAGTTATACTCTCTTGCTCGGTACCGTCCAATATATCTTCAGGATTTTCAATTTCTACTATGATAACGTTTTCTATATCTTTCGTTTTATTCACATTCAATATTATTGTTGAATTGTCAGATATGTTAGCTGGATAGAGAATACCATCAATTTCCAATGGTAGGTTCAACAGGTCATCTGTTAAGTCTGTTGTGTATTCTTGTATATCCGGTATGTCAAAATTAGCAATATGCTGCGAGTTTTCTTCGAAGGCTTCTTCACATTCTTGGTTCATTCCATCAGCGTTTCTCAAATTATTCGTTCCATCGGCGATTGCTTCTTTATATATTTTCCAACAGTTGTATAACTGAATGTCGACTACTTTTTCACCTACAAAGGCACTATTGAATTCTATCAAAGTTTTTGAATTCACATGATGTTTAATGACTTTCAGAACGGTTTCACATTCGTCTCTGGTCACTGAAACTTTCTTGTCACAATTTAGGTCAAACTGCTGTCTCCTTGTTGAAATGCATTGGGAATAATTCACAGCGTCGGCACTAAATGGAAACAACCCACATTTTCTGAAACCGTTTTTGATGATTTCCGATTTGATCGATTCTTCAAAAGCTTTTTGGAAAAGGGAGGCAAAGGTATTTTTTGTAACTGATGTATTGGTGTTCTGTTTATGTTTCAAAATGATCTTTTTCCAGTGTCCTTTGAGAGACTTGAGAACTGATACGTCACAAGGTTGCAAGATATGTGTTGCATTGGGCAGAAGGCAGTGTAGTATTATTCTTTTCGGTACACAGAAATTATACAAATCCATATTGATATGCGATTTATGACCGTCAAGCAATAGTAAAACAGGAAATTTAATGTTGTTTTCTTGAAGCCAAGGGAAGAAAATATTTGCAATAAATTCGTAGAATGTTACACTCGTTATCCATCAACTATCTGATCGGCCAATACCCCACTCCTCAGAAGGCAGAGGCAGAAAATGTACAGAGAACTGTTATGCATTGTTTTTATGGGCCACTAGCAATTTCATAAAACTTCCTGTAATTTTTGAGACCCAAAAGCTTTCCAGTTTTGGGACAAGTCTGGAAACCGGTTTCATCCCCATTAAAAATTCTACCAGGCTCAGAAAGGGTGTCTTCAACGCCTTCACCAATTAAATATTCATTCATCTCTTGAAACCATTTTCGAATATTTTCCTCTGTTACAGATACTCTCGCCTTGGATAATAATTCTGTATTCCTTGTGGTTATTTTTGGATGTCTTTGTAAAAAAAGATGTAACCATTCCCTACCCGGTCTATCATCCACGAGTCCTTCACCTCATCGGGATGCATGGGAAATCCTAATAGAGCTTTGGATAGACTCCAAGTTTCTGGAGTAGTTTCTTCTTCGGAGGTCAAAATGGGAATCATGGGAACTTTTTCAGTGAATTTGTTGAAAAGTGTACTTTCCGGAATCCCATATTGTCTGCTGACCGCACTGATGGTGATTTCCTCTTATTGCTTCCACGGCCTTCTGAAGACAGTCATCGGAATATCGGAATCTTACATACTTTTTCTGATGCTCTGGCTTGGACATTCCAACTTCCATATTTCTGTCAAGTGATTCAAAAAAATATGAAATCAGAAAAGACAGAGAAAGATTCACTGAAGCACCATTGATCCATGTTATGATTCAATGAATGAACAAAGTCGTTCATTTATTGGATAGCAAGCTTAGTAGACATTTCCTGACGGAACCCATGAAACAACGTTTCTAAACGAGTATATAAGGATCAGATCGATGAAATCTATATTACCACGTAAAATCCCTATGAATGAATATTTTGTACGTTTACTGAGTTCAGCACATGCACCAATGAATGAACACTCAAATTATTGAATTTATCAACGATTTCGGTGTATTTTGAGATTAGCTTTTCAATAAAATCAGTTGAAATCAATTAATTGATGTGATAATGACGACACACCACACATTTCATTTGTTAATATCTTATTCTGTACTATTTCTCACCTGGTTATTTCTTAGTATCGTTCCAATAACAGATACGTTTCTCAAATTTAGTCAACAGAAACACAGCGGTACGTTCATTCATAAGAACTGACTTGAACTAACGAATATCACGTTAAGAGGAACACGTTGCACGTCATGAGTGATATTGCAGTGTTTACGAGAAAGACACCATATTCCTAATAATTTCAGATATATTTCAATTTGTTCATTCACTGGTGATGTTCATTCACTGGTCCATTTACCCTATATCGTCAAGAAAAAGAAAGTTCAATAAAAACTCTTTGCTTAAGCTAACGACTAATTTGTTTAATCGTAATGAAAATATATCTATTTTTTACAAAATGCTCAAAGAGAATTGATAGTAAAATTAAATGTCCGATAAAAAGGGAATATTGAAATTGTTAATATCTTTACTTATGTTTTAGTTTTGGTTGTGTGCCCTACTAATAACTTTTTGTCAATTTTATAATACAGAACAATAGTTTACCTTAACATTATATCAACAAAAAAATATCATAGACATATTTGAAAAATTATGAAATTGCTATTAAAATTTAGAATAGCGACGAAATCTGCCTGATTACCTAAGCAATAGTTCCTAATTTGTTTCACCGACTGTACTTTTCCAAAATAGGAGTTATTATTATTCTTTACGCAGTTGAGTTCTCTGTTTATCTCCTGCGCATTTCAGGGGTCTTTAGTTTACCAAGCAGTACCTGGAATGCAGCGAAGAGAGTGTTACGTTACCATAACATAACAAAAGACTATGGACTGACATACAAGAAAGGCAATCCAGAAAAAGTGTGAGTGTTTTCATAGCATTCCAAAACAACAATCCCATTACATGGTTCTCAAGGAAGCAAAATTGGGTTGCTATTAGTTCAATAGAAGAAGCCGAGTATGCAGCAGCAGTCTTAGCAGTACAATAATTAGTGAACCTGAGAGGACTTTTGAGTGAGTTTGGAGACTTTAACAAAGTTATATTACTATGTGATAACCTAAGTGCCATTGCTACAGTCAAACATGATGAGAATTCAAAGAGGAGTATACACATTGAAATAAAGACCATTCTATTGAAGATTTTTGTTTGAAAAAAGTGTTTATATTGAAATATGTTTGTTTTTTGCAAAATGTAGCTGACATACTTACGAAATCTATATTGAAAGAAATTATTGATATTGTTAATTTTAGAAATGCCATTTTGATAAAATAACTACTTTTTGTTAATGTCTTTCTTGTTATTTAATTATTGACAATTTAAATGTATATTTTTCATATTTGTTAGTTGTTTAGTACATTTAAATTGAGGAGGCGTAATGCTCAGATTAATAATACAATTATATTATTAATCTGAGGCGTGATGAATGTAGAAATAAGTATGTAGGGTTGCTTATAATTAATAGTTGACATAGTTTAGTTATTTTGAAGTTAGCGGAGTTACAGTTCTAATTTAACAATAAAGAGTTGTAATGGAAAGTCGTTCTCATTTTGAAAAAAGTTTAGGAACATAGAAAGAATATTTCACTGCCAATAGCCCATAACTTAATACACCTGATTTTCAGATTCCAAGTATGTCAAGTTTCTTTAAAACACCTTTATACAGGGTGTTTTCAAATGACACTTACAACGTTTGCATGTAGATACCTCTCGTAAAATTGGACAAGATGATATAGGGACTGAGGGATTCAACCCATTTACTTTTCGAAATACAGGGTGTTAAAGTTATAAAAAAATATAATACTTTAATTTGATAACTTTGAAATGGATGAATATATTGATCTGACATTTGGCAGGTTGTTTCTAAATGTAAAAGGATATATTTTGATGAAAAAACATGTTCCAATTCTTGATCCAGTGGTGTACATTTGGAAGAATATGTCACCTTTCCCCTCCCATTTTTGACGCAACGTGCATTTGAAGCTATATTTATTTTATTTTGTATTCCTCAATAATTTTCACGTGAAAAACGCATAACCTTTACATATCAAAAAATTTGTAGTTTTCAAGATATTTAATGTTTTTATGAAGCCTGCAAGATCACTTTTTAATAAAAAAATAATTCTCTTGAAAGTTTTTTAATAACTACCAAACTACTAATAGTTAGAATATGTAACAGGAACTAATTTGTGAAACAGCAATGCATATACTGAGAACACTGAGAGAGGATTGTTGATAATACTTTTCCAAACTTGTGATTTTATTAACAAAAGAATTAATGACAATAAAAAATAAGATAATCACAAAGTTAAATAATATCCCATTCAAACATAATTTTTAACTAAGCAGCCAACAAATTACAAAAGATGTTCAAAATTTTGTCCATTTACATTTACACATAATCTGCAACGTTTTCTCATTGAAAATCGCATATCTTGGAAAGACTGGCGATTGCCGGAAATAATTTCTGTAACTGCATGGATTCTTGCTATCAGTGCCTCCTCCGTATAGTAGGCATTGGATGTCAATAATGAAATGGTAAATGTCATTTTGTTTAACGTCAAAACGAAAATGAATTATTTGTAATTAAATTGGTTTGTGCAACTTTCACACTTTTTGTTATGATCGATTATACTTTTGAAGAAATGGCCGATATGCAACTAATATAGGTACGGGGAAGCCAGAAAGAATGATAGACGTTCCGAGCGCTTGTATAGAGAAATATATCCAAATCGACCTAGATTTCCATGGCACACATTTTCTCAAATTGACAGGAGATTGCGAGAATTTGGAGAACTCAATTCAAAATTGCCAGGTTGCGGTAGAAAACGAACTGTACGAACTGTGCAATTAGAGGAGGCTGTTCTAGACCGTATTGAAAATAGGCAAATTTTTAAATGTAAGTAATTCAACTGTGTGGAATATTTTAAATGAACAGCAGTTGTATCCTTATAAGTATACCCAAGTTCAGGCCCTAAAACCAACAGATTGTCCTCAAAAAGTGGAGTTTACCAATTGGTACACACAAAAATGTTTAGAAAATAGGAATTTTACCGAATTTCTTCTATTTACTGATGAGGCCAAATTCACACATCAAGGATTTTTTAATTCAAGGAATAGCCATGTGTGGGATGACGAAAATCCATGTTATACAACAACGTGGATTTCTGGAAAAATTCTCGCTTAACGTGTGGACAGGCATTCTTGGATTTTGTATAGTGGGTCCATATTTATTACCTAATAAACTCAATGGTAATATTTATTGTAATATTTTGAGAGAAACCCTGCCTGATTTATTAAACGACGTTGTACCTTTAAATATTAGGGCTAATATGGATAATGTATGGTTTCAGCACGATGGGGCATCTGTACATTATTCTCTAGCGGCCAGACAACTTATAACGCAACAATACGGAAACAACTGGATAGGCCGAGGTGGACCCAATATGTGGCCTGCGAGGTCACCGGATTTGAATCCAATCGATTTCTTTCTGTGGTGTTACATGAAGTCCCTAGTCTACGATACAATAGTAGAAACGGAGGAGGAGCTGACAGCAAGAATCCATGCAGCTACAGATTATGTGTAAATGTAAATGGACAAAATTTTGAACATCTTTTGTAATTTATTGGCTGCTTAGTTAAAAATTATGTTTGAATGGGATATTATTTACCTTTGTAATTATCTTATTTTTTATTGTCATTAATTCTTTTGTTAATAAAATCACAAGTTTGGAAAAGTATTATCAACAATCCTCTCTCAATGTTTTATATGCATTGCTGTTTCACAAATTAGTTCCTGTTACATATTTCAACTATTAGTAGTTTGGTAGTTATTAAAAAACATTCAAGAATTTTTTTTTAATTTTTTTAATAAAAAGTGATCTTGCAGGCTTCATAAAAACATTAAATATCTTGAAAACTACAAATTTTTTGATATGTAAAAGGTCATACGTTTTTCACGTGGAAACTATTGAGGAATACAAAATAAAAATAGCTTCAAATGCCAGTAGCGTCCAAAATGGGAGGGGAAAGATGACATATTCTTCCAAATGTACACCACTGGATCAAGAATCGAAACATGTTTTCCCGTCAAAATATGCCCTTTTACATTTAAAAACAACCTGCCAAATGTGAGATCAATATATTCATCTATTTTAAAGTTATTGAATTAAAACATTATATTTTTCATAACTTTAACACCCTGTATTTCGGAAAGTAGATGGGTTGGACCCCTCAATCCCAATATCATCTTGTCCAATTTTACGAAAGGTATCTACATGCAAACGTTGTAAGTGTTATTTGAAAACACCCTGTATGTACATAAAAAATGGCAAATTTTTAAAATCCAATATTTTTCTATGTTTTAAAGAATATTCCATCATAATGTCATATCAAACGATGCCTTTTTGGTCTTTACCAGTTATTCTAAAAAGACAGCCAACAAAAGATTATGTAAATATTGATTTTCATCTTCGAATATTGACATTTGAAGGATATCGTTCTTTCATAGAAATACATACGTCGATCGTTGCTCAAGATATTGGAAACATTCATATTTTGTATATTATTCAGTATATTCCTTTCCATCCAGCTCATATGTCACTAAATTTTAAACGCTTTTCCCCGAGGAGAATTTGTAAGATTTCGAACGCCGAAAGCGTTGTCTTTTGAATTTTTCCTGAGCTCGTATCTGCGAAACATATATACAAATGTGAAAGATATTTATAATATCTGATGAAAATGGAACATTCTTTTACTGGGATATGAGCAGGTCTGAACCGCTTTAGTTTATTTGAAACAATTTAGAAGGCATCTTGATCTGACAGTTTACGAAGTACATTTCAAGAAAAATATATATCAGAACAAAAGGGAAAAAACGTAAGTATATATTTTGAAGATTACTGTTAGTATCTGTCATAATATAGACTCATTGGGAAGATAATTCAAGTAACATCTCCTCGTTCTTTAGGAAAGAAAATAGTATTAATGAAATGAACACATTTACATCAAACCAGAATGTTTTCACAAGACAATGAGTGAAATAAGCAACTACCATTAGTTTGCAATAATCGAACTTGTCTGCCAGTGTCATCCATAGTTTAAATCAGGGTAGTGAATGGAACACTCTTTTTCTTAAATTTCTCTTTATATTTCGCATCAATAGTAGTATCGGTAATTTGAAATTCTTCAATGTAATATAAAATACATCAATCCCAATAAATGGCATAATTCCTGACCATCAGTTTGGATTTAGACCTTATGCAACAAGGCGATAATTCAATATAACAAATATCATAGTCAGAAGGAAACTATTCCAAAATTGAAATAGACGACCGAGATGTTTGGAAAAAAGTTAGGATCAAAAGGAAAAATAAAGCCAGAAATGAAAATCCAGATAACAATAGAAAGTATACAGATTAACCAAGGTTATCTCAAGGTGAAATAAATATGATAATTAGTGGGGATGTGGCAATACAATATCAGTGTGGACTCTTTTAGATATTTAATCCGAGCTTTCAAAGAAATGCAAATTAATGATTAATGTTATTAATATTAAAAATAAAGTACTAACTACTTACAATAAATCTATCGAGAATTTTGGTTTAGATGTAAATTTCTATAAGCAATTATTTTGAACTTAATTTAATGAAAATTGTAAAAAACAATATGACATCACACAAACTATTTGATGTTAAACCACGATAATTTTGATTTTTTTTTGTTTTCAAATTAAGGGTTGTTTTGCATGGCATTTTGTTTTTTAAAATCTAAAAGATATGTATAGATTACACTAAGGTAATTTACGTCTGTTTTTTTAGTTATACAATAATTTTGTTGTGCGAGATAGGCTGGTTTAAAAAAAAGTTTTTTATAATTATTTTCTATGGTCGAAACTTTGGCAGATTGATAATCCATAGAATGGCCTTCATAAACACGTGTTCTGTTAGAACACATCTTTCAGGGTATAATTTACTGTCACTTTTATGAGAGGCGATACGATTGTTTGGCGACCTTTTGGAGTGACCAATTTATCTCCTATTACAGTTATTGCAAGGAATTTTATAAACTATATTAAGACTCCGGAAAATTTTGATGTGACAGATTTATGGTGAATAAATATAAATTTGAGAGGTATTATTTGCACTTTGAATGTTACTGTTTTCTTCGTTTCGTATTATGTCATTTTTAATGTCAGAAGTATTGAATAAAATCTGTTTCAAAAGGTATGGAAGATATTAGATATCATAGCAAATCTTGTATAACATTTTTCGACTTTTATGATGAAATATTGGATTACAAATTTGTAGGACTCTCTTTTTCATCTCCTTAATCAAATTAATTTTTGTATTACGTGGATTATATAAATGGTAATTTATATATCTCCCAGGAGTTATGGGTTTTCTATACCAGTCTATCAAAGTTCTGTTATATTATCTCTATAAATTTGATTTCAAGAAAAGGTAAATATTGTTCCGAATTTTCCCTTTCTATTGTAAATTGTTTATGAGGACAGAAGCTATTAAAGTAAATAGTACCTATACTATATCATCTACATAGTTTTTGATGAAGAACCACTTAAAGGGTAAAACAGATATAATATAGTCTAAAATAAAATTCATCACATAGTCTGCTAATATAGGAGATATTGAAGAGCCCATATGTGTTCCAAAGGTTTGTTGGTAATTTTTGTTGTTATAAGAGAAAAATGTATTATTAAAAATAAATGTTATTAATTCTAAAAAAGTGTCTTTCTGAAGTATGCAATTTTTACTTACATCATTCCATTTATGTTGAAGAGATATTAAACATATATTTAAATGAACTTTACTAAAAAGAGACTCTACGTCTAAACTTAAAAGAACGTGATTTGGTGGTAATATTAACTTTCCGGAGTCTATAAACAAATAATAAATTTATGGAAAAAGTAATAATTTGGGTAATGTTGAAGTTGATTAGAAAAGACACGATGTTATCACACATTTCTTAAAAAAATTATCAAATAAAAGTTATTGTGAATAATAGCAAAATTAACTAATAAAGAGAGGAAAATTCCAGATTGTAATTTTGAACATTTCATTTTGTTAAGAAAAAGGTTTCAATTTTGGATAATTACCAGGTACATTTTGAATTATGAAGCAAAAATCCATTATTATATAGAAAAAGTTTCCCTAACGACCCAAAACTCGCGATCGGGACCGCCGTTAGATTTTATTTAACACTTTTACATTTAGCCCTATTTTTAAAAGTTAGTTCCGTTTACACTATTCATAATACGGATACGGAACAATCAGGTTCGGATAATGAAGAAAGGTTCGATGTTCTAATGAAAAGACAAGTAAACAATGGTCCTGTATATATTGGTAAAGACGGTAGTCAATGGCCACGTCATAAAATAGCACAGCAACAAGGTAAGACTCCACGACATAATATAACCACACAATTACCTGGGGTAAAAGGAATAGCTAAAAATGCGAAAAGTGTTCTGGAATGCTGGAAATTTTTTTGTCCTATAAAATTATTGCCCATATTACACACTGTACAAACCAACAATTTGCTAGACAAAGGCTTACTGGAAGTAATAAACATAATTTGCCAACCGATTTGGAGGAGATGAATGATTTCTTAGGTATTTTATATGTAGCATGTGTTGGGAGAGCTCAACATCTAAACACATTTGAATGGTGGGCAACAGATGGAACAGCACCGGAATTCTGTGCTGCAACTATGTCGCAATGTCGTTTCCATGCTCTAGTTCAAAATATTAGATTCGACGATGAAGATATGCGAGCTGAGAGAGCAAAAACAGATATTTGATTAGTTTACAGAAAAATTAGTAAATAATTACTCTGTTGGCTCCTACGTAACGGTCGACGAGATGGTCGGAGCCTTTAGAGGTAGATGTTTGTTTAGACAATACATAGCTGACAAACCCGCCAAAGATGACATAAAGATATATGCTGCCCTAGATGCTAGAATGTTCTACACACATAATATTGAAATATATGCCAGCAAACAGCTCTATGGTCCATATCAACTAAAAAACGATGCCCACAGTGTAGTAACTCGTCTTCTAAAGCATTGCAGTGGTACTGGTAGTAATGTTACCACTGATAATTATTTCACTTCGTTCCTTTAGTAAATGATCTGCTAAGGAACCACCGTCTAACCTTAGTTGGCACATTACGGAAAAACAAGAAAGAGATCCCGTCAATCTTGGTAGAAGCAAAAATGAGGCATGTACATAGTAGTACGTTTGTTTGGGGAGTGGATTCCAAATGTTTACTAACTTCGTATATTCCTAAACGAAATAGTATTGTCTTAATGTTATCCTTTTTTCGCGAGGATGACGACATAGATGCAGACACTGTAGATCAGATGAAACCGTCCGTTATAACATTTTATAACCTTACCAAAGGAGCAGTAGATGTGGTAGATATAATGAAGACAGAATATAGTGTTACGATAGTGAGCAATAATTGGCCATTTACGGTGTTTTGCGGTTTACTGAACATTGCAGGTATCAATTCTCAAATAATTTTTTATGCCACTACAAATCAGAAGACCGATCGGAGGGTATATCTAACAAATCTAGCTAAAGAGCTTACGAGACCGCATAGTATACGACGAGCTAGTGCGACTTCTTTGTCTATTCCTCTGAAGCAAAAAATCAAAAATATCTGGGGTCAAGAAACGAGAGAGTTGCAGAGGACCACAACAGGTAGGAACTAAACCAAGATGCTCTTATTGTCCGATCCGGTAAAATCGATTAACACAGTACTCTTGCAATGGATGTTCCAAGCCAATGTGTAAGGGACATATTGCTAAAACTATTTTAACCTACATGCAGTCCTTGATTCGGGCAGAGGACTCATAAATTTTATTTCATTTTTATATTTGTTCGTTTTGTTCCATTTCGATATATTGTATGTTGTATTACCATTCTTAAAATATTTTTTTTATTATTATAATTATTTATTATTGTTTTATTTTTGTTTGAAATTAATTTCATTAATACCATGTTATGACAGAATTATAAGTTATTAAATATGGAAATAAAGTCAAAAATATCAGAAGCGGTACCGATCGCGGGTTAACGATCATTTTTATTGTTTGAATTTTTTTAAAAAAGTCAATCGAGTTAAAAACTTCAAATGAGAGAATATATGATATTTTTTTAAGGGAATTGAAAACGGAAAAGCGGGTAATTTTGATAAATAAAGAAATTTATACAAACTTTATGATGATAGTAATAGGAGAAATGCTAATTGAACAAATATAATTGGTTTGATATTTGTTCGGACTTATCAAGATTTGAATTCGAATGGTTGGTGGGTTTCCGAATTTTTGTGGACATTTTGGATGGTAGAGGTTTATTTTGGACTGCATAACTTCAACTTCTGTGTGATATAAAGTGCGTTAATTTAATCATTTATGAGCTCATAAAAAACTGTGCGTTGTCAGTGTTATTTCGGCATACATATGTTAACATTTGCGGAGAAGTTTTATCAGTATCATTTCGGATTAAATTTTTGAATATTTACGGAAAAAAATTCACGTTTTCACTAATTTATGTCAGAAAATAATTGTATTGTACTTAGCTATAGTTTATGTATACGCAATTTCAGTAAAAATCTTCTATAACTAAAGATTCCTAATATCATTAATTTGTGTTTATTTTAATTTTACATTCCAAAGATAATGATAATAATTAGAATACATAATTTGATGCAATAAAAAGAGATTTTAAATGGCGCGATTGAACCCTACCTTTCACTGAGTTTTAGTTATGTGATAATTATTCTGTTTAATATAATCGTGGCTAAATAGAAATAGAAAAATCCTGAGCAAGCAAAATTAAAATAACAGTCTGGACAATAATAAAATAAAACTTTATGATACCTCCGTTTTAGTCAAAATTTCTACATATTAGCCTGACCGTTATCGAAAAGAAAAACAACTACTTTCATATAAACACGCCTCGTATTTTATGAAATTTTAATTCATTATATATATATATATATATATATATATATATATAAAACTATTGGTACGTTTGACTGAAGAATTTTAATAATATATGTTCATCAAGAACTGGGTGTAGCAATCAACAGAGGGGCTGGTGAGAAATCAAACAAATTTATTATTCATCCAGCTTTCAACCCTCATTTGGGGTCTTCCTCAGGATGATAAAATGGATTGGGAATTTGACTATACTATAAAAGTTAGAAACAATAAATACTATAAAAACAACGTATACATTTAAAAACATTTAAAAGTAACATAAAACAACTAATGGCGTTATACTAATTTGGAGATATTATCTGATTAAACAAACAATGATTATCACATTTTAAGATGTTAGAAACCAATTGATGAACTCCATTTTTTTAGAATACCCATTCAATCAAACTTTTTTTGGATTCACGATAATTTTGATGGTTGAAATAAATAAGCACTAAAATTTTAGTTTCGCTCTTGAATTTTTAGTTTAATTATTGTTCAATGAGACGTTTAACTATCTACATAAACAAAATGCTACGTACTCTAGCTAACAAAGTAACAGCTATCTTAATTATTGGTAAAAGTGAATACAATTTTTACCCCGATCGCCCTATATCGAGGACTCATATGAGGGAGCTTCAACAAATAGGTAGTGTTCACGATGCCAAGCGATCGGGTTGACTAAAGTTTGGTATTGATAAACAAATTGATAGAGTTGCAGAAATTATAGGAAACCCTTCTTCTTCCACAGCCCAAGTAGCGTCTACCTGTGTAGTCAGTCATACTACAGTACAAATTAAAAATAGTGGCATCAACTTTCAGATGACGACCTCGATACAAGGCTGCAATTCTGTAAAATTATGTCCACTAAAATTCTACAACAGCCAGACTATGTAAGGACCATTTGTTTTAGAGACGAAACTACTTTCTTCCTTGATGGAAATGTTAATACTCAAAACGTCAGCTATTGGAGTGACAAAAATCCTCAAAAGTTTCATGATAAACATCCACAGTTCCCATTAAAAGTGAATGCCTGGGCAGATACTTTGGGAAACCGCATAATCGTGCATCTTTTTTTGAACTGTAATTTAACCGGTGAAGTATATCTCGAGACGTTAGAAAACGCAACTGAACCATTAATTCTTCAAATTCTGGAAGATGAATTTGGTAACTTGGAAATAACATTCCAACAAGATGGTGCTCCTGCACACTATTACTTTGCAGTAAGACGTTATCTAGATGAGGAATATCCTGGTAGAGGGATTGGACGACGCGGTACAATAGAATGGCCAGCTCGGTCACCGGACCTAACACCTTCATATTATTTTCGGTAGTGATACCTTAGATCTAAAGTTCACGCTACAGCTCCTGACGTTATTGACGTTATAAAACAACGAATTGTTGAAAAATGTAGGGAAATTTCACTTGACAGTGTCGAGTCCGAAAAGAGTTTAATAATAGGATGTTTTACTGCCAGAAAGTAGATGGAGCACATTTTGCACAATTATTATAAGAACTTGTTCTTAAATATTTATTAATTGAGAGCGAAACTCAAATTTTAATGTTTATTTATTTTAACCATCAAAACATCGTAAATCCCAAAAAAATTATATGATTGAATAGGTATTCTGAATATGTTTCAAACGAGATGTCACTTGAAATAAGGTCCCATTTGATATTATTGGTTTCAATTGCCTGGTGACGTTACCGATGCTTATTACGTCACTTGTTATCACTAGTAGAGAAGCTTACAATAGTTCATTTTCACGCTCCAAAGTTCATCAGTCTAAGTATCACCGTTCAACAGAAAAGAGGGGAGAAGGGACTTTTGAGAAGCACTGTATATATATATATATATATTTATATTATGATTTAATTTTTTTACTTTTACTGATGAGAATTTTATATATTATTATTTGTTTTTATTGTATTGTATAATTTACCTTTTTTACTTTACCTTCGGCTAGCTCCAGATGATAATCTGTGAAATTTAAATTTATTTATAATTTATATGATAGTCGGCAGCATGAGACTCCTCCCTTTGAGTTCCGGACGCATATGTATAACTTTGATACACATTTAAATATTAAATTTTGAAATTTTTCTAGTATGTTATATTTCTGAATAAAATGTATACCTTTGTTTTTATCGACTTCAAATATTATTATAGAATGAATGAATTAAGCACCATTTTCTAAATGTATTATGAATATTAAATATAATGATAAAAAAAATACCAACACTTTAATGAAATGATTTAATAAATTGTTGAGATTATATTCAAATTCTTTTTACATAAATTTTCCTTACACCGCTCCTGCATTTTTGACTGGTCATGCGCACTGAATGCTTAGATTGACTGCGTCGGCGCATAGGAGAAACACATCCTCGTATATCGTTTCACAACGACACAAAACGTATGGTTCACAGTCGACGTTATTTATATGAATGTTTTTATAAATTTAACGTTCTCAAATTCATTGCAATCATCGATATATTATTGGAAATTACACTATACAGTTACATACATATATCAAAATGCGAGTAAAGTGAATGATGAATAGTTATAGAAATAGTTAAGCATGCATAAGAAGAAATAGAAGTAAAATGGTACTTTACGTGCAATATAAACAATGATGATGTGAAATAAAACTTTTTACAAGTAAGTACAAATTATAACTATTATTAAAGTTACATGCTAATCAAAATTACATGGATATCCATGGATATGAAAAGATATTCATCATTTTATTGTTTTTGGCCTTTTTTTAGAAATTTTGATTTAAACGTTCCAATAATATTTTTATAGTTCACTATTTCTTTCTCTTTGGAAATCCAAATTAAAAAAACTTAAAAACCACCGACCTTATTTCCAATTCTCGGCACTGTGGAACTGCTGCAAAGCGTCTCTTTTTCTTGAGAATTTCTTATCAAAGAAATACTCTTTCTGCACACTGCACTTTATTACACGGTTTAAACAAAATTGATATTATGATTTTATAATGGTTTTTAACTTAAAATTATTTACTTTTACATAGTTTTCTCAAAAATTTTGTAGAGGAGAGCTACATAGATGCTCATTATTCTTATACCAACGCCCGACTCTCAATTTTTTTAAATCAACAAACTTTTTTCTATATCAAAACACAGCCTCCTTATATTGTTTTTTCATTCGACAATTGTCAATTTGAGTGTTTTTCATGAAAATACAAAATTCTTTAATTAAAATTGTCCTGGAGGATAATAACACTTATATAAATGGGTTTATAATGTCTTAGGGAATATATAAAATGTCCTTTACATGTAATACAATCCCAAAATTTGTTGTAATTCCCTTTTTATGGTATTTTTATTTACAATTAAATACACAATTTCTACAACCTAAAATGATTATTTATATATATGGAACTGTTTAGTTTTCAATTCATGAATTTTTACTAATTTTATTTTATATAAACTTTTATTTATTTCCAAATTTACCTTTTATGTTTTATATTCAATTCCAAAGCAATGGTTTTAGGTTGGCAAGAAAATCACTAGATTTTATTACTTCCTGTTCATTAAATTTTATTTAGTTAACAGATTTCCATGACATATAACATGGCTCTGTTCTGTATGTCATATTTCTTAAAGTTTTTTCTTTTTTTATAAATTCTTGTTCAAATTGTAAACTTTTACTACCATCGTCTGTGAATATCGTTAATCAATTAGTTAGTTGATTATTAATTCTTGTTATTTTAGGTTTCAAACAAACAACATTCTACTTCATCCAGATATTGACATGGCAGTGTTCAGATGATTTTGAAAATTGTTGACATCGATTTGACCTTAGGATTTAATTGTGAAGGTAAAATTTTTATACTTAATTATAATGTTATCATTAAAATTTTATTCCTTATCCTTTAATCCTTTTTTTTATAATTGGTTTTCTCAATATTTGATAATACATTTGCTTACTTCATTCATTCGTTCATGTTAAATTTAGTTTCTAACTAGGTAGTGTCTAATGGTACACCCTACGTATTAATTTTAATTTTTTAATATTCAATCTCATACGTAATTATTTATATATATTAGAGGACTGGTTCAATATATATATATATATATATATATATATATATATATATATATTATAATATAAATTATCTTATTTTAGTAATTTTATCTATGATTTGTCTATGTTTTTATACTGTTTATGAATTGTTGAATTGGCTAGCTCAGGTTAAATATGATTTGTTTTATTTATTTATTAATTTAACGGAGAACATGAGAAACTTACTCTCGTTGGGTTCATGATAATTAAAATATATGAAATTTGCATTTATCAAATATTACCTTACCATTGTTTCCTACAAAAATAGTGTAAGTGTTAGCGCGGAACATACCCATTCAACCTCTATGATATCATACCTTTGTCTATCATCAATATATGACATAAATAAAATGCAGAAGAGTCAAAATTTAGTATATATAATTATGAATCATCGAATTGAAAAACATTATCACTATTAAGGAAAAACTTCAGTTAAACAAGTTATTATTACAAACTACTATATACAAATTGAAAATTCTTATACTTAGAAAATTAGTTATACGTGAAATTTGGCCAAATTAGTTATATATATGTCTGATTTGTTTTAAATGGTACCATATAAATTATATATACACTGACCTGTTTATAACACTTGGAAGTCTCTTTATGTGCACTCTATTCCTGTTCTCCCCTCCTGGAATGAAGCTGGACTCTCTTCAAATCGTGGAAATAAATTCGCTAGTTTGTATCGCAGGTAAGTCAATATTCTTTATTAAATTGTTCTTCTCACTTGACTTAGAATGTTTTGCGATGATCCTAAATGCTTTTAATCAAATACATGAGACTATCATGTAGGAATTTACTTAAAATTTACGCATAGCGTCCCTCCTCAAATTCAATAGTTGATAATTTCCACAAATAATTGTTATTTAGAAATAATTTTTTGCTCTAAATGTTTCTTAGGTTATACTTTATCATTTATATTCAGTTTAATTTCAAACAATTTTTACTTATTTTAGTTAAATTTTTAGAAAGATTTTCTTACATGTCCATTTTCCTAAGCATCACACCACACACTCTCTTGTTTTTCAAATCAACAAACTTTTGTTGCTAGTCTTGTTATTTGAAACAAAACACTACTGAGTTGCTAGATATTTCATAGTCTTTTTATTGAATGTTTAATAGTTAATTTAATTGTCTTCTTCTTATTCCTATTGTTATTAATTATTTGTGTAAAATTTCAATATAATTCATTATACCTATTTGCATGTGAACAATTTCCAAAATATATCTTATATTTATTTACAATGATAGTATCTATCCCACTTTAAATTTTAAATATCAATGAATTTACAATCATTACGTCCTTAAAATCTTTCATAATGCCTTTCAATTCATTTCTTATATATAATTTACCAATTATCTCCTATGAACTTGTCCTATCATTTAATACAATTACATATTTTTAAACATTCCATCCGCTTTGCAAATATTCAATATTTCAAAATTCTAACTTACTTCTGTGGTTGAATATATTTCTATGTTTTAGTTCTATGCTACATGACGTGACGTTGTATGTAGTGACAGTTCAATGATTTCATTTCAACAAATGTGATAACTTATCTGTATATGAGTATCAAATATCCTGTAATAATAATAATTTCATGCTCTTTTCAGATTCATTTTTATATTCTAGATACAATATACATATGATCAACTATGCTGCTAATAAAACAATATGAATTTATAATTTACCAGCGATGGATTAAAATTTATGACTCATTGTTTACAACTGAAATCGAAGGTAACGATTTTCAATATTATTGATGTATTTATATAGTTATAAAGGATAATTGATATCATAGGTGTTTGATTTGGTATGAGATATATTTCTTACTTATAATTATACGTATAAATGATAATTCTATCTGTCTGAAGAAATTAATCTCTATTCACCATCTGACAAAGTTCAAATTTCATATATTTGTGTCTCATTCTCTTTAATATTTACTACGATAAGTTCAATATGTATATATATATATATATATATATATATATATATATATATATATATATATATATATATATTAATATAGTTCCTCTATTTAAAATGTAAAAGAAACATTAAAATACGGAAAATTATTTATACTTGTATGCAATACTTTCGATACACACTGTATTATATGTATAATCAATAATTTTGAAAGAATCGGTATACAAAGCACAATTTAAGTACGAACATCCAAGAGAATTTGTTGATATTGGAGAAATTGGGGAAATACATGACAATTTAGGTTTAATATTCATTGAAGGTAAAATACAAAATATAGGATGTAAAATTCTGATAGATACAGGATCAGAAGTAACGTTGATAAGTGAAAGGATTATAGACAAGTGCAAGAAAAATAATATTATGGTGGTAAATGCCAATAAATTATCACTAGTGGGAGCGAATAATAAAAAACTATATGATACCAGTAAAATGTTAATTGAAGAATTACAATCAGGAAATAATTCATTTAAAGTACAAATGTTAGTCGTAAAGAATTTAAACTATGATATAGTATTAGGGTCCGATGAATTAGACAATCACAAAATGATTATTAATTATAAAGAAAAATTGGTGAATTGTAAAGGAGAAGATATTGATTTCATCAAATAAAAAACAAACAAAATAGACCATGCAACAGATAAATTCTATGTAATGAATCAAATAACTGATGAACATCAAATAGATTTAAATTTGTGTAAACAAAAATATATGATAATAGTAATGGAATTGATAAGACGATACAACAGATTATTTAATAAAGAAGTACAAGTAGCAAGTAAATATGTACATAAACTTGAAATGAATAAAGATATTGTAATGTTATTCTAATTTATTTAAACAATAAACGGGTGGGATAAATTTTAAATACACGGTATGGCTACTTACTAATTTATTTAAACACTAAACCAATTACTAACACTTAATTTATATATACTCAGTATATTCACTTAAACTAATTTATATGAACACTTAACTAATTTATATTTACTGTTTGCTATTTCGGTGTATTTATTTCACGAGATCACTTTATCAACTAACTAACTCTTCCTGAACAGTCCCCTTATATATTAAAGCCATTTTTACTAGTAAATTCTGGACTGCGGTGCGTATCCGCCATAATTTTAACTTTTATACCTGGCCTAGACAGAGTCGGTTTTAGGCACTATACCAGTGTACTGTTTCGTAACAATATATCTAATTTCAAAGTAAGAACATATCCAATTCCATATAAATTGAAGGATGAAGTATACCACGAATTATATAATATGTTAAAAAGATGGAATAATAGAAAGATCAAATTCACCATATATTAATGCAGTTACGTGTGTACAAAAAAAATCTGGAGAAATAAGAATATGTTTAGATGCAAGAAATATCAATAGTTATACAAAAAAACAATACGAAAGTCCCATGAATATAAATAGTATATTTGATAGAATTACCAATGCCAAGATATTTTCGAAATTAGATCTGAAACATAGTTTTTGGTTAATTCCTTTAGAAAAAGAAAGTCGAGAATATACTGCTTTTATGGTAGATGGAGTGGTATATCAATTCTATGTGGTATCTTTCGGATTGCAGAGTTCATGTGCAGCTCTGATAAGGACACTTCACACTATTTTAAATAAATATGAAAATTTTATACTCCATTATATATATCCTTATATATTCGGAAAATGAAGAAGAACATAAAGAACATTTAAATATTATTTTTGAAGAATTAGAAAATGCTGGATTAAAATTAAACATCGAAAAATGTAAATTTTATCAAGAAGAAATAAATTATTTGGGATGTGTTTTGAATACTAAAGAAGTTTCTATGGATCCTGATCGAATTAAAAAAATTTTAGAATATAAACAACCAACGAATTTGAAAACTTTGAGAGGGTTTCTAGGAATTTTAAACTATTTCAAACGATTAATACCTGATCTAAGTAGAAAAGTAATACCATTAATTGAATTATTGAAAAATGTGTTAAATGACAGTGGAATGAAGAACGAGAAAAAGCATTTAGAGAACTAAAAGAAGTTTTTACGAGTAATCTCAAGGTATATCACCCACAGTATGATAAACAATTTATTTTGAGAACAGATGCATCAGCTGATCGCTTTGCTGGAGTACTGATACAAGAGCAGGAAAAAGTACCTATTAGTTTCATATCTAGGGTTACTAAAATACATGAAAGGAAATATTCAGTAACGAAACTTGAAATGGCAAGCGTGGTATTTTGTATCACTAAAATGAGAATTTTTTTATTAGGAGCTAAATTTATAATAGAAACTGATCATTCAGCTTTGACAGCTATGCTTAAAAATAGATATGCGAATAATATTATTACAAGAATATTATTTCGAAATCAAATATATTCCTGGAATACAAAATATTGTTGCTGATGCAACCACATCTGAACAGAAACAGTATAAAATAGGTATAAATAGAATACTACAAGAGGAAGGATTATATTCATTGGATGAAATTAGGCAAGGTCAACAAAATTTAGAATCAAATTATAAAAATAATGCTATTAATATAGAGGAAAATGTTTAGAAGATGGAGAGGTATTTGTAATTACATAAGATTATGGAAAGGAAATTTTGAAAAATCTACATGAAGATTATGGACATGTTGGATGCTTTTTGAGAAAACTATATTACAAAAAAGGATTTAGCAATTGCCAAGAATATTTGTAAAGTATGTACCATATGTTAACTAGCAAAAGAAAAAAATTACCACAATAAAATTTTGGCAAAGTCAATAGTGGCACAGAATCCATTACAAATTGCTGCTATAGATTTTATAAGCAATTTAATAGCGAGCATACAAGGAAACAAACACATATTTGTTATCACAGATATTTTCACAAAATTTGTTATAGTTTACCTATGCAAAAGAACCAATGCAAAAACTGTGATAATATTTTTGAAAATGTACATTGAGAAGTATGGAACTCCAAAAACAATAATTTTAGACCATGCAACTTACTTTGAAAGTGGAAAACTAGCCAAGTTTAGTCAGAATCAAGAAATTAAGTTGAACTTTATTAGCATTAGAAAACCATCGTCAAATCCAGCTGAAAGATACATTAAAAGAGATAAATAAATATCTACGAATTTTATGTAATCAGGATCACTGTCAATGGGAAAATAATTTAAATAAAGTAGAAAGATTCCTTAACCAAATACCTCATGGCATTACAAATGAATGCCCAGAGTATTTATTTACAGGCACAATACCTCAAAGGAATTGGCTAGTTAACAGAAAATTAGAAATGGAAGATGTTATGAATAAGGTGAATGAAAGACTGCAGAAGCAAGCTAAAAAATATATTAAAAGGATGTATCAAAAAAATAAAAAGAAGACCGTTTTTAAAAAAGGAGAATTAGTGATTGTAAGATCATTGCAAGTTGCAAAAAGATCAGAGAATGGTTGCGCAAAGTTATTGCTACCATTTGAGGGATCCTATGTTGTAGGTAACGAAGGAGCACAAAATAGTTACCAATTATTAGACCCCACTACCGGTAATGAAAGAGGAGTTTTTAACATAGAACAGGTATATAAATATTATGCATAACTTGGAACAAATGATATTATGTTACGAGAAATTTTAAACATAGATATAGTAGAGTTAATAAGTTTTACGGGAATTAGGGATAATAGTATAATTTGATTGAAGATAGGTTTCTAGAAATATGTTAATAATCATTTGGAAGATATTAATATGTTTTATCAGGATACTAATATGATATTTGGCAATTTTGAAAGATGAAATTAAAATAATATACAAGAATCGATTTGTCATTCTTTTATTAGGGGGATTTAATACAGTTCCTCTATTTAAAATGTAAAAGAAACATTAAAATAAGGAAAATTATTTATACTTGTATGCAATACTTTCGATACACACTGTATTATATGTATAATCAATAATTTTGAAAGAATCGGTATACAAATCAAATTTGACATTTTAATTTCTGATGACATTTATGCAGAATATATCTAATCATAGATAGAATATTTGGAAAATATATTTGAAATTTTAACATACAGATGTTTCTGCTAGCAGAATTATAATTGTAATAAAAGAATTCAAATCTATCTTTGTTATAGAGAAACATAAATTAGTATTTTTTTAAAAAAAAGGAAATTTTCGTAACCACAGGAGTAGAGATTTATTTATTTGAACAAAGTTTAGGCAGTTGAATTTGAAACCCCCACGAGACAACATCGTAATAAGAGTTGTCTCAAATTTATCGAGAATTTAATAAAAATTGTATTACTATGCAATCAGATCATAAAGCCATACATTGTAAAGCCAGTGCGTGCATAATTCGTAGCAGAATTGCATCGTATCAAGTGTAAGTGGTTCCAGTTTCTAATTCATATATTTAGAAAGTTTTGCAGAATTCTAAATACATTTAGAATACGCACGAGTTTTCCTGTCCTATTTGGTGAGTCCACTCCAGTTTTAAAATTATTTCTCGAGAATTAACAGGCCTTTTTAAATACATTTCGAAAATAGATGCTTCTATCTCATAATTTGAGCTAAACCAAATTAACGTTACACATATAAGATTTTACATCAAGTGAAAAATTTTTGAATAGACAATTTGAACGGAAAATTTCGTTATTTGACATTGATACACGTCAAGTGTATATTAGACGAGTTGAACTTTTGCTTAAAAAGTTTAATTAGTTGATTTCTAGAATAGGTTGTACTAATATTAAGGTTGGTAGAAAATATTGTCTTTGTTTCGTTTATAATATTCAAAATTTTTTGATCCCACCCTGAGACAAGAGTGATTAAGTCAATTGTGAATTAATTTATCTTTCAAAATACAGAAATTATTGTTTATCTTAGCCGGGCATTGTTTGACAACTACTGTCAAAAGTAAATTAGGTTACATACGTTGTTAAAGGTGTGTGTGCAATAGTGTCGCTACAATCACAAATTGTGAAAACGTCGACGAATAATATTATATATTGTTATCTTCATATATCCGTTAAAATATAATTATTAAAACTATAAAATAAGGACATAGATATATAATAATTTGTCACCCAAACGGGGGGCAACTATATATTAGATTGAATATATATATATATATATATATATATATATATATATATATATACAGAGACAAGTAATCACGGCTGAACTATTAACAAACAAAATTGAAAATATCACGGGGATTGCAGCCTAAATAATATTAAATATTCTTGTTATACAAAACCGAGCGCTTTCGAAAGACTATTTCTCTCTTTTTCAAGGTTGCATGTTAGAATTATAAGAAATCAAAGAAAACAGGATACATAGTAATCACCTCCGATTTAAGTTAAAGTCAAAATCAATGCCTCAACATTGAATTAAAATGCAATAGGAAACCAAAAAATTGAAAAAGTGAACAAGTAAAAAATTGAAACACTGAAAAATTGACAAATTGCCAAATTGAGTTTAAATTAACAACATAAATTAATACTTAGCTAAAATCCCTCCTGAAGGAAAACATTTTGGTTTTTCAACTTCACCACTACTACATTTTGACAGAGAATATTTAAGTTTTAAATATTCTCTGCGAAAACAGGTGGGAGTGTTGACAAGCGCTGGAAGGGGAAAATACTTCACAGTTGTATATGCGATTAGTGCTCGGGGAAACTATATTCCACCATGCTTCATATTTCCTCGAAAAAATATGAAAAATGAACTAATGGATAACGCCCCAACAGGTTCAATTGCATTTGCTCAAGAACATGGATGGACTAATGCCGGAATATTCTTGGAGTGGCTGAAATATTTTGTAAGAATGATAAAGCCATCACGTGAAGAAAATGTGTTGTTACTTACTGATGGCCATACAACCCATAAACTCTTTAGGCACATACATACGCCAAGGATAACGGTATTATTCTGTTATGCTTTCCGCCACATAGAGTGCAACCCTTGGATGTTTCGTTTTTGGGCCCCCTTACGACGTAATATAATCAAGAACTCCAGAAATGACTGAAATTTCATCATGGAAGAGTCGTTACCCATTTTCAAGTAGGTGAAATCTTTAGGGAGGCCTACCAGAAAGCTACAACTACGAAAAATGTTACAACATCTGTTCCATGCTGCTGGAGTTACAGATGTAGGTGCAGAGCAAGCCAACGGTATCGTAGAGACAATTGAAGTTGAAAATCAAGAATATGTGGAGAATGAACCAGTTGAATATGAAAGTGACACTCAAATACAAGATGAAAAACGTGAATTTCGTTCACCACTCGTAATATTTCTCGTCGATGAAAGAGTAACGTAAATTTCGTTGACCCCTCGTAACATCGAATAATACTTCTTGTCGATGGTTGTCGAATTTTAAGTTTTTGGATGAGTTCGTTTTCATTAGGATATTTCACAGACTGAAATATTACCAGCTTGAACTTTACCGGCTGGGACCACGGCTTGAACTTTCTACCTGCTTGAACCGATGAACCGAGGGCTCTACTCAAAGCCGACTTGATGCAGCTGATTGGTTCCTGATTCCTTTGTAAGTCAAGACATTTATCGTTGGAGAAGAAAAAATGCAAGGAAAGTACTAACGCCCATAATCGTAAACCTTATCGATTATTTCCAACTACAGTTCATGTATTAATTAACTTCATAGTTTTGTACCATATGTAATTTAATATCTTCTTTTGTAAAATTCATAATTCATGTTCAAATTTCAATTTTCCTTCAGGATGTAATTTTTTTTAATAATAAATCTATAGTTGTGAATATTTAATAACATTTTGAAATTTCAATTTTCTTTCAATATATAATTCTTATTTAATAAATCTACTTGTGAATATTAAATAACGTTGTTAATTTTTTACAACCTTCCAACTTCTTGTTTTGTTGACTGGGATTAGTTGATGTGAGGTAATTTATAGACTAGTTGGACTCAGGGTGGCGCCCACTTATCTTTCCGTCTCGTAACGTAAAAATAAGTAGGATTACCCGAGAACCGGTAAGACCTACTCCTTGAGTCTCTATTAGCATATAATCCACGCCTGAGTAGCTCTTCAGCGGAGTAGCCGTTGCAATTTTGTATACGAACAAGACGATACACAGAAGAAGGAGGTGGTAATAAATACGCAAGAAAGTCACTAGGTTTTCCAAACACTTGAGAATGGAAAGAAGATTAGTGGAGATCATAATATGAATAATTTGAGTGTCGATAAATAAATAAAGCCATCTGAAATATCTCCTCTGCCAAAAGTTGAAATGAGAAAAAAGAGAAGAAATGGAAACAGTGGAAAATTTGGAATTTTGAATACTACACCTGCCTGAAATCGAAATACTGAAAATAAAAACTGCAGAAAAAACTAGAAAAGAATCAAGAATGGCGAAAAAGAAAGCAAAAACCGTATTAAAAATGGGTAATTCTTCCAGCGACGAAGATAGAATTGAAACTGACGATGATGATGATGCAGCGTGTATTTACTGCAACAGCCTCTTTTCTACATCCAAATCCGCAGGAAAATGTATAAGATATTCGATGGAAAAAATGGGCACACTGTGAATGTGCTGATGTGTCACCTCGAGTGAAAACTTTTGTTTGTGAGTTGTGCAGAGACTAAAGAGGAGTATGCCATCATTGCCATCTCATCACCTCATGCTATGCCAACTCGTCATTACCCTGTGGGCGAGACGACATAGTAATATAACTTCAAAAAATAACAATATTCTTTTTGTTTATCCTTGAATTTAAAAAAATTATAAACACATGTTTTTTCTACAATGTCTTTTATTATTGGGTGTCGAAAAATAAAATATTTAGGAGACACTTTTGTTATGAATTTTTTAAAAAGTATGCCATCTCAGGCACTTTTCCCCCATATATATATATATATATATATATATATATATATATATATATATATATTAACGTCAAAAACAAATTATCTGTCAAAGTCATTTTATAAGGTTATAATCTAACCTCAAATTCAAACTTCATTAAATAATTATAAAGTAACCTAAAAAAATTAAAATAACTAAGTAACGAACAAACAAATTATGTATCGATTTGTCTTATGTGAAATATGACATCAAGTATATTATAATTATATTTATTTTTACATTTACAAATTTTTTAATGATTATTTATATTGAATTTACTTAAAATATTTTACATGTGAGTACTTATATTTATTTCTCTATTTTTAAATCATATTTATATTTGTATATGTATTATAGTGCCCTGAAGAAGTGTCAAAAGGACACGAAAGCTTGGCGGCATTTTGTAAATAAAAGATCTTGGCGTTGATTCTTTGGACTGAAATCTCCGTTATCCCCACCTATATATATATATATATATATATATATATATATATATATATATATATATATATATATACATATACATATATGTATGTATGTAAATATATATAAAGGCTGCATTTATGTAGTTGGTTCTAAATTTAAGTTTGACATTAATTGTACAACTCTGAAATTCTAAATAATTTTTGTAAATAAAACTTTCAATAAATTACTTTCTTCAGTAAAATACATAATTGAATCAAAACAAAAAAGGACCATCGACCCAAATATTCCACCAAAGACAAAATGAGAGGAATTACGAATAGAAACTACAAACTTTTGTACAACATAAAAGCCCTAATACTCTTACAAAAACGAAATTGGCAGATATCTGGGAATTAGAAAACCCCTACTAAATTTATGTTATACTGAAAACAAAAATCGGATTTTTATTATAATCAGATGAAGAAAAATCTGAAACGATTCAAACTCTCCAAAAACAACGAACGGGTGACAACTAAATTTTAAAGTTTGCAGTAACTCAAACATCAATAAAACACCAGAGATATATAAGCAACTTAACAATTCCACACAGTGTCTGCAGAGAAATAAAAACTCACGTGCCCATTACATGAAAATAATAAAATGAGGGTATTTATGGATTTTTATATTAAAAAAATATAAACACATCGCAATATTAGTTTAAGAGGCATTTAAACTTTGTCAAGATAGAACTCACAAACTTTTTATCTTCCAACCTCTCACTATTCTATAGTACGAAGATTCGCAGCTGATACAACTCTTATGACTATCCATGAAGACGGCGTAATAGCAAGCTAGAACAAGTACATCTCTTCCAACTCGAAAACTGTCTCGAAAAATGAAACATTAAAATAAATACGACAAAATTCCAACATTTTTCCTATACCTTAAAAAAAGAATTGTACCCACCACAAAAGGTCATTCAGAAAATTATTATGAAGTTCTAAAAATGTCTCTCAATAAACATCCTCGATCTCATTATAATTGGAATCGTCTGTTGTTAACAGTAACACTGTATAATAAATTGACAATTCTATTTGTTCAAAAAGCAAAAAATATTAAATTGTTACAACGACATGATTAAATCAACGTAAAATATTCAATTTGCAAGGAATAGAACGCTATTTTTGGGCATAAAGCATCATTACTGGCTGAAAACGAGTTTATGAAAGGTATAAAAATTTATTCGTTGCTAATGAGGGCGAACTCGAACTGGAAACTTATCGAATACATGGAAATAAATAATAATTATCCGGTTGAAATAAAATTCTCCAGTTAAAGTTGAACAGTTTATAATAACCCATTCGTAATGCAATCGAAGGAATCTGATAAAATCACATCATTAACGGTTGGAAATCGTAGTATTGAAAGGAAATGGGAATAGTCTAGTCGACAAGTTGAAATTTGTGAAAAATAGAGATCAGGCTCCCAAAAATATGTGTGATAGTTCATTGGATTCGTAATTGTGTCTAAATGGTTCACTGTACTCTCTTTATATTCTATACCATCTGCACGTTTCATATTGAACGCCCAATCTTTCAGTATATCTGCTAGTTTTTCATTCGAAATTTCAACACAAGGTTTGTAATTTAGATTTTCCCAAAACTGTGTAAACTGTTTCCAAACAAACTTATGTATTTTTGTGGTATTTTCAGGTGTCAAATTTTCAATATCGTGATCTATTTCACCACTTGAACTATAACCAAAATGCTCATATTGAAAATTTCCATCAAACTTCACTAAGCTTGAGTGTTATTTTTTTTGGTGAACGTCGGAGAAACATCACTAAGGAAATATTCACATTATGACAGGAGGCGAAACACCAAAACGATAATACAATAAGTCGTCAATTACGCGACTTACAAGTCTCCGTATTGAGAACATTTTTAAAAACGAATTAATTACTTTAATACATCCACTTTCATAACTTAATTAAACAATATTATTTTATCACTACGATCTTTATTATGGAGAAGTTGACTCCAGACTAAATATGTATTATGAATTTATTAATGAGCAAAGCTATCTATATCAGCAATAAAATATAAACAATAAGCAAGTCAGCAATAAACAAAATAATGAAGTCCGCTGTCAGCATCTACGGTGTTCAACCATATACGGCGTTACCAAATATAACACACGGTATTTTTCAAATTTCCGGTTAGTTGAAACTATATATAATTTAGAACTAAAATAATTCAATGTTATTTAGGGAAAATTATGCTCGTTCCGAAAGGGAAACTGCTGGTGGCAACAGCCTCTGATCCGTCTCACAGTCGGTTTTCAATTTTTCAAATTGCCGGTTAGTTAAAACTATATATTATATAATTTTGAACTAAAATAAATCTAAGTAATTTAGAGAAAATTATGCTCGTTCCGAAAGGGAGACGGCTGGTGGCAACAGGCTCTGATCTGTCTCAGAGTCGGGTTTCAATTTTTCAATTTTCCGGTCAGCTAATATTGTATAGCAGAGAAATTAATTCCTAAATACAAAAACCAAAAGAGTCGAAATAGAATCCTATTATCGAAGAGAAAAAGCAAAAAAAATCGAATATGTATTTGGGTAATTTGAAACAGGACAATAGGTATAACAATATAAATCGCAAAATTAAAATCAAAATGTTATTTCAATGTATTGAAGGCTCAGACACTAATTCCAAAGAAACAATATAAAGACGCGATAATAAAAACTGTAAATAAGTTTTGTTTTTATCGCTTCAAAAAATACCGGCTTACCGGCTTATCAAAATACGGAATTATATTCTTAAATAGCCAAACTACCAAATTGTTTATTGAAATTAAATATAAAACTTTAAAAACTAGGCGAAATATTTTATTCGGTTTTCAAAAATAATTTTCACTTACTCAGAAAATAAGGGACAGTCGGACACTGGATTTCAAAACTATCAATTTGATACTTGATCACTGCGAGAGATATCTGGATTCCACTTCCAAAAACGCTCTGTTTTTGGAATTTATAATTTAATTCCTACCTAAAATTTTTGGCGATAACGGTGGTGAGGGAATTAGCTTAATCGATTTACTTACAACAAGAAATATTTCTACTATACTGGACGGCTTTGGTTTTAATTAAAATAGTTTATATACCGAGCGTCCTCGATAAGTCAAATTCTGAAAAGTGGAATTTAA
The DNA here is from genome assembly GCA_963921935.1 of Galeruca laticollis. Lineage (NCBI taxonomy): Eukaryota > Metazoa > Arthropoda > Insecta > Coleoptera > Chrysomelidae > Galeruca > Galeruca laticollis. The sequence goes on along the minus strand of OY998175.1, from coordinate 206,858,784 downwards.
TAAATTTTACATATTTCTTTAGATGGTAATTCATGGCTTTTGAATTACTAATTAAATAAATACTTAAATTAATGTTACGGGACTGAAGCGGTACCAGAAATCAAAGTTGGAAGGTGGGTAACGAGTTATATCAACTTATTAAAATTAAAATACCATCGGAAATGCTTAAAAAAATATATTCCTACTGGTTTTAAAATATTTGAACTGGGTACGACTAAAGCACGGTGTATATATAAAGTAATTTAGAAATCGATGACAGGAAAACCCACCTGCACACCTAAGACCGCGATGTTCCAAAATATTAACAATTTGTCCGCAAGTGTCCATAGGTGTGTTGTTCGCATATCAGTTGACCTAGCTTAAGAGCAATGGAGATGCGGAAAGTGGTATCGTCTAATAATATTCCCAATTGTGGAGAAGGTAAAGCATGGAGCCAAGCATTGCTTTAATTTTTTTGAAGAACAAGAAGGCAAGATTTTGTTTTGATGTCATTTATGCTCTCAATTTAATTTGATATTTTAACCTTACAAATGAAGTCATCGAAATCTTTCTCACTGCTTGGGTCTAAAAGAGAGTTCACTAATATTTAACCAATTAGTTGAAGAAAAATTATATTCGTCGTCAATTGTTTCATTAATATAACTTGGAAGAATGAAATTTGTTATTTTGTGTCAATAATTGATCCTAAAAAAGAAGGCTATGACAAAGATTCTACATCGCGTATTCCAAGACCACCGTATCTTACTGGAAAATTCACTTTTGACCAAGCATTGTCGTTTGTTATCTTTTCCAAACCATGTCAGAACAGAATATTGGTAACTGATAAAGAATCTTTGGCTATCCAACTTGGGGCACAGCATAATAAGTATGATAAACCGGGTATAAACGTAGAATTTTTAGAAGAAAAATGCCAAATGTGAACTTAGCATTGAAATTTCTCCAAGAATGTAGTATCTGGATTCAAAGAACCCGCTGTACTCGCTGTATTCAGCTGAAAATCAATAGGGTACATCTGTGAAATACCATGAAAAATATCCAATTATAGAATTGTTCATTTGGATACACTCCGTATCGTGCTAACAACCCAAAATTTCTGTACGGGCTTTAGTGTGCTGAATATCAATATGGTTCATCATTGAGATTCCTTGAAAAATAGCCAACATCAAATTGGTCACTTGTATATACTCCGGAGGCTAACAAACTGAAATTTCTCCAAAAATGTCGTACTTAAAGTACCATAGTACCTATTGTACTGGCTCTGGTGAACTTAAAAGCAATAGGATTCATCCGTGAGATGTTCTGAATAATATTCAATCATAAAATTGGTGACATATTCCACTCCAGAGGATGTATCGTGCTAACAAACTGAAATTTCTCAAAAAATAACAAAAATGTCGTACTTCAAGTACCGCACCCATTGTACTGGGTGTGGTGAGTTGAAAATAAATAGGCTTCATCTGTGAGATGTCCTGAAGAATATTCAATCATAAAATTGGTGACTTGTTGCACTCCGGAGGCTGTATCGTGCGAAAAGTAGCCCACGACAACTACGATGACAACGACATACACATAGGATTTTTTTTAAAACCGTTCATTCGTGTTGTTTTTGGTAAAAAACGTAAAAATAACTCAAAATTTGTTTTATATAAACCATTACTTTTCTCGCATATTAGATAGGTTGGGCGGAAAAGTTAAAATCTTTTCACAATACTTTGATTTTTCATATTTGGTTAACTAAAAAAAATATAAAAACAAATAATTAAATTATATTAAAATATATAAGAAGGGCACGACAGTGCGGAATATTTTTAGGCGAATTAATTTAAACATTTTTTTATTTATAATGAAGAGAATTTCGTTTATTAACAATCGCATAGGTTGGTATGAAATTAACTTTAAGATAAATTTTCTGCGAATAAATTTTCCGAAATTTTCTGAATACAACATAATTTTTTCGATAATGACGCGCGTGTACCTACTTTCATCGGTAAATTAAAATTATTAATTATAAAGGTAGAGATTCGGGAGTCAAGACTTTTTTTATCAGATAATATCTTCTTTTTTAATTTCATATATGTTAATAGTTCATGAGATACACACGAAAAATGAAACGCCTTTTTTTATCTTAATTTTCTTGCAATTTCTTATGTGCTAATAAATGCTTTCGAGACTTTTTTTAGACAAAATTCCGAATCTATTAAGCTATCACACATATTTTTGGGAGCTTTATCTCTAGTGTTTTAAATGAAACTTACTGTTTTTAATTAACTCCACAATATATTGAACAAATGTTAAAAATTCTAAAAAATTGACAATTGTTTCGATATTACCTAAATATCAACGTCAGAATGACAGAAGTTACATTTCCTTTGATGCCTACCTGATGTTTAATTAAATGTCCAGAATGTAATGCTGTCTATTTGGGTCAGACCCTTAGAAATTTTGGAATCCGATAAAGTGAACACTTACGAGCATACATATTAAAACAACCAGAAAAATCTCACTACGCCAGACATCTACTTGACACCAATCATTCACTAACACCTAACACAGAACTATGAGTACTACATATTTGTGATAAGAAACAAGAGCTGGATTTCCTCGAAGAATTGGAAATTAGAAGACACTTAAGAAACCCACAATATGAAGTCGTCAATGAACAGATAAATCTAGGAAGTTCTCCACTTTTAAACTGTCCTTTTAAGTGATAATTGTAAAGATCCGCAAATATAGTTTTTCTGGTTTTCTATATCCTTGCACAGTTATACTGATCTTAATTGGGAAAAATGATATCCAGGATATCCCCATAGGGCTAATAATATCTAAGCTTTAATATTTGTAATATGATATCTTCTTTTTTTCATTAACATATATTAAGTCAATCACAAGGTCACTTCTTTGACTAGCAGAAAATGATTAAACATCAGGTAGGCATCAAATGAAATGTAACTACTGACGTTGATATTTAGGTAATATCGAAACAATTGTAAATTTTTTAGAATTTTTAACATTTTTTCAATATATTGTAGAGTTAACTAGAATCAGTAAGTTTCATTCAAAACACTAATATGTGTAGATTCCACAAAGTAAGGGTCGAGACAGTTAAGCTTTATCTCATTTTTCAGGAATTTAACTAGAAATTATAATAGTAGAAGATGATTTGTAATATGAGAGTAATGAAAAATGATATATAAAAATGTAAATAAACTTTATTATACCCGTCTGACTTTCTCATTTTATGAATATCATTCAAAACTTTATAAAAAGCTTTGGATACATCTGTATAGATGCTCTTTTTATTTTACTAATAATAATGATATTTTTTATATACGGTTTTTGTTAGATATTTTTCAGTTTACGAGTTGGTGCTATAAGCTATAAGTTAACGAGATTGCCTATCAGTTTGAGACAAGAACAAGAAGGATGTTTTTAAACGTTGTCTATAGCGAAAAAAACATTATGATGAATTTGTTACCTTGTTTCCTCTTGAAAGGTATTAAGTAGAATCGTTCAATTGATTAATGGTTAAAGTTCTAGAGATAAAGATAAAGGCTATCAATAAAATACCTATGTATTTATATCCTTCATTTATCAAACGCTCATAAATATATTTTTTCTAAGCTGAATTTGCACAAAGGCCACACTTCAGTTGATAGTAGTAAATAAAAACTGTCACACGTTCACTATTTTTTTATATCATAGAGTGAAATAATTTTCAATTGTGGGGAATTGACAAAATGGATTAAAAATTTTTGCATCTTACACCTTGTTTTGAATTTGAACAATATTTTTGCTAAAACATATTTGATGGATTATTTATCATTTTAAATCCTACCATATTAGTTCCAAAAAAAAAGAGATACTTGCCAGAAAAGTAGCACTAGTTGAAGATACAATAGGATTTACATTTTTCAGAGCGATCTGTCTCACATATGGAGACTAATTCCGTAACGGATACGCCCGTGAGTGCTAGAGTGTTACTAACCAGCACCATTTTCCTTACAGAGAAATAACATAAGAGTATAAACTCTTCAGAGAGAGGCTTTGGGAACTCAAATGACGAAGACGAATACATAACGTAGGTTTAATATGACGGCTACCAATAAAAGTCTACAACATGAGTACCTAATTTATTGACTCCAGGGGGCCTGAGAGCATATAAACCTATCAGAACAATTCTGGATCTTCGTATTCTTTGAGACGAAACTAAAATTGGTCTAGTGAGTGATAGTCGTCAAATACTAGTATAGAGGAAGCCAACGAAAGCGGCTCACTGCTCAGTAGGAAGTGCCATGTTTTGAGTCGGTAACATATCAGATTGCCAAAAAGTATTAATAGATGTTGAAGGTACGATGAGTGGTGACAGGTACATCATTCATAGTAAAAAAGGCCTAAATAACTACCTTGAAACTGAAAAGATGAATCGTTTAGATTAGCCTGCATTATCCCCTATTATGAACCATACTGAACATGCTAGGGTTATACTTGCCAGAGTAGCTAGAACTAAAAGTCTTCAAGAGCTTGACAATGTTGATGAAGAAGAAGATATGCAAAAGGTGGCAAGACATTATATATGTCCACATACGCTTGAGTATGTTACTGTTGATAGGCATTAATCTGATATTTTTTTGTATTCACAATAGCCGCTTGTACCTCTAGGGTAATTAGCGGAGTAGTTTACAAATACATACAAATTTTCTATAAGAATTGTTACAGTTTGTGAAAAATGTTAATGCTTTTTAGGAAGGAAATAATTTTCTGAGGGCTGCAAATTTCTCCAATTGTCTCTTGAAGGGTACTTCCTATATTGAAGGTTCTTCTTTCAATTTTATATGATGGACACTATAACAAAATATGAGACACAGTTATAGTTTAATCACATAAGGCACAAAGTGGAATAGGCTCTCGAGTCTTTAGGTTTTTGTGCGTTAGCCTGGTGTGTCCGAGACGGAGTCGTGTGATGATGGAGTAGTGCTGACGTTTATTTGTGTTGCATTGCCATTTTCCTATGTTGGGATTTACGTCTTGGAGTTGGATGTTATTTGTTTCCATTCAGCATTCCAATTGTTAAGTATCTGGTAGCGGAAATAAGGTTTTAAATCTGATGCAGTTGTGTGGTACGTGGACGTGTTCGGTTGATTTGCTGCGGTACGGGAGTGTGTCTGCTGTTTGTTTCCCTTTTATTCCCATATGAGATGGGACCCATAGGAAAGCAATATCTTTATTAAAATTACTAAGGTTGTGAAACTCGTATTTGATGTATGAAGCAATTGGATTTTTTGAGTATATCTTGGTTAGTAAAGCTATAGCATTAAGTGAGTCAGTAATTATGAGATGTTTGTCCTTGGGGCTATTACATATAAGTTTTGTGGCCTCTAGAATTGCGTGAAGTTCGCCTGTAAGTACCCTTGCAGTGTCTGGCAGTTTGACTGTTTTTATCTCACTGGGTGCTACCACCGCTGCTACCTTCCATGGTTTTAGACGCGTCGGTATATATCTCAGTGTAACCTTGAAAGTTGAGAAGAGATTGTGAGAAGAGTTTTTAGAAGATGTGAGGGCTGGTATCTTGTTTTCTGTATTGTGAAAAAGATGTGTTAACAGACGGTGGGCTGGTCAGCCAGGTTGGAGTTAGTTGGAATATTGAAGGCCAGTTAATTACAGAAGGGAAAGTGATGCTAGTGGTTTGTAAATATCGGTGAATTCTTTCGCATATTGTGGTACTGCGTTGTGGGTGAAATGAAGAAGTTTTGCCGAATGTGGTGTGGTAGGTGGGAGAGTTTGGATTGGCTCGTAATCTAGCTACATATGAAATACTAAGGTACTGTCGTCTGTATTTGAGTGGAGCTTCTCCTGCTTCACGATTTGAACTATTTGTGGGGCTAGTATTAGTCGTAGTGCATTGTTGTGTAGAGTATCTAATGGTCTTAAAACATTTGGTGTAGCTGAAGCGTACACATCCGTATGTTTAGTGCAGGTTGACAAGAGAAGATCAGTTTTTTAATATGATTTGTCCAGTTTAGGTCTTGGTTGAATATCTTGCCAAGAAATTTTATTTCTTCATCATATATCCAGTTTTTGTTATAGAGTTTTAGTGGTGGTTTTTGGCTTGTTTTTCTTTTGGAGAATATTATGCATTTTGTTTTATCAGCACTGAAGGTCATGCCAGATGTTTTTGACCATAGTTCTAGTTTAAGAAGTTGTTTTTGTAGCACATTAGCTGCGTTACTCAAGTTTTTTCTTTTCATAAAAAGAATCAAGTCATCTGCATATAGTCGAGCTTGTATGGGGGTATCAATATTTTGTGTAATGTCATTAATTGCAATGAGAAACAGTGTTGGGCTTAAAACCGAGCCTTGGGGGTTCCATTTTCTTGTGTTTTTGTGTTATAAATTCTTCCGTTCACCTTTACTTGAACGTTCCTATTTGAGAGAAAATTTTTGACAAAAACTAGTATGTAGCCTTGGTATCCCCAGTTTTGTAGGTTTAGGAGAATTTTGTGGTGCCAAGCCCTGTCAAAAGCATGATTGAGGTCGAAGTAAATTGCTAGACATTTTTGTTTTTTGTTGAAGACTTCGTGTATTTCACTTTCAGTCGATGATATTGTCCAAAATTGATCTATTAGTTCTGAAGCCAGATTGTTCGGGTATAAGTTGATTATTTGCCTCAAGGCACCCAAGTAATCGACGATTGATTCTTTTTAAAATAGCTTACATGCGTTGCATGTGAGTGCTATCGGCCTATATGATTCCAGTAGTAAAGAAGATTTGTTGGGTTTTAGAATAGGTATGACTCTTGCCTTCCCCCATATTTCTGGAAATGTGTAATAGGACCATATAGAGTTAAATAATTGCAAAAGAAGTTTCTTAGCACTGATAGGTAAGTTTTGAAGAATGATAACTGGTATACCATCTGGAGAATGAAGCGTCCTCGAATTCTTCCTCTGTTATCAGGGTGTTTATAGGATGTGAGTAGTCTTCAATATGTATGTCTAGATTCTCTATGTTGGATTTATAATTAAGAAATTCTGGATAGTATATTTCGCTGCTAGAATTTTGACTATATAGTTTTGGTAGTACTTCAGCAATTTCTGCAATATTTGTGGTGATGTCATTGCCTTTCTGTAATGCTTTTATTCCGTAGTTGGTAGAACATCCGGAGATTTTTCTAATTTTTTTTCCATACAGTTGAGATAGGGGTGGAGCTATTTATTGATTCTACATATTTTTGCCATCATTCTTTTTGTTGGTTTTTAATGATAAGTCTTGAATTGGCTTTACGCTTTTTGTATTCTGTGAGGTTATCGGTTGTTTTATGTTTTCGGTATCGATAACACGCGTGCTTGCTTGCTTTGATTGCTTTCTCGCATTCATAGTTCCACCATGGTACGGGATTGTGTCTTTTTGTGTAAGGAGTTTTGCCGATTTCTTTGTATGCTGCGTTCAAAATTATGTCGTTGAACCTGTTTATCGTAGAGTTAATGTCTGCAGAGAAATTAGTATTAGGTATGCTATTTTTAATATTTGATGCAAATCCTTCCCAGTTTGCTTTTTTTAGATTCCATTTTAGTGAAGGATTAATGATTTGTGTTGCTAGATTATGATTAATATTTTTTATAATTAAAGGAAAGTGATCACTGTCATGTAGACTATCTAAAACTTGCCAGTCAAGTTGTGTTACTAGGTTTGGAGTGCACATAGTTAAGTATATGGGCGAGAGAGTGCCATTAGATGCTTCCATTGTTTAACAAAGCGAGATTAGAGTTATCTGTGAAGTTTTTTATTTTTCGACCTCTCCCAAAATAATACGGGGATTTGGTATTTGTTTTATGGGTCAGGGATTGAAAGGGTGACAGGTGTTGCTATATATACTTGACACAATTCTTACTCGAGAGATAAACTCATACTCTGTTGTTTGATATCCTTGATGAAAAAAGTATGTATATCTGATGATATACACTGTTTATTCTAATTAAACACATTTAAAAAACATATGCATTTCATACTTTGATGGTTGTTCGGAAATTTCATTACTCAAGACACTAACAATATATTATTTGTTTAGTTTTTCTTTTAATATTGTTTCTCTGTGTTTATAATTGCTTAAATTGTATTAAGAGGCAAAAAGTAAACAAACAAATTAGTTTTTCTGATCGAAATTAAATAATCCAACAATCTAAAACCCATTCCCAGAAAGAATAAATTTAATTTCGAAGATTTAAGGGGATGCAAAACTTTTAAATCTATGTGTATTTTGCATTAATTTACAACGAAAACAAAGCTAATGGGTTACTTGTATACTGTTAGGAAATGTATGCTAGCAAGAACCGAAATCCCCACTAATTTCCCATAGAATTATCCAAGACAATTGTCACGAAATGTATCTCTTTGATAATTTGTACGAGTACTAGTCTTAATTAACTATGTAATTATTATAATGGAAACACTGCAAATGCTTTCTCTAGTATTAATTATAAATGTAATTTAATATGTGGTTTCCTACAGAATTTAGTATAGTTTTCCTCGATTTTCTTCACCTTTGTTAATGGAGAATTTGATATGAGCTCCAACTATAATGATGTACGTAGTTACCTGAAAAAAAAAAGATGAATAATAGTTTTGATGATATCATTAGTGAATGTAATAATAACGTAATCAAGTTCAATAATAGTAAGTAAACATTCTCGATTTAGAGTTAAAGAATTGGCAACAATCAAACAAAACGGACTCTTTTTCCGAAAATGTTTTTATTTCATTTTTCGGTGATTTAATGAAAAAGATGGAAATCCTCGATTTTATTAAAATACATTGGTAGTGTATTAGGCAACACACAAAACACAGTGTTACCATAGAACTATTCTTCTATGCCCATCCTTCTACAAACTTAACTTAAAAAATGGTTTTAAAGAACAACACATGTATTCTTGGTCTCAAAAATAAAGTAATAGTTTTTGTAAGTATATAAATTAGTTTTTTAAATGTGGGCAGTATACATCATTTTTCTGGCGATGAGTGATTAAAATATTGGTTTGGCAACTTTACCTTTTATTCGTTCGAAGAGCTTCAAGGGTTTTGATTCTGGAAAATGCCGGACCCCCGGACGACCGCCGGTTGCTGAACCGCGGACAGCACAATTGACTATTGTAAATACTGGTAATATTTCGACATTAGCAGGTTTTAAACACGGAGATGATTTTGAAGTATCCGGAGAAAGGCTCGAACAATATATGTTAGCAAATATAACTGATCATGAGAGAAAGGTAGCTGTTCTTGTAACTTTAATTAGTGAAGAGGTTTATAAAGTTTTAAAGAGTTTATGTGCGCCCAACAGCCAAAAGAGAAGAGTCTCGATGATATAATGAAGTTACTGGCAAGCCAATTCAAGCCAATGGAAACGAATCAAGCTTGATTCGTTAAAACAAGGCCAATAATCAGTTAATGACTGGTACATTCTAATTAATAACGCAGACACACACAATGCGAATTTGGTGACAGAATTTTAGATAGAGTCAACGAAAAGTTTGTAGTAGGTATTTAAACCAGGACCTATACTAGAGAGGATGTGTGAAGAGAGCCTTGACAAAGATTTAAAGAACTTAGTTGAAATAGCATTGGCTAAAGAAGCAGCACTAAACGAATCCAAGGGCGTATACATTAACTACACTGAGAAAACTAGCGGCTCAAGTAATTTCAAACAACATCAGCAACAGTCAGCTTCAAAGGTAAGAGACCGACAGCAGGTACATTCAAATAAAGGTATGTTCAAATGTGGAGACGACTCAGAAAAACAGATAAAGGGTCAGGAAATGTTTTTACTGTAATAAGGGCGATAGTGATTTTAAATTTTGTAAATTTAGAAAGTACATATGTAGAATTTGTAAAAAGAAGGACCATGTTTCCGCTCCATGTAAAACAAAACTGCATAATTTTATTGAGCATAGTGAAGTTATAGAGGATGATGTCTTGGAGATGTTGAATGTTGATATTTTTAATATTAAAACGGATAAATACGTGAAGCCCATGGATGTGAATATTTTAATGAACAATGTTCCAGTTACTATGCAGGTTGATATGGGTGCAGGAATTTCATGTATACCGTTTAGTTTGTATTGAAAAATATTTTTCAAAGGCAAAGCTGGAAGCAAGTACTGTTCAATTGAAATATTATATTGGACCAGTTGTGAGACCTAAAGGTCAAATAAAAGTATAGGTTGAAGTAGGTAATACAAGTAAAATTTTTCAGTAATGCTATTCGAAGGAGCAACAAAAGCTTTATTAGGCAGGGTTATTTTTACAGCATTTAATCTATAATTACAGGGCGTTGATGTTTATTTTAACGACTAACAGATAAGTTCAGATAATTGTATTGATTTGATTTAAATCTTGATCCAATGTTTTCGTTAGAACTAAACAAATTATTACAAAATTTTAGACACATTTTTGATGATAAACTGGGTAAATATAAGGATGAGAAAATACATTTAGAAATAGCAGCTGGTGTGAATCCAATATTTAAAAAGCCACATCAGAATCCATTCGCTTTTAGAGAAAAAGTTCTCTCAGAATTAAGTAGACTAGAGGAACAAGAGGTAATTCAAAAGACTGACAATGCAAGTTGGGGTACTGCCTTAGTACCGGTGCTTAAAGCAAATGGCATAGACATTCGGGTATGTGCAAACTAAAAAGAAACTATTAATAAATATTTAAAATATTGTAATCATCCTTTATCCTCAATTGAGGATATTTTTGCAGTCCTACAGGTAGGTCAAAAGTTTACTAAACTTGACTTCAAGAATGCTTATAATCAGCTTGATGTAGATGATGAGACAGCTGAGATATTATACCCTATGGTATTTTTAAAATAAAAAGATTGCCTCATGGAACAAAACCAGCATGCTAGATTCTTCAGAGAATTGTAGAAAAAGTGTTGCAGGTATGCAAGGGCACAATTAATTATTTAGACGACGTGATAATAATGGGTTCTGATGATAAAGATCATATAGATAATTTAACAGAAATTCTTAGAAGGTTGGACAGGGCTGGCTTTAAATAAACCTTAAAAAGTGTGCATTTTGTCAAAGTTGTATTTTTGATTTAGGACATAAAATTGCAGCTGCCGGCTTAGAGACTGGTGAATGGAAAATACCAGCTATATTGAAATTACCTAGTTATAAAAATTCAACTGAAGCTCACTCATTTGTAGGTATGATCAATTCCTATTCCAAATTTAGCCCATAAATTAACAACAATATATAATTTACTAGGAAAAAATGCTAATTTCGTATAGACTTAGGAGTTTTAAAATTGTTTTGATTCTATAAAAAAAGAAGTAACATCTGATAGAATTCTTGTTCATTTTGATCAAAATAAACCCATCAAGTTAGCGTGTGACAGTTCCGACTATTATATTCTATTGCACGTAATGCCTATTTTTTTTTTATTTCACGTACGGTAAGCGATGCAGAAAACAAGTATGCAATGATTCAAAAAGAAGCACTAGTCATTTATTGGGCTGTACAAAAACTATATCAGTTTTTAGCAAGTCGTAGGTTTGAAATAAAGTGTGATCATAAACCATTGCAAGCGAACATAAAGGGCTACGCAAGATGGCCTCTGCAATACTGCTGAAATTGTCAGTATTTTTATCAGGGTTTGATAATTTTTTAAAAATTTGAAAGGGGCGGAAAACGTCCAGGTTGATGCACTGAGTCGGTTACCGTTAGTAATAAATAATATAACGGAAGAATATTTTAGTTATTTAAATTTTATTTAGAAATTAACACCATTTGATTATAGTAAGATAAGATCAGAGACTAGAACTGATAAGGTTTTAGGTCTGGTATTCAATTACATTCAATATGGGTGTCCAGATACTACTGATGAGGTAATTAAACCATTTGCATGTGGAAAAAATGAATTATCAATCGAAAACGGAGTTATAATGTGAAATTGTGAGCACCGTTATTATTAGTGTTGCATAATACACATGAAGGAATAGTTAAAATGTAAACTATTACAAGAGCCGTCATTAGACAAAGACATAGAATATTTTGTCAATAATTGCAGTGTTTGTGCAAGTTATAGGTCATAACCACCAAAATCTAAAATTATTTCTTGCGAAAGGGGATCCTATATGATTGAGCGGATACATGCCAATTTTTTGGGACCGATGAGAGGTAAAATGTTTTCAGTTATAATTGATACTTTTACAAAATGACCAGAAGCCGTTATTATGAAAAGTTGCGATGAAATTTAGAGAATGTTTTGCGCGTTTTGGTTTAGCAAAAGTTGTGATAACATATAATGGACCTCAATTCTCGTCCGGGGATTTTTCAAATTTTTTAGCTAATAATGGCATAAAACATTCAACATCGCCCCCATATCACCCCGCGACTAACGGTTTTGCTGAAAATTTTGTTAGGTCGTTTAAAAATGGTTTTAATAGGTTGAAGGATGAACGAAATACAGCGGTTTCATTAGAAACTATTATGAACAGATTTCTATTTCATTATCGAAATTCAATTCACTGCAGTACAGTACAGTGCAAACTTAACCTAAAAAATGGTTTCAAAGAACAACAAATGTATTTTTGGTCTCAAAAATAAAGTAATAGTTTTTGTGAGTACATAATTTATTTTATTAGCTGTGGGCAGTATACATCAATACTCAATCCTGAAAGCAACGATAAATTTGAAACACTAAATTGATATTTCAAGATATAAAAAATTAAAAAGATATTTCTATTTCGTCCGTGATAAACACAGTAACACTCCCCAGATTAGTTAGTTATCCGCCTGCTACTGTCCAACCCCCAACCATGTGGACATAATTTCAAAAAATTTCAAAACACTTCAAATTTTTTTAAAATTTCAAAAACTTTCAAAAACTTCCAAAAACTTCCAAAAAGTTTCAAAAACTTTCAAAATCCTTCAAAAACTTTCAAAAACTTTCAAAAACTTTCAAAAACTTTCAAAAACTTTCAAAAACTGTCAAAAACTTTCAAAAACTTTCAAAAACTTTCAAAAACTTTCAAAAACTTTCAAAAACTTTCAAAAACTTTCAAAAACTTTCAAAAACTTTCAAACACTTTCAAAAACTTTCAAAAACTTTCAAAAACTTTCAAAAACTTTCAAAAACCTTCAAAAACTTTCAAAAACTTTCAAAAACCTTCAAAAACTTTAAAAAACTTTCAAAAACTCACAAACTTGTTGATATTAGGGATACAAAAAGGTATATTTTCTGAAAGTTTTATTTAAATCGATGTACTTTTGAGGAAATAAGAAATAGAAAAAAAATTGGATTTTTTGCTATTTTATTGGAAATGTTGAGGTTATGTTAAAAATTGAAACAAAAATTGTGTATTTTTGACTGTCTCGAGCGTTATTTCGTGAAATCCACTCATATTAATGTTTTAAATGAAACTAACTGTCTCTAGATGATTCCACCGTATACTGAAAAAATGTTAAAAATTCTAAGAAATTTGACAATTGTTTCGATATTAAATATCATCATCAGAATGATAGAAGTTACAATTAATAATATGCCTACCTATTGTTTTATAATTATTTTTGGCTAGACCAAGAGGTGACGTACCTTGTGATTGACTTGATATATGTTAATAGAAAAAAGAATCATTTATTTTATAATTTTAAATAAGACGTTTCATTATGTGAATTACAATTGTACACACTCTTGATAGGGTAGTTTTTACCATTTTACTCAAATAATGATGTAACATCAAACATTTTATCATATTGTATGTAGTAGTCACAGGATTTGATGTTTTTTGACACCTGTTGTATTATTATTAATATTATTCTAAACATTAAACATTTTGCTAAGTCTTTTCTTTTAAATTATTGTTTTTATACAGTTGATGAGTTTTTGGAGGAATTAAATACTTGGGCTTAATGCTTATATGTTTGTTTGTTTTGTTTAATTTAATTTTTACTTTCTATTATTTTTTACCTTATTTTATATTTTAAAATTGTCATATTTTCATCAATATTTTTACTTTATGAAATGTATGTCTGTATTTATGTAAAATTTTCACTTTCTATTATTTTTATTATATTTTAAATTTATCATATACAACACTATACAATCTTTAATATTTTTAGTTTGTAATATGTATTCATATGTACTACTTTCACTGACTTCTAATGTACTATGTATGTGAATGGGGTCAATAAACCATCTATCTTTCTATCTATTATTTCAGTATATGTAAAATTAGTGTCTGAAAGGATTTCAAATCGTGGTGCATAGTTTGTTGGTATGTACGTATTTAGAGTTTCATGATGTTTAGAATATTTAATTCTATGTTGTGTGTTCAAGTTTCTGTAGTTTTTGTTCTTGACTCTTAAATTTCTTGTGCTCATCGTGCTGACACTTTGTCTAATTTTGTCATCTGAACAGTCAAATTCAGTCAAAGATAGTAGAAAATAATATCCTGACAATTACAAAATCTGACAAGGGTAACGACACTGTCATATTGACAACTAAAGATTATAATTCAAAAATATATAACTTCATAGAATCTACCGATGTACAAGATCTTAGAGCAGACCCAACAAAAAGTGATTATGAAAAGAAGTCCATCATAAATAAAAATCCTCATTCTCCACAATTATATGAAACCGTTATATTACATAAAATAACGAACCAAATAGACCTGGCGTTTCTTATATCAATACTCCTAATACTATATTAGCAAAAAAACTTAACAATATACTTAATAGTTACGGATATACATCTAAATATTCAAATAAAAATTCAATAGAACTAATCAAAAAATTAAAAGCATTCAACTTGTAAGATAACTCTAAATTCATTTAATTTGATCTTACCAATATGTTCACTAAAATTCCTTCTAAAGAATGTCTAACACTTGTAAGAAAATTACTAGAAGATAAACATATTAATCCAGGAATAATATCAGGTATACTTAATTTATTTGATGTATGTATTAATCAGAATTATTTCACTTTTGACAATAAGATATATATTCAAAATGAAGGTTTAACAATGGGAAGCCCTATATCACCAATTTTGGCAAACATTTTTATGGACAGTTTAGAAAGAAAAATCTTTGATAGTAGTATTTCAAAAAGTGTTTTAGTTTGGTGTAGATATATAAATGACATATTTGCTTTTTTTATAGGTAGTGAACGACAATTAGATGTATTTATCAACCATATTAATAATTTACACCTAAAAATTGAATTTACATTAGAAGTTGAAGATAATAAATCAATCAAATTTCTTGATTTAATTATTCAAAGAGTTAATAATTTACTTGATTATTCAATTCACTGAAAACCAACACACCCTGATATAACTATTTAGTATAATTCCAATCATCCCAAGTCACATAAATTAGCAGCATATAATTTAATGATACATAAAGATTTTTCAGTTCCTATGAAAATATGTAATTTTAATAGATAAATTAATACAATTGAACAAAAAGCAACATCCAACGGTTATCCATTACATATGATAAATAAATTAATTAATG
The DNA here is from genome assembly GCA_963921935.1 of Galeruca laticollis. Taxonomy (NCBI): domain Eukaryota; kingdom Metazoa; phylum Arthropoda; class Insecta; order Coleoptera; family Chrysomelidae; genus Galeruca; species Galeruca laticollis. The sequence continues at coordinate 206,843,268 of OY998175.1, read as the reverse complement.
AAAAAGAGGACAAAGTGGCATTAAAACTAATATTTCCTGAACAAACAAAGAAACCCACAATATCAAGTTGACAATGAGCAGATAAATCTAGAAAGTTCACTTTTAAACTGTCTTCTTAAGTGATAATTGTAAAGATCAGCAGATATAGTTTTCCTGGTTTTCTTTATCATTGCACAGTTGTACTGATTTTAATAGGGAGAATAATATCCAGGAGATCGCCATGGGGCTAATAATATCTCAGCTTTAATATTTTTAATATCATCTCTTCTTTTTTCTATTAACATATATTAATTCAATCCAAAAATAATTATTAAACATCAGGTAGGCATCAATTGAAATGTAACTTCTGTCATTCTGACGATGATATTTAATATCGAAACAATTGTAAAATTTCTTGGAATTTTTAACATTTTTTCAATAGATTGTGGAATTATCTAGAAACAGTAAGTTTCATTTAAAACAGTGATGTCTATGTTTACATGATCTACATCTTTTCAATTATGCACTTTTCATTTTGACTCCAACTTACGCCGGAAATCGCAATAATATGATTTTCCACCCTTTTTCCATTCTTCAACTACACCCGTTTTTTTACGTTTCATATAACCCTCTCCACCATTTCCAATCCTTAAAGTGCTATGTACGGTTTTCTTTTTTTTATTAAATATATGTTAAAATGATAATCTAACATCTGTGAAATTTCAACACGTTTTTCTTTTCTATACTGTTTATTTCTCGTCCGGGTGAATGCTGATCTCATCAAATTAATAATATTTTTACTCTTAATCATTGTCCTTTGGTTTAGTTTTAATAAACTCAGTAGTTCACAAAATTATTTTATCTACGATTAACCATATAGATAAAAAATCAGTTACCAACTCTGACACAACTTATTATCATTAATAAGAAAAACCCAAACACTTTGGTGTGTTTATGGTGCAACAGTTTCCATACACGTCTTAGTCCATTAATTAACAATAACAATAGCATTATCCTCCTTTTTTAGATGATAATCGGTTACGTCATACGTTTTATAAATATTCTCGTTAGGCGAGTTCCGATATTAACGACTCAAATTCAAGGTTACAAGACGAGTCAAAAATGATTCATCACTATTATTACTATGAATTATTATTTATATGAAATTATTGAATCTCACATATTCACGACCAGAATGTCATCGTTAATTTCTATACGCTCTTGTCAAAAATGGGTCAGTGGATACCCTTCAAGGGCGAAGATCATTTGCGGCAACTTTTTTCCTTATCGTATTTTGGCTTATCCAAAAATACACTCAGGTGCAAAAAATTCGATGCACGACTATTTTTTGGCAAAGGAGTCAAAAATTTGACGATGTAAGTTTTGGATCAGTTTTAAATGTTAAAGGTATGAATAATAAAGACAGTTCATACAAGAAAATCATGTTCTTAAGAAAACAATTGGCATTATTCGAATAATGGAAAAATGAAGTATATTTTGTAATCAAAACAATGGTTATAATGAAACGTTAAGTGTGTTATTTCCTCCCCGGGTACTTATAACAGCCTGCATACGTCTTGGCATAGAGCTAATTAAATGTTGGACATCGAGTTGATCCAATTCGTCCCATATTGCCTGAGGCACCACACTAGGTTCAGCCAAGTTGTTAGCACGAGGTACCCGTGATGGGATTCTTCTTCCTAGAGTGTCCCATAGATGTTCTATAGGATTGAGATCTGGACTTGAAGATGGCCAATTCATACAGACATTCCCGAATTCTTCTAAATATTCATTAACGATTCTTGCACGATGTTGCCGCGCGTTATCGTCCATGAAAATAAAATTAGGCCCAACAAATGGAGCTAAAGGTACCATATGCTCATCCAAAATTGTTGTTATGTACCTTGCTCCTGTCATAGAAACTCCATCTACAAAAACCAAGTCAGTACGGTCCTCGGAACTTAGGGGTCGGTTCTAGGCCCCCTCTTGTTTATCATTTATATTAATGATCTGAGCCGCTTTATGTTACCCTATATGTCAGTTCTATTTGCAGATGATTCAACATTTATTATTTCGGAGAAAAATAATACAAATTTAGCCGCCTCTCTAGATTGCGTTAGTAACAGGGCAAATGAATGGTTTTCATCGAACAAACTAAAATTAAATAATAATAAAACTGAAATCATGCATATATCTGTAAGTAATCAATTGTCGTTCCACCAAAAAACAAAAAATGTTAAATAACTTGGATTAGTCCTAGATCACAAGCTAAGTTGGCGGACACATATTGAGCATTTAGTCAAAAAACTTTCAAGTTCGTTATTCATTTTACGACAGTTGAAAAATATTACTAATTCAAGTACACTCAAAACTACGCATTTCTCACTCTTTCATTCGCATATTTGCTATGGCATCGCCCTCTGGGGTAATTCCCCCCATGCTTTAACAGTATTTAGAATTCAAAAAAGGCGATAAGGGTGATTGCTGATCTTGGTTTCAGGAATCATTGTCAACAGTTTTTCATAAAATATAAAATTATGCCACTGCCGTCATTGTTTTTATTTCATACTCTAATTGAAATTCATGGGAAACAGTCAATGTTGTCTAGAAATTCAGATATCCACGACTACAACACTAGTAATGCTCACCATATCAGATGCAGCTACTTTCGGCTAAATACGACACAGTCAAATTCACCAAACTATAGGCTTTTTAATATTTTGCCATCAATTGTAAAATCCTTGGGCTCCAATGCTTTTAAAATATATTTAAAAAAGTTTTTGCTTAAATATTGATTCTACTCTGTTGATGATTACATTGTGCATTGTCGAGGCAATCTCAACACCGTATCTCTGGTGTGACATTTTACTCTGTTTTTATCTTAAGAGACATTTTGTATATTTCTTTTCTATGTATTTTCTTTTTGACGTGCTACAAACATTTTATTGTAAAGTAGTTAATAAATATCTATCTATCTATCTATCTATCTATCTATCTATCTATCTATCTATCTATCTATCTATCTATCTATCTATCTATCTATCTATCTATCTATCTATCTATCTATCTATCTATCTATCTATCTATCTATCTATCTATCTATCTATCTATCTATCTATCTATCTATCTATCTATCTATCTATCTATCTATCTATCTATCTATCTATCTATCTATCTATCTATCTATCTATCTATCTATCTATCTATCTATCTATCTATCTATCTATCTATCTATCTATCTATCTATCTATCTATCTATCTATCTATCTATCTATCTATCTATCTATCTATCTATCTATCTATCTATCTATCTATCTATCTAATCTATCTATCTATCTATCTATCTATCTATCTATCTATCTATCTATCTATCTATCTATCTATCTATCTATACCAGCCCAAACCATAACTGAGCCTCCTCGGTAACTTATTCTTTCCGCAATGTTACATTGGGCGAATCGCTCTCTTTGTCTTCTGTAGATTCTTTCTCTACCATCTGGTGTCCTTAAACAAAACCTGGACTCATCCGAGAACAAAACATTACTTCAATCGGCGTCTTTCCAGTCCTGTGTTTCCTTGCAAAAGCAAGCGGAGCTCTGCGTTGTTCCATGGATAGCAGTGGACATAGAGCTGGCCTTCTGGAATATAAATTAGCTTCAGTGAGTCGTCGACGAACTGTCCACCTGCTTACATCGACATTTCTTACTTCGCTCAGATGATTTGCCAGCTCAACTGACGTTATATATCTATTTCTCAAACACGAAGAAACCAAAAATCTATCATCGCGTGCGGATATTGCCCTTCTACGGCCTGACTCTGGTCTCCTCGTATAATTTGCAGTTTCATTAAACCGCTGAATTGCTCTTTGAACTGCTAAGCCGCATAATATTGGCTACGACCATCTTGAACTAAAGCCACTGCCCTTGCAGCATCCAATGGAGTTAAAGCCATTTGATTTCAAATAGATGAACAAAATAATAAGTTCCAATGCTAATTCGGTGGGTTTGTATGGGTCACTAAAATAACAAATGAATTTCTTGCTGCTCTATCAGACGTAAATTTCTGACAAAAACCTAAAATTTGTATTGTTTATAAAAAATGTCATAAGAAAAATGAAAATAATGTATATAAAGTTATAATTTCAATTATACGAGGATCTCTATATTTATACAGGGTGTCCCGGGAGTAATGGGAAAAAGGAGCGTATAATCTTAGCCAAAATAATGTTAGTACTTCATATAAACTTTTTCTATGCAGGTCCTCGTTTTCGAGTTATAGGCCTCCAAAGTTTTAATTTCAAATTTGATTTTATTTTTTGTACTAGTTATTTTATCTTTATAAAATTTACGGCAAAGCTATAATGTTCATGTATGTTAATGTTGGAAAGGTAAACAGACTTACAGTAGTGCCTTGAAGCCAGGGACGGACTACTCGCAATGGTTAGTGATCCAAAAAATTTGCAGGAATGGCACACCCTGTATGAAATTATCGAAATTGTTTTCCCCACACATTAAGCTAACGAAAAGGTACCTTTGCTGTAATTCGATAAAATAAGCCGTTTGGCTAATATTGACAGTTTTATTATTGCGCTACGTTTAAATTGACCTAACTAACTTATTAATACGATGTCCAAGATTTACCTACAGTACTACACAAAAAAACAATTTGATGATAGTAGATGATAAAAACATTGAGAACTTATTCAATAGGAATTAAATAGGTACGCAAACAACGTAATTAGTTGCTTTTAATCAAAATTACGAACACAACATTATTAAACCATTAAGAAAGCCTCAAAAAAACACAAGTTATAAAACATTGGACTAAAACTAATTTCTACACAGCAACAAAAACTGAAGTTATTCTAATAAATGTTCAATATACTCCCACTTCCACGCACATTCTAAGTCTACGAAGGTTGTTTCTTTGCACTTGAAAGAGCAATCCCACATTATTTCTAATAACATTGCAGTGTAACACAATTCTGTCTATCAAATCTTGCCTTGTTTGCATATGTGTTGCGTATATCTTACTTTTGAGATAACCCTAGAGAAAGAAACCTTGTGTGTAAATGCTGTCGTACATCTAAACTGAAATGAGGAGAGGCCCCATCATGCATGAACCATAAATTCCTACCAGTTTGTAGTAGCACATCATCAAACAGGTTCCATAACTCATTTTGCAAAAACTCCAAATATCTCTCACCGGTCAAAGTACCGTCAATAAAGTGTGGCCCTATCAAATGATTGCCAACTATTCCTGTCCAAACATTAACCATGAATCTATGCTGGCTCCTAGTTTGGATAATGCCATGTGGATTCACATCATCCCATAAATGCATATTATGAGAATTTATGACACCATCTCTGGTGAAACCGGATTCGTTCGTAAAGAGAACGTTACTATTAAATGTATTGTTTGCTTGTTGTTGTCGCAGAAACCACTGGCTATACTCCAGTCGTGACGGATGATCAGCTACTGTCATACTGTGTACTTTTTTTTTCATGTGAAAAGGATATAACAGTTGTTCTTTTAGGACGCGATGAACAACTGATTTTGAGACGTTATATTCTCTTGATAATTTTCGTAAACTCGTTGATGGTTCATTATTAACTGCATTAACAAGTCTTGTTCAACTGCCACAGTCCGTACGCTTCGTACTGGACCTTCTCCACCTTTTTTTTGGCAAAAAACTTCCTAAAATGTAAAACTTTGTTTTGTATACATGGAAAATGACATTTACTTATTCATACCTGTTTCTCGTAACCTGAGATCAATACGCTAAAACATTTGTCTGTCTGGCAATGCTCTGTTTGCAAAATGTTCTGCATAAACCCTTCTGGCCTCTAAACAGTTTCGAGAAATCAGTCCATACATTAAATGCATATCTGCGTACTCAATAAAAGTGAATTCTGCCATTGTAACTGTTAAATTAAGGACTTATGAATTATTGACAAGTACTGACTACGAACTATTCTACACAATGTTTGACAACTAATCCTATGGTTACTTGATAAACGGTAAAAACACTTTAGAAAGTTTTTACCAACTTTCCAATTAATAAGTCGTTAATGTTTTTCATCTTCTGCTATCGTTAAATTATTTTTTTGTAGTACTGTAGGTAAATCTTGAACATCGTATTAATAAGTTAGTTTTACATCGTTGTGTACTTATAAAAATGGTGAATGCGTGAATTGGTACGTAGTGCATTAATAAAACTGTAAATATTAGGCAAACGGCTCATTTTATCGAATTCCGACAAGAGTACCTTCTCGATAGCGTAATGTGTGGGGTAGTGAATTTCGGTAATTTCATACAGGGTGTACCATTCCTGCAAAAATTTTGGATCACTAACCATTGCGAGTAGTCGATCCCTGGCTTCAAGGCACTACTGTAAATCTGTTCACCTTACCAAAATAAACATACACGTACATTATAGCTTTGCCGTGAATTTTATAAAGATCAAATAACTAGTACAAAAAATAAAAATAAAAACCAAATTCAAAATTAAAACTTTGGAGGCCTATAACTCGAAAACGAGGGCCTGAATAGAAAAAGTTTATGTGAGGTACTAACATTATTTTGGCTCAGATTATACGCTTCTTACTTTTTTCCCATTAGTCCCGGGAAACCCTGTATATGCCATATAAGTACCAAGTTTTAAAAGTCACAATAAATGGAAAATATACGATGGATCGAATTTTTTGCACCTAAGTGTATATAAAGAGCCAAAAATTTGTTTTGTAAAAAAGTACTGGTAACTAATCTTTGTCTCAGCGTACGAAGTGCGAAGTACCAAATACCGGTCTTGATCAGGAGTTGTACTGCTTCTACGGCCTTGACCGGGTCTTCTTGAGTCACTCCCAGTATCAGCAAAACGTATTAAACCTCTTGAAATAATCGACTGAGTGGCATTACACCGTTCGGCGAAGTCATCTTGACTGTAGCCATCTTCGCGAATAGTATGGATTCTAATACAGTCCGAATCTTCCAGATTTCGATTTTCTTGAGGCTGCTGCTGGTTCATTTTAAAGGAAAACACTCAATAAATGTGAAAAACGCGTTGGAAGATCCATCAAAATATTCAAATGAAACGAAATTGGAATTAAAATTAAGAACTGCTATTGTGTTTTCCATTTGTTAACTGATATTGATAAAAACTTGTAGCGTTAATATTTTCCTGAGTTCTTTTGAATTCACATATGAAATGAAATTTCAAATGAAATCAACAACTTTAAACAAAAACCACTGCGCTGCCCATGTGCTAGGCACAAAATCGAAGTAGATAATTGATAGACAGGATTTTTACGTTTCAAAACCAGGACGTACAAATACTTGACTTCAGTTCTTGTAACCGACACATAAAGTGTTCGCCATATTCCCTTCGTTAAGGTAAGAATCATTTTAGAAAATTTAGGAGAACCCTTCAATTTAAGCCAACCTGAACTTACACAATGTTCTGTATCTATAGGGAAATACCGGTTGGCTGGAAAAAATATAAATTTAGGAAGTAGAGAGTGAAAGATGATCAGAAACAAGTTTTGAGACAATTGTTGCGGTACTCTCGAGTAACGACTGCCCCAAATCCTAATACCAAAACTATTGGAAGCTCAAGCACTAGCTGTTAGGGTAATTCGTTTCATTCCGTGTGTTTTCTGGGCAACGACGACGTATTTCTGGCGTTTGTAGATTTTTCACGTGGGCAGAAAAACGCCAAATCAACAAACCTCAAGTCCTCCTTCCTTTTCGTGAAACATTTATCCACGGAATATTTTTATACGGTATGTACTGAGTTCTGTAATATAATATTTAGCTGAGTATTTTGAACGTTCACTTATTGTAATCAAAATTTGAGGGTGTTTTTATCAACTCCATTGGAAATTTTGCACATCTGGTTGTGGTTCTTTTTTTGCTTCACAAATGTGACAGCCGTTAAAGTTTGGTTTTTTTGAAGACCTTTTCTGGACATTTATGCGGCCTTTTTATGATAGATTATTTTATAAATATTTGTGCCTATTTCAGAGTACATTTTTTGAAAATAAAATTTCAGTATCAAATTTGAAATTGGTAGAGTTCGATATAGAATTTGTCGAACACTTGAGGCACTGCTGGTGTAACGCCGAATCTCTTAAAACTTGTATGTGTTGTGTTTTCTTGTATCTGTGAATTTCATCAGATGTTCCTGTTTTAAATATCGGGTAAAGTAAGGTATGTGGATAACATAAATAAATTTGCGTTACAAGTTGCCTCTTCACAGATGTCCTCAAATCGTGTCGGCCAGTTCTGTCTAATCTCCATGCTGCATGGTCTCCTTCGCGCCCCGCTTCATTTGTTTACGTCTAGGAAAACTTTCAGTTCTTACCAGCAAATGTAATGTTTGTTCCAACACATCAAAAAACCATTCATGGAGCGGTGACGCGCATGTGCAATAGCAAAAATGCATTCCAACCACGAGGGAAACGTTTAGTGAACTATAATTATTGTTTTGTTTCAACCCGATTTGGTATCGTTTTAGAATCGTTTCAAGAACGATGATTTCTATACTTGACTAAAAGCAGGTATCAAGGGAGCCGACTTGCGCAGTACATATATCCATATCTAGTTTTAGGTTAGTAAGATTGATTTGTTTATGTATTAGTTCAATTTTGTGGGAGCGATCTTATTTATATTTCTTTATGCCATTTGTTGATATTTTCCAATATTGGTGATAACGAGGTGTAGGACATTTTTGACTCGTTCCAGTGATTTAAAACTCGAGTCAGTAACCAAACCGTTCCAACGACGATCTATTTTGGAACCGTTATTAGAACGGTAAATACTTGGTGCCTGCGTAACAAATCATTGAGAACGATTTCGATAATGATTCCCGAACGATTAAAATTTGTGTGTTGGAACAAACCTATTGTCGTTAAATTTGACAACGTTTGTGATATAAATTGATTTTATTTGTAGTAGACGAAATAAAAGAAGGTAGGAGTTTGTTTCTATGTTATCCTGTAGAGAATATGCTACTTTTCAATGTGGGACAATCATATTCACCTTAAAATATGATTTTCTTTTATTACTGCCATTTTCTTAGCAATTTTACATGCAAAATTGCGAGGTTAGCACAGTGACTTTTAAATAAAATTGTTATTCGTCTTTTTAGTGGACTTTTAAAGGATTTTAACGTTGTAGACAATGGTATATTTACTATACATTTTAAAACTATACCAACATACCCAATCACGAATTACTATCATATCAAAAAAAATGCCGAAAGGAAACTACAGTGCTTCGAGCAGCACAGATGGTTAATGTTTATATACAAAGCATCGACGGACATATGCCAAGATTGACATAATTTTAACGTTTTTTGTAAATGAGCTATGATTTGAAACATTGAACTATTCGATAGGTAGGTCTAAAAAATTATATATCTTTTAGGAACTCAAAATACTAATACTTAATTGAAAAGATCACTAATTTACCTTACTTTAGCCTATTTAGCCAAGTGGCCGATTGAGATTGATATCACTTTTAGATGCTATAGAGTTTTAGTGATTTAGATGTAATGAATGCCCATCAGGGAATTGAAGTAAATGCGATTTGGTTACATTGTCTGAGGTTTTCGGCTCTTAGATGCTAGGGTGTAGCTTAAAATTTATTATCACATTTAAAGTTTTTTTAATAAATTCACTTCAAGTTGTTGAAGTTATTTAATCCCTAACCTATAGCTTCATTGTGGACAAGATTTATCTATCTAGAATAAATTATTCACTTAGTCCCATATACCTTTTTATACATTTATTATTGGTACATTTATCAACTTATACAATTAAACACAATCTATATACTGATTTTTGTGTATTATTGCTTGTGTAAGTCCTGATCACCGAACTGCGTACTTTTGTTATTTCATTGATAACGTTGTCTCCTTTTTTACGACCTTAAACCAATAGAAGGTAGCGTCTTTATCAATTTGGTTACAATCCATAAGGACGACAATTTTATATATACGTATATATATATATATATATATATATATATATATATATATATAACAAGATGTACGAATAGTGCGTGACAATAAGCAACAAATAGATTAGTGGGTATTGCACGCAAATAGAAGAAGGGGCTACTGAAAAGAGTGGTAACCGCAGACATGCATGTTTCACATCTTTTCTTGGTTGTACCGTACCGATGACGGCTAATGAGCTAGAAACATGCATGTCTGCGGTTACCACTCTTTTCAGTAGCCCCTTCTTCTATTTGCGTGCAATACCCACTAATCTATTCGTTGCTTATTATATATATATATATATATATATATATATATATATATATCAATTTCCTAAAACAAACTTTAATTGAAAATGGTTACAAAGAATCCCAAATCAACAGGACCATTCAGAAATTTTCAACTTCCACTCCATCACCTTCCACCATGGACTTAGACAGTCAATTAAAAATATCCCTTCCTTACATAAAAGGAGTGACAGACAGAATCTGTAAAATCTTCAAACCCCACGGTATTCGAACAATCTTCAAACCTCAACAGAAAATCTCCCACCTAATCAGATCTGTTAAGGATAAAATTCTCAATGAACAGCATGGAGTATATGAAATCCCTTACTTAGATTGTCCCGCACCTGCATGTGTCAGACCAACCGACGTATCTCCTTTAGAGCAAAGGAAATTTCAATCCTTCTTCCACCTTGGCCCAACATCGTGTCCAAACAGGACACACAATCAATTTCGATAAAACCATAACTATCGTCCCAACTCGCTCCTTTAAGTCCAGAATAATTCGAGAAGATATCGAAATAGAAAAACGTCCAAACTGTTCAAATACCAGGGACGACAGCCAGAGATTGTCATCAACCTGGAAACATCTTCTTAACCTGGCCCATTCCTATACCACATCACCGCCTTCCACCATGGCATGGGCCAAGAATAACAATTACCCTCCTAAAATATCGTAGGATAACGAACGTCCTATATCTATTCCTACTCCCGCCAGCAGAATATGCACCGCGCGCGCCAAAAGGACCATACCCGCCTATAGGTCCCCCATAAATACACGGTCCAGAGAACTTATCGGTCAGTCGGCTTCAAGCCAGTAGTGAGTGTTATACGGTGATTTAACTAGTAAGCAATTTTTTATTATTATTTTATTTATTTATTTTATTGTTGTCCTTTTTCGGTGAAATTCCAAGGAGTAGGCAGATTGACGCCTTGGAATTAGCCGAAGGGGGTGATTCGTTGTGTAGAGTAGGCAGATTGATACTATGGAGTCGGATCACTTCCTAAATTAATGAACGAATAACTTAACTTTCAAAAGAATACCAGGGTGGAACCAAAAATCATGAAAATGTTATGAAATATCATTATGTTTTTCTTACCTTTATTGTAGTTCCCTGATGATGTAAATAAATATTTACGAAAGCTTGAAGAATTGAATAGAGTACACTTTTCCTCATTTGCTGTTATCCACAATAAGATATTTTTCAATTTGTGTTCTAATTGATCAGCAAAGATCACGGCGTTTTTCGCTTTTCAGTTTTATGAAAGATGGGGTTTTTTCATGATATTCAGTCCACCTATGGAATTTATGCAGTTGATTTGTTAAAGAGATGGTCTAAAACGAATATGAAATTGGCAAAAGAACGTAATAGAAGGATTTTCCTGTTAAAATGTAGAAAAGCTGGCGTTTTACCTGGTAATATCATTCATTCGACCATTCCTATAGAAAATTTGATTTACAAACAAGATACACACACACACACACGTGACTAGGAGATTAATTAACATGTTAGGATACAAATTGTTAAATATTGAAATCAATGTTAATCAAAAGTTAATTGTTACTCTTGAAAAGAATCTCTTTAGTTTGAGAATTGATATAATTAATAACACAAATGAATTCATTTGCAATAATTTCATTCATAAACAGTTAAGACACTATAATATATCTTTTCATAACATTAAAAGAAAAAACATAAATAAACTTAATAACTTAAGGGATGAGTGGTAGGGTACATTTCTTAAGACAAAGCCCTCTTGGATTAAAAACCTTTCTAATGTGAGTATCCCTCCTAATGTAGAGAAGTTTCAGTCGTTGGGTCCTAAATTCAGTGTGGAACCTCAATTAGGTATAGATATACCGATTAAATCCATCCTCTCTGAAATCGATTACATTTCTTCTCTAATTCCTGATGTTGAGAATAGAAGTCTTGCTGTTGCTAGGTCCATTAATGTTATCACTAATCATGCTCATAAAGATGATTCCCATCCATCTCCTTTTCGAAATTTGTTGTTTGAAGCAAGATGTTTCCTGGAAATGCACCCTGAGTTAATTGTTACTAAATCAGATAGGGGTAACGTTACGGTTGTTATGTTAAACGAGGATTATCTCAAGTTATCTCAAGATATAACTGATAATGATTCTTTCTATGTTCCCCTCTCGAGAGATCCCAGTAGGATGATTCAATCCATATCCAACACTCTTGTCAAGAGATTATATAATAAGAGACAGATTGATGAGATCACGAGGAAAAAATTAACATCTTATAACTCTGTTATAGCCAAATTTTACACTCTTTCTAAAATTCATAAGCCTATCTTGGCAATGAGACCTATTGTCGCTTCTATCAACTCTCCTACCGAGTTTATTGCCTCTTTCCTCACAGATATCTTGACTAAGGCATACAGTACTGAGAATGAGTATTTCATTAAGGACTACTTTCAGGTTTTTGAGTTATTTAACAAAGGACTCTTCCACAAGACTATGTTTTAGTCAGTCTGGATGGCGTTTCACTTTTTAGCAATGTTTACTCACAAGCAGTTATACGCTCAGTTCACAAACACTGGCCATCCATTAGTGCGGTGTGCAATATTGATATTGACATGTTCATTGAGTTGATTGAATCCCTGTTCAGTTCTACCTGCTTTTCTTCTGACAATAAATTTTACAAACAAACTTTTGGTACACCTATGGATGCTAGTATTTCTCCGATATTAGCTTGCTATGTAATGGATGATCTGTTGGACGTGGTCCTTCCGGTACTTCCTTGTAATATACCTTTCATCAAGAAATATGTAGATGATATAATCCTGGCTAGCCCTGAAAACTCCACCCAAGATCTCCTTTTCACTTTTAATAGTTATGATCCTTATATTCAATTTACTCTCGAAGCAGAAAACTCTAACATGGCTGTCCCCTTTTTAGATACTTTATGGACTAGGTCTCCTGAAAATATGATTATAATTGATTGGTATAGAGAACACAGTAACTCTGGGAGATATCTCAACTACAATTCTTACCATAAATTTAGCATAAAGGTGAACTTGGTTAAACAAATGACAGCTAGATTTATGAACCTCTCTAACCCTTTATTTAGAAATAACAATCGTGATATTCTTATCAATTTGTTCCTGGATAACTCCTATCCAAAACTGTTACTGAGAAAGATCATCGTCAACACGTCTTCTGTTTTGTCACATACTCCAATACAATCAATTGACGTAGCAGGTGTAGCTGAGTTGGATCCTCTCTCGGCCTCTAGAACGATTCCTTCCGTTTCAACGGTGTCTCTACCTTATATGGGGGAAATTACGCCCAGACTTACTAGGATTTCTTCACAATACTTACAGAAGGGTATGTTTGCCTGCAGGAGTTCCTTGATTGTTAAGTCAATTTATAGTCCTTTAAAAGACAAGATACCTGTAGTGGATTGTAGTAATGTTGTTTATAAGCTGTGTTGTAACAGTTGTGGCCTCTCATATATTGGTCAAACCTCTCAGAAAATGTCCAGCCGTGTATCCCTCCATAAACGTGATATAAGGTTACATCCTGAAAGATGTTCTCTGGCAAATCATGTCTCCTCGTTGGATCATGTCATTGATTTTGAAGGAATTAAAATCCTTTCTCGGGAGAGATGTTATAACAAAAGATTGTTTTTGGAAATGGCGTTCATCTTCCAAGAAGATGGTTGTATGAATAAAAAGACTGACATTCAGAATTTGAGCAATCTCTACTCTCTCCTCCTAACGCTTGATAAGCACAATTGTCTTCATAATAATAATAATGATAATAATAATAATTCTCACTAGTTTCCTACTTGGGTTAACATAATTGGTGGTTGTTCCTTTCAAGAGGAGATTCATAATAATATTAATAATAATAATAAATAATATTAATAATAACATTTTAATTCTTATTAATGATAATTTTTTGTGATATTTCATAGCATTTTCATAATTTTTGGTACCACCCTGGTATTCTTTTGAACGTTTTAATTCGATTGTTTCGGTGGCTCGTGTCATTGCCAAGATCGATTCTTTTCATTCATTAATAATGATGAATTTCTTACTTAACCTAACATTTTCAGTTTCCGTTAGTATTCTCACGGGTTCCGCGTGGGTGTGTGGATTCACGATATTTTAATGTTTTAACTTTTATTTTTAATAATGTTTTAAAATTTAACCAGTAGTGGACAAATGTATTGCCAACTGGATTTATTTCTTTAATGATTTGCTGTTTTACACATTTCCCATTTTCAAGATCTAGGATGCAATCTCGATTTATGTAAGTTGTAGAAATGTTTGTAGGGAAACTTTTTATAATTCATGTTTTTCTTACCTTTATTGTAGTTCCCTGATGATGTAAATAAAGATTTACGAAAGCTTGGAGAATTGAATAGAGTATACTTTTCCTCATTTGCTGCTATCCCCAATAATATATTTTTCAACTTGTGTATATATATATATATATATATATATATATATGTGGTAATTTCTTGGGACGTCACGTTCAAATGTGACGTTCCCACTATGTGGATAAAAACTTTTTTGTTCGAAATATCTTGTTTTTGAAAAAGGCTAGAAAATCAGCCGAAACGTTAAATATGAATAAAGATGAATTATATTATGTAGTTTGATGAAAGTTTATAATGAGGACCGAATTCCAAGAAATTACCAAATAGAAATATAAAGTGGTCCAAGACAAACCCAAATACCGTCACAAACTATCAGCGTTTTCAGTTCCCCGATAAATATTTACAATATACCGGAGGTAAGAATTATACCTTATCACAAAAATGGTAACATTGAAATTATTTAATTTCGGTGAGCAGTATATTCTAAAATCAAGATACACTCTCTTGATAATGAGTAAAAATGAGAAGACGAGCTGTAAATGTAAATTCATTATATCCACGAAATTTATGAAAAAGTCCACTTCACCTTTAGAGGAGCGAAGCTAAAATCTTGAGATGCAAACACGCTTTTATATACGTCTTAAAGTTTAACCACTTATACGGTCGTTACAATTTGATAATAGAGATCAATTGTGATTTATATAATACTTTAAGTGATGTGGTAATACAATTTATGTATATTATACTTAGTACGAAATTCTCCTTGCAGAAAAATTACGTTTTGTATAAATAAATCAAGATTTTTATACAATTAAAATTTGAACTAAATGATTTCGAATTAAATGTACAGTAAAATGTTTTTTATTGTTTCAGGTCAAGTTGAATTGTTAAAAGGTGTGTCACTGTTTCCCAAAACTTACAAGATTATTTGAATATAACGACTTTGATCTATTAATAAATGTGTCATTTCTTATAGTACTCTTATCAAATTATTGTAATTTAGTTTGATTCTTTGAAATGTCAACTTCAAAATACGAAGAGAATAACAAAGTTCGAAAAATTAATACTATTTTGCAATTAGATTTGTATTATATGTGATTTCAAAGGAGTCAAAAAACACCATTTCCGTTTATGAGGAAGTTACAAGGTTATAACAGTTGTTAAAAATAAAGTGCGTTCCTGAACAACATTTTCAATCTTGATAAACGCTTTTGCTTGTTCCAAAGTCCCATAAACAAATTTCATAAATTTTATATCATATTGAGTTCTATTTGTATTGGAAATTCATAGGATTTCACATAAAATTTAGTATAAATTATAGCAGGTTGTGAAAAGTTTGAATTAAATTCAAATTTATAAGGTACTGCAGAAGAAACTTTTTGATTTTTTGCCAAAACTAAACATAAAAATGTACACAAATATCGCTAAATATTGATATCTAGAGTAAGGAACCTTCTTAATAAAGATTTAGTGCCGGACTTAGGATTTTAGAGCTTTACGTAAATCGAATTCATGCCGCCCCTAATTTTGTAAAATAAAATCGACATGTAAATAAATAACTTAACTGTGTTACCAAAACTTCGTGCGAGATTTGCTTGCAGCAAAGTCGTTAACAATGTCTTCATAGTCAATTGTTGATGTCAAATCACTTTCAATGGCCAAAACTGCTGAATAATTCAATCTATCTTCGTCCATGCTAGACCGCAAATATGTGTATACGTTTCAATGTAGAAAACGCGCGTTCATCGGAACAAAGGGACACCGCAATAAATACAAATATTCTTATCAACGTTTGGAAAAACGATTTCCTAACTTTGTTCCTGAATTAATGACAGTAATTGCGATAAAGAAAATTTTTTACTTTCCAAATTCTTATTCTCCTTTATGGGAATGAAATGTCTGAATCTTCCTCATAATATTCTCGTAATTAATTAGCTTCATTAATTAATGTTTCTTGGTTACATTCTTCATGTTGTAAAATTAAATTTAGAAAAAACATTTTCATAAACTGCCGGTCTTTTCGTCAATTCAATTTTGACTACATCTAGAATAGCGTAAAAAGTTTTAACCCGTAATCTGTTCCTTCCTGAAAGCTTAACGTCACCATCGCTAGTTTTATCTGACAGAAGTTGCGTTTTTGGACACGATTGTGATCAGAATCATATGCTTTTCCAGCAATTTATTCAGCCTTATTTGAATAAATCATAAACACATTATCATTTCTTATAGAACCAATAAAATTAATTAATGACGAGTATAACTTATTGACATCACCTTCCCGCACCCACAATGCAGTGCGCGGGGAAGCCGGCGTGACGGCCTTTTCATGTTCTCTGTTACTCGACAGTTTACGTCTGCAGATGCTTTTAGACTGACGTGTAGTCGCTGTGACTTGATGGTGCAAATTATGTTTATAATTTTTTGAGTGAAGTTTAAGTTTAAATTCGCGTTCGTGGTGGCTTCTGCCAAGAAAATAACTTGCAGTGATTTTGATTGTCTATTATTTGGCTACCCGAGGGAATTGCTTGTAAGTAAGCTTCCAACTTACCAAGAACAGTACCTTCTAGCATTAGAAAGTAACAAGCCTGTTAGTTTTTCTCAAATATCTAATATTGTCGCTCCAAAAGTAAAAGCCGTCTTTGACAAAGCATCAATAGCAACAGTGACGCCCTACAGAATTGTTCAATTAATAAATTCATATCACAATAGCTACCATAATCTAATGAAGTCCTGACAAGGAAAAAGACAAGTACCAGCAAAAAATTGAGAAATTCAAGCAAAAGGCTTTATCACTCTTTGATGTATCTGCATGTAAATGTAAAATAGCATACTCCTGCAACTGCAAGAGATTTGTGAGCGCCCTTTATCAATTTCATGTAAATGTGAAAAAGATAAAAAAATGCCGGTGCTTGAACTTAAGTTTACGTATTTCCAAAGAAATCTTGGACAAGTAAAAATTGGGAATTTAGACAAGAAGGAATCGAAAACAATTACCAAAAGACTGCAACGTAAGAAAATAAAAAATCAGGTTATGTCGTCCAACATTCCATTAGTTTCACATTCGCAGCCTACATGCTCTAAGGATGCAACAAAACCAATAATAGGTTCAGACGTAAGCTCAATGGAAGATGAAGAACCTGATGGTTCCGATGACAATTACATTCCCATTCCGAGTAAACAGCCGTGGCAAATGCGGATACAATTAAAAAATACCGCATTGGCCAGTGACCGATTTGGTATTTCGGACAGGGCAACAGCTGCTATTGCTTCCAGTGTACTGCATGACCTTGGTGTTGCGCAACGAAAGAGGATTATTCCCTCATAATAGATAAGAACAAGGTTAGGAGGGAAAAATTTCAATAAGATCAAATTTCCAAGAAATAATGAAAAAAGAACCAAACGAGAGCTATACTTTGATGGTCGAAAGGATAATACTTTAAAAATTGGTGAAGTAAATAACAAGTGTTTCAGAAGAACTGCAAAAGACGAACACTATTCAACTATTCAAGAACCTGGCTCAATTTATGTTGGCCATGTATCGGCATCTACTGGAACTTCAAAGGACATTGCCAGTGCTATATTGGATTACTTGAAAGAATCAAA
Organism: Galeruca laticollis; assembly: GCA_963921935.1. Lineage (NCBI taxonomy): Eukaryota > Metazoa > Arthropoda > Insecta > Coleoptera > Chrysomelidae > Galeruca > Galeruca laticollis. Next base: position 206,825,047 of record OY998175.1, on the reverse strand, counting down.
TTTTTTTCTAGATGAGTTTGACGTATTTGGATGCGATGGTAGTTACAAATACAGGCTGGAAAACTGTTGTAATCCGCACAATCGAAGAAGAAATTAAAAGACCACTGCAGTGGGGAGTTTGCTTTTTGAACTTGAATGAATTGCCGTTCAGGCACTTGTTTCAAACTTTGGATGGTGAAATGACTGGCCCAAAATCTTTTAGTGGTCCTATTGGCTCACAACTCAAAAATTGTGAAAAACTCACAGTTGTAAAATTTCAAAGCATTGATTGTGAGATTCCAGATATTGATAGAAAAATCTTAAATAAAGACCAACAATATCTCCTGGACATAAGTTTGGCTATCAAGTCAGGCACCTGCACGGTAGACTTGGAAATTCGTGAACCAGGTCCTATCTCCCATTCCCGATGGCTGACAACAGCAAACAGAGTTCCTCGTCTGTACATGCCTGTATAGTTTAAGATAAAAAAAAATAAGTACCTTACAGATGCACCAAAACATGTTTTTGATTTAATGAAATCTTCAAGATTCCTGCCAGAAAACTTGATTAAGGTGATTGATCCAGTGATTGAAGGGAATGCGTTTTTTGCGCAACCAGAAAACTTGCCCCTTACTATGATCGTTGATGAAAGGGTCCATATTAGAGATTTGAGGCTTAGAAGAATCATAGAAGCAAGGGCCGTAGCTTCCAATAAAAAGCTAATCCGAACTCTTAAGCCCCCAAAACTCAACTTCCGGGCAAAATAATAATATTACGGAATTATTGATTGGCCCACCCTATTGTGTATGCAGCAAGCACTAATGGATGGATGGAAGCTGATATATTTCTGAATTACATTCAAAATACATTTATCCCTACAGTAGGTAATCAATGGCCTGTATTGCTTATTTATTATGGCCATAGCACGCATGTGGATCAAAGAGTAATAAAACTTACGCAAGACAGTAATTTTACAATACTCAAACTAACTCCTCACACATCTCACCTCCTCCAGCCACCTAGGAGAGCTGATGCGTTAGGTGAGATGGCGCGGGCATGTTTTCTCCGTTACTACCGTTGCTTTGAACTACTAAATCATAGTTATAGTAGTGCTGCCCGATTCGTCTCGTCGTTTGTGATTTGTTTGATCCAATATATTCCGATTGCTGCCGAAAACTTGTGGAATACCAAAGATAGAAGATCAGAAAGGTATGTTACACCGCACTTTTGCGGCGTTTCTCAGTTTTTTCTTGTGATTAATATCCCAGTGCATGTTTCTAACCTCAATCCGTTGAATTCCTCTAAACTCTTTTGTTGAGATTTAATGCGTCAACTCTTCTTATAGCCTAAGGAGACTTGACACAGCCTAATATGAGGAGAGTTGACGCATAAATGATTTTAATAACAATTTGAATTTTTACAGCCACGCCAACCGAGTACAAGAGGAAGGGCAGTGTGGCAAGAGGCCAGTCGAATACCGATCAACTCCGTACAGCAATTAACGCTATCGACGCGGAAAATATGAACATCCCAGAAATCGGCCGCGTCTATGGCATCCCAGAAGCTACTCTACGGCGTCGAATGCAGAACGGGAATGTCCATAGCAAAAACCTGGGACCTATATCCACCGTAGGAAATCATAACGAAGCCAAAATAGTGGCACATATTCAAAAATTACAAAAGCACGGATTTGCTACTACACGGTCTCAGGTGCGTTCTATAGCGTTCGAGTTAGCCAAAAGATTCCAGTTACCGCACAAGTTTTACAGAGAAGCACGTATGGCTGGGTTTCCATGGTTACATTCCTTTTTGAGAAGGCACCGACATCTTAGCATACGAAAATCTGAAGCAGTTTCTGCTGCCAGAGCTTTAGCAATGAGATGGCAAAATGTGGCCTCATATTTTTCACTCCTCCAACAGACGTTGATTGAAAATGAATTGGTGAACAAACCTGGAAGCGTCTACAACATTGATGAGACTGGGTTACAACTCAACAACCGTCCCGAACACGTCTTAGCTACCAAGGGGCCCACAAACGTCGTGTCTGTTACATCTTGTGAGAAGGGGGAAACTATCTCGATCATCGTTTGCTTCAATGCCGAAGGTACCTACATACCTCCAACATGTATCTTCAAGGGGAAGAACAAGAAGCCCAAATACGAAGATAGAATGCCGCCTGGGTCCTTCGTAATTAAGTAAACCTGCGGGAAAGGTACTACTTTTATTAGAGGGACACTCCTCACATTGTAGCAACGTTGAAATGCTCGAATATGCAGGTGAGAATGAAGATTTTGTTTGCCAAGTCATAGCACCCAGTTTTTGCAGCCCTTGGATAGAGGCGTTTTCAAAGATTTGAAAACATTTTATTACAATGTTGCCAATATATTTTTACGAACAAATCCCAGAAGACGACTTAACAGGCTCCAGTTCGGACCGTTATTTGCCACTGCTTGGGAAAAATCCGCAACGATAAAAAATGCTGTGTCCTCGTTTAAAGCAACATGCATTGTCCTCTTAGATTCAATAATCATTCCTGATTATGCTTACCTAACAGAGCAAAAAGCTCAAACAACAGCAAGTCACCCTGAAAAAGATCGTCATGCAAACACCCCAGTTGGCGTTGTTAAAGATACTTCAAATTCTCCAGAACCTGGTTGTTCACATTGGCCTGAAACAGACCCCTCACCAAATGAAGCTGCACTCGACATCAGTACTCGGAAAAGGTCAGTTTCACCTCAGCCTATACGTTTCACTTTTCCTGGAAAAGGCCCTACTCCTGGGAAAATGTTCAACCAAATATCTCCTGTGCCCATTGCCAAGGCAGTCGAAACTGTACGGAAACGGAGCAGACAACTTGCTTCTTTTTTAACAGACAATGACAACATCTCAGAAAAAAAATAAAAGTTGGCGGTGAAAGAAAAGAACGCTAGAAAACCAAAGCGCAGTGAAGGAAAAGCAAAAGCCACAACAAAAACTGTGAGACAACCTGCAAAGAAGAAGTGCTTTCCAGAATCATCTAGTGACGAAGAGAAAAACTTGAGTGTTGTCTACGATGATTCGTCAAAAAGATGAATCGGTGTTTTTGTAGGATGTGGTGAGAACTACAACCAAACGAAGAAAGTGGATGATTGGATCCAATGCACAACATGCAGCTGATGGATGCAAGAAGGCTGCACGAAGTTCGTGGACGCCTGTGAATATTGCGGAAAAAAGGCAGCTTTTGTTTTTCTACCTACAAGAATAATGTTTTTTTTTCTCAGAATTTATCTTTTGTTACTTTTCCAAATAAATGATTTACGTTGAAAGTATGAATAATGTTTAATGAAATACCTACTAAGAACGTTTTTAACATTATTCTCCGCTATTATTGCACGAACTAATGAATGCGTCATCCCACCTAACACACTGCGTCATCTCCCCCACACACTTAGGTAAGATAATGCAGCATCGAGAAAAAAAAACATTCATTTTTCTTGACACGTTTACCAGTCGAACGCTTTTTGAAGTATAAAATCGTCAGCTAATACATCACCCCCTCGTGATATATTTTTATTTCTGTTAATTTCTGCACTGTACTGGTTTTACACCAAATTAAAAAAAGTGCGCAATATCTCCTAGGTTCACCCTACATTTGTGCTATTTGATACTATACTTACTTTGCTTACTATCTTCGTAATATTATTTCTCACCGAGTGATTTTTACTTGAACTACATAACACCGGGAAAGACCGGAAACGAACTAACCCCGTATTGCGCCAAATAATGAGTCTACGATAATCTACAGTCCCATTCGATCTTGCCCCATCATCTGGGAAAGTTCGGATAAGTAACACTGAATATTTATTCCGATGATTTCATTAAAACACTTTTGATTATTGTAAATTTAAAGTCACTCCTTGATAAACCATACTTTGAAGGTATGGTATACATTATATAATTTTTTTCCGACGACCTGCATGAAAAACGTATTATTTCGCACTGTAAACTAGTGCACAAAGTTACGTATTTCGCACTAGAGCGAAATGAATATTTCGCACTAGTGCGCAATATTCCGCAGTCAACTGTTCTGATGCCATTGGTGTGCTTATATACCTAATAGGTACCTATACTATGATGTTCACCCAATTGTAGGCAGCTGTGACAATGACATATTCAAATAAATTCGTGACATATTAATACCTACTGTCAGGGCGTTGATTTATTAAACAAATTGATACATGTATAAGTTGAATCTGCTGTTATCTGCAACGAAAACATGGAATATTGATCAGAACATAAAATGGTAGATTTTATTTCCCTGAAAGTCCGTAATTTAGCAAGCTAAACGACGAAAGAATTAGTACCGAAAAAATCAAAACACAAGCATGATCTTGCGTATAGTAATTTCATGACATGAAAAGAAAAAAATAATACGAAAAGCTTCTCCAAGGTTGTTTTATTGGCCTACATAGGAGAATTGGGAAATAATTACAATCCAAGTACTGTCTGGTCAATATACTATATGCTACGGACACCAAACCCTTAATTGGTATGGCAGGGTCAATTATGACCCCAACACAAATATATTTCAAATTTCAATAAGAACTAAAGCACTTGGCAGCCTCGCCTATTGTGTATTCTCCAGAGACCACTCGCACATCACGTTGATGTATCAGTTATTCTCGTACTGGCGATCACAGTGGTGCTGTGCGTTCTTTGCTTCGAATTTGACCCCGCCATACAGTAACCGCAAGTTTTTCCAATTTTTTATTTTGAAGTATAATGGTTGATTTAAGAGACAGAAAAAGACCCTTGACACAGCAGGAGCTGGAGGATGTAGCTGATACGTTATGGGATGATAATGGCGATATTTCTGACGCCGAAACTATTATTAGTGATCACGAAATCGATTCAGAAAAAGACAAACGTGACAGTGATAAAAATTATGAAAGCCGGGAATCACAAATAAGTAGCGGGGATGAAATTGATCTGAATGAAGTGGTAAGCAACTATTATTATAGAAAAAATAGAAAAAAATGGTCAAAACAAGCTCCTGCCCCAAGTCGCACTCGGAAGTCAAATATGGTAACACATCTACCAGGTCTTTCTGGACCAGCGCGAGTACACAAGCCGACGACGCCTGTTAAAACCTTTGTATTAATAATTGATGATACAATCAATAATCAGATTATTGAGAGAACAAATCAAAAAAAAACAAGCTTGCAAGCAAATTACGGTGCAGTTTCTTGAATCACGTTGACAGAACTGAAATGTGGGCTTTTTTTGGTCTTATGTATTTGGCAGGTGTGTTCAAATCAAATAATGAAGATGTCAATTATCTGTTTGCATGTGATGGTACAGGCCGTAATAAATTTCGCTGTGTAATGACTGCAAAAAGGTTCAGATTTTTACTAACAGCTTTGATGTTTGATGACCCGAACAGCAGAGATCATCGAAGGAGACAAGCTTGCTGCGATTTCTGAAATTTTCAATCATTTTATAAATAACTGTAAGACCAATTATTTATGTGCCGAATATGTAACAGTTGACGGAATGCTGGTTGGATTTCGCGGTAAACGTAGGTTTACAATGTATATGAAGAGCAAGCCCGAAAAGTATGGAATTAAAATAATGTGTAATAATAAATGCATTTGTTTATACTGGTAAACAAGATAACATACATAATCCGAAAAAACTATCCATACCTACGTCTTATCTCTTGTTCAGCCAATAGTGAGATCCAACCGCAATGTTACTGGAGATAATTGGTTTACTTCAGTAGAACCTGTTACAGAGCTACAGAATTCTAAACTTACATATGTTGGTACCATCAGAAAAAATAAGAGAGATTTGCCAAAATCTCTCTCATTTTTGCTGATAGTACCAACCAGCTAAAATAACCGGTGTTGTAGAAATTTGCCTCTAAACAAAAATCTGCAGGTAATTAAATACTACTCAATATTTCTAAATTATAATCTAGTAGGCACGTGTCATATTTTTAATAGTTCGTGACACTTTGTGTATTTGACACGATCTTGGTAGATTAAATCATAGAATTTTGAATTTGTTTTTACATTAATTTTGCTGTTAGAAAATGAATTTTCCAGTTGAAGAGTTGACCGATATGATTATTGGGGATGCTTGAAAAAATGGTAGAATGGCAGCTCGTTTATACCAACAAAGATTTCGCAATCATCGAATTCCACATCATTCTACATTTGCAAGTATTGAAAGAAGGCTGAAAGAAACCGGAAACTTGTTAATTAAAAGAAATAATGCTGGAAAGCAACGTACAACAAGGACTGTGCATCTGGAAGAGGAAATATTAAATAATATTTTTAAAAGGCCATCTTTAAGTACTCAAACTGTAGGTTGCGCTTTAAGAGTGGCCATTCGACTGTATGGAAAGTTTAAAAACAACAAGTGTTACATACATACAAATTGGCCAGTGTTCAAGCATTAAAACCTAGAGATTTTCAGGTGCGTATGGAATTTTCAAACTGGTATTTACAAAAGTGTCGTGAAAATCGAAATTTTCCAAAATATGTGTTGTATATCGACGAGGCTAGATTTACTAGGGAAGGAATTTTCAACTCTAGAAATAGTCACGTTTGGGATGAAGAAAATCCGCACTTTGTTCGTGAAAGGGGATTTCATCATAAATATTCGATTAATGTGTGGGTGGGTATGGCTGGAGATTGTTTAATCGGGCCTTACATTTTACCAAATAAATTAAATGGAACAATTTATACGCGCTTTCTGGAAGAAATGTTGGAGAATGTACCGTTAAATATTAGACAACACGTGTGGTTTCAACACGATGGGGCATCTATTCATTTTGTTGCAGCGGCAAGAAATTACTTAAACAGACATTTTAGAGAAAAATGAATTTGTCGAGGTAGACCGAATTGATGGCCTCCAAGATCATCTGACTTAAATCCTATCGATTTTTTTATATGGGGCTATATGTACGAAACAATCATCGAATCTGAACAAGATCTAATAGCTAGAACTCAAGCTGCAGCAGAAATCATTCAATCCCATCCAGATTTATTCTCAAAGACACGTTTTTCAATGACAAAACGGTGTAAGAAGTGTATTGAAGTAAGCGGCCAATAGTTTGAACAACTACTGTAACTTTGTCAAATTTGTTATTGTTGTAATACATTGTTGTTTAAATTTAATTTGTTATATTATTATTTCCATTGCCAATTTTGTTATTATTGTAATACATGTTTGTTTGAAATTGAGATTATGAATAACTTGTATTTAAATGAATAATTAATTAATTTGTAAATTACTTACGTGTTTGCAGACTTTTGTTTAAAGGCAAATTTCTACAACACCGTTCATTTTAGCTCCATAAAAGGTTATTAGTTTTTTAACTTAAAATAATCAGGCAATTTGAAACAGAATTTAAAAAAGAATTTGCTCCAGTGGCGTAAAAAATAGGGGGATAAAAGTGACAACTAACCCTGACCGCACGCCACTTGTTGAATTTTTATAAAGTTTGTTCATGTTAAAATATTACTTCATTAAGGAGCATATTGGTCACCAAATTTGAAAAAAAAAATTGAAGGTATTCTTGATTTATGGCAAATTTTTTATGTTGACTTGAAATTTTGAACACCCTATATCTCATCAACTGGGCCCCGTAAGGGTTCGTATGCCTATATAAAAATGAATCATTTATTGAGATCTCTCTGTGGTAGAGCGTTGTCGGTCGAATATAGAAACACCCTGTATAAAAAAAATATACCATGGATCGTCGAAATAGATGTTCTATACTTTTGGTGCGATTTTACCCCGACGCAACTTACTTCATTTTTATTTTTGGTACTGTTCACAGGGCCGAGACCAAGGGGGGGGGAGCCACCTCCTCCAAAGCCCAGGCAGTTGGTTCCAAATCCAAACACAGTTGGCTACAATAGTTATTTGTAAAACAAGTGTCACAATGACTCGTTTTGTAGTACGAGAGAAGTTTACACAACGAACCGCGAAGCGGTGAGTTGTGCAAATCACGAGTACTGCAGAAAGTCATTGTGGCACAAGTTTTACACAATATTTTTTATAATTCGCATTTATTTAATTATTTAAGAGAAATAGAATTTCATATAATTCCCTGTTTTTAAACTAAGAGCAGTGGTTTGAATTTAAGTTGGCAATTCTGTAGATTCCTAATTGGTCAGATCACAGATGGCTTTATTCAGCACTTCTGACTTTTGACATATAACCGAATAATTGTGTAAATTGTAAACAAACTTTGATTTAAGCAAAAAGAGGATGATTGTTTGTTTAAAAAAGAGCTTCTTCGTATATGCTCTTGCGATCTATTTATATTATATCATGAACATAATTATTTCTGTAATACATCTTCACATAGATATCTGGTAATTTATTTCAAAAATCGAACGTTTTGTATACCTATATATTGATCCTATGCAATATAAAAATAAACAATTAACAAATTATTGTTAAGTAAACGTTAGAGTACTTTATTCATTAATATTTTTAATATATAAATCATTCAAATTTACCTTTACTATAATAATTTGCTAGCTAGAACAACGCTAGACCATTTTATTTATAATTTGTGTCAAAGTTAAAGTCAAATGTCAAATAAAAATATAACTAAATAGAATAACCAACTGTACACTAAAAATTATTATAACAGTGTTCAAAGAGCTTCATTGTGACACTGTAAACAATGTTATAATGAAGTCTCTTTTATACGCGAATCATAAAAATAATATTTTTTTCGTTAATTTCTTTTCACTTCTTGAGTACCGTAAAATGGGGCTACTTGAAAACACCGGGGTGAATTGAAAAATTTTGCTTTTTCCAGTTAAAACCGATGCTGCACTCTGGCGGTCGAAATTTTAATCTCAAATTGAGTGTGCATCTATGCCTACCATGCTTCTTAGTTGCGTTTATTTTGTGGTACTGGTTATTTACTCACTGTTATTGTGTTGTGCATCTCCAAAAAAAGGTAAGACGTTTGATTTTTTTTAACCTGCAAACTTCCTATAGTACAGAGATCCCTAAAAAGGCTGGAATATCGCCGTATTTTTTTCAAGAGTAGTTATATATCAGGCAATCGTTCTCTAACCTAAAAGCCTAACTTTTCCTTCTTACTTGCCAGTCACGACTTAAAAAATGGTGCGTATATACAAAAGGAAACCGGTAAGTCGAGAATACCAGGATTATAGCGGAGACACGCTCCAGCGAGTACTAAAGATACACAAACAAGCTAGAAAATTAAAAGAATTGAGTGGAGAATTTGAAATTCCTTTTATAACTTCAAATAGAAAACCTAAAGGACTACACACAAAATCAATTAGAGGTCAAACGGCAATGTCGATCGAAGAGGAAAACTATCTAGTTCGGTCTATATCTATTCCAGTGGACTGGGGTTATCCCTGTTATTCAAACGATATAAGAGAGATAGTAAAATCCTACTTGGACAGAAGTGGAAAAAAATTGCCACAATTCCGAGACAACAGACCTGGTGAAACCTGGATGCAAAAATTTCTAAAGCGACATAAGGAGGAGCTGACTAAAAGAATGTCTCAATAAATAGAATTCAGTAGAGCCAAAGTTGGCCCTGATAGTATTAATACATATTTCGACCACATATCAGAGAGTCCAAAAGATGTTCCATCCAACGCAATAGTAAATTACGATGAGATTAATTTTACGGACGATCCTGGCCGCGTGAAAGTCATCGTTCGTAGGACTTCTAAAAGAACGGAGAAGGTAATGGATACATCTAAAACAGCTACTTCCGTCATGTTCGCTTGTGCAGCTTCAGGATTTATGCTTCCGGTCTACATAGTCTATAAGGCAGACCACTTATGGAGCACTTGGACGGAATTTGGACCAACCGGAGCCACATATAATCGCACTCGTTCTGGATGGTTTGATACAAATATTTTCGAAGATTGGTTTAATAACATAGTATTGCCATATTTTCGATCTTTGCCATTTAATCCTAATGTTCTTATTGGAGATAATTTGGCAAGCCACATTTCGGCCAATGTTATTTCGAAATGTACGGAGAACGACATTCGTTTTGTGCTTTTGCCTCATAACAGTACGCACCTTACGCAGCCATTAGATGTTAGCGTTTTTCGTCCAAATAAGATCGCTTGGAGAAAAATACTTCAAGAAAGGAAAAAACATAATAAAGGAACTGTAAGAAAAGAAGTATTCCCACGCTTATTAACACAGGCATTAAATAGACATTCAGAGAGTATGGAAAAAATATTCAATCAGGCTTTGAAGCGACCGGTCTATTACCACTGAATAGAAATAAAATTTTATGCAAGCTACCAAAAACAGACAAGCAAAGAACGCAAGAACAAGATGCAATTGTCGATTTACCAAAAGAAGTGTTTGAAAAATCTAGGTTTGGAGCACCAACCTCTGTTGGTAGGAAGAAAAAATTGTTTGTTGATGCAGGTAAAAGCATTTCAGAGAAAGACCTACAGCTACCATCAACATCAGCGCCATTCAAGCCAAATAAAAATAAGCACGAATAAAAAATTACGCCCAAGGTTATCATCTTCTTCAGAAAGTGACGTGGATGAAGAAGATTTAACCGTCGACAGCGACAAAGATCTGGACCCAGAACCGTTTTCCGACACAGACACCAATAAAATTGATGATAACATGTCACCTATGCAAGATTCTTCTATCTCGACAGATTTTTAACAAGTTGATTTCAATCACGTTGACATGGAAACTGAAGCTGGTACCAATAAGTAATATGTGGCAAAAATAATAAATTGCGAAAAAATGGATCTTATAATTCTCATTTTTAAGATTAAGTAATAAAATACCTAATGCATATGTTTTTCCCCGGCCTAAGACATCGGACTTGTCGAGCAAAAAGGAATTAAGCAAAAGCTGTTAGAATATGAAACATTACGACGAGGGCAGCTAAAATTTAAAAATATGTGATCTTCATTATTAATTTGATTGTAAACTGTCGAACGAATTTGCTTTTATTTATTTTTTTGTAGCCTCTACTATACCAAAGAAGGTTTGTTTGGGTTATTTTGTAGAATATTGTTTTTTATTTTTATAATAAATATGTGATGACAATAAAGCCAATTTTGAAAAAAATGTTTTTTTTGTGTGTAAAATAATGAAGACATAAAAAAAATAATTTGTTTTATGTTGGACCTACAAAATCAGTTATTGCGATTTTCATGTCGCCCCAATTGCGTTCCTACTAGCTACTACAATGTGAAATAAAGGAAAATTTCAAGTCGCCCCAACATGGCGTGACTTAAAAAAAGAACTTCAATATTTTTTTCTAGGGAGTTGAGGAAGGTACAACTTTTTTAAGCGTTGTGTCCAATAGCCCCCTTTTACGGTATGTATATTTTTGAACTGTTTTCGTTTATATTTCTTAAGTAAGGTGTTTTTGTTCCTATTTTTCAAACAGGTATATTTTGTAAGTATTGTAATCTAATAGTTTAAATTTGTATTTTTCAGATTTTGCTAGTAGGTTGCATTTTTAATATGTTGAAGCCTATACTTGTTTATATTAATACATATACAAAAATTTTGTTGGTTTTTTATCTTTTCCCTCTCCTCCCAAAAAGTGTGCCTCGATACGGCCCTGACTGTTCATTCTGACTGATACTGTATTGGACATAATAAAATTAGCGTTAAAAATCAATACAATTAGAAAATTTTTTAATGTTAATTGTAGTTATTGAGAAATACAAACTGAAAAGTGATGAGTAGTTTCAATTGAAATTTATATTTATAAATGACGGACAACAAAATGTAAATAATTCTTTATGGCGAAGGAATTTTTTAACTAATTACATAATTTTTTTATTTAAATATATTCGCCTTTCTCGGCATCAATTCCAACAACTACGGTTAGCTACACCAACAACTACCTGTTATACTACCGCCAGACCATAAATTTGAGGTAATCAAGTACGGAGACAAATTGAAACGAATCTCCACGCTAGCATGGTAAGCGAGTTTGTTGTTTCACTTAATTTAACTGAAGATCATTATATACGTGTAATTCTGATTTATAACTTGCTAGAATTTATACGGAAATAGATCTCCATTTATAAGATTTGTGATAATTCAAACAAAAACCTCATTCTTATTATTTAATGAAACTACTACCGAAATGTTTCAATTTAAAAGTTAATGTACATGGCCTTGAGGAAAATATGATTTACATAATATCTTGAAAACAAACTTATTTTGCAGAAAATGCAAAAACAGTTCGATTTTTATTTGCTGGGGGAAATATTTATATCATATCCTCAATTGTATTACATCCCTCTGTCAATGTTACCAATAAAATTTGAATAGGGAATGTACTAAGTGTGACACATTATTGAGAAGGTAATTTTATAAGCAATTTGACAGTTCAAATAATGACACTTCATTTGTAAGCCAAATTCAACAATTTAATACATTTGAAATGAAAATTAATTAGAAATAAATATCGTGATTTTTTCTGAATTTTGTCGAGCATATTTTCTTTGGGATGGGGACGTCCATAATATTATGTGTTGCAACGACGAAAATTTGAATAATGGTGATGGAAGTGAAAACAAGATTTGACGACATTTAAAATTGGAAGCACTGAAATTATGTTTCCATGTGTCTAAGAATCTACAGGAGAAGTTTGGTATCGATGAAGAACCAAAATTAATGCAAGCAGTATCTGATTTAATAGTTCCCCTGTCAACTACACGTAAAATAGCCAGGAATGAGCCTTATGAACGCTAGAAGAGATGTGATGAGTGATTGGTCAAACCTTTAGAAGCATATGTAATGAAATTATTAAAAACCACCAAATTTGACAGTTACAAAAGTAATGAGTTACCTACGATTGAAATAAAAAGATATTAATTGACAAATGCCGGCCGTAATGTGAATGGTTATAAGAAAACTGGATTAAAAAATTTGGATTCAAATTCAAAACGATTAATGAACGTCAAACAGTCAGTCATCAGTTCGTAGGACTATTTACAGGATTATTGTTGAATATTACCATTTAGTTTGCAGGATTATTATCATTTAGTTTGCAGGATTATTACCATTTACTTTGCAGGATTATTACCATTTAGTTTGCAGGATTACTACCATTTAGTTTTCAGTATTACTACCATTTAGTTTGCAGGATCGCCATGTGGTGGTTATTTATCAAGTGCCACTCGTATATACTTCTTAAACCATCGAACCATTGATCTTCGGGAAACACTTACCATTTTTCATTGGGGTTAAATAAATACCATTGTTTATCAAAACTTACTGGAATCATATATTTAACACTACGTATACAGTTTACTGACCATGGATAACTTACACTATAAACGTTGATACTATTAATAATTATAGAGAAATGAACTCTCTCTTTCATATAGGAAATTCTATAAATGCATAGTTAATCTAAAACAGTCGATGATTTTTCCGTCGACTTTGCTGACTACATTATTTATTATTAAGACGCGTCAATGATATATTTTTAAAAACAGTCGTGATTCCTCTATATGTTACTAACCTTACTACACTTTGTCAGTGACCTCCAAAACACAGGCCGCTAGCAATGCTTGAAATTAAAATTCAGTTACATCTAATTAAATCTAATAGTGTCTTTTGGGATCATCACACCGCCTCGAGAGTGTATACATGTGACCAACTTTATCATTGGATATTGATCAGGGCGTATCATAGATGAACCCTATTGTGTTTAAGCTAACTAGAGCCAGTACATCGGATGCCATGCTGCCGTGCCAAGGAAAAATGCAGTCAGTACAAAAAAGTAAAATGGCAGTTGAACACCTACACAAATTGAAAGACCATTTGAGGTCGTTCAATTCAAGATATATTCATAAAATTCAGTTCAACTGAATATTATTGTTTCAGTTTCATGTTTTATGAATTTTGAAACAATTCGAAGAATATTTCAAAAAATATATCAATTACTGTGATTATGAACACGAAGTTGAGCCGTTTAAATAAAATAAAACGTAGTAAGTAACTAATTTTTTATCCAATTTTTCTTACTATTCACAAACTGAGATCACAACTGCAATGCCGCATTGGTAAATAAAAACGAACGAAACGAATTATCAATAGGTAACATATAAAATAATAATGGATACGATATATCAACTGTAAGAACAAATAAATGAGTATTTTAAGTAGAATTAATTTTCTTTTTTGACTGGGAGGTTTTTCCAGAACTGTAAACGAGTTTTGTCCATCAATGGTCCCACTACTTTCAATAAAGCCTCCTTTTTGGTTTTCTCGATGCCGTCTTCCACACTCAGAGCAGTGGGTTCAGTACCAATCCTTTTCATTGAAGCGTTTTGGATGAAATTCAGCTCAAGTTCTGTTTCAGAACTGAAATCTCTTTTGTACTTCAATGTGAACTTTCCTCGCTCTGCGCGGATCTGTACAATATCACTCAAATATGGCTTAGGATTATTGAGTTTTGTATTATTAGTCTTTGCCACGGAATGATGGTCTTCCCATTGGAAAAAATCGTTGATCTGCATGGATTTTACATCAACTGTTCCTGAATTAGATTTTGAAACAAAGTCCAGGAAATCATATGCTTTATTTTTCTTTTTTAAACTTAATTCGACTTGGTGGTGAAAGCTGTCGGCTCTCATGAAAGTGTGTCCTGGTTCGAAATAATTAACTTCCAAATTTTCAAGTGACACCATGCTATAATTCACAATATGAACAAAAAAACTGAGCATACACCAGGTTTTGTTCTGAGCGGAACAATTATCTAGCCAAATGATTATATTCTTGGTATCCCTATTATGCAAGAAGAATTGGTAAGAAGTGCTTATAATATCCTCCGTTTCTCGAGAAGTTATTGCTTCGTGCCACAAAACTGCGAATGGTCGTCGAGATTTCTCCACTCTTCCCACCGGTACGAAACTTTCGTTGTAAGATGTGAGGCGTCTGATAAAAATAACTGCCTTGAACAAATCCATACGAGGTAACATAATTATCTTCTGTAAGTCAGCTGATATGCACAGGGTGTTTTCATCAAATATCGTATCTCCATGTTTTTTGTAACGTTTCCTACTTTCTACTACTTTGGAATTGTGTGCGGACCATTTACTGCATATTTCACATTTTGTGTCTAAATTGTTCTTCGTATGTTGTGAATTCTGTGAACGAAACGTCTCACAATGTTCACACTGTTCGTGACCAAGTTTTGTGAAATGAATGTTCATTTCGCCCACTACTTTTCGGTATCGATGATATGAAATTTTTGTATTCGGGTACATACGACAAAAATCGCTGAACATGAAGTTAATTGTGACGTCATCCGGTAGGTATCTAACGTTGGGAGCGTGTTCCCTCCTATAATGAGAGGTTTCCGGATGGAAGTACTCAATGTGCAAATGTATTTGATCTCTGTCAATTTTAGCTTTATTGGGATGATGCCCACGCCGATCGGGGTGCTTGAAGACCTCGCAAATGTTGATAAAGCACGGAAAACAATGCCATCGTTCTTGGGTTTGTTACCGAGAGTCGTCTAAAAAATAGTTTACAAACGTGCCGCTTTGTACCTTCTTTACTATGGAGATGATATTGTATAGTTACATTTCGTTGAGATGATTCTGTTTTGAGCGTTCTGCGTTTAACAGTATTTCTCGAACACTGATGTAGAATGAAAGATTTCTGTTGTTCCCAGTTTAACTTCGTACTCGCTATTGATTTCATACCTTTGCTCATCATCAAACTTATCACCACATTTCAATTTACACTTATCGACATTACATCCTTTTAAAACTCTATGATTTTCTTGCAATTCCAATCGTTTTTCCTGTAATTTTTCAATTTTGGGCCGTTTGATTTTTCTTTTTCTCACTGTTCCTTTCTTTGTATACTCTGAAACATTATTATAGTATGAGCTAATTAATACTCTGAATATTGCAACTTATACTAACCTCTTTCATTTGACTGGACAGTTGTTTCTTGTATTTCTGCTTGTGATATCTGGATTAGTTCTTCTCTTGATTCTTCTACAATACAATTGCGATAACTGCTGGTTTGGGTCTGGAAATGGTAAAATTTCGTTAATTAATTACCTTAGCAATATGTGAAGAAGATTACCAACCTTCTGCTAGGCTGACAAAGTCTATAATAGTAATATTCTCGTTTCCAGGATCCTCTTGAAATATAATTGGTATGTCGTCTATTTCTTTGTGACTTTCAACCCCTAGTTCTGGCATAATGAGAATACTTTCATGGGTATCTAATTGAACAAGTTCTTGAATAACAACTGGTATTTCTACCAGTTTACTCCGTCCTGCACTAGTTTTAGGAATAAGAACATTCCCACTTTCGATATTTTCAGTTCTCTGCAAACAATCTATTTCCTGATTAGCCATTTCTACTTCTGGTAATGCCTCTGCTTGCTGCTGCAATACTTTCTCTAATTCTTTATCGCGCACCATCGTCATTATTTTTGTTGATTTCCTTCCAAACATTTCCGCGTTTAAATTAACCTACTCTCTGGAATCAACGGAGGCAACTGAGCTGAGCTCAGTGAGTTGAAGTAATCTACTTGTTGATTCTTGCCCGTACACTTAAGACAGTAAGTTAAAATGTAGTATCTACGAATTGTAAGTTAAAACACCGTGTCTACTTTCAGATACTGCTTTCTTTCTTACTCAGATGCAGATGCTATATTTTGAGGTACAAAAGGAACGATTCCTGCACTTAATGTGATCATTTCCACGACGATATCTCAGCCATCATTGTATATACTGCATTTTTCTTGCATATTCGAATTCAGCGCGTTCGAATACATAGCTGTAGATAAAAAACTGATTTTCGACTTTTTTGCACTTAGGTACTTCGTTTTTTCTTAGGACGGCAGTATGGTACTTGCAGTACCACATTTTTAGTTGGAGAATTTCGCTTTGTTAGCACGATACAACCTCTGAAGTGTATACTAGTGACTAGTTTGTAATAATTGTTTAAAAATTAGAAAAAAAATATTGTTATACAGCTTTCAGCAATAATATAACCAAATAATAACAATAACTGAAAATAGTATATTGAACAAGTAGCATGAAATGACATACATTTCCCACGAGCAGGTATATGAAGTTTTGTAGTACGAGCGTAGCGATTACTACAAAATTACATATACCTACGAATTGGTAATGGGTCATTTCATGCAGCTTGTACACTATACTTTTTCCACGACCATCATAAATCATAAACAAAACTGTAATATGTTTCATAAAAAGTTTTATTATGAACTTTGCCGTTATTGTTGCATGGTTTAGAGAATTTTTAGTCTGAAATTATTAAGTCGGGTTCTTAACCCGTTGAATGAGCCATATATTTTTCTTTTTGTACATGTCGTGAAACAAATAGCGTTCAAAATTTTCAAATTTTGACAACTCGGAAATGAAAATACTTTATGCAGAAAAAATCGTTATAATTCACCTGCGAAAAAGTTATCAATTATCGTGTCTCGTTAAAGAAGTTATATCACTTGCATCTACCAGGATAATAACCGATGTCGTTTCAAAGCAATGGCTAGTTCACATATCGGGATCAGCATGTCATTGTCAAATCATCCTCACTATCGCTACCAATTTTCGATTATCATTTTTTTTTATAAACGAATTTTGTAAACACTGATGTAAAATGTCAAATTATTAGACAGACGCTAACAAACATGATTCGATCATTTATTATAATGAAAATATGTATTACAACGTGGTAGGTTTCTTAATCGAAGACGCACTTGGAATGTACATTCTTTTTATGGTCGTAGAAAAAATATATTTCCTGATTGCTTTATTTAAATTATTGATTATTGAATAATTTTGATTTTTGATAAAACAGTATTTTTCCAATGGGATCTTTTTATACCCTTGTAAGAAAGAATAGCTCCAAAACGTAAAAAAATCTAGGTTCCTCGTTTAGAAATAATCAGCGTTTTTATGTTGACTATCAACTGTTAAAAACTCACTGATTAACAAAAGAATAAATATTTAAAAGATTGGGATAATTTGTTTTGTGTACAGTTTGTGGCTTATTCATTTGTTTAGATAATACTAAAATTTTTTTTCATATTATTAAGTCCGTTAATATCATTTGGTTGATAAATGTTCTGATTCGGCTGAGGCGCCCGCTACAGCCGCTACCCGTTTTTAGCCCAATTTTCACCTTCAAATTACAATTATAAATATTATCCGTACAGTTCCGGAAAATCGGCCTTTTTATTAATGAAATTTTCTGCTCTTCCAGGATCTTTTTTTAATTTTTAATTATCTCCAATAATTTTCGAAATATTTACAAAAAACCAAAACGTTCTTATTTTCTTATGTAATTGTTAACTTTTCAATTTTTGCCGGCCCCGGTTGTCCAGTTGACCGTTAGTTTTTTATGCCATATCGAAGCGATAATTTGGTGGTCCAGACTAGGTGTCCCACGAATTTGCACTTGTGAACTAGACTAGTACTGCTAGTCACTTTTTGACATAGCCCAAATTTTCAATGCTGGATATAGTAACAAATGAGCGAATAGATTCATATTCACAATTTTAGACGATTCAATATAATTTTTGTCTTAACTATGGTATTAGTGTTTTTAAATGAAACTCAAGGTCTCTAGTTAATTCCACAATATAATGCAAGTTATTGAAAATTCTAAAAAATTGACAATTGTTTCGATAAATCAATATCATCGTCAGAATGACAGAAGTTACATTTCATTTTATGCCTACCTGATGTTTAGTAGTTATTTTTGGCTAGACCAAGAAGTAACCTAACTTGTGATTGGCTTAATATATGTTTATAGAAGAAAGAAGAAGATGTGATATTACAAATATTGAAGCTTAGATATTATTAGCCCTATGGTGATATCCTGGATATCATTTTTCCAATTAAGATCAGTATAACTGTGCAATGATATAGAAAACCAGGAAAACTATATCTGCTGATCTTTACAATTATCACTTAAGAAGACAGTTGATTAGTGGAGAATTCCCTAGATTTAACTGTTCATTGACAACTTCATATTGTGGGTTTCTTAAATGTCTTCTAATTTCCAGTTCTTCAAGGAAATCCAGTTCTTGTTCCTTTTCACAAATATGCAGTACTTCTAGTTCTGTGTTAGGTGTCAATGAATGATTGGTGTCAAGTAGATGTTTTGCGTAGTGGGATTTATCTGGTTGTTTTAATCTGTATGCTCGTAAGTTCTCACTGTATCGTATTTCAAAATTCCTAAGGGTCTGACCCAAATAGACAGCATTACATTCTGGACATTTGAGTTTATATATACCTGACTTCTTTAATAGTGATATTTTTGGTTTTACATTTAACAATTTTGTACTAACGTTACTTTCTGTTTCAAAAGAAATTGTTGTATTCGTTGCTGAAGATATTATCTTTGAAATATTATTAGAAATATATCCTGCATATGTGATGGTTTTATAAGTTTTAATTTCATCAGCTTGTTTAGGATATATTAGTTGTAATGCCACTTTTTCCTCTTTATTACTAATTAGCTTATTTATCATATCTAATGGATAACCGTTAGATGTTGCTATTTGTCTAATTGTATTAATCTCTCTATCAAAATTACATTTGTTCATAGGAACTGAAAAAGCTCTATGTATCATTGAATTATATGCTGCTAGTCTGTGTGACACAGGGTGGTTAGAATTGAATGGAATTGTTACATCAGTTTGTGTTGGTTTTCGGTAAATTGAATAATCAAGTACATTATTACCTCTTTGAATTTTTAAATCAAGAAAATTGATTGAGCTATTTTCTTCAATTTCTAATGTAAATTTAATTTTCGGGTGTAAATTATTGATGTGGTTGAAAAATACATCTAATTGTCTTTCACTACCCATAAAACAAGCTAATATGTCATCTACATATCTATACCAAAATAAAATATTTTTCGAAATATTACTTTCAAAGATCTTTCTTTCTAAATGGTCCATAAAAATGTTTGCTAAAATAGGTGATATAGGGCTTCCCATTGGTAAACCTTCATTTTGAATATATATCTTATTGTCAAAAGTGAAATAATTCTGATTAATGCATACATCAAATAAATTAAGTATATCTGATATTATTCCTGGATTAATATTTTTATCTTCTAGTAATTTTCTTACAAGTATTAGACATTCTTAAGGAGGAATTTTAGTAAACATATTAGTTACATCGAACGATATCAGTTTATAGTTATCTTGCAAGTGGATTGATTTCAACTTTTTGATTAGTTCTATTGAATTTCTAATTGAGTACTGAGATTCATATCCGTAAGTATTGAGTATATTGTTGAGCTTTTTTGCCAATATATTATTAGGAGCATTAACATACGAGACTACAGGTCTAATTGGTTTCGTTATTTTATGTAATTCAACTGTTCCATATAATTGTGGACAATGAGGATTCTTATGTATGATAGACCTCTTTTCGTAATCATTTAAAAGATAATTTGAATTATTAACAATATCCCTCACATTATTAGAAAACTTCTTTGTTGGGTCTGCTTTAAGAACTTTTACATCGCTGGATTCTATAAAGTTATATACTTTGGAATTGTAATTTTCAGTCGTCAAAATGACAGTAGCGTTCCCCTTATCAGATTTTGTAACTGTTAGGTTATTATTCTCTATCTTCTTTTTTATTGCGTCATTTTTTGTTTGACGTTTAACTTTTGAAGGTTCAATATTTTTGATTAAATTGGCAATTTTTGATTTCTCATAAAGAAAATTATTTGAATTAGATTTTAAAGCTATTTCTGACTCTGTAGCTATAATTTGTTTGATATTATTCGTAAATTTAGGTGGTATGCTGTACTTTAAACCTTTATTTAAAAATCTCACTATTTGTAAAATTAGTGTCTGGAAGGTTTCAATTCGTGGTGCAAAGTGTGTTGGTATGTAGGTACTTACAGTTTCATGATGTTTTGAGTATTGAATTTTATGTTGTGTGTGTTCAAGATTCTGTAGCTTCTTTTCTTGTGTCTTAAATTTCATATGCTTCATCGTGCTGACATTTCCTCTAATTTTGTCATCCAAACAGTCAAATTCTACTGGATGTAATTGGAATGTGAGTTCTGAATGTACAACTTTTATGTAGTTGTCTAAGGAGTCTCTAACTTTGAACCATTTCTTACAATCTGATTTCATCCAAACTCGTTGAGCACATTTTATAGCTATTTGTGCTTGTGTTGTTTTAGTGTGACATTTTATATTCACATAATTTGGTATTACCTTTTTTTCTAAGGCATTCTTGGTTAAACCAAATGTTTTGTGATGCTTTGTAACGTTTTTGTAGTAACTTCTGGTACAGTCGGGTCAAATCTTCTCTCGAAGATTTTTTAATGAAATTGACTGTCTCGACCCTTACTTCGTGGAATATGCTCATATTAGTGTTTTTAAATGAAACTCAAGGTTTCTAGTTAATTCCACAATATAATACAAAATTAGAGAAAATGTCAGCATGATGAAGCATATGAAATTTAAGACACAAGAAACGAAGCTACAGAATCTTGAACACACACAACATAAAATTCAATACTCAAAACATCATGAAACTGTAAGTACCTACATACCAACACACTTTGCACCACGATTTGAAAACCTTTCAGACACTAATTTTACAAATAGTGAAATAGAATTTTTAAATAAAGGTTTAAAGTACAGCATACCACCTAAATTTACGAATAATATTAAACAAATTATAGCTACAGAGTCAGAAGTAGCTTTAAAATCTGATTCAAATAATTTTCTTTATGAGAAATTAAAAATTGCCAATTTAATCAAAAATAGTGAACCTTCAAAAGTTAAACGTCAAACAAAAAATGACATTTCAGTTTTAAACGCAATAAAAAAGAAAATAGAGAATAATAACCTAACAGTTACAAAATCTGATAAGGGGAACGCTACTGTCATTTTGACGACTGAAAATTACAATTCCAAAGTATATAACTTTATAGAATCCAGCGATGCAAAAGTTCTTAAAGCAGACCCAACAAAGAAGTTTTCTAATAATGTAAGAGATATTGTTAATAATTCAAATTATCTTTTAAATGATTACGAAAAGAGGTCTATCATACATAAGAATCCTCATTGTCCACAATTATATGGAACAGTTGAATTACATAAAATAACGAAACCAATTAGACCTGTAGTCTCGTATGTTAATGCTCCTAATAATATATTGGCAAAAAAGCTCAACAATATACTCAATACTTACGGATATGAATCTCAGTACTCAATTAGAAATTCAATAGAGCTAATCAAAAAGTTGAAATCAATCCACTTGCAAGATAACTATAAACTGATATCGTTCGATGTAACTAATATGTTTAATAAAATTCCTCCTTAAGAATGTCTAATACTTGTAAGAAAATTACTAGAAGATAAAAATATTAATCCAGGAATAATATCAGATATACTTAATTTATTTGATGTATGCATTAATCAGAATTATTTCACTTTTGACAATAAGATATATATTCAAAATGAAGGTTTACCAATGGGAAGCCCTATATCACCTATTTTAGCAAACATTTTTATGGACCATTTAGAAAGAAAGATCTTTGAAAGTAATATTTCGAAAAATATTTTATTTTGGTATAGATATGTAGATGACATATTAGCTTGTTTTATGGGTAGTGAAAGACAATTAGATGTATTTTTCAACCACATCAATAATTTACACCCGAAAATTAAATTTACATTAGAAATTGAAGAAAATAGCTCAATCAATTTTCTTGATTTAAAAATTCAAAGAGGTAATAATGTACTTGATTATTCAATTTACCGAAAACCAACACACACTGATGTAACAATTCCATTCAATTCTAACCACCCTGTGTCACACAGACTAGCAGCATATAATTCAATGATACATAGAGCTTTTTCAGTTCCTATGAACAAATGTAATTTTGATAGAGAGATTAATACAATTAGACAAATAGCAACATCTAACGGTTATCCATTAGATATAATGAATAAGCTAATTAGTAAAAAAGAGGAAAAAGTGGCATTACAACTAATATATCCTAAACAAGCTGATGAAATTAAAACTTATAAAACCATCACATATGCAGGAAATATTTCTAATAATATTTCAAAGATAATATCTTCAGCAACGAATACAACAATTTCTTTTAAAAGAGAAAGTAACGTTAGTACAAAATTGTTAAATGTTAAAACAAAAATACCACTATTAAAGAAGTCAGGTATATATAAACGCAAATGTCCAGAATCTAATACTGTCTATTTGGGTCAGACTCTTAGGAATTTTGAAATACGATACAGTGAGCACTTACGAGCATACAGACTAGAAGAACCAGATAAATCCCACTACGCAAAACATCTACTTGACACCAATCATTCATTGACACCTAACACAGAACTAGAAGTACTGCATATTTGTGAAAAGAAACAAGAACTGGATTTCCTTGAAGAACTGGAAATTAGAAGACATTTAAGAAACCCACAATATGAAGTTGTCAATGAACAGTTAAAAATAGGGAATTCTCCACTAATAAACTGTCTTCTTAAGTTATAATTGTAAAGATCAGCAGATATAGTTTTCCTGGTTTTTTATATCATTGCACAGTTATACTGATCTTAATTGGAAAAATGATATTCAGGATATCACCATAGGGCTAATAATATCTAAGCTTCAATATTTGTAATATCACATCTTCTTCTTTTTTCTATAAACATATATTAACCCAATCAAAAGTTAGGTTACTTCTTGGTCTAGCCAAAAATAACTACTAAACATCAGGTAGGCATAAAATGAAATGTATCTTCTGTCATTCTGACGATGATATTGATTTATCGAAACCATTGTCAATTTTTTAGAATTTTCAATAAATTGTATTATATTGTGTAATTAACTAGAGACCTTGAGTTTCATTTAAAAACACTAATATGAGCATATTCCACGAAGTAAGGGTCGAGACAGTCAATTTCATTAACTATGGTAGCTAAAACCAGCGAAACTATAAATTTTCCAATGCAACTTGAGCAGTATGCAGTAGTTTCATCTGAAAAGGCCTTAAGGCGGTCAAAATACGTTCCACGTTAGAACAGTTTCTCCCTATTTTAAAATTCAATAACAATGAAACCGTATAAATCCGGCAAGTTTGTATTACTTCATTAACCGATGTTTATATTAACTTTTAGCCAAGTTCTCGACACTCTGGTAGACGCGTTGTTAAAAATTAAGTTACTCAGAAAATCGCTGATTCTTTTTACAACTCAATTAATTTCACTTTGGCAACGAA
The DNA here is from genome assembly GCA_963921935.1 of Galeruca laticollis. Classification (NCBI taxonomy): domain Eukaryota; kingdom Metazoa; phylum Arthropoda; class Insecta; order Coleoptera; family Chrysomelidae; genus Galeruca; species Galeruca laticollis. The sequence continues at coordinate 206,800,780 of OY998175.1, read as the reverse complement.
TAACACTAAAAAGTGTAACAAGAAACTTCGTGTTTCGCGAACTAAGAAAACCGCAAAAACTGAAAAGGTTAATTGGGAAAACTATTTCCTCTTTTTATCGTTACTCGTTCTATTTGCCCTACTCCAAAGGCGTACCAATACGAAAGGGTTTATCGTGAATTGCATGAAATTAGTTTAGTGGAATTCACTGTTTCCACTCTTACTCTGTGGAATATACTCATTTTACTTTTAAAATGAAGCTTACTGTTTCTAAATAATTCGACAATACATTGAAAAAAATGGCAAAATCTCTAAAACATTGATAATTGTTTCGATATTACTATCATCGTCAGAATGACAGAAGTTACATTTCATGTGATGCCTACCTAATGATTAATAATTATGTTTGGCTAGACTAAAAAGTGACCTACCTTGTGATTGACTTAGTATACATTAATAGAAAAAAGAAGAAAATATGATATTACAAATATGAAAGCTTGGATATTATTAGCCCTGTGGGGATATGCTGGATATCTTTTTCCCGTTTAAGACTAGTATAACTGTGCAATTATATAGGAAACCATATATGCCATGGATAACCGTGATATGTTGCTGTTTGTTTAAATATATTAATGTCTCTATCAAAATTATATTTGTTCATAGGAACTGAAAATGCTCCATATATCATTGATTATATGCTGTTAATTTATATAACATGGATAATTGAAATTATATGAAATAGTTACATCAGTGTGTGTTTTGTTTTTCTGTAAAGTACGATATTAACTCCTTGAATTTTTGAGTCCAGAAAATTGATTGAGTTATTGTCTTCAACTTCTAATGTAAACATAATTTTTCGATGGAAATTAATAATTTGCTTGAAAAATACATCTAACTGTCGTTCACTACCTATAAAACAGGCCAATATATTATCATCTACATACCTATACCAAAATAAGATATTTTGTGAACTGTTTCTTTCTAAACTGTCCATAAAAATGTTTCCCAAAATTGGTGATATAAGGCTTCCCATCGCTAAACCAAGGGGGTGTTCACTTATACTTATTAAAAAGGTACTCGTTTTTCGCGCCATCTATATATGTCACAAAGAACAAGTCAAATTTGGTTGCGTTAGACTGAATAGCCCCGGTAACCGAGGCCTTTTCGCGCCATCTATATATGTCACAAAGAACAAGTCAAATTTGGTTGCGTTAGACTGAATAGCCCCGGTAACCGAGGCCTTCAAATTGGAGAAAAATAATTAGATTGAGGTTAGACCCACTACACTTGTTGTATTCGAATTTTGCCATTATAATTGATTGCATGTTGTTTATTTATCAATTTATTTTAGTTTATTGATTTAATTCAAAATACCAGCTCCTCGAAAGTGTGTTGTTCCCAATTGCTCAAACCAAGATCAAGATGCTCCAAGTTAGGTTATAAATATCATTATAATTAAAATGAGTAATTCGTATTAATATTTTACAGATATTTTATTCGATATTTGGTTGGAACGAATCAATAATCCCAGTTTATTTAACCAGCCAAGAAGCATTTTAAGGGGGAAAGGAGTTTGTGATAATAATTTTTTGGATGTATGTAAAGAAGGGGGAAAACTAAAAAAATTTGCACTTCCTGTTTCAAATTTACCTGGTAAGCATTCTATTGTAATACTATCAAATGTAAACTACTATGTATATTGTTTTAGTAGATTTCATTGCTGGGGATAATTTAGAAGATATTTGCTTCTCCTTTCCACTTAAACCACAAAATCTGCTTGCAACTCCTCCAAAAATAAAAAGTATGACATTAATTATAAAATCTGTTAGATATGTATGTAATACAATTTTTTGTAGAATTATTGAGTAAGTTTCGCAGGGGCCCTGTGAATGAAGAAGATGCTGCACCTATAAAAAGATTATTGTTTGATAAACAGAAAGAAATTGTGATTATTAAAGAAGACGCAAGTCCTTCTCATGCATTCCAGCAAAAAGAGATTGTGACTGAGGCAGATCCTATATTAAAACAAAGAAAAATTGGAGGTATGATAATATTCAAAATAATTATTGAGCATATAGTAATTGAAACTTCAATATTGATATCCCTCAGGATATACAAAATACATCAGCATATTTTGCCTGAGAAAATAAGAAATATGAAGGTGAAGAATTGTACGCAAGTATTTAGCCACACAGTAGCAACTGCGATGCAGGTAGATACTGAGTTGCAACCTTCATCTTCATTTTTCTGACACTTGACACCTACTCAATGCTGATATTCTCCTATTCTTCGATAAATTATTTGACAATGTTAATGCTTAGCTCTTTGTCACCTCCTGATGGAAAGCAATTACGTGGTGTAGTATGTGATAAGTCGCCCTTTAGAATTCCTATTCTCCAGTCCATGTATTTCACCTCTCCTACTAATCCAAAACATATAGTCCCATCCCTGAAAAACTGGGTGTTTACGCTCCGTAGCTTTTTATACATTTGGAAAATATTGAGGGCAAAGGGTTTTGAATATATTTCAACTAGGGCATTCAACCTAGACCCTGTAGAGAATTTTTTCTCATGTGTAAGAAGGTACGGAGTAAGAAACGTAAATCCTAGCTTGGGCTAGCAACACTCTGTAGGTGCCAACTTTGAGGGAGATCAGCCGAAAGGGCTACTAGACAATCTCAAGTATTTTATTACAGAAGGAATAGAAGAAGAAGCCACTCCAGTTATATTGCAGACGGTGTATCCGTCTTTTGAAAATTATGATGACAGCAAATGAAATTTAGCTACCCCTTATGTGGCTGGGGTTGTAATGAAAATTTTTTTAAAAAATATCATTGTAATAACTGCAAGAATAAGATGGGCACATCATCTGATCTTTACTAAATTTACTAATTAAAGAACGGGAAATAAGGAGGAGGGATTTGATGCACCCATCAAGTAAATTCTCACAGTTACTTAAAAAATAATTACAATGAACATTGTAAAATTGCTGCCTAGTCATATATTGGGGTATAATGTCAAAAAAGACATTGCGTCTAAAATTGACACTGCTCCTTTGCTGTCATTGTTTTGCGAAGAACATTATGATAAAGTGCATCATTTAATGAGTATGACTTTTAATATAATTATATTTCATTATATAAGAAATATAAACAATACACTACATGGAAAAGACTTGCGACATAAGGATTCAGATCTATTAGATAAAATGGCATTTCAAAAATTAAAAAAAAAATTCACAAAAGGCCTGAAGTCATTTCCATGTAGTGTTTCGTTCATATTTATCATTTTCTGCATATACTTTTTTGTATTAGTAATTTTAAGAATATTTAAAATAAACTTTTTATTAGTTTCAACAATTGATATTTTATTTATTTAAGACTCAATAACAATTTGGTTTAGAATTGAACTTGCATTACCTTTCAAGTAGGTTCCAGTTTTAAAATTAAAACAACCTTCAACTCTAAACTAAATTTGAACAAAGTTGTTGCTGCCTTTCCCCATTCCTAGAAATTATAAATCAATCAAATTTAAATTTTCCGCCATATCGCGCAATTTGAATTTACCACCATTCAAAGGCTAGAATCGACGACAGAACCCTTCTTTTAGTTTTTGGTGACAAATAAAGATGGCAGCACATCTACCGAGGCATTTTTTAACAGTGAGTTGCCCGTCTTGCCTCTATTATTTGTCTGTGGGTAAACCTTAAATTAGAATATATATCTTATTGACAAAAGTGAAATAATTCTCATTAATAACTATATCAAATAAATTAAGTATATCTTATTCCTGCATTAATATTTTTATCTACTAGTAGTTTTCTTACATGTGTTAGATATACCACAAAAATTTACGAAAAATATTTTACAAATATTAGCAGCAGAAATAGCTTCAGAATTTAATTCAAATAATTTTCTTTATAAGAAACTACAAATTGCCCATTTAATCACTTATAATTGCACAAGTGGTTTGTATTTTATCGGGTAAATTTGGGTTGTTTAATGGGAAACTGTTTCCTAGCAATTTGACGAGAATAACTGTCAACTATTAAAAACACGACACCGAAGGTGGAGTGTTTTTAGGTTGACTGTTATTCGAGTCAAATTACTAAAGGAAGCAGTTTAGAATTTGAACAACACAAATTTACCCAATATCAATACAAACCTCGAGTGTAATTCGACAGGACAATTTAATGAATGAGAAATTTGGAAACATATCAATGAAAACTTTACTTATGAAACATTAAAAATAAACACATTTTTATTTTAATGTACAATTATTAAAAACGCAGTTACTGAAATTCATACTAGGAACAGTGATATCGCTGCTGGTGTCACAGTTGATCGTTTCTGTAGTAGATGTTGAATGTTCCAAACGAATTGATTGAATAATGCTGAATGATACTCTTTGTCAACTTGTAAGTATGGTTTTATTGATGATGAATTGCTGTGTCATGTTATTTTTATTAGAGCTTGTTCTTCAGTCCATTTGGAAATTTCATTAATTCCAATCGGCAAATTCTTGTACCAACTTTTAGAATTTTTCTTCTTCCAAAAGGGATTTGGTGTAAAAAATACTCTGTCCGAAGTTATAAAAGTGTTTCGTTTTTCCATTAACTTTTTGAATAAACGTATTGGGCAAATATCTTCGTCGAAAATATTAGGCGTGATCCATTTGCTGTCACATAATTTATTGTTGCCGCCTTGTAACGTTTTCGAAAATAGAGGATTATACTCGATACGTCCAGTTTCTTTTCCATTATTTTCAATTTCAGATACGAAATAAGTGGTTTTGCAGTAAGCTGCTTCTCCTCCGCGCCAAGCTAGTTCAAACGCCAAAATGTGATATAATTTCATTGCAAATACTTTATTTATTAAGAGCTGATGCACTAGATTTTCTCTTTTCGGGTTGTGCTTGTAGGATTTTACGTTTAGCATTACGTGCAGCTCGTGATGAATTAAACTGAACATCGGTGAAAGGGTTGAATACAATATTAAATTCGTTATAATATTTACTTTCTAGCATTTTAGCGGTGGTGTTCCAAATTGTTTTAACGACCGCTTCTTTGTAGTCTTCTCCGTTACTTTTTCGCATATTAAATGCCCAATCTTGCAATATTACATTCAATTTCTCGATGGAAGTATCTGGCTCAAATGCGTATCTTTTTGCATCGCAAAACGTAGGAAATTGCCGCCAGATTGATGATTGCGTCGCAACTGTATTAGTAGGCATACAGGTATTAACAATTTGACTAATTTCGGCGTTCGTAGACACACCGAATCGACTTATTGTTAGTTCTTGAAAATTCAATAAGTTGTTGACAAACATGCCAAACTATTTATTCTGGTAACCAACACCGCGATAATTGATGAACAAATGAATAAGTGAAAAAACCACTAGTGTATTTGTCGCTGTAAAAGTTAAAGCTAAATTTTCCCGCTGTCAAAGTGACAATTGCACTGTGGCATATGCGATTTTTTATACATGAGTTACATTTTTTTTGCAACAGTACCTGCCACTTACTTTTTTTTTAATATTTTAAATTATTTTATTTTATTACTATTATATTTAAACGGATACAATGTATATATGAATATATAAATAAATTTTGCAGAAAAAAAAACAAATAAGACATTGGTTCACAATGAAAATATACAATTCAAAAACTAATAAAAAAAATTATTAAACTTAAAGGTGGGATTTTGTGTCATCTTGTTCATAGAAGAGAACATATGTTTCTCCACTGACTAAAGATTTCCACGATATTAATAGCACTCTTGAATCGTTATATTCGTGACACTGTCCCGTGTAGGGATGTCGGCAAAATGCTGTGTAGTGACCATTATAAGTGGTTCCACAGTGATTAGATATAGCGTAGAGGTTGTACATACAAGGTGCCACATTATCAGCCGCGTAATGGTTCATATTAAGCCCTTCTATTGGAAAATCTATTGAAACATTAAGTTTTCCACTAAAACTTCCTGTTCGAGAAAAGCGCTTCAGGTGAATAACCAGTATTTTCGGAAATTTATGAATTTAGAATGATTTAATGCATCGTCTTCGTTCCTTACATTTCGAACAAGTTGGTTTTTCATCACCGACGAGTGTTTCTTCTCTTGTAAACGAATCTAAACATTGTGAAAGTCGTAATTGACCTGTTCTTTGTGGTATCGGAAGGGATAAATCCCAAAAAGGATCGTAGGTAACTGAACAGTAACCATAGTGTGTGCACTTGATTGTTGATTTTAATTGACCGACAAAGTTATCCATAATCTTGGAGTTGTCCATTCTCGCATATCTTAGCCAAAATTCTTGTGCTTTCTCGATATCACTAAATTCGTCATCAATTTCTGTTAATATGGGCTTTGGTTTTTCATATACCTTGTTGACATCTTCGTGAAGTCCTGCTAATAGGTAACGAAAAAACTCCTGTGCATCATGTTGAGTGTATCCCATGAAACTTGAAGTAAATCGCTGAATCTGACTTTTAAATGATACTGTATTAACCACTCTGTCTGAACCATCTTCAGACCAAAGCTTTTGAATAACTTCAGCAAATGCTTCAATTAGTGATCCTTTCATGCTAGATATGTTTGTGTTAATATCTCTTATGTATGCGTCTTTCTTTAGATATTCTAATAGCCACCTTGTGTTTGATAGGCATTGGATAATACTATTCATGAAACATGTGTTACCAATATTTTTGAGGCCTTTGAGACCCAAAGAGTCTTGGGGAATACCCTTTATGGATCTGAATGTGGAAATATTGTTAGAAGCTCTTTCGCAACTACTATCATTGTACGAATAATCTCGGATTCTATGATTGTCTTTCTCACTTGGTTGGCGTGATAAGGAATTTGAATTGATGATGTTTGCTACTGAATTGGATGTAGATATTACGGATTTGAAAAGTTTGGATGATGTCGATAGATCATTGGTCTGGTTCACATTGTTAATATATTCCTTGTTATCTACATCAATTTTAGACGTGTCACTTTGTTCTTGTTGAGTATCATTCCCTTTCTGATAATCTTTAATCGAGAATGAAATGTATGAAGAGAAGTTGTTAACACTAGGATTATTTTTAGAAAGGGAATTTATGTTTATTGATTTCTCAGTTACTACGACTCTATCGACTTCTGAACCATTTTTTTTCTACGTATTCATTCTCTTCCAATTTTGAATGTGACTGCAAAACATCGCGGTTATTTTGACACTTGTTGGAGGCAATGACATTTTTGATCAGCGAAAAATTATTACTCGATTTTTTAACTCTGGTTAATATAGATTTTGTACTTATTGGTTTCACTCTATTGGGCACATCAGCTATTATGGATCTAACCTTAGTTGTCTTATTGGCGAGGTTAGTACCATTTATTACTGTTCTGGAGAGTATGTCATTAAAATTTTTACTCGAATCGGCTACTGATGTGTGATTTCCATTATCATCTTCATCATACAAATTGTCTATATTAGTATTGTTAGAGTATGCCCCACTGTTAGTATAAATAACTTCCATTTGGACGTTTACCTTTTTATTTATTGCCTCCAACTCTATTTGGGGAAAATCAGTTTTATATTTTGTTTTGGTCAAATATAAGTTAAATTGTCAGTAATATTGAACCGTCAATGGTTAAACGTTAAACAAAAAATGAATTACATTTCAGTTTTAAATTCAATTAGAAAGAAAGTAGAAAATAATAACCTCACAATTACAAAATCTGACGAAGATAATGTCACTGCTATATTGAAAACCAAAGATTATAAATCCAAATTATTGCAGCCTCTTTTTCTTCTGATTGATAAAAGAAATTTGAGAGTCTACAAAGACGGAGGCAGCTTTTCGGCAGAGAACACTTGAGTCGTGAGTTTAGTTTAATTTATTTGATAAGTGGTCCTCGGTTAATTTTTATAGGCACCACTTGATTATAAGGACTTTCCAGAAACACTTACTGATTAATAAAGAAGATCAATAGGGAGTAAATAAGCTAGTAAAAACTTTTCAAATAACCTAATTATTACATACTTTGCTTTATGTTTGTGAATTAAATAAAACACTCAAACCAAATAAATAAGTTCAATAATTTCAATAGATGGGTAGTTTTGAATTGATGATATAATATTATTTATTATATATGAAAATTATTGACTTCAAAAGTATGAAATGATGACAAGTGAAAATTGATTAAATTTGAAAGTGACAACTACAAGATTAGATTTTATTTATGGATTGCATTTCTAATATCACAGAAAATAATAATAATTTCCAGTTGGTATACCAGTTACAGTTTCACAAAACTGTAATAATTAAGGAAATGTCATTAACTATATCAATAGTTTCTCAAATTGAATATAGTCAAAATGAAATATAATTTCAAATGTTGAAATATCAAAATCGAAAAGGTGATCATTAATATATATTGTCTCAAGCCAAAAATTACAATAAAATCTTTATAAAAATGTAATAATTTATATGGATGAATACAAAATAAAATCCTAAGTATTACTTGCTGTTAATGTCAATACCATTGGATGTCGACCATTTTAAATGACATATTTCTTCAGACTTCTAGAAATTAAAAATCAGCCATCCTGCTAACATCGATTATTATATCTCGTACTTCATCACCATCCATAATAAAGATCCATCCCATAACAGAATAGAATCAAAAACGATTAAAGATTGAAAGGAACCATAATTATTGTCCTACACATTACGTTAGAAAGACGCCTTCTGAAAATCTTTTTTTCTTTAAGTTAACATCCATCCGAGAATTGAACGGCTCCGCTACCATATCCGTGGAGACTATTCGATTGTATCGATGATTGAACTATCTTGATAAAAATTCCAATGATGCCAACTTGACATTCGAAAACTTGAAGTTTCTGAAAAAAATCCAGTAATAACTTATCATCAGTAAAAACCCATCCATCTAAAAAACTCTAAAAATAATAAAAGCTAGGACACGGAAACTATATAAAAAATAATCTTTCTCACCTTGCCACCAGCAAGAGTTTTCACACCATGATTAACATAATTATTCCAACAAGGGAATATAAAAGGCAACTAATCTACGAATCAACCATTTTTGACTACCAGACCTTTGACTTTTGGAAAAAGTGTAGTTACTTCAATATTTCCCCTACAATCAGCAAGAAGCGGTCGGAAATGAAAAGTATCGACAACATATTCGACAACAAGTGTTACCAATAACAACCACACAAAAATTATCAACATAAAATTTTGAAATTTTGAACTTTAAGAATATGGTTCTGGCTTGCTCTATACGTGATCTTGTTGTTATGCGGCTATCAAGATATTTAAATTTCTCAACTTCCTCTATTGCGTTATCATAGATGTTTATGTTCAGTTGTGGGTTCGGTAATCTGGTTATGGCCATTACTTTTGTTTTTGTTACATTAATTTTCATGCCTAGTTGATATTCCACTTCTATAACTTTGTTGATTAGGCGTTGAAGGGCTTCTGGATTATCTGCAATGATAACCGTGTCATCTGCATAACGTCTGTTGTTTAACGTCCTGCCATTAATTTTAATTCCATCCTCGTCATCGCCTATTGCTTGGTTAAATATTTGCTCAGAGTACATAATAAACAGTATTGGCGACAAAACACAACCCTGTCGTACCCTCTTTTATATACACACCGGTTCCGATGTCGTTTGTTCATATCTAACCTTTGCTTCTTGGTTCCAATAAAGATTTCTAATAAACTCGGTATCTTGTTTGTCTAACCCTCTTTTCTGTAGCAATGTCAAAAGAACGGTGTGATTACTCGATCGAAGGCCTTCTCGTAATCCACGAAACAGGCATAATCATTTTTCCTCAGGTCACGATATTTCTGGAGGACCATTAATAAGCTGGTTAGCGCTTTCCTTGCTCCTAGACTTTCTGCTTCAAATTAATTCGAAGCAAAACTACAGAAAATGTACGAATTAATACAACAACTACTGTCCTATTTAACAGTTACTGAACGTGAATCGAAATAATGACATTTTACAATAACAAAAAAAAGCCGCCTAGCTTTTTGAAATTAAGAAATGATTTCTACTTTTATAAGATATCAATAAAATTTATTTTCTTACCGCATATCTTTCAAATTTTGTCCGTAAGACCCCAAGTATCGTACCTTTTCGGAATCAGCTTCTTACGAATCATCTAAAACTGACACCAAATACAGGGTTTTGCATTTAAAAAAATTACCAATGATTTCATCACATTAATATGGATCACCCTGTTAACTGAAATTTTGTCGTAAAATGTAGACTATTAAAATTAAAAATCGACGTGTTTCAGGTTTTTGTAAAAAGACCTTTGGTTTGAGAAATATCGAATTTATTCTACACTTTACGGACACACTGTATATTCAAAATAAAGGTTTACTAATGCGAAGCCCTATATCACCAATTTTGGCAAACATTTTTATGGACAGCTTAGACAGAAATATCTTTTATGTAACATTTCAAAAAAATATCTTATTTTGGTATAGATATGTAGATGACATATTAGCTTGTTTCATAGATAGTGAACAGCAATTAAATTTATTTGTCAACCAAGTTAATAATTTATACCCAAAAATTAAATTTACATTAGTTGAAGTTGAAGAAAATAAATAAATCAATTTTCTTGATTAAAAATTGAAAAAGTTAATAATGTACTTGATTTACAGAAAACCAAAGCACACTGATGTGAATGTTCCATATAATTCCAATCATTCCATATCATATAAATTTGCAGAATATAATTCAATGATACATACAGCATTTTCAGTTCCTATGAACAAATATAATTTTGATAGATGAATTAATACAATTAAACAAATAGCAACATCCAACGGTTATCTATTACATATGATAAATACATTGCTTAAGTGGCATTACAACTAATATTTCCTAAACAAAATAAAAAAATGAAAAATCACAAACGCATCATATACGCTGGTAATATTTCTCCACTTTTAAACTGTCTTCTTAAATTGTAAAGATCAGCAGATATAGTTTTCATGGTTTCCTACATCATAGCACAGTTATAAAGATTTTAAATGGGAAAGAGATATCCAAGATATCCTCTAATAATATCTAAGCTTTAATATGTATAATAACATACCTTCTTTTCTTTCTATTCATATATATTAAATCAATCACAATGTAGATCATTTCTTGGTCTAGCTAAAAACAATTATCAAACATCAGGTAGGCATCACATGAATTGTAACTTCTGTCTTTCTGACGATGATAGTAGTATCGAAACAATTGTCGATTTTTTAAAATTTATACCATTTTTTCAATAAATATTGGAATTATAGACGAACAGTTAGTTTAATTTAACAGAGTAAATTATGTTAGGTTTACTAGATCCAGAAATTCGTAGATGAATTTTTGACTTGATCGCTTACATTAATAATTACTGATATCGACCTAGGTCAGCATCTTAAGGTAGTGAAATCTGGCGTATAAATATGCTGTTTTGGATACATTTCCACATTTGATTGATTCTTTCATTTCGCAGATATTAGCTGATCAATATCTCATCAACTTGTCTTGGTTCCAGTTTTCAGCAAGATATCCTCACTCAAAATAAAAATATTTTAGACCAATTCCAAATTCAGGATCATTGGAATTCCTATTACTGGAAGTTATTCAATGAATGTATCGAATTAAGTATCATATACACATGAAAATGTGGATTTCCATGAAGACCATACAAAAAAATACAGTTATTGGTACAATAAAGAACTGAATACTGTCTTAAATATTAATTTATGTATGCGCTTAAATATATTAATCAGAAATTGTATCTTATATGAATAGATTTCCTCTTTCATCTTATTTTATTTATTTTTGTCCTGATTTAGTCCTTCTCTACTTTCTCTTCCATTCAGATCTAGATTTTTCTCCTATTGGTTTCCATTCTATCATTCTTTTTATTATTCTGCTCATCTTTTTGTCCTCATTTATATCAATGTTTGTTGCTTTATTCTATCTGATATCCAGTTCTGTGAAATATTTTAGTCTGTCATTACTACTATGGAGTTATAAATGTCCCTCCCACACTGGTACAATCGCTACAACCTCAAGCAGCAAGTTTAGCTAACGTCATGATAAGCAGGTACTGCATCAATCCTCAATGTTATCCTCTTAATTTTGTATTGCTCAATCTTCTTTTATAGTTTCATCCTGTTGCTTGATAAAAAATATATTTTTATTTAATTATTATGTCATTGTTTTCGTTGGAACTAGATAAAACATTTCTGAAAGTTCATCGTACCTTTTGACATGAAAAGTGTGCAGCAAAGAATATTTTAAGTCCGCCCTTGTTTCCGGAATTATTCGTTGAGTATAGCCAAGTAATTTGTATGTCTTGTTAAAACAGTAGGTGTTAGTCAAACGTGTTTCCGGTTGGAAGTAAGTAGATGCTTTCTACCAAGGATAATGATCTTTTTATTATTATTAGCACACAAAAAATATAAGTTGTTTAAAACCTGATTTTTTATCGATGAACTCTTTGACGATTCACTTTGTAATTTATTTCAAGAAAGCCAATGTACATACCATTTGTGAAAAATACTTCTTCTATTCCCATTTCAAATTATGAACAGGAAATTATAAAAAAATTGTTAAAATTCTAATACAAAAATATGGAATGTTCGGTGAAAGGAATACAAAATGAGGCTATCCACAGCAAATCTGGAAGAAAGACGAAAAAGGGAGTTCAAGATGGAAATGTATACTGCAAATTGTAAAAGAGAGAAAAGTAATCAATAAGAAACTAATAGATAACAAAAATAAATACAGAAATAGGAAAGTGGGTCAGTGAAATTGGCTAATGAGACAACATAAAAAGAAAGAATAAGATTTAAGACTTGATCTCATTACTGGAAGAGTTTAGGAAGGCGCTAAAACTATTAATTAAATATGGCTTCTTATCTTTTTGTCCAAATGATATTTGGTCTGAAAAATACATGTTTATATATTATCATACAGTGCAGGAGTCTGAAATAACTCTTCTAAGTTAAGAGTTCACCTGTAGTGCTACATAGAAACTTGTAGATGTATTAATCGTATACAAAAAGTCTTGGAATTGTTTACCTGTTCTATCATCGACTTTGCAATTTTGCGCTTTTGACTTTGCCAAACAAATTGCCGTTTCACCAACATCAATGTATTTTGCGAAGTGAAAGGTGTCAAAACTTCCCAATATATTTTATCATTGTGTTCTACCATTATAAACTAAATCAAAAGTGAAAAGTCCAATATCCAGAATTGGCAAATTAATTGCAAAGTGTTTGTTCGATTTTCAGAGTATTACTTTTCCGCCCAAATGTATCTAATATGCGAGGAAAGTATTGGTTTACCCCAAAAAAAAGTTGGATTTTTGAGTTCTTTTTAAGTTTTTTATCAAGAACAACATGGAAAAACGGTTCTTTGAAAAAAAACCTGTGTGTATGTCGTCGTCGTTGTCGTCGGCCACTTTTCGTTATATGTCTTCTTAGCACGATACAGCCTCCGGAGTGCAACAAGTCCCCAATTCTATGATTGAATATTATTCAGGACATCTTACAGATGATTCCTATTGATTTTCAGCTCACCAGAGCCAGCACAACGGGTGCTACGGTACTTAAAGTACGACCTTTTTGTACATTTTCTGAGATATTTTAGTTTGTTAGCACGATACAGCCTCCGGAGTATGTACAAGGGATCAATTTAATGATTGTATATTATTCAAGGCATCTCAAAGATGAACCCTATTGATATTCGGCACAGTAAAGATAATGCAACGGGTGCTAGGGTACTTGAAGTACCACATTTTTGTCATTTTTGGAGAATTTTCAGTTTGTTAGCACGATACAGCCTCCAGAGTGTATACAAGAGACCAATTTTATAACTAAATATTGTTCAGGGCGTCTTATAGATGAACCTTATTGATTTTTAGCTCACCAGACCTAGTACCAGAAGTGTCACATTTTTGGTCCTCCTTTTTGGAGAAATTTTGGGTTGTTAGCACGATACTGCCTCCGGAGTGTTTACAAGTGACAAATTTTATAACTGGATATTTTTCAAGGTGCCTGTCGGATGTACCCTATTGATTTTTAGCCGACTAGAGCGAGTCAGCGGGTCCTATAAATCTAGATATTTTGGTTATTTTGGAGAACTTTCGGATTGTTAGCACGACACATCCCCCGAAGTGTATACAAGTGACAATTTTATGTTAGAATATTGTTCAGGGCATCTCATAGATGCGGAAAAGTTAGTTTCACACTTTTAAACTGTTTATTTTATTTTGTATTCATTTTGTCAAGCTTTTAGCAATATCGCAAATTGAATTCGTTTCCTCAAAAATAGAAATTTCCTCCTGCCTCTCCCCCACATATGTCCTATTAAAAGATCATAGAATATAAAAACTTCTATTTAAAAAACTTAACACTAAACAAAAGCTTGTAAGTGCATGTCAAATTATAGGACGAAACAACGGTTTTAATTAAAAAACATTTAGTATCACATACAATACTTTCACGATGACGATACAATATATTATTTTAAAATATCACAAATTCTGTAGTAAAACCAAAATTAATCGACTTTAAGTAGAACTAGTATTTGTATCGTAAACATTGATTATGATTAAAAGAATAGGAGCAAAACAAACTAATTTGTCCGGAATGTTCATATTCGTATTCTTTTGGAATAAGGTGCTTGTTATGTTATCGTCTGTACCATCAACTTATTAACAATTTTTGAAGTTGATACTTATTTGATTAAATTAAAATAAATCTTTATTTAGTTTTTTGCATCAGATTTGGCATTGATGAAATTATTGATTTTTTGGATTTCTATCATTTCGTAAAACTCTCTTTTTTTATTTTGGTTTGGTTCTTAGTATTTTTTTGTTGTCATAGTCGAAACTGTGATTGTGTTCAGAAACGTGATTCATAAGAGCTGTCGTGTTTTTTGTCGTATTTGTTGCCATTTAGGCGGCTTTTTAAATATTGACTGGTTTGCCCAAAATAGACAACTCTACAATTTTTAGACGGAATTTCAAAGATAGTGTGGATTTTCCCGGAATATATGGTAAAGAAAGATAGTTTTTTTGAGATAGTTTTTGTGAAATATTTCTAAGTAGAGTATGGTTGTAAAAAAGATGGATACGGTTTTTAAAAATGGTGTTAACTAGTTTATCTGGGTAATGGTTTAATTGGAGAGCTTCTTTAGCTTTTTTATGGTGTTTCCCTGGTATTTGCAGAGAATTTTATAGCCCGATCCGTGAGTCTTATGACTACCGATTTTTTCTGCGACATTGGGTGCTGGGAATTAAAACTCACGTATCTAGAAGACCAATTTTCCTTTCCATACCATTCTATTTTGATAATGTTGTTTATAAGGTGTAGAGTTAAGTCTAAATCATTTATTTTATTATGTTATTCTCTTTCAATAGTAAATTGTAGTTTGTTGTAAAAACTATTAAGATTATTTAGAATATTTTCTATTTTGTTTATTGGTACTAGCGCTATGCTGTCATCGACATACTTAAAGAAGGAACTTGATACTCCAGGCCTCCCATTATGGATTCTTCCAGGTCCTCCACCACAAGCTGCGCATTTACGCTTGAAATGGATGCACCCATTGCACAACTTTCTGTTTGTTTAAAAAAAATTTCCGTACAATAAATATATAGAAATTAATGGTAGTTGCACTACTTTCAAAAATTCACTCAGAGGTATGTCAGTATAAGACTGAATTTCATTCCACATTTTTATTATTGTGTTTCTGGCTAAGTCAAAAGTATGTTTGTATATAATGACAAAACTTCTAATGATATATGTGTATAATTATCTGGTACTATTAAATTTTTAATTTTGTTCTCAAAATGAAAAGAAATTTTAAGTGATATTTGTTTTGGTTTACAACGTTTTGTAATGTGTTTTTATGAAATTTAGGTAGATTTTCGAATGGCGATTCAACAAACGGCATAATGGGTCTAAGGGGAATACGTTCATTGTGCAATTTTGATAATCCATAAATTCTCGGTGGATGAGAATTTAAAATGTTTAGTTTTTTTGCAGTATTTGGTGAAATATACATGTTATTTTCCCAGTATGATATTAAGTCGTTATGATTTTTTTGGTACAAGTCAGTACGGTCATTTTTAGTTCTTTATATGTATTACCGTTTTGTGATTGTTCATTTTCTGTCATATCATTTGGATATATCTCACACGATCTTCACCTAATCTTTGATGCTAAAGAACGAAATACTTTCAGATCAGCTGCGTGGAACACTGAAACCAACCCAGACATTTGCTTTGCCTCAGAGAATGCTCTAAAACGCCCGATTCCAATGTCAAGAAAAGTCCTAGACGACTTTCCGCACAGCCAACATCGTCCTATAGTCCTCGAAATTGGAATTAAAATTCCGATAATCCACTCTACACCCAGGCCCAGATGGAATTTTGGAAAGGCCCAATGGAATGAATTTGCTGTTCAGCTGGATAAAGTCGTTAGATGGATCCCCCCAGTGAGCAGCAACTATAATAGATTCGTAAAAGCCGTGATAACAACTGCGAAAAAGTATATACCTCGAGGATTCCGTAGAGAATATATACTGGGCTGGAACGCTGAGACGGAGCAGCTTTACCAGGAATTCCAGAACAATGGAGACTCTGAAATAGCCGACGAACTCCTCAACAGCCTGGACACAGAACGCCTTAATAAATGGAAAGAAACAACAGGCAGCATGGACTTTAAGAGATCTAGCAGGGAAGCTTGGAGCCTTTTGAAGAAGCTGGGTAGCTCTAATCCACCAACCCGCGAACCACCGGAAGTATCAGCTGACCAAATCGCTACAAGAGTCATAACACTCTCTAAGGCCCCAAGTATAAGACAACAGAATACACATATTAAGAAACAACTGACACTCCTCCGCCATACGACAACACCCCACCCAGAATTCTCTAAACCATTTTCTGCATTAGAGGTAGATAAGGCACTTGAAGACACCAAATCTGGCAAAGCTCCGGGATTCGACGGAATTCACCCCGAATTCCTCAAGAACTGTGGAAAACACACTCGAATGTGGCTGAGTAAATTCTACTCTGACATTTTACTGACAAGTTATATGCCAATGGAGCTTAAGAAATCAAAAATAATTGCGATTCTAAAACCAAACAAACCCAAGAACCTACCTGAAAGCTTTCGCCCAATAGCCTTATTAAGCTCATGCTATAAGCTCCTAGAAAGGATGTTATTAAACCGACTGAGTCCTCTGATAATGGAGCATATTCCTGTTGAACAGGCTGGGTTTAGGCCCCACCGTAGCTGTGTCGACCAGGTGCTCAGCTTAACAACACACATCGAAGCAGGGTTTCAAAAACAGCTGAAGACAACTGTAGTGTATGTCGACCTGACAGCAGCATACGACACGGTCTGGAGAGAGGGGCTCCTCTACAAGTTTCTCAACGTGATACCATGCAGCCAAACAGCATCTCTACTGAACAACATGCTCTGCGATAGACCCTTCCAAACAATAACAGGAGGAAGCAGAAGCAAGATGAGACATCTCAATAATGGGCTGCCCCAGGGATCTGTACTTGCACCTGTCCTGTTTAATCTACATATTTCCGACACCCCACAGACATCGTCAAGAAAGTTCGAATATGCCGATGACCTGGCCTTTGCATCCCAAAGTAAAACCATCGAAGAAGCTAGTAACGTACTGTCAGAAGACCTGAACATGCTGGGAAAATACTTCGCCGGCTGGAGGCTAATTCCAAATATGAACAAGACTGAAGCGATGTGTTTCCACTTAAACAATAAACAAGCACGAGTGGAGCCCCAAGTGTATTTCAATAATAATCTACTACGCTATAATCCTTGCCCAAAATACCTAGGGGTAACAATGGATCGAACACTTTCATACAAAACACATTTAAAGAACACCGCAGCTAAAATGAATACCAGAAACAACATAATCCGCAAACTCTGCTGCACTACTTGGGGCGCGAACGCATCCACTCTCAGAACCTCAGCGCTCAGCCTTGTCTACTCAGTAGCTGAGTACTGCGCCCCAGTCTGGATAAACAGCTGCCACGTAAAGAACATCGATACCAAACTCAACGAGACAATGAGACTAATTAGTGGCTGTCTAAAAAGCACACCTCTGCCCTGGCTCCCTGTTCTAAGCCACATTGCACCTCCATCCATCCGCAGACAAGAGAGCCTAGTTAGGGAATATAATAAAATAATAACAAATCCCCTACTTCCAATACATAGTGACCTTCCCGAAGCCGGCCTGCAGAGATTGAAGTCTAGATCTCCCCCAATATTGCTAGCAGAAAAACTTGTGAGAGATAATTTCAATTTGACCAATAAATAGAGAGAATACTGGGAAGCCTCGAAACCAGTCCAGGCTGTACATATAACTGATCCTACAGTGTTCTTACCAGGTATGGAGCTGCCTCGCCACGAGTGGAAAACACTTAACAGGATAAGAACGTCTCACGGTATTTGCCGTGACTCATTCTACAAGTGGGGACTCACCGAAACACCAACCTGTGACTGCGGAAAGCCTCGCCAGACTGTCCACCATATTACAATGGAGTGCCCCCTTACTGCATACGGAGGAGAAATGAGCGACTTCTATGAGGCCACTGACTCTGTGCTGGACTGGATCAATGGTCTAGATTTTAAAATTTAATTTCAAATCGTGCTATATTTATGTTTATGTTTTATTTCTACTTTTCTACTTTTAGATATACACTTATATGTTTTTTATGACGTAATGTGAATGTGTACAATTTTTAACTAATTATAACTAAATCCATGTATGCCATACGCTAAATAAATAAATAAATGGTATATATATTATCATGATATGAACCATCCAGCAAGTATAATAAGCGCTTTGAATCTAGTTGGTTGAATACATTGACGTTGTGACAAAATTAATAAGGCTGCTAATATTCGAATTTCAAACTATTTGGAGATACCTACTGCTTTGGTTTTAAAATTAACAAAAACATGGGTCCTAAGACGGGAGATCCAAAATGTGCTTCCTCATGTAATAAATATAATAGGGAACAAAATAACCTGGGATAAGGTGCTTTTATAATGTGATATGTAATTAATCGATTTAAATAATAATAATCTACATTCCTGATATTTGTTGTGATAATTGCAATGCATTTTAATAAAATGGATATTTTTGCTACTGTCTTTCTGGCCTGTATTTCAGTATTATTTGGAATTATTTTAACTTTAGGTGGACAGTATTATATTTTAAATGTTTACTTAAATAAGAGCCCAATAGCAAAGCCATCGCTAACGAAAAATTCAGTTGACTACAATCTACCCCAGGTATTTATTGTAAACAAGAATACTTCAGTAAATAATCATGATGATTTATATTGTGACAGTTCCATAACCAAAAATATACATTGTTGACATTAAGTTGAGAAGTCTATAATATGTCATGTCAGAAGGATACGTAGGAGACAGAAAAAAGAACGTTAAGAGTTTTTTTGAGGATTGAGGATTAGGAATGTAAATATTTTATGATAAGAAGTGTTGGTGAGAAGAAGTGATAGACATTAAAAAGTAAAACAAACTTATGACTTAGTTTTTTTTATTGATGCCTCATATTACATATTTAAAGCACGCCTCAGCGTGCTTAAATCGAACTTTCAAACACGCGCGTTTTTTAAAGTCCCTATGGTAAGAACAACTACTTCAGAAACGTAAGTATCAATCACAACTTTTTTTATTAGTTTTTAAATTGTATATTTTCATTGTGAACCAATGTCTTATTTGGTTTTTTCTACAAAATTTATTTATATATTCATATATACGTTGAATCCTTTTAAATATAAATAAACTTTTTGATTATTGATCTGACAGCAGTACCTCGTAACGTCAAATAAAAATAAATACTATTTAGGATGGACTGTCACGAAACTTGGCTGGACATTGAGGACGGACTTCCAATTTTTGGTAGTAATATTTCAATAATAATAGACCTCTTTATCCACTTATACTTTAATATACTATTCTTATATTTTCATGGGTTTCGGTCAGAAATAAAATCACTTGCTTATAGTGGTTACATGAAAATATAAGAAATTGAGTATTAACGGTCATTAAAAATATATAAACTTATAAGTTAGGGTACCGAGAAGAACGAAAATTGGGTAGTGGACATGTTTGAAGGGACTGGAGACTATTTTGGGACAATGTGAATGGACTTTACGTGTAAACTGGAGAAGTTAGAAACGGACTATAGAACGATTTGATAGAGAAGGACAATTTTGAGGACTGATAAGGTATTTAATATTAGAAACAGTTAATTAGTAATATATAGATAATAAGTGGAAATTTTGTATATAATATTATTTGAACCCACAAATAGACTGAAGAGTCAAATTGGATATTGTTTTTTTCAATACTTTTTCTAAAAAAATTATAATATAAAACAAAAATCTGAGCTAGCCGAATTTAAAATAAAATAATAAATCAAAAAATGTTAATAATTATATAAACATCAATAATATAACAACATATATAAAGATAATTTAAGTAATGACATTAACTGTCTCGACCATTACTTCGTGGAATCTACTCATATTAGTGTTTTAAAAGAAACTCAATGTTTCTAGCTAATTCCATTATATTATATTATATTATATTATATTATATTATATTATATTATATTATATTATATTATATTGTATTATATTATATTATATTATATTATATTATATTATATTATATTATATTATATTATATTATATTATATTATATTATATTATATTATATTATATTATATTATATTATATTATATTATATTATATTATATTATATTCATTATATTGTGGAATTAGCTAGAAACATTGAGTTTCATTTAAAACACTAATTCAATGGAGATAATAAAATTCATTTTTAACAATACTTTTTTCTCACTCAATGAAAAATTCTATAAATAGATTTTCGGAACACCCATGGGATCAAAAATATCGCCTATTCTTGCTCAATATGTTATGGATGACTTACTAAATTATTGTACACCTAAAATTCCTTTTTTGAAAAAATATGTAGATGATATTATTTGTGCGATGCTCGAAGGTCAAGAAAGTGAGATTCTTAATTCTTTTAACAATTATAACAGATATAATCAATTTAAAATTGGAACCGAAACTGACAAAAGTGTTCCATTTTTAGATACAATACCAAGAAATAAAATAATATTAGACTGGTATATTAAACCTACATGTTCTGGGAGATATATGAACTATTTCTCGTATCATCCGATAAAATATGACCTGCAACTTTAAAAATGAAAAATTTCAAGGAATTATTCAATTTACTCATTGAAAATTCCTATCCAAAACGACTACTCTGTAAATTAATATTTTAAACAAATGATATTATATATAATAATGAAAACTCGCAACAAAATATCATTAACAAATTTCGATCATTCCCATACATATAGGAACTTACTCCCAAATATAAACAATGTATTAAAAGAAGAAAATTGCTGGCTAAAAAACCTATTAAAACTGTTAAAACATTATTCACAAAATTAAAAGATGAAACACATATACTTGATCAGATTGGAGTTGTATATAAAATCAGTTGTCAAGAATGTGATAAAAAATATGTTGGTGAAACGAATTACTTTACATTAGAGTGATATTCTTTCAAGACCTAATGCTTGTAATTTGTCACAGCACGTTAGTGTAACAGGACATGCAATATATTTCAATAATATTTCTATTTTAACCAAAGAAAGTAATTTATTCAAAATATGTTTTTTAGAAATGAACAAAAAGTTATATTCAAAATTTAAACATTATTTACTCTAATATTCTGGACACTGAACCAAAATTAAATAAAAAGAATCACAGATCTAGTAATAATTTTTCATCAATATCATAGTTCAACCTTTTACAAAAATTTTCACGAACATTTCCGTTACATCATTCATTTGTCAACTTCATATTGACAATAATTTTTAAAAAGTGTCAAGCATATATCAATATTTTTACACTATTTTTTCTGGGTTATAATTTATATTTTTTACTCGTTCAATGTAAGTATCCATTTTTTTTATTTTTCATATGTATATATTGTATTTTAGAGTGACTGACGAAGTAATAAAAGTATTACGAAAGCTCTCACTAAATTAAAATAAGAGTTTGATTTCGAAGTCAATTGCTGCACCCTCACAAATAATTCTAAATTATATATATATATATATATATATATATATATATATATATATATAAACAATTAAATTTCAATCAGGGGATACTTGCTGGTCTTGTTGTAAAAATTCACCTGTTAATCTTTCAAGTGTGGAGACAGTATCGTTAACCTTCTAAGGAGTTGTGGGTTAACTTGAAGAAGTCTTGGGTGCTTGCCAAAATTTCTCTTTATTTTTATAATTTGAAGAATCCGCACCTTCTTCGTCTCGAAGCTAGTCGCACAGATTGTCCTCTGGGGCAGTTTAACATCTTATCAGACACTGTAGAGGTTTGTATATTGGTTGGAGCTTTCGCGTTATATTATAAGTTTGACCTACTTTTTTAATACAATTATTATTAGTCCCGTTCAATCATAAATTACAGTCCGGTTTTTCTCCACTAAATTTATCTGAGAAAATCGATCACCGTTCTTGTCAGTTTCCGTCTTGTGCAAAATTGAGTGTAAGATGCTGGAAATAATATTTTCCAGTGATAATGAGGAAAACAATGAAATACCAAGAAGAGTGTATGAAGAAAAAATAAATATTGTGATTTAAAATATTTTTGTCTCACATAAAGCCACTTTTAAAAGTTTGATTTTCAATTTTTAGTTTCCTTATATCAATTGTTTTGAGGATCTTTATAATCACATGGCTGTTTGTTTCTTGTGGATGGATGGTTACGCTTTTTGCTGTGTTCTTCCTTTTATTACTGAGTTTGAATTCGATATAATCTTTCCTTCATATTCCTCCTCTCGAATTTAATTTAGCATTGTTGTAATTATTTGGTTGTTGGTTTCAGGTACAGCCGTTTCAGGTAAGCCTGGTGAATACCTTTCAATGATGTCAAAATTACCCATGTCTATTAGGTCAAACTTAACTCCAGCAATGTCTGTTTTTGCGTGCATTATCTCTCTCGGATTTTAAGAACAACGGTTAAATAAACAGAAATATATATCAAAGTTCTTAATTTTCCATTTTGTTACTTTTCTGTACACACAAGTATCCTAGGCATGACTCCAAGGTTTTTCGGTGCGCTCTAATCCCAAAGATTGCGCCTTATCTATCGTCCATTAATTTGCTTTTTTTCCGCCGTGACATTATTGGTTCAAAAATTCGCTTTGTTGTCTTCAATATCCGACAATACTGCTAGTTTGTCCTCAATTGTCTCTTTTCTTTACCAGTCACAATTCCTTGTCACTACCACAGTCACCACATACTTTGTAAAATAATATACTTAGCAAAATTAGGAATATCTAAAAAAATCTGCAAATAAGACTTAAAATATTGGTGGAACACATTAACATTGCAGTTTGTGCAAAGTGAAAAGTGCAAACCTGCAAAACATTTTGGTGGAACAGAATCGGTTTACCATTCCAAACTATTCAAATTTGATCGGGTGCTATACTCAATAAAAAAATAACACCTCAGCCGTAGCTTGGATGAGTTGTTCAACAGAAAAATAAAAAATAAATATTGTTTTCAAAAGTTTCTTGTTGATTTTTATAAAAATGTACCTAATATCAAGCATCACAACAGCTGACCTAATTATTTTCTAACACATTTCTCGTTTACAGGATTATAAAACGCGTTTTCCTATTGACCAAAACAACAGTTATTTCCGATCAGTGATTCGTTTTAAAATCCGATATGTTTTCTCAGTCGAAAACACTCTACATTTGCAAATACAAACAATTATTCATTAGGGCTATGTTTGTATAACACACCAATGCAATAACAGATGGGATGTTGTTCAATAATTGATATATAAGTCGGTTGTCTATGTCAATCTCAATTTATAATCACTGAAATATGCAAATGAGTTCAACTGAAATATACCAAATTATTTCCAACAAAGGTTGAATCTACTGAATATAAGTGTTGTTGAAATTTATTAGGTCATTACGAATACTTTAATCAAACATTTGATTGAATGAAAATTAACATATGCAAATGACAGTATAATGCAGGCAAAGCAAATAAATTACTGATAATATTGTATAATGCAAAAATCCGCATCTCAATCAGTCTTAATGCGGAAATTTCCTGGATGTGGACCCAAATTTCCTCGTCTTTGATTTTTGATTTTATCATTGTGAGAGTCATTCTTTATTTCTCCTGATTTCGCAGTTTTTTCGTCAGTCTTCTCATCATTTTCTTCTTCATTTTCACTGATCTCTCCTCTGCTAATCCATCGTCAAGGAAATATGTCACTTAGATGATATTTAACAACTAATGAGAAATGAGGTGGAGCTCCATCCTGCATAAACCACATTTTCCTTCTTACAGCTTGTGATTTATTATCCAAAATATCACTAAACGTATTTTGGAGGCAGAACATATGGCCCTAGTAGTTAGTCGCCTATAATGCCACACCAAATATTTCTTCCAGAGCATGCGGATATTGTTCCTTCCAATAATGGCTGATTCGCCAATTAAATACCCCTCATCTGGTAAAAGTTGGTTTATCGGTGAACATAATATTCTTAAACTCTGAAATTTCGGTCTTCATTATGCTTGATGAGAATACGTTGGCAGAATTGTAACCGTCGTGGGAGATCCCTTGGAAGGAAATTTTGAACAGGAGTGAAGTGATGGATGAGGGGTGGAATTTTTCTTTTTTTAGAATTCTAATAAAAGACGACTGACTTACTCCTGTTGCTGCTGACAAATGACGTGAAATTACTGAAGGATTTACAACTATTCGAACAAAAATTCCATCTTCTAGATTAGGTGTGAATTGTTTCGGACGATCACCTTGATTTTTATTGTGGAATAACCCGGTTTTACCCAAACTATGAAATATATTGGAAAATGTTTTGTGATTTGGTTGCTGTCATAATATTACCCTCTTAATTATATCCATGACATTGTCAGTTATAGTACAAAGTTGTCAATAATTTTATGTCAGTTATTTTTTGTAGAATATAGCCTCATTATAAAGGTAATCCATTGTATTCACTACAATTTAGGAAAAAATTGAGAATCTGTATGTAGCACGAATTAAAAAAAATTTTTTTTACAGTATAAAACATTAATGAACTAACCTGGAAAACCGAAAATTTCTCTGCGGAAACACATATTAGCAGTAGAAATTCTAATATTCACGTCAAATTTTTTAACAACGTTGCCAAAGTTGAAAATAGAAAAATTGAAAAAAAATAATATATCAACTACTGTTCCTTATTTTGAAGGTCTCAGCTGACAAAATTATTCAGCTCAAACCTATTAACTAATCTAGGTGTAAATGAGTAAATGATCTAACCTTTATGGCTTAAACAGTAAACATATGTTTTAAAGATCGCTCCCCGACACCTAACACATATCAATGAATAACATATACACGTATGTGGTATACCTATTTAAGCCCGTATTATTGAATGTGCCGGGTCAACGTTTCGCAATTCGTGCGCGCGAGAATTGCGATACGTCCACCCGGCGCTTTTTTTTGCAAACTATTGATAGCTGTTCATATTTTTTTTTTCTTTTCAAATTGTGCATATATTCCTAATAACGTATGTGGTATACTTATTTAAGCCCGTATTACAGAATAATGTGGATTGAAAACGCGAGCGACCCGGCGCGCTTTTTTTGCAAACTAACTTCATGGAATTTCGAAATAACCATAGATAATAAAATATCGATGTAACTGCATACAAACGAAATCGAGACTTTTTCGTAATTTCATAACATCATAAATTTGTCAACGTCGCTGATGTCAGTGATTAGCAAATGTCAGTTGAGATTGTTGTCAAAGCATAACAAAATCATTTTGAAAAAAACTAGTGTTTATCGTAATGATTCAGTCTACAATTATCACATATCTATTAAGAACAAATTAAATATTTTACTTCGAGAATATATATGTATGTATACAATGAGAAAATATGAAAAATATCCATTCGAAAAGGGAGAAATTCGAAAATGAAAATCCTTCTACTGCGCTTGTTAAGTGTTTCCGCAGCAAAATTTGTGGTGCTATGTGTTTGTTAGTAAGTGCCTTACATAATTAAAAAAGAATTCTCGAAATCGGTGTCAGATAGGTTTTCTCAAATTTTACCACAATTTATTCTACAGAAGATATTAAATGGATGAGCTAAGAAGATATTAAATGGATAAGCTACTTCGCCAAGATCGTTTAGATATAGATGTTACACTTGGAAACGCAGGTCAACTTTGGAATCATTGGTACAGATCGTTCGTGAATTTTCTGGAAGCGGCAGATGCGAGAAACGACACGAAGAAGCTGAATCTACCAATAAACTACGTGAGTCCAGTCGTTTTTGAGTCCATTAGTGAAAGTACAACGTATGAAAATGTCATAAAAACGCTTGAGAGCCTCTACGTAAAACCCAAAAATGAAATATTTTCCCGATATTCTTTCTCATCAAGAAGACAGTTAGCGGGTGAGTCAATTGACCAATATTTACAAACTTTGAAGCATATGAGCAAAGACTGCAAATTTAAAGCTGTCACGGCCGAACAGAATAGAGATGATTGTATCCGAGACTCATTTATCAGTGGTTTAAGTTCGCCACAAATTAGACAGCGGCTTCTATACCACTCTTAGTTCAGCTTAATTGAAATGTTTGGTACTGCAAGAGCGTTAGAAATAGCCAAGCAACATGCTCAATCATATTCATCAACTTTTGATTCAAGTGTTGCCGTTTTACAAAACGCAAAACCGTCACAAGATTCTAAAAATTCATCCACCAGGCAGTTAGCGGCTGCTGCATCTTCACAGAAATGTTTCTTTTGTGGCAGAGAAGGACACCTGCGCGAACACTGTCCTCCTAAAAATGCAATTTGCAATTCTTGCATTAAAAGAGGTCATTTTTCAACTGTGTGTATATCAAGTAACACCAGAAGAACTCAGAAAACATCTGCTGCTATTTTGTCTACAATTTCTGCTGTTTCTCCTAGTTGTTTATACAAATTTATTATTCAAATTAAAATAAGCAACATAATCACACATGCACTAGTCGATACAGGGAGTTCTGATAGTTATATTTCAAGTAAAATAGTTGCCACTAGAAATATTTGTGTCATTCCATCAAGAATAAATGGTAAAATAGCTTCAACATCTCACATCGCAAGCTCTTGGATATTGTATTGTACGCCTACAAATTTTGGATAACATTTATTCAATTGTAAAGCTTTTAGTCCTTGATGCACTGCACTGAAGTGATAATTGGTCATGATATTCTGAAGCAACATTCACGACTCGAAATTATTTTTGGAGGTGACAACTCTACCCTATCAATATGCTATTTAGTAGTAGCGAATGTTGAACCATTCAGTCTATTTTCAAATTTAACGTTTAATTGCAAACCAATCGCAATAAAATCCCGTTGATTAACAACTTCAGACCTCAACTTTATTGAGCAAGAAATTAAACATCTTCTAAAATAAAAGATCATAGAATCCAGTATCTCCCCTTGGAAAGCTCAACTTCTGGAAACTTCAAGTGAAAACCACAAGAAACGTATGTGTATTGACTATTCTCAAAAAATAAATTAATATACATTATTAGATGCATACCCCTTGCTACGGGTAGAAGACATTGTAAACCAAATTTCGAAATATTCCGTTTTTAGTACAATTAACCTCCTTAGTGCATATTACCAAATTCCAATTAAAGATGAAGGAAAGATCTACACAGCAATTGAAGCTTGTGGAAATTTGTACCAATTCACTCGAATTCCGTTTGGTGTTACCAATGGAGTCGCTTGTTTCCAACGAACCGTCAACAGTATCATCAAGAAAAAAAAATCTTAAAAGCGTCTATGCTTACCTGGATGACGTCACTGTTTGCGGTAACTCACAAAAAGAACATGACCAAAATTTAGAAAACTTTTTGGATGTCATTAAGAAGTAAAGTTTAACAAAGAATGAAACAAAATCAAGATTTTCCCTCAAATCGATTTGCATAATTGGTTATTTAATATGCGACAAAGCTATGAAGCCAGACCCAGAACAACTTAAGCCTCTTTTGAATTTACCAGTACCTGATACTACAACTTTTCCTCGAAGAATTCTAGGAATGTTTGAACACTACTCTAAATGGGTTCCCAAATTTTCCGAAAAAATTCAACCGCTAGCATACAGCACAAGTTTTCCATTGTCTGAAAAAGCAATTTTGGCATTAAGACAGCTAAAACAAGACATAGCCAACTCTTCGATTTCTTCAATTGATGACGACACTATGTTAACTGTTGAAACCGATGCCTTAGAATTTGCGATAGCTGCTCAATTGTCCCAATCAGGAAGACCAGTCTCATTTCTCTCAAAAACCTTGTCATCTCAGGAACAAAAGCATTCGTCATTTGAAAAAGAAGCATACGCAATAGTAGAAGCACTGAAAAAGTGACGACATTTTTTAATTGGTAGACATTTTCAGCTCATTACGGATCAGAAGTCAGTGGCATTTATGTTTAATAACATGTCCTCTTCCAAAATCAAAAATGAAAAATTCAACGTTGGCGTTTGGAATTGTCATGCTACAAGTATAATATCGTTTACAGGCCCGGAAGTCAAAACACGGTAGCTGATGCATTTTCCCGTATTACTTCTGCAATCATGTCAGCGGCTGATCAAAAGAAATTATTCGATTTAAATTCTTCTTTGTGTCACCCTGGTATTACCCGGTTTTTCCATTGGATACGCCGCATAAATCTCCCTTATTCTGTGGAGGACGTCCGTCAAATTACCTCCTCATGTCCTGTTTGTGCTGAAATTAAACCAAAATTTTATAAAAATGAAGGAACGTTAATCAAAGCCACCTCACCATCAGAACGTATTAATTTGGATTTTAAAGGTCCTTTGCCTTCATCTTCAAGAAATAAGTACTTACTAACCGTTGTTGATGAATTTTCCAGATTCCCATTCGCATTTTCATGTTCCGACATATCATCCTTTATAGTTATTCAATGTTTGCGTCCAATATTTTCTACATTCTCCGACATATGTTCATTCTGACCAAGGTACTTCTTTTATGTCCCTTGAACTTAAGTCATTTTTAGAGTCTCATGGTATCGCTTCAAGTCGCACGACTCCCTATAATCCTCAGGGTAATGGTCAGTGCGAATGACTTAATGGAATTATATGGCAAACCATCCAGTCGGATTTAAAATCTCAAAATTTGGAAATAAACCAGTGGGAGCAGGTTCTAGTGGATTCTCTTCACTATATTAGATCACTTTATGTACTGCTATCAACTCGACCCCACATGAACGTATGTCTAAATATGTGAGACGCTCAACTTATGGATCGTCAGTTCCTACATGGCTAGCTGCACCAGGACCAATACTATTAAAGAGATTTGTCCGTTCGAATAAATACGAACCCTTAGTTGACGAAGTCCAACTCCTAGAAGCCAACTCGGAATACGCCCATATCCGACTGGAAACTGGAGAAGAAAAGACAGTTACAACTCGGCATTTAGGTCTTCGGAAAGACATATCCGTAATTCGCAGCGATGAAAATTCTGTCAATCACGATCAAGTCCATTCAAATCAAGAGCATCAATATCAAGACCAAAGCATTGACCAATGTCGAGACCAAAGCATTCAAGAAAATCAGGACCATCTGATTCAAGACCACTCCATTCAAGAACAGAACAGTCAAGACGCAGTACTGAATATCGATAGGCCAGTTAGGACATGAACGCGTCCTCAATATTTAGAAGACTTCCTCGAGAAATAAGAAGGCGGAAGAATGTCATAATATTATCCTCTTGATTATATCCATGACATTGTCAGTTATGTTACAAATATGTTAATAATTCTATGTCAGTTATTTTCTGTAGAATAAAGCCGTATTTTAAAGATAATCCATTGTATTCACTACAGTTGCCTTCTGCCTGGATATAACAATTCGTAACTTCTGGCTGCAGAGCAACCGCAAAAATGTTCTTGTGCGTATACACATTCGTAAAATGATTGTGACGAGGTATTTCAATCGAAAAATGCAACAACTGACTATAAACTTGCAGTAAAGGTTATTCACTTACAAGAAATGTCAATTACCAGCAACAAACATCTGACAGCCCAAAGCACACTCACAATTGACTATAAACTCGCAGCAAAAGTAATTCACTTACAAGAAATGTCAATTACCCGCAACAAATATCTGACAGCCCAAAGCATACTCTTCATAAATGAAATAATATTTGAAAGCCCCTTCCAGAACTCTGAACTGTTCAATTGCGTTTATTTCGAAAACGGATGGAAATATCGTGTTTAAACAAGAGTACAAATATTATGTGAAAATAATGTTTATGTCAGGTAATGATATATACATCCTTACGGACAGTAGACAAACACTACTAGCCCTGAACACACCACGTATTACATCAGGCCTAGTACTAGAATGTCACATAGCCTTAATCGAAGCCTGTAACAACAACACGATCACTTTAGGCTGGATCAAGGGCCATGAGAAATCGAAAGGAAGCCGTATTGCAGACTCGCTAGCTAGGAAGGCAGCCTCCCAAAAACTCTTGGGACCTGGCACTTTCATTGGTCTATCGGCGTCAGCAACGGCCGACCTATTAAAGGAACACTCCCTTAATAAGTTTAAGGGTAGATGGGACGACGCAAAAGGCTGCAGACTTGCCAAGGAACTGCTACAGTATCCGGATAGCAAAGTAGCCAAAAAATACGTGACTATGAACAGGCGGAACCTACGAACAACCACGGGAATTCTGACTGGTCACTGCCACCTACGAAAACACCTTCACAGACTGGGTCTATCTAACACCCCACTTTGTAGAGGATGTGAACAAGAAGATGAGACTGTCGAACACATTCTTTGCGAATGTCAGACACTCTCTCATTTTAGGTTTCATTATTCGGCGAGCACAGGCTAACATACGCCAATATGAGGGAACTTAATTCAGGCGACGTTATCGCCTATTTCAAGGAAGTAGGCTGGATGACGAGCTAGAAGGAAGTTTTGAACCCCAGAAGGATGCACAATGGGCCAATTGTGGCCTAAGTGCTGTGGGGCCACCCACCCTTCAAACCTTTACAGATACAGAATGTGTATGTCATATTTTCTAATCAAAATCACTAAAAAGTTTCGTCAAAAAAAGTTATCAGTCGATTTAATCATTGGGAATCATTCACTGTAACAAAATGTAGAATAATACTTAAAATAATATTGCCTGTATAAAAGTATGCCACTGTGCCGCTTTTTATAACAATTGATAAATTATACAGTAAAATAATTAGCGAATATCGACAAAAAATCAACTTTTACGCCCTGTATCTTTTTTCATAGCAATATTTTATTGACGCATTTTGGTTCTGTCGCCAAATTTTAGTTCCCAATAGTTATGACTCACCTTGTATAACTTTTTTTATTTCGCCATAATTTAAATTTATTGTTTATGTATATCCTCCACTCCAAAATATTTAATTGTAATTTTGATAGTAAAACAAACATTTATTTCTAGTTATTACCTTGATTAATTCATTCTAGAAGACATTTTCATTGAACTTTACCTATTTATCACGATCATTTACTCGCAAATCCTTCAGATCTACTGAAAGATTTACGGTTATGTTAATAACGTAAAGTTAATAAAAACGTTGATTCTTTGCATATCGCTAATTGGATTACATTATATATTATTCACCTCATAAATATGCAGATTAATTCTTGAGGAAACATCACATGAAAGTGTATATAATTACATATATACTTAAATGAAGTCGAAGCTACGATAAACATCATCAAACTTTATGCAGGGATTAAAAATGAAATTGAACAGAGAGAGAGAAGATGAGCATATTATTTGAGATAGAAAGTAACGTCAGATTCCATGTTATAGTTTCAAGTTAGATAAAAATAGTTGCGAATATTTTAATCAGATATAACACAAGTATTCCACATAAAAGTACATCCGTAGCAAATCTTAGATTGCAGGGAAGACATAGTCAATTCAAAATTATATTACCTCTGTGAGATTTATCTATGATATACTGCTTTCCAGAGAGTCTCATCTCTTCAGATGGTAATATTGAATGGCTTCCACGATTATATACTTTTTTGTGAAGTTACTCTACATTATAAGCAACAGCTATCTGAGTTTAGCAAATTCCAGTTGCGTTATGTCATGTGATTCCAAGTTTGTTTAAAACAGTGGGACGAGCAAATCGACCAACGCATTAAAATTATTTTTAAGCTATTGCATTAGATTCTATCGCGGGCCTTGAGCGTGGAGACCGAATCGAGGACTATCCAATAAATTTTGATTTTTTTATGATGATACGAGGAGTGTCCAATAAATTTTAATTTTTTTATACTTATACGAGGACTGCCCAATAAATGTTGATACTTTTATGACTATACAAGGACTGTCCAATAAATTTTGATTATTTTATGATGATACGAGGACTGTCCAATAATTTTTGATTATTTTATGATGATACAAGGACTGTCAATAAATTTTAATTCTTTAATACTTATACAAGGACTGCCCAATAAATGTTGACACTTTTATGACTATACGATGACTGTCCCATGAGTTTTGATCATTTTATGCTTATACGAGGATTGTCGAATAGGTTTTGATTGTTTTATACTTAAACGAGGACTGTCCAATAAATTTTGATACTTTTATAACTATACGAGGACTGTCCAATAGGTTTTGATTATTTTATGCTGATACGAGGACTGTCAATATATTTTAATTCTTTTATACTTATACGAGGACTGTCCAATACATTTTGATACTTTTATGACTATACGAGGAGTGTCCAATAAATTTCGATTATTTCATACTTATACGACGACTGCCCAATAAATGTTGATACTTTTCAATGAATTTCGATTTTTTATACTTATACAAGGACTGCCCAATAAGTTTTGCTTATTTCAACCTGATACCAGGATTCTCCAATAAAATTTGATACTTGTATGATTATACGAGGACTGTCCAATAAGTTTTAATTATTTTATACTGATACGAGGACTGTGAAAGTGAAACTTCTAATGCTAAAAAAAGAGCTAAAAAGAAAAAGAAATTTTGAACGTCAAAGTGTGAAACTCGATGCAATAGCTTTACTGCTGCAGTCTCCGAGTGCCACACGTCTTTTCAAGCAAATGTACTTCTAAAAAATTGATTCACAACTTCTTCTTATAGAATTGTTTAAAAATTGTAAAGCAACCTATTATACCCTATATAATAGTTCATTGTTAAGTCCGCTTGGCGCGTGCTTGTCAATTGTCGTGCTCTGTTAGCGAGCCTTTATTTTTATTTCCTAAGGCTGCTTTTATAGGTTGCAGTTATATGTCACCTTGAGTTAACTTCTATTTTAAGCTACATATGCGTTTTATGGGTGAAAGTTAACCCGAAATTGTATACAGGTATTTACGGAAACCTAACCTGGATCAAGTACTGAGTTCTTAAATTCACGTGACGAGTTATAATTCGGTTCTGAAGGTATCCGAAAGCATTTTATTACTCGTTAGGGAAACCACTTCTGAGCTGTCACTATATGGCGAAGTGCAACAAATTTTCCACTTCTTCCATTTTTTTATGTGAGTGATTATGTATGTAACAAAATTCGAGTTTTTGTTTATAGTAATCACACAATAACCCAAGTTACCCTACCGCCGTAGTAGGGTTAAATGGAATTAACTCGTTCCATAACCTATTAAACTTTTCGAAAGAAGTTAGTTCCATCGGATCAAGTAAACGAACGTAAAATTATGGAAGTCGTTTGTAGATCACTAGGTGGATGAGGTGTCAGATGACTTAAAGATTTGACAGCATAAATATTGATTCCAATGAGGTAATAATTTTTCATTATTTCATTTCTGTCTATGATTTTGAATAAATGTATGACATTCGAGATAAATTTCAGGAGATGATTACAGATGACGAGGATAATATCATTGAAATTGCTGAGTCACTCTGTTCAGAGAAAGGCCCCTATGGTCAGGTGAGGAATTCATGAACATATTTCGTATTAGGGAATACTGTATTAGACAACTACTAGATGTCTTAGGGCACCATTAAGTGAGGCCAGCAGATCAGTTAGTATATACCAAAACATATCATCATTTACCATACTCATCAAAACTTATATTCTACTTTTAGAAATCATGCTCTGACTCCTAACACAGTTACTAGTGGCATTAAGGTTTTATAACGCAGGTAATTTTCTAATTACTGGAAGTGACTTTGAGAGTATTCATCAATCCACAACCTGTTGAGTCATACAAGAAGTTACAAGGGCAATTGTATCATTGCCCAAATTCAATAACCTGGTATGTTAAACAAAGAGTGTTATTCGTGTGTAATAGATAGATAGATAGATAGATAGATAGATGGTTTATTGACCCCATTCACATACATAGTACATTAGAAGTCAGTGAAAGTAGTACATAAGAATACATTTTACAAACTAAAAATATTAAAGATTGTATAGTGTTGTATATGACAAATTTAAAATATAATAAAAATAATGAAAAGTAAAAATTTTACATAAATACAGACATACATTTCATAAATTCAAAATATTGATGAAAATATGACAATTTTAAAATATAAAATAAGGTAAAAAATAATAGAAAGTAAAAATTAAATTGAACAAAACAAACAAACATATA
This sequence comes from Galeruca laticollis, assembly GCA_963921935.1. Classification (NCBI taxonomy): domain Eukaryota; kingdom Metazoa; phylum Arthropoda; class Insecta; order Coleoptera; family Chrysomelidae; genus Galeruca; species Galeruca laticollis. The sequence continues at coordinate 206,765,931 of OY998175.1, read as the reverse complement.
AGCATTAAGCCCAAGTATTCAATTCCTCCAAAAACTCCAACTGTATAAAAACAATAATTTAAAAGAAAAGACTTAGCAAAATGTTTAAATTGAACTCTCGTCATATCACTTATATTTATATGTTCAAAATATTTTATAATAATAATAATAATAATAATAATAAAAATAATAATAATAATAATAATAATAATAATAATAATAATAATAATAATAATAATAATAATAATAATAATAATAATAATAGATAGATAGACGGTTTATTGACCCCATTCACATACATAGTACATTAGAAGTCAGTGAAAGTAGTACATATGAATACATTTTACCAACTAAAAATATTAAAGATTGTATAGTGTTGTATATGACAAATTTAAAATATAATAAAAATAATAGAAAGTAAAAATTTTACATAAATACAGACATACATTTCATAAAGTAAAAATATTGATGAAAATATGACAATTTTAAAATATAAAATAAGTTAAAAAATAATAGAAAGTAAAAATTAAATTAAACAAAACAAACAAACATATAAGCATTAAGCCCAAGTATTCAATTCCTCCAAAAACTCATCAACTGTATAAAAACAATAATTTAAAAGAAAAGACTTAGCGAAATGTTTAAATTGAACTCTCGTCATATCACTTATATAATAATAATAATAATAATAATAATAATAATAATAATAATAATAATAATAATAATAATAATAATAATAATAATAATAATAATAATAATAATAATAATAATAATAATAATAATAGGTGCTTCAACACCTCATGAGCACCTGGAGGACTAATATCCTTGTCAACAACAACATGGCTGTAAAGTCAAGATAACCAGAGGTATTTTCCAAGGTGACTCCTTGTCGCTAGTGTGGTTCTGCTTGGCTTTGAACCCTCTATCTACAATTCTCAACCACATGAACATAGGGTACAGACTAAACATCAGAAATGTACGGAGGTTATCCCATCTGCTGTACATGGACGACCTGAAACTCTACGCAGAGCACTAGACTGGACTGCAATCTCTAATAAACACCGTAAGGAACTTCAGTGGGGACATTACCATGTCATTTGGACTTGACAAATGTGCTATTATCAACATAGAGAAGGGCGTTGTACATAGACAAGAAGACCAATTCCAGGATATCATGAGCTTGCACCCCGAAGATACATACATGTATTTAGGAATGCCTCACAACCAACGAATCGACCACACGCGCCTTAAGAATATGTTCTCCGAGAAGTACAAGAAGAGGGTACTCAAAGTCCTGAATTCCAAGCTTTCTGCTATGAACCAGATCACCGCTCTGAACACCTGGGCAGTTCCTGTCTTAACCTACACCTTTGGGATCCTGAAATGGTCTGACGCAGACAATGAACTCGATAGGCTAACCAGGCGATTGATGACAAAATTCAGATGCCTGCACACCAATGCATCGATTAAGAGGCTCTATCAACCTCGAACAAGCGGTGGTCGGGGAATGGTGAACATCTACAAGCTATGCAGAACTCAAGAGAAGAAGATGCGGCTACAATTACTAACATCCGAAGATACTCTGATGAGGATAGCAGCACAAGAGGACCGAGGGTATACACCGTTGAACCTGCAGCACCGCGATCTCGAGTTCGAAATAAGCTCAAGGCAGGAAGATCAAGCCTCCTGGATGGAACAAACCTTACATGGCAAATTTCCAAAAAATCTGGGAGCGGAAAACGTCGATAAGCCACACTCTCTATTATGGCTTGACGCCGGATTCTTCTACCCAAAAACAGAGGGATTTCTCATGGCCATCCAGGACAGAGTTATTAGAACCCGTAACTACGAAAAACACTGCCTACGCCTGGAGATCGAGGACAGGTGCCGGAGATGTGGTGCGGTGGGCGAATTTATAGAGCATATAATTGCAGGCTGTAGATCGCTTGCAGATAACGCATACCTAGGACGTCATAATCGAGTAGCCAAGATCATCCACTAACAGTTGGCCCTCAAGAACGGACTTCTTCAAACATGTCCACCGTATTACGAATACCAGCCTCAAGCCGTCTTAGAAGCAGATAATGTTGTACTATATTGGGACAGGCCTATAACAACGAACATGACAGTAGACTACAACAGACTGGACATCATCATAATCGACAAAGAGAAAATGACTGGAACCATCATCGACATAGCCGTGCCGCTTTTCCATAACGTCAGTAGAACTGAGAGAGAGAAAGTTACTAAATACGAAAACCTGGCGGTTGAGCTTAATAATATCTGGCAGCTGACTAGAGTTTCAACAATCCCACTGGTAATTTCGGCGGAAGGGATTATTTCGAAGAATCTTCCTAAAAATATTCAGGACATTGGCTTATCCCAGAACATCATAGGATATGCGCAGAAGGCAGTTATACTTCAGACTTACCATATAACACGCAAATTCCTGAACGGAGCCTGAAGGAGAGGAACTGTATTGTTTTTTTACCAGGCTGTCCCACCCTTAGTGATCAGGCTAAATGATTACTAGCGTAAGCTGAGATAGCGCGAAAATAATAATAATAATAATGATAATAATAATAATAATAATAATCCCAAATAATTCTAACACAGAAAGCAAATACAATGAAAAACTAAGCAAATACGCCGAGCTAAGGACCGAAATAAAAGAATTGTGGAATCTTAAAGAAGTCAAGATCATTCCAGTTGTTTTATCCTGTATGGGGCTAATTCCCAAGAAACTAAGTACTTCCCTCAAAGACATTGATATTCCTGAGTCAACCTACCGATTAATGCAAAGATCTGTTTCCTGGATGCGACAAATATTGTTAGGTCATTTCTAGAATAGTGACACCCAACGAAAGTCTTGCTGTTGAGGCCGACTGTCGTTGAAACACGCCGGGTGTAAATCCGGTGACACAAAAAGGAAAATAATAATAATAATAATGCCACAATTGGGAAATAATAGAAAGCAGCAATAAAACACCGTACTACGAATATCAACCAGCTGCAGTAGTACAGAAAGATCATATTACAGTTTACTACGATCGATCCATTATAACAGACAGGAGGATCCCCTGCAACAAACCAGACATAGTTGTAAGAGATAACAGACATAAGGAGGCATACATCAGAGACATAGCGGTCCCTAACACCCACAATATTATAAACAGTATCGAAGAAAAGAAAAGAAAGTACACTGACCTCGCCGATGAAATCAAATACCTGTGGAGTCTCAACAAAGTGACCATTGTTCCCGTTGTCTTGTCCGCCACTGGGTGATCCCAAAGGAACTACATAGAAGCCTCAAAACACTGGCATTAAATGCCAATTTGTACAGGCCCATGCAGAAAGCAGTTGTACTGAATACAACAAGAATTGTTCGAAAATTCATGAGTCAAGAATAGACGAGAGTGCTTGGTAACCCACCCGTACCTCGCTAAATGCAAACACCAGGAATGAAGCCTGAGAAGATTGAAATAATAATAATAATAATAATAATAATAATAATAATAATAATAATAATAATAATAATAATAATAATAATAATAATAATAATAATAATAATAATGAGAAGAATGAAAAACATACATATTTCATAGACATCGCAATACCAAATGACGATAATGTTATACAGACAGAAACTGAAAAGATTAGAAAATACACACTCTTAGCCGAGGAAATGAGAGAAGTTTGGAAACAGGATAAAATTTCAATAGTCCCAATAGTTATGCCGGTTACAGGTATAACAACTAAATCATTTGCACAACATTTAAAAACAATCGACCTTCAGCCTATAAATACTCACACAAACATACAAAAAGCCGTTATACTACAGTCTACCTCCATAGTAATAAAACTTTTGCAATAGAAAGAGGATGTGACTTGGCTTAAGCCCGTCACAAAATCTTAAATACTTACCGAACCAAGTTTCGAGCAACTAGCACAATAATAATAATAATAATAATAATATTTATTCAAGTAAAATTTTTTAACAACTGATATATACAGTACATATATGAATAAATATAATAATCACAAATGCAGTGAATAATATCATAAGGACATCTAATTTTTCCGAAAAAAATCGAAAAAACACGTTGCTAAGTAATATTTTAACAATACGCATGAGTGCTGATGGCAAGGAAAATTCGAGTGGAAGACGATTGCACCTGCACGAATATATGCGTTATTTCAGTCATCTCTAAAAAGTTGAGTCGAACACCATTCACACACTGATATAAAAGTCTAACATCCTGAAAATTAAAACCATGTAGATCTGATAGAACATGGTTAAAAAAGTTGAAGGAGTATTATACATGTCTGTGTTCCTATATATTTTGATGTGATACTGATGTTCCTTCAAACGAGACTCCAACCTGCGTCCAGACTGGCCCACGTATACCGCGTTGCATTATGTTTTCTAAAACTGCTGGAAATTTTATAGGATAAATGACACACGAAATTCAAAGTACCCGAAAATAAATGGTCCTGAGATGGTGATATTGTGGTGTAAAAACTCGAGTCTAAATTTTCTTAAAAACTTTATTGAAAATGTGTAAAAGAAAATTGTTGTTTAATGCTATTTGTTTGATAATATTTATTTCCTTATTGAGAGAAGAATCTGAAAAGAGAGAAATATAAAGCTGCATATTTATGGGAAGAGGGATGGTTTCAACGATAGTCAATAATGGAATCAGTTGTGGTAGGTTTTCTATATATCAAATTGAAAACTAGAGGTATGAATGTTGCGCATGATGAGCAAATTCAAGAAAGGTAAGCAATTATTAGCCTCAAACTCAATATTGAAGCCAATTTGGGGGGTGGATAGTATTTAAAAAAACAAGAAAGGAATAATCATCTGAATGACTACCTCGAAACAGGGCAACACAATCGTCCACATATCTGTAATAGAACAAAATTGAAATTTCGAAATTTGGGTTGATTAAGAAAATTTTCTCCAGGTTATTCATAAATACGTCCGCCAAAAAGGGAGATAACCAACTATTCACAGCCAAACTAGTGCATTGTCTGAAATGATTATTGTTAAATTTGAAAATAAATTGATCCAGGGCAAGATCAAGAACAGAACAAATATCCAAAATAAAAAAAGTATCGATATGATTAGCAAAAATTAAATCTCTAATCAGCATAATACACTCATCAAGGGGTATGCTAGGAAATAATATTTTGACATCTAGAGAGATTAAGAAGGAATCGTTTGGTATTGAAATGTCTTTAATACTATCAGATAAGACTGAGTATCTTAAGGAAAACGAATCATGGAAAGAAGTGAGGTGACGAAGTGTATCATCAAGAAAGGAAGATAATTTGAAAGTAGGGGAGTAAGTGAAACTGACGACTAGTCTAATGAGTATGTCAGGTTTGTGGATTTTAGGTAAGCCATATAAGATGGAGTAGTAGGATTTATAGGGGTCATATAATAAACATAAACAGGACGTCGTCTCAGGACCATTCATTCTCGTGTAATCTTGAAGTCGCCTTTAAAACTAATTAAAACTTGGGTCAATTTTTTATCAACAAGGATGAGGTGCCTTTATCCCATAGGTCGGGTGTTTATCATCCACCTTGTGGTTCTTACAATGCAGTATATGTGGGCCAGTCTGGACGCAGGTTGGAGTCTCGTTTGGAGGAACATCAATATTATATCAACAGATATTGGAACACAGACATATATAATACTCCATCATTTGCTAACCATATTTTATCGGAACTACATGATTTCATTTTTCAGGATGTCAGACTTTTACATCAGTATTTGAAGGGTGCTCGACTCACATTTTTAGATATGTTTGAAATACTTCGATCTTATGTTTGAACGAACAATTGAAACTATTTATTCCTTAATTTTTAGAGTTCTTAATTTGATAACACATACTTTATTTGTTTATTAAACAACTTCAGTTACGTTCTTTCTTCTTTTACAATTACTGTCATTTCACTTATTCTTATTTTTATTGATAATTACCTACTTCATATTTCAGACAGTCACAATTATTTTGTACTTATGGTATATTTTTGATATTGATTTTTATAATGCTTTACTTGAATTGTTATTTTGTTTCGAAGTTTTCGTTTCATAAATTTTAACTTAGATACGACACAACTTATTTGAATACTTTGTCCTTTCTTATTTATTATTCTTTTTGTTAATTGTCATGACCTAATTTCTAGTTTTGACAATTACGGAATGGATATTGTTAAAAGAGTTTGTGCCCTTACATTAAACTGTGTTTTAGATAATTTCTTTACATGATTGTTAACATATCTCATTCGTCTCTGTTTTGAAATGTTCATTTTGTTATTTAAGGCTGTCATTGGTCCTTGTCATTTGTCAGTTCTCCGACCATCTTTTCTTATTTGGGATTTACTGAGTCACTGCGCTTACAAACTACAATAATAGACTTTCAGCTTCGGACATATGTCATACGACGATGTCCATTTTTTTTCTGTTTCTTTTATACATTGGATCTTATTTTATGACTTTTTGTTTAATTTTATAATATTTGACGTTTTACATAGTTATGAAAAAAATTTCATTAGTATCTTTATTCATGATTTTTCCCTACAGTATTGCCTACTTACATATGTTGGATTCTGCTGGATGCCACGGACATGTGACGGCTTACCCTGTGTAATATTTTACATGTGAATTGATGTATACATTAAGATAATTCGATATATTGTGTATTTCAGACCATTTTCTACCTTGATACCTTTGACAGGCCTGATGATGGCTCAGTGAGCCGAGACTAGTTGCCCCTTCATCTTTTATTAATATATGCTGTAGTACGGATTTTGGGTTCTACTTACTGCTATTCACGTTTAATTATTTCATAATTATATTATAATATCAACACGTTTGAAAGTATTTTCTCATAATCATCTATATTGAACTTCCACATCTTATATGAGTTTTAATTTCCTTCACCCAATCAATGAAAAAATACTCCATTACAGACCTAATTCTCGGGTAATGTATTATCTAAATCGCGATCATCTCGAAACGAATTAAAAGGACCTCGAGCTGTTCATCAACGTCTACGGTTTTGGAAAGAACAAAGAACAACGCCTCTAAGATTTATTTCGGATGAGTTAATTTCATTCTTTTTATACCAATGAGAATGTATGAAGGTGAGAAAGTTACTTCTTCTTTTGGTTAACTACCTAACAGCCGACTGATGGCATAATGTAGGGCAACAGAATTATCAAAGGGAAATAGTAGAGGCGGAATTCCAATTTTGATGCCAGTGAGAAGTTGAACAGAGATAAAATACTTAGCAAATAATTACGAAACTTTTAATGGTGCAGATATTTGGGTAAATAAAGTTATTTTCACTTGAAAAGATTATTTCAAATCTTAGAAGATGTTCATAATTGATTTAAAATATTTCATTAGGATAATTATTATTTTAGTTGTACCAAAAGTTGAATTAAATTTGTTATTTTGAATGGAATATATGGTGTATTCTCACTTTTTTTGATTTTATGCTTAATTTCAGACCAATTTTCTTCAATCGTTTTCATATTCCAAGTGAATTACGCACAGAAAAAGTGTGAAAAAAATACAATTTTTAATTAATCTGTGGAGGAAGTTATCAAAAGTATTTTTTTCAATTAAATACAGTAAAACTCAGCTTTTTTTTTCAATAAAAGAACTGGTAATTTTTTTATATCTCATGATTTGGCAAGCCTATATTCCCCCCATGAATTCTATATCAATATTGTATCGTTTTTTTTATAAATTTTCAACAAGTCATTTGATTTTTTTTGTTATGTATTCAAACTATTCTGCCTTTGGATAGCTCAACTACATCTTAATGAGCAAAAACACTCGCAATATGCTAATATAAAAGTATTTAACCAATGTCTAATTCACGTCTTCACTTATGTCTCTCAAACATGGACATTCACAAAAGCAAATATAGATAAAAGGAAGGAACCAGCGGATTAGAAACATAATCAAAGTAACAGGAACAGGCAACACTACAAATGTGAAAATTTGCAGGACGTAATTGACTGGAAACCATGGGATTGTAAAAGAGGAAGGGAAAGACCACAAATGAGATGTGCAGATACGGGAAAATGTAGACATAATTAAGAGGCATAACATGTACAAAAATGAGCGGATTGAGACTGTATAAAAAGACACTATTCATATGTAATGGTTGAAAATATCATTATTTCTTCATGTTCTTCGTCAATAATTGCCGCTTACCTTTATAATGTAATTTATAATGTAATTAAGATAGTTTATAATTATATTTGTTGCGGATGTTATAATTATATTTGTTGCGGATGTTATAATAAATTTTAGTGTTACGTGTATTCGATATCCATTGTCAAATCTATAATATAAAAATGAATCGCAAAATGTGTTGGTAAGCGCATAACTCAACAACGCCTCGACCAATTTGGCCAAATCTTTTTTTAAAATGTTCGTTGAAGTTCAAGGATGGTTTTTACGGCGAGAAAAATTAGAATTATTGCTGGAAAAACCCTAAAAATAGCCCTTTTCTTTTTCCCATACAAATGATTTGTAACTAAAACGTAGTCAATTTGAGCTTCATTGCTATGGTATAAAGTTCATATTAAATTACAAGCACTCACTGTTGTCTAAGCAATGTAGGTGTGTTCCTAACGTCAAAGATCATATCTATCAAAACAATGTGCGTGTGTGCGTTGGAGCACAGAATACATAGTTGGAGGAGTTTAATTGTCAACTGATACACGAAACAAATTCGTATATCGTGTTTTGTGCAGAGTGTTTACTTAGTTAGTGTTTGTTTAGTTCGTGATTAGTGAAAAAATAATTTATATTTGATATGCCTCCTATAAGACAAAGCAATTTAGGTAGAAGAACCAGAAATGATACAAACCAAGCTATTTACCGATCTAATCGTACTGCACAAGAACGTGACGACGAAAATGAACGTGAAAGAATTCGGATATCACAAACGCGTGAAGCGAGAGGGCGACATTCAACTAATAATCGCGCAAGTTTGAATCGAGCTGCTTTCAGTTACGATGTGTCAATTGACTACAGTAACTACCAATGTGTTGTTATTGGTTCTATGAACTCGGTTTGCTCAAAGTAACAAATGATGAAACTGGAGGGATTTACTTCTTAGATGCACCTGGTGGTACAGGAAAAACTTTTTTGATTTCATTGATATTAGCAACAATTCGCTCACAAAATAAAATTGCACTTGCACTCGCTTCGTCGGGAATCGCAGCAACTTTGCTTGAAGGTGGTCGAACAGCCCATTCAGCACTAAAATTGCCATTAAATATGCAAAGCAATGAAACTCCAACCTGCAACGTTTCGAAGAACTCTGCAATGGCAAAGGTTTTGCAGCAATGTAAATTGATTGTTTGGGATGAATGCACGATGGCACATAAAAAATCTTTGGAGGCTTTAGACAGAACCTTAAAAGATCTACGGAGCAATAATAATCGATTTGGTGGTGCAATGATTTTATTAGCAGGAGATTTTCGTCAAACATTGCCAGTGATTCCACGATCAACGCCAGCTGATGAACTCAATGCATGTCTAAAGTCCTTCAATTTGTGGAAACATGTCAAAGTACTTCATTTAAGCAAGAATATGCGTGTCGAGTTGCAAAATGACCAATCTGGAAACATATTCTCTAAACAACTCATTGACATTGGTAATGGCAAATTTCCTATAGACATGTTGACTGGCTGCATTAACTTTCCTCAAAGTTTTTGTCAGTTAACTCGATCAAAAGATGAACTTATTCAGAAGGTGTTTCCAGATGTTTCTCAAAATTACAGAAACCATGATTGGTTGAGCGAACGAGCTATACTGGCTGCAAAAAACATAGATGTAAATGAATTAAATTTGAAAATTCAAGAACAAATTACAGGCGAATTGAGGATATATAAATCAGTTGATTCGGCTACTAATCAAGATGATGTAGTCAACTATCCACCGGAATTTTTAAACTCGCTGGATTTGCCAGGATTGCCACCTCACAATCTCCAATTAAAGGTTGGATCGGTGGTTATAATGTTGCGAAATATCAACCAACCGCGTCTTTGCAACGGTACACGGTTAGCGATAAAAAAATTACTAAACAATGTGATAGAAGCAACTATACTCAAAGGAAAGTATAAAGGAGAAGATGTTCTCATACCGCGCATCCCAATGATTCCGACTGATGTGCCATTTGAGTTTAAACGACTACAGTTTCCAGTGCGGCTTGCTTTTGTTATGACTATAAACAAGTCCCAGGGGCAATCATTAAGTGTTTGTGGTATTAATTTGGAAAACCCATGTTTCTCACATGGTCAATTGTATGTTGCCTGTTCCCGTGTTGGAAAACCATCAGATTTGTTTATCTATGCGCCAGGTAATCAAACAAAAAACATCGTATACCACAAAGCACTACAATGATAATAATAATAATTATGATTCACATGATTAACAATAAAGCGATTACTTACTTTTAAATCCTTATATATGTTTTATTTAATTATTTTTTATTCACAACGCCCTATCACCAGGGTGACGGTTCTGTTCAGGAGAATTTTTTTAAATACGTAGGCAAAAAAACTGCCACATTACAAATCTTTTTGACAGGACGAAGTCTGTCGGGTCAGCTAGTTTAACAATAAATTTATATTTTATTTTATAGGGTAAGTCCGGTATAGATGCCGGTATGGGAGAGATGCCGATTGCTTATATCTCGGACTGTACTCGCCTACAAGGCCGAAGCCGCGATCTACGGCAGTCATGTACCAACGCTTGTCACAGCCGGTCGTCGCTATTGCGCAATCTTGAAGCATTTCGATTTAGCCTAATATTGTTTATTTTGGTGCAGTGAAAAGTTTTTCGAAGCATAAAGTGAGTAGACCTTATATACCTAGTTATTGCACTGGTGAAAATTTTAAATGCTCGTGGTGAAAGAGCATGTAAAGAGGTTATACGTCTTTGTATTCGTGCACTATTTGCATCAATTTCAACTGTGATACGGCTGTCGGCATCTCTCCGGGAAAATCGGGATAGATGCCGATTTAAGTATGGGTGAGATGCCTTGCTATTTTAAAACTATTTAATTGCAGCAATGCCGAGCAAATACGAAAGTGGGGGAAGATGGAGCGAAGAAAGTTTGCAAGCGACTATAAGAAGCGTGGCAGAAGGAATATATGTAAATGAAGCTTCTAGGGTCTTAAGCATTCCACCAAGAACTTTAAAATGTAGAGTTACATCCGGCAATTCCAAAAAAGGACGAATGGGGCCTGACAGTTTACTTGGTGAAGAAGCTGAAATAAAAATGGTTGTTAACATAAATAAACTGCAAGCAAGAGGATTCACACCAACAAGAACTGAAGTTAGGCGCATGGCTTTTCACCTAGCCGAGCAGTTGAAAATACACCATAAGTTTAACAGGCAAGCTGAACTCGCAGGTTACGACTGGCTTACGTCCTTTTTACGAAGACATCCTGAACTGGCCATAAGAAAAGGTGAAGCCTTCTCCGGCAGTAGAAGCTTCAGCATGGCTAAAAATATAGTTACAAACTACTTTGAATTGCTGGCTTCTACAATGGAGGAACACCAGTTGTTCGCAAACCCGCTCGCGTTTACAAGATGGACGAGACGGGGCTCCAGCTGAACAACCGCCTAGGCGAACTCATTGCCAAAAAAAGTTCTATAGTTGTGTCTACTTTGACGGCTGCGGAACGGGGCGAAACAATAACAGTTATAAGCTGTTGCAACGCGGAAGACACTTTCTTGCTGCCTGCGTGCATTCTCAAAGGTAAAAATAGGATAACAGAATTCGAGGATGGAATGCTACCCGGATCTATTGTGTACTTGAATCAGAAGTCAGCCTACACCAACACAGAGATTTTTCTCGAATGGCTCAAGTTTCATTTCGTCCCAAGCAAAACTGCGGGAAAAGTGCTCCTAATTCTTGATGGCCAATGATCTCACTGCAGCTCAGTGGAAGCTCTGACATACGCTGATGAGAATGACATAATCCTGCTTTGCCTTCCCCCACATACTACCCACTATCTCCAACCTCTCGATAGATCCTTTTTTAAGTCGTTGAAGGCAGCATTTTATCAATAGAAAAATCGGAAGGCTACAGTTCGGAAGCTCCTAGGTGTGGCTTGGGGAAAGGCTGCAGGTGTTCAAAATGCAGGTTTTAAGGCGGCTGAAATTCACCCGTTTAATCCGCAAAGTATCCTGGACTACGCCTATGGAGGTACTGATGTGGGAATACAAGAAACGTCTGCGAAAATGCTGTGCCAAGAGGAGGGACGGATTACCAAACCCCATCCTTCAACTTCGCCGATTTAGCTAATGAGCCTATAGTTCAAACCCACATATCTACTTCTCCAAAAATTACGCCTGGAAAAGCCTTAGATATCGTATCTCCTATTCCAGCTGCTGCTGTGCTAGATGTTAAAAGAAAAGGAGGGAAATTCGCAGAGATTTTGAATAATGCAGATGCCATAGAAAGGCGCAAAAGCATTCAGGAGCACAAACAAGTGAATCTCAACAAAACGAAACGTGGCACAAAGGCAGCTAAAACATCTGTGGTATCTAAAAAAGAGAAATTTACTGCGAAAACGGTGCCAAAAGGAAAACAGAAGACCCTAAAATTGCAGATAGAGGAGACGAAGAGTCAAGCTTGTCTCTTCATGATAGCAGTTCAGATTTGGAAAATCATGATGACGCAACCTGCACTGGATGTGGTCAAGAGTATACGAAGACAACTAAAGATAAAGATGGGATTCAATGCATTAATTGCCAGCAGTGGGTGCATGAGGGATGTACCAAGTATTAAAATACGTGCGAGATCTGTGTTAAAGTGCTTATTAAGAGGCGTATAGTATAGTGGCATCTCTACCTTAACCTGACGGCGTCTCTCCCGCAGGAGAGAAAATATTTCTTAAATATTTGTCACATGTTCATTGCGGAATAAAACTTATGTTTCTGTTTTGATAAATAAATGTTGAATCTAACGACGTATTTTTTGAGTATGACATGTTAATTTGCAAGCATTAATCAAAGTCGATATGAAAAATCGGCATCTCTCCCGGACTTACCCTACATTAGAAATAAATTGTTGTATCTGAATTTATGTAAACCTTCAACGGAAATCGAATGAAATACATTTTAATACCCCCAGATCAATTTTATTCAATTTCTCGCGTTACTAAAGATATTTAAGAATCAGTTTCATATTTTGTCATCTCTTGAGATCTTTATTATACATTTATCTTAAAACTTCACTTCTCCTAAAATTTATGTAATTACAATAGTTACATGTTATTAATATTTTTTTAAGTTAACAATATAAAATCTATGATCATTTTGTTTGAAAAAATGTATATACTGAAACCATGCGGCGTCTAGTAGCACTATGAAGGAGTGGATCGTCCAATGATGGTTCGATCTTACAATATCAAATAAGGTAATGTATTTGGCGGACTGGATATGTATTGTTTCATTATTCCTTCATCCCTAAAAGAACCTCAAGGGTGAAGCGAGGGAGGAACCACTTGAGTTGGGTCGACGTTGGTAGGCTTCTTTTTAGGCCAGAAAACCTTTCTCATGATGTCTTCTTTCTTCTTCTCTTCTTCATATATATAGGCTCTTGGGCCTGTTCTATACCGACTAGTGCTGCAATCTTATTTGGGATGTCGATTGCCAGCTGTCTCACCATCTTTTAAATGGTCTTCCTGGTGGTCTGGTGCTATATGGTTTTAGATCTCTTGCTGTTCGGGCTATCCTATCTGCGCTCATTCGTGTAAAATGCTGTTTCCACTCCCGTCTTCTCTGTCTTCCCGATCGTACAACATCTTGTACCTTGCATACTTCTCTTATCTAATTGTTTGGAATTCTATCTTTCAATGTTTTGCCAGCGATTGATCTCAAAGATTTCATTTCTGTTGTTCCCACTATTCTTTTTGTTTCCGCTGTGTCAGCTCTCGTTTCTATTGCATATGTAAAAATTGGTCTAACACATGCTTTATATATACCTATTCCTATATATGCTTATATATATATATATATATATATATATATATATATATATATATATATATATATATATATATACTTATATATACCTATTCCCATCCAGTCTCATGTCTTTGTTTTTCCAAATAACATCCCTCAAACAACCTGATATGTAAGATGCCTTATTTGCTTGTTTCCGTACACTTTGTTTTAGCTCTCCGCGGCTGGATATTTCTATACCCATGTATTCGAACCTGGTAACCTGCTGTATTATTTCTTCGTCAATTACAATTTTGCATCGTCTGGGTTCTCTTGCCGTTACCATAGTTTTGATATTTGCATGCTATATTTTTCCGCCGATGTTCATACGTTGCAGGTTGTCCTCATTGTCTGATATCAGAATTGCATCGTCTGCATAGCACAAAATTTTCATTTGTTTTCCTCCAAGCCCGTAACCATGTCCCACGTTTTTTACTTCTTTTATTATTTTATCAATTACTAGATGGAATAGTAATGAGCTTAAACTATCTCCCTGTCGAATCCCTGATGTAATATTTACTTTCAGATGTTAATTCATTCTCGACCTTAATTTTAGTTTTGTTGTTTGTGTTCACGTCTTTAATTATCTTTACCATTGTGTTGCATTGGTTTCCTACTTTTAGTAATTTCAGCACATCTTCTAATTTGACATCGTCAAAGGCCTTGATCAGATCTATAAAGCACATATATACAGGATTATTATATTCAATTGCTTTCTCAACTATTTGTCTGACTATGAAAATGGCATCTATTGTTGATCTGTATTGTCGGAAGCCTTGTTGCTCTTCTGATATCGTATATTCTTTATTGATCTTATTGGCGAGTATTTTCGTTAATAGCTTGAGTGTTGTGTTTAGCATATTTTAATAGCTCGTTTGGTATACCATCGGGTCCTGGGGCTTTTCTATTTTCAAATTTTTCTATGCCATTTTTAAGTTCTTCCTTTGTTATTTTTATGTTTTGTTCATCCTCGACATCTTCTTCTTCATCTTCCTCTGTATATTTATTTCTAGGTATATTCGTTTCTGGATTATAAATATTTTTAATAGGTAATTTAATTGATATATGTAATTGATAACCGTTGGATATTGCTTTTTGTTTAATTGTATTAATTTCTCTAATAAAATTATATTTGTTTTAAGGGACTGAAAATAGCCTATGTATTATTAAATTATATGTTACCAATTTATGTGACATGGGATGATCGGAATTATATAAAACAGTCACATCAGAGTGTGTTGGTTTTCTGTAAATTGAATAATCAAGTGCATTAAACAATTTGAATTTTTAAATCAAGAAAATTGGTGGATTATCTTTTTCAACTTTTAATGCAAATTTAATTATTGGGTGTTAAATTATTATTATGGTTGAAAAATACATTTAATTGTCGTTCACCACCTATAAAACAAGCTAATATGTCATCAACATATCAATACCAATATAAGATATATCTTATTTTAAATGTTGCATTCAAATCTTTTTCTTTCCACACTTTCCATGAAAATGTTTACCAAAATTGATGATATATACCTTATATATGAAATAATTCTGATCAATACATACACCAAATAAATTGAGTTCTTTTGTATGAATTTTAGTGAACATATTAGTAACATCAAATGAAAAAAGTTTTCCTGTAAGTTGAATGTGTTTAAGTTTTTGATTAGTTCTATTGAATTTTTAATTGCGTATTTAGAAATATACCATAATTATTAAGTGTATTGATAAGTATTTTAGATAATTTATTATTAGGAGTATTAACAGAAGAAACTACAGGACTAATTGGTATCGAAATTTTATGTAATTTAACGGTTCCATATAATTGTGGAGATTGAGGATTTTTATTTATGATATACTTCTATTCCTAATCACTTAAAATATAACTTGAATTATTAACAATCTCTCTTACAATATAAGAAAACTTTTTTGTTGGATCTGCTCTAAGAATGTACATTGCTAGGTTCTATGAAGCTATTTATTTTTTAGTTATAATCTCCAGTTTTCAATATAACAGTGACACAACCTTTGTCAGATTTTGTAATTGTGGGGTTATTATTCTTAGCTTTTTTTCATTTGAATTTAAAACTGAAATGTCATTTTTTGTTTAACGTTTAACCTTTGTCGGTTCAACATTTTTGATTAAATTGACAATTTGTAGTTTCTTACAAATGCATAACTAGTAGTTCTTTTAATATTATGGGTTTGTTTATTTCGCTTTTTCGCTTTTTTTGAAACCGCGCGATGCAAATACAATAGGTCAAGATAAATTGTTTGTTGAAATCTGTGTATTTCAAAATTGGTGGTGAGATTAAAGCTGTTTTGAGGATTTGCGTATGATTCTTCGCATTCTTTCGAACCAATCGAATGTAACATTTTCCCTCGATAATCTATTGAGTAGCTAGCATTTTTCTGCAAATTTAGTAATGAAAAGTCTGTAGAAGTTACAGAATGCTACCTATATTGTTCTATAGCTGAATATTTTGCCTTATCGGATAGGACACCTTCACACGACAAATTATAGTCTAAGTAGGTGACTTCTCGCCTGAAGAATTGGCATTTTTGTGGATTTAAATTTGGATTGAATTTACGACATGTTTTACGACTTTTCTTAGATTATATGAATGATAGTTTTCTGATATCCCGATAACTTCTATATCATCCATGTAAAGAAATGCTTTTTCCGGAGTTAAACCTAAGAAAGCTCTTGATATTATCAGAGAAAAACTGTGAGGTTTTAATAGGATTTAATCCAAAGGGTAATCTTGTAAATTTAAAAGAGCCTTTTTCGTACTAAAGGAAGTGTATTTCCTATATGAATGTTCTAAAGGAATTTGGTGAAAACCTGACATGTCTATGACTGAAAACCATTTAGATGCCTTGATCTAAAATTGAGTATATTCTGGGTAATGGGAATTTTTCAGTGACAATTTTCCTGTTCAGTTGTCTGAAATCTCTGCACAATCTCCATGCTTTTTCATTACTAGTGGATTTCTTGGGTACAAGTAATACTGGACTGTTTTAATGTGATGTTGAGGTTCAATAATTCATTACCGAAAGCCTTTGCTCGAAAAAATTATTATGAGTTAAAATGTCATTTTTTAAGCAAATATGTCAACGAAATTTTCACAAAGATTGGTTACATCATTTCTCACGTATACTGGCACATTTTAATTCATCGATTCTCTCAGTTCTCTCATTCTGTTCTTACGTTGAAGAGAATAACTCAAGCAATTTTCTTGATTTGAAAAATGAAAAAGTTAATAAAGACTATACCATATAATTTCAATCATCTTATGTTACATAATTTAGCAGCATGTAATTATATAATTCAATGATACATAAATCATTTTCAGTTCTATTTTGATAGAGAAATTACTACAGTTAAACAAATAGCAACATCCAAAAAGTGGCATTACAACTAATATTTCCCAAACAAACCAAAGCAATAAAAGATAATATATTTAGCAACAAATACAATAATTTTTTTTAAACAGATTATAAAATTGTTGAATGTAAAAACAAAAATATCCCAAATAAAGAAGTCTGGTACCGTCATTTGGAGTGAATTTGATCATCCGGGGCGGGATTGTTCACTACATCATCCGGGGACATGGTAAATTCGGTCCCAGCAGGTAGCAGAATAAATTAAAAATTTTATACCCTTTTATCGGTAGGTTAATTCCCTCCCAACCAGAGTTTTACCATACTGAGGAGCTTAATCTCTTTCGTGGAATGAAGTGATTATGGTAAGTATGGGCTTTTATTAGTAGATAAATGAATAATATAAATACATGAAATGGATTGAAATATCTACCATTTAGTTGCGTATGTTTCCCCAGTTTACATATTAGTTGATTCAAGTATTCTTTGTAGTCTGGCACCATGGATCTTAATATTATTTTGAGTGTAAAAGGAAAGCGTATAGTGGTTATAAATAACTATAAGTATAGTTTTCAAAAAATTTTAAAAAGTGGCGAAAAGCGGTGGACGTGTATAAATAAAAAGTGTAGATCCTCTTTGCTTAGTATGGGTGAAGTGGACAATGTAACTGTTACAAAGCGTGTAAAGGATCATTGCCATAATGCAAATATAGAACAGTTGAACCGCCAAATTTTAAGCACTTCTTGTAAAAGAAAGGCTATTGATGATTTATCGGAGAAGCCTGCAAAAATCATCCGCCGGGAGCTTCAAGAAAATCTGCCTACAACGCTCAATACGTCAGACGTTGCTTTAATAAGGAAGAATTTGTACAATGCTCGTCGAAAACTGCTTCCACGATTGCCAACAAGTATTCAACAAACTTTCGACACTCTGGCGAAGATCAACATTGAAACATCCAGAGGTTTACTTTTTAATGATGTAGCTGATCAAATCGCCGTCTTTTCTTGTAAATCTAATATTCAATTTATCGGAAAAGTCAGACGAATATATTTAGATGGAACATTTAATTACTGCCCCCAATTTTTTTGTCAGTTTTTTACGATACACGGGTATTATAACGGTCACTATATTCCTCTGATTTTTTCTCTATTACCTAACAAACGGAGTGAAACGTATCAAAAATTTTTCGAAGAATATTTCTCACAAATGTTAGATCTAATTCCAACGGGCTCATTCATTGTTATGGATAACGCAAGTAATCACTCCAGGTTAGTGGAGAAATTACCTTCAACTGCATGGCGTAAACAAGATATCCACGATTGGCTAACCTCGAAAAATATTGAATGCCCAGATAACCCGCTGAAAAATGAGCTCTTGCAACTGGCCAATTCATATAAACACAAATATAGTAGATACGTTGTAGATCAAATGGCATAAGCGCGTGGTATAACGGTGCTGAGGCTTCCTCCTTATCACTGTCAACTCAATCCCATAGAATTAATATGGGCTCAAGTGAAAGGGGAAGTTTCAAAAAAGAATACGACATTCAAAATGAGTGACGTAAAAGTTTTATTCGAAGACGCGTTAAGTAACGTAACCAAATAAAACTGGAAGAAATGTGTTGAACACATGATACAAGAAGAACTAAATATGTGGGAAATGGATCATATAAGTGAACACATGATTGAACCATTTATAATCAATGTTAATAATGGAAGCTCAACAGAATCGTCTGATTCTGATATATATATATATATATATATATATATATATATATACTAGTTTTTGTGTTAGTTATTACTATTATTTGTTATACTTTTTTTTATAAATATTACATTAATTCCTACTTTATTCCTGCATTTTTCTTTTTTCCTCTCCTATTGTAAACAGTATTTTGATATAATATTTTATGTTTATTGTTTATTCATAGGAACACAAAAAAATGTGTTTTTATTGAATCGATATTGTGAACTCTTTTGAATAGTTTTCGTAATTATAATTTCATAGTGCCTTCATATTCATATACCAAGTTTGTTTTGTCCTGATTGCATGCCTCTGAGGATTAAATTGTTTATTTGTTCATTCAAATACAATAGAGCGACCCTTTCAATACAATAGGCGACCCAACCGAATACAGAGTTACCTGAAATTCTTAACAAATGAGAAATTTTAGTACAAAATTAGATAAACTTCGGAGATATTTTATTATACACCCTGTATCGATTTTGCATATTTAATGAACTTTTATTACTTCATGCCTTTTAAAAACGGAGTATAATATTGTAACAGAGATCTGCATCAAAAATAGTGTTAGATTAGATATTTCTGAAATTGTAATCGATTTTGAAAAAGGTATCCATAAGGCTGTAGAACAAGTTTGGCCATTAGCTCAAATAATCGGATGTCGATTTTATCTTTTGCAGGCATGGTATAGAAAAATTCAGCAAATTGGTTTAATATCTGCCTACAAAGATGAATGTTCCGATGCGGGGCGATGGCTAAAAATGACTTTTGCCCTAACTTTCTTAAATCCTGTAGAAATCAGCGATTGTTTTGTATTCGATCTGCTCTCAATAGCACCAGCCGATGAAAAGATTCAAATGTATTCCGATTATTTGATAGATAATTACGTATCTGAGGAGTCACTATTCCCTCCTTCACTTTGGGCTACAAACTCAGCAGAACTTACATGGACTACGAATATTTGCGAATCTTTCCATAGACAATTTAACGATTCGTTTCACAAGTCTCATCCTAACATTTTTGTTTTTATTAATAAACTTAAAGAGTTTCATATCGAAACTTATGTAAAATTACAAAGAGTACAATTGAATACTAAAATTACCGATAGTAAATTTAAAAACCGTCAAAAATTTATTACAAAAATGATTGAATCATATACGAAAAACGAAATAAGTCGTTTGCATTTTATTAAATGTGTCATTTCACTGTGGCGTTTAATTATTAGGTATACAATATTATGTACCTGTGTCTTGTAGCCTATTTCGTAATTTTCGAGAATTTGGTTTCTTAATATTCTTAAATATATATTTGTATGTAATATGTTATATTTTTATAGGTATAAACAATATATAGACATATCAATTCCGTTTATGTATACTTTGTCAACAATGTAAATATTTTTATTCAATTTAATAAAACTAAAATTATTCAATATTACAGTTTTATTGCACTGGTCCAATCTTAAAATATTTGACCCGGGACCGAATTTACCTATACAGTTTCAGGTAAAAACAAAATTACGTACCGAATTTAACCGTTATTTTTGACCCCCTTTTTCTTGGGAGGGAATTTGCCTATCCCCATCATCCGTTTACATATTTGAATTTAGCGCCTGAATCAACCGTGCGAACACGCTACTATGGACCAATATTGACAGTACAAAGATGGCATACGGCAATATGTGCAAGTGATCTATAACGGCTGCCTGTATGGTGAGAAAACTGCAAGTCATTAATAGTTATTGTTTTTCTGTGAAAGTGAACGTTCAGAAATTTGTCCGGTAAGTCAGAATTCAACTAGTTTTTGTTAATTTCCAATGAACATACATGTGCATTTATGCTTTGCAACCTTCGTGTGTTTTTATATTAACAGTCGGCTCAACCAATTTCATAATATTTGCCATTTTATCATGTGAGGTCAGATTGATCATGTATATGGGGTGAGATTTATCATTCTCCTTGATCAATTTCACCCCACATAATATAATATATCTATTTATTTTTTCTAACTTAAAATTTACTACATTCGTCAACTACTACTATGCTTCATCGAGTGTAGGACGTATCTTTCACGTGCTCTGTTGAAAAGCAAGTTGATGTGAAAAAAGTTAACGGAAAAAATCTGATTTAGTGTGGTGGTAGGTTGCAAACAGACTGTTGGTTGATTTAAGTGGAATAATAGAGGTTGCAGTTTTCTGCGGTAAATATGGGCACACGATCCAAAAAAGGTGAAGATGAATTGCACGAATCAATAAAATCAATCGTGACTAAATTATGTACTTCTGAAGAGTTCATATCTCAGCTTAGTGATGCTGTAAGTACAATTATTACTAAAAACCTTGAAAATAAACTAGTGCCACTGAAGGAAAAGATAGAACAGTTGGAACAAATGGTGGATAAACAGGAAAAGGCTATACATTTTCTCGAAAATAAAAATGAAAGTTATGATAAACAATTTCGCCAAAGAAATTTAGTTTTACTGGTACCAAAGGAAAATGTGAAGGGTTATACCAAACCCGACGCTATAAAGATTTGTAATGAAAAAATGAAATTATCGATTCCGGGAATCTGATATTGAAGAATGTTTCAAACTAAGAAATAATGGCCGCAGTGACGCTGTCCTAGTTAAATTTTGTAATACATATTATCGTTATTTAGTATTTTCCACTAAGAAAATACTCAAAAATACCAAAATAATTATAAGAGAAGATTTGACAGTTATGCAGCAAAAAATATTAAAAGCAGCTATCACGAAAATTGGGAGAGAAGGTCAAGTATGGAGTAATTATGGTCAAATTTACTCAAAATTGAATAAAGAAGACAATATTCGAAAAATTACTTCTTTAGAGGAACTGGAAGAAATATCACTATAATTTTTTTTTATTTGTATCCTTAATATACATATCCTTTTAATAGTTAGATTTTGTTTGTTCCGTCTTATAACTTTGTTCTAATTAATGCTTATTGGTTGATGTTATTTTAACTTTTCAAGAATATGTATTTATATTATTTTCGACAGGCGCGTGTAATTGATGCTTCTCTAACTGACTTCTTTTTGTTTATATTTTGTTTTTAGATTGAATAGATAACATTAGCATTGTCACTTTTTGATTTTGTTTTGGATATCTTGTTAAATTGTTTCGAATGAAATATTTAAAAATTGCTTGTTTAAATGCGAGGTCGTTAATTCCCTCGCTACATAAAGTTAAGTTAATTGTGTCTGATGAAGGTATCGATATTCTTTTGATAGGGTAAAGTACGGATACTTGCCCACCTTTTTGAAAAAAATTAATAAATGGAAAATTTGTCTTATTTTCTGAAAGTAAATTATACTACGGTTTAGTGTATATATTTAGCTATTTTTCCACAAAAGTTAGTTTGTCTATACTGGATCACCGACAAGAGGGATAGTTATTTTACTTACCATTTTTTTGGCCATCTATCCTCCAGAGGTGGGGTAGTTGCCTCGCTAGAGAGGGATAGTCGCCCCAAATAGAAATAGGGCATTAAATAAATATTAATTTCAAAAACTTGTTTATATTAAAGCAATAAAAAGAAAAAACTCAAACTATTTCACTATCGTACCCACCTTATTGATAGGTATTAAGAAAAATTTACACCCCACCCCTATTATTTTCTTATATTTTTAATTTTTTCTGCACGGCCACATTTGTTGCAGAAATCGCCATAAAGAGTGCAATTTTCGTGCAACCATTTTTCACACGAAATACATCGAATCCAATCAGCAGTAGATTTAGTGGTACCATAGATTTCAAGGCACTCGCGACACTGTTCATTTAGTTCATCACTAGTATGGGACAGTTCGGATTCTTCTGATTCCGAAGAGGAGGAGTGAATGTCAATATTTTTCTTTTTCTTTTCTTTTTTCTTATAATTTTCTTTTCGATTAGTAACGTTTTGAAGGGTAGTTGGTTTAACTATTTCTTTTCCTTTTGATGTTTTACCTTTATTTGTCTTATTGATCTTTTTGTTTTCTTTTTCCTTACTTTTATGTAAAGCTTCCTCAATTTTCTTTTTCTTTTCGTTAATCACAGTGGGAGAATTTAATAATTGTGCTACTTGTCTTTTTCTTTTACTTGGCACTTTAGCAACAATGGGAATTGGAGATAGCTGCAGAAGTTGTTGAGTTGGACTAATATCTAATAAAACTGATTTACTTTTAGATGTAGAGGGGGAGCATTCAATAACAATTGGTATTTTTTCAGTTGCTTGCCTGGTAGAAGACGCTTTTTCTACAGTATTAGATCCAAACATCGGTTCACTTGTAGATGTGGAGGGTGGGGAATTCATGGGAACGAGTAAATTTTCCTTGATTGGCAAAGTGTCTGCGTTTTCTGTTGGTGTCGTTAAATTATTTTCAGACATATTAGTAGTAACAGCATTCTCCGTAGAATACTGGGAAGCATCTGCTACCGTGTAATAATGATCAGGTATAGCGTTGGGGTTGTACGGAAAAATTCCACATGCCTTGAAACCTGATAGAGCATTGACCGTAGAAGTTGCCCTGATCCAAGCAGCACCAATTAGTCTTCCAGCTTGATATCTCGTAATTTTTCTTTCCTTATTTGCAACAATCCACTGACGCAATTCTGTTGCATAAAATGTTTTAAAAGGTTTAAAAAAGGAACGATCTAACGGTTGTAAACCGTGTGTTGTATGACTGGGAAGTCCCAAAAGAATTATGTCATGTAGAGCTGCTGTTTCCAACATATTAATATCGTTGCAGTGGGAACCATGACCATCAAGTAGTAACACAACTTTACCTTGAGGTTTGCGAGGAATAAAATGTTCTACCAACCACTTCATGAATAGCTCCGAGTTTATGTAAGCAGATTTTTTACTCATATATACATTAGATCCAGGTGGTAAACCGTCCAAAAATTCCGGTTTTTTATTTACTCCTTTAAGGATTAACACAGGTGGTAGAAAAACTCCTTCTGCATTATTGCACGTAACAATCGAAATGGTTTCACCTTTTTCTCCAGAAGTTATGTGTTGGACCAATTTGCTTCCTTTGGTAGCGATTACTTTTCCGGGTTTGTTGTTCATTTGTACACCAGTCTCGTCCATATTAAAAATATGACCTGGCTTGTCAAAAAGATCGTGTTGACTTAAAGTTTTCTCATACAGTTTAAAAAAAGATTCAATTTCTTCCCTTGTAAATCCTAGTGCTCGAGCTCGAGACATTCCTTCTGCTTGTCTAACACTTAAAGTTTCATGTCTTTCTAAAAAGCTTTGTAGCCACTGTTTTCCAGCCATTTCTGAACCTACATTAAAATTATGTTTAATATTTAACTGTTGTGCTAACTGAAATGCCAATTTTCTAACATCAGTTCGGGTACATGGAAAGCCCGCTTTTTCCAATTTCTTAATATGTAAAACTAATTTTTTTTCTACATCGTAACCAAGAGCAGGAATTTTTCCGAGACCACGTTTAATGTAGTCCTTTTTTAACATACGTCGCCTTAATGTACGTGAAGGAACACCAAACTGTTTGGAGGCTGCATTGATGCTCATTGCTTTAGATTCTACTTCACTTACAGCTTGTTTTAGAGCTTCTTCTGACCAGGTTGCTCGAGGAGCAATGCCAACTTTTCGAGTATATCGACGAGGCATTATCTGTAAAAAATATTGTTAATCAATTATTGCTATTAATTATAAGTGAGTCTAAAGTCACACACAGTTCTTGATAATTGAGGCATCTATCCCCCAAAGGCAAGTATCCGTACCACTCAACAGGGCAACTATCCCATTGCGTCCGGATAGATGCCCCAGCCCTCTAACAAGTTTGTTTAATCAAAATGACTTTAATTACACCAAAAAATCAAAATATATACACGATTTAACCTATTTCGATCTTTAAACCATAATAAACTTTACTTACCTTGATTTTACAAACGATCCAAATTAACGGCACAAAACTATTCGGATATTTTAGAAATAGTTCGGTATTTAACGTTCTGTTGCAACGCCCACGTGCACTCCAGCCGCTTGCTACTTTGTGACTAAGGTATGGAACGTAAGACGCTTGGAACGCGGTATTTGAAAAACGTCGCAACTATTCTATTACAAGATGGCTGACAACGGGGCGTCTATCCGCCTAGGGCAAGTATCCGCACTTTACCCTATGTGAATCATGGTTAAAATACGCTGTTACTGATAATTAGTTGCATATTGGCGGCTTTAATTTATACAGGGTGGATCGTAATGTTAATGGAAAGGGCCTTTGTATGTATATTAGAAATACAATTAAATGAGAAATAATTGATATTTAGAATTTAATTTGGGAACAATGTTGGATAAAAGTTACCATGAACAAGAAAACTTTAGCTGTTGGAGTGTGATATATAAACCACATGAACAAAATACAAGTATTTTTTTAGATGAATTTGAAGATAGTCTAGCATCAATTTTTCCTACTGTTGACGAAATTGTGTGTATGGGGGATTTTAATGTAGGCTTATTTGATCTTGATAATAATAATGTAAATAGGTTCCACTCTTTAATTGAATCGTTAAATTTATCTCAATTAATAGATATTCCAACTCGAGTTACAGCTAATTCATACACTCTTTTAGACTATTTAATAATTCGGGAGGAGGCTGTAGTTAATAGGGGCGTTATACAGCATGATATTTCAGATCATGCTATCGTTTACTGTAAGGTACAGGTACAAGATAATAGGAAAAATCCAAAAATGCATACATATAGAAACTTCAATAATTTAGATGAAGAACTATTTCAAGCCGATTTATATAATATTTTACTAACTGTATACACCAACTATTCGATAGACATGCTCCTATAGTTACAGCCAGAATGACCAAACCCAAAGCTCCATGGTTAACATATTTCGTAGAACAAACGATGCGGGAGAAGGATAGTGCTCTGGTGAAATTTAGAACTAAATCAAATATCCATCTTACGTCTTACAGAGAATTACGTAATTACGTTAATAAAGCAGTTATTCGTAAAAAAAGGCGTCCTTTGCACATTATATTAATAAATGTAATAAAAAAGAAATGTGGAAAACATTAAGAACACACAAGGTTTTAACGGATGAGAAAGCAGAACTACCGGATAATTTAAAGAATGCTAATAATATAAATCGATATTATATTGATTCTGTTCCTAGATCTAATGCAAGTAGTGAGATACTGAATTTTTATAGAAATAGTAGATTATTTGCCTCATATTTTCGCTTTACAGAAGTTAATGACTTTTTTGTATACCAAACAATTTGCGGAATTGGAACGAATGCGGTAGGTTCGGACCAACTAACTATCAATATGATAAAACTTTGTTGTCCACATGTAGTACCCTACATCACACATATTGTAATTTTCTGTCTTATTGAAAGTGTTTTTCCTTCAGTTTGGAAGGGGGCCGTTGTGCGGGTGCTACCTAAAGTTAACAATCCTAAAGAATTTAAAGATCTTCGACCAATGAGTATATTACCGACTCTGTCTAAAGTAATCGAGAGAGCTATGGAAACACAAATTAAGGAACATTTGGAAAAATTTTCATTGTTACCGACGATTCAATCCGGCTTCAGAAAGGGACACAGCTGTACAACGGCTCTTCTTCACATTGTTGATGATATTGTCAAAGCTATTGATGCTGGTAAATGTACTGTGCTTGTCCTTTTGGATTTTATCAGAGCATTTGATACTATTGATTATAGTTTGCTTGATAATATTTTACACTATATAATTTTTTCAGGAAGTGCTCGTTTATTAGTGAATAATTACTTAAGAGATAGAGAACAGAGTGTCTCTCTTGACGGGTCAATTTCACAGTTGCTGCCACTTCTGTCAGGAGTACCACAGGGGTCAATATTGGGTCCCACTCTATTCACAATTTACACATCTCAATTATCGACCTATATTCATAATTGCAGTAAGCATTTATATGCTGACGATACGCAACTTTATTATACTTTTTCGCCTGATTCAGTGGTAGATGCTTTTACTGTAATTAATCATGACCTAGACGCCTTTGTGGCTGCGGCTAAAGACCATTTACTCAATATTAACTCTAATAAGTCAAAAATCCTTGTATTTGGGTCTAAATCTGATCGTCAGAAAGTTCGCGATAATATCAATGTGAAAATAAATAATGAGAATTTAATAATGGTCAAGGAAGCTAAAAACTTGGGAGTAATAATTGACGACGATCTAACATTTGAAAAGCACATTAATACTAACCTCCAGAAAGCATACATAGCATTAAAAACAATTTATGGTGTTCGACATTTTTTACCGTTTCTAGTAAAAAAGACATTGTGTGACTCATTAGTTTTATCATTATTTAATTATGCTGACATTCTATATGGTCCACACTTAATTGTGAAGTATAAAAAGAAAATTCAAAAAATGCAAAAACTGCTGCATTCGGTTAATATTTGGCATAAGTAAACGACGTACTATTTATTATATTATATATATATATATATATATATATATATATATATACTACTATATTAGTTAAAAGTAATATAGTGGTTGAATATGGATAATAGACGAATGCTACATTCTGCGTGTCTTTATAATAAACTAATTATGACAAAGAAACCATCATACTTATATAGAAAAATCTCCTTCAGGACGGACGTTCATAACATTAATATTAGAAATAAAGGGGTAATTACTATACCTCCTTTTGAATTGGAAATTTCTCGACGGTCTTTTAGATATCAAATTGGCTTTGTTCATAACGGACTTATAATGGAAATCAAATATCAGCATTTTAAAAAATTCAAAGAGTCTATTCGGAAATACTTGTTTGATCATCAGAATTAATTAGGTTCTGAATTGTGGGAGGAATTAATGGCCTTACGCATCAAAGTACTTATGTAATATAATACAACTTGTGTTGCGGTATATAATATATTATGCATGTATAGTAGGTATACAAGGTTAAGTGGAAGAGCAAGTTTTACAGCGTTTTTTACGCAGTAAAGGTTGAACTTCGCCTTGCATCTGATATATTATAATTTATAATTTTGTTTATGTATATTAACAAATGCGATTATTATTATTATTATTATTATTATTATTATTATTATTATTATTATTATTATTATATTTTTTGTTTGTTTCAGCGATGCCTAGAAAATACCAAATAAGGTTAGAGGCACGTTCATACATGGATTATCCACACGCCAAGCTTCAATTGGCACTTCAAAAAATCAGTGAAGAAGATTGTTCTATTCGTCGTGCTTCCGCTGAATATAAAATTCCATTTAGCACGCTACGCAAATGAGTACATTGGCAACCGTATTAAGAAAAGCGGAGGTCGAACAGTTTTCACACGCAATGAAGAAAAAGCATTTATATGGGCAGCAAACTGCTGTGGAGAGAGGGGATTCCCTCTTACACTTATCGACATACGATACTTGGTAAAAAATTACTTAGATAGCCAAAGTCATAATATCAGCAAGTTTGAATCAAATATGCCTGGGATAGATTGGGCCCGTTCTTTGTTAGAAAGACACAAAGGAGAGATAAGTCAAAAAGTGTCCACGAATATTAAAAAATCTCGAGCTAATATTTCAAGATATATCATGGTAGAATACTTTAATAATCTGAGGGAAACGCTAGAGAATGTACCAGCCTTAACCTGTTTAACTACGATTAAACAAATATGCAAGATGACCCTGGCAAGCAAAAAATGTTGTTTCGTCGTGAAACCAAATATTCAGAGCGAATATGCAACTTTATTAAGACATCAATATCAATTATGATGTGCGGTTTGGCCTCCAAAATAAACTTTTATTCCGATTTCGATGAAATTTTGCATAGGGATTTTTGATACAAGGATTGCAATAAATGCGTTAGTTGTTCGTAGAAAAAATTGTTTTGGGTATAAAATTGAGAAAAATGTAAGAAAATGGGATTTTCCGGAAAACTGTTCATCAGATGTGGCGCATTTACGAGTTTATCCTCAGTTTTTATCTTCTGAACTTGAATATAAAATTGTATTGAAAAATTGGGTCGCCTTTTTGAGTTATCGTTTTTTGGACTCCGAAACTTGTGAAACATGTAGACTGTATATCCACTCGAAAGAAAGAAAAATTGGTCACAACTGAACTATTAAGCACAATGTTTTTAAATTCGACCTGTCTACAAATAGCAGAAAACATCTGCTATTAGTGTCAAATTAGTAGAATCATTTTTTATGTGAGATATTTTAATATATTATATTTTGCTTAAACTATCTACCATGTCATTTTATCCATACTAATTTAAACCAGGAACAAATTGATAATAGTGTAAGATCTTTCTTAAAATTTTATTTTGAAATATATGACTCTGGTAAGGAAAATTTTGGAAAAATCTTAATCTGTTATCACAACGGGATGTGTTAAAGAAAAAACAAGTAGTCGTTTATTAGATATTAAAATTGTTTAAAAAAATAAAAACACAAATACATATACTTTTAACCATACCTACTGGCAAATATAATAAACATAACTCTTATTTTGTTTGAGATTCGGTGAATTTAAATAAATATTTCTTGCTGGCATAAGTCACAAGTATAGTTTTTTATTTTTTTGTCCACTCCAGCACATTCAGCAAGAGCCCATTTTGTACAAATCCTACAACGTATCCAGGTTTCACTTAATTTAGATCTGCTATATAAATCGTTACAAAAAATTCAAGCAGCGTCTTCCTCATCATCAGCTTCGACGTATATATTATTTTCCTTTTCTTCATCTTCATCTTCGTTTAACTGACTTTGAATATTTTTCTTGATTCTGTTCGCTGCACGCCTTAATTCAGCTGTCCTTTTTGTTTCAGCTCTTATCTTTATTTCAGCTAGGATAGGACTTTCTGTTAATGCTGGGGATCCAGTTGTCTGCCTTTTGCGCTTGATGTTTTGTGTTCGTGGAATAGGTGATACTTCCTCGGGTCTGACCCAAGATGATGAACTCTTTACAGTGTAAGGATTGGAAACGTCTTGACGCGTTATTTCATCATCTCCCTTTGAAGTAGATGGTTTTGAAATTAAAACTTCCTGGAGATTTATTACGTCATCAATTGGATCTTGCTCCTGTTCTTGGGCAATATCATTCGCTGCTTGTAGCCTCAACCCCTCTAGTGAGATGAAATGATCACTGTCTCTGGTCATAACCGGAACGCAGGATCCATTCGAGATAGCTCTCCCTCGTTAGATAGCTCATCTTATAAGAGCTATAGCCGGACCTCTAAAGATTCTCAGGGGTGAATCTTCGCCTTAATTGGAATTAAAGAACACCATCATCCTCGGTAAGAATGGTAAAGAAAATAACTCGTGTGCGCCAACTTATTTTTAATTAACCTCTGAATAAGTAAACAGGGAATGAATTTACACTTTTTAGCAGATCATTTATAAATTTATAAAGCCTCTCAACTGATGAAGATCGATATCCAAACTGCCCAAAAAGTCCACCCATTTATTTGTACAAATCACATATTTTATATGGTATCATCACTAAACATTTCATAGGACTGTTTTAGCAAAACTATTTTTATGTTAGAAATAGGTACGTCTATTCGCTACCATGATCACTGCATCACTGCTAGATTCCTTATTTCTGAGGTAAAAATTACCGGCTTGTCGAACGACGCTAAAATAATTCATGATTATTGGTTCATTTTGAAAATAGGAAAGGGCCTAAAGCCTTGACCGTTACAATTTTCTTGAATATTCGGTTGGTGCCAGGCGCAAAAAATGTTTGCGTTTGAACACCTTCATGAATTTTTAATATCGACAAAAAATACAGACTTGGTCTGTGAATGAAGCGAAAAAAAGTTAAAAATATGAATTGTTTTATTATATGAACGCAGAAAAGAGATCTTTTTGAATAATGTTTTGTTGAAAAGGGAGTAGAAAAAGAGTTTTGAAAATAACTTATCTGGAATTTAATATTAGAGAATAATGCTAAAAATAACGATAGATAATCTATAGTTACATGCTGAAGGTGCAAAAATATGATCTGGAAAAATATTTGAATCAAAGGGTTGTATGCCAGAATGATTGAAACCATTAACAGCATTTTGAGTAGATGGTGCTTTCACAAAAGCTTATCCAAACAATGTTGCAACTTGATATTGTGTTACTACCCGCCCTGGGTGGTTTCTTAACCATTTTGATACTCCTTGGTTGTAATAACTTTTTAGTGGCCCAAAAAAGCAAATATCGAGAGGTTGCATCCGATGGGTGTAGTGTGGTGGAAATGAAATCATAATTATGCCGTTCTCTTTTGCTAAGGTTACAACTTCCAAATCTAAAAGAAGTACGACCTTATTTTCAAATAATGGTTGCGCATATTTAATGAAATGTTTTAGCCACTGATAAAAAGTTTGTGATGTCATCCAACCAAAATTGCTGATAAGTTCTTGGAGGAGCTCCGTCTATTAGCTCATTTTTCCATCTTTTTCTGGCAAAGATCAGGGCTGGTGGAATAGCAGAGTGCATACAGTAAACAGCTGTAATTTGCTGACCTCTCTTTGGGCTGGTTAATGCTCCTACTTGTAAAAAACAACCTTGTTTGGCAAAAACTTTTTGGGGTCTATGAACCGTAGACATTCCTGTTTCATCCACGTTCCAGAATCTTGAAGGAACGATCTTATATTTCTTAACCATTTCGTCTAAAATTTTGAAAAATTGACTAACTCGTGGCTTATTAAATCCTTGTGCTCTACCTACTGATGTAGGTTCGGGATTTCTAAGAGAAATCTTTGGATACTGTTGGCGAAACCCTCGCAACCAATCACATCCAGCCCTCCCGTTTTCCACGTTAAATCGATGGCCAATATTGTTTTCAACTACTAATTGGTAAGCCAGTTTTCTTACATCATCGCAGGTTAAACCGAATAGCATACTTTCCAGATGTAGCAAATATTCCACGAGTTCTCTCTCCTGTTCTAGGGAGAATGTTGTTAGGTATCTCCCTAAGCCCTTGTCAGTTCCTTTAATTTATTTATTTTTGTTTTGAGCCCTTCGGCGGAGTGTGGCTTGGGGTACACTGTCAATTTTAGAAGCTTTAACCATCCCAATTTGCCAGAATTTACTGCTAGAATAGCACAGTTCATACTTTCTACTGACCAATTCTGTCTGTCAGTTTGCTTTTTGTATATTCAAAGCATTTTTTTTAAATGAAATTAAAAATGTGGGGTTTGAAAAAATAAAATTTTAGGTGATCTCCAAATAATTATACGCCAAGGGTGAAATGACATAGTGTTTTAATTTATCCGAGGAGCGGGTATGTCATTTTACCCATTGGTCACCATTAAACAAGAAAATAATAGGAGATAAAAACTATAGACATTGTGGTAATTGGTGTGTACGATGGCTACGAGAAGTACATGCTCTACTTATTTATGTCAAAACTGTAACAAAAACTCAATTTTTCTAAAATATACGAACCTCTAAAGATTTTACCTTACAAGTTGGCGCGTAGTACTAAAGTGACGCGTTGCGATAACAGTACTGCGGCTACTGAACGATAACTATAATTTAGTCTGGCGATAGACAATTGGGTAGGGGGCAGGCTAGGGACACTGCAGACCGTGCCATCTATAGAGCCTGTCGAGTAACTAAAATCGGTAGATTTCGATAAATTCCAAAACATTAATGAAAACTGTAATGTCGTTAGTCCTAGTCTAAGGTAGTTAGTAACAAAATTTTATGGATTTTTATAAACTGCTTATGCGCGATGTTATATTGCTCGTCACAGAAAACTGACCCGTATTTTGTGTTGCTGGTCGAGTCATTTTCGTTTATCCTGTTTGCTGGTACGTAGTGGGAATAAATAATCCAATTTCACGACGAGAAAACAATGGAGGAAATGTCCCCTTCATTTGCAAAAACAGTGTTTCTGAAAATTTGAAAAAGATGAAGACAGGTTATTAAGAAAGTTTGCTTTGCCGTCCCTGTTTTTGATGGTGAGTAAATTTTTTATATAAATGTATTAAATGTTATTGAATATGTATATATTTTAGATTATACAATGAAGGGGGATATAACAGACAATTTTTTGTTTCCCGTCAAAGTAGAAGAGCCTATACAAGAGATGATCCCTGAAAGAATTAAAGGTATTATTTATCTGCAATTGAAAAAAAATAATTTTATAACGTACCTACATTTTTTTCTAGATATGCCTTCCAGCCATAAATATTATTCTCCAGGAAAAGTTGAAATGGTCACCAGAAAATATGAGAGGAAATTAAGAGAAATTGAAAGTAAGTTTTATTGTATTCAATATAGCAGTTTTAAATGAAACTTACTGTTTGTAGATAATTCCACAAGACATTGAAAAAATGTTAAAAATTCTAAGATATTGACAATTGTTTTGATATTAAAAAATATTATAGTCAGAATGCCACAAGTTACATTTCATTGATGCCTACCTGATGTTTAATAATTAATTTTTGCTAGACCAAGAAGTGACCTACTTTGTGATTGACTTAATATATGTTGATATAATATGAGTACTTCTTGTAGTCAATCACAAGGTAGGTCACTTCTTGGTTTAGCCAAAAATAATTATTAAACATCAGGTAGGCATCAAATGAAATGTAACTTAACAATTGTCAATTTCTTAGAATTTTTAACATTTTTCAATATATTGTGGAATTATCTAGAAACAGTAAGTTTTATTTAAAACAGTAATATGAGAAGATTCCACGGAGTAAGGGTCGAGACAATTGATTTTATTCAATATAGCATGCAATAATTTTGGACATTTTAAAATGTACCCATTGAAAAAATAATAATCTGGGTTTTATTTTGTGTTATAGCTATTCCGTTAACCAGTAAATGTGTTGAGCCATTTCCACCTTCACCACACGTGGATGCTATTCCCTCCACCAGCTATGGGATGGAAGGTATTGAGTCCTTTTGGCACCTTCACTAAATGTGAACCATTATTCGGCATAAAGTCCTTTCATTTTTGAAACGTAAGTAGATAGTTTAAAGTAATAAATTAATAAATATGTAAATGTTCATAATCGTATATATGTAAAATTGACAATCTTGTTCATTATATTTTTTTTTCATTCATTTTAATTGATCAGGAAGTAGTAAAAATTGATAATTTTATTTGATGCCTAAGTTCATTCCAATCATTCAATTAAAGGCATTTACAAAGTAAAAATGAATGCATTACAATTAGCAAAAGCACTATTTTTCCACTAAGTACTTATATTTTGAGTTTACTCCTTAACCCTTTAGTGCACGGGTCAGGTCTTACGGACACAGACCTATTCTCCAGGTGCGAGAACGCGCGAACGCGACTTCGGCCGAATTCACCCGACTCGGTACCTCTTTCTCGTGTCGGACGATATGAATTAGTATATACATCAGTTCTGTTCAGTAATTTGTTTATGTGTCATTGCTTGTTTCGTCCTGACAGACCCAACCCGTTCCTTCTGGTAAGTTTTTATTTTGAAAAATGTAAAGGTGAAAAAGTGAAATAGTATAATTTTAGATGGAAAACTGTCAGATCCATACGAAAAAAATATCAATTGGCTGCAGAAGTTGTATGATGAGGTGTCTACGGACGAGGAAGACACTATGGAAGAATCTGATGTTTCCGATGCAGACGACAGAACATGTGAGCACAGCGATCACGATTCAGAGCAGGAGATTACTCCGTTAGACGAACTTGAAAATCCTACGCCGAGCATTTCACGTGGTAAAAGGGCTCACTTATATTATGAAGCCAAAGATGGGTTTAAATGGAATAAAATGTGTCCTCCAAAAAACGTGAGAACTAGACAGCACAATATTATATCCAAACTGCCAGGAGTGATTGGTGATGCAAAAAATGCTTCTACGGAGAAACTATGAACCATGAACATTGTAGAGTGCACTAACATTTATATCGAAACTATTGCCAACCGTTACCAAGACAGCTCTGATGTAAGACCAATTACAATACCTGAGCTGAAAGCCTTGTTTGGTCTACTATATCTGATTGGAGTATACCATAGCGGCCGAACATCTATTTTTGAGTTCTGGGCAACTGATGGAACTGGCGTGGACATTTTTCCTGCTACAATGGCTTTGAGAAGATTTCAATTTTTTAATACGATGCCTACGATTCGACAACAAACATATCAGAGAGGAACGTAAGCGAGAAGATTATCTCGCCCCCGTTAGACAAGTTTTTGAAGCCATTGTTAAAAGTTTTCAGAAATTTTATACCATCGGGCAATATGCGACCATCGATGAAATGTTGCTAGCTCTCCGAGGTCGCTGCAGCTTCAGGATGTACATTCCCAACAAGCCTGCCCGATATGGGTTGAAAGTTTTTTCATTAGCCGATGCTCGAACGTTTTACACCCTGAACCTAGAAATTTATGCAGGTAAGCAGCCAGAGGGTCCGTACAGACTGAGCAACGCAGCCTATGATGTAGTTGAAAGAATTGTTCAACCGATTGCGCAATCAAACCGAAACATTAATATGGACAATTGTGCTAAAAATTTACTAGTGATCCATAAGTTGACGGTTGTCGGTACTATGCGGAAAAATAAGCGACAAATACCAAAAGAATTCAAATCTATTGCAAGACCAGAGAAGTCAAGTATGTTTGGGTTTACTGAAAATATGACCGTTGTTTCCTATAAACCAAAAAAAACATGTTATTCTTCTGTCTACGATGCACCATGCTCCATCGATGAAAGCACTGGTGAAGATGATAAACCGGAAATAATCACTTTCTATAATATGACAAAATGTGGTGTTGATTTAGTGGATCAACTTTGTGCCAAATATAATGTTGCCAGAAACACCAGGAGGTGGCCGATGGTCATTTTCTACAATTTATTGAACGCTTTCATTATAAAAAGAAGTAATGATCCTTCATCACCGTCAGGAAAACAGAGAAGGATATGCCTGAAACAGCTTGGAATTCAATTGGTAATGGAGCATATGAAAGAAAGAATTTCATCTCCGCATTTGACGAGAGAAATACGATACCATGCTGCAAAAATTAGCGGTGTCCAGGTACCTGAACCAGTAGCTGTCGAGGGTAATAAAAGAGGTCGTTGTAGCTTTTGTAAAGATCGCAAAACGCGTTTTCAATGCAAAATTTGTAAGAAATATATTTGTTTAGAACATTCCAGATATGTATGTCATGTATGTGCTGACGAAATTTGAAACGTTAATTTTCTACAGGGTATTTAACATTTATGGACCAAAATATATACATTTTTTTTATTATTATTACTGATCTTTTCAAAAATTAGAACATTGTTTTTTGTCAAAAAAAGGAAGTAAAATGTTTATTTAGATAATGTGTAATGTTATTTTGCATAATAAAAATGTTCAATTGAAAATATATACAGTTTTTCTTCTGGGACTGTAAGACCCGAGCCGTTCCTTTTTGTATTAAAATTTCACCCATGCACTGAAGGGTTAGGAAACGATTTTCATATATAACCCATGGTATGACAATTTATGGAAAAGCCAAAAATCCAAAATATCCAATAGAAACAAAAAATAGAAAAACCTATAAGTCAAGAAATAATTCAGCAATAAAAAAAATCAATAATTAAAAAAATGGAAAACTCCAAAATTTAAACATTCAAACATTTTTTGATTATTATTTCAATAGTAAGCACATTTTGTTTTCTTTTGTTAATATTTTCAATCATATTAGTCTGTTTACTTATTTACCGTTGTTACTTTGTGCGTTTACTTATATAACTGTTGTTAATTGTAGAAGCTCATCCAGAAACGAGAAAGGACTTCCACAAGACGGTGGAATTTTTAAGAGCCATGAAGACCTATTCAATTATTCCAGTAGAGATATAAAGATGTGTTTCAAGTGGAAATGAAATGTTAGATATATTATTTCAAATTTTGTACAGTCATAAGTGCTGTTTAGCACCCTTATATGTTATTACGTGGTACCTTGTATTTACAGAGCTGCCCAGTAGTTAACTACGTTTCCTTTAAAAATATTTTAATCACTTTTGTTCTAACAGTCACAGTAACTATACTCAAATATTTTCTTTCCCAGAAAATTGCCAAAAATAGTAGTTAACTACTCATTGCTAACACTTTTTTTGATTAAGTGGTTAGCAGTTATACTCTACTAGTTTGTCCAGCCCTATGTGTTTATAGGAGTATAATAATATATAAATAAATTAATATAAACTTATCATAAATAATTTTCTACCTTTATTTTGATTTAACATCATTTAAAAATCTAATAATACTCCAATCTAGAATGTATGTTACTCAAATTATTTTTAATTATTGCATTGTTTTTACATTATATATTCTGTTTGTTAAGAAAAGTACTTTGTGAAAGAAATTATTTGTTGTGTATTTTTATACCAAAATAAATAAACTGTTTATATGATTATTGTTTAATTTTCTCCATTTTAAGCATTTATTGTCAAATGATGGACTATAAATGGTTATTTTGAAATAAAATAATTACATACAGTAGATTTGAATATACCGCCAAAACCTAAAATTGCAGAAATCTTTTCAACATCACTCAATTGTTTAGTCGACAGGCTCTTTAGATGGCACCACAATCAGTGTCTCATCTATCTGTGAGTTATCTGTGGTAGGGAGTGTCTTAATGAGTAGGAACTCGCCAAATAACGCGGCAATTTAAAAAAAAGTTAACTATGTCATTTTACCCTAGTATGTCGTTTTAGGCCAGGTTCTATGTAAACATATATTACATATACTATACATAAGCTGAAGTAAAAATCTAGGGAATTACCTTCGGGAGTTCTAAGCGGCCACTAAAATTAACAACATCTGCCAATCCAACGATGAGAGAATCATAGTCCCATACCACTGTTACGCCTAAATTGTCCAATTTCTCCTAATCGACGAAAAATATTGCTGAAAGTTTGCCGATTGGGTTCAACACTGTTTGGATACATTTGTTGATATCTGCGAGCAGCAGCAACATAAGAATAATTTTCGGTTACATAAACACAAAGCACGTCTCGCATTTCAAAATTAGTACAATTATCGTGTCGATGCATTTTCACTTAACTGACTTCATGTGACATTACCACCAACTAACAGCTATGACTGCACCCCGTTAGATCGAAGCAATTAATTCAGATCAGTGCCAACTACACAAAACAAATGATATTGAAAAATTATTCATCAAATGATACTTATCTGGTTGTAATTAAAAATAGGGATCAGTTTATTTAATAAAATTAACTGTGTCGACCCTTACTTCGTGGAATCTACTTATTTTACTGTTTTAAATGGAACTTACTGTTTTAAATAGAACTTACAGTTTCTAGGATATTACACAATATAATGGAAAAAATTTAAAAACTCTAAGAAAATTGACAATTGTTTCGATATAAATATCATCGTCAGAATTACAGAAGTTACAATTCATTTGATGCCTCTCTGATTTTTAATAATTATTTTGGCTAAACCAAGGAGTGACCTACCTAGTGATTGACTAATATATGTTAATCAAAAAAAGAAGAATGATATTACAAATATTAAAGCTTAGATATTATTAGCCCTATGGAGATATCCTGGATATCTTTTCTCAATTAAGATCAGTATATATGCAATGTTATAGAAAACCAGGAAAACTATATCTGCTGATCTTTACAATTATCACCTAAGAAGACAGTTTCAATGAATGTTTGTTATCAAGTAGATGTTTTGCGTAGTGGGACTTATCTGGTTGTTTTAATCTATAAGCTCGTAAATGTTCACTGTATCTGATCTCGAAATTTCTAAGGGTTTGAACCAAATAGACAGCATTACATTCTGGACATTTAAGTTTTTATATACCTACCTAACCTAACCAAATAGACAGCATTACATTCTGGACATTTTAGTTTATATATACCTACCTAACCTAACCAAATAGACAGCATTACATTCTGGACATTTAAGTTTATATATACCAGACTTCTTTTATGGCGATATTTTTGTTTCTACATTTAACAATTTTGTACTCACATTACTTTCTGTTTTAAATGAAATTGTTGTATTTGTACCTAAAGATATTATCTTTGAAATATTATTAGATATATTACCTCATATGTGATGGTTTGATAATTTTTTATTTGGTTAGTTTGTTCGGGAAATAGTAGTTTTAATGCCATTCTTTCCTCTTTTTTATCAATTAATTTATTCATCATATGTAATGAATAACCGTTGGATGTTGCTATTTGTTTAACTGTATTAATTTCTCTATCAAAATTACATTCGTTCATAGGAACTGACAATGCTCTATGTATCATCGAATTATATGCTGCCAATTTATGTGACATGGGGTGATTTGAACTATATGGAATGGTCACATCAGTGTGTGTTGGTTTTATGTAAATTGAATAATCAAGTACATTATCAACTATTTGAATGTTTATATCAAGAAAATTGATTGTTATTTTCTTCAACTTCTAATGTAAATTTAATTGTTGGTTGTGAATTATTAATATGGTTGAAAAATATATCTAATTATCGTTCACTATCTATAAAACAAGCTAATATGTCATCTACATATCTATACCAAAATAATAATAATAATTTTCTTTATGAGAAATTAAAAATTGCGAATTTAATCAAAAATATTGAACCTTCAAAAGTTAGACGTGAAACAAAAAATGACATTGCAGTTTTAAATTAGAACAAAAAGAAAGTAGAAAATAATAACCTAACAGTTACAAAATCTGACAAGGGCAACCTCACTATCATATTAACAACTAAAGATTATAATTCAAAGGTATATAATTTTATAGAACCTAGCGATATACAAGTTCTTAGAGCAGACCCAACAAAAAAATTCTCTAATAATGTAAGAGATAATGTCAATAATTCAAATTATCTTGTAAGTGATTACGAGAAGAAGTCAGTAATTAGTAAAAATCCTCATTCTCCACAATTATATTGAACCGTTAAACTACATAAAATAACGAAACCAGTTAGACCTGTAGTTTCTTACATTAATACTCCTAATAATATATTAGCATAAAAACTTGACAATATACTTAATAGTTATGGATACACATCTAACTACTCAATAGAACTAATCAAAAAATTGAAAGCATTCAAATTACAAGATAACTCTAAACTTGTTTCAGTTGATGTTACCTACATGTTCACTAAAATTCCTCCTAAAGGTCTAACAATTGTACGAAAATTACTAGAAGATAAAAATATTAATCCAGGAATAATTTCAGATATACTTAATTTATTTGATGTATGTGTTACAGGAAAAGTATATTGTTAGGTAGAGTTGACTCTGCCTAGCAAAAGTAAACTTTTACTAAAAGTATCATCAAAAGTTTATATAAAATAAGCAGATCAACTTTTCCCAGGAAGAGTTAACTATGTCGGCTGTGGTTTAGTAAAAGTTGATTCCGAGTTGTTGCTCTCCAGATGTAATTGCGTGCGCATATCTTTGTTTTGATTATTCCAGCTGTATTCGTCCAGTGTTGTTGATTACATGTCTATTTGTTGTAGTTGACAAGAGTGACCAAGAATTCAGTGTGTTTTTATATTTTAATAATTAGTTTTAGTGCGTAATAATTATGTCAGACTCAAAGGAACAACTGTTTCGGGAAAAGTAAGGTTAGAACGCTCAAGTTCCAAGGTAAATTCATTAACATAGACCAGGTTAAAATATGATAGCTACATACAAAAAGTAAAAACCCTAAAAACTACGAGTAAAAACAAAGTAATTTCCTTAGGTTTTTAAAACGATATGACATAATTGAAGTAAATGATATTACAAAACTAATACACCCTGTCACAGACCAAGAAAACATAAGGTATTATGTGTTTGATGAAGAGCTATTAGGAGTTTTCAATGAAGCGCATATATTCACTGGACATGGAGGAAGAGATCGTATGATTCAGAAATTAAGAGGAAAATTCAGAAATTAAGAGGAAAATTCAAAACTGTCATTACAAAAAACATTTTACCATTTTTAAGCTTATGCGAACCTTGTGTTCAAAAACTGAAACACAAATAAAAGGACTGGTTGTTTCAAACAAATGAATTCACGATGTCAAGTGGATTTGATTGACTTTCAGTCGCAACCCGATGAAGATTTCAAAATTTATACTGGTGTAACAGGATCATTTAACGAAGTTTATGTTCTAAGACGATTGATATCAAAAACTGCAGACGAAGTGTGTGATAATATTATTGATATTTTCACTTTGTTAGGTGCTCCTCGTATTTTATAGTCAAACAATGGCAGGGAATTTGTAAATAAAATTATTGACAGTCTGGTTAACACATGGCCAAACTTCAAAATGGTGCATGGCAAACCGCGACATAGGCAAAGTTAAGATAGTGTTGAGAGAGCCAACCGGACATAGAGAATATGATAACCACCTGGATGCAAGACCACAAAACATCAAAATGGACTAAAGGATTGAAGTTTATTCAACTCATGAAAAACAGTGCATTCCATAGTGGGATAAAAAGATCACCGTATGATGCAATGTTCGGTTGTACCCCGAGAGATGGCTTATCTACCTCAAAACTACCTACTGAGGTATTGGCAAATTTAGGAACAAAAGAGGATCTTCAATGCGCTATTGATCAAATTCAGGAACAAGAACAACAAGCAAACAAAATTGAAAATAACGGGAACTTAAATTCTAATGAAATTGTAACTAACCAAAATTTATCAAATGGAGAAAATTCACTAATAGATGATGGCGTATATCTCCTTACTTACCTGTATGAGTCTACAAAGGCCATTAGGAAGCAGAGAAATGAAGCTTTCCACTGCTTCGAAGAGCAAGCTAAACGCATGAAAAAAACCTCA
Organism: Galeruca laticollis; assembly: GCA_963921935.1. Lineage (NCBI taxonomy): Eukaryota > Metazoa > Arthropoda > Insecta > Coleoptera > Chrysomelidae > Galeruca > Galeruca laticollis. The sequence continues at coordinate 206,723,964 of OY998175.1, read as the reverse complement.
GATCAAATTCATCCGCCTCTAGAAAAAGCAACATCAGTTCGAATTCATGTCCCAGATATTGACCGCAGAAGAGGAGATGGCTGATCTATCCTTGGCGTGATACTGGAAATTGTCGATGACGGATTCTATTGAATCGGAACAAGAAATGGAATTCTCACTCAGTTTTTCTGAAGGTAATTTATCTCTTTCTCTGCCTTTCTCTTTCTCTTCATTTTATCCCTGCCCATTATATTAAGTTATATTAAAATTATTGTTCAATGGTGACATTTTTCAGGTTTCAATTCAGTAATTGTCCCACAAATATTATCCAAGAAAATGAAGTCCCTATGGATAAAACAATAGTTGTAAGGACTGCTGCAACTTCTCAATCACTTGGAAGTGGACAAGGATTTTCTAAATGCTCTTGCAACACTAAATGCAAATCCAAGAAATGTATGTGTAAGAAAAAAGATGTGCTCTGCAACTCAAAGTGTCACAAGTCATTACCTTGCTGTAATAAACGATAAACATTTCTATCTTTATTTGTAGTATTACTTTTCCGCCCAACTTATCTAATATGCGAGAAAAGTACTGGTTTATCCCAAACAAAGTTGGAATTTGGAAATTGTTTTTGAGTTATTTTCACGTTTTCTATCAACAACAACACGAAAAAACGGTTTTTAGAAAAAAAATCCTGTGTGTATGTCGTCGTCGTCGGCTACTTTTCCTTACATGTCTTGTTAGCACGATACAGCCTCCGGAGTGCAATAAGTCACCAATTTTATGATGGAATATTGTTAAGGACATGTCACAGATGAAACCTATTGATTTCCAGCTCACCAAAGCCAATACAACGGGTGCTATGGTACTTGAAGTACGACATTTGGTAATTTTTGGAGAAATTTCAGTTTGTTAGCATGATACCGCGTCCTGAGTTCAATAAGTCACCAATTTTATGATTGAATATTAATCAGTACATCTCACTGATAAACCCTATTGATTTTAAGCTCACCAGAGCCAATACAACAGGTGCTTCAGTAATTTAAGTACGATAATTTTGTCATTTTTGAAGAAGTTTCAGTTTGTTAGCATGATACAGCCTCCGGAGTATATACAAGTGACCAATTTTATTAGTATTTTAAATGAAACTCACGGTTTCTAGTTAATTCCACAATAAAATAAAAGTTATTGAAAATTCTAAAAAATTGACAATTGTTTCAATAAATCAATATCATCGTCAGAATGACAGAAGTTACATTTTATTTGATGCTAATAATATCTAAGCTTCAATATTTGTAATATCACATCTTCTTCTTTTTTCTATAAACATATATTAAGTCAATCACAAGTTAGGTCACTTCTTGGTCTAGCCAAAAATAACTACTAAACATCAGGTAGGCATCAAATAAAATGTAACTTCTGTCATTCTGACGATGATATTGATTTATCGAAACAATTGTCATTTTTTTAGAATTTTCAATAACTTTTATTATATTGTGGAATTAACTAGAAACCGTGAGTTTCATTTAAAACAGTAATATGAGCAGATTCTACGAAGTGAGGGTCGAGACAGTTAATTTTACCTTTTTTATGATAGGATATTATTCAAATCGTCTCACAGATGAAACCTATTGATATTCAGCTCACTAAAGCCAGTACAACGGGTGCTATGATACTTGAAGTACCAAATTTTTGTAATTTTTGGAGAATTTCTAGTTTGTTAGCACGATACAGCCTTCAGAGAGTAACGATTGATCAAATTTATGATTGAATATTGTTCAAAGTGTATCACAGATATACCCTATTGATTTTCAGTTGACTAGAGCGAGTACAGCGAGTTCTATAAATCCAGATATACAAAATTTTTGGTTATTTTTGGAGAAATTTCGGTTTGTTAGCACGATACATCCCCCGAAGTGTATACAAGTAACAATTTTATGATAGAATATTGTTCAGGGCCACAGATGCTGATAAGTTAGTTTTAATCTTCAAAACCGTTTATTTTTATTTGTTTTTCATTTCACTTTTACTAGCTCAAGGCAGTAACAGTATACTTGCCCTAGGTATAATCAACTCTGGCTAGTAAATGTTGATCACAACTCATAAATTTCGTTTTTAATCAACATTTACTGAAAATACCAGTAAGAGTCGACTTTTTCTAGGTAGAGTCAACTCTTACTGGGGAATCTACTTTTCCTGTAACATATGTATTAATCAGAATTATTTCACATTTGACAATAAGATATATATTCAAAATGGTTTACCAATGGTAAGCCCTATATATAACCAATTTTGGCAAAAATTTTCATGGACAGTCTAGAAAGAAAAATCAATGACAGTAATATTTCAAAAAATGTCTAATTTTGGTATAGATATGTAGATGACATATTAGCTTGTTTTATAGGTAGTGAACGACAATTAGATATATTTTGCAACCACATTAATAATTTACACCCAACAATTAAATTTAGATTAGAAGTTGAAGAAAATAACTCCATCAATTTACTTCATTTAAAAATTCAAAGCGGTAATAGTGTACGTCTCGACTCCGCCCTCTTTTATATATTTTTGCGCTAGACGACAGACACTTTTATACCGAGAATTTTGTCTTTTTCCTCTCCCCGCAATTCTATATTTTTTAATTACTTGAAAAGTATGTTATCTACGGGCAAATTATGCATACATTTGCCATATAATTCATCATGATATTCCAGTTGCAGCATCAATGATCATTTTCCATGTATTTGTTAAAAAGATATTTAGTTCTAAAAAATGAAAGTTGTAACTTTTGTAAAAATATTTCTAAAGTTGAACGTTGGTCATGTGTGGTTTCGATATTTCGGAAAGAGAATCAATGTCGCTACCGGTGATTCATTTCTTGCAGGTGTGGTGGTCAATGATTGAGTTTCATCCGCACTGATACCCTGAATCTCGAATCGGGGCGTTATTCTTGACGTCGTTCCCAACGTCATGCATACGCAAGCCTGTGAATGCTCTATTTGCGAATAGTTCCTAAAATGATGTTCTCGGGCACCGTTACTAAAATCATCGAATTGTATCGTCCTCACAGCAATGTCATTTGGTAATGTCAAATGTAAGGGTGCATTCAGATGCTACGTTGGGCGCGTTTTATGCGATCAGATGCGTAGATCTGGTAAATAGTCGGGTCGTTCAGATGCTAGCGGTAAATTTTACCAATCGTGCAACCATTTAACCCAGTCGACACATCGGTAGAAATTGACCCGCATGCGCTTTGCATTTTATAATGCATGATTGAGAAGTTTGGGTTATGTTTACAAAATTACAAATAATAAATTAATATTCAACGAGACTGTTTACATTTTTTTCTACACCCACATGTATATTATCCATTTTCTGCACAATTTACAGAATGGGAATGTAGGCCATTTCGGTTAACTGAACGCATATGATTTCATTTACATCCTAGAATGTATATGAAATCCACCAATCAGCATTTGTATTTAGTACCCGTCAACTCTTCTTTTTTCAATTTCAATGTAACGTCAAGATAACTTGTCAAAATATTTCTTTAGTTTTGAAGAAAAATATTTTACTAAGATGAGTGATTCCAGTGATGAATCAAAAATCAATGAATATTACCCCATCAGATATTCGTTTAGCCGCAAAGGAGACGTATAACACACATCATTACCCCAAAAATCAAAAAGTAAATATGAATTTTGTTTCAAAAAGTTCAGAACATGTTATCACTGCTTATATTAATGAAATATCGAGTAAAAACAAGCTCTCAACCCTTTGAACAACATATTCTATGTAAAGAACAATGATTAATATCAAAAGTAACATTGACATTTCAAGTTACCTTAAATTGCCTTGCTTTTATATAAGTTTCTGATGGATCAGTCTGTTAACGTATGTATCTAACTGAATACAGAAGAGAATATAGGTGGTTCAATCCCCGCTTCATGTGTTAATTTTTATTGCTGATATTTGTATTATAAATAGTAATTTTCATAAAATTTTAGTTATTGTTCATTTTTGGAATTTATGGAGGACGTCCTCGTCAAGAATTGAAAAGTTTGAAGATAAATCATGTTAAAGATAAACAAACTCATATGCTTTGTAATTTCTTGTGTTTTACGAGGTCTCCAAAAAATATATTCTGCTTAGACCACCAGATATAAAACAAGTTTTTGTTAATTACCGAAAAGAAAAATGTACGAAGAAAGTAGTTGAAATTAACAAAATTGGTAATCAGACAAAAATAATTGCTGAATATTTATAATAACCAAATGTCAATTTATATACGAGACATTGTTTACGCCTTAAATAGTAAAAAATTTCATGAAAAATATTGATCATACATTTGAATCAATCTTCTTGTTCTGGATTTAAACCAAAATTGTTCACCAAATACGTTATAGATTATTGTACAATGAGCATGAAATGACATACATTTCCCAGTAATACAAAATTTCATATACCTACGAGTTGGAAATGGGTCATTTCATGCAAATTGTACACTATACTCTTTCTAAGACCACCATAAATCATAAACAGAACTGTAATATTTTACATAACAATTTTTATTATCAACTTTCCTCCGTCATTGTTGCATGGTTTAGAGAATTTTTTCTCTGATATTATTAAGTCAGGCTCTTAGCCCTTTGAATGACCCATATATTTTTTTTCTTTTTGTACATGTACCTATCCACGTCCTAAAGCAAATAACATTCAAAATTTTAAAATTTTGACAACTCGGAAAAAAAAATACTTTATGCAGAAAAAATCGTTATAATTCCCCTGCGGAAAAAGTTATAAATATATTATCGTGCATCTACCAGGATAGTGACCGATGTGCTTCTAAAGCAAGTTTACATATCTGGTCAATGTCAAATCATTCTCATTATCGCGGCCCTTTTTGGATTATAATTTTTTTACAAACAAATTTTGTAAACACCGATGTGAAATGTCAAATTACTAGATAGACATTAACAAACATGACTCGACCAAAGAATTCGTTAATATAATGACAGTCTAGTAGCGCATGATAGTCGTGGGAAATGAAATAGGTATTTCGATACAGTTAGCTCATAGGAAATTAAAATCTGTATTACAATGTAGTAGGCTCCTTAATCGAAGACGCACTTGAAATGTACATTTTTCTTTATGGTCGTACAAAAAATATTTTATATTTTTATGATAAATTTGAATATGCTCAGAAGGAACAAAAATTGTACGATTCATTTTATGATGTTTTCTTTGTGACCCTAATTCTAATATCTATAGTAAGAAGTAATACATTTATTTTAGGCTGATTCCTACTTTTTTTACTAGGGCAAGGGGAAAGTAAAAAAAATGGAACGATTTCAAATACAATGTAGCTATAAAATTTTCTTACAGAATCTCCCGCGAGCTCGAATTATTTTCCATACATTTCTTCTCATTTGCAAATTTTTTCAAGAAAATTCGCACTTAGAAAATTTTTTCGGAATAATTGAAGCTCTAAAGAGATTATAAGTGAAAATATTTCAGGTATTTATTTGTCATCTAGATGTAGCTTATTATGGAATACTTATGCAATCAATAGAAACACAACCATACACTAAGATCAGGAAATATAATGCACAAAAAAAGAAACAAATGTTTTAACTGGCTTCAAAATAAATAAAACAAATAGGTATAACTAACTTAACCAAAAACTACAAAACTATATTAATTAAAATTATTTGCCATTTCTTCTCTAAGCCTAGTTCCTCCATTTCTTCAATATTTTGGATGTTATTTACTATTGCATTGACTTCATGCAGAAATAATTGTCCTCTTCTTCATAATTTGCCTCATCATCGTTAAACATTAAACATATGTTGCGTTGAACAACGTGGGGAATTTAATTTGTACGATTTATGTCTAAATATTTTAATCTTATGAATCTTCCAAATAACAGACAAAATTCCCTTTCAATAACTTGTCTGGCTTTAGCAAGTTGGGTATTGAATCTAACTTGATAAAGATGGAGATATCCCCTATCTTTATAAGGTGCTATACACCAATCATATACTGGATATGCTTTATCTCCAATTATGAAAGAGCCTGGTTGAAAATAAACATTTTTTGTCTTATAATGTTTTTAGCTGTTTTAGGGTTCTCAAAATAATTCGATGCTAAACAAACATTTTTTGGTATAAGGCAGCAAAAATTGGGCCAAGTCTTATAAGTTTTTTTCTTGCCAAATGATTTTTTAGATCAGCTTAAAATTAGTTGGAAAATAACTATGTGTATATATAAAAATTTTATCTGAATAAATTTCAGTCAATAAATTGAGAATTATTTGGAATAATGTTTCTTTGTAAGTATCAATTGAAAATAGGAAAAGGTGGATAAATTTAATATACGACATGGTATTTTATGTGATTTCAAAAATTTTTGTGATTCAAATTTGATTAGGTAATTTAATTGTTCATTATATGGAAATTTTATTCTTTCTAGAGTAACTTGAGACGTGTACATGGCGCAAAGTTTTACTAACATCCGTAGATGGCAGTTTTGGTAGTATTACCTTTTACTATAATTTCAAATAATATTATAATGATTTTCCCTTAAGTTTGATATATTTAAAAAATAATATTCATAGCTATCAACTTGTATAAGCTTTATTCTTCTTTTATTTTCGTCTATTTTAACAAAAACGAAAAAAATAAAACGTTCATAAAATTTAAAAATTTTCAAAAAAACTTTCAAACAGATTTAAATATCAGTTGTTTATAAGTATATTTACCAATTTCTTGATATAATGTGAACATTTTCAAGTTACTTATCCTTAAAAATGGAATTAAAACTTTCCGAAAGATTGGAAAATTAGTGTGAAGAGTTTTCTTTTACAACCTTGTCGTTTCCCTAATATTTCTGGTTTTATATAAGTACCGAAATGTTTTTTTGTTATTTTGATATTGTGAAATTCATGCATACGTAAAGTCGAACATACCCTTCATGTGAAGTGAATTTGACTAATTTTGAAAATTTATGTCTCGAAAAGTATTTGTATCCGCAATTCGTGACTTGGTATATATCTGTCTCATAATAAGACCTAACTGTAAAAATATATGAATCAGGAACTCGATCGACGGCATACCAAGATATAGCCTAAATAAAAGTTGAAAATATTTCAACAACTATACAGATTTTGAATATTCTTATCAATCAGTTTCAGGAAATTAACTTGAATTATAGTTTATTTCAACATTAAGCATTATTTCAATTTCGTTACCAACAAAATTAAAAATATTTTATTGAAAATTTCCACTAATTTTTCTAGTATTTTGTTTGTAAAATTAGTTGTAAACATAAAAACTATTAATACTTCCGATATTCACAATTAAAATAATCTTACAACAATAAACAACATATTTACAAACCTGATATTTTAACTTCGTCGTTACTAAAAACGAGCCATAACGAAAAAAAATGATCTACGTTATGATTGGCAGTGAGTTGTCCATCAATTCCCGAAGTATTCGGCAGGACAACGGCACCGTCTACGAAGAGCAATGTTGAGCAGGTCATGAGGACGCACACGAGGTACGATGATATTATTCCGTTGTTACCGGCCATGTCACTTGTTGATCAACGCGACTGGCGATTCTAGACTGCGGAACACCAAAACACAAACTGCCGGTTTGTATCGCAGTGTGTGCCGTGTTCTTTCTGTGCGGCGGTGCACTGGCGGTGGTGGATCAGTGTGGTGGCGGAATCGAGGAGAAGGACTGGAGAACAAGCAGTTCAAGAATCGATTCGATATGCGATAATAATGCTCAACTTTTTAATTTTTTTTTCTACAATTTTCTTGTTAATATTACACTTTTTTTATTGCACGCAATTAAAGACAAAGTTATAAAAACAATCAAGTAATTATATAAATTACTGGAAGGTGATAAACTTTGCGTTTATAGTAATATCAAGAAAAATTATAGCTGTTAAAATGTGAGAAAGTTGACGAGACAATCTGATCTTAAAATATTATCTAGAGGTACAAGAAAGTCTAAATTACTTGATAATAAACTTGAAGTGGTCCCAAAAAATTTATTGATATTAAAATCGTTCTTTCTACAGCTTTTTTCAGTATGTAATGACGATTTAGGTATTCAGTTACGACTTGGTATTACATTGGTACCAAACATTTTAAGAAATTTTATCTGACATTTATGATTAACCACGTTTTTTTCTTTTCCTTTTGGACGAAAAAACCGCATAACGAAGGATGCTGGCAGAGTAGCTTCAATTGCATCATGAAAACCAATGGAGGCTATATGTTATACTATCCATCTCTTGTAGATTTGATTTGGTAGTTCAAATACTGGCCAGCGGTTTCAGCGGTAGTCAACCTTTTGAATAATTGTTAACATCATTTGCCATAAATAAAAGCCAACTGGCAGCAATTGTATGTAGGTACTATTGTGAACAAGGGTGTAAATACAAAAAATTCACAGGCTTCGAAATGAGTTATGTTATAAAGTTTTGTATATAATAAAAACCCAAAAGATATTATCTCAGCTGTGTATAAATTCAGATGTCAAATCTTTTGATTATTACAGTGAATTTTTATTCAGGAATAAAACAGCTACTGTTACGAATGTGCATATGAAAAGATTGAACCTGCTCCATTTTTGGTCGTGGAATTGCCAAGCATTAATAATTTAGAGATGCAGGTCAAATAACATTCTAAGCCGAACTACTTTTTCCAATGTCGAAGGGTACTTACGAAGGAATCTTCATTTAAATTCAGTTTTCTTTTTTGTGGAACTGATATCAACAAGCACTAAAATGTGAGAGGTCAAGTGTAGGGGAGCGACGGGTAATACGATATAGTCGGGCAAAATGGCTTTTGTTTCCTACAGAAAATATAACCGGCTTCAAGTTCCCTAACCCTTACCATTTTGCGTAAATATTGACAACGCTGTGCTGAGTGTAGTTAGTGCGTTATCTGGGTTAAGCGTGTTTGTGATTCCAATGTAAGTAATAGTTCAAATTACAATTTCACCAATAAATATTGTTTTTTACACTACTTTGAATATGTTAGAGGAATAATACGAATATTCACGACAGACATCGGAAATTGTTTTTTTTTGCTTTTATTGTTGTTTAATTGTTACGAGTATTAGTAGTAAAAAACAACAAGGCGGGTAAAACGACATAGCAAGATGGCGGGTAAAATGAATTACTACGTCATCTTACCCGCCCTTCTCTTTATAACTAATGAAGAATTATTTCAGATGGTTTACTAGTATAAAGGAAATACGACTAGGGGTAATTGGAATGTTGCGGACATGGAACGAGCTTTAGAAGCAGTTCGTAATGGAGATAGGGGTTGGTTTAAAGCAAGTAAACATTTCAACGTACCAACTGCTACCCTCCGCCGTCGAGATCTTCATAAAAACAAAATTGCTACAAATGCCACAAAACATTTGAGCTCCTTACAATCAGTACTCAATGGAGAGGTGGAAGCTGCAATAGTTAACCATATTCTGGACTTGGAATCCCGTTTTTTTGGATTAACAAAAACAGACGTAAGAAAGCTTGCATCCGAGTTGCTGAAAAAAAGAAGATAAAACATTCTTTTAATAAAGAGAATAAGATGGCTGGGAAAGGGTGGTTACGTGGTTTTCGGCAACGTAATTCTGAATTGTCATTGCGTCTCCCCGAAGCCACCTCTCTTGCTAGAGCTGAGGCTTTCAATAAACCCAAGTTGGACAAGTTTTTTAATTAACTTGAACAAGTTATCGAAGAACATAAAATCCATAACACGATGGTCTTTAATATGGACGAATTTGCAATAACAACTGTTCAAGTCCCTCCAAATGTGTTCGCCAGGAGAGGCAAAAGGCAAGTAGGCGCTCTCACAAGTGCAGAGAGAGGTGTCCATACAACCGTTGTGGCCTGCTTTAGTTCTGGAGGGACATACGTACCACCATCAGTAATATTTCCCAGGAAAAGATTTAATCCTGTCTTGTATGACGGGGCACCAGTAGAGACGTTAAAACTACATAATGAAACTGGCTACATGAGGAAGGATTTGTTCCAAATATGGATGCGTCATTTTGTTGAGCATGTCGGACCAAACTTCGAGAATTAAGCTTTATTAACTCTTGACGGTCATTCAAGTCATGAAAGCTAGGAAGCTTTGGAATTTGCTAAAAAGAATTTTGTGATACTACTTTGCTTGCCTGTACACTGTACACATCGCCTGTCTTCAAATGTCTCTTGCTCAGTTTCAATAAACTGATTGACAGTTCTTTCTTCACATTTCCCACTAAGCCTTTTGTGTGAAGTGACCTTCTGCCAACCTCCATTTGATTTTGTGTTCCTTGTCTAACCAGTTCCGGATTTCCCCTCTTAATCCTTTGTGATTCCACGGAACGGTTCCGAACCTATGAACCTTGTTTAGCTAGCTGGTCCGCATTACCTGCAATCCCTTCATGTCCCAGCACCCATACTAGAGACACTGTGTTGTCTCTTTCCAGCTTGTTAGGGGACTCTTTGCAGTTTTTAAAAAGTTTATATTTCGTGATTGAATTACTGATAGCTTTCAGCAATACCTGACTCAGTATATATTTTCATTCTTTTTCCGGTATAACCTCTCTTGATGTTTTCATCAATACAGGCTATAGCAGATGTTTCTGCCTGAAATTCAGACGTATAGTTACCAAGGCTGAAGAATATTTTCTTCCTAGGTATATTTATACCAGCCCCAGTGCCGTGGTTCGTTCTAGATCCATCAGTGAACCAGATGATGTTTCCAGGATTTCCCGATTGCATCACCTATTGCCTAGATGAAATAATGATATTCACTCGCTCAGTGAATACATTCTCTGGTATCATTCTACCCAGACCCATTTGAAAGTTCGGTTCATCTAGTATTATCCCAGATGTACCCGTATGTCCCCCATGAACATTTTTCGGGCTCCACAGGCCCCCCGATTTCAGTCTGAGGATCGCCATCATTGCCTCTGCCCTAATAAAAAGGTCCAGAGGAGGAAGATCTATAAGAGCTTCCATTGATCATGTCCCCGTGCTGTTCAATGTCCCGGTAATACCGAAGATATCTTGTTTTTGGATTGTAGTTATATTATTCTCTACCCAGGACACTTCTGTCCTTCTCCACCAGATTATCGTTCCATAAGTGTTCGTTGGCCTAATCACTGTTGTGTAAAGCCAGTGTACTACATCAGGTCGTATTCCTCAGGTTTTGCCCATAACTCTTCTGCATTGCCAGAGCAGCCTGGTTGCCCTGGTAGTAGTTTTTTCCAGGTATGTCCTTCAATTCAATCTAGAATCAAGTGCCACTCCCAGATATTTCACCTCTTTGGATATTTCTAGTTTTTCACCGAACAGTTGTAATCTGAACTGTGGAAAGTCCCTTCTATTCGTAAAAACTAGTTTGGTTTTCTTCGGGTTGACTGTGAGGTCCTCTTTAAGGCACCAGTCTTTCACAATTCGTACTGCTTCTTGTAATACATTCGGAACTGTCTCCGGGAATTTTCCCTTGGTAACAATCACTAAGTCGTCCGCGATGCCCCCTCAGGGGGCCTGAGAGGTAAGTATTACTTCCTCAATGAGGGCACTGGCTTGACACTTCAGAGTTGCCCCAGTCACGTTTGTGTCGTTCTGTATTTGTCCTAAAATGTTGGCAATCTCAAGGTGTGAAACACCGCGCCAATGGATGCATGGCTTTGCCGAGTGAGTCGTAAGCGGTTCCTCCAGATACCGGGCACCCTCTGGATGAAACTTAGCCTTATCGAGGTATCCAGGCTCTGCTTTGATTGACCGAATAATTCCTAGCCTACTCGTGGGATCAATCTATGAGCTTATTTTCTGAATACCCCCTTTGACACGAGTCTCAAAGGAGATCTCGAACATATTCACCAGAAATGTATGAAAACCCAATATTTTATGAAAAGTACTATATGATCACCAGAAAAGAAGACAGTTTTGAGAAAGTATCACCTTTCACAATCCATAAATCACTTACCTCTTTAATAGGAGAAACTCAAAATATGGAAAAACTAAGAAATGGAGCACTACTGATAGAAGTTAAGAATCAAGCACAATCTGAGAAAACAAAATTAATAAACAAGTTAAACGATATGCAAGTTACAGTCGAACCCCATAGAACACTAAATGTAGTAAAAGGAGTTATCACCTACAGAGATTTATTGAACTGTGGCACAGAAGAATTACTGGAGAATTTGCAACCCCAACGTGTTATAGAAGTTAAAAGACTAAATACCAAAATATATGGGAAAATAGCGCCATCAGCTATCTTACTATTAACCTTCAAAACCTAAACACTACCTGAAAAAATCAAAGGGTCCGCCCTTACATACCAAACTCCTCCGCTGTTTTAACTGTCAAAGGTTTGGGCATACATCGGATAACTGCAGAAATCAAGCCATCTGCCTCAGATGCGGAAAAGCATTTCATGCAATCCGCCCCCTCAATGTGTTAATTGCCTAGAAGAACATTCTCCGCGGTACAAAGGATGCCAAATACTCAAAATGTAACTTAATATACAAAAAATCAGAGTGACAGAAAAAATACCATACTTTGAAGCAAAAAAAAATATACAAACTACAAAATCCAGCTTTCGATACTACAGTTTCAGAAATCTTAAGAAAAAAACCAGACAGTAATAAAACCGCTATTTCTTCAACCACATCAACCTCATCCCAGGCCCCTAAACCCAACCCCATAACATCGTCCCTAAAAACCAATAACCCTTTCCGACAATCCCAACAAACCATCCCACCTCCCTTCCAACCCGTTAAAATCCCACCGAAAATTAATCACCACCAAAAACAAAATCCACCTCCTCCAAAAAATGTCTCAACTACTACCTCTAGCAGCAAAATCACAAGCGAAACAAATGACAAACATATTACCTTAAACAGAGGAAATTCCTCTTCCTCTTTATCCTCGAAAAGTACCTCTTCCATTCGCAACAGCTTTAAAGATCGTAAACTAAATAAACCCAGTAAAAATGAAGAAGTTAATCCATTGGAATATGAACGGTATCAAAAATCACTCAGAAGAACTCAAACTACTTACCAATACACACCATCCCCAGGTACTTTCCATTCAAGAAACCAATCTTAAAGCCACTGACCAACTTAAAATAGCAGGTTTCAGTATAGAGAGAAGAAACCGCACTGATTTCCTCAGAGCCTCAGGAGGCGTAGCGCTACTCATAAAACAAAAATTATCCCTATAAAAGGATAAACCTCGACACCAACTTAGAGGCTCTTGCAGTCACCATCGTCGGAAATATAGAAACTACTATTTATACTCTTTACCTTCCTCCATCCGCTAAAAATCAACGCAAATGACATCACAAATATAATACATCAGTTACCATCCCCAATAATCCTAACCGTAGATTTGAACGCCCACAACACCATATGGGGTTCAACTCATACAGACCAACGAGGCAGAATTATAGAAAATATAATCGAAAATGAAAATTTTCATATATTTAAGGATGACGCTCCCACCTATATATCTTCATCTACATCCTCACTTTCATGTTTAGACATTACACTATGTTTCCAAATTCTCTCAACAAATTATCAATAGAGCACCCTAGATGATACACATGGGAGCGATCACTTCCCGGTCCTCCTAGAAAAATTACTATGGGAAAACTCCCCTAATCCATGTTTTACATTAAATCACAAAAAAACAGAATTGTAAAATTTAAAACTACAGTATACGGTCCCTCAACATCAACCTTTCAGGAACTGATGAAGCTGCAAATATTATTACTCAATCTATCATTGAAGCATATGAAAACAACACACCAGAATTTAAAATCACTCCAAACAAATCTCCTGTGCCATGGTGGATTTAAGACTGTAGAAAAGCAATAAAGGAAAGAGGAGGCGCATTAAACACGCTTAAGCGCCAACCAACAAGCAACAATTTCATAAATTTTAAAAAGTGCAGAGCAAAAGCAAAAAGAGTTATAAAAGAGACGAAATTGTCTTCTTGGAACAAGTTCGCCAATTCTATCAACTCTAACGCCAGCTCAAAAGACATATGGAACAAAATAAACAAATTCAAAGGCACGCCTACCAGAAACTTATCAGGCCTAATAGAGAACAATGTATGGATAGATGACACAGAGCATATAAGTCAGATATTCGCCAATCAATTCTCTACAATATACAACAAATATCCTAGCCACCATATTGTCACAAAAAAGCAAATACAATCGGTAAATATGTCATACAACCTGCCAATGACAACAATCGAACTATGCCTTGAAGAACAAAAAAGACACAGCTCCTGGACCAGACAACATAAGGATATCTATGATAAAAATTCTACCCGAAAATGGAATACATAGCCTACTCCAATTATACAACAAAATATGGGAAAACGGCCAAATTCCCAGCGCATGGAAATTATCAATACTCATTCTAGTCCACAAACCAGGAAAACCTATATGCAGAAAAGAAAACTACAGACCAATAGCTCTCACTAGTCATCTATGTAAACTACTGGAAAAGATCATCAACAATAGACTAACTTGGTACCTACAAAAGCATAATCTCCTCATACCTGAACAAGCAGGCTTTAGAAAAGAATATTCAACTAACGATCATCTCATAGGCTTTGAAATTGATCTACAATACGCCTTCCGACTCCAAAGGCACACCAACGCACTATTCCTTGATTTGAATAAAGCCTTCGACACAATTAATAGGCAAAGTATAGCAAATGAGCTCAAGGAATTCAATATAGTGGGATCAATGCTTAACTTCATACTCAACTTCCTCACAGAGAGAGTTTTTCAGTTACGAATAAAAAACAAAACATCAGGCACACTTAGCCAGAACTCAGGAGTACCTCAAGGTGGTGTCTTGAGTCCAACCCTCTTCATACTAGCAACTAACAGTATAAAAAATATCATGCCACCTAATATCAATTTTAGACTTTATGCAGATGATTTACTTGTCTATCATTCAGCTTCTGACCCAAAAATTAGCATACATAATCGACAAAACTGCGTAAATATATTGCAGGGATGGGCAAATAATAACAATCTAGAATTCGCATCAAACAAGTCAACTGTGGTTCATTTTTGTCGCAAAAGAAACTGTACAAAAAATATTAACATAACTATTAACGATCAATACATTCAGAGTAATCCACACCACAAATTTCTAGGCCTCACCTTCGACTCAACACTTAACTTCAAAAATCACATAAAAGAACAACATTAAAAATGTACAAAAGACCTCTGAATGATGCGCATGTTATCAAATACAAAATGGGGAGCAAGCAAGGAATCTTTAATAAATGTATACCAAGCAACAATAACATCTAAAATAGATTATGGTTCCATAGCATACTCATCTGCCCCAAAAAGTTACCTACAAAAACTTGCGCCATTAGAAAACTCTACAATTCAAATGGCCATAGGAGCATTCCACACAAGCCCCATTAACAGTATCTACTGTGAAGCAGAAGTAATACCACCAGAACACCGACGGATGCTACTTACTATTAAATATGCAAGCCCCTTAACATTCAAAAAACAACATCCTTCCTTCAATTTCAATACCCGTTACCCAAATATACAACCCACAAACAAAAAATAGAAACCTGGAGCAAATTATCGATATAAAGACTCAACTTGGAATATCCCCCGTCTTATGACTACAGCCCTTACAATTTCCCACCATGGAACACCTCTAACATACAAATAAATGAGGAGCTGACAATACACATACAAAATTGCACACCTCCTATACTGTTCCAACAAAAATTTAATCAGATTATAGAAAACTACAAAGAACATCAAATTATATACACAGATGGCTCTAAACCAAATGAAAAAGTAGGCGCCGCTTATCACACAAAAACATCAGAAAACAGTTTCAGCCTCCATAAATCGACTGAAATACTTACAGCAGAACTATTTGCAATACATAAAGCAGTAGATTTCATCACAAATACTGATTATCGCAAATGGCTGATAGCAATAGACTCCATGAGCTCACTTGACTCTATTAAAGCATACAACCCAGGTCACCCTCTCGGCAAGGAAATAAAATATCAGCTAGAGGAAGCAAAAATTAAAAATAAAGAAATCATATTCCTTTGGATCCCTAGTCATATAGGTATTAAAGGCAATGATAGAGCAGACTTCCTGGCGAAATAACAAATGCATACCACAAACATGATAAATATACTAAACCTAAAAAATTTGAATAACCATTCAGTTAAACCAGTGGTTCCCAACCATTTCTGGACCACCGCCCCCTATAGAAGAGAACAAAAATTTCACCGCCCCCTCCCCCCAGTCGCTGGTTAGTCCAAAGTAGTTAATTTTATTTGAATATCATCTGAACCGTCCCAATTGATCTGTATTTAGCTTTAATTTCACTTAATGTCTAAGTTTTAATTTAGAGGAATGATGAAGTAGAAATTTATTAAACGACTACCAAATGTACAATAAGATTGTTTATTAAACTTTTAAATATAAACACAGAATCAATAAGAAATACAATCACAATAGAAATAAGAAATGCAATACAATAAGAAATACAAAATTAAAAAAAAAGAAAAAATCAATGAGACGGTTGAGGCTGGTGCAGTGCAGTGTTACCAGTTTGTTAATATCGGGTTCCAATTTCGTTAACATCAATCGCAGATCGCCACGTTCAGTGATGTGTAGTCTGTTCCTCTTCTTTGACAGCAAATCAGTTACTGCACTGAATGCACGCTCAGCCACATAGGACGAAGGAAATGCAATTAACAACTTCTGTACTATTGTCCACAATCCAGTATAGAGAACTGGTATTGGTTTTTGAAGCCAGAACTCTTGATATCCACGTTTGAATTTTACTTTCAGTTCTTCGTTAGTTGTGAGTTCTAATAGCTTCTCTTCCAAATTTGATGAGCCTTCAGTATCTGTGTTTGCGAAAGGATCTATAACCCAACTTAGTATTTCCATGTTTAAAATATCTTGGAAACGCTCTGTAAAATCAACATGAAGAACTTCCAAGTGGTGGCAGTAAGTAAGTAAATCTTTCGGTTTTGCAGACACTGTTGATAATATGGGAAAATTGTTGTACTCACCTCTACCAAGATTTCTTTTGAATATAAGAAGTTTTCCTGCAAAAGCACCTATGACGTTTTTAGTTTTAACTAAATTTTAATCATCACTTTGCAATTGTAGATTAACTTGATTGAATACTTTAAACAGGTCCGTCAAATAAGCGATGTCATTTTTTGACGTAATCAGGTTTTCACGCAATTGTTCGTTTTCTTCAAGAAATTCCAACACTGAGTCAAATAGATTGAAAAAACGATTCAGACAAACACCTTTAGAGAGCCAACGTACTTCTGTGTGCAGCAGCAAGCGATTGTAGGCTTCATCATTTTCATTGCAAAGCTTATGAAACAAATGGCCATTCAATGAATTGCTTCTAATGATATTCATTGCTTTAATAACGTTATTGAGGGACGCATGCAGACGTTCATTTAATTTTTTTGCAACCAAATGCTGACGGTGAATAATACAATGTACAGCGAGTACGTTTGGCACTGCTTTTCTCAAATGTGCTATACAAACCTTATGACGCCCGGTCGCATATTCGTTAACTGCACCCATTATAGACCGTTCGGAAATCCGAGCGTTGCCTTGTTAACTGCAGACGATATAGACAAACTTTTCAACTATATCGTCTGCAATTAACATCATTTTTTTATACCAAGTAAACAGTAGAAAGCATTGTCACTTTTATTTTCCAAAATACAAAACAAAAAAAATACTGTTTAAAAAACATGAAGTACATTATTTTTTATATTTATTATCTCCTAGAAGAACATTCATTTCAACACATTTATTTAGAGCATGAGGTGCTTTTCTTTTCTTTTTGTCCAACATATTAATTTTCCGACCAGCCTATTGAGATCTTCTCCCTGAAAATTTACTTTTCCTTCGAGAAACTGAAGTTGGTTGGACGGAAATTTTTTCCCTTTCCATTGGCATCTTGTTTTTTGAGCTGATGGCAGGCCTGAAAATATTGGGAAAATATCAATATAGAGGTAATTAAATAATTTGCAAACTTACCAGAATATTTAGAAGCTGTGTAAAGTCCTGACAACAACGATTCTGAGGACTGAGCATATTTGTTTCTGTTTTCTAAGAAAACTTTGACAGCTGGATAAAATGATGCAGTGTCGTCATCTAGATTTTTTAGTATTGCTTCAGAAAAATCTTTCCATTTTTCTTTCACCTCTGAAACTTCTTGGTCTGATGGAATACTTAATTGTACTGGTTGGTCGCTGTTAATTTCGCAGTTAGTTTCGTTATTAATTTCTTGATATACATGGTCTGATGCTGTTTTGTTTTCAGGATTATCTGGATTATAGGCATTTTTCACGTTTTTGATTAAAAGGGGTTCCATCAAATTTTCGTTGGCTTCTTTTCCTGTAGCTATAAAATACAATCTTCTTTTTGTGTCATTTGATAAAACGTTGACTGCTGACTCAATAAAAAAGAGCTTTATAATTGCCGCCTGGTGTTTGCATATTTTACCAGTGTTATCTTCGTTACAAGTGCAAATGCAAGTCTGCATATCGACAAAATAAGTTTTATTTTTATCTTTACAACTCTGTACAGCATATTGCATATTTCCTATGTCGGCTACTTGGCTTGCAGTAACGTCTTTTTCATTTATCTCATATCTCTTTGATTTTTGCTTTTTAAGTCTATCTAAAATAACATCTAAGATCCTCTGTTTGATATAAGATTCAAAGCTGGTAGTTACAAAATCGGTTAGTTGACATAGATTAAATGCTTTTGTCCTTTCTAAAGTAATGTCTTTGAATAACCTAAACATTACCTCTACATAATTATTCGTATCGGTCCCACGTAATTTGTATTGCCGTCTGTAAAACAGACACCATGTGTCTATTCTATTTATCATGTTTTTCACATATTCTTTAAATTTGGGTTCATTACATGAAACGGAAAAAATATTTTTATGCATTTCTAAGTCCTCTTCAGTTGTAGACATTAATATATTTCTAAAAAGCTTGTAAAGGTCCTGAACATTTTCTTGATTCATTTTATTTTTTGCGCATTTTAACCATTTCCAGCATGATTTCAACACATGGAATGTGCAGAGTAATAGAGTTGATTGTGGCCAATTTTTCTTGAGAACATTTCTTTTACCCATATCATCATCTGTTATAATTACAGCAGGAGAGATTTTTATCGGCATAATTTCGATTAGACCTTCTACACCTGCATTGAATACATCTATTTTTTGAGAACTACTTATAATACATCCCACAGGAATTCCACCAGCAGGAGAATGGGTCGCTAAGAAGTAAACCTTATGGTTCTGGACATCACAATTACTGGTCGCATCCACATATAAAACTTCAGACGCCTGCACTAAACAACGAGCTACGCGTTGCATAATAGGGGTATTGACACCGAATAATGGTCTCTAACTCTACTGATTTTATAGTTCACATTTTCCATGTTAAAAGAAGTTTGCAAATTCTTTTCTAAGTGCTCAAGCATTTTTTTTCCAGAACGTTCGCCAAACGATTTTTTAAAATTTGCTTTCCACAACGTGGAAAAATCATTTTTTGTAGGGAAGTAGTGCCTATCCAAAAGAAAATATTCATAGTTATCACCCAATTCTTCCATTTTTGATAAATAGAATGTGTGATATGCTGATGCAACACTATGACCGATGGGTCTTTCTTTTAAGGCTACAGCGCTAAGAACAGTGCGATTATGATCATTTCTAAATTTTATAACGCAAGGCCATTTTTCCGTAAGATCATCCTTACATTTAGATTTAGTATTTTTTATGAATCTCTTTTAATTACTGTAAGCGTAGCTGGACAATTTGTATTTCTGCTTTTTCGAGTATTAGAGGTTTTATTTTTTATTGTTGAAGATCTCGTACTAAAGTGGCAATGGTAAATACGTTTGAAAATGTTTTTCCTCCCTAGACATTTATTATTGAATGTTTTGGTTATTCGCCATGTTATTTTCGTTTTTGATTCTAATTCCGAAATCCAATTCTGAAATATAAGAGTATGGTAGAAATTTACGTAGAGGGTCCCCCTTTTAAACCTATAGGTATATGCAAAACTTTTCAAACCCCCTTTAACACCAGCTTACTTAACGTAAGCTAATAAGTTTAATATTATGAATAATTAAGAATATCGCTATAATTAACCTATTTACTAAATATTATTTAAATTGGTTAATTCGTTTATATATATATTTTTTAATTTTCAAACCTCTTTATTAACACCCCTTTAACATACACCAATTACTTTAATAACGTGTGTGATTATAAAGGCCCTCTATTTAACCTAAATGCAAAAATTTTATTTGGATTAGATTAATCGTCAATTTTTTACGATTTTTTAAAATTATCAAACCCATTTAGCTTCCCCTTAATGTAAGCCAATGCGCGAAATGAAACGAGTAGACAACAACTATTCATTGTCGCGTATAAAAAATATTTTATTTTTTCACTACTAGCTTTTAAACTTAACTTTAATGATTGTTATTGAGGTAGAATAGTTAATTATCAATTAGCTACATAACACCAGCACAAAAACTATAACTGGTAGACCAAGTGAGATCGAAAAACCTAGGTTATGTTATGAACACCGTGTTTTTTTTACAGGAATAAATTATCTTAGCATATTATTGTAGTCTTAAACTAATATTTCGCTTACCTCTACTGCCTCTTTGTCTCCTAAAGTTGTCCTAATCGTAGTACTATCAGTTTTATGATAGTGAAAATCTGTTGGCAATGAATCCATGCTTCTGAAAATTTGACTATTAATTACTTATCACGGTCGCGCGGATACTATAATAACAAATGTTTTTCGTAACTTCGGTAGTTTACTTCATAAATGACAGAAAACCAATATTGCAGAATAAGTTAACTGCAGACGATATAATTGCGAAGTTTATCTATATCGTCTGCAGTTAACAAGGCAACGTTCGGATTTCCGAATGGTCTATAATGGGTGCAGTTAACGAATATGCCGCCCGGTCATTGCTGGAGCACCATCAGTAGCAGCAGGCAAAATATTGCTAATAGGAATTTCTTTCTCTTGAAAAAATTCTTGCATGATATTAAATATAGAATGTCCCCTTGTATCAGATTTCAAATTCTTAGCAAATAATAACTCTTGATGAATTTTTTCTTCTTTTATAAATCGTACGTATGATAAGAGTAGAGTTTCGTTACTTGGTAGAGTTGATTCATCGAGTTGAATGGAAAATTTGCAAGTCTTTAGGTAATCGCATAATGATATTTCAACGTCATTTGCCATTTCATCTATTCTTCTTTGCACTGAATTATTACTGAGAGGAATTTTTTTAATGATATCAAATGATGTCTTATGATGGAGAACAGTTTTTAATATCTCTTCGATTGTCGGCAAAATTAATTCCTCGCCAATGGTGTGTGGTTTTCCTGACTTTGCGATTAACAATGAAACGTTATATGAGGCTCGTAGCCCATCATCGTCTCGTTTAGAAGACGATGCAAAAAGGTTTGATATAGTTGGCTGTTTTAAATATCGTTTTTCGAGTTCTTGAAAATAGAATATATCTTTGTTCTTCTTATCAGGATGCATTTTATGTAAATGCTCTTGTAGCCTAGAAGGTTTCATAGCTTCATTTGAAAAAACTTTTCGGCAAATTAAACACATAGGTAACGATTTGTTTGTAGAAGATTCCGCAAATCCATATTTTAAATATTCAATACTGTATTGCCGGCATTTCTTTTTTAATTTAGAAGTAGATTCAGCCATTCTCATACAAAAATTAAATTCTCAATAGATTTATAGATAGTAATGTTCATAAAATGACACACCACTCACGCTTATTTACGCAGATCTTATGATTCACGACTATATATCGCGGCCAAGCACATACAACTAACTAACAAAACATTCGTACAGCTGTTGCTTTTATACGTTTAATTTCGTGCATGATTCAACTTGTCTGTGTGCGAACATGTCGAAACATGTTATTTTGTATGAACATCACGCGTTCGCTTATCAACGTGCGAGGGCAAGTCATATACTTCTATTCTGAACTAAAAGAAGTTATTATAATTATTAGTATTATTATTAATGCTAATTTAAAACTGCTTATTAACCCTTATTAAATCATTTTTATTTCACCATTCCTCTTGACTGCTTATTATTTGCTTCTGAATCCGCCACCGCCTCCCTAAAAGGCTGCAGCGCCCACAGGGGACGGTATAGCCCCCGTTGGGAACCAATGAGTTAAACTAACTAGGAACCTAATTCAGGTAGAGTAGGACCTTCAAGAAGGAGACAATAAACTCTTCGAAATCAAAGACACTCACTTTAACAAAAGGCAAATGCATAACCTACCAAGAAAAGATAAGATACTCCTCACAAAACTAAGAATTGGACACACAAAGGTAACTCATGAATATTTACTATCAGCGGAAGAACCACCAATATGTGAGACCTGAACTCTACAATTACCGTTAAACATATAATTATGCATTGCAGGAAATATACACCATAAAGAATCAAATATAAGCTACCTACGAATATCAAATTACTTTTCTCAGAAAAACACTTAGAACCACTACTAGGATACTTAAAAGATACCAACTTATACAGGTTAATATAAAATAAGAAAACACTCATAATATCACATAGAGTAAAGACGCTAAAACGTCATAGATACCGATGCGTCGATAATATCTATCTATCCATCTATCGTCCGCGATGCCCTGCGTCATCATTTAGTCTGCAGATCAAGTCATCCACAATTATATTCCTCAGTATTTATGTACTCTCCACTCGGCAACTGGATAGAGCCTACTTTATTAGAATTGTCATTTTTGAGAATCCTGTTAATTCTGACCATGTCAGGGACATCTTGTATGTCCTCACAGAACTCCCTCCAGGATCTTTTTTTTGATTCTTTTATTTTTTCATTATACGCACCTAGTTTAGCCTTATATGCTCCCCAGTTGCCCTTTTTTTTCGCTTTGTTAAAAAGACGTCCTGTTTCTTTCCTCAGTGTTGTCAGTTCTTTATTCCGCCAAACGGTTTGTCTGCAAAAGCGATTCTGCCTTATCGGACAGTTATTGTGGTAGGAAGTCACTATGGTCTGTTGCAACCATGCAGCTGTGCCTTCCAACTCCTCGGCAGTTTTAGGTCTACCTATGCGTGTGCGGATTTTAGAAAGCAGGTCCTCTTTGTGAGATACCCAATCGGTACTCTTAGGATCCCTGTATGTTCTAATAGCCGATTTTTCTACATCTACTTCGAAGTATATATGGGCATGGTCAGCCAGAGACGGTTCATTCGATACATGCCAATGCCTTATCATCTCTCCGACTCGTAGAGGGTAGAGAGTTACATCTATGGATGACTCCCTACTCAATGTTCTAAATGTTCGCGTGTTGCCCACATTCGCAATATCAAAATCAGTAGTACATAAATAGTTCCTTACTTCTAGTGTTGTTGTCCTTGCTGCCCCAGCTGAAGTGATATGCCTTGATATCAGCTCCTACAACATCTCGTCTGGCGTAGTCCATCAGGTTCTCCATGTTAGCCCCTGGTTACAGTTCTTCTAAGTCGATGGGAAGATAAAGAGACTATTATTGTCTCTATTACTTCCCCATCTTTTTGAAGTTTAATCTTCGCTGCTACGATGTCACCTGTACAAAGTTCCATATTTCCCATCAAGCTAAATTTAGATCTGCAACATATACAAGTTCTTACTTTAGTACAATTAGTTCCCATTATCAGTCCCATTTCCCTAATATTTAGCACTAGTATATTACCTTTATTTATCAAAGGTTCTTGGATTAGAACGATGTCTATGTTATCGGCCAAAACCCTTCGATATAGGACAGTCGTGGTCGCCATTTTGTGCTGCAAGTTTGCTTGTAGCACCTTAAATATCCTAGGAGGCTGTTGGTTCAGGTACTTGATGAGTCCCTGTTTCCTCTTCGGTCTTTGTTACCGGGGTCTTAAAGCTAGCTCGCTGGAATAAATAGTACGGTCTCCATTGAGCCCGGACTAGTTCCTTCATTGACTCCTCATCAATCCAGAGACTCACATGTAGTCCCGTATCAGATGATTTGGAGCCCAGGATCATCCACCGATCAACCTTCAACCCTGGGTTTTGTTTTTCGAGTCTCTTTAGCCCCACTTTCAGATCCTCTTTTTTAGTCTCTGGAAGTAGGGCGAGGACTCCTCGCTGTTTTGGAAGTTCGTCACTGTTGATAAGCTTCCAATTTGTTTTACTTGCCAAATAGTCCCTCGTTCTGTTGAAGAACTCCTCATGGGCACATATCAGCCCGTAGTAGATGTCCATGTATCGACTGGCTTCAAACCTGGGCGCCTTCTGCACCTCGTCGATCATTTTGGTCAGGTTCTCTTTGATAGTCCCTACCTGATCCTCCGAGACAGTTGCCTTGAGCCCTTTAAGAGCCCACTGTACTTCATATTACTAGTAATACTGGTACCACCAGTATATTTGGCCCTCTTTTTTTTCTTCAGGGGTGCTCGTGGCTGACACAGTTCACTTAACGGCCTTTATCTGCTGGTTTTCACCCTGTTTTGATGTTGAGGGAATCGGCAACGCTACTGTCTTGGTATAAATGCCTTGTTCCCTAATTTTTTCAAGCTTACTTCTCTGGGCACCTGAAATTTTCAGACGTGGAGCTTACTGATCCACAGGATTCCCTGTAGCGTCTCCCTGCAGTGTTGTTCCTAGGGTTTCGGAAGTATCAGGCTGCGCTGGTGACTCTGTAGTCTCCATTACCTCTGTATCCTCCAAATTCCTTTCACTCTATAGGCTCTTTAGATAGTAAATTGAGTGAATGTGAACGACGAGTACTCAGTGTGTATATGTTTATTAATATGCAGCTAAGCGCTTTCGGCCATTAGGCCATTATCAAAGCTGTCGTCATAAAAAAGATCCTAAACAGGTGTCAAAAAGTCATTGTTACGATGATGTCATTGAAATAAAAAACATTAAAATAACCCTATTAAGAGGGTGTACAATTATAATTCACATAATGGAAATTCTCTCGTCGTTTACTTTAACTCAATTTACATCTAGTGTGTACACCATACCCATAGTCAGTTCTCTCTAGATAGTGTTTTTTCTCTTGTTGGTTCATAAATGTCCCACAAATATGGAAGAAAAGAGGTCGATACCTGCAGAGCTCTTTATGCAGGTACAAGGCTATATACAACGGGGTGCGCCAGATGCCCCGAGGTTAGTGGTTTAGGAACCGACTGTCCCACGTCCATCCATCCATTTGGCGACTACTCGACCTTAAGATTTGGGAGGTTTTTTGTAGTGGTCCTCGTCCAAGTAGGCCGGGGGATTAAGCCAAGCCTCCCGATCCGCATAGATCGGCATGCCCCTTACAGGGGCTTGCCCTACCATGCGGTTTGCGGTTTGTGTCGCGAGCTTGTCAGCTATTGGGTATTCGGAACTGGGCGCTTTTGGGCGTTTATAGCCCTTATCCCCCTTATCTCCCAATTGATCAGTTCTTTTCTGTACATATGTACGGGACGTCTCTGGCCGTACCCAATCCGCACCCCGGGGAGGCTCCTGATAGGCATCTCAACCCATTACCCTCCGATACCGAAGACATTGCTCTCCGATATCGAAGGGTGATGCTCAGAGAGTCGAAATCTTGGACAAGCCGTAGCAGGTCCTCGAAAAGTCACCGAGCACGGGTGTGTTCGAGTATACATAAAATTTGGGCTAGAAAATGTATCCTCAAAAAAGATACGTTCAAAACAACTCGAAACGAACCTTGTAACTAGCGCCCTCTATGAGAGGCAGATGTGAAAACAAATTTATGCGGTCCGTCACCTTTCAAAAAATACTTGTACACAATTACATGACAATGTTGACATTAGTTTCGACATAATCGTAAAAAATGTGTATAAAACTTTTTTTCAGTACCTGTATCTTAAAAACGGATGCCGCTACGAAAATTTTTGACTGAGCCAACCCAATTTATTTTTCAGTAGTTTACCTATATCAGCAACGGGGTTACATTTGTTGAAACACCCAGTATGGAGATGTATGCTAGCAAATCGTTTATGTATTTGGTTATTGAGATTTCCAACTTTTTAAAAAAAAAAACATAAAATTCTGTCGTAAAAGTTTCAACAGAACAGCCACTAAATGTCGGCGAAATTCTTCGAAATAAATTGACATGAATAATCTATTTTACTCCCATCCTTTTCTAAAAACTTTTCTAGTTTCCAGAATAACACAAATAATTTATAAGAAAGTTATTACTAAGAAATACTGCAAATGAAATAAATTTCATTGGTAATTTTCTCATTCTTTCCCTCATTTATTTATTCAAAATGTTTTTGATTTATGTACTAGCCCAATAATTCCACGAGTTGGGAGAAGAAACAGGAAGCAATTTGACCAAATTTTCAGTTAATAATTGTAACCCACATTCATATGCTAGACTTAGAGTTGAAGGGTTCCCCAATTTTTATATTTAGGGATTACCATAACAGACCAACAGGATTCAGATATAGAAATTAAACGCAGTGACAAAAACCACTTTTCCGAAAATAACAACATTTTTATGTACCACCTTAACTTAGAATTAAGACATTGAATGGTTAGATGTTACCTTAAGTCAGATCGGTTGTATGGAGTGGTGACATGAACCCTGATATTGTCTACAAAAAATCGCATTGAAGGATTAGAAATGTGGATACAAGAACCAATGCTTAGAATACCTTAGACGGCATCCATAACCAACGAAGAGAAGCTAAGAAGATTCAATAAGGACAGGGTATTACTAAGAACTGTTAAACAGGAAAGTGTTTTATCTGTGCCATGTGTAAAGAAGAAATTGTTATAGGAGAGTGAAGCTGACTATTAGTGGGAAAATTGAAGGTCAAAGAGAAGTAGGAAGAGAACAAGTTTCTTGGCTCAAAAATCTTAGAAATTGGACAATTTTTACACATGGCAGAATACCGTCAAATCTTCACTATAGTGATAGCCAACGTCATATGTTACTGACACGGACATGAAGAAGAAAATAGTTTCTTTAAGGTCCCATTACATAATTAAAAGATATCTGTTCTTAACCACTGATCTTTAAGTTTGCTTGTTCAAGACGAGAATTGAGAATTGAGCTCCTCGTATAGTACAGCTCGTAAGCTGAAGAGGTACTTATTGTGAAAGTACTACACTTGAAACCTTCTTCTATGCCTACACTAAGAAACAATTTAATTTCAACTCACAATACTATCAAGAAAGTACTTCAAATTCTTGTTGACGTAAATTATTGACACAATCACGCTCTATATTCCCACGGAGCTAGATTATTACCTGGGAATTCACTGTGCTTCATTTTGTGATAGGCTTTCATTTTAGTGTGGAATTCTAAAACTACAACCCCCGGAATCCCCCAATTAGTCCCCACATACTGTTAACGCTAATAAAAACTGGAATTGTCACCTCCAGGGCAATTATTTTCACTTGAAAGGAGATTCAAAAGACAAATCGTGACTAGTAGTATGTCAAACGTGGTCCCCTTTATTTTTTGTAATATTTTCATATCTGATGTTCTTGCTTTTCTCTTTGTTTCAGTTTTTTTGTTTTCATTGCAAATATCTCGACAAGTAGAACACCAAAAGATGATGTGAGATAGTCAAATGCGAAAACATCAAACGTTTTTGTGGATATTAAAATGATTATAAACCAAGTGTATGTGATCGTTAACTATTACTTTCGTCAAATATATTATTTTATTAAAACAAAATATGAATGTTAGACTTATCAATCAAAACAATTTGTTCCAACTTCAAACAAATGTATATTTACGCGTCCATTTGCTAAAAACTAATTTCAATTTTGAAAGTTAGTAATGGAACCATAAATAACCCTTATTACATCTGCTTAGTTATAATTTATCATCGAGATGATTCTAAAATATGCATTGTCAGGAAAGGATCCAGATAGGATCATTTGCTTTCCCTCAAATATTCAGGGAGATTTTACAGGGAATATCTTATAATCTGGCTGCGAAAGGACGATGCTGATGTTACTTTTTAGAAGCGTAATACGGCATTACAGTTTATAGTAGCTACAGGAGCCCTCGAATCCTTGAAATATTAAGTGGATTAGCGGACTATTCTAATTCGTAAAAGATGTTGAAAGTTGTTAAATATTTATTAATTCGTTCAAAAATATGTATTTCAGTTGTGTGAAAGTGAAAATCATTATAAATAATGGAACTCTATTGATTTCGAACCTATTTCATAATAGGGAGATATGGCTAGAATAGAACAAATGTTCCTACAAATCGAGACACATATGAAAAAAATTGCCCGGACATTGGATAACATCGTATTAGAATTGCAAGAAATAAAACAGGAGAACAATAAACTAAAACAAAAAATAAAAACTCAGGAAGACAGAATAGAAAAATTAGAACCCACGGTCAGACATAAAAATATTATAATAAAAGGAGTTACCGACGAAGAAAAAGAAGATGGAATCGAAACAAAAGGAAAAATAGAAGTAGTGATGCAGAAAATTGGAATAAATATTGATATGGTAACATAGGGAGATGAAATTCGAAGACTAGGAAAATATACATAAAACAGAGATCGATAATGATAAAATTATTGAAAGAAAGCACGAAAATTCAAATTAAGAAAAATGTCAAATATCTTAAAGGTATTGAAATATGGAATGATGAACTTTAACTAAAGAATATTCAAGACGAAAGAAGAGCACTTATACCCCAACTGAAAGAAGCAAGGAGCAAAGAACACAAATCGATAATAAAATATAACAAATTAATAATAAATAACGAAGTGCTTGAGAAAAAGCAACCAAACAAAGAAGAAAACAAGGAGGAACAACAATCTACTACCGACAGTCATAAAAGAGCCGTAGGGGAAAGATCACCGAAAAACATTGACGACAGATACCAAAAAATATTTAAAACAACAAAAAAAACGAAAGTAGACAGATAAGGAACGAAAAGAACAAAACACACTTGCAATGAGAACAGACAGAAGACTGGAAATTGGAACTAACATAAAAACAAAATGGAACAAGGAAAAAATAAAATAAAAACAAATTCGAAATGAATCAACAATATGAAGACTAGGGACCTGGAATACTAGAAGTCTACAAGGGAAGGAAGTGCAATTAATAAATGAATTCGAAAAAACAAACCTACAGATACTAACAATAAGCGAAACAAAAAAGAAAGAACAAGGATAAATTAGAATGCAAAATGACCACATTCTAATATACAGCGGGGTAATCTCATATCAGTATATGGCCCGGATGAAAATAGAAAAGCAGAAGAAAATGAAAAATTCTGGGAAGATTTAAAAGTACGGTAGAAGAATCAAGAGGAAGTATATACATTGCAGGAGATTTTAACAGCAGCGTAGGTAAACAGGAAAACAACTACAAGATGGTACTAGGAAACTATGGAGAAAAAACAAGAAATAACAACGGAAAAAGACCGTTAGATATCTGTCATTTACAAAATTGGATAATTTGTGATACCTTCTACCAACACAAAGATATTCATAAATACACGAGGGTACAACATAGCAGGGAAGAAAAATAAATTATCTATTATATTTTAACACAAAAAGAAGAAAGAAAAATATACTCAACGTTAAAGATAAAAGAGGAGCTGAAATTAACAGTGACCACTATCTACTGGAAGCAAAAATTAATGGTAACAGTATACAAATTGAACAAATAACTGTAAAGAAAGAAAGTCACATATCAATAAAAACATACAAATTAAGAAATAAAACGGTTGCAACAAAATATCAACTAAACACAGAAGAAAAACTAAAAAAAAATTTACTGATATAAAAAAACACAGAACAGAGTTGAGACTATAAACGTAGTCATTAACACTGCCTCTGAATTATGCGAGACTTCCAAAACAGATACTAGGAAAAAACAAACAGCATGGTGGAACAACGAAATTAAAGAAGATGTTGAAAAGAAGAAGGAAAAATGGAAAAAATATTTAAAAAACAACAAACAAGAAGAATATGAAATATACAAAAACCAAAGAGAGAAAGTCAAAGTTCTAGTAATAAAAGCAAAACAAAATGCCTGGATAGATTTGGGGAACAAAGTGAAAAAATATACTACAGGGAATGAAAAACTATTTTTTAAGGTTCTAAAATCGTTAAGAACAGAAAAGCAGAGAAATAAACACTACATAAAAGATAAAAATCAAAAGATACCAACAAATGAAGCAGACATTTTGGAAAGATGGAAAGAGTATTTTCAAGAGCAAACCCAAATAAATCCAAATAGCGAATGAGAAATTGAAAATCAAAATGAAGAAATCGAAATACAGAGCATAAAATTGGAAGAGCTAAAAGGATTTGTTGAAGTATTTATAAATGGGAAAGCAACGGGTGACGATAAAATTAGAGCTGTAATGATTAAGAATCTAGAAAATAGGCGACTGTATGTGTTATTAGAAATTATCAATAAAGCTTGGTATAATGGAAAAATCCCAGAAGAATGGAGAGTAGCCTTAATTACATCTATACACAAGAAAGGAGGTCAGAAACAATGTCAAAACTATAGAGGAATAATCTCATTAAACACCATTATAAAGATATACGAACAGCTTATATACAGCAGAATTAAACCAACTCTAGAAAACCAGTTTTCAGCGGCACAAAGTGGATTCAGACTAGGAAGAATTACGCAAGATCATGTCTTCACAATAAAACAATTAGAAGAAAAGCGACATATAGAAAATATAAACACATATCTAGCGTTCAGAGATATCGAAAAAGCGTTTTATACTGTACCTAGAGAAAAAGTATGGAAGGGGCTGAAAGAAAAAGGAATACTCAAAAAAAATTATTGAAATTATTCAAGATATATATGAACCAAACATAGATTTTATCATAAAAAACAACATGAAATCAGAAGGATTTAGAACCAGCATAGGACATAGTTAAGACAAGGAGGAGGAATGAGCCCAACATTGTTCAATATACATATGGACAACATTATCAAAAAAAGCGAACAGAAGGTAAATAATATGTTCATTGGTTATAAAAATTTAGAAAGAGTAGAGATAGCCGAAGGAGTTTTTGCAGATGGTGTGGTGTTAATGGCAGGAAGCGAAAACCGATTACAAGAAAACCTGAATATACGGAAAGCTGTTATGGATGAAGAAGGCATGAAGAGCAACAAAAATAAAACCAAAATAGTTGTAAGCGGAAAAACAGTATACAAGCAGCAGAAATGAAATACCTAAGAAAAACAATTGGAGCAACAAGAAAAGACAAAATAAGAGAACAATTAGGTGTCCAACTCGTATTAAAATTTATAGAACAAAGGCAACTCAATTGGTGGGGACATATTCAAAGAATGGTCAAAACAATAGACAAGTTAAAGGACATATGAGACAAAAATACAAATAAAAATGAAGACCAAGACAAACAAGGAATACAGTATTGGGTAATATTCTAAAAGAAAAATGCAAATCCTGAGACGATGCAAAATCATTAACAAGAAACAAGAAAAACTGGAAAAAATTTATATACGAAAATTAAATGCAAACCCGACACCTTAGGGTAAAATGATATACAGGGTGGGGCAATCTTCTAACATCGGAGGATTACATCGTTGTGGTAAGAGAAAAAACTTTAAAGGTTTGTGTGAGCTAATACAGTTACTGAGGGCACATTTTGAAAATACTTTCGATTCTACAGGGTATTCCAAAACCACGTAGCAGCACAAACTTACATTTTTTTAAATGAAACGTACTATGTTTTGTTCAAGAGTCGAAAAGATCTCACCGAGAGCGTTACAAAAATATAGCATTGTAATATTTATATGGGTGTTTTAAAAAGATATGGAATTACTGGCAAAAAAGACCTCATCTTTAATACTCTGCAAAACAGTAAATCAAAATAAATTAACAGGTCTTTGTATTCAATTATCATTCACATATAATTGGCTGTGCTCAGTATTAATTACTTTTTTATCTGTGGCTTCTTTAATACAGGGTGACACAAAACGCAAATCAAGCGATATCTCAAAATTTTTAAATGAAATCACCCTATAAGTCTTTTTACAATTTGTTAGTACAATTAATAATATTTCAAACGATGTAGTACATGTAGGGTATTAGTTGATGGAAAACCGTAAATATTTTATGATAATGGTCAAAAACAAGTATTTTACGTACACAAATTAAATTGTATTAAATTTTCACATGCAACGTCTTGTAAATTTTAACATTTCATAAATTTTAGTCGTAATTTTGGATGCATCTAAAATATCTTTTACTCTTACCATTAGAGGAAGGAAAGACTTAATCGGAATTATGCTGGAAGCAATG
This sequence comes from Galeruca laticollis, assembly GCA_963921935.1. Taxonomy (NCBI): domain Eukaryota; kingdom Metazoa; phylum Arthropoda; class Insecta; order Coleoptera; family Chrysomelidae; genus Galeruca; species Galeruca laticollis. The sequence continues at coordinate 206,691,529 of OY998175.1, read as the reverse complement.
TTTTTGTTTACTGTAAGTAGGCTAATGTCATTATAGTACTAATAAATATAAAAGCAGTTTGCAGTCTTTGCGAAATAATTAAGTCATCACAAACAGTATATCTTTGTTACGTAAAATGCAAGCTTCTACTTTATTTTCCAACTTTTTCTATTTTTAAATAACTAACAATTATGGAAACCAACATTATGAAAACACTTACATTTCATAAATAAACATTGACATTTTATAAAAAGTATAGTTTATGCTAAGTGTTCAAAATGGCGATCATTTACTTCCATACACTTCTCAATTCTTTCCAAAAACGAGGATCTTACTCTTTCTAATATAGCTGGAGTTATTGTAGAAAATGCGTTACGAATCATTTCTTTCATGTCTTCCCTGGTAATAGGTTCTGTTTGATACACAAGTTGCTTGATGTATCCCCATGAAAAGAAATCCATCGGTGTGAGATCTGGAGTTCGAGGAGGCCACGAAATTGGTCCACCACGTCCTATCCACCTGTCGGTAAAAATGTCTGTGTAGCCACCGACGTACACAACGAACGTAATGTACAGATGTTCCATCTTGTCCGAACCACAAGTTAACTCTTGTGTTTAAATCAACTTCCTCCAATAATTCTCCCAAATGGTTTTTTAGAAAATTGTAATACCTTCTTCCAGTGAGGCTATCTTCAAAAAAGTATGGTCCTATAACTGTATCTCCTGCGATTCCTCTCCATGCATTTATGGACCATTTAGTTTGGGTCGTTGTACTAAAGAAATGTGGATTGCTATCCGAATAAAAATGAAAATTACGGCGGTTGACGAAACCGTTTCTGTGAAACGTGGCCTCGTCACTAAATAAAACATTTTTAAAAAATCTGGATACCCATTAATTAATCCACTGAACCACTCGCAAATATTTATTCTTATTGGAAACTCTCTCTTCAAAAGCTCTTGGTGCATCTGTATCTTGTACGGGTGAAATTTATTCTTTTTGTTATTCTTCCTATTGTTCGTCTACTAATGTCTAATTCAGTACTAAGTTTTCTAGTACTTGTATTAGGATTCTCAACCAAATTTGTCATTACTAAAAATTCGTAGTCCTCATTGAAAAAATGTTTTGGAAGAGCATGAGGTTGATAGGAACATTACCTGATGTGTCGAATCTTTCCTTAAGTCTTAAGAAAGCTCTTTTGTTTGGATGTCTTCGATTGGGATATCTTTCACGATATACTCTTGAAGCGAGTAAACAATTTTTTGAACATTCTCCTAACACGTAAATCATATTGATCATGTCTTCCTGCGGAAAATTCATTATAGTTATTTATTATTTAAACCTAACAACAGAAACGAAGAATACAGCAATACTTCTTTGACATTTATTGGTAGATACTATTTTGACAGTAGTCCACTTGATATAATCAAAAATATGGCTCTATTATGTTTCGCCCTTTCTCAAACAATCCTTTAAAAACAATTCTTGAAACTGAAATATGCATAAATATGAAATTTTTGGTAATTCCAGGTACCTACGGTATTAACAAACATTTTATATCATTGATTAGATATTGTAGATACATCCAAAATTACGATTAAAATGTATGCCTTAGAAATGTTAAAATTAACAAGACGTTGCATGTAAAAATTTAATACCATTTAATTTGCGTACGTAAAATAACTGTTTTTGACCATTATCATATACTTATACCCTAAATGTACTACATCATTTGAAAAATCATTAGTTGTACTAACAAAATGTAAAAAGACTTATAAGGTGATTCATTTAAAAAATTTGAGATATTACTTGATTTGCGTTTTGTGTCACCCTGTTTTAAAGAAGCCACAGATAAAAAAGTAATTAATACTGAGCACAGCCAATGATATGTGAATGATAATTGAATACAAAGACCTGTTCATTTATCCTTATTTACTGTTTTGCAGAGTGTTAAAGATGATGTCTTTTTTGCCAATAATTGGCCACATCTTTCCATATAAATATTATAATGCTCTATTTTTGTAACGCTATCGGTGAGATCTTTTCGATTCTTGAACAAAATTTAGTACGCTTGATTTAAATAAATGTAAGTTTGTGCTGCTACGTGGTTTTGGAATACCCTGTAGAATCGAAAGTATTTTCAAAATGTGCCCTCAGTAACTGCATTAGCTCATACAAAACTTAAACGTTTTATCTCTTACCACAACGATGTAATACTCCGATGTCAGAAGATTGCCCCACCCTGTATTATTATATTATATTATTTTTCTACAACTACTATGCAAAACACGCTTTTCTACACAAATTTTTATGCGCAAAGCAAGCCTTTTCTTAATTAGTTTGATATCCGTTAGAAAAGTAATAATGTAGAGTGTGGGAAAAGTATGGTACTTTTCCGCACGGAAATGTCACTTTGCCCACGGAAATGTCAATGTCAAATCTTTTTGACAATACTTTATAGTGGATTTCTGGGTGTTCAAATTTTAAATTTAAACTAAAAATTCTGTAAGTAAACTATTTTTTAGATTATGTATTTCAGTTTATTGATTATAGATTATAAACAAATTCATTTATTACCCATTATTTTAGGAACTAGGTATGAACCGAGATCATAATTTATCTTTCGAGTTGTCGAATTCCGATATTGAGAATACTCCTCCAGATATTATCGAAAAGGCTCAAAATGCAATCGAAAATTTGTTACCTGAAGTTTCAAAAAACAAATATCAAAAACAATAGAGCAAATTTATGAACTGGAGGGAAATAAACAATATTAAATCATTCTCAGAAAATGTTTTGTTGGCTTATTTTTAAGAAATTTCTGCAAACTTTAAACCGTCTACACTGTGGTCTATATATTCAATGATAAGGAGCCTCATAAGTATCAAACATAACATAGATATTTCAAGGTATACAAAACTTCGAGCATATTTAAAAAAGCAAAACGCAAAAAGCTGTGACAAAAAAAATCCCTTACATTGACATCTGCTGAAATCCATAAATTTTTAGGAGAAGCGCCTGACAATATCTAACTACTCGTCAAAGTAAGTCATAATTTTAAAGATTATATTTAGTTATTCAATCTATTATTATTTAGTAACCAATGTACTTCATAATATAGAAAAATCGAAATAAAAAACTTAAATAAAATAAAGCAGCGGAAAGACCTAAATACAGTATTTTATAATTGTTGCGGCGATAGCTTAGTGGAAAACATATCAGCATTGGAACGAAGAGGCCCGGGTTCAAATCATGTCGAATTTTTTATATATTTGCAATTTATTTAATCTTATTACTTTAATTTTGGAACTAAATTAAAATTTTAATTTCAATCACAAATTTACTTGTAGGTTGTCATGGATTAGCCGGAGCATGTCGAAGGGAAGAATTATGGAAATTAACTATTGATAACGTAAAAGATTTACAAGAAGCCTTATTGGTTACTGTTCCAATAACTAAGACAAAAATACCACGTACATTTACTATAGTTGGAGAATTCTATGATTTATACAAAAAATATGCACGTCTGCGTCAACAAAATACAAATGACAAGAGGTTATTTCTTAATTACCAACACGGAAAACGCACGCGGCAAGTAGTGGGCATAAATAAATTGTACATGGGTCATTGTTTTAGACGATCTTCAGCTACAATTTTAGCAAATTCAGGCGGAGACTTATTAACATTGAAGCGACATGGTGGATGGCGCTCAAATTCAGTGGCGGAAGGATATATTGACGACTCGATATCAAACAAAATTGATATTGCCAACAAAATTGAAAAATCTATTATACCTGGGGCTTCGACTTCATATAATATTATTCCTAATGAAAAACCAGCATCAACATTTTCGTTGACAAACATTAACGATAACTTATCATCAAAAATAGATAATATACCAGGCATAACAATTCTGTGTTAATTTCTTGAATTCGTTCTGTTTAAGTTAAATATATAAGTTACTTTTTTCTTTAATTAATAAACGTAGTTGTAGAAAAATATTGTGTACAACTCGTACACAAAGCACTTTTCCCGCTCGCTGGTTTTGCGGCACTTGCCTTACGGCTCGTGCCACAAACTTCTGCGCTCGTGGGAAAAGTAACGCTTTGCGCACTTGTACAAACTACTATTTCATAATAGTATATTCTTACCGACTTAAGTTCTTTTCTCCACGACCCGAAGTATGCATCAGAATTCAAATAAATCTCAACAAAACAAGTAATTTATTGAATTGTTGTATAACATTGTATTATTTAAAATTTATATTTATTGTGTTGGTGGAATTACTAAAGTTGAAAAATGTAAAACATATAAGAAACGAGTGTGTCAGAATAAGGTTAGTACAGTGAATATGCAAATGTTAAACAAGATCATTGATCAAAATTGAAAATGCAAAGTATTGAATTCGGTTTTTTTATAGAACGCGTACCTTTAAAACCAAAGAAGTAATGTTTGGACAGTAATGGATGATTTCAGCTTCGATTTTTTTATACCATTTGAAAAAATAGTCTTACTGAATGTATTACCAACCCTGTCGATAATATGCTCATGGCATATCCCTAATTTGCCCAATAATTAATTTTATCGAGAGAAAAATAGCTTCATCGATTTTTAGAATACTTATTTGGAAAAACAAAATGAATGATGACAACAAACTGAACAAACCCAAATTCTAATTTACCTGAAAAATTAAACTTGAAACTTTACCCTGGTAAGTAGACATCACTTAGTACTGAGAATATAAAAAGTGAGTATCAAAATTATACCAAAGCCTATTTTGAAAATTTGCAAATTATTTATAAACTAAGGAAACAACAGTCTGAACAAATAAAAACTGTCTTCTTATTCCGTCGCACTACTCATTATAATAAACCAAACAAACTGAGCCAACCGCATATCTTTTTTTACGTCTTCTTGGCAAGCTTTGCAGTACCACGATTCTTTGTGTTTTGTTCTTCCTCCTTGCTCATTGGTATTTGCAATGGCTTTTTTGCTTTTGATGTTTTGGGAGGAAAAACTTCTCTTTTCACGATAAGCGCATTGCTGTTGATTGCTTTTTTCTTTCTTGTTGTTTGTGGGAAATCTTTATAAATGGTGTCTCCCACATTTCAGTAAAACTCGTGTTAATGATAATTTTTTCATCATCGTTTTTTGCGTTTATGTGGTTTTCTCCGTTCTGTTCTTTCGATTTCTTGAACCCACCATCTTTACTAAGTATGTTATGTAGAATATGTGTTTATGTAGTATTTTCAGATTCTTGAATGTTTTTGTGGGAGAGCTGCAGGACGTAGTTCTGCGCCTCCGGCATGGGAGCAAGAACATACTGTTTGTGATCACTGGAGATTTTAACTCAAAAAATGAAGTTGGGGAGGGGGCAGAGGGACAAGCCGTAGAGACAGGGAATTATTGTCCTAGTGCAATACTATTAAGCTAAATGTCATTAATGATGGACTTGTCCCTACGTTGGCTAGAGACACCGGACAATCATACATTGATCTTACTGTGATGTGTGTCCACATAGAACGGCAAGTCCCTCAGTGGACGGAGGATTCTGACGTGACGGAACACGATTCTTTGTGTTTTGTTCTTCCTCCTTGGTCTTTGGTCTTTGCAATGGCTTTTTTGCTTTTTTAGATTTTGTTGTTTTGGTGGGAAAAACTTCTTTTTCCGCAATAAGCGCATTGCTGTTGATTGCTTTCATATTTCTAGTTGTTTTTGGGAAATCATTGTATCCCACATTTCAGTATAGCTCGTGTTAACGCAAAAGCACCGAAGTCCTGCCACTCATCGGATTATCGGACATAATTGTGCAAAAGATGAGGTCTCAACTTTTTTAAATAATGTATGCCTGGTCTACGCTATATATTTATAACAATATATTCGTTTTAACTGCCACTTAGTGATATTTAAGATAGAAATCTCTAACTTTCACGTTGATCTTAAAATTAGTGCGAAGCTCCAGTTTCCGTCTACTTGGTAGTAATTTTTCTGTTTCCGTCCAGAATTGACCTCCAATCCGACCTATTACTATTATAGGGTGTGGGCGTAAATAAAAACTATATGTATATAAAATGATTCGCCAAATGTATTTGTTGTCGCGACACTCAATTCGGTTTTTTTGTTGTGATGGGTAATGTGAGGAGTACGTTTTTACGCTATTGTATCGCTAAATACAGCAGTAGAGGATAATTGTGAAAGTGAAAATGACTCACTCAGGGTTGCAGTAGATAAGTTAGCTTGTTTACTTACTAATTGAAGTGTGAGCAAGTATTGATCGTCATTTCTAACGCGTCGTTTTGACATTCTTAACGTGTATACGAAATTAAAAACGGGAACTTCATAAGACTGTGACGAAGAGTGAGTGCAGGAAAATACCATTTATGATTAATGGGTAAAGTATAAACTCTTTCACATTTCATAGTTACCACTGCCAGAATAATGTACGAGAGGACTGTCAAATTTCAAATATACAAATGACCTAATTTGGAGTGCAATTATTGGCGAAGAACGAGGATTCAAACTAACTTCCAAGGTATGTTCTTGACCGAGGCTAATAAGCCAAGAATTTGACTCATACTCAAGGAGAAATTTACCATTGTAATGGAGTATTGTTACCGCCAGTACCCACTACCAGTTTCTTGGACTGAGAGACAACGCACAACTTAAAATAGTAAAGAGAGAAACATGTTATAACATCAATATGTATATACTTTTGATCAGAAACATTTATAAGTTCATAGTTCATCATGTAACCCATAATAACAATTTTCAACTTCTGGAACGCTATACATTCCCCTGCTGTGCACATTAGATAGTGGTTTTATCTTGGTAACGACATCGTTGAGAGGGTAATCTAAAATGTCTTCATATTTGGGCCATTTCCACAAATTTCCGCTTCCAGCCATTGTTTTTACGTTCAATCCATGAATGTTTTTCCCTAATATTCTGTAACCTCCCCCTTGTTTTTCTCTCTCTTTTGTCTTTTTCTCTATGTCGATTCTCCTCTGGTATTCAATAAACTCGTCACTGATTGCCACTGTTGGTCACATCTTTTTCTTTTTATGCAAATCATCCATATTTTCTCGTTTTGCACCATTACTTTCCTCCGACCAGTATAATGCATATTTAAAATGTGTTGGTAATTTATTTTCAGGAATTCCTGGCTTGGACGGAGTAACCTGGGTGACAGCTTTGTTTGTAATATCCGCTAACAGCTTAGCTGTAGTTTCGCCAATCCTGTCTTGAAGTTTATTTACTTTGCCTATAAAAATTTGATGCGTTAGTCTCAGTGGTCGACTCCTGATCTACTAAAGTCTTGAAATTGTTGGTATCCAATGGAGCCATAGAAGTTGATGATACAGAATTCCTTCCATCTTCAATCGGTAATCCTTCAAAAGTTGAGACTCCTGGATAAAGTACGGTGTTTAGTACAGGTCCAGTATTTGCATCTACACCATTTACTGACACCCAATCACCATATTTACTTACTTGGGCTTCGATCGGATCAATCAACCAGAAGGGTTCATCCAGATTTAAATCAAACGTTTCATTTAAATTAGGTAAATTATTATCCAGGGTATCATTATGTTGAATCCTCAATTGAAAACTTTCCCAAAAATCATAAATAGCTCTATATTTCTCTTCAAGAACGCTGTTGTTTCCTGTATTCTTGAAAATATTGAGCAGCTGTCCATCTAAGCGTAGTTCTATTTCACGAATAAACTCTTCATTAGACAGTTTTGGCTGAAACTTATATGCATTAAATGTGGGAGTAGTGTTAATTTTCTCTTGTTCGACTTGTTTAACTAATTTGGATTAATCAATAGAATTTTAATCGAGTGGAAATAATCAACAATCTTTCAATGCGGTTTTAATAGTGGATTATTTTTCTAATATAGGTGAAAATTCTGCTCGCTGCATTTTTCTTCCATTATTTTTCATCCGCCAACTACAAACGTCATTGCGAGAACAGTTTTTTAAAGGGAAGAAAACTCCTACATCTAGAGGCTGTACACGGTGAGTTGCATTGGGGTAGAAATGGAAAATTTGTTAATTGGAAGATTGATATGTGAAGTATGGGCATCGAGAAATAAAACTACTGGGAAAGGAATTTCATTCCTCACTAGCCATGGATTGAAGATATTTGTGACATATTCATAAATGGTTTCACTTGTCATCCATCCAGATTCGGAATGACCTATCCCTCATTGTCGTGGCATATTTGTTATGATCGCAGATGGTACATATCGTTTATAAGGGGACAAGACTAATGGAGGAGGTAATGAACCGTCTGCTCCTACTGTCAGGAAAACGGTAAGACATTCTTTCTCATCATTTACAATGCGGTTATATACCTTTTTGGATCCTCTTCTGCTTCTCATGTGACATAAGTAAAAACCTGTTTCATCACAGTTGAATATTCTACTGGGATCAGCAAATAAATCTAAATAATTTGAGACTATCCTGCAATCTCTAACATTCTCAAACCAATCCTGATAATCTCCACTGTAACGCCTGCTCTGCATGTTGGCAGTGCTTGTGGAACCTTCTTGGAAATCTCCGAATGTCGAGCAAGGAACCAACTAAACCACTTCTTTCCCGGAATATCGTTTTTAAATGGATTTTCTCGATTCAATTTTTTTATAAGTTTAGAAACTGAATCCACTAACTGTGTTTTAGTAACTGGAAATAGTTATTTGTATACTAAGGCCGCAAAATGCTTTTTCGCGTTCCGAGAGAGAGATTATCGCCGAGGCCGCTCCGGCCGAGGCAAGATAATCTCGAGGTCGCGAAAACATTTCGCGGCCATAGTATACACAATATTTTTCGTGCAACCGTGAAAATTACATAATTTCAATAAACATTATGTCTCTTTAGAAAAGTCAGCGTTTCAACGCGAATAGAGAAAATTACACGTCAATATCACAATGTTTCTATGGAGATGAAATATTTTGCAATACAAATCAATTTGACATTTCTCGTGAAGTCGTGAAGATGTCCGATAGCGATAGTGATATTTCAGTTACTTGCACTCCTCCTGAGCTGAGAGATCTCATAGACTCAGCACTTTCTGATTTGATACCCGGAATGTTACAGAAACTTCAGGGATGAATATCAGTAATAATATAAACAGTACAATCAATGTTAATATATATCAAAAATAAAGTATGTTTCTGTTGTGAATTTGTAATCAAACTGATTGAAAATCTCTTGAAATTTTAGTAAATATATTTGGTTCGAAATACATTGTTATTGTCATATTTCAGAAATGTTAAATGCTGTAGTGGCGTTTAGTTTGCCGGCAGTCACTATGGGAACGGCCGTAAAAATGTTTGTCGGCCGTCACTCTGGGTAACGGCCGCAAAATATAATTTGGCGGCCTCTGTTGCGGCTGCAAAATGCTTGTTTTGCGTCCGGTTGCACGAAAAACACCTTGACCAATTTCTAATATCCAGTTGACTAAAATTTGTTCTTCATCCTTTGTCAAAACAGTGACTTCACCCATATGCCCCGGATTTTTATATTTCTGATGAATTCTGTCACTTATTGTTGATTTTGGGATACCGTAAAATTTCGAGGCTTACCTAATGCTAATTTTATTTGATTCTATGTCGGCCAAAGCTTGCTCAATAGCTAATTTGGTATACTTCACGCGTTTCTTGGTATCCATTCTTGATTCCATACTTAAACAGAATTAAATTTAAAAACTACTGATTTACAAGCATATTTCAAACTAAGTCATACTATATCTTCTTTTTCTTGTTTCTTTTTTGGGCTATATCCTGTGGGATAATTTACCCAGTTTTATACCTGTGGGGGGGAAAAGTCTTGCTCTTGGCAATATTTCCCTCCCTCTAGAATGGATATCTTCCTTAAACAAAAGTGCACTACTGTTGAGCATAGGTACTATGAGTTATTACACATTTATATTACTTATGGTGAGTATTGGGGTATTAGTAAGGTAAGACTGCACAACACAGAAAATTAACTTTTCTCGCTTGGGGGTAGCGGCCAAGCTTGGTCACACCCAGAAATGCTACCTCGGATATAGGTGGAGAAACCCAGGTCTATAAAAGAGAAGAATAAGTTAAAGGGATATATTAAACATAGTAATAAATTGGTGTGTTATTGATAATCATTTAAATTGGCTAAAATTGTACATATATCAAATGGCGCTCTAAGTTTAGTTTTGCATAACTCTATGTAAAGGTTGAATTGGTTTGATATATTAATTGGACATTCTAGTATTATGTGGTTAAGTGATCCTATTTGCCCACATTCACATAGTGGATCATCTTTAATTCCAATTCTAAACATATGGAAAGAAGTTAAACAGTGTCCTGTTCTTATTCTGATAACTGTTGTTAAATGTCTTCTGTTTTTGTATTGGTAATGGTTAAACCAGGGAGATTTTGGTAATTGTTCGATTTTTTATTCTGTTTTATGAGGTTCCATTCATTGTTTTATTCAGCCCATATGCTCTTCTTGATATCTCGAAAGTAGTTATGATAATTCAGTTTTATATTCGCTGGAACTGTAACGGAACAACCTGTTTTAGCTAGCTGATCAGCTTTATGGTTTCCTTTGATTTCAGAGTGGCCTGGGATCCATGCTAGTACAATATTAAAGTCGTTAGTATTTGCTAGTATAATTCCTCGTTTAGTTAATATTGATGAATGCTCTGTTTGTTTGGAGAAAGCTGGTTTACATATTTTTTTTAGTGCAGTTTTTAGAGTCTGAGAAGATTATGGCTTTAGTAGTGTTAGTTTTTAAGATGAATTGAAGTGCATGGTTGATAGCAGTAATTTCTCCTAACCATATTTATGTGAATTTTGGTAGCCTAGATAAAAATGCATAGTTGAGTTCTTCACTGTAAACTCCAAACCCTGAAGTGCCATTGGAATAGAGAGTATATATTCTTGTATGATCCGGAAATTTGGATATAATTTTTTGGTACCGAATTTGTGCTAGTTCATCAGTTTTATTAGATTGAAGATTTGCCACATTTAAGGAGCTAGCTGAATTTCTAGGTCAAATTCATAGCAAGGCAATATTTCTTTTGTGTACATCATATTAGTAGATGGTTGTAGCCAGTCAAGGATTTGTATTAGAGTTGGTTTTTCTTTGTCAGTCCAATATCTTAAGTTTTTGCTTATGTTATGAAGCTTCTTTAGAATATTGATTATAGGGTTATTGGATACTGCCAGGTTTTCTATTAAGTATTTGGGGCTCAGCCATTCCCTCCGATATTTGAGGGGCATTTCACCGTTTTCTGATAATGAGGCTGGAATTGGTGTTGAATTCATGTTGCTTGTTACTATTCTTAATCCCTGGTTTTGAAGTTTGTCCAACGTGGTTTTATTCTTTTTTGTGAGGGTGAAAATCTGGCTACCATAGTCCATGTGACTTAGTACTATTGCTTTGTAAAGTATTCTCAGTGTGAGGGGATCACAGCCCCACCAAGTACCGCAGAGAGCTCGCATAACGTTTAGGCCTTTACATATTTCTATTTCCATGTATTGTATATGTGCATTCCATTTTAGGTTTTGATGATTGTACATACCTAGGTATTTAACTTTATCCACCCATTCAATAGTTCCAGAGTTTATTTTCATTTTGGGGATAGATCTTTTTATGATTCCTCTACTAAACATTACTGCATGAGATTTATTGGTTGATAGTTTGAGATTATGTTTGTCTAACCATGTGTTGAGTTTTTCTGAAAATGTATTTAAATTATTTACCATTTGGCTCTCATTCCATCCACCAACTATCAGTACCATGTCATCTGTATATTGAACAAGATTAACATTTTTAGGGAGGATATCATAAATAGGTAGGTTATAGAAATTAAACAGGATTGGACTAAGGGGAGATCCTTGGGCTAGACCTTGATTAGCTGACAAAGGTCCTATTGTTTGTCCTAAGTTGTCTTGGACGAATATGACTCTGTTATTCATAAAAGCATACATTAAGTTTATTATATATTTAGGTAGGGCTACGTTTATTACAGTTTTGTACAGAAGTTGGATATTAACTGTGTAATATGCAGCTGAGAGGTCTAAGAAAACGCCTATGGTGTATTCATTGGCTGAATAAATTATAAGGATATAAGAGGTTAGAAACGTTAAACAGTCCTTCTAAATCCAAACTGTACGGGATTGAGTAATTTTTTGTATTCTACATACCATTCCAGCCTGTTTTTTATTAGTGATTCTAGAAGTTTACCCACACATGAAGTTAGAGCAATTGGTCTATAGTTCGTTGCTACTGATTTGTCTTTGTAGGACTTTATGAGAGGAAGAATAATTGTTTGCTTCCATGTGCGTGGAATGGTAGCAGTTTGCATGCAATCATCAAAAAACTGTAGTAGATCGTTAGACAGAGATGTTGGCATGTGATTAATCATAGAGTATGAAATTTGGTCCATACCTGGTGCGTAGTCTTTTTTTGAATCTATTGTGAATTTATATTCCTAATAGAAGAATGGTTCAATTTCTGTTGATATGGATGTTTGTATCCTTTCGGTAATGATAGGTGGGCATAAGGAGAATAAAATTTCTTGAGCCAAAATGTCAGGTGGAAGTTGACTTGATAGGTTGTTGTGAGGTGTACGATTTGAAGCTTTATTGATTTTATTCCAAGTAATTTTTAGTGGAGAGTTACGGTTTATTTTTGCACAGAAGTTGCGAAAACTGTTCTTTTTTTTGGACTTCCCAGGTAGCATATGGAGTTAACTCAGAAGATATTAGGGTAACATCCACCACCGATTTATCCTCACTTGGTGAAGACAATCTGGTAGCCTGTCTATCATTAAGATATACTAATTGGAGTCAATAAAGTTTCGACCATTAATACTTGTTTTCTCGCTCCCCCATGCGAGGTGGTTGCAATTTAGATCTCCCATAATAAGTAGGGGTTTCTTGAATTGCTGAATAAAATGGATCCAATTATTTAGTATTATAGTTTTGTTATAACCTTGTTGCATTTAGTAGGATTATATCAGGATTATGGTTTTTAATGATTACCTTCAAATTATCTGTGTTGGAGTTGTATGAACGTATATTGCACTGGATTACAGTTAGTGGAGTGAATGCGAATAAAATTCAAATATTACACAGGAGATCAGAACATGTCCGTGTCGAACAGGTCCATATAGTCCCCTGAGGTATTTTGTTTTTTGGTGCATGGTGATGGAGGTGTACATGTTTGTGCTGTGTTTATTTCTGTTAGCTGACTCACTTCTTGCTGGGGGCTAAGATAATTATTTGAAATCAAGTTTCCTATAAATGTTAACACAAGCTCTCTATGGGATTCTGATAAGAATGATATTGCTTGTACTACATCAAGTTGGAGTTTTTCTTCTTCCTCTTTTCTTGCTAATTGTTGGGGCTGTTCACTATGTGTTGTCGTTTTGTTTCCTATCTCTGATCTGCCATTGGGATTATTTAGGAATTTGGTATGTGCGGCTTTGTCGTAGCCTGTTTGTCTTTTTCTTTTGCTGTTTGGGGGTGTTGTGGCTACTTGTACATAAGATGCTACTTCGGGAGTTGTGGATATTGTTGCTAATCTTCTTTCATGTACTTAAATTGAGTTGGCCTGTTCTTTTGAGTTTTGTTTTCTCAAAGTTGGAAAGTTTTCTAGGTCATTTATTGGTGGGCTGGTGGGAGAACTGGATGGTATTTGTTGGCTAGCTTCGTAATATGAGATGTTTGAGAATGCCATTAGTTGTTTAATGTCTTTTTGTCTTTTTTGTTCTTTGCATATTCTATTAACTAATGAGTGATCATTATTTTTGCAGTAGATACAATATAAATTGCAGCTTGAGGCATTGTCATGGCTTTTACTGCAAGTTTTGCATTTTGCTTTGCCTCTGCATTGATTTGTGCTGTGTCCATAAAGTAAGCAGTTATAGCATTGAATTACAGGGCTTATATATGGAGTTACCAGAGTTGGAAGGCCATATACTCCCACTTCTCGTGGAATGATTTTTCCTGCAAAAGTTAAACACACTGCGCCTGTGGGGATGTACTTTATATTTCCATCAACGATCGCTCTTCTATTCATTCTCTTGGCATATAGCACCTTACAATTATTGATGTTTGTTGTTGTGAACTGAATTATTTCTTGTACTGTAAGGGTCGAATCTACAAATCTTGTAATACCTTTGCTTGATACATTGTGACTCGGTATATATACTTCATAACCCAAATTTTCCCAGTCTTGCTCGTTAATAAAGTTGTTAGCAGCTTCTGCATTCTTGAAAGTGACTCCCATTCGGTTTTTACCCTTTCTGGTGAATTTTATAACATCTTGTAGTTTCAAGTTAAAGATAGTTTTGGCTATACTCATAATATGTAAATTACCCACATTACCTGACTGAATATATACTTCAATCGTGGGAGAGCTATGTGGGGTGTATAAGATTTTTGTTCTATTAATTTGTGATATATTTTGGTCTTTATCATTATTTTTATCAGGAGGTTCGGGAGGTTTATCTCCCGCCATTTGACTTACTTTACTTTTTTCCCCTTTTTTTCTTAGTATAGGTTTTGTATATATGTAATAGAAATAAGTTGGAATTTACTTACTTAGGTCAAAGGAAAAGGATTTGACACAAAAAGTGGTTAGTAACTCACCCTATCTACTATAAACGATTGAATCACACTTATATTCAGCGATAAATCCGTATTCAACAGCAAACTCGAAATTCAGGTTAACTGTTTCCATACTATATCTTCAACAAATTACTTAAATATACTCCCCAGTAATTAATAAATGCGCATTTTTAGGCTTTTGGGATATTTTCTGTCATTCACACGCTAGAGAGTAGCAGATGCTACAGCTCAACCCTGTATATTTATCTTCAGTTAATTACTATACTCGATGTCAAATACTAGGACAAATGTCTAGGTCGGTTACGGGAAAGATACTATCCCTAATCCGACCCCCGGGACAGAATCAAGAAACGCGGTAACCTGTATCCGACCTCTTCGAATTTAAATAATTTAAAATTTATATTACTTTTGAGCGATTATATAATACCATAACTTTCAAATTAATTCCTCCAACGATCGACATTCTCAGCAAACATTTATAAAAAGATTGCAACAATTAAGTTTTGGATAAATAAATGGGCCCCTTTGAAATTTTTTTACGGCATAACAATTCAGCAGAAGTAGTCTATTTAGATTCGATAATATAAAATCAAATAACTTTTGGGTATACAGATTTTTCGCTGTAAAAATTTATAAATAGGTGCTTAACAAGAACACATAATTGTTAGTGTAAAAATCAGTAATTTAAAAAGTATAATATCTCGTTTCCGTCCATGTGGTTGATATCTGGGAATGCTTTGATTGGATGCTAGCTATTTTCCGTCCACTTCAATTTATTCAATAAAAATTCTAATATCCACATTCTGGTATAAATAAACTCATTCTTAGATAACTTAATGATCATTTAACCTATGAGAAAACTTTAATTTACCTCTTGTTTAGATTTTAAAATATAGAACGATAATTCGATTTTGTATCAAAAATATTTTCTAAGCACTTTGAACACAGTAAATTGGTTTGGCAAGAACAACACATCAAATAAGATTAGATATGAATACTACAGATGCTGGGCATCTTCATAGGGAGTTGGGAGGGGGTTTTAGCTCGATGAATAACGGATCGACTATTCATTCAAGCGCGTGAATTTGCAAATAATCGCAAATAATACAAACAGTCGGATAGAGGAGCTCGAACGCATTCCGGTGCAATTGCGTTAATGATAATTTTTTCGTCATCGTTTTTTATGTTTGTGTTGTTTTCTCCGTTCTGTTCTTTTGATTTCTTATACCCATTATCTTTACTAAGTATGTTATGCAGAATATGTCTCTACGTAGTATTTTCAGGTTCTTGAATATTTTTGATTGGCTTCTGTGCTTCTGCATTCTTTTTTGAAATTTCGAATATCTCTTATTCCTTGACGTTTGACCCAGCAACCTGTTCGTGATCCGATAGTGCCTAATCTTCAGAAGAAAAAGTTTCTGTTAAAGTCTCGCTGTATGAAGACTATCATTATTTGTTGATGAGGAGC
Organism: Galeruca laticollis; assembly: GCA_963921935.1. Taxonomy (NCBI): domain Eukaryota; kingdom Metazoa; phylum Arthropoda; class Insecta; order Coleoptera; family Chrysomelidae; genus Galeruca; species Galeruca laticollis. Next base: position 206,675,467 of record OY998175.1, on the reverse strand, counting down.
TATTTGATGATGACCATTTTCTCCTACTTAGGCATTGTGGTTTGATTGGGTAATTGGAGATCTTCAATGAGGGAGTTTTTTGTATGCTTTAATTAGTCCTTTGATAAAGTCCAAAAGGTCTAGGTTGGGATGTGGTTACCCCCTTCTTATTCTTTCTCAGTATTCCTACAAATGGAATATTTTTTTCAAGTAGTGTCTGAGCTAGTGGATACTTGATGTACCAATTATCAGTAGTCAAATTTCTGTTTTTATTTTTCAACGGCTCTACCAATCGAAGAACAATATCTGTTGGAGAATTTGATAATCCATGTCTACCTGCAGGTTGCTTGCCCCAGTAAACATCATAATAGTACTCGTAAAACATTTTGGAATCGCAGAGGGTAACGACCATGGAAAGGAACCAGCATCTCGTAAATTGTCATGTACTCCACTGGTGAATAATTTTTCAAACATGTTTTCACAAATTTGCCCAAGATTTCTCTAATAGTAGCCAGTTTATCGTCTAGCTTTCTTTGCAGACGGTCATCTTTGTTGTCAAATCTCAATGATCTAGGGATAAACAACAATCTATTATAACCCATGCATGCCGGAAAAATGGTCAGTCGCCCATATTTCTACAAAAGGTGTACCACTTAGATTTTTGAGCCCTGCAAGATACAGCATCCCTACTAACATTTTGTTATTTGTTTCGTTTCCATTTTTTCCCTGAAATAATTATCTTGGATACTTCGAATGAAATCATTTGTATAAGTATCATTTATTTAGTAAAAAAATTGAAAAATATGCTGAGATCATCGAATACTTCTTCCTTTTTTATTATGCTTTGAGGGAAAAATTTACGATATTTTTTGCAGCATGTTTAGCAAATTTGCGTTTTACTGGCAGTGTAAACCCAAACATTTATTTGTCACGGCTGGTCAGGGTTGGCTCCCTCCTTCAATTTGTTCCTCAAGCAGAAATAATTGGTCCTCGTTGTCCCCTTCTTGCTCTTAATCTGAATCGTGATTGCTATCCTCAATACGTTCGTCCGATGCATCGTCATCGCTGCCTCACACCATTTCTTCATTATATCATTGTTCAAGTAATTTTTCAATTTCTTCTTCGCATTCAGCTTCCGTCCATCCTTTACCTACTCGAGCCTACCACCTATATCAACATAACAAATTACTATAAACTGAAAAAAATTATTTGAATTAACTCTGACATGGTTGTTTGTCACTATTTCTTTGGCCAATTAGCAAAAAACTGAATTTTGTTCAGTTCAGTAACAGGTTACCACTGCAAAGCAGAAATCCCAGAGTGTCTTAGTCAAAATGTCACAATTTAGAAAAAAGTTATAAAAAATGAAAAAACAAAAACGTCCGCGTGGCGTATTTTGTACGCCAATTAGCATATTACTTACAGTAACTCGCTGCTGATTCGCTAAATGAAAACTGACGGGATCGCTTTTTTTCTTGTACTCGTAAGACACTATGGTGGGAGATTACATAGGTGATCACAAATGACCAATTGCTGGTTTTGAAATTTTAAGCGTTAATTCTTGTTTGGCGTACTTTTAACACCACAGCAACCAATTAAGGATTAAAAAACATTCATGTAAATGCAAGCTCGATTCTTTATAATGCAACTTAATAGTTACTATGATAATTTGTGGCATGTCTAACAATGCTATAAGGGAATCGTTGCTGCAAGAAGGTGGAATAAGTCTTGAAATAGTAATAGAACTCTGTAGGGCCATAGAATCATCCAAATTACGAAGTGAATTGATGGGATGTACAGTACCAAATAATGAAGAAAGTGATATACTCGAAGTATAAAAGGTATCGACAGACAGTAAATACACCACCTAAATCAATCAAAACTGCTTTCATTGTGGTGGCTCCATAAATTAAATACGGTAATGTAATTTCTGTAAAAATAAAAATCACTTTGAAAATGTCTGTTATAAAAAGAAATTATTCAAAAACACTTAGTTTGAACTTACTTTAACTTCATATAACCATCTCAATTTATTTTACCACAGACACAAATATTATAGACAATGAGACATTTTTACTTCTCCGCCCAACCTATCTAATATGTGAGTAAAGTATTGTTTTACCCCAAAAAATCCTTTTTCGAGTTATTTTTACGTTTTCCATCAACAACAACACGAAAAAATGGTTTTTAGAAAAAAATCCTGTGTGTATGCCGTACAACGGGTGCTATGATACTTGAAGTATGACATTTTGTCATTTTTTGAGAAATTTCAGTTTGTTAGCACGATAGAGCCTCCGGAGTTCAACAAGTCACCAATTTTATTATTGAATATTATTCAGGACATCTCACTGATGAACCCTATTGATTTTCAGCTCACCAGAGCTAATACAACAGGTGCTACAGTACTTTAAGTACGATATTTTTGTCATTTTTAGAGAAGTTCAGTTTGTTAGCACGATACAGTCTCCGAAGTGAATACAAGTGACCAATTTTATGATTGAATAATATTCAGAGCGTCGCAAAGATGAACTCTGTTGATATTCAGCTCACTAAAGCTAGTACAACGGGTGCTCTGGTACTCGAAGTACCAAATTTTTGTCATTATAGGAGAACTTTCAGTGTGTTAGCACGATACAGCCTCCAGAGAGTATACGATTGATCAATTTTATGATTGAATATTGTTCAAGGTGTCTTACAGATGTACCCTATTGATTTTCAGTTATCTAGAGCGACTACAGCGGGTCCTATAAATCAAGATATACTACATTTTTGGTTATTTTTAGAGAAATTTCGGTTCGTTAGCAGGATACATCCCCCGAAGTGTATACAAATAACAATTTTATGATAGAATATTGTTCAGGGCCTCAGATGCGGAAAAGTTAGTTTTAATCTTTAAAACCATTTATTTTTCTTTAATATCGTAATAGAATAATTCTGTTTCAAATACAAAGAAAAGGATTCTGAACGGAGTTGAGAAAAGCACTTGCATCATACAGGCAAAATCCATCCAAACTTAGTAGGGCAATCCTCTTCGGTGCTAAGAAGCGGAAGGTGAGGATTGCCAAGTAGTTCATTTCCGAATCTTGAGCTTAACGCCTCCGCTATCTAAGAAACATAATCCTTCCATTTCACGGATTCTATTCATTATTATATCAGCATAGAGTAAATAGACCGAGCAATATGCGATTTAAACGTACAGAAGAGTTTCAAAGACGCATTTTTGATTAGTTACGTAGGGAATAACGTGTTTGAAATAAGGGGGTTTTGAATATTCGACTCATATTTTCGAATTTCCTTCGTTTTCTTAGTTTTTGAGTACCTCCTTGCATAAGTTTCATTTTTTATGATTTAGGATCAACTTTCGTTTAGCTGAAACCAGTTATGTAAGAAACATTCGTTAATTTACCATTAGGAGTATTTTTCAAACAGAAGGACTCGATTTTTTTTGCGAAAACGCATAATTTCCATTTTTCCGACTTTAGAATAGCTAACCAGTTACAAGAAAATACGTTTCTGTTTTACATTTTAGACAATTTCCTAAACATAAACACGCAAAAAACTTCTTGTGGAAATATACCATTTTAATTTATTGATAAAATATTGTAGATTTAGATTGATTCGAACTTTAATCGGCGACACTGTAAAAAAGCATGTACAAAAACATTTAATAGGTTTTTAAATGTCGTTAAGATATGAGCTTTATTATTGTTAGTATAATCAGTGGTATAGGAGTAGAAATACGGATACCTAGTGGTTAAATGATGTCTTATTTTGTTATAACTTAGCAAAGTTTACCTAAAACTAGGCAGGAAGCTTATGACTTTGCGAAAAATGAAGGCTTGATACCTCGACCACTTTACTGCAGGACAAAATGTAAAAGACATACGAGTAATATGGATATATTTTCGCAATATTAGTTTTCGGAAACAGATTTGGGAATATATAGGTGTTCTAAACGACAACAAAGCAAACCTTCGTTTTCTGTTGCAAAGAAAACCTGGATTGAAAATAGTCATCTTTCACCAGAAAAAGAGTTTAGGTAGGTGAGACTTTCTAAACTTGTTTTTCTTAAATATTTATATGCAGGATTCTTTTTGGATTCGCTCACGGAGAATCATATGAATGGATATGTGTTGGTGTAAGTAGTTCAGAAGGGAGTTTATCAATGGCAACAATAGCTGCTCGGATGAAGTATTGTCGGGAGGTGTTTACCAGTGCTTTTACTTCAATGCAGGCATATCTGCCAAAAATTGTAGGGCCAGGAATCATAGTGCAGATTTGTGTCATGAGATTTTCAGCGATATTAAGCTGATATGAATAGATATTATTCATTGATCTGTGTTAAAGGTCGAAAAGAGGATTAAACTCAACTTAATATTTTTAGGTTTATATTTTAATAACACATCATTAGATCTGCAGTAATATTGCAAGGAAACTGATACATGTGAACTTTATTAGTATCGCTGGGTTTACCGAGTTTCTCGAAGTAATTCATAAAAACTAGAAACTATTTCTATTGCATCCATCCTGACTTTTTTCCTGCCCCGATGCATCCTACAAGTCCATCTCTAATAAAATGATCCTTGAAATATAACCGGGGAAATATAAATATTGGCGGAATTGCGTTACCAACAGCCACACACAGCGTAACTTGTGTTTCACGTTCTTGAGATACTACTAAGAGCGAGGCCCCATTAGTGCGTTGCGTTGCGTAGCGTTGCGTCGTCGCTGCGGCGGTTTCCATATATTTTTTACGACATGATCTATTAGACCGTAGCGTCGTCGCGCGCGACAATTCAACGGATCGACGGACGAGTGACGAAGCGAGAGGAAGGGTGATGCGCTGCGTTGTCAGAGGTCCGCTGCAACGACGGACAGTGATCTACTGCTAGAGGAGGAAGCTAGACGAGCGTAACGACATTTTTTAACATCATAAGTGAGCAGGAGATTGATATAGATTTTGTCATATCCCTGGTCCAAGAAAGACCCATTATATGTGATAAATCACACGAACACTACAGTGAGAAATTTCGTAAAGCCAATGAATGGGCAGCTGTATGTAAAATAATATTTCATGATTACGAGTAATTTGATTAATAAGTTATTTTAAATCTTTTATAAATTACTTTTATATCTTTCTCAACTGCCACGGTAAAGCCCCTTGCGGACTCATGAAATAATTAGCAAATTGATCTCTGATAAAATTTACGGCTAATGATTCTTCATTGACGTGGGGTCTCAATTGTGGGAACATACTTATTGCCAGTTTGTCTTGTTGTCGTAAACCATCATGTTGTGTAACAAAATTGTGTAAAACACAACATGCTTTCACGATATTAATAGTTAAATCATATGCTGTATCAATTGACCTATGTAAAATGCGCCATTTATTTGCCATGATCCCAAATGCACATTCCACGTATCTACGAGCTCTGCTAAGGCGATAATTATAAACCCTTTGTTTCACGTTGAGATTTTCTCCACCGTATGGGCGCATAGCATGCTTACTTAAACCAAAAGCTTCATCACCGACGAGTACGTATGGGATTGGTGGCTCGTTATTACGATCATTTCCAAGTGGTTGAGAAACAGGCAATGGTAATTCATTTCTCATTAAAATCTTGTAAAGCGTCGAATTTCTAAAAATTATAGAATCACTTTCCTTTCCATATGCTCCCACGTCGACAAAAACAAACTCATAATTTGAGTCAACAACCGCTAGCAAAACAATTGAAAAATAATTTTTGTAATTATAAAACAGTGAGCCACTTTTGTTCGGTTTTATTAAACGTATATGTTTCCCATCAATTGCCCCAAATCAATGAGGAAAGTTTGCTTTGAGATCAAAATCTAATGCAATATTCTGTTGTTTTTCTACTGTGATCTCTTCTATGTACTGTGGTCGAAGATATTTCCATATAGCTTGACAAACTGACGAAATAGTTCTTGAAATTGTTGCTCTTCCAAGTTTAAATTTGAAATGCAAGTCGTTTATCGAATTTCCACTGCCCAAGTACCTGAAATAGAAACACAAAAATTAAACAGGGTGGCTCATTTAGATTTGCAATCATAGATTAATATTCATTTTTTTTTCTTTCTTTGCAGGTAACGAGGTCGTGAAAAAATGGAGAAGCATGAGGAACAACTTTTTTCGATATGTAAAAAAATTAAATGAAAACAGTTTATCTGGATTAGGGGCAAAACTATTTTAAAAATATCATTATTACAATCAGTTGCAGTTTTTGTTGAAAATTGCCCAAAATAAAACTGACAGTAGCCTTGAAATGATGCCTGAAGAAACGGAACGAAACAAAAACACAACATCATCTTCTCCATCTCATGCAAGAGAAATGTCCATGTTACCCCCTGGACCTTCTCGCTACGTGCCTGCAAGCCGCAAGAGATCAACCCAAGCAATAGATGATTTCGAGGCGCAAACGGTAGAAGCGTTGCATGAGAAAGAAAACCGCCACTTATCATTTTTTAAAGGAATTTTGCCTTCTTTGGACGGCTTTACGGAATTACAGACTTTGACATTCCAAAGCAAAGTTATAAATATCATTACCGAAATGCGGTTCGGGGAACAGACTCAATCAATACCATTGCAGTCACGCGGATATCAAACTGGACAACAGTATCAGTATGGATATCAAACTGCACAACATGCCCAGACACCATCGCCATCGAGGTATCGACTACGCTACCTTCTCAGCCAACACTACAGTTAATAGTTTTACTGATGAAAGTCAAGAAGAAGAATATAACTTTGCTTTGTTGACTTAGTAGTAATACTTAAATTAAACTGATTTTAAAGATAATAAATGAATAACTGATGAACATGAATATTATTATATTTGAAATTTCTTACCTCAATGTAATACCAATCATTTCAATTGGTTCTAAAGGGTTCCTGAATTTGGTATACTGCTTCTTTACATGTGGTTCTAAGATTTTAACCAAATTATTAAAGCTGGCCTCACTCATCCTAAAAAAATTGAAAAATTTATTTTCATTTGACAACTCCCTATATTCCTGCATAAAAAACTGACCATCACTATTTCTCAATGCTATCAAAGGATCTTCTATGGTTTCTACGTTTATTTCGGCGGTGGCGTAATAAAAGCAACAGAAGAACACGTTTGTATCTATCCATTGCGAAGGCTGAACTGAGATGCAGCCAGTGTTGCTGCGACGCTCTTGCGCTGCGACATCGTGCGTCGTCTCAACGCAGGTGTGGCATACAATGCGCTGCTCCGTTGCGACGACGCGACGTAACGCAGCGCATTGCACTAATGGGGCCTCGCTCTAATCCTACGTGTCTGGTCCTCTTTTTAGATATTACCTTGGTTGAACCGTAGAGACACCGGTCTCGTCAATGTTTTGAATATTGTGTAGGAAATGAACATACAAAGATTTCTATTTGGGTTTTTTAAAAATCGACTTTCAAGAGAATGTATGAGCGTTTAACCTATAGACTTGGATTCGCCTTCAAAATTACGTTTGGTAATGCTTTGGAATATTTCTTCACAAAATTTCTCTTCCGCAGATATTAAAGGATTTTTTCTGAAACGGTTCCTCTATTTCCCCAGACTTTCACAAAAACTGTGCAATTCATTATCAGCAGATATAGTAAAATGGCAAAGAACCTTGTTGAATAAGGAATGTTCATTGTTAGGGCCTGAAACCACCCAACCGAAAACAGTTTTTGAAGCATAGGTAAACCTTTGCCTAAGCGAATTTGACCTGCACACAAAATATCATAAAAATGTTCAGCACATACTAACATATCAATAGATTGAGATGTGCTTAAGTCAGGATGGGCTAGTCGAACATTTTTTGGAATTATCCATGATGATATGTTTAAAGGATGCCTTGGTAGACAATCAATTTTTGGAACTACTAAATGTTAGGGTTTTGTAATTATGTAGGTTGGTACCCACGGTAGAGGAGGCGAGGAATGTCAATGTCAATGTCAGTGGGGTTGAATAAAGAGTGTCGAACGCAAAAGATTATTTTAATTCAATTCAACGTTAAATACATAATTGAACATTGAAATCAATTACAAACGATGCAAATATTATATGGCGCAGTCAGCAGTTAGCTGTACAAATACAAAAATCAGCAAGAGACTTACGTTATAGTTTAATAATTATAAAAAAATAAAATGGGTGACAACAGAGGTATTGGATCCTTACAAATGGCAGGAAACATTGCGGAGAATTGGCGCCTATGGCGAGCACGTTTTGAAAATTATCTAGTGGCTTCAGAAGTAGCAAAAAAAGATGAAAAAGTACAGTGTGCACAACTTCTGCATTATATTGGAGATGAAGGATTTAAAATTTTCACAACATTCAGGTTTGAATCGAATGAAGAAAATAAATTAACACCCTTGTTGAAAAAGTTCGAGGAACATTTTCAGGGAAAAGAAAATATAACCTATGAGAGGTATACGTTTTTTTCACATAGACAGACCAACCAAAACACGGATCAGTTTATAACGGAATTAAAAAAACAGGCAGGTAAATGCAAGCTCGATTCTTTACAAGACAGCTTAATAGTCACTATGATAATTTGTGGTATATCTAACAATGCTATAAGGGAACGGTTGCTGCAAGAAGATGAAATAAGTCTAGAAAAAGCAATAGAACTCTGTAGGGTCATAGAATCATCCAAGTTACGAAGTGAATTGATGGGAAGTAGACTACCCAACAATGAAGAAAGTGAAATATTCGAAGTTAAAAAGTCATTCGCAAACGGTAAACAGGGGTATGCAACTAAATTAATTAAAAACTGCTTTAAATGTGGTGGCACACATAAATTAAATAATTGTCCTGCATACGGAAAGATTTGTAATTTCTGTAAAAATAAAAATCACTTTGAAAATGTCTGTTATAAAAAGCAATTCAAAAACAGGAGAGTTAACGAAGTAAACGAAACAAATGAAGTTAGTGAAATACAGACATTTTCAAAAGATGATAATTCCTTGTTTATAGGGTCAATATCACAGGTTAGTGAACCTGGAATAAATTCTATAAATAAATCATGGACCACTGAAATTCAAATTGGCAATAACACTGTCATTTTCAAAATCGATACAGGAGCAGTCGCAAACATACTTCCACTAAAGATTTTTGAAACATTAGGGATATCAGAAGTAGAAGTAAGCAAAACACAGGTAAAATTACAATCATATACAGGGGATAATTTAAAAGTGGTTGGAGAATATTCAATTGCATGTTATAAAAATAATGAGTTGTTTGAACTTAACTTTTTTATTGTAAATTCTAATACTCAAGCCATACTTGGTTTAGATTCTAGTATGAAGTTAAATTTGATTAAAAGAATAGAGTCAATACACATTTCTGAAAGCTCGGACTACTCCACACTAATAAATGAGTATAAAGATATATTTTCTGGAACAAGCTGTATAAATAGTACTTACCACATAGATATCGATAAAAATGCAAAACCTGTAGTACACCCCACTAGAAGAGTGGCCTTACCACTTTTGAATAGCTTAAAAGAAACCTTAGAAGATCTTGAAAGTCAACATATTATACAAAAGGTAACTGGTAGTTCACGTTGGGTAAATGCTCTTGTCATAGTAAGAAAACCAGATAATAAATTGCGCATATGTCTAGATCCACAAGACTTAAATAAAGTTATAAGTAGAGAATATACTCCAATACCCACCTTAGACCAAATTACTTGTAAATTAAAAAATGCTAAAGTTTTCAGCACTTTAGATGCAACTCAAGGGTTTTACCAAATACCTTTAGATAAAGAAAGTTCTGATTTGTGTACGTTTGGAACACCTTTCGGGAGATTTAAGTTCCTAAGGATGCCTTATGGGTTGTGTTCGGCCCCAGAGGTATTCCAAACTAAATTCAAAGAAATTTTTCAAATTGAAGGATCTGATATCTATATCGATGATATTATAGTTTGGGGAGAAAATAAAAAGCAGCATGATGAGAGATTAAAAAATATTTTCGAAATAGCGAAAGCCAATAATGTAAAATTTAATTTTAAAAAATGTAGATTTGGGCAGAACCAAATTAAATACTTAGGTCACATAATTTCAGGTGAAGGGTTGGCACCTTCAAATGATAAAGTTGAAGCAATAAAAAATATGCCCAAACCAGAAACTAGGCAAGATGTTCAGCGTCTCCTAGGTATGCTAACGTATGTAAGTAAATTTATAGAGAATTTTTCAATTACAACAGAACCACTAAGAATTCTTCTTAAAAAAGATGTTCAATTTAAATGGGAAGCGGAGCAGGAAGAATCCTTTGAAAAATTGAAAAATGCTTTAACTAATAAACCAGTTTTACAATTTTATGATGTAAATGCAGAGACTGTAATTTCGGTAGACAGCTCTAAGTCAGGACTAGGGGCTTGCATATTGCAGAACAATTTACCATGTGCCTATGCATCTAGAGCATTAACGGAAACGCAGACAAGGTGGGCACAGATCGAAAAGGAGCTGCTAGCCATCACTTTTGGCCTGTCGAGGTTTCATGACTATGTTTTTGCTAAAAGGGTGATTGTCGAAACAAATCACTTACCTCTAATATCAATATTTAAAAAACCACTGGATAAATGTCCTGCTAGACTTCAACGCATGCTTTTACAACTTCAAAAATATGATTTCACAGTTAAATTCAAACCGGGCAAACAATTGATAATTGCAGACGCTCTATCACGGGCTTATTGTAAAGATGAGACTGACAATAGTCTGGATGAAGAAGTAGAGTTGCATGTTTGCAGTATCATAGCAGAGATAAACATAACAGAAAATAAACTAAGTGAATTTAAAATAAAAACAGCAGAAGACTCTACCTTGCAATCATTAAAAGATATAATTTTAAAGGGATGGCCTAAACATTTTAAAAAGGTTCCAGAAAATATTAAAATATTCTGGAAATATAGAAGTGAACTTACAATATTAAAAGATCTAGTTTTTAAAGGAAATTCCATAGTCATTCCAAAAGTCTTACAAAAAGAAATGTTAGATAGGGTACACTATAATCATTTAGGCATAAATAAATGTTTTAAATTGGCCAGGGACTCAATTTTTTGGCCAACCATGAAAAATGAAATAATTCAAAGAATTTCAGAATGTCACTTATGTAATGAATATTCTAAATCTCAACAATGTGAACCTCTTATGTCCCATGAAATACCTGCATTGCCTTGGAACAAAGTTGGTTGTGACATCTTTGAGCTAAGGGGAGTAAAATATTTATTAGTTGTAGACTATTACTCTAAATTTATTGAAATAGAAAAACTAAGTAATACGGCTAACAGTTGCCGTATAATTGAGATTTTGAAAACTCTATTTGCAAGACATGGCATTCCACTGACAGTTGTGTCTGATGGAGGCCCACAATTTAACTCTGATGAATTTAAATCATTTGCTAAAAATTGGGAGTTTAATCATGTAATGTCGTCACCTACTTATGCCCAGTCCAATGGGATGGCAGAAAGAAATATCCAAACAGCTAAAAATATATTTAAAAAAGTAATTGAGGACAAAAAGGACATTAATATGGCCTTACTCTTGTATCGAAACATGGAAGTAGATGGTGTTAACTCGCCAGCTGAACTATTATTTTCACGAAAATTAAGGTCTATATTACCATGTAAAAATAGTAAATTAATACCCAAAATTGTAAATAGAGAAAAATATGTTAAGTTTCTAGATAAAAGACAAAAGGAAAGTTCAAAGTACTATAACAAAAAGGGTGTTAAAAATCTTGAACTATTATCAAACGGTGAAAGGGTTTATGTACAAACTAAGCCAGGTTCAATGTGGTCCCCAGGAATTATTTTGAACAGAGTAAGAGATAGGACTTATAAAGTAAAAGTAGAAAATGGTTCAGTTTTATTCCGAAATAGAAAATTTATAAAGCCTTATAGAACAACACAAGAGAACCATTTTCTACTTGAAAATCCACCTACTATAAAACCTATTAATAATTTAAATAGTATTAAGCATTATATAAGTTTAGAAAATGAACTGGAATATTTGGAGGAAAATACAAATGAAAAAGAAAGCCCTCTAAGAGAGAGCGAAACAGAGCTTGTGGAAAAAGAGAAGACAGAAGAAGGAAAACATAAAGGTGATTTAGAAAGAGAGACACAAAGTAATGGTGATAGTAGCATAGATCCAGAAAATGTAACTTCAGAATCAGACTCTGATAAAGATTTTTTACTTCAGAATAAAGTTACTTTCAGTGGACGGAACGTCAAGCCACCTCAGAGACTGAATCTGTAAATTAATCGAGATGTTAGTAATGTAGAATAACTTTGATGTAGCCGTTAGCTTAAACTAGTTTCACGAAATTTTGTTATTCACAAACTCGTTTTATTTTATAAAAAGGGAGATGTTAGGGTTTTGTAATTATGTAGGTTGGTACCCACGGTAGAGGAGGCGAGGAATGTCAATGTCAATGTCAGTGGGGTTGAATAAAGAGTGTCGAACGCAAAAGATTATTTTAATTCAATTCAACGTTAATTACATAATTGAACATTGAAATCAATTACAAACGATGCAAATATTATACTAAACACATCAGTTTTCTTCCAAATGAGTTTTGCAACCATTGCATACACTTTTCATTGATGGTTAGAAGTAAATAAGTAGTTTCCTACAACTGAAATACTAATTTCAGAAATTTGAATACCTGAAAGTTCACAGGAAGTTTCGTTATAAAGTTACTTTGTGAGGCTGAATTTAATGAAATCCTACATACTTGGTTTTTTCCATTACAATCAATAACAGATACTAACGCTGTAGATAATAACACTCCTACCCCACTGCACTCCGCACTTGTGTAGCTAACAGTAGACTGGTTTTGACCTTAACGCGATTTGGTTGATCTAATTGATTAGATTGCATAGGTTCTAAACACTAAAGTGTATTATGTCTTTTCTAGCAATTTTACAATACAGTCTATGATCACTGCATAAGCAATTTAAATAAAATTTTGTTTTTTTTTTGAGTAACAGAAAGGTTTAAAAATTCAGGACGTGACTGAATAAAATGATTAGATTTCTTACGATAGTCACACAAACTTTTTATAGCTAGTAGTAGATCGATTTCTAGAATTGCCCGCAACACTATGTTGACCAGGATTATTTTACAATTTTGAATTTTGTGATTCAACAAAATAGTTGTTGGTTTTTATTCTCAGATTTTTACTGACCTTACCAAGAGGGCTCTAAGAATTTCGTTAAGGATACGTCTAATACGTTGCAATATCTCTAGCATATTGTTCTATAGGATGGAAGCGTGGACCCTCACTGAAACAATGTCAAAGAGAAATGAGGCTTTCGAGATGTGGACTAACTGAAGAATGCTCAGGATATTGTAGATCGGCATGGTAACGAATGAAGCGCATGAATAAACAAAGGGAGGTACTAGGTCATAAAAAGAAGACAGCTGGAGTTTTTGCCCACGTAATAAGAAATCCGAAATTTGAATTGCTCCACATTATTATTCAAGGGAAAATAGATCAAAAACGTGGTCCTGGTCGCCAAAGAACATCTTGGCTCAATAATCTCCGCCAATGGTATGGAGTAAACATCACGACACTGTTCAGGTCGGCTGTGGACAAAGTGAAGATCATGCGACTGATCGCCAATGTTCGAGGTAGACACGGTACTTAAAGAAGAAGAAGCCCCCCGCTCGGTAGTTTACGTTTGCACCAATGTTTCAGGGAAGGTTCGGTTAATCATTAATTGCTGAAATTTCGGCAACTAATCCTGGTTTAAAGGACCAAATGTTTAGGTTGTAATTTCCCGTTTCGGGATTAGTACTTTCAAAATTAGGATTTATTCAAATGTTTGTTGACATATATCAAAACTAATATATTGATTTATATTTAAAAATAAACTTCATTTCATGACAACAGAATGCGAATAAGATCACGATTCAAAATATTTAAATCAAAAGTCTTAACACACGAAAAAATCCGATTGTTTGTTTCTTCGTTCAGAATCTGTAATGTTTATCAAGTACATATCGAGAGCATCATGCTAGAAGGGCGTATCAACAAAAAGTTTAGTTTTCAGGAGAGGAAAAAAAGGTTTCACAAATCTAAAAAATATTGTAGAGGGTTATTTGTTGTAAATTTATTATTACTTTTAAATGCATTTTGATAAGTTTAAAAGTTATCTAATTAATAAAATGATAATAGTATGCCTTTTTCGCTCGATAAAATTTTAACTTTTTTATAAATTAAGGGGCTTACGTATAATTGGGTGAGTATAAAGTAAAATAGAATTTAGAACTGAACAACATTGTATTTCAAAAAAATATAGATTAATAATAAAATTTCACTTAATTTCTAAATAACTTCCGTTTGGTCATCTTCATTCTCATTGCGTGGAGACTAATCTCATCGTCAGAGGAATCACTTTTGTCGTTAGTTTGATTCTGTCGCTTATTATTGCCAGATGTATGAGGCAGATTTACGTGAAATTGATGATATCCATTAAATTTGAATATTTGATGCCAGTAATAGGCAATTGGCTCTTGTAAGCCTTTTTAAGTATTGGAATTGAGGTAAATCTACGGCCTCTTTTCACGTCTGTTTTAAGTTCAGTGTAATCATTCCAATATACCAATTTTAAAAAAAGGCTGTTTGGAGTATTTTTCTTAAATAGTAAAAATTTTACTTCTTTCCAATTGAGAGTGAAACCATCAATCGCCTTATGTGTGTTAGGCATTGTTCTATTTTTCAAATCTTCATAGTCCTTGAAATCTCCCAAAGTTATTATAGTTGTTTGATACTGAGGTCCCTTTCTCTTTGCCAAGCCTATCACTGTCAGCCAATCATTAGGCCAATAAATTTTTATAAATGCACTTGCTTTTTCAATTGTAACCTGCATGGAATCACATTCCATGTGAGTATGTCCGGGTTCAAGAAATTTCATTTCTATGCTTTTCAATGTAGGATGCATGGTTAAAGAGTGCTGCAACATGCACGCTACAATTACATTCTTATTTTGCCCTGGGCAAGAATCAGAGTAGAGAATCAGATGCTCAACCACAGATGGAATACCCATAATGAAGTTATTGACGCAGGTTGCTATTTCGTTTGCTCCTCTTTTTCCGTTAATTTCATCCCACAGGAAGCAGTGACCCTGTTTTTTGGATACTTCAGATAGTTAAATTGAAAGTAGCAAGTTTTCGTTTATAAAAAATTGGATTTGCGTGGTATAACGGAGAGTAAAGCACTGCTTCTAAATCAAAGTTTGCCGTCAGAACAGTATTGTTTGCTATTGCTAATTTTTTATTGGTTTCTTCATATGTGGAGTAAATATTCATCTTTTCGCGCCAATTTTTCATCATTATTTCTACTTTCATAATCATGGCACCAACAATGATCCTTCCTTGGTGCGAAAAAGGCAATATTCTTTTTTAGGAGTACTTCTTTATAATAGGTTTTAGAAACAGGCCGTGCATTTTTTTCGGTGCAGTAAGTAATGTACAGGTCGTACATTTTCTCCCTGTTTAAAACTGCTTCTAAATACTCTTTTTTTGTGACAATCCTATGTCGCTCATCTGAAGTTTTATTTACAGCTACACGTTTGTCACACGCACCCCTCTTATCTGGGCTTGGTATTCCAACTGAGGATCGCAATGATTAGTTTAATGCAATGCGTAACATTTTAAAAAAATGCTTTGCAAACTTTATAGACTTGACCTTGATAGGCCAATGAGTAGGTCTGAGTAAATTTTCTTCGTGAATTTGTGGTTCTAGATGCTTAAGCTTGAAACTTTATAACAAACTGACAAATGTAATCTCGTTTTCTGTTAATACATCCGAGGACCCAGAATTGCTTAAAAATGTCACTTCTGCCTTCTTCATTTATTTTAGTGTTACATTTGAGAGTGCAACTGATAGGACATGGTGGCTTTAACATTTTATTTGGTCGTATGACACCTGATGCATTTTGGTATTGTTCGCCGAAGGAGCGTTATCTTTTGCTAATGTTTCTCTTTCATGCTGACTCCAACTTTCGCTCATTTCTTTTTTGTTTATAATTTTGTTGTTATCCTACTTGCTCCACAACATGTTCCTTTTCTGGCATGGCTACAGCTATTACTGCTTCCTGTTCTTCATTTTGTACTGATTTTGTTGAAGCTGAATTTGTACCATCACCTTCTACAACAAAATTTGGATCTTGGTCAGAATCATAATAGGGCTCAGATACGTCACTTTTTAAAAAACGAATAAGTATGTGTAAATTTTAAAATTAAAATAGGTAAGTAAAATATATTCTCACCGTATAGCTCTGTTTCATTATTATTATTGACTGATTGGTTACAGCAGTTTGGTGCCTTGTTATAGTTAAATTGATTCCACTTGCTAAAACAAAAATTTGAAAATTATGGGTACCTCCTATCTGTAAAAAATACACACTTGATGCTTGTGGCTCATCACTCTCATTATTGTTGTTTTTCTCTATGTCATTAAAATCTCGATTAATACCTGAAATAAAGTAGAAGTACCGTAGTTATAAAAATAAGAGCATATGTTACCTAAAATGTTACGCACCAGATTCAACTGTGTTTGAAGATTCTGCTACCGCATCCATCGTAACTTGTACACTCTTTAGCATATTAAAAATCTTTTGAGTTCTAGTAGACATTTTCACTACAAATTATAAACTATAATAAAGGATTTGATAAGCCGAGACAGCGAAGCACATTTAAATATTCGAAAATATAAAAGTGAGGTTATAAGCTGGACGTTTATACGCCCTAAACTTAGCGACGATTAACGGACATATAAACATACGCCCTTTTAGCTTGTTACCAGATAGGAAAGTAGGTGATTACGCCATTTTGACATGACAATAACTGTTTACAGATGACAGCTGGCAATACGTCTTTTTAGCAGGACGCGCATTTGGTTTAGAGTTACTCAATGGGCGTAAAAAGTAAATTTCTCAAAAAATGTTGATACGCCCTTCTAGCATGATGCACTCGATATAATTAATCCCAACGAATATTGTTTATTGCTTTATTGTTTTCATGTGAATTTTCGACGGCGCGAACTGGTCTACTTACAGTTACATCGTCCCTATCCTTAGAATCCTTGCAGTCCTCGTAATACTCGACTTGGTTAAGCTCTTGACATTAATTGGAAAATTGCATTAAACTGAATCGAAGAAGAACTGGTTAAACTGAATGGAAATTGCGTACCGTAGTTTGGACTCTGTCATATTTTGCGTTACAAAAAAGAATTTTTATCGAATGTTATCAGTCACAAACTGACATAAAATGTTTGATATTTGGTATCCATACTTGGGTTTGAAGAAGAATATTTAACTCTGACGAAACTAGGAGAAGTGAACATATTTATTATATTTGACAGTTATTATTCTTTTAACAACTTTTTCAACATATTGAAAACAAGGAAATAATACAAAATCATTATTTTAGTCCCAACACACCTTAATTGTGCGGCAGCATAAAATAAGGCAAAGTTATTGTAGTTAAATAGAAGAGGCGCATATTTTATTGAAATCCAATAGACGCTCTTCAATATATGGGAATAAAGAAATCTATATGCACTATACACTGTACAGGTATAATGAGACGGCAAAATTTCATTGTGTCGAAGCGGCGGCGCTGTATGACAATTCAAAATACAGTGACTATAGACCATAATTGTCGCCACTGTCTTGTATTTAGTCACTGTAATTCAAAATTATTGATAACAATAAGCGTAACATAAACTATAAATAATCATGAAATTTTCGCAGATATTGAAGCTGTTTTTTTGTTTGAAATAATCTGTTATGAAACATTTTGTATATATTTGAATAATTAATAAAATAATGAAAGCAACGCACCCGCTTTCGTTACGTTTTTGAACTTCATCTTTGTTGTCTCAACTAAGAACATTTGCATAAAGTGTGTGTTAAATGCGACGTTGACAATGTTTATGTTAATAAAATTAGATTATGACATGTTCGCGTGTAGATTTCGCATTCGGAGAACTGTGTTGTAAATATTTAGGTACAAAAACCCTACACACCTAAGTGGTATTTATTTCTATTAGGGCCGTTACTAGTTTATGTCACGCATACATTCATTTTTGAAACATGCATGTTTATTTTGTACTAATTGAAAAAACATTGATGGAAAATTGTTACGAGACGATCATTAGGACAATTATATTAAAACATACTGACGATAACTCCATTCATCCATAAATATCCGGCTTTCTATATAAAACACAGCACTAGCTCAGATGGGTTGGTGCTTTAAAACCTGTCGATAAACCTTCAAGAACAGCCATCCGATTGCTAGTGATGGTTGTATCCAGTGTTGCCAGGTCAAAAATTTTGAAATCGTAAGATTTCGTTACGAAAATCGTGAGAAATCGTGAGATTTCGTAAACATATCAAAATAAAACAATATGTGTTATAATAATTATAATATCTTTCATTTAATAAACGTAGAGCTCATCAATATGAAAAAAAATAGTTATGGACTCGTTAACAATAAAAAATAAAAATGAAGGAAATATTTAAACTAAATAAACACTATATGTTCCAATAAATACATGTAACTCCTCTGTATGAAAATTAAAAAGCGTAAACTCGTAAAATTAGATAAAAAATGTAAGAAAAGGTATAAAAAGATAAAAGAAGCCAAAAATGTATGTTTTGGATGATCGCGCGGGGGTCTCTTTTCCAAGACATAATTTATTCTGAATCTGATTCAGGTGGACTGGCAGTCAGATATATTTTATTATTAATTTTTTTTAGCATATCATGGGATACTTTGAAGTTTGTACAGTTCCCAGAATTTGTTACCAGACTTTTTGTCAGTAATAACCCTTCAATAGTATTAGTATTCAGTCTGTTTCTTAGTTTGGTTTTGTTACAATTAACCTGAGAAAACACTCGTTCTACGTTAGCACTAGAATGGGGAAGACATAGTAAATTAAATACTAAATTACACAACCGTTTAAATTTTTGTTCTCCATCGCCAATTTTAATTTCAGAAATCGCCTGCCAGAATTTTTCAGCATCGTTGGTAATTTTTAAATCCTTAAAATCAAAATTTCGGAGCATTCTCCATTCATTATCAATTTCTTGTATATTTTCAATTAAATTTGGAAAATTAATTATCAAATCGGATATAGAAGAAATGGTTCTTTTTATAACTGTACATGGATTTATAAATTCAAATTTTGTAAATACAGAATTTTTTAAAGGAAATCTATTTAAAATTTGCCCAAGGCTTTCAATGTAAAAATCTAGACACTTAATTTTTAAATGATTTAAATTAGCAGGATCTAGTGTACTTGAATTAATCATTGCACCAAAATACATTTCTTCAATATCTAAAAAAAGTCTAGGATTTTTGAACTCAATATCATATACGTTATTTTTACGGAGTACTTCAGGCTTAATATAACAATCCATAATGGATTTTACAATGTTGGTTACTTCGGTGTAAATTTTATAAATCTGCGGTTTTTCGCTTTGCATTATAATATTTAATTTGTTAAAAAGGGCAAGGAATACGCCAAAAACTCTAAATATAATTTTGTATCTGGTTGTTGTAGTAATCGTAAAATTCTATTAGCTGCCTCAACATTTTCTGCAGACTGATCAGTGAAGTATAAGATCAGTGCGTTATACTGAGAAATAAGTCTTTTAACTGAACTTTTCACCGATAACCATCTAGTCTGTGAGGGATGTAGCAATTTTAAAGGAGATACGTTGGCAAATTCTTGAAACTCCTTGTATTCTGCGATCCTCTTAGGACTATTTGAAAAGTAATTATATACCTGAAAATATTAACATTATAAAATCCATGCATTTTTAGAAACGGTGAGTGTTTTACCTCCCGTACAACTTGTTCCACTTATTCAGGAAGTTTTTCACATGCATATGATGACATATACATTTCATAATAAAGATGTTAGGTATAGCTTCACGCAATCTGCTGACGACGGAATTATGTGCTCCCATCATACTGTTTGTTCCATCAGATGCAAAACCGATGCAGTTTTGTTTATATGGTATATCATTCACTTCAAAAAAATCTATTATATGTTTAAATAAGGCAACTCCAGTTGCATCTTTTATAGGAATTAATGCCAAAAAATAATCTTTGATGTTATTATTTTCATTAGTTCTAACAACTAAACAGAAATTTTTTATACACGCTCTGTCCGTGGACTCATCTGCAATTATGCTAAATTTATTGTTTTTCATTAAAGTAATAAGGCGGTCTTTCTCTGTTTGACCCATAAGATTTGTAATTAGTGCCTTTACTTTAGTTCGTCCACATTTAATTTTTTTTGCAACCACAGAATCACTGCAAACTGAACTAATTAACGCAGGAAGATGCTCCATAACTCTCATGGATAAATTGTGTTCAACAATAAATCCTGCTAATCTAATTTCTCCTTCTTTTGCTTTTAATTCTATGTCCCTTCCAGTTGTGGACGTTTTTGAAAACTATGAAACGACGGAGGGTTGAGCAGCTACTGCTGCAAGAGCTTGTTTATGCTTTGCTCTTTCGGCATGTTTTAATACATCATTTTTGCCATGACTGATTTTTATGTCACAGTGACACGCCTTGCACCTTAAAAAATTAGCTGGTAAGAAAATGATTGATCAAAATATGTAGTTTAACCACTTACCATCCGTAAACAGGCCCTTTTTTACTTTTTGATATCCACCTTATTTCTGTCTCCCACTCTTCTCTATATTTTTGTGCATAAAACATTTTAGGTTTTTTTGCTGAGGTTGAAGGAGCACCGAAATCAGTATCATCACTATCAGTACTATCACACATGTTTAATGTTTAAAAACTTTAAAAATTAAAAACTACACAGAGTACATAAACGATTATTATCAAAGCCAACATATAACATATAAGACATTCGACACTGACGGAAATAACTAAAAACTAAATAGTAAATAAAATACTCAATAACTCAACTGATTCTGCTTGCGCTTGCATTTTGCGGGAATCCCCGAGTCAAATTTAAAAGTCACATTTTCTCTGCAATGCCACGTTTTAAGATTTACAGGTCCGGCATTTTCCCAACTTAACCAAATTTTAAAAAATGCTTCCTATTTGAACTTTAGAAAAATAATTTTTAAGTTTCTATAACAATATGTGCCAAAAATCGTGAGATTATTCCTTAAAATCGTGATATCGTGAGATCCAGAACAAAATCGTTAGATCTCACGATTTATCGTGAGATCTGGTAACACTGGTTGTATCAACCTAGAGAGAGAGAGAGAGAGAGAAGTTCGTGGGAGGTTTCTGTTGAGTGGAGTATTTTTGGGTGACGTTGAACTTTTCTTGTGGTGCCCTGGTATAGGATTAGTTTCCTCTTCAGGGCTGGGTTGGGGGTGTGTTGGGTGGTTTTGTGCGCGTTGACCGAGTTGGGGGTAGAAAAGGTGTAGTAAAAATTTATTTAAGAAGTGTCTAGGAAAATGTGTTTTTAAAGGTGTATAGAATTTTGAGGTAATTGAATGGGCTTTTCGCTAGAAAATAACTGGAGGGTTGTTTGTGTTGGGGTGTGTAGGGGGATGATGTTTGGAAGCAGCGAAGCTCAAAAGTGTGTGGAGATGGTGTGATAAAAGTGTCTGGGATTGAAGCTTAAATGTTGAAGACGAACCATGTATCGTTGCCGATACATAGATATATGAGTTGACCTGGCTAGGTGTCGGAATTATTGAAGTTATTTAGTGTAAAAGGGTGTTGTTAACTGAATTTGAAATGTCTCCAATATTGAGGAGGAATATAATGAAATATTAGCGATTTAAGATTTTTATTGGTTTTGGGAATTTACGAAGGAAAAGTGTATATGATGAATTGTTGAGAATTGTGAAAAGTTGCGGTGACGTGCCTTCGGTGGTTCGGGGACTATTAAGGTGGTCGGCGGTATAATAACAATCTTAAATCCAAAAATGCGGGTGCGTCGATCGTCGGTCCATTGGGCTAGTGAATGAATTCACAGAGTGTTTAGGAAAACCGCAAAAACCTGCAACACCGACGTGGGTGGTATGGGGGCGGCATAAAAGTATAGAGTGAGTCCAAATTTGTTAGAGATGTTTGGTATGATGGTTTTGGGCTTTGTTGAGGAAGTTGTTGAGTAGAGATTTATTGACTGAAATAGTGTGTGTAATATTGAATTTTTATCGATTATCGGATGGAAATAGGGGAGCTGTCGAGGTAGTCAATGTATTTGTCGGGAAGGTCATCGTAGGCCGTAACTAGTAAGCGTAACGGAGGAAATGGGAGCTTCTCCTTGGGAATTCTACCGAGGGGTCGTATATTGGCGACCCACGGTGTGAGTAGGGTGTTTTTGGAAATTTCGCTGCCCGACTCGATGGTGCGATTAACATATCGGGCCTGTGAATTATTTAAACGAGATGGGATGGGTTCGATGTAGATATTGACCTAAACTGTGTTGGTGGGAGAGTATGGAGCCTTGTATTGGCAGTATCTCAGAATTGACTGCTCGCAGATTCGTAATCTTTTGACAAGATGGTTGGGGAGGGTGCAGTAGACGTTTGCTCTATAGTCGATTGTTGGACGGATATATGTTTTATACGTATGAAGTAAGGTGGAAGGGTGTGTGCATCCGAATGTGCCGCCGAGCGCCTTGAGAAGATTGACTCTCCGTCGGACTTTATTTAAAGTGTCCATTAGGTCGAGCGTCCAGTTGAGAGTGTAAGTAAATTTCACTCCCAAATAGACGACTGCCCTACGGATTTGGGGGTGAAGACGAAGTGGACGCGGTTGCCAGCGCCACTTGTTACGGAACAATTATATCCGTAGAAGGAGGGCATGAGGTGCGTTAGTGTGTCGGCTACTAGACCAGCGGTCGGGACGGCGTTCATTATGGTGGTTGCCAAGATCTCGATTAAGATCTTGGAGTCAGTGGTAAAGTCGTATGGGGTCGGTGGCTTTTCAAGAGTCACAGGCGCGATCTCTTGTGCGGATTTCGGTGCCTCCAGCCGCTTGGGGCACCGAGGGTGAAAAGCGGGGTGTGGACCGCCGTAGTTTTTGCAAGATGGGGCGTTTGCCTTTGGGCAATTGGCGGGCTTGTGGTCTGTGGCTCCACAGGAGGGACAGACCGGTTTGGCCCTGCAGAATTCGGCAAGGTGGCCTGTGCTGGAGCACCTGTTGCAGAATTTCGGTACTGCGAGGAGCGGGTTTGCACGGTTGGAAGCCTCGCATTGATAAATGAGGCCGAAACGTTGATGTTATTTTGCCATGACGGCGAGATATTATGCGCCAGGACCTGGTGGCGGGGAAGTTAAGGTCGTTGAGGATGGCCTCAAATTCCTGGTCGGTAATGGTGGTGTCTACATTTATGCAGACGAGAGAAAAGTGGGGTTCGCGAGATCGAGAGCGTTGACGATCTTAGCGAGTGGGGATGAGGGGGATAATGGTGACTTGGTCGTCACCGATGGTGTTACGTAGTCTTTTTGCTAAAGACTCGTAGGGGATGTGAGAGGGTATTTTGAGAAGGGCGGTTTTGTTGGATTTCGCCTTCAGGTGTATGATGTCTTCTCTCAACAGCTCGTTAGTGTTGAGGAGGTTGAATAGTTCTCTCTGGGAAGTGTACTTCTATGGAAGGTCTCGAATATTGAGAGTCTGAAGTTGGATTTGACGGGGTTGCCTGGTTTGTTGGGGCAGTTGTCGTTGTTGTTGTTGTCTGGGTGGTTGTTGTAGTTGTCTAGGTGGTTGTTGTTGTTGGATGGTTGGGGGTGGTGGCGTGGGGATCATACGTTCTCGGTTAGGCATAGTGCCTAAGCGAGTGTAGTCTCCCAATTGGTTGTTGGTGGTGATTAGGGACTGATGCGATTTTTGTGATTGGTGGGTTTTCGCCGAGTAGGTGGGCGATGAGCTGCGGGAGGCTTGTTGACGTTTTTCGTCGAGGTCGCTTTTAAGACAAGATATGTATTTGAGAGCCATCTCGAGTTGGTGCTGGAGGTTGGCGATTCGCTCATCTTGGCTCGTGGGTGGTTTGGTGGGTGAACTCTTCACGAGTTCGGGAAAGTCTTCTCTCGAAGAGATGCATGGTGGCGGAGTTTTCATGCTCCGGGTTTTCATGGAGCGATTGGAAGACATGGTGGCGGAAGAGACGAAACGATGAATGTTTCGTTGTGCGCGGAGTTGTTAGTGGTGAGGGTTGGCGGACAAAAGCCGGCAGCGGACTCACTGCCGGAGGGAGTTTCCTCCCCGGTTGAAGGTTTCCTGACCCATTTTGTCTGCCTGTTAGTGTTTTATATTCACCTGAATCCGGATCCTTTCGTCTTGTTGAGTTGAATATCGGTTGACTTCTAGTTGGTTCTTCGCTATCACTTAGTTGGTTACGCGATTTTCATAGATAAAATCCGCTCTGGGAAGAGCGGGATTTCATAAATAGAAAGGCTCTATGAAAGAGCCGATTTTCATAAATGCGATTGTCCTATAAAGTTGAGATAAAAATCTCAGTTATTGCGTCGATTCCGGCGGTAAGGGCTTCTGGAAATACTTGGTTTGAAACAGTGACCAAGTTTTCCGTTGGGCTACTACTTGCAGGTGACTTTCTTCGACCGATGTGTTCACTACACTGAGTGTATCAACCTGTTAGGAATGAGATTTTATATTACATTGGGAGTAGGCAATTTTTTTCCTTGGTTACAAAAATGTTTTTTTGAATGTAATCAGTACCAGAAAATGAATATATGACATGGTCATAAGATTTACTAAAATTAATTATAGATAGATTTCTTCGAATAATTCAATATATAACTGTTTTAAATGTCACTAACTGTTTCAAGATAATTCCAAAATACATTGAAAAAAAGAAATTGACAATTGTTTCAATATTAAATATCATCGTCAGAATGACAGAAGTTACATTTCATTTGAGGCCTACCTAATGTTTACTAACTATTTTTGGCTAGACCAAGAAGTGACCTACATTGTGATTGACTTAATATATGTTAATACAAAATTGAAGAAGATATGATATTACAAATATTAAAGCTTAGATATTATTAGTCCTATGCGAATATCACGGATATCTTTTTCCCATTTAAGGTCATTATAGCTATGCAATGATATACAAAACCAGGAAAACTATATCTGCTGCTCTTCACAATTATCACTTGAGAAGACAGTTTAGAAGTAGAGAACTCCCTAGATCTAGCCGTTCATTGACGCCTTGATATTGTGGGTTTCTTAAGTGTTTTCTAATTTCTAATTCTTCGAGGAAATCCAGTTCTTGTTTATCACAAATATGTAGTACTTCTAGTTCTGTGTTAAGTGTAAATGAATGCTTGGTGTGAAGTAGATATTTTGCACAATGGGATTTATCTAGTTGTTTTAATCTGTATGCTCGTAAGAGTTCACTGTATCTGATTTCAAAATTTCAGATGGTTTAACCCAAATAGACAGCATTACATTCTGGACATTCAAGTTTATATACAGTGTTAGGAAAATTCTGAGGGCACATATGTTTTATCGTCAATGTGTTAGAAGGAGACAAATACATATAAATTCAGTGTATTATTCTTTTTCGCTAACAGGATATTATAAAGTGGAAAACGTGCAATGCATGTCCATAACAACAATGTGTTATTAAACAAATTCTTTCTAAGTACTAACAGGATAACAGAAACAGTGAGGCCAACTTTCATTGTATATATATATATATATATATATATATATATATATATATATATAATGCATGGTTCTAACACTAGAACAAGTTATAAGAAGCTTTTAATTATGATTATTCGAGAGGTTGTAACTTATCAAGATAATTTATCCCATCTATTTGTTGAACATTTTATTGTAATGCTGGAAATTGCTATAGTTTTCAGTTTGAAAGCGGTTAAAACCTTCACTTTTTTCAGATTTGGCAACGTGAACTTTGTCCCTGAGCATCTGGGGATTGAATGTATTAGTAAAAAAAAATAGTATTATTTACGTTTGTTTGCAAATGAGAAACGAACTATCTGTGTAAACACGCAGTAGAAATTAAAAAAAACGCTATGATAATAAAGTTAAATAACATCAAATTCTAATGAAAGTATCTTCTATTTTTCAATAAAACTAATATTCTGATGGGTAATAAATTAAAAAATTAATATGAAACTTCTTAATTCTTCAATGATTTTGAATCAAATGTTCGAGTAAACCGCCGTTTTGAGCTAAACATCAACATTGAGTGACGTACCCAGATGTACAGATAAACATCCTCAAGAGGCGCACGCGCGATTCGTATTCGTCCGGTATAATAATGCACGCTGGCTTTTGATTGTCTGTCTCACTATTGTCTTTCTCTAACACACTGGTAATGCCGTGTGACCCTTATATTTTCCCGATGACTATCGTTTTACGTTGAAATTGATTGGAGAACGATTTCTCTTATGAATAAAAAGGAATATTTTAAGGGCATACTTCCAACGTGTAGATTGAAAATGAAAAGAGGGGATAGATAAAAATAGAAGAATTACGGATGTAGACTAAATCGTTTTATCAGGAGCGTAGGAATTACAGGCGGTTTTAATATTGATATATTTTTCTTAATAGAATACAGTTATAATACAGATATTAGCATTCGACTTATTTCGCATGTTATGATACCCTGTTAGAGAAAATGGTGACACACTGAATATAC
Organism: Galeruca laticollis; assembly: GCA_963921935.1. Classification (NCBI taxonomy): domain Eukaryota; kingdom Metazoa; phylum Arthropoda; class Insecta; order Coleoptera; family Chrysomelidae; genus Galeruca; species Galeruca laticollis. The sequence continues at coordinate 206,648,807 of OY998175.1, read as the reverse complement.
TTGTTTCATTACAACATATTGTCGCTTCCTTATAATGTTATTGAAAATTATTATGCTTATATTCGTTAATTGCACTTTCAATATCGACGAATGCCATTTTTTAGCTTTTCGCGGTTGATTGATATAAGTTATCAATCAACGCTATCCTCCAGTGATTTTTTGGGGGCTTATTATATAATCCAGTATAATTCCTGAATTGTTGAGGCTTATTGCCATCAGTTGAGAATGTTGTTTGATGAAACGGCTCTTTGAATAATATTAATATGTAAATTTCCAAAACTCTGGTAGTTGGGGAAGCATTTTTTTTCATAATATAGATACACTTATTTCAAATACTTACTAGGTAGGTTTTAATTTATTGTTCAAATCATATTAGTGTATACTAACTGAACTAATATAGTGAATTAGATTACTATTTCTGAATTATTTCTTTGTAAATTAATCTGGTTGTTGTAGTGAAGGAATGGACGAGAGTAATGTTGATTTTTTTATTGTTCATTGCATTAAGCTATCAGTTTAGTACAATCGTATTATTTCTCAATTGCGAACTTTTACATAATGAGTTGTTGTTTATACAACATTTTGCTGTGGTAAACTAGCTACTAGCTTGAATGCATTTCTGTTGTTGTTTAGATCGATTGCCCGTTTCCACTTTATGATATCCTGTTAGCTAAAAAGAATAATACACTGAATTTATATGTATTTGTCTCTTTCTAACACATTGACGATAAAACATATGTGCCCTCAGAATTTTCCTAACACTGTATACCAGACTTATTTTGGAGAGATTTTAGTTTTTACATTTAACAATTTTGTACTCACATTACTTTTTGTTTTAAAAGAAATTGTTGTATTTGTTGCTAAAGATAATATCTTTCAAATATTATTAGAAATATATCCTGCATATGTGATGGTTTTATAATTTTTTATTTCATAAGTTTGTTCAGGAAATATTAGTTGTAATGCCACTTTTTCCTATTTTTTTTTAATTAATATATTTATCATATACCCGGTATACATAAACTCAAATGTCCAGATTGTAATGCTGTCTTTTTGGGTCAAACCCTAAGAAATTTTGAAATCAGATACATTGAAACTTACGAGCATACAGATTAAAACAACCAGATAAATTCCACTACGCAAAACATCTACTTGACACCAAATATTCATTGACACCTAATACAGAACTAGAAGTACTACATATTTGTGATACGAAACAAGAACTGGATTTCTTTGAAGAATTGGAAATAAGAAGACACTTAAGAAACCCACAATATGAAGTCATCAGAGAACAGATAAATTTAGGGAGTTCGCCACTTTTAAACTGTGTTCTTAAGTGATAATTATAAAGATCAGCAGATACAGTTTTTCTGGTTTTCTATATCATTGCACAATTATAATAATAATAAGCTTTATTCACAGGTAAATATGGATACATATTACATTTTTCAATTTGTTGAATAGAGCGGAGAACCGAAAAGTGTACTAACACTTGTTACGGTATACAAAACATATTAAGAGAATATATAATAAAATAAAATAAAATACCTATACATACACTAATATCTAAAAAAAATTAATATTGAAAACAGGGTGAGTGCCAATACTAAAACAGCTAAATGAACCTACTTTTCCTCAAGCATGTTCAAACAAAACTAAGTTTCAAAAAACTTCTTATATTAACACGATTATTTCCGATAATATACTGCTTAAGATGTTTTTTAAACCTATGAATATTCAATATTTTTTTCAAGTCTTGTGGAATTGTATTGTATAACTTAGGGGCCCAATAAAAGTAAGACCTTTGCGAAACTGTTTTTGTCATGAAGGGAACCACAAAATACTGACCTTGTCTTGTATAGTACGAATTAGTAGGTAACTTACTACTGTGTTTATGTGTGTGGTATCTAATACATACGGATAAGAAATAGAGTTGTCTGAGATCCAGCATTTTTGCTTCTGTGTATAATTGGTTACTGGAATATCTCGCGCTTTTTGAATATATCAATTTTATAAATCTTCGTTGTGTTACCTCGAGTATGTGCAAATGAGTCTTTAAAGCAGAACCTCACACAGTAATTCCAAAACGTAAGTGACTTTCCACCAACGAATAGTAAAGAGTTCGTAAGTAGTTTGATGATAAAATGTCCTTGAGTTTTCTAAATTTCCATAGTATAGTACGCAATTTGTTAACCACATATGTTATATGCGCATCCCATTTCAAATGCGGGTCTAATATAATTCCTAAATATTTGATATTCTTTTCAGTCAATATTCGGTATGTATCCGATTCCGTATTTATTATTAACTCATGAAATAAAGGCATTCCGAATTTATTGCAACTGAAAGGCAGGTTTTAACTGTATTAACTGTTAATAATTTGAAATCTAACCATTTTTTTATTGTAGAAAAATCGGTTTCGGTCATCCTTTTTAAATCATCCCAGTTATCTGCTTTATAGAATATAGCAGTACATTTGCGAAACCAATAATATTATCGTTCTTTCCGAACGGGAATAAATCGTATATATATATATATATATATATATATATATTAAACAACGTTGGGCCTAGAACGGTACCTTGAGGTACACCAAAGTCAATCGGTCTGTCACAGCTCTTCACATCATTCATCCTTAGAAATTGATGTCTATTAGTTAGATAATTTTCAAAAAATTTTAGGGAATCGTTTCGGATCCCTATATCCTCAAATGCTTGTGATAATAAAGGGTCACTCACTGTATCAAAGGCTTTTCTTAGGTCTATAAATATACACAAACACGGCTTATCTTCACTAAGTGACTCGGTTATTTTAGATGTTAATTCGATTACAGCGTCCTGAGTAGATTTACCTTGCCTAAAACCAAATTGTTGATTTGCTAGAAGTTTGTATTCATTTAGGTGACTAAGAAGTCTTGAATTAATCAATTTCTCGAATATTTTAGCAAAATGTGTTATAAGGGATATTGGTCGGTAGTTATTGACGTCTGATTTACTTCCTTTTTTATATATTTGGGGTCACAACAGTATTCTTAAAGGCCATGGGAAACACACCGCTTTGAATTGAATTGTTAAAGAGATAAGTTAAATGTTGTACTATATGATATCGAATTGATTTAATCGTTTTAGCTTTTATGTTATCACAACCAACTGATTTCCCATTTTTTAAATTTAATATTACTTCTAGAACTTCGTTTTCATCAGCTGGCGCAAACACAAAAGAATTCAAAGTAGATGACCTGTTAATTTTATAATTTTTATCTTTTGGAACTTTGTTAGCTTATTTTTTGCCTACGGAAGTGAAGTGGTTATTGAACTCGTTAACTACATCAATGTCATTCACAAGCAACTCGTCAGAATCTACGCCAGTAATGCTGTTGATGGGCTTTTTATTCTTTTCCAAATTTGTTAATTGTTGAACTACGTTCCATAAGTTTTTTGTGTAGCTCGAATTTTTATTAATTAGTTGTTGATAATATTTTGATTTTGCTTTAACAATTACTGTATTCAGCTTATTTCTAAATAACTTGTAATCATTTTTCATAGTAATGTTATTTATATTTTTTTGACACTCTTTATAGATGTTCTTTTTATTTATTGAATTAAGTAGGGCCGCAGTTAACCAGGGAGCTGATTTATCGCGTTTTCTGAACAGTTGTCTTTGTTCAGTGCATTGGTTTAACACGTTTGTAACAATAGTTATAAATTCGTTTGTTGCAATATCTGGATTATCAGCAGCGTACACTGAATCCCAACAAAGGTGCTGTAATGAATTTATTAATTTATTTTCATTGATGAAATTGATATATCTACTGTTACCTATTTCATGTCAAGCATTATTTTCATAACCAATTTGCAAGATGGTTGCAAAATGGTCAGTTATAGTTGTTTTTAACACCAAGGGCAAGATGTTACCGTGATTGTTTACATTCGTCTTCAGGAATATGTGATCTAAACAGCTTTCACTATTACCTTGGACCTGTGTTTAGTCATTGATGGTAGATTTATACCCAAATTCATTCAGAATATTTAGGTACTCGGCTGTATGTCTATCATGTGGCTCTAGTAAATTAATATTTAAGTCACCCAAAAAAAAGTTTTATCTCGTTTTCATTATTTTCGTGCCGTTCTAGGAATGCACTCAGGCTCGCATTGAATTCATTTATGTTTATAGTTGGTCACTTATAAAATGCCGTAACAACAACGGAACCATTGATATTTGATGTAATATTAATCTTTAATGCATTGATATTATTGTGCAATGGCAATATATCATACGTGAAAGTAAGAGAAGAATTAACGTAAACAATTACTCCACCATTTTGGTTAAAATGACTTTCATTGTAGATCAATTCATACCCATTTATGTCAAAAATGCTCGGTTCTAATATTTTCCAAGTCTCACTTAAAACTATACAATCAAATTCTCTGTTCAAATTTTGTAGTAGTACCAAAAATTCATCATAATTTTTATTGATACTACGTATATTCATATGCAGGACTTGAAAAGTGCTACTTTTATTATTAATATTTAGTATTTGTGAACATTCATCAGCAGTATTTATGGTAAAAGTTGGAACTGCATTTTTCTGAAAATGCTGAATATAAGGATCCATTAAGACACTCACCAATTAATAATAAACAATTGAACAGTACAAAAATACATTGTTAAAATAATTATACATTGTTAATAATTTGTAAGAAAAAAATAAAATAGCTTGATATGTGAATAACAAAACATGAAACAATTAGGTACTAGTCATTAAAACACAAGACTATGAAACGACGTAAAAAGTAGTACAATGGGAAAAAGGTAATTATTATGCTAAGTTCTTTTTTGGACTGAGAACGCGAACGTGTCTTCGGACCACTTTTAGTAATTCGATTTTCGTTTACAGCAGTTAAAGTGGCTTCATCTGGATTTGCTGAGTTATGATCACTAATTCCAAGTCGTGGAGGTTGATGGGAGGTTGCCAGATCACTTTTAGGCTGCAACTCTTCAAGCGATAAATTTAGTAGTTCGTCCAGGGTATAGCTGTTACCATCTAAAATTAGTTTATTATTGCTGATAAAGCAGTTTTTATACTTGTTACTTGCACGGAATTGTACCAGATATGGTTTTAGGTTTCTATAGTTTTCTCTTTGTTGAGGGGTTGCGTCATTAGCTATAAATACTTCAGATCCCTTCAGCTTTTTTGCTTGTTTTAGGACTGCCTGCTTTGCAAAGAACGAAACTAATTCTATCTTTATTGGCGCTGCGTCGCTTTTCCCGAGAAAGTATAGAATTTTGATTTCTGGTTCCTTTAAATCCGAATTCAATCTACCATTAATTTCGTCGCATATGAATCCCGGTGTCAATAACCTGTTTCGAGGTTTTTTTAGTCCAGAGATAACTAAATTGTTGATACGATTTTTCTTTTCTAGATCCTCCACCTTTTGTTTCAGATCTTTATTTTCTTCTTCAATCGTTTTAATTTTTATGTTTAGTTCGGCAATTTTTTGCAGCAAATTTTTTTCAGAAAAATCAATAGCCTTTTTTAGTTCTACTTTTGACATTTCAAGTTCCGCAAAAATTTTTTTAGTGTTGTCTTCAAGTAATCGTTTAATAACTATCTCAGTCATAGTTTTCGTGATTAAAAACTATTTGATTAATTATACTGACCCTAAATGGGAAAAAGATATCCATGATATCCCCATAGGGCTAATAATATGTAAGCTTTAATATTTATAATATCATATCTTCTTCTATTTTCCATTTATATATATTAAATCAATCACAAGGTAGGTCACTTATCGTTCTCTCCAAAAATAATTATCAAACATCAGGTAGGCATCACATGAAGTGTAACTTCTGTCACTTTGACGGTAATAGTAATATCGAAGCAATTGTCAATTTCTTCGAATTTTTAATATTTTTTTAGTATATTGTGGAATTGTCTAGAAACAGTGAATTCCTTGTCTACTGAGGCATTTCTAATGTCACCAAGACGATTTGTCTCAAAGCGAGGCACATTTATTCTTACATTTGTATTTGAATCCGCTAACTGTCTTTTGGTGGGGAGAATAGTGGAACAGGATTGTGAGAATCGTGAAAGAAATACATCGTCAAAATCTAGGAAAAGCTTTAGTCACTTATAAAGAACTAGAAACGTTATTATGTGATTGCGAAGCAGTCACAAATTCACATCCTTCAACATATTTGTCAGAAGAACAAAATGATTTGGTGCCTCTAACGCCCTCATTATTTATCAGTCAACAAAATAAATAGAATACTTGAGAACTCAATTTAGGAAGGAGTATTTTGGCAGATCTGATCTGGTCAAAGAAAATCCGGAATTTTGAAAATCGGAAAGATTGGTTCTGATAATATGAAAAGAATTAATTGGTCATTTGGTAGAGTCCAAGAAATAATATATCCGGGAAGAGACAAAGTATACAGATTTGCAAGGGTCAAGACTGAGAATGGAGAGCTCATAAGACCATTCTAACGGTTATACCCATTAGAAAATCTTCATGAGATGATATGATGGCGATAGGAAAATTGATACAAACTAATAACAGCAAGAAGAAAATTCTGAATGTGAAGGTAAGATGATAGTTCAAGAACGAAGTACTGGAGAAACTAAAACAGAAAAACTGCAAGATGAAAAACAAGAGAAGAAAAAATTTAATTTTGGAGGGAGTATGTTAGGAATGAGATTTTATATTACATTGGGAGTAGGCAATCTATTCCTTGGTTACAAAAATGTTGTTTTCAAATGCAATCAGAACAATAAAATAAATACATGAAAATGTCAAAAGTTGTACCAAAATTTATTATTGATAAATTTCTTCGAATTATTCAAAATCCAGTTCCAATACAAGCCATACCTTTTCTCGTTTAAATATCTAATTTTTCGATATTGTTTGCAAAATTCTTTTACGGAAGTAGTTTCGTCGCCTGTCTTCCTATCAATGCAGATTTCGAGTTATGCCTGTGCGATTAAATTGTGAAACAATCCTGTAGTGTAGTAATCAAAGAAATGTAAGTTGGAGATATTACGTAGCATAATAATAGCTAAAAATATGCTCAAACTTATTTTACAAATATTTTTGATATTTTGACGTCTCCGGAAATTTATTAATGCAAATAATATTTTGTGCCAGGTCTCTAACGAAAATGGGTCTGTTAAATGAACAAATACAGAAAAATTGCGTATCTGTGCAATTGTTAGGTAACGATGAATATGGCGAATCTCATTTTTTGCCTCGAGATACAACTTTATACAATATATTCACGTACTGAAAAATGATAAATTCGTAGGAATGGTCACACAAGAGCGAAAAATTCTCAAGGATAGGAACACGTCGCATATTTCCACATCATACCAACCCTTGTCGTATATTTTTCCTGGGCATATCCCTCTTCCAGCCTACTCAATTATATGCGAAAATAGCCCATGAATATATATCGTAATAGTCCGGTGAACAGTTTTTCAACCAAACAAAACGTCTGTTATGATTAAAATCAAATTCGTGTTGATTATAATTGGACTATTGTTATTTTTTATAGAACCTTGTAGCTTACGCTTTGAAAACGTTTTTATCCCTGAGGCACGAGTAAAGGATAGATGTTTTTGTGGAAGTGAAATCTTTGATAAAATTTATTTAGATTGTAACGCATTTAGAAGTGGAGTTAATGTCGTTGCTGACTATTTGGTATTTGTTTACTTCTAAGAACTAAAAAGTATTCATGACTGTGTCATCTTCTGTTCAGATTAACGATTCTGAGAAGAAAAAAATCTTCTGTACTCATGAGACCCGTAGGTCAAAATCATCGTCCACACATGTCTTTTTGTAATTGCGAGCCATCAGAGATAAGTGTATTGACAATAAAGCCTAAAATCAGGACGTTTTTTGCCGTGTCAAAAGTTTGTTTAATAATAATTTAAAACATATAGAGCTGTTAGAAGTGTCACCCATCTGTATATTAATTGAAGAAATGTTGAGCAAATTGAAATCTATAATAATACAGGCAGAAATGAGAGTATGTGGCATTACCAGAACTGGTGGCAATTAAAGCAAACGAGATGGTGGACTCATGAGCGGATTTACGGGGGTGCCATAATTTTCTGATAAACTCCGTTTTTTTCAATAGCAAATCTTATGACAGCTACGAATGGTTAGCATATAGTATAAGTGAAGACGCCGTTTTTTACTTTACATGCAGAATGTTCTCTTCTAAAACAAGCGGGAAAGAGGATACGTATACTAAAAAGGGAATGAACAATTGGAGAAAAGTAACAGCAAAATTAGATATGCATTCCGAAAGTGACACACATAAATTTAGCATGTTTAAATGGTTTAGTTATAAGGCGCCCTCTGAAAATGTTCTGGAGCAGGTATCTGAAGGCCATAAAAGGAAAATAATTGAAAACAAAGAGTATATTAAAAAAATCATTAACATATTGCTCTATATGGCCCGCCAAGGTTTCGCTTTAAGAGGCCATGACGAGTTTGTCAACTCGGAAAACAAAGGTAACTTTTTAGAACTTTGTGAGTTATTCAGTAAATAAGATCCCTCGTTTAAGTTGAAATATGAGCAATACTTTAATTTAACTGGTTCCAACACACAAAATGAACTAATTCATATTATCTCTGAGGAAGTTCTTAGACAAATTGTGAAACAAGTTTATACTGCTGAACTCTATGCTATTTCAGTTGACGAAGCAAGATACCATAAAACTCAGCAACTTTATGTCTGTATTTGGTATTTTTGTTATAATGAAATTAAAGAAAGGCTAATTTATATGAAAGATGTTTCACTCGCACGGTATGCTGACAGTCTGTCTCAAATTATTTTAGATTCTTTGAGTAATATGGTAATCTCAGCTACTTTGGTTCGACAGTCCTATGATGAAGCATCAGTAATGTCAGGAGTCAACAATGGTGTCCAAGCAATCGTTAAAAGATCCCATCCATACGCCAATTACGTACACTGTATGGCGCATAAACTTAACTCAGTTTTAGTAGTTGCATGCAACAGTAACGATCTGTCTGGTAACTTTTTTTTGTACAATGCAAGATCTATTCAAATTTTTTTTCTAGTCCTGATTCAAATGCTATGTTTATAGTTTTGCAAAAGAAATTGGAAGTTGAAACCAATGACAAGAAAAGATATATTCGAACTGTGGTCAAACAATCTGATACGAGGTGGTCACGTAGGGCCACTGCTATTGTTGAAGATCTTTTCAAGCCTATAGTAGAGGTTTTCAAAATTTTTGCCTCTGATTTGCGACATGCGAGGGCGCCTGAACCAAAAGGCATACTAGCTTAAATCTTGAGTTTACAGAAAGAGAACAGCAGCATCGCTTCTTGCTCGTCATCCATTAAAGAAGCAATAAAGATTATGGAAAGCTGGAAGAACCGAGGAGAAATGGACCCAGATTTGGAAGAACGCTTCTCTAGCAACGATTAAAAGCAGTATTCTAGGACGGTTTTTATAATAAAATTCCGAAGTAGATAGCTTTCTCAACTGAAATGAGCTATATTAGGTATGAGCTATGAAATGTTGGGGTTTTTATTTTTGTTATAATAAATGAAACATCTAGGGCCTACTTGGGATAGGCCTTAAAACGGACCATTTAAATAGGAGTTTGGTGTATGAATTTGAGCATACAGTGACTCATACTTTAGGATAGCTGGCACCTCCAAAAATGTTGACCTAAATCCGCCCATGCTTGTACTAAAGATAAGCAAGAACAAACCGTGGCCGACGAGAAGGACAGCTCCGTCAAGCTTGCTCCCCCCGGTTAGATTTTTGTTACCAAAAGCACACATAAAGGGCACCTAGCACAACCTAGCACAACAATTTTTATTGCTAGCACACCAACAGCTCACAATAAAAATGCTTTTGAATTCGGGTGGGGCCAGGTTAACGCTAGACCCCCCCCGGTTGGAATTTTTTCGCCAAAATGCTATCACAGATAAAGGACACCTAGCACACCATTTATTATAGCTACCACACCAACAGCCCCCTCCGGTTCCTCCGGTTGGAATTTTTCGCCAAAATGCTAGCACAAAGAAAAGACACCTAGCACAACCTAGCACAACATTTTTAATAGCTAGTACATCAACAATACTTTTTAATTCAGGGGGTGGGGGACGTCTGCAAAATAATGCTATGGTCACACGAATGAATGAAAATGTTGGATGTATTTGTCCCTAAACATCATTTTCCTATAAAAATGGCCCCTAAACAGATGTTGCCAGATTGTGTGTGAGATCTATATTTTCCCATCTAGCAGGGTATTTGATTAATTAATAATCAACCATCATTCAATTAATAATTATCTATTTATTTTCAATTAATGGTAAAAAACGGAAGAATACAAAAAACCTTCACTTTTAAAAATAATTTTGTTAAAATAATATTAATTTTAATGAAACAATATAATTAAATTCAACCATTTAGTCACGGAATCAGAAACAATCCGTGCACGAATAAGTTGCAAATTACGTCACACTATAAAAAAGGCAACGACAGACATGTTGGATAAATAAATGTCCAAAAAAGCGAAGCCGTGTTGGATATGTCCTTTGGACATAGTTGTGCAATCTGGGAAGGGGCGGCTGAGATCCCTAAAAATGTTCCAATATATTGAGAATACATGTTTTAGACTGATCGTGGTACACTGTAGCCCTTATTTAAAAGAAACAACTCAAACTTTATATTTAAATTTGCCAGAATATTTATTGCCGAAGTTGATGGTTAATTAACCATTGTAATGATAACATAAATTTTGCATTTCACTATAAGATTTTTTTTTAAATTCCCAAGTTAACTTAGAACGTGCAGCTTTTAATTCTTAGAGCCGGTTAATCAGAGCTTCAAATATTTATGTGGCATATCATAAGACACCAACACTACTATGTATTTTTCAAAGTTTTTAGTATGTAACTGGCAATGTATGTTTGTTCGGTTGCAATATTGCAACTCAGTTTTGAAGCAGATATCTTCAACCGATTGATTTGAAATGATATGAAATGATATATACGTCTAGTTTGCATGCCAATCCATGATTAAGTATGTGACGTCGTTCTAAATTCAACATGACGGATCACCAAAGTTGGCGGACTAAAGAAAGTGGACTAATTTTTTTGCTTTCTTACAATATGGGTATTAAATGGAAGGCAGCAAAATTCATGACATAGGTATTTTTATTTTTCTAAAAACTAGGTATAATCCATCTGAAGAACTCATCGGACTTTTTAAAAGGGTCGTTAAACCAAGTCTATTGTTAGAATTTGAATCATTTTTATAATGCCGTTTTTATGGGTCTTAAGAGTAAATAAAATTCTTGTAGGTACATCCAAACTGGCCGAATCAGATGTTTGGGTTGAGAAAGGGTTTCCCCGAAGGGTTGATGGTTGTAATAATATGTATTCTTTCTAATAATATTACAAGCAACATGGACTATATAAGAAAAACTAATGATCTAACTATTTTCATGAGTGTAATTCGATAGAATTTTTCTCGATTAGACGACATAAAACTGTATTAATGCGAAATTTATATTATTTAAACAACATTACATGTTATTTGATTACCCTTTATTGTTCATTTTCAATCACTTATTTTTGGACTAAACTTGAAGAATCGTTTTCAAACCGTGACATTTTTATGATATTTTAAATTAAAATTATGATAATAACAACAATTGTTACTTGACGTTACTTATATACGGACTTAAAAGGGAAATTATCGGCACAGCCAGAGAGTTATCTCCGAAAAGATCCTGCTTCATTTGGAATTTTTACCATATGAGTGGAATATTCCGAAAATATTTCGTAACTACAGTAAGAAACAATTAAACCAGCCGTTTTACATATATATTCAACCTATTCATTTATCCGTTTATTTATTCATCGAGTAAGTATAGCGTTATTTCACTGACCTCCGTCCCACTCCCCAGAATTAAAAGTGTAGTGGCTGTGCTTGCTAAAAAAATGGTGTGCTAGATTGTGATAGGTGTCCTTCGTTTGTGCTAGCATTTTGGCGAAAAAATTCCGACCGGAGGTAGCTAGCGTTAACCTGGCCCCACCCGAAGTCCAAAGCATTTTTATTGTAAGCTGTTGGTGTGCTAGCTATAAAAAATTGTGTGCTAGGTTGTGCTAGGTGTCCTTTATCTGTGCTAGCATTTTGGAGAAAAAATTCCAACCGGGGGGGGGGCTTGCGTTAACCTGGCCCCACCCGAATTCAAAAGCATTTTTATTGTCAACAGTTGGTGTGCTAGCTATAAAAATTGTTGTGCTAGGTTGTGCTAGGTGCCCTAGGTGCCCTAGGTGCTTATCATTATTCTCAGTAAATTATTTGTGATGGTACAATAGGGAAGTAAGACAACAAATTAAAGTTTATTTATGAAGACTCAAGTTTTTTTCATTTTTCTAGGATCGTTTACATTTTTCTCTGTTGCAACACCATTTTATTTTTTGGTTTTTTGACAAAGTTATTTAACATAATTTTACAAACAGTTGAATTTATTCTTTCTATTTTGTTAAGAGTTTCTTCACAACTACATTTCTCATAAAGATCATTTAAATCGGACATATACCTTTATATAAGAATAATACTAATTCTGTTTAATTTGGAAAGCTGATTTGAGCCTGCTTAAAATGTATTTAGTAGGTGGGTTGAGTTAAAAATATTTTGCATAATATGCCAGGAAATAGCTACTGGGATCAATGCCTATTTCGAAGGTAAAATCAGCTTTCCTCTGTCTAATTCCAAAGTCAGGTCATAAGATATGTCAACATTCATCTCAGTATTTGATTGAAGCCATTCACAACAAGTAAAACAATGTTTTATTCTTAGTTGCTTTCTTAACGCATATCCCCCTATATAACCGAGTACAGTTAAATGATCTTTAGTTATCTTTTCGAAGCCAAATTCAAAAGAGAAATTAATTGTTCACATTACTGTCGTAGACTTCCTCATAATTTGGTAACAGTGTTTTCAGTGGTATCTGGTTATGAGCATAAGAGAAAAGAATAGCATTTTTAAAACGGATCTTTTTTTATCTTTCCAATAGTTGAACTAGGCTAATATAATAATTTACTTCACTTACTTGACGGTAAGAGATGAATCTACCTTCTAAAATATCATTTTCAAATATGCCTAATAGGATATAATCTATTGTATATGTATTAAACAAATATGGAATAAGAGCCACAAAGGCATTGATAGTATTTATTAATGATGTGAAAGTTTCGTTCGATCAAGATGAGTGTAAAGAACTAACGACTTCCAAAGTGTTAGCCATTTTGTCATTGTTGTAAAAAAATCTATTCCTTTTTTCCTGTCACGCTTTATCGCTTCTCTGTCCTTATCATTAAATCTTTCACTTTCAAAGACATTCTTAACATTCACAATTTTCCAAAACGTCACGTGAAAAACGGCTGCTATATTTTTATTTTTATCATTGAATATATTTAGTGCGAACTGCACGTTTTATTCTTGAATACTGGTTGGATTAGTATATTAAAGTATAAGTGGATAAAGAGGTCTTTCAAACACGCGCGATTTTTCGAGCACGACGGCGCAGCCAGAGTGCTCGAAATAGAGCAAGTGTTTGAAATACCAGTTATCCACGAATACTTTACGCTATTTTTTTTCATTGGTGCACTTTGAAATCGTAAAATATTATTATTATATTATTACTACAAAAAAATGGAAGTCCGTCCTCGATGCCCAGCCAAGTTTCGTGAAAGTCAAATAGTATTTATTTTTATTGGACGTTACGAGGTACTGCTGTCAGATCAATAATCATAAAGTTTCTTTATTTATATTTAAAAGGATACAATGTATGTATGAATATATAAATAAATTTTGCAGAAAAAACCAAATAAGACATTGGTTCACAATGAAAATATACAATTTAAAAACTAATAAAAAAAGTTGTCATTGATACTTACGTTTCTCGAGTTGTTGTTGTTACCATAGGGACGCGCGTGTTTGAAAGTTCGATTTAAACACGCTGAGGCGTGCTTTAAAAAAGTAATATGAGGCATCAATAAAAAAAATAATGTTTGATATGACAATGTATGAGCATAATTTTCTCTAGTTCATACAAAATTTGGAAGTTTTTAAACTCTGCTACAAACAGACATTCAGTATTTATTTCCAAGGTGTCAATATCAAAATTAGGAAAATGAAGTGAGTAAGTTATTAGTTCTTTCACTAATCCAGTAATTTTTAATAGACTTTATAATGTGTACCATATCGAATATAAAAAAAATCTAGAATTATCTAAAGGATGTTGTGCAAAATGTTTCAAAATGTTATCTTCTGTAAACATTGAAAAGGCTTTTCTGTTTATACTATGATTGTCTGATATTAGGGCAATAACTTTGAAACCTAATTTTTCTAATTCTTGCAAGACTTTCAGTATAAGCTCATACAACTGAATTCCAGTTAAATTGTTGACGGGAACTAAACTTACCACATTCCAATACTTTGATAGTATGCTCGATATCATAAAGGTTTATACCGTTTCAACCATTTTTGATGGATCCTTGTCAGTACCACCAACTGTTTTTCCTTTAAAACTGAACTGTGAATTAACATAAATTTCATCTAAATTTATAATTAGGAGAAATTCAAGTTCTTTTAGGAAACGGAGTTTGGATTTTAAATACTCCATACTGCCTTTCATGATCATATCCGTCAAGGAAAATTTGCATATAAGTTTTTTGAGATTAAGAGGATGTCTGCTATAGGGTTTTCAAGTTGATCTTCTTTTATATTACATATCCTTTTGGAAGAACTAAATGACAGATACTTGGGAACATTGGAAAATATCACAGGTGAAGCAGAATGTTTTAATTTTGGTATCTTCCTAGGGTATTCCTTTCGTTCTCCCTGAACGATCCTTATATGAGTTCTAATAATATCAAATTCGATGAAATGCTTGAAGCAAACTTGAGGATTTTTTATGTTGCTAATGTCTGTTGGGAGTTTTCGCAACCACCGCTGCTGCTGCTTCAACTGTTAATTTCTCGGTAAACAAAATTTTGTAATATGCCGGCCCTTCCTCAGCTTTTTCACTGTAATAATTCGATCTACGGCCTGGCACACTCCATTTTATAGGCATGGCTACAATATTGATTCAATAATTAGATGTGTCCTGCTTGTCTGTTTTTTTAATTTTTCTAATGCTAAAGCTGTAGGTATTCTATGTATGTTTTACGTATATATATATATATATATATATATATATATATATATATATATATATATATATATATATATATATCTGTAATTGTTTCAGTGACTTCCTTGTTCTATTCTTCTACTCAGAGAAACTCGATAAACAATTAACAATTTGATAAACAAAAATTAACGTAACCTCAAGTATATAAAATCAACAACATGACAAGTAGAAATCGTTTTTGGATTCTTGGCCTCAGATGGTAACGTGATATATACGCTCCAAGGCCTGTCTTTCTCGTCGGCCACGGAACAAACTAAAATAAAGAAACAAAAATGGAGAGATAATCTTCGATTTTAGGCTACGAAAATTACTAGATTCAAAGGAAAAGGGTTAAGGGCATGGTAATCACAGCGAAAAAAGAAACAGGGGTGTATATGGCAAAAAGATGGGAAGAGACAGTAAAGGGAATCAGAAACTCTTTAATGTCCTGAAAACACTAAGAAAGGGGAAAATCAAGCAATGAGAAATAGATTAAAAATAAAAATGGAGCTATGCTATGACAGGCTAAAAAAATTATAGTGCGATGGAGAGAATATTTTAATGAATTACTCAATAGAAGAACAGAGAAAGAAGAACAGCTGTAAATTTAAGATGAAAGACATCAGGAACTGGAAAACGAAGCAAATGAACAATTGATACATACAGATGAATTTAAACAAGCGGTACAAAAGTTGAAATGAGGTAAAGCAGCATGTTACGACAGTATTACCTCAGAAATGTTACAAAGTTTAGGAGGAAGAGGGCTACAAAGGCTAACTAAATTATTACAGAGAATGTGGAGCGAAGAGAAATTTCCAAAAGATTGGGAAATCCGTATTATGTCACCACTTTTTAATGGAAGTGACCAAACTGATTGTAATAATTATAGAGGCATAATATTGCTGAGCGTGGTACTGAAAGTTTACGAAAGCTTCTTAGAGATCCGACTCAGGAAAATAATTGAAAACTAAAACTACAGTTGTTTTACGTAGAAACAACAATAAATATAGTTGTTTTTCATAAATCAATTTTTATGTTTGGAAAATCTCAGACAGGTTTTGATTGTTTACGTGAAAACGCATTTCTCTATCAACTCAAATAAACACTTATTTTTGTTTTATTTATTGAGGACTGCTCTTATTCAGTATACACAGTAAAAAATCTCGGCCACCTATAATTTCGTTATCCAAATCCAAGAACTTTCGTAATTTTAGATCGATTTCAATTGTTTCTACTCCAAATTGTAGATAAATTCTTTGGTATTAAAACAAACTCCAGAAAGTTTTTTTCAAAAATGTTGATAGCTAATTTATACAGGGTGAGAAAAAACCTTATATTTGTAGTCCAATTTCTTAACACCTTGGAACAGTTCGTGAAATTTGTACAGTTAACGCCCAGTTAATTATAAAGACCATCCTTTTCACCCTCTTTCATTTTTTGTTACCCTCTAATATCTTGATTTCTTCTGAAGATACACGTATTCAAATAAAAGCCTGGAATTTTATAAACACGCTAAGCTCGATTAAGGAACAAGAACGAAGATGGCTTCTGTCAGAATAATTACATAAATAAATATTCGAGAATAATATTCAATGTGTCAAAATTAGTTTAAGTACTTGGAATGCATGCAAAATTGTAGCTTTAATTGAAGATGATCGAAGTCAACGATATGTGTCTTAGAAATACCCTGAACTACAGTAGAATATGCGTGGAATCGGTATTTGGACACAGGGAACTGTAACTGGCGATATGGATCCGGTAGAAGAAGAGCAACCACAGGTGTTGATGACCGGTTCATCATCCTCTCTACATTAAGCGATCGAAGAACAACTGCTCCTTTTCTGCAACATTGTTCAAGAAATATCTGTGTAATTATTATAAGCGAAAGGACTGTTATAAGAAGACTTGGAGAACGCGGACTTTATTCACGTAGACCAGTGAGTAGATTCTGCAATTTTCACTGAAATTACGATAGCAAGCTGTAGCGAAGCTTTAGGAAACCTCTCCCGTTGTTGAAACTATTCTATAAGTGGTTTGAGTCAAAACGCTTCGCTATCGTTTAAGTAAAGGTACAAAAGTACACGATTACTCCCGAAATATCTTGAAAGTGAGTACGGCAACGTCGCAAAATACTATATTGCCATCGTCTGACTCATGTCGCGCTCACAAAAATGAAGATAAAGAGAACTAACGTAGTTAATTGTTGACCTAATTATGGTAGTTTTGCTTTTAAATTTGTTATCTAAAGAAAAATAAGTTGCCAGCAAATATCGCAATTTTTCAAGAAGTTGAGAGAAGGTTAAGGTTAACTCGTGAGGTTTCTTCGAAATAAAAGTCACCCATTTAGTAAAGAAATGTAAACAAGTTACTTTTTATATGCCATTTAGTGATATATCTGTTTGAAGACCTTCAGCCATTTATGAATGATGCAATTATAATAACAAGGGTACCATTTCAACAAGAATCCTTGTAGCTTTTAGCGACCGAAGGAAAAGTTATCGCCGAGGTGGTTCGCGACCGAGGAGAGATGATCTTGAGTAGCTAAAAAGTGTCGCGGCCATGGTATAAACACAATTTTTTGTGAAATCGTGAAAATTATTGAACTAGATACAAAAAGATACATTTTTGCTTTGAAATCAATAGCAGTTCAATGTAATTAAAAAAGTCACTGATTTGCTAGTGGAATAATCCCAAACATTCAAACGAAGGAATTATTCAACTTTATTCTTAATTTTTGTCCTTAATTCTTAAAAGTTGAATTTATCTGTTGGTCATTTTGGGAAATAAGACAAATTAGAATTTAGAAGTTGCGTAATCCGGCCTAAGATGCCAAGAAAAATACTTATACTTTAAATATATACACACACCTTTTGATATTTCTGTATGGTTTTTTGTAAAAACCCCACGCTATTTAATGTAGTACTAATCTCTTTACATAGCTCATTATAATTACTATTCCCACATACACCATCGAACTTTTTTTTCAAATTTTCTAGATGTTTTTCAGCAATATTCAGAAATACTGACGATTATCGTGGATTTCGTTATTGTCTTCTATCAATAATCAAATAGTTATTTCTAAAATAAGTGTCACAATGACTCGTTTTGTGGTACGAGTGATTGTGACACAAGTTTTACACAATATTTTTTTATAATTCGCATTTATTTAATTCTTTAAATAAAATAGAATTACATATTAAAATCCCTGTTTTAAACTAGGAGTGGTTTGAATTTAAGTTGGCAATTCTGTAGATTCCTGATTGGTCAGATCACAGATGGTTTCATTCATCACGTTTGACTCTTGACATATAATGACCGAATAATTGTGTAAATTGTAAACAAACCTCCATTCAAGCAAACAGAGGATGATTATTTGTTTTAAAAGGAGCTTCTTCGTATATGCTTGCTATCTATTTACATTATATCATGAACAGAATTATTTCTATAATACATCTTCCCATAGATATCTGCTAATATATCCCAAAAATCGAACGTTATGTATACCTATATATTGATCCTATACAATATAAAAATAAGCAATTGACAAATCATTGATAAATAAACGTTAGCGTACCTTATTTATTATATATTTTCAATATATAATTCATTCAAATTTACCTTTAAGACCATTTAATATAATAATTTTCTAGCTAGAACACCGCTATATCATTTTATTTAATTGGTTTCAAGGTAACGTCAAAACGATTGACTAGAATCAACAAAGTGCCGAAAACATAAACAAAAGAATAAACATAACCTAACAAACGTTAAAGCGAATCCCGACGCGAACTAAAATACGGCGCTTTCGCTTTGACTTCAGTTACCACATTCGGCTCTACGACTTCTGCCGAACCCACAGCTACAGGTCCACAACTGCAGCCACGACATGACCGGCTTACATTTGCAAAAACATACATCAAATGGAATTTAGAACAATAGGTTAATGTATTGTTCACTGATGAATCGAGGTTTTGTTTGCGACCGCCTGATGGTCGAGAAAGGGTACACAGACGGCGCAATGACAGGTTTGCCGACTGCACTTATATCTGAACGAGTCTCATATCAAGGAGGTTCTGTTATGGTATGGGCCGGTATATCAAGAGCAGCACGTACCGAATTATTATTCCGTGAAAACGGAGCTTTAAATTGTTAAATGTAAAAACAGAAATACCACTATGAAAGAAGTCAGGTATATATAAATTCAAATGTCCAGAATGTAATGCTGTCTATTTGGGTCAGACCCTTAGGAATTTTGGAATCCGATACAGTGAACGAACATACAGGTTAAAACAACCAGATAAATCCCACTACGCAAACCATCTACTTGACACCAATCATTCATTAACACCTAACACAAAACTAGAAGTGCTGCATATTTGTGAAAAGAAACAAGAACTGGATTTCCTTGAAGAATTGGAAATTAGAAGACATTTAAGAAACCCACAATATGAAGTTTTCAATGAACAGTTAAATCTAGGGAGTTCTCCACTAATAAACTGTCTTCTTAAGTGATAATTGTAAAGATCAGCTGATATAGTTTTCCTGGTTTTCTATATCATTGCACAGTTATACTGATCTTAATTGGAAAAATGATATCCAGGATATCGCCATAGGGCTAATAATATCTAAGCTTCAATATTTGTAATATCACATCGTCTTCTTTTTTCTATAAACATATATTAAGTCAATCACAAGTTAAGTCACTTCTTGGTCTAGCCAAAAATAACTACTAAACATCAGGTAGGCATCAAATAAAATGTAACTTCTGTCATTCTGACGATGATATTGATTTATCGAAACAATTGTCAATTCTTTAGAATTTTAAATAACTTTTATTATAACGATGAAATAAAACAATATAGTTTGTTTAAATATTCATTTATTTGAACTAATGTTCAATTTAAACTTGTTGACGCGTTTCACTAACACAGTAGCTTTGTCAAAACGAATGAAGGTAAAATATAAAAATGTCTTAATATATACAGTGCTAAATATATTTACTAAGGTTAACAATGGTATTAAAAGAAATTACCTCGAAATTCATTCACTACAAACATTCCTAAGCTATCTTCTAGGTAAAGAGGTTCAATAAAGGGGACTGATTGATATCTATTCGGTCGTTAAGGAGATTACCTGAATATTTATTTTTCTTATTCTCTAGGGCCTCTAATAAATTCAAACTAAAGGATTTACCGACTACATGGAGAATTTCAAAATTTGGGTCGAAAATGTGTTGGTTTTCTAATAAATGATTTGAATAGTTAGAATCTGATTTTTTGTTGTCATAGCTACGTTTGTGTTCCGAAATTCTAGTCTTAAAATTTCTAAAAGTTCTACCGATATAAATTTTATCACAATTGTCATTACCACATTTTGATTTATAAACTCCTGATTTGTTTAATTTTGAAGATTTAGATTTATTATTTTTAATGAACTTGGAAAAATTGTGATCAGTTTTAAAGGTAATACTCATGTCTAAAGTTTCTAAAAATGATTAATGTTCAAGGATGGTGTTCCAAAGTATGTTAAGCTTTTAAATTGTTTATTATTTTTATCTGAAGGGAATACTTGTTATAAAGTCTGTTTTTTTATCTTTTCATTTATGATATTGTCAATTAAATTTGGATCGTAATTATTATTAACTGCTATTTGTTTTATGATATTCAATTCTTTGGTATAATTATTAATATTTAATGGGACTGTTAGGAGTCTGTGTATCATACTATAGAAAGCTGCTAGTTTATGACTGAATGTGTGGACCGAACTATTATGAATTGTAATATCTGTATGTGATGGTTTATGAAATATACAAAAATCATGTTTATTATTTATATTTGAAATTGTAAGGTCTAGAAAGTTTATAGACTTATTTTGTTCAAGTTCTACGGTAAATTTGATATTATTGTGAATCGAGTTTATGTAAGTAATGAAGTTCTCTAATTGTCTATTTGTACCGATGAAGCTAGCTAAAATGTCGTCCACATATCGGTGCCAGTACATAAATTTTTTACTAAGGGGGTGTTCATGAATTATTTTTTCTATATTATCCATGAAAATTTCTGCTAGTAGGGGGCTGAGAGGGTTGCCCATAATCAAACCATCTTTACTGCTATGAACCTCTCCATTGAAATGAAAATAATTTTGATTCAAACACACTTTTAATAAAGTAAAGATATCAGAGTGAATTATAGGATTAACATTATTGTATGTGAGCAAGTTATCAACAAGAGTTATAGTTTATTTAGGAGGTATACTAGGGAATAGATTTGTTACATCGAACGATATGAATTTAGAATTATGGGGTAGTATTATATCTTGAATATTATTAATTAATTCCGTTGAGTTTTTAACTGAAAATTGAGGTATGAATGAACAATATTTAGAAATGACATCTATGAGAATCTTTGAAATTTTGAATGAAGGTGCTGTGAAATAAGAAACAACCGGCCTGATTGGGTACCCATCTTTATGGAGTTTAATTAATGAATAAAGTTCAGGGTGTTGCGGATTGGGTAAAAATAATTTATATTTTTCTTTATCCTTTAGTTTAAATTTATTAGAGGCCCTAGAGATTGACGAAAATAAATATTCAGGTAATCTCCTTAACGACCAAATAGATATCAATCAGTCTCCTTTATTGAACCTCTTAACCTAGAAGATAGCTTAGGAATGTTTGTAGTGAATGAATTTCCAGGTAATTTCTTTTAATACCATTATTAACCTTAGTAAATATATTTAGCACTGTATATATTAAGACATTTTTATATTTTACCTTCATTCGTTTTGACAAAGCTACTGTGTTAGTGAAACGCGTCAACAAGTTTAAATTGAACATTAGTTCAAGTAAATGAAGATTTAAACAAACTATATTGTTTTATTTCATCGTTCAGTATGGATCTTCATCAAGTAAAAGCCTCATCTATTCAACTTTTATTATATTGTGGAATTAACTAGAAACCGTGAGTTTCATTTAAAACACTAATATGAGCAGATTCCACGAAGTAAGGGTCGAGACAGTTAATTTCATTATCAGATTATCTGTTTAAAGAGATACATTTCTCATTCTTCTCAAGAAAATCGAGTAACATGATAATAATAATAATAAAATTATTGTTGACATATTTCACAATAGAAAATAAGCTATTTTATTCTGACAATATACGTTATTAGAACGTTAAATCGGTATGAATATTCTACAAACCTTACCCGAATCAATAATATTGACCATTTTCAGTCCCTTTACAACTAATTTCCTTCATAATTACGATTTCTCTTTGAGCCATTACTATGTTCCCGGACTATAATGGTTTCTGGATACGATTTTTTGATGGTATAACGATCTGGACCAAACTATCTGACAACAAACAAATTTAGTACAGCTTTGGAATTTAGATGGGAAATAAAGGAACATTATTAAAAAAAAGGTCTGCATTCTTTTGGAGCCAGTGTCACTATTATTGCTTGTGTATATGGAAGGAAGCAGATAGAGCAGATATATTTTCTCGAGGAATTTTTATTCGGATCCTTTGAAAATTGGTACACGACTGAGAACAAGGAAAAACGTATAATGCGTTCTTGAAACAAAAAAACTCATTGTAGTTTAATGTTATGAATTTGTTTTCATTTCATGGTATGATTATTTTATGGTTTGTTTCATTTTGTATGGTGATTTTATGCCGTTTCATACAGTATGGAACAGTCAAATAGAATAGTCAATTTTCAAAACTGCTATAGTTTTAAATTTCATTGTATAAATTAATAAGAAAAGTTGACAAATTCGTTACATAAAAAACAGGATAAATAATGCAATTTCGAAATGATCATTGAATAAAATAACATTTAACAATGCAACCGAAGTTCAAAACGCACGCCTTTGACATTTAGCAGCATGCTAGACGTAAAAAGAGAAGTTTTCTAACATTGATTAACAAACAGACAGGAGCACAAAATCACATGGATGATGCCGGGAGGAACAACAAGGAACCAAATCGATCATATTGCCGTATCAAAAAAGAGAAAATATTATTCACGACGTAAGGTCATATAGAGGAGCAAATATAGATACCGATCACATACTGGTAATTACAAAACTAAACGTAGGAAAAACCAAGCAAACGAGGAAATTAATGATAAGACGAAAATGGAATACAAAAAGCATAAAGGAAAAGCATGTGAAATACCAGGAAGAGATAAAAGCACAATTAATTAAACTCAAAGAAGGCACAGAAGTTCACAGCAAATATGGCCGAATTGAAAATGCCAGTATTAATGCAGCAGAGAAGGTAATTGGAAGAGGGAATAGACGTAACAGAAATGAGTGGTGGTTCGAAATATGCGAAGAAATTGTAGTTAAAAAGAAAACAGCTAGGCTCAATTGGCTAAGAAGAGCCAGATAGCAAGACTACGTGAAATACAAAGAAATAAGGACGGAATCAAATGTTCTCATCAAAAAGAAAAAAAAATGGGTTGAGCGAATAACGGAATAAATGGAGAGTGAAAATAAAAATAATGCGAAATTATATCAATACATTAGGAAGCAGAACAGACAACCTACCATGATCAATATAGATAAAAAAAATAGGAGGAGTATTTCATAAAAACACTAACAATATCAGAGGAGGTGAATGGAGAAAACGAGGAAGATGAGGAAGACGAGCTACAGCAACATAACATAGGACAAACAGCACCGTCAGAAAGTGGAGTCAATAAATAGCTTGAAACATGACAAAGCAGCGGGTCCAGATGTCATCGTTAATGAAATGCTGCAGCAAGGAGGGTATGAAATGGGGAGAGCGATACATGAACTCATAGCTCAGATATGGGGAACTGAAACGATGCCACGAGAATGGAATGAAGGGTTATTAGTATCAGTTTTAAAGAAGGGTGATCCAAGGATATGCTCGAACTATAGTGGAATTACAGTACTAAACACTGCACATAAAATCCTTACAAGTATAATACTGAAGAGACTTAAGCAAGCATTTGATAGCCTATCTTGAACAGAAATTAAAGCAGATTTACTCAAAATGCAAGTACCCAAGAAAAGTATAAGGATATTGGAAATGACGATGATAAATTCCAAAGCAGCGGTTCTGACTAATGAAGGTATATTGAAAGACTTCCAAATTAACTCAGGAGTGAGACAAGGAGATGGACTTTCAACTGCAATTTTCAAGGTAGTAATGGGCGGAATAATAATAAAATGTAATTTACATGGAACAGTCATCAATAAATCGGCACAAATAGTGGCATACGCAGATGATGTAGCCATTATCGCAAAAGACCAGAAAAGTTCACGAGAAACGCTGCAAACGATTATAACAGAAGCCAGAAAAATGGAACTAGAAATTAATGAGGGAAAACCAAAATACATGGAAGTACAGAGAGACAGGGGCAATAAAGAAAATCAATCAATATTGGGGAATATAAATTTGAAATGCTCAAAAACTTTAAATATTTCGACAAAAACATCAACAATAGAAATGACAAGAGAGACGAAATTGCACAATGCATAAAGGCAGGGTATCGAGCATACTATAAATACAATCCCATAATGCAGAGCAAAACAATCAAGAGAAATACAAAAATGATAATATAGAAGACAGTAATAAGAACAGCAGTCACTTATGCAGCCAAAACTACCGCAATGACAACCGGAGATAAGGAAGAGTTAAAAATATTCGAAAGGAAAATTATTAGGAAAATTTATGGACAAAAGAAATTAAATGAGGGGCAGTATGAAAGACTGACAAACTTGGAAATAGATACTAGATTCTGAAAAGCATCCAGAATAAAATGGCTTGGACATATCCGAAGGATGGAAGGGAGTAGTTATGGGAAGAGAATATCAGAGGGACACCAGTTACATACAGGTCAAAAGGTAGACCAAAAGCTAGATGGATGGATCAATAGACAGCGACTTAGAAAAAATAGGAATTATAGACTGGAGAAAGAAGACCCAGGACAGGAAGGAATGGAGGAAAATTGTTCAAATGGTGAAGAAACATAAAAAACTTTTAATATAAGTAGGGAATCATAGTGGACTGACTCTCCACAAAAGCAAAAGAGTCTAAGAGCCAAATATTGGCGGTTACTTTTCCGGAAGGAATGTATAACCTTGCATATATATATATATATATATATATATATAATAAAACTGGTGAATATTGGGGTATGCAGCAAGAGAAACGGGAAAAGTGTACTCTTAACGGAAAATTTTCAAGCTTTCGAGGATGATTGTCCTCATCATCAGGAATACTGAAATGGAAAAACAGCATTAAGATACTGTAGTTAATAAGTAAGATACAATATTAACTACAGTATCTTAATGCTGTTTTTCCATTTCAGTATTCCTGATGATGAGGACAATCATCCTCGAAAGCTTGAAAATTTTCCGTTAAGAGTACACTTTTTCCGTTTTTCTTGCTGCATACCCCAATATTCACCAGTTTTATTCCTAACAGTCAGCAAAGACTATCTTCTTTATATATATATATATATATATATATATATATATATATATATATTAACATAGATAGAAACCTGCAACACTCTGTTTACTAAGTTATGGAATAAAAGACTACACACTGTAAGCAAGTACAAAATTTTAGAATTTGAATTTTTCTAAAAAATAGTTTGAAATGGAGACAATCTGTACTATTCACTTTTAAATAGAGAAAGTAGACAAGAGTCAAGCTGTAGAATTGTGTAGGAAATTTTAAATACGCTTAATAAATACATATGTGAAATAAAATAAAATGATTTTAATATTTGAGAGAGAGAATTTTTGAACATTATTCCATATAAATAATAACAATCCATTTTTCTTATTGTAAAAGTAAAATAATACTATGATTTGTTTTAAGAAAGTGAATATTAGATATTGAAAGAAGTTTTCTGATAAGATTATGTAATTATTCAATACATGTCAAGGTAGGAAGTCAAATGATAGCATTACTTTCATAGAGCATGACATTTGTGAAATGAATTGTCATTCCATAATAGATATTATTGAAATTAAGAACTGTCATTTAAAAATACAATTTAAAGGGAATAATATATGGGATTTAATCCTTTAAAAACTGTAAACAGAATGTTTTAAAAGGATAGATGGATGATCTACAATTTGAGGTGAAACTTTTCAATAAGAATTTTTATAGCCAATTTTGATTGGTGAAATACACTTGAAATATTTTCATCAGCGACAAGCAGATTAATAGTAAAAAAATTGAATAAAACAATTTTGTTGATAATGTACACTATTCACTAGGTAGTTTCTCTTTTCGGTAGCGGTGAATGTGGAAGAAGCAACATTTTTGAGAAAAATTATTTAAACTTTTTGAATAACAATAATTTGGATTGGTAATTATAGAAATAAATACATTATCCTTAAAAGCAACTCAGTAATGTAAGTAATCAAGCAGATAAACATAACTTAACGAGAAAATTGGTAAATATAAAAATGTACTGACCATGAAATTCATCAATTTAACCAAGTGAAATATTGTATTGTGGAAAATGTCTCCACAATACCTTTCAGAAAGCACTGTATTATGGGATTCATCTAGAATTTTCTGATATGGATGGAATGTGGAACCAATTATAGTTTTTGTCCAGGCCAGACGGATTATTCGGTATTCCAGAAGGTAACCTAAAACAAGATTAAAAAACCCAATCATTGAAGTGTACTAGAACGATACAGTGAACAGGTATTTAAAACTATTTATTTATATATAAAAAAGGTTAAACAAACTTACCGGTTTTGTGCAAAGAATTCATAAGTTTTCATCACCAATAGTTTTCGCCATCTTATTGCATAGACAATGTGTAACAGGATTAGTGTTTGTAAATTTGTATAAGATGTTGCCTATTTTGTAATCACACATAGAAGTAATATTTCACCTGAGTGTATGGCTTGTTTGAATGAATGACCATCTTAGATAGTTTATTTTCACAATTTATTTGTAAAAAAATGATTTATTTGTTTCCACAACATTAAATAACGTTTTTCCTTTGAAAAACATTTTGAAATTATATCATTGAGACTTTTCATTTATTTGGTGATTGCTCCATCTATGTTTAACAGTTAGCAGTATTAACCTGACGTCTATGAATCGTTGGAGAGGTTCGAAATTAAGCAGACAGGACCGTCTCTAGAATTTATTTAGAAATAATAAAAGCAAGTATATTTTTTGATTAACAAAATTTCTTTATTAAAATATAAGGATTATATATCTTTGGCGCTCATATATGATATTAATATTGTTTCTTTTTAAATACTTGAACCCTACTTTGAGATTGTAGAGTCTTTCATGCAAAGGTATAATTACTTTACAAACTATTTTAAAAATTTTATAATATACCGGGCAAACTAAAATTAATAATTCATAGTATTTAAACATTTTAAATATTCTCTTATACCAATTCTATCCAGTATAATATATATATATATATATATATATATATATATTTAAATTATTTACTTTCTTGACCACTTAAGATATATTTTGGTTACTTTCTTGGATTAAAGGTCAAATATACTTAAAAAAAACATTTAATAACGACGTACGTTTCGACTTATGAAGTCATCTTCTGGTTAATAAAATAATCTAAAATTATTACATGTATAAATTAAAATTATGTCAATATTTATAAAATCAAATTACACGAAAACAATATAAAGTATTACCTTTCTTTCATTATTTCAGATATCACATGAAAGACAAAACAATTTCTGAACATGTACATATTTATCACGCATTGCTTGGACATTGAACTGAATACAAATTGGTCTCTCTATAGATTAGTTGTAATTTTTTTATCATAATTATAATTTTTCCTTTTTATACTTTATCGTTAGTACGGACAAATTATGATTTTAATGCTGTTAAATTTTATAGCAAAGTGCAAGAGATCAGAGCTTATATCATTCTCTCAAAATACCATCATAGATGATGTTTAAATTACTAATGTCGCTTCTATTATTCATGCTATTAGGATCTTTTTTAATGTTAATCATTTCTAAAAACGTTCTAACTTTTTCATTTTTTTCCCTGGCCAATATTTTCACATCGTTAAAGTTAAAACTATGTCCAGTATTTTTGCAATGATTTGATAATGCTGTGACATCGGTTTTTGCATATTTGTGTGCTTGAATTCTTTTTTGAAGGTATTGTTTACTTTGACCAACATAGGTGCAATTGCAGTCAAATTCCATGCAATGACTGCAATTGCACCTATGTTGGTCAATGTAAACAATACCTTCAAAAAAGAATTCAAGCACACAAATATGCAAAAACCGATGTCACAGCATTATCAAATCATTGCAAAAATACTGGACATAGTTTTAACTTTAACGATGTGAAAATATTGGCCAGGGAAAAAAATGAAAAAGTTAGAACGTTTTTAGAAATGATTAACATTAAAAAAGATCCTAATAGCATAAATAATAGAAGCGACATTAGTAATTTAAACATCATGTATGATGGTATTTTGAGAGAATGATATTAGCTCTGATCTCTTGCACTTTGCTATAAAATTTAACAGAATTAAAATCATAATTTGTCCGTACTAACGATAAAGTATAAAAAGGAAAAATATTATTTATGATAAAAAAATTACAACTAATCTATAGAGAGACCAATTTGTATTCAGTTCAATGTCCAAGCAATGCGTGATAAATATGTACCTGTTCAGAAATTGTTTTGTCTTTCATGTGATATCTGAAATAATGAAAGAAACATAATAATTTATAATGTTTTCGTGTAATTTGATTTTATAAATATTGACATAATTTTAATTTATACATGTAATAATTTTAGAAGATGACTTCATAAGTCGAAACGTACGTCGTTATTAAATGTTTTTTTTAAGTATATTTGACCTTTAATCCAAGAAAGTAACCAATATATATATATATATATATATATATATATATATATATATATATATATAAGCGATTGTGATTATGGTAATAATACTGAGTCCATTTTCAATGTAAGGGATACCAATAAAATTGATAGTGAAGATTCAACACAAAATATTAAGCCAACTTTTATTAAACTAACCGTCGAGACTATCCCAATGAATTTCGAATCGAAGTCAGGTTTCACGCATTCAGCCATTTCTGAAAAAATATATCATAAACATTTTTTTTATAATTTACTTTGTAACATTGAAAACACAAAATGTCACAAAACAACCATTTCAACATCGTTTTTGGTAACTTTTTATACAGTTGGAGACACTGTTTAACTTACGGCTGACAAACTGACATTGAACGGTGATGAATGTTCTATAAATTGTGAAGAATTTGAATAAAAACCATAATATAAACAATATATAATTATAAGGTAAGTCATTATTTGTAATGTCAATCATATGAATTTCAGTTTCTAATTTTTCAGCATTGAAATTTTGTCACGTGCAGAACAAATGACAGAACTAAGAACGTAAATGGAAGCCAATCAAAACACAAATACAATATACATATTTTTGTTTAGATTTTTTAAGTAGTAAATCATTAACAGCATCATCAGTATTATTGCGAAACTCTGGTGGAGTGCATCAAATTCGCTGTTTAGTTCCAAATTCATGTATTCCGAACTATGTATTAGTAACTTAATGAACATTCAAATTTAAAACTTAAAACTTCTGTCAACTGTCACTTGTATATGTGAGGGTTACCAACATAAATAAAGAAGCAGAAAAATCCCTAATATTGCAATTATAATTTCATGAAAAGCATCTTTGCAGGTTCTTTATGAAAAATAGTATGTAAAACTCTTGTCACAATGATATTTTGTAGTACTTGTGCATTGCGTGACTAACTGGTTCGTTGCGCAAACTGCACTCGTACTACAAAATGAGTCATTGTAACACTTGTTCTATAATATACTATTTTATAATTCGTGTATAAAAGAGACTTTACTATAACATTGTTCACAGTGTCACAATGAGGCTCTTTGAACACTGTTATAGTAATTTTCAGTGTAAAGTTGGTTATTATATTTAGTTATATTTTTATTTAACATTTGACTTTAATCTAGATACAAATTATAAATAAAATGGTCTAGCGTTATTCTAGCTAGTAACTTATTATTTTAAAGGTAAATTAGAAGGATTTATATATTAAAAATATTAACGAATAAAGTACACTAACGTTTATTTATCAATGATTTGTCGATTGTTTATTTTTATATTGTATAGGATCAATATATAGGTATGGTATACAAAATGTATGATTTTTGGGATAAATTACCAGATATCTATGTGAAGATGTATTACATAAATAATTCTGTTCATGATATAATATAAATTGATCGCAAGAGCATATACGAAGAAGCTCTTTTTTAAACAAATAATCATCCTCTTTTTGCTTACATGAAAGTTTATTTACAATTTACACAATTATTCGGTTGTAATATGTCAAAAGTCAGAAGTGCTGAATAAAACCATCTGTGATCTGACCAATTAGGAATCTACAGAATTGCCAACTTAAATTCAAACCACTCCTCCTAGTTTAAAAACAAGGATTATATGAAATTCTATTTTATTTAAATAATTAGATAAATGTGAATTATAAAAAATATTGTATAAAACTTGTGCCACAATGACTTTCTGTAGTACTCGTGATTTGCAGAACTCACCGCTTCGCGGTTTGTTGTGCAAACTTCACTCGAACTACAAAACGAATCATCGTGACACTTGTTTTACAAATAACTATTTTATAATTCACGTATAGAAGAGACTTCATTATAACATTGTTAGTTTGCAGTGTCACAATGTAGTCTCTTTGAACACTTTTTTAGTAATTTTGAGTGTCATACAGTTGGTTGTTGTATGTACCATATATTTTTATTTGTCATTTGACTTTAACCTTGAAACAAATTATGAAAAACGGTCTAGCGTTGTTCCAGCTAGAAAATTATTATATTAAATGGCCTTAAAGGTAAATTTGAATAAATTTTATATAAAAAATATCAATAAATAATGTACGCCAACATTTATTCATCCATGATATGTCAATTGTTTATTTTTATATTGTATAAGATTATTATATAGGTATACATAATGTTTGATATTTGGGATAAATTACCAGATATCTATGTGAAGATGTATTACAGAAATAATTCTGTTCATGATATAATATAAATAGATCGCAAGTATATACGATGAAGCTCTTTTTTAAACAAATCTTCATCCTCTGTTTGCTTAAATAAGAGTTTGTTTACAATTTACACAATTAATCAGTCATAATTTGTGAAAAGTCAAAATTGCTGAATAAAGAATAAATGAATAAATGCGAATTATAAAAAATATTGTGTAAAACTTGTGTCACAATCACTTTCTGTAGTACTTGTGATTTGCGCAAACTTCACTCGTGCTACAAAACGAGTCATTGTGACACTTGTTTTAAAAATAACTATTTGAGTATTGATTGGAGACAAAAAAATCCATTACAATCATCAGTATTTCTGAAGAACATGTAGAAATTTTGACAAAAAAGTTCGATGGTGTATGTGGGTTATATATTTAAAGTCAATAGGTATAATTATTTTTCTTGGTATCCTAAGGCGGATTACGCAACATCAAAATTCTAATTTGTCTTATTTCCTAAAATGACCAATAGATAAATTCAACTTTTTAAGAATTAAGAACAAAAATTAAGAATAAAGTTGGATAATTCCTTTGTTTGAATGTTTTCGATTATTTCCATAGCAAATCGGTGACATTTTTAATTACATTGAACTGCTGTGGATTTTAAAGCAATAATATATCTCCTTGTAATTATCGAGTTTAATAGTTTTCACGATTTCACGAAAAAATGTGTTTATACCTTGGCCGCGACACTTTTTAGCTACGTAAGATTATCTCGCCTCGGCCGCGAACCACCTCCGCGATAACTTTGCTTTCGGTCGCTACAAGCTACAAAGATTCTTTGTTGAAATGATATCCTTGTTATTATAGTATTCGGTCCAAATATGTCAATATGTGATCTGACCAATAAGGAATCTAGAGAATTGCCAACTTAAATTAAAACCACTCCTCCTAGTTTAAAAACTGGGATTATATGTAAATCTATTTAATTTAAAAAATTAAATAAACGCGAATTATGAAAAATATTGAGTTAAACTTGTGTCACAATAACTTTCTGTAGTACTCGTGATTTTCGCGGTTCGTTGTGCAAACTTCACTCGTGCTAGAAAAAGACTCATTGTGACACTTGTTTTACAAATGACTATAAGGGTTTAAATTCATGAAAAATTTTTTATCTCTTAGAGATTACATAGGCATGACAGTTGCACCCCTAGGATTCTTAATTCTCCAGATAATTTTTGAAAATGGATGTTATTTATTAAAAACATATGTTATTAGGTATGGAGGACATCCTCTTATAGCCTGTAATTTGAAAAATTCAAATATGTTTCATAATATAGTAGGAAAAGATGTGTAAGTTTTTCGACTTGGTTACAAAAGTTGCTCGAATCCTAATAAGAAATGTAGAACCTAAACTTGGTTGTTTTAATAAGTTAAAAATTGCGGTAAACTTTAAAGAAAATCCAACTCGTCTTCTTGTTTATTATTTATTAACGGCCGCACAATCAGCATAAATGAGTTGTCCAACAGTAACAGAACTATACATAATACCCAGATATTTAATATAACTGTACTTTTGTAAGCAGGTTTAGTCTCCATTAGCAAATCTATTCAGTGAAATTTACTGTTTCGGCTCTTACTCTGTGGAATCTACTAGAAATGCGGGTGCGTCGATCGTCGGTCCATTTGGCTAGTGAATAGATTCACAGAGTGTACAGAAAAACCGCAAAAACCTGCAACACCGACGTAGGTGGTGTGGGGGCGGCATAAAAGTATAGGGTGAGTCCAAAGTGTTGAACAATTAATAGCTGGAAGGAAATTTAGAATTTGTTAGAGATGTTTGTTTTATGGATTTGGGCTTTGTTGAGAAGGTTGTTGAAAAGGTTTGACTGAATTTGTGTGAGAAATATTGAATTTGTCGTTATCTGATGGAGATAGGGGAGCTGTCGAGGTAGTCAATGTATTCGTCGGGGAGGTCGTCATAGGCCGTGGCTAATAAGCGTAGCGGAGGAAATGGGAGCTTCCTCTGGGGGTACCTACCGAGGGGTCGTCTATTGGCGACCCACGGTGTGAGAAGGGTGTTTTTGGCGATTTCGCTGCCCGATTCGATAGTACGACTAACGTATCGGGCTTGTAGGTTATTAAGACGTGGTAGAAGGGGCTCGATGTCTATGTTGACATATACTGTGTTGGTGGGCGAGTATGGAGCCTTGTATTGGCAGTATCTAAGGATTGACTGCTCACAAGTTCGAAGTCGTTTAGCAAGATGGTTATGGTGGGTGCAATAGACGTTTGCTCTATAGTCGATTATTGGACGGATATATGTTTTATACGTATGAAGTAGGGTGGTAGGGTGTGTGCGTCCGAATGTGCCGCCGAGCGCCTTGAGAAGATTAACTCTCCGTCGGACTTTATTTAAAGTGTCCATTAGGTCGGGCGTCCAGTTGAGAGTGTAAGTAAATTTCACTCCCAAATAGACGACTTCCCTACGGATATCGAGTCGATCACCCCAGAGCATGAGGCGGAAGTTTGTAGGAAGAAGTCGTTCGCTCCTGGTATCAGGGTGTTGGAAGACGATGGCTTGTGTTTTTTGAGGATTAAGAGTCACCCGCCATTTCCTGCATCAATTAGAAAATTGGGTCAGTAGATTTTGGGATCGAATGTTGAGAGAGCGAATATCTGTGGCAGAAATTATTAGTGCGGTATCATCCGCATATAGTTGGACGTTATCGCGAGGATGTCGTGGGACAGGTGTATCAT
This sequence comes from Galeruca laticollis, assembly GCA_963921935.1. Lineage (NCBI taxonomy): Eukaryota > Metazoa > Arthropoda > Insecta > Coleoptera > Chrysomelidae > Galeruca > Galeruca laticollis. Next base: position 206,614,720 of record OY998175.1, on the reverse strand, counting down.
ACGTATAAATGATATATAGTAGAGGAGCGAGTATCGAGCCCTGCGGAACGCCACTTTGAGGTGTATAAGGGTCGGATATGCTGTAACCGACTTTGACGCTGATCGATCGGTCGGTGAGGTAAGAAAATATTAATTTGACAATTTGGTTGGGCAATCGGATGCTCAGTAGCTTTCTCACTAGTCCGGCGTGCCAAACTTGATCGAAGGCCTTCTGAACGTCCATGAGGATGGCGGCAGAACAGCGTCGTTGATTTAAAGCTCGGGTGACGATTGTTTGAAGACTGGTGGTGGCGTTCTGACAAGAGTGGTCCGGCCTGAATCCGAATTGAAATGCCGGAATTATATTATTTTCAGTGCAGAAGTCCCAGATTCGTTCTTTCAACAAGCGTTCAAAGACTTTACCTAGGACGCTGATTAATGAAATAGGGCGGTAAAATTCAGGCTTTGTGGGGTCTTTGCCGGGTTTGGGGATGAGAACTACGTTGGCAGATTTCCAACAACGAGGAAAGTAAGAAAAAGCAAGGCAGGCGTTCAGCAGGGCGCAGAGCGGAGGGAAGATCTCTTCTGGCAGGTTTTTTAGTGCCTGCCTCGAGATCGGCTTTTTTGAAATCGCGAAAGGTGAAATTTGTTGCTGGTGGTGGTATGGGGTTGTGTAGTGCGGTTTTGACTAGTAGTGGGACATGGTCGGAGGTGATAGGGTCGCCTATAAAGCATTCGTCGTCCACGAGAGTGATTAATCTGTCTGTACAGATTATGTGATCGACTATGGAGGAGCCGAGGTGACTTACTAGTGTTGGATTATTATTTCTAATCCGTAAGGGGGGGAGTGAGACGAGTTGTTCGGCGAGTAGTCTGCCGTTGAGGTTGGTGTGTGTATCACCGAAAAGAATGTTGCGTGAGTTTAAGTCACCCATTATTATGGCTCGTGGTAGAGAGGATGCATATTCGAGAAGGTCGGTTGATCGTGGTTGGTTGGGATGTTTGTAGTAGGAAAAGAATGTCGTCGTGGTATTATTCCACGATATATCGATGGCTATGCAATCCAAGTTCTGTTGAGACAGAGGTGCAGGGAGGGGGTGTGGTGACGCGGGGAGTCCGTTTCGGACGAGGAGTCCGTTGCCGTGACAGTAGAAGTTCCTGTCTAGGTGGAAGGTGGTGTAGCCAGTGAAGCGAGGAGGGTTCTTTAAAAGAGTGTCTGTGATAGAAAGTACTTGTATGTTTAGGGAGTGCAGAAGGTGTTTGAGAAGATGTCGCTTCCTGGCTAGACCTTGGCAATTCACGGTCCCGGTAAGAAAGTCCATGACTTAATTTTGTCTTTTGGTGGTGAATGCAAAGTGGACGCGGTTGCCGGCGCCGCTAGTTACGGAACAATTGTATCCGTAAAAGGAGGGGACGAGGTGGGTTAAGGTGTCGGCAACTAAGCCACGGGCCGTCGGGACGGCGTTCATGATAGTAGTGGCCAAGATCTCGATCAAGATCTTGGAGGCGGTTGTCAGGTCATATGGGGTCGGTGGCTTTTCAAGAGTCACGGGTGCGATCTCTTGGGCGGATTTCGGTGCATCCAGCCGCTTGGGGCACCGAGGGTGGAAAGCGGGGTGTGGACCACCGCAATTTTTACAGAGAGGTTCGTTTGCCTTTGGGCAATTGGCGGCCTTATGATCGGTGGCTCCGCAGGAGGGACAGACCGGTTTAGCCCTGCAGGATTCGGCAAGGTGGCCTGTGTTTGAGCAGCTGTTGCAGAACTTAGGTACTGCAGGTAAGGGGTTGGCTCTGTTGGAAGCCTCACACTCATGTATGAGGCCGTGGAAGTCTATGCCGTAGGAGAGGGCAGTATGATAATCACTTTCGGATTCAGTAAGAATCCGGAACATTGAGGTGGCTTACCTTCTGATTGACTTAATATATATGAATAGAAAAAAGAAGAAGATACGATATTGTGAATATTGAATCTTAGATATTATTAGCCCTATGGGATATCCTGAATATCTTTTTCCTATTTAAGATAAGTATAACTGTGCAATGATATAGAAAACCAGGAAAACTATATCTGCTGATCTTTACAATTATTTCTTAAGAAGACAGTTTAAGAGTGGAGAAATCTCTAGATTTATCTGTTCATTGATGACTTCATATTGTGGGTGTCTACTAATTTATAACTCTTCAAGGAAATACAGTTCTTGTTTATTATCATAAATATGTAATACTTCTATTTTTTTGTTAGGTATTTATGAAGGTTTGGAGTCAAGTAGATGTGTGATTTCTCTGGTTGTTTAAATCTCTATTCTCGTAAGTATTCACTGTATCTAATTTCAAAATTTGTAACTGTTTGAACCGAATAGACAGCTTTACATCCTGGACATTTTAGTTTATTGTTTATTCGTGGCTGAATGGGATCTACCTACCAAAGCAAAACACAAATGTTTTTCCTAATTTCATCACATTCATTAATATTGGCCATCAACAATTGGATACAGCTTCGGCAATAAAAAGCTATAAAACATATTTTATGACAATTTGTCTTGAATAAAATGAAATTAGGAAAAAATATATTTTATTTTTCAGCATGTTTCCAAAGAAAAAGTAAATACCTTACTCGGGAATAAAAGTAGACTGCGTTTGACGTAACCATATTAAATTGATTTAGTATCCGAGAAAACAAATAAATACTCCAAACAACAACTCAAAAGATAAACTACTCCATTAGATCAGCTGCAGAACAAAGATGTGAAATTGAAGCATCTCCCGGCCTTACGAGAGATGCTATAAATCGAACACGAGACAATTTCGACAATTCGAACTAATATACGAAACAATAAGGGAACTTCCCACTTTCCCAAAAAGTATGAGAAAACTTCGGAAATTCGGTGCATGTGTGGAAAGTTATCTGTTTCCGAACTTTCTAGACTTTATTGGCAAAAGTATACACGCCACGAAATATTCTAACAGAGTTTTTTAATTGGAAATTAAAGTGTTACTATAAGTCATAAAATTCCTATTTTCATTGGTATAAGATTTACTTTGAAGTTAGAAATACGATTATTTAAGACATTTATAGTTGTGAAGTTTGTCATCCGTAGTTTCGCAAAAACGGTTTAGTCCTTGTTACCTATTAGATGTATGATTTATATCATATTCAGCTCTAAATATTATCAACAAGAAATTGTTTCGTCCTTGTTACATCTAAAATTATGAGCAGCATTTTGAAAAGCCTATCTAGCTCATAACTTTTCATATCTTGTTTCCGCATAATTGTGGTAAATCGTCGTCTTCCTGAAATTGACTGTATAGTCTAAGCCCTTCACTTATATGGTTAATGGACGAAAATAATTTTATAAATAATTTAGTATCCGAAAAATTATTAAAAAAATTGGTTGCTTGCAAAAATCCTGGCCAGGCTATAATTAATTAAAAATTAAAAAATAATTTTTTTAATTACTACCAATGAGTTTAATGAAAAAATTGTACACCAACCGTAAGTACAATGCCTATAGAATATGCAAACGTAAGGTTGCCTATTTTTTTTCTGGCCTAACTATTGGGTTGCCAGGTGTAAACAGGTATTTTGGTCTTAGTTCTTTTCACTTACTTGTTCATTCTATAAATTCATCATAAAAATAAGCGCTGTTTTATTGCGAACACAATGATATAGTGTTGCCCGCAAAAAGCCTGTCCTGAATGACGGTTGTCGAATTTAAAAATATAAAATTTTAATGGGACTCTGAACGTGCGACAAAGAGGTTCGAGGATTGTTTTTCACGTTCACACAATAGCACCAGGATCAAGGATTTCAATTAAAGCTCCGGATACTGATGTTTTAGTAATTTTGCTGGGAAATATGCACAAAGTTTCACAATCTGCGATTTGGCTAGCTACTTTAGCAACTAAAAAGGTACATAACCAACACCTTGATTACATCAACTATATCGATTTGGCTTTGAAGTTGGAATCGAAATCATATTTTCACATCGTTAACTGATGAAGCCGATGTTTTTAATGATAAAAAATGGATGTTGTTCAAGAGTTTATAGCGAAAATCTATGGCGTAAATAACTGCAACAGAATAAATGACGCATGAAATCGAATTTTTATAAGAAATTATGCTGCAAAAGAAGACAACGAACAGTTTTTTAGAAAAAAAAGGTTTGACTCCAATACTATACCGCCATGCTGGATATCCCTACAACAAAAAATGTTAAGAACAATTTTTGTTAATTCTATGTGGCTTAATGCAACTGAATCTACATTATCAAACTCCAGTCTAAAAACTGGAGAGAAAAAGAAGGGTGGTGAATAGAGGCTGAGTAACTCGGCCTCTTTCATCCATAATAATTCACCTTCACGTTCACGAGTGTAGCTCAGATTACCTGCATCACGTGAAGGGAGTTTCAGCCGTGATTGCAAGGTTGTTTCCTAGACTACAACTGGATATTGTACTGATTCAAGAACCATGGATCAATAAAGAAGGCCAAATCAAGTTTTGGCATGCAAGGATTCTAAATTGAATTATGATCAAGCGCAAGTATCTCCGCGTGTCTGTGTAATCATAAGAAATCACATAAAATATATTTGTGTTTCAGAATACGTGTCATGGGACCTTGTTCCAATCATGGTTCACCTCAACATTGGGGGTATCGACCGAGACATCGTCATTGCCTCTGCCAACTTTGCTGGAGACGGGCGGATGACACCGCCAGAAGAAGTACAAGAGCTAGTGAGACACTGTAATAGCAGATAGCTGCCAATTATAATTGGTTGTGATGCCAACGCACACAATACCGTGTGGGGAAGCACTAATAATAACGCAAAAGGTGAGTGTTTATTAGAATATCTCTTATCAAATAACCTTGAGACCTTAAATGTGGGGACAACCCCCACCTTTGTCACAAGAGCAAGAGAAGATGTCCTGGACGTAACAATTATTAATGTTGCTTCTAGCAAAAATGTTAAAGATTGGAGGGTGATGAACGAGCCATCACTTTCCGATCATAGGATAATCGAATTTAGGATATAGGGAAGTACCACCTCGATTCATACAATCCGAAATCCTAGAAATACTGATTGGTATCTTCACAAGACCAATCTGAAGGACAATTTGGAACAAGTCGAAGTGAATGGGGTAAATCACCCGCACTACGACCCGGAAAAAAGAGTCGAACATATCAGTGAGGCAATAATGGAAGTTTTCCATTCCAGTTGCTCACTGTCAAAAGCTCATTCAGAAAAGGACGCTCCTTGGTGGAATGGATGTCAAACCCCAGAAAAGACGTCCTACGGCTCTTTAATAGAGCCAAACGTGACGGTAATTGGCAGAGGTACACTTGGAAGATTACTCAGTACAATAAAGAGATTAGGAAGGCCAAAAGGCTTGATTTTTAAGCCTTTTGCGAAAAGATCACTTCCACACACACAGCGGCCAGACTACAGAAGGTCATGGCAAATGGGGGAACTAACCTCACAATGTCGCTGAAAAAGCCAGACGGATCATACACGGAAGGTGAAGAGGAACGATCGATTAATCTTTTTCTTAGAACCCACTTTCCAGGTCGTGAACCAGCAACAAGCATTGAAATAGCAATTAATTACACCAAAAAATCTCGCAAGGGAGATTGGGACATTGCTAAGAAAATATTTACCAGACAGCGGTTGGAATGGGCAATAAGTACTTTCCAACCATATAAATCACCAGCAGTGGATGGCATATTTCCAACACTCCTGCAGCAAGGGATCGAGGAGATTCTTCCTCATCTGCTGAAGATCATAGGAAGCAGTCTAGCAGTAGGTCTAATACCTAGAAAATGGAGAAGGGCAAGATTAACCTTCAAACCAAAAATAGGGAAAAAATATGGGACTGATCGCCGATCTTCTAGACCCATCTGTCTAACATCGTTCCTACTCAAAACGATGGAGAAAGTAGTGGGTAACTACATAAGAACAAAGATACTGAAGAATATACCACTTCATGAATGTCAGCATGCCTACAGAGCGGTTCGATCAACTGAGACGGCTCTGTATCAGTTGACCGAAGTCATCCAGAGAACTCTGAACAACAAAGAAATCGCAATGTGCGCATTAGTGGATATATCTGGGGCCCTTGACAACACAACTCATGTGTCTGTCAAAAAAGCACTAAAAAGGCGATGAGTGAATGAAACCATTGGAAAATGGATGTATGAGTTGTTGACGACGAGGATAGCTGAGACATGAGTGGGGAATCAAACCACCTCAGTTGAAGCTACTCCTGGGATACCTCAAAGGGGGGTGATATATCCCCTTCTATGGAGCCTCGTAGTAGATGAGCAATAAAAGCTTTGATGGCGTGCAGAAATCTAGCTGGTAAGAGGTGGGGCTGAAACCCAAGAATACTGTGATGAATGTACGCCATGATTGTGAGACCGGCAATTACGTATGGGGCAATAGTTTGGCATACAAAAGCAAGTCAGTACAGCACGAGGAAGACCCTCGACAAAGTTCAAAGGCTTGCCTCTGTGTGCATCACTGGACCTATGAGAACGTGTCCAGCTAGGGCACTTGAGATCATTACAGATCTGACACCTCTTCATGTGGTGGTAGAAAGAACTGCCCAAGAGGCAATTCTTACAATATCTAAGGACGGTTCATGCAATGAGAGTATTAAAAATCTGGGATCCTGGTACTCTTTATCCAAATACATCTAATCAGCAAATCTTCCCAGTGAGGAAATGATCGAGGAAGTAATTATCGAAAAGAATTTCACTGCGATGCTAAATACGAGGAGAGACATGGAAAGGGAATACACCACCCAAACTCTTAAAGAAACCACCATTAGATGATATACTGATGGTTCAAAACCCTCCACTGGAGCAGGCGCTGAAGTATTTGGGCCTGGCACTAGATACTCATTATCGTTAAGCTCCTTCCCGAGCGTATTTCAGGCAGGAATACTGGCGATCGAAATATGTGTGGAAATGAACCTAGAAAGAAACCATCAGAAATGTGACATATCGATCCATTCTGATAGTCAAGCAGCTATCAAAGCTTTGAGCTGCCATATCATTGACTCAAAGTTGGCATGGGATTGTCGATGAAAACTTGATGAATTAGGCAAGAATAACAGGGTCTCTTTAGTCTGGGTTCCTGGCCATTCGGGAATCACAGGAAATGAAGAGGCCAATACACTTGCCAGAAGAGGAGCACAAACTCCCTTTATTGGCCCGGAGCCTTTCTGTGGTGTAGGAAAATGCTCCTATAAGAAAAAGTGTCGGAAGAAGGAGGAAACCGAAAAAGAAGCACTCTGGCGGTGACTCCCGGGTTGGAACATTCCAAAAAGTTCCTGAAGAACTTTGACCCTGCTAGATCCAAAAAATATTTGGACCTCAGTAAAAATGAGCTACATCTTCTCACGGGCTCTCATACAGGACGCTGCCGCCTTAGGAAGCACCTAATGAGAATAGTTCTTGCAGAAACTGACGAGTGTAGATTCTGTGGGGAGGAGGACGAAACTCCGGATCACCTAGTTCTGAAATGCCTCGCCATTGCAAGCCAACGCAAGAAATGCTTCGGACAAGAAACTTGTAAGATTGAGGACCTCACCTCGTTGAAGCCGTCCCAAATACTAGAGTTCATTAGAACCTTGGAACTGGTAGGCGAGCTGTAGTAGTAGCGAGAACAGTTCTGATAGGGGGGCACAATAAACCTTAGGTTTCAGTGCAGTGTAACCCCGTTAAAATATAATCTAATCTAATATGGATTAATGCAACTGAGTCTACATTATCATACTCCAGCTTAAAAACTGCGGTTGGCATTTAGATGATTATTTAAAACCAACAGGATTTATTGGGGACCTAACGTCTTTGACAGTACAAGACATTATCGAAATAACTGAAGATGATAATCAATCTACCGAAATCCTTAATGAAAATTTCACTTCAGATGAATTAGACAGAATAATTATGAATGCTTCTTTTTTATTAATGTATTATTTATATTTATGATGTACTTACTATGATAAAAATTTGGAACTTTATAAAATATCCTTGTTTTTTTTATTTCTTTATTTGAAATGTTACCATCTATCGCTATCATTTTCTATTGCATGAGCTACTGACATGCGTACTCTATTACATCCTGCGGTCGTGCCGCGCGCTACTTCAACTCTTTCTTCGTCCATTGCACGAGATATTTGTCTCGGACCTCTTTGCCGCACGTTCACAGTCACATTAAAATTTTATTTTTTAAAATTCGACAACCGTCATTCAGGACAGGCTTTTTTCGGGCAACCCTATATCATTATGTTCACAATAAAACAGCGCTTATTTTTCTGTTCAATTTATAAAATAAACAACTAAGTGAACATAACTAAGACCAAAATACCTGTTTACACCTGGCAACCCAATAGTTAGGCCAGAAAAAATATAGGCAACCTTACGTTTGCATATTCTATAGGTTTTGTACTTACGGTTGGTGTACAATTTTTTCATTAAACTCATCGGTAGAAATTAAAAAAAAGGGGTTTTTCAATTTTTAATTAATTATAGTCTGGCCAGGATTTTTTCAAGCAACCCATTTTTACTTTTCCGCCCAACTTATTTAATATGCGAGAAAAGTATTGGTTTACCCAGAAAAAAGTTGAAATTTTGGAAGAAATTTTAGAGTTAGTTTTATGGTTTTCATCAAGAACAACACAAAAATAAACGGTTATAAAGATTAAAACTAACTTTTCCGCATCTATGAGATGCCCTGATTAAGATTCTATCATAAAATTGTTACTTGTATAAACTTCGGGGGATGCATCATGTTAACAAACCGAAATTTCTCCAAAAGTAACCAAAAATGCAGTATATCTGGATTTAAAGGACCCGCTGTACTCGCTATATTCAGCTGAAAATCAATAGAGTACAGCTGTGAGACACCTTGAACAATATTTAATCATAAAATTGATCAATCGTATACTCTCTGGAGGCTGAATCGTGCTAACAAACTGAAAATTCTCCTAAAATTACAAAAATTTGGTACTCCAAGTACCATAGCACCCATTGTACTGGCCTTAGTGAGCTGAATATCAATACAGTTCATGTTTGAAACGCTCTGAATAATATCCAATCATAAAATTCGTCACTTGTTTATACTCTGGACGCTGTATCGTGCTAACAAACTGAAACAACTTCAAAAATGACAAAAATATCGTACTTAAAGTACTGTAGCACTTGTTGTATTGGCTCTGGTGAGCTGACAATCAATAGGGTTTATCTGTGAGATGTGCTGAATAATATTCAATCATACAATTTGTGACTTGTTAAACACCGGAGGCTGTATCGTGCTAACAAACTGAAATTTCTCAAAAAATGACAAAATGTCGTACTTTAAGTACTATAGCACCCGTTGTACTGGCTCTGGTGAGCTGAAAATCAATAGGGTCCATCTGTGACATGTCCTTATCAATATTCAATCATAAAATTGGTGACTTATTGCACTCCGGAGGCTGTATCGTGCTAACAAGACATGTAAGAAAAAGTGGCCGACGACAACGACAACGACGACGACATACACACAGGATTTTTTTTCTAAAAACCTTTTTTTCGTGTTGTTGTTCATGGAAAACGTAAAAATAACTCAAATTTTTTTTTCAAAATTTCACTTTTTTTGTGGGTAAACCAATACTTTTCTCGCATATAGATAGGTTGGGCGGAAAAGGAAAAATGGTTTTTAGAAAAAAAATCCTGTGTGTATGTCGTCGTCGTTGTCGTCGGCCACTTTTCGTTACATGTCTTGTTAGCACGATAGAGCCTCCAGAGTGCAACAAATCACCAATTTCATGATAGAATATTGTTCAGGACATCTCACAGATGAACCTTATCGATTTTTAGCTCACAATAGCCAGTACAACGGATGCTATGGTACTTGAAGTATGACATTTTTGTAATTATTAGAGAAATTTCAGTTTGTTAGCACGATACAGCCTCCGGAGTGCAAAAAGTCATCAATTTTATGATTGAATTTTATTCAGAACATTTCACAGATGAACCCTATTGATTTTCAGCTCACCACAGCCAGTACAACAGGTGCTATAGTACTTTAAGTACGACATTTTTGTCATTTTTGAAGTTGTTTCAGTTTGTTAGCACGATACAGCGTCCAGAGTATAAACAAGTGACGAATTTTATGATTGGATATTATTCAGAGCGTTTCAAACATGAACTGTATTGATATTCAGCTCACTAAGGCCAGTACAATGGGTGCTATGGTACTTGGAGTACCAAATTTTTGTAATTTTAGGAGAATTTTCAGTTTGTTAGCACGATTCAGCCTCCAGAGAGTATACGATTGATCAATTTTATGATTAAATATTGTTCAAGTAGATAAATTTCAGTTTGTTAGCACGATACAGCATCCGAAGTATATACAAGTCAAAAATTTTATGATTGGGGCGTCTCAAAGATGAACCCTCTTGAGATTCAGCTCACTAAAGGCAGTACAACGAGTGCTATGGTACTTGAGGTAATAAATTTTTCTCATTTTTGGAAAATTTTCAGTTTATTAGCACGATACAACCTCCAGCGTCTCTACAAGTGACCCATTTTATGATTGAATATTATTCAGGGCGTCTTATAGATGAACCTTATTGATTTTTAGCTCACCAGACCTAGTACAACGGGTGCTATTGTACCTGAAGTGCCACATTTTTGTAACTTTTGGAGAAATTTTGGGTTAAGTACGCTACAGCCTCCGGAGTGTATACAAGTGGCCAATTTTATAATTGGATATTTTTCAAGATGTCTCATTCAAGGTGTCTCACAGATGAACCCTATTGACTTTCAGCTGAGTATAGCGAGTACAGCGGGTTCTATAAATACAGATATACTGCATTTTTGGTTTGGCTAGACCAAAATAGTTGGTTAGGTTAGGATATGTTGAGAAATAATATAACTAGCCAATTTGTCAAGCAGCAGGGGAATTCTGACATTGTCATAGGTAGCTTTTATGTCTAAGAAAACTACTAAAACCTTATTTCCTTGATTAAAGACATATTAATAACACTGGAAGTTAGCAAAATTAGGTTATCCACAATACTTTTTCCTTGTCTGAATCCGGATTGAAATTCACTTAAAAGCCTCTCTGATTCCAATTTATGGTCATTTCTGTTTTTAATAATACTTTCCAACACCTTCATTAGACACGATTGAAGGGCAATATACCTATAGCTGCTAATAATAGTAGGGTCTTTAAAAGGCTTTAGTATAGGACATATTATTCGTAATTTCCAGGATTTTGGCATGTTTCCATCATTAAGATAACCATTCAAAATTGAAAGTAGCTTTTCCTTACACAGTAATGGCAGATAATTTAGCTGTGAGTAATAAATTCCATCCGCACCTGGTGCCGAGTATTTCCTGTGTTTTAAAGCACATTCCAGTTCTTCCATTTCGAAGGGGATTAGATCATTATAATCCGATCTAGTTAGAGTAATATCCAGCGGGACATCCGGAATAGTAATATTATCAAGAAAATTATTAAAATTATCCCTTACAAATGAAGTAGATATTGAAGGGGTGTACCCATTTTTAAAGCCCTCAATAATCCTCCATGTTGCTGACAAGTTAGAGTCCCTATTTAAAGTTGCACAGAATTCTCTGAAACTATGCCTTTGTTTGAGTCTTACAGTTCTTTTAGCTTTTCCAACTGCCAAGTTCATTGCCAGATAATTGTCCACAGAACTGTTATCCAAATATCTCTAAATGGCATTTTTCATTTCCATTACAACGTTGGTACAAACCTCATCCCACCATATGGTGGGAGACTTATTTGTTGTAGATTTCCTTGTACCCTTTTTTGGTAATGCTTCCTCAATTGCTTGAGTAATAATACTTGTGGAAATATCATATGAACAAACAGGTATTCCAGCCATCGAGTGATCACAGATATTGTGATACATTCTCCAATCCATTTTCTTGATATTGTGTTCTTGCCTCCTAATATCTGGATTACTGTTCTGCGGAAAGTCTTGAGGAATGTAAGCATCTAAATCCATCTCTATAATCATAGGGAAATGGTTACTATTGCCTTTATCTAAGGGGAGAGTGGCCCAGGAGCAATTAATTCCAATTTGAGAGGAAGAAAAAGACAGGTCTGTAATACTAAGATTTTGTCCGGGGACGTTGATTCTAGTTGGAGACCCATCATTAAGATTAACAAAATCTCTATCCAAAAAAGCCTCTTCTATCAAGTTACCATTATGATCACTTCTGTTATTCCCCCAGATTATATTTTTAGCATTAAAGTCCCCCCAATAACAATATTACTAAAATTTTTCTGCTCATTACAAAAATCTGCAAGAAACGATTTATTCAACCGTAGATTGGATGGGACATAAACGTTTATGAAGACTGTATCCCTCACAGACACAGCTTGTATCTGCATACCGTAGGGTTTATTATTAGTGTTGAGATTATACAGGTTAGGGTTTAACTTACTTTTGATATCTATAGCTATACCATCGCGCCTCTCACTCTTATCAAGTCTAAACATTTAATAATTCTTAAGTTTCCAAATAATGTTATTAACAAGGAATGTTTCTTGCAGCATAATCATGTCAGGATTCTCCCTGCGCAGGAGTAATTGAAGATTAGTGTTATTCGAATTTATACTACGTATATTCTACTGAATGACAGTGAATGGTAAAATTGAATTGAAATAAAAACCCAAAATGATGATGCACAAGGGAAATTGACTGGATGAGACTTTTAGACTTCCTTTTCCATTTGATCCTCAGTTGCCTGCTGGCTAAGTCTGAAGCAGACTTCTTGGCAGGCATCAGTGAGATCTTTCACCATATTACATGAAAGTGTGTTACAGGTTTCTAAACCGGAGAAAGATGCTTTAACTATTGATATGAGGTCCTCTGCATTTGTGTCAGTGCTTTTAAGATAATCTGAGAGCTGAAGTATCTCATTCACATTTGATGATGGTGAAGCTGGGAGTGGGGTGCTATGTGGACGCTTATTTCTAGTATTGATGAGGCCCCTTTTTGGGGTAGAATGAGCTGGAGTAGCTGAATTGCTCTTACCTGACATTGAATTAATGGGTGAAAACGGATATATTGAACAACTTAAAAGGCAGGCCTCATGAGCCTGATTATCGAATCCTGGGCTGCTTACTTTTTCCGTGTATTTTGTGTCACAGCAGAACTGTATGAGGGTCTACTTGGTTTAGGGATAGTCGAACTCCATAGAGGAACATTTACTAGGCTATTAGATACTGATTTATGAGACAGAGAGGGAAAATTAACATTATCGGGCAGGATATTATTATTCAGTCTCCCCAGGGTATACTACTTTTCTAGCAACAAAGCAAATCAGGTTTTGAAAGCTCATAACTTCGTTAATTCGTTCTTGTTTACTTAGTTCTTCACATATCTCTGGTTTCTTAATACATTGAAAGACTAGATGATTCTGCTTGCACTACAGGCAAACCTCTGAATCAGGAAAATTATAACATTTTCCATAAAAGTGGTTATCGAATCCACAATCAGCGCATCTAGCCTTACTCCTACATTGCTTCGATGAGTGATTGAACCTGTGACAGTTTCTAAAGAGCAAGATAGGTCCAATATATGTAGACATCTCCAGTTTGTTAGAATAAATACTAAGAAATCTAGGAAATGATTTGCCAGCGAATGTAAAAACATAAGAGCCAGTCGGTACATACTTAATTGAATGATCAGATGTATCTTCTACTCTTCTGTTTAGTCTCTTTACTTGCGGTACTTTATATACTCCTTCACTTTCTTCATTGGTTCTTTTTATGACTTTTTCTTCAGTTAGATTTGGACCTACACCTTTGACAACTCCTTTTCATGAGACTAAACTTACCGGGATGAACATTTCATAGCCCATAGCTACGAACTCTTTGTTCTCTTTAAAATCATTCGCTTCTTTTGGTAGCCTAAAAGTGATAGAAATTCTATTCCTACCTTTCCTTCCAATTGATTTGATTCCACATACTTTTTTTGATGTAGTAGTCTGACCAATTCAACTGGGTGTACGTTCCCCACGTTCATATCGTTATGCTGAACCATAACCTTAAAGGGAGCTGAATCATATACAGAGAACTTTATATTTTCAAATATTGAGATCTTTTGTCGTTGGTTTTTCCACTATTATCAAGGCGTCCTGTTTCCACTGGTCCCGTCCCCCCCGTGCTATCACCCATACTAGGTTAACTTATGCAACTACTGAACTATTGCTATTTTTACAAAAATATTATGTATAAATATTTGCCTACTGGTTTTACTAATAATTATATTGAATAAACTAAACTATATTCAAAGATTCTTATTATTTTTGAAGATTTCCGTCACACACTTCCTCACCTTATCAAAGCTCGGTTTGGAATCCATGTCAAAGAGATTAACGAACAAGAACGAACGCGACCGAAATTCTTCCCCAATTTGAAGGCCTCAGCTACTAGGGCTATTCAGCCTAACGCAATCGAAGTTGACTTCGTGACACATATATATGGCGCGAAGAACGCGTATCTTTTTTAATAAGTAGAAATGCACACCCCTTGACGTTGACGTAAAGCAGTTGTCAAGAAAACCTTTTTAGCAGATAACGTATCGTTTCGTTCTGTTTTTAATGATATAATCTCAAAACTTTTTCAGGTTGTCACTGGTTTGTTTTGGTGGAAGTGAAGAAATTAAAAATAAAATTAAAAATGAACTTTGTGGTTATAATCAAAGAAGACCTGTAAACTAGCACTGATAGCACAGACTACTGATTTTGGTCGGGACACAGATACGTTTACGTATACGTAGCAGGGGACGTAACAATCCGTTCAACGCATCGTATCGGTTGAGACGTAACGGGTCTAAACATGCGCAGCTCGTTACGGATACGTGATAAATTTAAGACAAACTGAAAATACCTATTGTCAAAATTGTTTACTTATTATCTTTTTCTTAAATTTTAGATTAAAATTGATTAATACTTCATAAAAAGTAACAAAATTTATATAATTTCATTTAAATAATAGCTATTAAATGGCTTCATTCCTTTTTAGTGTTCAATATATGTTGTTTTGTTATTTATTTGATAGTCGTAGAAAAAATTATAGTCTAAAACCCTTGTGTAACGCGAAAAATCGCCCACACGTCGATAATATAATTTTGGCATGCTTGCCGATGGAAATTAATGACATACTATTCCGTTGAGGAGCGAGTCAGTTCTCCATGGGTCGTTGAAGCGAACGCTGACTAGTGACGATAGAATTTTTATGTGCTCTGGTAGCCATTACGTCTGATATGTAAAATTTCAGCAACTACGTGGGCATTTCGATTGAAGGCCATGCCAGAAGAACTCGGGTTCATTTTGGATTTTATGGATTTTGTTCTCTGATTGAGGAGAGCGAAATCAGCCAGACCTCTCACCTGAACCAGTAACCAGGAGGGCTGGAACATTTTCAAGCGTCGACTTTGATTGCTGTTCTAAGGAAGGAGAATCACTCGTTAACGTTATTTTCCTAATTAATTTTATACATATAAACATTTTCCATTCCCGATGAACAGTCAAGTTTTACGAATTTTATTTTTCCGCCCAACCTATCTAAATGCGAGAAAAGTATTGGTTTACCCCAAAAAAAGTTGGAATTTTGAAATTTTTTTTGACTTATTTCTACGTTTTCCATAAACAACAACACGAAAAAACGGTTTTTATATAAAAAATCCTGTGTGTATGTCGTCGTCGTCGTTGTCGTCGGCCACTTTTCCTATCTTGTTAGCACGATAGAGCCTCCGGAGTGCAGTAAGGCACCAATTTTATGATTGAATATTGTTAAGGACGTGTCACAGATGAACCCTATCAATTTTCAGCTCACGAGAGCCAGTACAACGGGTGCTATGGTACTTGAAGTACGACATTTTGTCATTTTTTGAGAAATTTTAGTTTGTTATCACGATAGAGCCTCCAGACTTCATTAAGTCACCAATTTTATGATTTAATATTATTCAGAACATCTCACTGATTAACCCTATCGATTTTCAGCTCAGCAGAGCCCGTACAACAGGTGCTCTAGTACTTTAAGTACGATATTTTTGTCATTTTTGGATAAGTTTCAGTTTGTTAGCACGATACAACCTCCGGAGTATATACAAGTGACCAATTTTATAATTGGATACTATTCAGAGCGTCTCAAAGATGATCCATATTGATATTCAGCTCACCAAAGCCAGTATAACGGGTGCTATGGTACTTGAAATACCAAATTTTTGTAATTTTTGGAGAATTTTCAATTTGTTAACACGATACAGCCTCCAGAGAGGATACGATTGATCAATTTTATGATTGAATATTATTCGAGGTGTCTCAAAGATGTACCCTATTGATTTTCAGTTGGCTAGAGCGAATACAGCGGGTCCTATAAATCCAGATATACTAAATTTTTGGTTGTTTTTGGAGAAATTTCGGTTTGTTAGCACGATACATCCCCCGAAGTGTATACAGGTAACAATTTTATGATAGAATATTGGTCTGGACCACAGATGGGGAACAGTTAGTTTTAATCTTTGAAACCATTTATTTTTTCATGTATTTTTTCCTATTTCTTGCGGTAATTAATTATTATTTTACTTTTCGAGTAAAAAATTTTGAAATATTCTTTTTAAATATCAAATTGTTGGCTCTGAACGCTAGGTATGCCACGGTACGTACCTGGGTGCTGCGCTATTTAGATATTTTCTGACTTTGACGATTATTTTTATGTAACTAATTTCGCACTATACATGATTTCAATTTTTTATTATAAGCTCGCCTGCTAATTTTATGCTTATGCATTATATATATATATATATATATATATATATATATATATATATATATATATATATATATATATATATATATATATATATATATATATATATATATAACAAAATCAAAGAGAATCATGGGTAATTCACGCAAAGTAAAGGGCTACTGAAATAGAGTGGTAACCGTGGACATGCATGTTTCTGGCTCATTTTGCCTCATCAGCACGGCATAACCAAATAATGATGTGAAATTTGGGAGCAAAGATGTTAATCGAAACATGGGAAAACACAAAATAACGGATTTCAGCAGGGAAACCAAACGCTCATTTGTGTCTTCAATTGGAAGATCCCGAGTTTTCAGGACATCAACCAACATCGACACGGAGGCGCATATAGCCCCCCCGCCATGAACCTTCCGACCCATAGTAAATAACAAAGAAGATGTAGGAATATCGCGTGATATGTTAACAACAAAATCAAAGAGAATCATGGGTAATTCACGCAAAGTAAAGGGCTACTGAAATAGAGTGGTAACCGTGGACATGCATGTTTCTGGCTCATTTTGCCTCATCAGCACGGCATAACCAAATAATGATGTGGAATTTGGGAGCAAAGATGTTAATCGAAACATGGGAAAACACAAAATAACGGATTTCAGCAGGGAAACCAAACGCTCATTTGTGTCTTCAATTGGAAGATCCCGAGTTTTCAGGACATCAACCAACATCAACACGGAGGCGCATATAGCCCCCCCGCCATGAACCTTCCGACCCATAGTAAATAACAAAGAAGATGTAGGAATATCGCGTGATATGTTAACAACAAAATCAAAGAGAATCATGGGTAATTCACGCAAAGTAAAGGGCTACTGAAATAGAGTGGTAACCGTGGACATGCATGTTTCTGGCTCATTTTGCCTCATCAGCACGGCATAACCAAATAATGATGTGGAATTTGGGAGCAAAGATGTTAATCGAAACATGGGAAAACCCAAAATAACGGATTTCAGCAGGGAAACCAAACGCTCATTTGTGTCTTCAATTGGAAGATCCCGAGTTTTCAGGACATCAACCAACATCGACACGGAGGCGCATATAGCCCCCCCGCCATGAACCTTCCGACCCATAGTAAATAACAAAGAAGATGTAGGAATATCGCGTGATATGTTAACAACAAAATCAAAGAGAATCATGGGTAATTCACGCAAAGTAAAGGGCTACTGAAATAGAGTGGTAACCGTGGACATGCATGTTTCTGGCTCATTTTGCCTCATCAGCACGGCATAACCAAATAATGATGTGAAATTTGGGAGCAAAGATGTTAATCGAAACATGGGAAAACACAAAATAACGGATTTCAGCAGGGAAACCAAACTCTCATTTGTGTCTTCAATTGGAAGATCCCGAGTTTTCAGGACATCAACCAACATCGACACGGAGGCGCATATAGCCCCCCCGCCATGAACCTTCCGACCCATAGTAAATAACAAAGAAGATGTAGGAATATCGCGTGATATGTTAACAACAAAATCAAAGAGAATCATGGGTAATTCACGCAAAGTAAAGGGCTACTGAAATAGAGTGGTAACCGTGGACATGCATGTTTCTGGCTCATTTTGCCTCATCAGCACGGCATAACCAAATAATGATGTGAAATTTGGGAGCAAAGATGTTAATCGAAACATGGGAAAACACAAAATAACGGATTTCAGCAGGGAAACCAAACGCTCATTTGTATCTTCAATTGGAAGATCCCGAGTTTTCAGGACATCAACCAACATCGACACGGAGGCGCATATAGCCCCCCCCCCCGCCATGAACCTTCCGACCCATAGTAAATAACAAAGAAGATGTAGGAATATCGCGTGATATGTTAACAACAAAATCAAAGAGAATCATGGGTAATTCACGCAAAGTAAAGGGCTACTGAAATAGAGTGGTAACCGTGGACATGCATGTTTCTGGCTCATTTTGCCTCATCAGCACGGCATAACCAAATAATGATGTGAAATTTGGGAGCAAAGATGTTAATCGAAACATGGGAAAACACAAAATAACGGATTTCAGCAGGGAAACCAAACGCTCATTTGTATCTTCAATTGGAAGATCCCAAGTTTTCAGGACATCAACCAACATCGACACGGAGGCGCATATAGCCCCCCCGCCATGAACCTTCCGACCCATAGTAAATAACAAAGAAGATGTAGGAATATCGCGTGATATGTTAACAACAAAATCAAAGAGAATCATGAGTAATTCACGCAAAGTAAAGGGCTACTGAAATAGGGTGGTAACCGTGGACATGCATGTTTCTGGCTCATTTTGCCTCATCAGCACGGCATAACCAAATAATGATGTGAAATTTGGGAGCAAAGATGTTAATCGAAACATGGGAAAACACAAAATAACGGATTTCAGCAGGGAAACCAAACGCTCATTTGTGTCTTCAATTGGAAGATCCCGAGTTTTCAGGACATCAACCAACATCGACACGGAGGCGCATATAGCCCCTCCCCCCCCCGCCATGAACCTTCCGACCCATAGTAAATAACAAAGAAGATGTAGGAATATCGCGTGATATGTTAACAACAAAATCAAAGAGAATCATGGGTAATTCACGCAAAGTAAAGGGCTACTGAAATAGAGTGGTAACCGTGGACATGCATGTTTCTGGCTCATTTTGCCTCATCAGCACGGCATAACCAAATAATGATGTGAAATTTGGGAGCAAAGATGTTAATCGAAACATGGGAAAACACAAAATAACGGATTTCAGCAGGGAAACCAAACGCTCATTTGTATCTTCAATTGGAAGATCCCGAGTTTTCAGGACATCAACCAACATCGACACGGAGGCGCATATAGCCCCCCCGCCATGAACCTTCCGACCCATAGTAAATAACAAAGAAGATGTAGGAATATCGCGTGATATGTTAACAACAAAATCAAAGAGAATCATGGGTAATTCACGCAAAGTAAAGGGCTACTGAAATAGAGTGGTAACCGTGGACATGCATGTTTCTGGCTCATTTTGCCTCATCAGCACGGCATAACCAAATAATGATGTGAAATTTGGGAGCAAAGATGTTAATCGAAACATGGGAAAACACAAAATAACGGATTTCAGCAGGGAAACCAAACGCTCATTTGTGTCTTCAATTGGAAGATCCCGAGTTTTCAGGACATCAACCAACATCGACACGGAGGCGCATATAGCCCCCCCCGCCATGAACCTTCCGACCCATAGTAAATAACAAAGAAGATGTAGGAATATCGCGTGATATGTTAACAACAAAATCAAAGAGAATCATGGGTAATTCACGCAAAGTAAAGGGCTACTGAAATAGAGTGGTAACCGTGGACATGCATGTTTCTGGCTCATTTTGCCTCATCAGCACGGCATAACCAAATAACGATGTGAAATTTGGGAGCAAAGATGTTGGTTGATGTCCTGAAAACTCGGGATCTTCCAATTGAAGACACAAATGAGCGTTTGGTTTCCCTGCTAAAATCCGTTATTTTGTGTTTTCCCATGTTTCGATTAACATCTTTGCTCCCAAATTTCACATCATTATTTGGTTATGCCGTGCTGATGAGGCAAAATGAGCTAGAAACATGCATGTCCACGGTTACCACTCTATTTCAGTAGCCCTTTACTTTGCGTGAATTACCCATGATTCTCTTTGATTTTGTTGTTAACATATCACGCGATATTCCTACATCTTCTTTGTTATTTACTATGGGTCGGAAGGTTCATGGCGGGGGGGGGCTATATGCGCCTCCGTGTCGATGTTGGTTGATGTCCTGAAAACTCGGGATCTTCCAATTGAAGACACAAATGAGCGTTTGGTTTCCCTGCTGAAATCCGTTATTTTGTGTTTTCCCATGTTTCGATTAACATCTTTGCTCCCAAATTTCACATCATTATTTGGTTATGCTGTGCTGATGAGGCAAAATGAGCCAGAAACATGCATGTCCACGGTTACCACTCTATTTCAGTAGCCCTTTACTTTGCGTGAATTACCCATGATTCTCTTTGATTTTGTTGTTAACATATCACGCGATATTCCTACATCTTTGTTATATATATTATTATTATTGTATGTTCTATGTTTTAATATATAAGTTTAAATTTTACCTTCTTCCTTTTTTTTTACGAATCTCCTTGTATATTTATTATGTTTTATATTTTTCTTATCCGGCTAGCTATAATTATGGTTGAGATTCTTGTTCTTAGGTAGCGGTTCACTCAATGTAACATTTATAATTAAAATAAAATTTTTCTTTATGTGAATGATTTTAATATATCAAATGCAAATTGTCATAATATGAATTAAACTTTATAAACCTCACCTCAAAATTATCAGTATTCCTCTGCAACTCAATATTAATTACCATTTAGATGTTATTTGTAAATATTCAATAAATACTGTTTTTATTATTCTCAAATTTATTTGTGTTAAATGAATTACTTATCGTACTGACCCTGTATTACGAGTAAACATTTCTACAGCTTCATTCGACAACGATCGTCATCGTTGGTAGGTTCTCTATCTCTTACTACTGGTTGAAATATCAACAATATCTACATGTGTTTCTAAATCCTAAATGTTGGTTATGTTATCTATTTTTCTATATGGATTAATATTGTGTTCTTTGGAATATTAAGTAAGGTAAGCTTCCCTTTTTAATACTAAATTCAATAATCCTATCTAACTATACAAAACCTTTAAAACTATTAAATATATAACTAACAAATAAATGCAAATTCAGCCGACTTATGAGTGTTCATTTGTAGGTTAATTCTGATTCATAATATAAATAAAGTTCACCAAGTCTTTGTATGGGACAAGTAACATTAGATCTGCATACAGATGTTATATATACTTCAGTGGAAAATGAAATGTTCTTTAGTAGGAATAAGTATAGCAATTGATATAATTTCCAGTCAATAAATATGATAAATATCTTACCACTTTCTGGTTTAACATTACATAGGATGTCACTCACAGGTTAGTTTTCTTCACTGTATTAATATACGGCTTTTATTTTTGACTTTTCATTTTTTAATTTACAACTTTTTAAAGAGAATCAAATTTCATGACTTCTCCTGCTGCTTTTTCCTTTCATCCCCTTCAACCACGCCGTTTTTTCCATTTTTTTTTGTCAACAAACCTTTTTGTTTTATTTCTGTCATTGTCAACATAATGTCACATGTTTATTCGCGGCTACTATCTATCACTTCACCAATTAAAATTAAGGATTTATTTGTTTAGATACAATGATTATTTACACTATATGCAAACATTGTATTAAAATTTAAACTTTTTGTATAGGTTTATAAAGATAATTCTGATATATCAAATTTGCTATTGCCTCTAAATCTTTGCCTTTTCCATTTTTAAATGTTGTTAGACTTACTCTATACTATATAGTGTGTCCCAAATCAATAATTATTATAATATTCTCTAACGAAAACATAATAATAAACTTATTACCTATATCTTTTTTTAGTTCTGTAACTTTCAATTGGACTTACCAACTTTAGATGGTTTCAATATATATATATATATATATATATATATATATATATATATATATATATATATATATATATATATATATATATATATATTTATAATCATATAGATTGCGGAAGTGTGAACCCATGTAACTATTGCAATTGTAGTTTTGGTGTTAGATTTTCACTGTATTTGAAAAATTGTAAATGAACCATTTATTCGTTTCCTGTAATTGATTTGTAATTTTAGACATCTGTGTAGATTGGGGCACGCAGCTCTTCTGCACCCTGAGTTAGTAGCCTTCAGCTCTACTCGGGAATTATAGGACCTGCTCGTCAATTATTCAGGTAGTAACTTAGAGTTTCGCTTGTAAATTAGTTTGCGATTTGAGTTTTTATGCAGATTTCGGCCTTCAGCCTAATTGCATACTGCTTCAGCTGTATTCAAGTGTTAATAGTGTCATTCTTTTTTTGTTGTAAGCTTGTAATAATCACATTTTGGAAAGATACATATGGTCCAACGAGATTAATAAACTTTAATCAGGGGATATTTGCTGACTTTTATTTTAATGATAACTTTCCTATCAGTTTAACCGTTCGGAGTGTGTAAGTAGTGCTGTTAACCCACTGAGGAGTTGTGAGCTATTTTAAGAAGTCTTGGGTGCTTGCCAAAACTTCTCTGGTGCACTTTTTAGTAAACTGGTAAATTTTGAAGAATCCACCCCTTCTTCGACTCGAAGCTAGTCGACTGGCGAGCACGGATTGTACCCGCACATCTATAACGGGCACTAACGGTTAGCGTTTTCTCGTTATACTTGTGGTAGAATATACAATTCTGGACTAGTGATCCCAATAACTATTGCTCAGTTCTTTCTTTCATATGATTACTTTTTTCTCACCAACACCAACATCATTATTTTAATGAAGTCAAAGGGGCGGCAAATGATGATTCCGCCCCGGGCGACAATGGCCCAGTCTATTCCACTGAGTCTAGTGTTCGTTAATAGAAGAATATTTGTCATATCTCAGTTATCAGACGAAATTAATTGAAAAAAAAATGTTTCTCGTTTACAAATTTCTATGCTGTATATGTTGATAGTTTGAGTGAAACTTGTAATGAGAAACTCTATTCCGGAACGGACACAGGGCAATAAGCAGGTACATGTAAATGAGATAATCATCATCCATCAGGATGCACTGTACATGCTGTTTCAGACAGTAATTTCCGTCAGAGTGAATTCATTTAAGCTCCTGTTATCGCCAAAAATCAATACAAATCACACATGAAATTTCATGCTCTATCCACCGTGAAATTCAATGAGGACCCTCTTCGGGGCTCTGACTCTCATTCCGCACTCGTACACCTTATAACACCAATTTATTTATTTGTTTTACGGTCCTCTAAAAATAGACCTTTGATAATATCCAAACAACTGTAAACTGGAGATATATTTCTTAGTTTTATTTGAAATTAAAACGATGGAAATTATTACGAATTAAACTATTTAATTTAACAATATGGAAACATTTCAATGAACAATTTTTAAAATGGAGAATAGAGCAATTGTACAGTAGAATTATTAGAAACCTGCGTTTTTGCATGAATTTTCTTTTTGTTGTTCCAAACAACATTCCCAACGTTCTCAGCAATACCTAAACATCTTCTTTATTGATATGCCCAATTCATAATCCTTTCAGTATATTTGTTACTTGTCAGAATTACTTACTTCCGGAAAAATAACGTAATATCTCTTCAAATATTGAAAATCATAGCATACGTTTCACTTTTTATTTTCTTGGCTTATACATATGCCTTTTCAGGCGTCAGAGTTAATGCGCAAGCTCTTGTGTTTTATTAGTTACAATTTCAAGTCACCAACTTCTTGCTAATTGGACATTTTTTTGAAAATTCAAAATATCTGAAAAATGTTCCATTTTTTTGTATAGCATTTGAAATAAGTCTAAAAACCTGTTGACGAGGTAAAAATAGGTGACGCAAACACACCCTTTATAAAACATATGATATCAAATCATACGATGTATAGGGTAACACAAGTACTAATCTATATAATCTTTTCAAAATAGAGTAGTGCTATTGGTACATGTTCCCAATTTATTCCCTATTAATTTGAAAATTTCAAATAATTGATGTACTTGCGTTTAGCCCTGTTTAAATATTGTTAGTGTCTGTTTGTGTTTTCCCAGTTTAATTCTAATGGACTTTGATTTTCAACCGGTCTTATTGTAGTACAGATAAAAAAAGATTTTTGTTTGTTTTGTAGTTCTGACAACCCAAGCAGAACAGATGTGGCATTTCTTTGTAATGCGTTTCGATAGTATAATTCGTATGAGGCCCTTTCTTTCTAACGTGTTTCAATAGTATAAATCGGATGAGGCCTTTTCTATATTATGTGTTTTGATAGTACCTATAAATAGGATGGAGCTTTTCTCTGTAGTGTATGTTGGAAGTATTGATTGAAGGAAGCGTTAATTTGTACGTCCGCCTGAAATATACACTGAAATTTTAAAGATTTTTGGTAAAATTTGAAGGAAGAAAATAAGTCAGCTTCAAACAAACACTAACAGTATTTAAACAGGGCTGAACGCAAGTACTTCAATTATTTGGAACTTTCAAGTTAATAAGGAATAAAGTGTGAATATGTAGTCATAGCTTACCTTTATTTTAAAAAGGTTATAAGTAGATGTATTACTTCTGTCACCCTATTCATCGTATAAATTGATATAATATGTTTTATAAAGGGTGTACGTGCGTCAACGATTTTTACCTCGTCAAGCGGTTTTAGACTGATATTAGTACTTTATGTACAGCATTTAAATTCTATTCTCATACTCGTGTATTTCTCAATAATTAATGAGAGGCATGCAATATCTAATCTATTTTTTTTTCGTAATAAAATTTGATATGGTATCAAAACCTGTATAAATCGGAAAAAACTTGTTTTGTTGTTGATGTTGTTGCTCTCTCTCTCTCTCTCTCTCTCTCTCTATATATATATATATATATATATATATATATATATATATATATATATAACCAAGAAAATATGTGAAACATGAGAGCAAAGGTGTTGAATGAAACATGAGAAAATATAACAGATTTCAGCAGGATAGTCAAACACAACATTTGTGTCAGTAATATTAGAAGATCTCGAATATTCGAGACAACAACCAACTAGACACGGAGGTGCATATAACACTCCCGTCTGAAACTTCCGACCCAGATTAATGAAATAATAACAAGATGTACGAATAGTGCGTGACATATGAACAATAAGCAACGAATAGATTAGTGGGTATTGCACGCAAATAGAAGAAGGGGCTACTGAAAAGAGTGGTAACCGCAGACATGCATGTTTGTAGCTCATTAGCCGTCATCGGTACGGTACAACCAATAAAATATGTGAAACATGAGAGCAAAGGTGTTGAATGAAACATGAGAAAATATAACAGAATTCAGCAGGATAGTCAAACACAACATTTGTGTCAGTAATATTAGAAGATCTCGAATATTCGAGATCTTCTAATATTACTGACACAAATGTTGTGTTTGACTATCCTGCTGAATTCTGTTATATTTTCTCATGTTTCATTCAACACCTTTGCTCTCATGTTTCACATATTTTATTGGTTGTACCGTACCGATGACGGCTAATGAGCTACAAACATGCATGTCTGCGGTTACCACTCTTTTCAGTAGCCCCTTCTTCTATTTGCGTGCAATACCCACTAATCTATTCGTTGCTTATTGTTCATATGTCACGCACTATTCGTACATCTTGTTATTATTATATATACATATATATATATATATATATATATATATATATATATATATATATATATATATATATATATATATATATATATATATATAGACGTATTAACCCCCATTACAAAGCCCAAAACGGTACACACGACAGATTCAACCAAGCCCGATGCAAGTTTGCGAAGCCCGGTCTCGGGCTTCCTAAAACTCTCCGTGTATATCGTTCCCATTAGCTTAATAATGAGTAGGCAACCTTGTACGGCTAATATAGTCCGGGCTTCGTAATGGTGGTTAATATCTCAAAATATACACGTTTAGTTCACTTTATCTCCTGTAGAGGGCGCATGAGTAGTTCTGTGTATAAATATATACGGTTTGTAAATATTATACGGATTACAGGAATCCCAGACAGTTCCGCGTATTATCCGAAGCCTGTACATTTGGCAGCATTGCTGGACGAAACATACAAGCTTAATATTTTAAATCACTACAAAAACGGAAAAGACGGGCGGGTTTCGTAGTACACAGGTGTGTTTGTATAATAACTGAATTGTGATTATAAAAATAATGTACACCAGAGGAGCAAAAATGTTACAGATGGTGTTTGATAAGGTTCATGTTGCAGGTAAGTTATTCATTATTTTATAGTAACTTCGATAAGTATAACTTTTTTGATGAAATCAGTAGAATAATATAATGAAAATTAAGGAGTTGTAAAATGCAAAATGACATTATTACAAGAAAAAAAAACAATATGACGGAAGAGCCGTGTGATTTATGGCCCGATTTTATTCATTGGTACGGGGTCGGAGATAATATTTTAGAATTCAAGATGGCTGCTCTAATATGGCGGACGAGTTTTGTGTTATATAGTACAATTCGATTCTATTTTAGAGTTATTGGTGAGTTAGATAAAAAATTTCTTGTTCAAAATGTCAAGATGTCAGATTCTACTGAAAATTGGTATCAAGAGGCTTCTAGGGGTCAAAGATTATGATTTTTGTAAAAACTCAATAATTCATGGTGGCGGACAATTTTATTATTTCTGGTATGCTTCTTTAAACAATGTGTAAAAGTTTTTGTGGTGGGATAATGTTTTTTTTCCAAAATGGAAGATTCAAGAAGGAGGGAAATTTTTGTGATTTGATTCTATTCAATAAAGATATCAATGGCTTTGTGGGGTCAGAAATGACGAATTTCTGCTCAAAATTCAAGAATTCATTGATGTGAACGAGTTTTGATATTTACGGAATGACTAAAAACAATAACCTTTAGAAATAAGCTTATACACTAAAATTAAAAAATCTCTGTAGATAGGTGGACGTAGATTATTCTGTGAATAACATATTCAAATGGTTGCCGCGTAATATTTACAGTTTGAATACACATAGTTATGCTTGCTTGCGTGACAAATGTTAGAATCTGTTACTGAACAAATCTGTCACCCATATTACTTTTTTTACTTCATTTGAATTAAAGTGTGTTTTCAAAGTTTTCTAATTTATATTCATTTCTATATACAGAATAAATACATCGAAAACACGAATAAAGGAAAAAAATGACAAATTTCAACGGAATCAACTTTTTAAGGACTAAAAAAATATAAAGATTTGGGTCCTAAAATTTGGAACATTATATCTGCTATATTTCTAGGCCTAGTTTTTCCCCAGATACATTAATTTGTACAAAACATTCACGTAGCGTACGTTTTTCATTGAATTGTCTTTCAAAAGCACATAATATCTACTGAAATCAGTCCTGCTCAATATATTTTGCTACAATTTTCAGTACGTAAATAACAAATATACTAATTTCGCAAAAAAACAGGAAATTGTTCCCATTTTCCATACAAATGTCTGAAAGCCATTCGAATTTACCAATTTTGCGTAAAAACTTAAGGTTATATACAGGGTGTGTCACGGTGGATGGGACATAAGACTTACTGAAATTTTGGTAGCAGACATAAGTGAATGTGGTGTACCCAAATCTCAGTTTTAGTATACAGGGTAACTCAAAAGTTTGTTTTATGTCTCATAAAAATGACCGATCAGTTTATTCAAATGGAAACCCTTACTTTTTATTAATTATTTATTTGTAAATATGGTTTCCATTTGAAAAAAATTATTTACGTTCATTTTCATGATTCATAAATAGCAACTAACTTTTGAGCTACCCTGTATGCTAAAACTGAGATTTATTCCATGAAAAAAATACCTCATGATCTTTTGCAGTAATAGTCCTAATTTAACTCGATGATTTGCATTCAGAGGAAAACGTGATTTCTCAATAGTCGGAAATAAATTTATATCTCTAAAACGGTTGGAGATATAGCTATAAGGAATTATTAGGAAAAAATACTCACAATTCAATAGGTATTCGAAATATCTAATAATATGCAAGGTACTCCATTTGAAATAATCCATGACCAAAATTTCAGAATGATTCTTAAACGGTTCTCGAGATACGTCTAATTTTCTATTCACCGTGAAACACCCTGAATACCATGTCTCTGAATTTACTTAACAAGAAGCAAAACTATTTTATTTGCAATTTTACAGAAAAAATAAACAATTCTTAATTCTGGATTTTATACCTTCAGATATTTCAACTTTTTCAGGCCCTGAGGTAACCCCAAGGGAATCGATCTCGCCAATAGACCAATGTGACAATGAATCGGAACTTGATTCTGAACAGGAACGAATTGCTAAAGAGATGGAAGAATTCATCGATTTCGAGAGTTCTGGCTCTGAATATGTCCCGCTATCATTGTCAAATGGATCGTCTAATTATATGAATAGTTCGGATGCAGTTTCAGATGCAAGGACAAGTTATGAAGTATGTGTAACATTCGTAGTTTCGTGTTGTTAAAAAAATCCCTCTTCCACTCAAACTCTCGGCTTCAAAAAATGTATTACGGGGGTAAAAAACTGCATAATTTAACAATTGTCACTATTGTGCAATTTCCAGTTATGCTTGAACGGCAGTTAACCAAAACTCCATTATTTCAAATTCTATATTCTTTCATTGTCAAATTCTTCATGAAAGGCTGATTCCAAAAATCTGCAATTTTAGGGTCTAAATTTGATAGTTTCTTATTACAAGCCTTTGCAAACCCGCTGAATATTACGAAGTGTTCTTTCACTCGGTTAAAATGCAGTAGAATTTGTAACTTTTTGTGAATTTTAAATTTGTACATTTTTAGCAGTATATTCAAGAAACAGTGCTAGAAGAAAATATCGAAGGAAAAAAGTTAAATGAAGCTTCAACAAGTGGAGCATTATTACCACTTGAACCACAAGCAGCACTACCTCCAATAATAACACCTTCAGTATTGGCAAGTATTCATCGGCGTGCGTATGTAAATTAGTTTTTTCTTATTCAATATTTTCAATTTAGGATTATAAATCGCACTATAAAAAGAAGAATGCAGCTAGGGAAAGGCCCACCATCTGCCCTATATGCTACGAGGATGTTCCGACTCATTTTCCCAGACATCTTATCAGACGGCATAAGGATAATAAGGAAGTCATTGCAATCCAAAAATTCAAACCTAGAAGTAAAGAGAGATTAGCCCTTGTAAGTTCATTACGAAAACAGGGTTATTTTTACATGAAAACTGAGAAAAACGTTCTTCAACCTATGAGAACTTCTAAAAATCCGAACACTGAATATTTTGTGTGTACTTACTGTTTAGGTTACTACACAAAAAATCTTTTATATAAGCATGTTAAAATATGCAAGAATAAACCAAGTGATGTGACAAATGCCGGTAAAAACTGTTTGACGCGATCACAAACGTTTATGGCATCTGTAATGTCAAAAAATCATGATTTCTTAAAATCGTCCAGAATAAAAGAAGAAGTATTCAACATAATGCGACCCGACAATATAAGTTCTACTGCTAAAAATGACCCATTAGTCTGTTTATACGCGGAATCCTTGCTAAATAGGCATAAAAGAAAACAAATAGCCATTGTTATTTCAAATAAAATGAGGGAGTTGGGCAGACTGCTAATTGCCCTGAAAACAGTGAACCATGAAATAGTTGGGTTATTTGATGCATTGAAACCTGAGTATTTCCAATCATCTCTATCAGCCACAAAAATGATTAGTGGCTATAATCCAAATGACAAAAGTTTTGATGCACCGTCACTTGCCATGCATATGGGAACAAATTTAAAAGTTTTATGCAATGTTGCGCTCAAAATAGTTCTTGAGAACAGGCAACTTCCTAATATTCAATGGACGGACAGACAACAGAAAAAAAACCAAATCAAAGACTTAAAAAAACTAATTGAAGGGCACTGGTGCAATGAGATATCAAGTTTGGCACTAAAAACCCTCAAAGAAAGACATTGGGAGAAGCCAGTCCAATTACCTTTGAACAGCGACATACAGATATTTAATACATACGTCAATAGGCTTGCAGAGGGTGCGTACACAGAGCTTAGAAGTAATTTAAATATAAACAGGAATTACAAAATTCTAACAGAGTGTGTTCTGGTGGAAACTTTAATGTTCAACCGCAAGCGAGTAGGGGAGATTCAATACTTGATGATCGCAAATTATAATGCAAATACGGACACTGTCAATCAGGAGTCCTTTATGGACTCCCTTACTAAAGTGGAGCAGCTGCTTAGCAAAAGATTCAAAAGGGTAGTTGCTGGTGGGAAGGGATTTAGACCGGTTCCCATACTATTCTCAAAAAGGATACAACGTTATATTGATTGCCTCTTGAGAGTCAGAAGGGAGTTTGATATTGTGCCGAAGTCAAATCCTTATCTTTTTGCCAATCCTGGTTCTGAGGACCGATGGATGTCGGGGGCCAGCGTCATGAGGAAGTTTGCACATAAATGTGGTGCCGAAAGGGCATCTCTCTTAACATCAACACGATTCAGAAAACACATTGCAACCACACTTCAATTAATGAGTATGGAGGATAACGAAATGGAGCAAATTGCGACATTTATGGGTCATACTTCCAAGACCCATTTGGAATTTTATAGGTACGATAAGATATTGATTGAAACAGTAAATATTCCCAATTATATTAAAACAAAACATGACTAAACATAGTAATAATCAACCTGATAAAAAATATTTTTCAGAACTTTTCCTTTGGCAAATCCAAAAACATTTCAAAACAATTTCACAATTAACATTATAATAATAATTGCTTTACGAAATGAGCAATGGTTTAAAAAATATATCATTTTTAAAGAAAATGGTAGGTGTTATCACTGTAGCTATGAAGCCAATCATTGAAAGTTTTTTTTAATATCGTTTTGCAAAAGGAAACATTTATTGTAAATTGTTATTTTGGTAACTAGTGCGGACGACACAAGTCTGCAAGTGTCCGCAACAATATATTGAGATACAAGTTTTATAAGACGTTGTATTGTCACACTTGTTTTTTGTAGTATCATGATCGAAGTTTTAAATACTATAAAGAAACAGTTGACATAATACGTCTTATAAAACGGGTATATTTTCGATTTTTAAATTATTTTTAAGGAATAATTTCAATTAAAAAATCATGTCAACAACTGTAACTGACAGCTGTTACAAAATGTAACCGAAAAATGAAAATCAATCAAACTTTCCGATGACACAAATTTTTGAATACTTTTTTCAGATTCACTTGTTCGCAACGTACGTATACCCCTGATAGTACAAATAAAACAGAAAATTGAAGTGTACCATCCGTCCGATACTCATAAACACATATAACATTGGTTAATTCTTTCAGGCTACCGCAAGATATATATCAAAGGGCAAAAGTGGCAAAAATTTTACTCCTTTTGGAAAAGGGAAAAGGGAATGAATTTAAAGGGAGAAGTTTAAAAGACATAGAACTAGATTCAGACGTATATTACAGTACAGAATCAGAAATAGAGAACGAAGGAAGTGATGATGGAAGGCCTCTGTCCGAAAAAATATTAAAAAAAGTTGCTAATAAATCTAAACAGTCAAATGCACGGTGTGTGGGAACTACTGCCGAGGTTCCCCCATCATCAAAACTAAACGTCAATTGTAGTGTGGATGAGGAAAATTATCCAGTAGCCAAAGAAAATTGTAGGTATTTTTATTTTATGATTCAAAATGTTTTATTAGCTACATTATTACTTTTTCAGTGAAAAAAACTAAAAAAAGTAGGCAGAAATTACGATCAAAAGAAAATATCGATTATAGTACGGACGAAGAAGACTGTCCAGTCACTAAAGGAAATTGTATGTACCAGTATAGCTATTCATGATTATTTTTTAACTACATTATTACTTTTTCAGTGAAAAAAACTAAAACAAGTGGACGGGTGCGATGGTCCGAAACAGAAAAAAAAATGGTGATACAGCATTTTAAGGACCATATCAGAAGAAAAGTTGCACCTAAGAAACACGAATGTGCGGAGTTTCTTGCTAACAAGGAAGAAATATTCATAGATAAAAACTGGGTACGAGTTAAAACATTTGTATACAATTGCTATCGAGAAAAGAAATAAGGTTAATCAGAAAAACTTTGATTTTCTATATGTTTTTGATATCAATTTTTTTAATTTTGTTTTTCCATACCTCAGTTTTGAATAAATTTTCTGTTAAGAATATTTTTATATAGTTTTGTACCTTATATTTTATTATTATTTTATCATAAATATAAACCATAACCTCAAATAGTTTTTTTATTAATAGTATTTTTCGGGGCTTCACTTGTGTATATTTCATAACTATGGTTGTCTCCCTGATGAAAAAGGAAAATTGCTCTCTCCGTAACGGCACATGATATCTATCACAAATTTCTCTGTGTACAACTTTTGTTTAATTTAACTTTCAGATACTATTATATAAAATAATATTTCGGCAACACTGTAGTGGCTTGCTTAGAACGTCAGAACATACATTTTTATACAATCGGGCTTTGTATAATCTTTCGAATATCTTAGGGCTCGTATTGACGGTTGTATATATTTTCCAAAAGTATATCGTATATACGTCCGTAAGTCACCCCCTCAACCCGGGCTTCGACTGGTCAGTAACATATAGCGGGCTTGGTTTCATCCACCAGATGCGTATATATATATATATATATATATATATATATATATATATATATAACTTAACTTTTGATTAACTGAAACCGTGTTTTTAAAAACTAACTTAATGTTACGAACTCGTACACCGAAGCAGATACTAAGTACGGCCCTGTAACCTTATGTTACCGGAGTTTATAATTTGCCATAGTGAGTTAAACAGTAATTAAGTGAATATAAAAGTGTTATAAATTAATAAGTTAGTGTGCATATAAATTAAATTTAAGTGACTAGTTAAGTACATATAAATTAGTGTTAGTGAGTTAGTGTTTAAATAAATTAGTAAGTAGCAATACCGAGTGTTTAAAATTTATCCCACCCGTTTATTGTTTAAATAAATAACAAAAACATTACATTAATTTCTAAGACAAAACTAACACAACAATTTCGAATACAAGACTAACTTTTTTATTATAAACATGAATTTAAATAACCTCGTAACAAACACAAACTAAGTAATTCTACAATAATATAAATACTTTATTAGCACAATATACTGTCCACCTAAGGGCAATGGCTTAGGTGACACCTCCCCCTTTAGAAGGAAGCTTGTCCTGGAAGCTGGATCCCATCTTCCGTTGACTCCTGATGGCTCTTACTTGTCCTTCCTGAATGTTTCCTCTTATACATGATCCACAGGAAGGCCACTATCAATGCTGTATAAAGAAGAATAGTCCAAATACTGGGAATGTGAAAATTATGGTTTTCCGTGTATATTGGCGTTACCTGTTGCTTTGGAATATCCTTTATTATTGAATTTTTTAAATCAATCTTCATTGGAGAAACTTGTATTTGATTTAATTTCAAATTTAATTCATTTATTACAAAAGGTTGTCCAAAAGTTTTTTGTTGAAATATTAACTCTTGATTTCTAAATATAATTCTACTTGCTGAATTTTCAATTAAATAAACGCCTTCAAGAGTTTTCACTTCAGTTTATTGCTTACATTTTATGATTAACTTTTCTTCTACTGGAAATATTACCAAAAATTGATTTATCTCCGGAATAATTTCAATGTGATTCTTAATTATTTAAATTTTTGTATATTGACAAAATGTAGAATTTCCTTCTAGCAATATGTTTTCTTCGCACCCATAATTATTATTGTCTTGGAAATGGTTAGGACATTGAAAAAAATTGCCGCGAATGCAAATGTCATTTAGAGGTTTAATGACATTATTTGATTTTAGTAAAAATTTTGAATTAGGTATTAATGTTACGTATTCTGATTCAATTTCTGTAGGTATAGGTAACATATGAAAAGATTAAATAAAATATCATAATTAATAGGTATCGAAAAAAAATATTGTATTTGATTATTTTCAACTTTACAAACTACGTCTATGACGGCTTCAAATTCTAAAATATTTTTATGTTTTAATTCGAAAGGTAATTCCGTTTGATAGTAATAATGCACTTTTTGCAACTCTGCAAATAAGTCGTGAGATATTATTATACTAGGATGTAAGGTTCTAATTTTACAGAATGTCAAGGGATTTTCAACCGTTTCTAAAACGTCTAAAATTACATTGAATGTGATAAGAAGTTAGTTGAATAGCTCTTTCAAATAAATAATATTTACTGCATTTGCTTGAAAATCTAAAATATCTCTTATCTCAAATATTTTCGTTTTTAATATTTTTTCATTATACTGGATGTACTGAATTGTCTTATTAAAATTATCAATTATTTGGGGACTAACAGAATATCGCATTTTAATTTGGGTTTGCAAGTTTTCTTGATTTTGTTTTAAATGTTCCATAATTGAATTAATTCTTTTTCCACCTTCAGAGTCCAAATTTCTCGTAATTGTTTTTACTATTGATCCAAGACCGTTAATTAACCCTCTCCTTGGTCTATCTAAGGTTGAATGAATATAACTGTTATCAAATTTATCACCTATACTGTTCTTAGTGTACTCTATTATATTTACAATATTTTCTGTTTCAGTTAGAAAAAATGTATTATTAGACATATTATATTTAACGTGATTATATTGTATACTTAACTTATTATATTCTACTAATAGTGGACTTAAATTATAAAAATGAAGGAAAGTATAACTGGATTTCTGCAGCTTGGCATATCCAAGATTTATGGGAAGTATTTCTAAGTTATGGGCAACATCTTTTATTTTGCTGACTGACGAACCTGAAATGAATTTATATGTCTTTTTAGGACGTTTTATGTTTGAAAGATGAATATTTTCTGAAGTATTTTTGTGTTTAGCAGCGATTTTTTCTGTTTTTAGTCGGATATTTTTACTTTTAATTTCTTCACTTTTATATTTATTTTTGGTTTTACCTTGTGACTATTACGTACATACAGTGGGTATTGTATCTGGCAATTCTTCACGGCTTTTATTGGCTTTAGAGATTACTTTTGATTTGTTTTTCTGTAATTTTTTATTTAAATTCTAGTATAAAATTTTCATTTTATCTTTATTATTTTGTATATAATTATTAACTACTTGTCGATTACTATCTATGTATCCGGTAATTATTTCGTTAGGTTTCAATTTTGTTACAGAATGAACGCTATTATTATAGGCTAATAATGCATAAAGTATTTTATTTTCAATAGGCTCATTTTCAAAATCTTTTTGATTATTCAAAAGTCTGATGTGTTCAATAATCGTAGAGTGGAATCTTTCGGCAATTCCATTCGATTCTGGATGTTGAGAACTTATAAAATGAATTTTAATTTTATGCGTTTCTAATAATTCCTTTACAACATAATTTTTTAACTCAGTTCCATTATCCGAAATTATTTGTTCTGGTATCCAATGGTGTGTAAATTATTTAATCAGACTATGAGCTACTTCTATTTCTTGTCTAGATTTTAATTCATACATTTGACCATATTTGGAAAATGAATCTATTATCGTAAGAAATTTACTATTTTTTAAGGTTATCGTGTCTAAATGCAAAATTTGGAAAGGTTTAGTAGCTGTTGGAGTAACATTTAAAAATGGTTTTATTGGTTTTCTATCATATTTACTTAACTGGCAAACTTCGCATTCGTTTATATAAGTTTGTATAGATGCTCCTTGATTAGGCCAATAATACAAAGCTTTTAATTGATTTTCAGTTTCATCTAGACCTCTATGATTAGTCTTACCCTCGTGGTAATTTTGAATTACTTCTTTAACTTCATTTAAAGGAACATCTATTAATGTTTTATTACATTTAACAAAGTCAATTTGAGAATCTTGAAAGTGATTTTGTAGAATAACACTGAATTTTTCCTAAATTGGGTCTTCGAAATATACAAAATATTTAGTTTTAGGTACTATGTATTATCTCACGAAATTAATCACATCTTGCTCAAAATTATTTTTAGATAATTGTACAATAACTCTTTGTTTCTTTTCATAGAGTTATATAATAGTGGCTATGGCTGGTTCGAAATTTACTTCTGTGAATATTAATTGATTTTTACCAATATTTATCGCGGAATCTGAAATTGGTATACCGATTACACGATTTTCTTCATTTTTATGAACTGTGATGTCTTCGTCATCATCCTCATTATTGTTACTTTCATTATTTGTTCCAACTATTAGAGATACATTATCATCGAGAGATGATGAGAGTTTTTTATTGAATTTGTCCATATAAACTAATGAATTTTTAGAACAATGGGGTTATTGTAATTCAGTTTCATTAATATTTATTTGAATTCGGGACAAACAGTCGCTATTGGTATTTGAAGCACCTTTTTTGTATACGATGTCATAATCATATTCTTCAAGCTTCAAGCGCCATCTGACAAGCTTTGAACTTGGATCTTTAAGTGAGAATAACCATTGAAGGGGTTTATGGTCGGTAACCATTGTAAATGTTCTGCCAAAAATATACGGGCGGAAGTATTTGGCTTCCCAAACTGCGGCAAGAAGTTCTTTCTCGATTACAGAATAGTCGCATTCTGAATCATTTAAGTTTCTGCTGGCGTAAGCCACAGGTAAATCAGAGCCTATTCTGCCTTTACTTAAAACAGCACCTGAAGCATAATTGCTGGCGTCTGTGGTAAGGTTAAAGGGTTTTGTAAAATCTGGATATTGAAGTATTGGTTCATTTATCAACAGATTTTTACACATTTCAAAACATTCGACATAATCTGAATCATTTACATTGATAATTGCATCTTTTTTCAATCTAATAGTTAATGGTTTTGTCAATTTTGAAAAATCTTTTATAAATTTTCGATAATACCCTAGGAGTCCTAGGAATCCTTCTAATTGTTTTGAATTTTTTGGTATCGGAAATTTTTGAATTGCTAAAATTTTATCTGGGTTCGGTTTTACACCTTCTGGCGTGACAATATGCCCTAGATATGCTACTTTATTTCGCAAGAATTCGCATTTATCAATTTGTAATTTAAAATTAGAATCTCTTAATCTATTAAATACTTCTTTTAGATTTGTGATCTGTTCTTGTAAGCTGGTACTGAACACAATTATGTCATCAAGGTACACCAAACATTTCTCGTTCTATATACCTCTTAGGATATTGTCCATGATCCTTTGAAAGGTTACAGGAGCCCGTTTCAGACCCATGGGCATACGCACATATTCATAGTGCCCATTCTCATTATTGAAGGTTGTTTTCGGAATATCCTCCTTAGCCATCTCGATCTGATGGAAACCAGAAGCGAGATCTAATGTAAAATATTGACAACGTCCAGATTTGCAATATTATATGAGAAGCTAGATCGGAATAATGAGATTTTATGTTTCGGCATACTAATTTTATTTTTAAATCTTACATTAATATTGTGAACTTCTGATCTCTTTTCAATTTTTTTCGATAGGTAAAAAGGAATTTTGGTAAACATAATTTTATGAAATAGTACTGATCCATGAAGAATACGTCTATTTTTTATGTTCAGCCAGCCAAGGTCTGCAAGATGCTTAGAGGTTGGATTGCGACGTCTGATACCACAAATAAATCGAACACACATATTTTGAATTCACTACAGTCGATTTTGATCCAGTTGTGTTAAGGCTGGTCCATATATTACATCACAATAGTTAAACTGTGAAAGCACGAGACTATCACAGAGCATAATTTTGGTTGCTTTATTAAATAATTGTCTATGTGAGAATAGAAGTTTTAAGTTGCAAAATGCTTTCTGAATAATTGATGAGATATGATTGGAGAATGTTAAGGAATCATCTAAAACGAGACCTAGGTTTTTTTCACAATTAGATAAATTTAAATTATCATTATTAATTTTCAAATGTATTTCACTTTTGACTTTATTTTTCTCAATTCTACTTCCAAATAGCATAGCTTTCGATTATCAAGGATTTATGCGTAGGCAAAATTTATTAGAAATATCTACAATAGTCTCTAATTATTCATTAATTTTCATACAAGCATTTACAACTTCTGATTCTTTAAAATCCACGTACAATTGTGTATCGTCGGCATAACAGTGAGCCTTCATATAATTTAAGTAATTTGAAAATTGGGAGGTGTATAGGGTAAATAGCAAGAGTCCTAAGATGGAACCTTGCGGAACTCCTCGCCATAGGTAAATTTTCCTAGATAATTTTTTATTTATAAATACTCTTTGAGATCTATGATCTAAATAGGATTGCATAATTTTTTGTGCTTGTTTATCAAAACACATATAGTTAAATAATGACAAAAGCAGAGGGTGATCAATTTTATCGAATGCCTTTGAATAATCTAGTAAGATTAAAATGCATAGATGATTGGAATCAATATAAGAATAAATGTCATCCAAAACTTTGAGGAGTTCAGTAGTGTAGCTGTATCCTGGACGAAACCCCGACTGGTGTTCAGGTAGAAGGTCGAATTTGGTGATGTGTTGACGAATCTGTTCATCCATCACTTTTTCTAGGACTTTAGAAAAGATACACTGAATACTTATGTGACGAAGTTCATTGAAATCAGCAGGATTATCCGTCTTAGGTATGGGTAGAACTTTAGATTCTTTCCAAATTAAAGAAAAAAGGGATTTTTTTTAGACAATAATTATATATGTGAGTAATAAATGATAAAATATGTGGACAACAATAGAGAATCGTAGTGATATTAATATTATCAGGTCCAGCTGCATTTGAATTTATTGAAAGTATTTTTTCATAAACTTTTAACTCATCAATTTCCCTAAATTTATCAGCAATTACTTTTAATCACGCTGTTCCCTATATACGTCTTGCTTCCTGAATATTCATATAATTGAAATACATACATTTTCTAGGTAACAAACCTAAATTTACGTTTTTATACAAACCCTAAATTAGGTTATAACTGTAAATGTACCTAAGAGATCGTCAATCATACGTGGTAGCAGTTACGTAATGTTAACTCTCCCGATACATTGGAGTCTCTGGAATCTCACATTCCCCCTATTCATAAATCCATATCACTATTTGTCATCGTTTCGAAATGAATGGACGTATTACAAGAACTTATTTTCTCATATTTCAAACAAAAAACGAGAAAAAAATACAAAATAGGAGAAAGAAAAGTTATCTCACTGCGTCCTAATATTAACCCTCCATGATTTCATTTTTTTACGAGCTTAAAATGAGATTAAAAACACTAATAATATTATATTAAGTACCAAGTGTCAAAATGGTCACTTTAGTCACGAGTTTTACTAGGTACGAGTGGAGCGAAGCGGAACGAGTTCCTTGTGAAACGAGTGACTAAAGACGTTTTTAACACGAGGTGCTTACTATACTTTTTCTTCGCCCGCGGGAAGGAAAACATTATATTAGATTTGAATTATATTCATTACATGACGGACGATGACTGACAGCTGACTGATAAATCAAATGACGCAGAATAACAAAATTATCAAGGAGCATGAAATTTACAATACAAAAGATACACTTGATTTGACGTTTAAAAAACAAAAGATATACGAGATTTGACTTTTCGCATTTTAAACACTAGTGTTTAAAGAGTCGTTTTATGCATGTCAAACCCGTGTTTGAAGTGCGGTTTTAGTAGCGGAAGTAGAAAAAAAATTATTACGAGAAAGCATGAGATCATTAAAAAGTTTTATGCTAGTGATTATTTTACACATATCTGGAAGTGATTAGTTCAGATAGATACAAGTTTGTCCTACTTTGAAATTATTTTATTTTTATAACGTTAATCGCATTATAAAAATCAAACAAAATCCCATTCATTTGAACATAGTCTATTTTACCAAAATACCGGCCACACCATCGTTGGAAGAATAAGTTAAATTTTGACAAATCTTGATAAGAAATGTAACTGCTAGAGTAAGATTTGGATATTTATTTGAATAAATTAAGATTCTTTTCTAAAACAAATATGTCGTCGGCTAAGGTTGTTACTCTCCTTACTCCGCTTAATCTAACTTTACAGAAGGCGAACAAAACGTAGGATATAACAAAATGAAAAATCCCGATTTCTTATAACTGTATTTCAGAGGTTTTATCAATATGTAGTATCAAAAATTCCTTTTGGCTTGGCTTTACTACAAATATAAAGCACATAGCATAAAGTACAATGAGCAAGTGTCAATCAGGGAGTTTCCAAGGAATGATTTATGAATTAATGATTAACTTTATTCTGTTTCCATTACAATTTAATTTTAGGAAGTTAGATTTTTTGAGTACAAACAACATAAATGTACTAGATAAATTAATGGTGTGGAATAGTGTCGTAGTTTTTAGGTATTGTAGATTATTATACTTCTTATTTTTGATTTTCATTCTTTCTGTATGGAGATTATCTAAATAATTCCAAGAACACGGTGCCGTATCAGCGGCTCGTCTTAAGAACAAAAATTCACAGAAATCTCCAAACCTAAGATTGTAAAATACATCTCCATCCGGCGTGAATCTTAACCCACATATTACTGAAACTGTTTTGTTTCATTTTCTTTATATATATAAATATATATTTCAATATTGACTATTGTGACCTAATAAAGCACAATAGTTATTTTTATAATTCGCATTATAACATTGTTTACAGTGTCACAATGAAACTATTTGAACACTGTTATAGTAATTTTTAGTGTAGAGTTGGTTATTGTATTTAGTTATATTTTTAATTGACACTTGACTTCAACATTGACACAAATTATAAATAAAATGGTCTAGTGTTGTTCTAGCTCGCAAATTATTATATTAAAGGTAAATTAGAATGATTTATATATTAAAAATATTAATGGATAACGTACGCTAACGTTTATTTATCAATGATTTATCAATTGTTTATTTTTATATTGTATAGGATCAATATATAGGTATACAAAACGTTAGATTTTTGGGATAAATTTCCAGATATCTATGTGAAGATGTATTACAGAAATAATTCTGTTCATGATATAATATAAATAGATCGCAAGAGCATATACGAAGGAGCTCTTTTTTAAACAAATAATCATTCTCTTTTTGCTTAAATGAAAGTTTGTTTACAATTTACACAATTATTCGGTTATACGCCAAAAGTCAGAAGTGCTGAATCTGTGATCTGACCAATTAGGCATCTACAGAATTGCCAACTTAAATTCAAACCACTCCTCCTAGTTTAAAAACAGGGATTATATGAAATTCTATTTTATTTAAATAATTAAATAAATGCGAATTATAAAAAATATTGTGTAAAACTTGTGCCACAATGACTTTCTGTAGTACTCGTGATTTGCACAACTCAACGCTTCGCGGTTCGTTGTGCAACCTACACTCGTACTACAAAACGAATAACTATTGTAAAACAAGTGTCACAATGACTCATTTTGTAGTATGAGTGAGGTTACGATTAATACAGAAAATCATTGTGGTACAAATTTTACACAATATTTTTTATAATTCGCATTAATTCAATTTTTTAAATTGCTTCCTGTCCTGCGTTTTCTCTTCCCAGTATCTAATTCCCATAGTCTTGAGATCACCTACTACCTCCTGCAACCAAGTTATCCTTGGTCTTCCCCTTCTTCTCTTACTTAAGGGCTTCCTTTCTATCATGGAGTATATTATTGCTCTCTTACCTGCTCTCCATATGTGTCCCAACCATTTTAATCGTTGTTCCTTAATTTTTCTTACTATGTCTTTTTGTATCTCTTGATATAGTTCCATATATGTTCTTCTTCTATATTCTTCACCTATTTTTTTTGGCCCCAATATTGTTCTTATTATTTTTCGTTCCTGTATTCTCATATCCTCTTGTTATTTTTTAGTCATAGTTAATGTTTCTGCCCCATACATCATCACTGGTCTAATTATTGTGTTATATATTCTGAAATGCTTTGTTTGTGGCTACGATTCTTTCCCTTATCTCAGTTTCTCTGTCTCCATCACTACTTATTGTTATTTCCAGATATTTAACTCTATCCACCTCTTCAAACTGATATCTTCCAATTTTCACATTTTTGTACTCACAATTCTTTTTGAGTCTTGATAATTTGGTTTTATGTGTATTTATCACCAGTCCAATTTTCTTTCCCTCCCTTATTATCTCCTCCTACATTTCTCCCATTACCATTCTGTTTTTAGTCACTAGTGCTCCGTCGTCGGCATATGCTATAATTTGTCCTCCTCTGGTCCTTAAATTTCCTTTACATATTTTTTCATCGTATATTCTAGTGACAAATTGAATAGTGTTGCCGACAGAGAGTCTCCTTGTTTAACTCCTTTATTATATGTAAACTTCTGTGTTTTCCCTCTTTGTGTTATTACTTCTGCTACGCTTTGGTCTAGTGTCATTTTTATTAATCTTATCAGTTTATTTTTCACTCCCATCTCATTCAACGCTTTCAATAATTGATTCCTTTTTATTGAGTCAAATGCTCTTTGGAAGTCAATGAATAGTATCTCAATGTCTATGTTAAATTCGTTGGACTTTTCCAAAATTTGTTTCAGTATATGTATCGCATCTGTAGTTGGCTTTCCCTTTGTAAATCCGTACTGATATTCTCCACCTCTGTAACCTGCGTCATGCAGTCTTCTTTTTATAATTGTTGCTGTTATCGTATATTCTGCATTTAGTAGCGTAATTCCTCTGAAGTTTTCACAAACTTGTTGGTCTCCCTGCTTGTGTATTGTTACGATCTGTCCCACTTTCCATTCCTCTGGCATCTCTTCTTCTTCCCATATTTTATATATCAATTGGTATAATTTTTCTAACAGTTTAGTCCCTCCGTATTTGATAAGTTCCATGTTTATTCCGTCGCTTCCTGGAGCTTTTCCGTTCTTACTCCTGTTAATTATCTCTCTTATTTCTTCTTTCGTTGGGCTCTCGATTCCATCTTGTTTGTTCTTTGCTTCTATATCAAACTCCTCTCTTACTTCTGTTTCTGTTAGTAATTCCTTAAAGTATTCCATCCATGTCTCTTTATATTCCGTATCTTCATTTACTATTCTTCCCTCTTTGTTTTTTATTCCTGTTGCTATGTTTTATAATGATCGGGTCTGTGCATTTATTTTTTGATAAAAAGCTTTTGTGTTCCTTGCATAACTTGCCCTTTCTATTTCACTAATTCTGTTTTCAATTGTTTTTCTCTTAGCTTGTTTTATTATTTTCTTTGTTTCTTTTCTTAGTTTTTCATAAGTTTCTCTTTCTTCATTTTCGTTCGTCCTTATCCATTTTACCCATGCTTCTTTTTTCATTTCAATCATTTCTTTGCATCTTTCATCAAGCCATTCTTTCTGTTCTCTGTTTACCACCGTTCCTATTTTTTTGTTTGCAGCTGTATTTATACAATTTTCAATTTTTTTCCATCCTGCTTGAATTCCACCAATTTCTTCTGCCTCATTGATAAATTGTTGTTCTATACTATCCCTGTACTCGTTTTGTGTTTCTGTCTGTTCTAGTTTTCCTATGTCCCATTTTTTGTTGCATATTGTATTTTTAATTACATATAATCCCTGTTTTTGAACTAGAAGGAGTGGTTAGAATTTGAGTTGGCAATTCTGTAGATTTCTGATTGGTCAAATCACAGATGGTTTTATTCAGCACTTCTGACTTTTGACAAATTATAACCGAATAATTCTGTAAATTGTAGACAAACTTTCATTTAAGCAAACAGAGGATGATTATTTGTTTAAAAAAGAGCTTCTTCATATATGCTCTTGCGATATATTTATATTATATCATGAACAGAATTATCTGGTAATTTATCCCAAAAATCGAACGTTATGTATAAGTACCTATATATTGATCGTATACAATATAAAAATAAACAATTGACAAATCATTGATAAATAAATGTTAGCGTACTTTACTACTTTATTCATTAATATTTTTAATATATAAATCATTCTCATTTACCTTTGAGAACATTTAATATAATAACTTGCTAGCTAGAATAACGCTAGACCATTTTATTTATAATTTGTGTCAAGGTTAAAGTCAAATGTCAAACAAAAACATAACTAAATACAATAACCAGCTGTAGATACACTAAAAATTACTAAAACAGTGTTCAAAGAGCTTTATTGTAATAAAAAGGTATTTTTTGCACTAGATGTCATAATATGACATGTTCTTTTAAAAGGACAGTAGTGAAAAGGATAACTGAAAGGTAAGAAGATTTATTAGTACAAATTCACATTGTATGGAAATTCTTGAAGCATTCTTTTGGATGCAATGGCATGTTGCACTTTTTACACATAAACTGAACCTTTTTCTTGCAATAGCCACAACGGGACTGTCTTGCTTGGTAAATAATTAGATGGTTTAT
Source organism: Galeruca laticollis (assembly GCA_963921935.1). NCBI lineage: Eukaryota > Metazoa > Arthropoda > Insecta > Coleoptera > Chrysomelidae > Galeruca > Galeruca laticollis. The sequence goes on along the minus strand of OY998175.1, from coordinate 206,569,851 downwards.
GCCGTCATACCTTGAATGATGAAGGCTTTATTTATCAAAACTGTGACATTACAATTGAACACATAACGTCAATGGTTGTCAAGGCAATGTGAACATGCAATCACCTTATTCTCCCTCGCAGGAGAAGAGTCCATTGGAGACATAGTCTTCAAGATGCTTTGGAGGTCTTCTGTTTCTTCTAGGTCGATCTTCATGCGTTCCTTCTTGACCTGGGGTTGGAGGATCTTGAATATCTGACCTGGAAGGCCCACAGAAAGGGCCAGGCGAACAAAGAGGAACAGGTGGCTGAAAGGCATGTGCAAGGGGCGGAGAAGGTGGTTGGTCTATTGGATCCGGGCGTTCCAAATTCAAGTTTCCACTAGGGGCCAGTTGTTTGAGAGAGACTGTAGATTCACGTCCGTGATCGAATCGGACATGGGCATATTGAGGATTGTCCTCGATCAACTCGGCTTCATCCACAATGGGCTCAGATTTACTGGTTCTGTTGTTTCGCCGGACAAGGACAGGTCCAGGCTGAAGTGACCATGCTGGAAGAGTCGTGCCATTAGGGGATCGTATCGGATGAATGAAGAACCTCTCGTGTGGAGTACAGTTTGTACTAGTGTTCAGCAACGATCTTATTGAGTGCAAAGCTTCCGGTAGAACGCTTTCCCAATAGCAAATCTGCAAGTTTTTGGTTTTCAGAGAAAAATTGATCCCGTTGTATCGTTCAACCAGACCATTTCCGGCTGGGTTATATGGTATGGTCATGCTGGTGACAACGCCACGTTTATGGAAGAATGAAATCATTTCCTTTGAAATAAATGAAGTTCCTCGATCTGAATGTATGTAGCTAGGCATTCCAAACATCGAAAACAGGTCATTCAGGCACCGTATTACAGTTTCAGAAATCATGTCCTTGCAAGGGTACGAGAAAGGGAAACGAGAGTATTCGTCAAAAATGTTGAGTAAATACCGATTGTGGCTGTTAGAAGGTAAAGGGTTCTTGAAGTCAATATTAAGCCTTTCAAACGGCGATGTTGTTTTAATCAGATGCTGGTTGTTATTTCTGTAGAACCTTGGTTTGACAGCAGCGCAAGTAGGGCAGGCAGCGCTGATCTTTTTAATTTCATCTATTACGTAAGGTAAATTTTTGCTTTTAACCCAGTGGTACATCCTTGTAATACCAGGGTGGCACAGTACTTTATGGAGGTCATAAAGTTTGTCCTAAGGAACCACAGACGCGTGAAAGAGCATCGGCTGAATGATTTTCAACACCAGGCCTATACTGAATGTCGAAGGAGTAGGGAGATAATTCAAGACGCCAGCGGTGGACCTTGTCATTCTTTATTTTGCTTGTAAGTCGGGAATTCTAAATATACGACAGAGCTTCTGGGTCCGTGAGCAGTTGAAAGTATCTACCTAGTAAGAAATTACGCCACTTCCTGAACGATAGAACAATCGCTAAGACCTCTCTCTCTCTCTATAGCAGAATGCCGTTTTTCGTTATCGGATAAGGTTTTTGAAAAAAAATGCAACGGGGTACCCATTCTGACTAAGAGTAGCCGCTACAGCAATGCCCGATGCGTCAGTTTCAACTTTAAGTGGTAGATCATCTTAAATTGTCGTGAGTACTGACTTGGCTATGTCTTCTTTAATTAGCCGAAAATTTCCAGCTACAGGCGAGTCCGGTAGAATAGGGAAAGATTTGCAGTCAACCAAACTCCTTATCTTGTCGGAATATCTTGGGACCAATTTTGAGTAATGAGAGAACATCCCTAGTGCGCGTTTCATGGCTGAAGCGTCAGAAGGAAGAGGTAGCTCCTGTAATGGTTTGAATCTATCTGGGTCTGAACGCATAGCCTTGTTAGAAATTTGATACCCAAAGAGAGTTATTGTATTTTGAGAGAATCTGCATTTATCTAGGTTCAACGTTAAATTATGTTCCTTTGCTGCACTTAGAAATCGTTCAAGGTTCCTATCGTTATCATCTTGCCCCCTTCCACCGATCGTAACGTCATCAAGATATGCATATACTCCATCAAGACATTATTTCCTTATAATATTGTGAATGGTCTTCTGAAAACAGACTACTCCATTTGTTACCCCGAAAGAAATGCGACGAAATTGGTGACGAGTTCCATTGGCTTCAAAAGCTGTATACTGTTTTCCGAGTCTAGTCTTGGTATCTGATGGTATGCATTATTTAAATCAATCGTGCTGAAAACATCGTAATTTGCTATAGTTGCGACTAACTTTTCAATATTTGGTAAGGCGTCTAGTAAAGTGAATTTGTTAATAGTCTGGAAGTAATCTATCACTAAGCGTTTCTTGTGATTTTCGTTTCTCGTTATTAAAACCTGAGCTCTCCAAGGTGATGAACTTTCCTCTATGATCCCTTCATGAACTAGTTTCTCGACTTCAGATTTAATTAATATTTCATCAGCTTCGGAAAAACTGCGACATTTAGTAGCTACGGGACGGCAGCCGTCAACTAGGTGTTGAAATAGTCGAGGTGGTTCAAATTCGGCACAAGCTACGTTACAAAAAGAAAGAGGGGGTTTGGAACCACCGAATTAGAGTCGAACTGAAGAGTGGAGTTTCATAATGTTATGCCCTATAAGAACATCATAACATAGACTGTGTATTAATAAAAGCTTAGTTTTGGGGTTTGATTCGCTTTGCAGATGAAGGTTTGCCAAAATGTACCCATTAATTTTAGATTGGAGGGAAGTGGAAGCCATCTTCACCTCTCGGTTCTCAGGATGAATTTTGAATTTATTCCTCTTGGCATAGGAGTAGTCAACAAAGCTGTCAGAACTACCAGTGTCTACAAGGATGCTGGATGGGATATCATTTACGCTAATAGGTGCCTAGCAAAGAGTTCATTGGGTTGGGCCGCAAATAGTCTTTTAAGAACGTCAATGGCCTCAGTATAAATCTTACTCTCGGAAATGAATTCGTAATTTTCGAATGATGAAAAATTAACCAATACCTTGAGCTTCTTCTCTTCGGGTACTTTGGATTCCTTAATGAAACTTGTCAGAGTTTGAAGGAAGTATTTCCATTCCTCAGCGTGAGTTGGCGAATTAGGCGATCCGTTGAATTTTTCTTGTTTCAAAATTCGGCTATCCATCACGAAGGTTGTATCGAATACAATTTTTGCTAAATAAATTGTCGTAAAATAATAATCCTTAGATATCGAAAGATAAAGGCTTAAAGCTGGATTTATAAACTCTGTTGTTCCCGTTGGTCGTTGCTTGTCGTCTTTTCCAAGTTGCTGGCGATTCGTTATTCACAGTTGTTCCCGAGTCGACTAATTTATATCAGTTCTTCGTTGTTGGCCTTCTTGAAATTTGATTGGTCACAACGGTGACGTCATTTCATGCTGCCGAAGAGCATCAATAAACAGTAGCTTATTTGAATGTAGCGCATCTCTTTACTGACCGTAAAAACAGTAGTGCCAGTTTTGATTATAAAATGATTGGTAGAAATCAAGTCCCGTGGGACTAACTTCAGTTTTCATTGGTGGAACTGCGAGTCACGAATAACAAGATATAGAATTTGGTTATTTGAGAGCAACGACGAACGACGTGGAAACGACGAACAACACAAGAATAACGGTTTATAAACGCATATGTGATATCAATGTTTTATTTTCGAGCAGCGGGAATCACGAACAACGAATAACGAACAACAGAGTTTATAAATCCACCTCTATTTAGCAAAACTGTGACATTACAATTAAACACATAACGTCAATGGTTGTCAAGGCAATGTGAACATGCAATCACCTCAAATACCATGTTTGTATTTCGTCTTGTCGAACCGCGTTTTGTATCTTTTTGGTATGTCTCTAGAAGGTTGCAGGTTATTTGCCTCCCAAATTCCAGCTGATCACGGTTTCACTGTTCTCGGTCCAAGTGCCAGGCGTTCTGAATCGCTATGTCCTATTAGCGGAAACTACCATTTCTTTCCTCGTATGGAGACTCGATACAGACTAATGTCTTGATCACTGCGGTCAACGCCGACCATAAAAGAATTGTAAACTTTTAGTAACTTTGGTTGCGGAACGTAAACGTGTTTTTCCTCTTTTTGGGAAAACCGTTGGACTAAATTATAAGGCAATAGTTAGACGCGATGGTGGCAACATTATTATCATGACAGCGACAAAACACAATTTCCGTGTCCATATCTAGTCGGAAATCATATTTTCCTATGTTCATTTTCCGCATAGCGGCCACAGATGTTACGGAACATTTCAGTGTTATATTTTCCCTTATTGTACCCGTACCGAAGACACCTCTAGCTTTTAGTTCATTGAGCAAAGTGCATAAATGAAAAAAAAAATGAACGGAGAAAAGGTGAAATCTTGCATTTGGCCAATGTGACTGGAGTACATCTGCATAAGATAGAACAGCAGATGCACCAAGACCCAAATTTTTGTATGATACTGATATGAGCAACGAGTTTCCTTGATACGGCATGAACCAGACAATATAACCTAGACGCAGAGTACCCATCCGAAGATTGTAGCCCTAGCGTAAGGGGTTGTTTCATATAAGCTATTTTGTGTGGTGTCTTTCAAAATATATGTTCTTATTCACAAGGAGCGAATTTAAAAAAATTAGAGTTAAGAGCATCATATAAGGGCCGTGTTTTAGCAAACTTGTTTGTCCTGTCCAGGTCATTATTATCGCACACGTAAAGTATGTTTACTATATGTGAAAATATATCTCTCGAAATTGCCTCAGATACTTTGGCATTATGACTATCATCATGATTCTTTCAATACATATACCTTCTAGGTAAAGCCACATAGCCACTTAGGACAAGCACCCCTATGAAACACCTAATGTCGTTCATTGTAACATTTCCAGTCAAGTTTCTTTTTGTTGCATATCTATATACAGTATATGTATAGTATACAGTGTGGAACAGCCAAATGGAATAAATTCAATAACGAATAAATGAGAGCGTGTTGGGAAAAACGCTTGGACATCTCGATTTGTATTCTAAGATGCGCATTTTTTCAAAAAAAAATAATTATATAGGGTGTGTCATATAACAGTAGCCGATACCAACTTTCTTATTTTAAATACAACCCTCTGTATATTATTAGTTTTTTGGATTCTTCAGAAAATTCTAGACATAATTCATGTACAATGTCCCATACCTATCTTCAACTGTTTCGGAAATATTAAGTGTTTTCAGATGTATTACAAAAATTAACATTAAAAAAAGAAAATTACTTTATTTTACAAATAATGTAAAAAAACAAATAAACATTAATTTTAATTTAAGAGATGTTCAAAATGTTCGCCGCGAACGTCTTGGCAACATGCTAATCTGGTATAGAAATGTCTTCTAACGTTACTCAACATCTCAGGCGTGACTGATCTAATCGCAAGCGTGATTCGTCTTTTTAAGTCATCTAAGTTGAGTGGTTTAGTTTGGTATACAATACTTTTGACATATCCCCACAAAAAAAAGTCTAATGGCGCAGATCAGGAGATAGTGCTGGCCATTCTATCGATCTGCGCCTCCCTATCCACCGATTTGGAAAATTTTGGTTCAGGTACTGCCGGACATTGATTTGGTAATGGGGCGGTGCTCCATCTTGCTGAAATCATAGTATATTGGCAGGAACATATGGGTTTGCTGGATCAGGATATAAGTTTGTCAAAATTGGCACGACATTATGTTGGAGCAGTTCTAAATATTTATCTCCATTCAAGTTGCCATCAATGAACAAGACACCTACGATATGATTTCCAACAATTCCTGCCCAAACATTAACTTTTTCAGGATATTCCTCTCTCATTCAGTGAGGATTCTCATTAGACCAATAGCGGCAATTTTGACGATTAACATGACCGTGAAGTGTAAATGTGCTCTCATCAGAAAACAAAACATCTTCTGATTTGATCAACATTTCTATCATTTGTTCACGAAAATACGTTCTTCTGTCGAAATCGTCTTCCATTAGCTCCTGAGTTGGCATCATTTTATAGGGATGCATTTTACTTTCCTTTAATATTCGAAAAATTGATGTGTGGCTAATGTTGAACAGTGAGGCTGGGTTTCGACCAGAATTATGTGGGTTTTCTTGAAACTCAAGCATAACATCCAATTTCGTATCATCACTTAGTTCATTGGCAACTACTTTTTTTGTCTGTCTTACATGACCAAGCTCGCGAAACTGTTTTTCTATTTTGCTAATTGTTCCTTGGGATAAGCGAGAAACTTCCATTTGGGTCCGTTTGTTATCTCCGTAACCAATCATTTGTAGAATGGTTATTTTGTGCATTTCTGTTAAATGAACCATTTTTCTGATATTATTACGTACAGTTAACGAAATTCAATCGACAATAGCACTGACACTGATAACTACTGTCATGCAGACAGACAACAAGTTGCTAAGTCTATGAGTTTTATACGAAAATAAACAAAACTGTTTTTGTATTTTTTCTATTTCATATCAGTAAAAAGGAACGCATTAATGGTTTTTGCTTATTTTCTCAATATTAAGAGCTAAATGGGAAATAAGTATTGAGTGTCATGTAGCGAATTTGTGAAATAAAATAATTTTCTTTTTTTAATGTTAATTTTTGTAATATATCTGAAAACACTTAATATTTCCGAAACAGTTGAATATAGGTAGGTATGGGACATTGTACATGAATAATGTCTAGAATTTTCTGAAGAATCCAAAAAACTAATAATATGCAGGGGGTTGTATTTAAAATAAGAAAGTTGGTATCAGCCACTGTCACATAAAACAACCTATATTATTTTTTTTTGAAAAAAATGCGCATCTAAAAATACAAATCGACGTGTCCAAGCACCTCATTTATTCGTTATCAAATTTATTCCATTTGGCTGTTCCACACTGTATACAGTTATCAAATCGATTACATCATTATCGAAAAATTGTGACGGCGTACGCTTTTCTTTAGGTCTGTCTTGCAGCTTCCAATATACATCTTTATGATGCTGGTAAAGATCTCCAGAGATCCAGTCAGCAGATACCAGTTTCTCGGGAATAGCTGGTAACGAAGATATTTTTTTCTTGTAAACATATTATCGCAAGAGGCATATCATCTTCGTTAGAAGGAAATTATTTAACACCTTTGTCTTGGTTATCAAAATAACCTCTACATGGTTACTGATCTGACTTCCGGGTAAATGATTGACTAGTGATTTCCTCATCTCGAGAGTCGCAGTCTGTTACAACATCATTAGCATTATCTGGAGGAAAAAGAATAATGCCATCAGGTGATATTGGACTGTCATTTCTCTCAAGTTCTTCGATCAACTCAAGGAATTTTAACGGTTTCCTAAAACAGATACAGTGTAGTTGTGTTTATTACTACTGTCCATTTAAAATAACATCCCAAAAAATTCCGTTAAATAATATGCAAACAAGATTCAAATTATATATACCCTACAATAACATATAAATGTACCAAATTACAAGGTAGTATCATCAAATCAACCCAATTTGATTTGTAACAATCAAAAACTGATCTCCAATAGGTGGCGTCCATTTTAAATATACAAAATCACAAAAAAATGTTTCCCAGTCCGTAAACAAACGCTTAGGGTTTTGGCAAGTAACGTTTCTAGATTGGGTTTTAATTTACAATAATTAATATTCCGACACAACTGTACCCTTAAGTTTCGGAAAAACTTACCACCTTTGCGGACGGCAGCTGTTCATCGGTAGAGCAAGTGGGTAAGCTTGGATTTCTCAAATTTAGGTAGGATTGGTGATGTACTAGACAAAATTATTGAGGGCGCCACCTTTTCCAAGTTTATAGTTGTGGAAGAAGAAATGACTGATCCACAATATCACTTAAAATTGCACAGTCTGGTGAAGGTATCCTACACTAGCAATAATACTTGGGAGTCGTTATGAGCTTGTATTACAGTAGTATAAGTTTGTATAAAAAATTTTAAAAGTGTAAAGCATAGGTAAATAAATTTGGACAGCACAAACGAATGATATTGATTTATCGAAACAATTGTCAATTTTTTAGAATTTTCAATAACTTGTATTATATTGTGGAATTAACTAGAGACCTTGAGTTTCATTTAAAAACACATTAAAAACAATTGGTTCATGTATGTTTGCAAAAATTATTTAAAAATAAACGGTTTTAAATATCAAAACTAACTTTTCCGCATTTGTGAGACACCCTGAACATGATCCTACCATAAAATTGTCACTTGTATACACTTGGGTGGCTGTATCGTGTTAACAAACCGAAATTTTTCAAAAAATAACCAAAAATGCAGTATATCTGGAATTGTAGGACCCGTTGTACGCTCTAGTGAGCTGAAAATCAATAGGGTTCATCTGTAACACACACTTAAGAATATTTATTTATAATATTGGCCACTTGTATACACTCCGGAAGCTGTATTGTGCTAACAACTCGAAATTTCTCAAAAAATGATAAAAAATGTGGCCCTTCTAGTGCCATAGCACCCGTTGTACGGTCTCCAGTGACCTGAAAATCAATAAGGTTCATCTATACAATACCCTCAACAATATCCAATCATAAAAATGGTTACTTGTAAACACTCCAGAGGCTGTATTGTGCTAACAAACTCAAAATTCTCCAAAAATGACAAAAATTTTATACTTCAAGTACCATAGCACACGTTGTACTGGCTGTAGTGAGCGGAAAATCATAAAATTGGTCACTTGTATACACTCCAGAGGCAGTATCGTGCACACAAACTGATATTTTCCCAAAAATTACAAAAATTTGTACCAAGTACCATAGCACACGTTGTACTGGCTCTAGTGAGCTGAAAATCAATATTATTCATCTGTGAGATGCTCTGAACAATATTCAATCATAAAATTGGTCACTTGTAGACCCTCCAGGGGCTGTATCGTGCAAAGAAACTGATATTTCTCTAAAAATGGCAAAAATGTAGTACTTTAAGTACCATAGCACCCGTTGTACTGGCTCTGGTTAGCTGAAAATCAAAAGGGTTCATCTGTGATATGTCCTGAACAATATTCAATCATAAAATTGGTGACTTGTTGCACTCCAGAGGCTGTATCGTGCTAACAAGAGACCATGTTACGAAAAGTGGCCGACGACATACACACAGAATTTTTTTTTTCGTGTTGTTCTTGGTGGAAAACGTGAAAATAACTCAAAAAAAGTTCCAAAATTCCAACTTTTTTGGGGGTAAACCAATACTTTTCTCGCATATTAGATAGGTTGGGCGGAAAAGTAAAAGTCAGTTAAAACCATTGACATATTATACTGATGGACTGGCCCGCCTACCGCACAATTGATGACATCGCAGTGCAAGAGAGAAAGATCGAGAAGGATAGCGCTAGGAGTGGCAAAAATATTTTTGGATGTATGGTTACGGTATGGTTTCATGTGTAACTGCGTGAACGTTTGTTGTATATTTTAAATAATTTTAAGAAATATTTGAAAATGAGATCGTGTTCATCTTATACGTGTGCTACAAGGTCGAAAAAAGGCAAGAAAATAAAATTTCACAGGTAGGTAAATAAACAATAAATTTTATATAAGAGGATTATTAAGAGGACTAAAAATATTATTTATGTTTTTTAGATTTCCAAAAGATCGCAATTTAAGTAATGGTTACACGCTGTTAGGAGAAATAATTATAAGCTGAGTGATACAGCTGTTATTTGTGAAAAGCATTTTAGAGTTGATGACTACGTATTAAATGTTCACGGGAATCGGGTATGAAAATTTTCCTGCTCATTTGATCAAAGTTATTAAAAAGAGAGAAAACCCGTGACAAGAATACTTTAATGTAAACCAAGATGAAAGTGCTTTTCTTAAAAAATTAGAATTTAAAATAATATTTTTAATATAAACATACGAATACTTTTTATATTACAATTTTAAAATACGTAAGTCTACATTTTTAGGGGATCCTGTTGCAATATGCAGTACTGATATAATTCCTGAAGTGGAATCTCTGGAAGTTGATTAATATGTACCAGAAGTTAATAAGCCAGACAGTGGCGTAACTAGGATGAAGCTCTGGAGGGGGGGGGATGAACTACCGGGAGATCTGGGTATCGGAAAATTTTTCAAATTTTGAACACCTAAAACTGCATTATAGCTTTGTGTTTCTTATAAAATTGTAGCCTACCAGTTCCTAGCTTTTAGTACATTTGAATGAAGTATAGGTTTGCTGTGATTATGTATTAGATTTTTTTCATTTTTAGGGTTGGGGGGGGTTTCTATCCCCCTCATCCCCCCCCCGTAGTTACGCCACTGAACCAGAAGATCCATTAAACAATAACATATTATCCAATGAAATAAAAACATGTTGGAGTGTGGAAAAAAAACAAGTTGCAAGGTTGATTCTTAAGTAGTTGACCATTTAAAAAAATACCTTCAATTATGCATTTTGTCTATTTTTAGAAAAAAACGAGATCCAATAGTCTTTGGAGATTTTCAGGAGAATGATTTAGAATTTCCAGAAAAGAGTAAGACATTGTGGAAAATTGCCAATCAAACTGTTTGTAAATATAAAAAATGAATAAATATTACAAAAAAATCGATTTAGTTTATTTTGGACTATTTTTTGACCTACCCTGTTTGACTTGTAACCATTCTAAATGCATCTAATTTAATTATCGAACATGCACCAACTTTTAGCAATATTGAAATTTTTACCGAGCAATAAAAATAATTCCACGTTGCACATTTATAAGACCACACTGTATAAATAGACACATAACAATATATTTTTATGAAAATGCATTGTCTTTTTCGTAATGTATAACAATGATAATTGTATATTTTCCATAAATATGTAATATAAAATGATTTTTTTAATGGTTGTTTCATCATTTTCTTTGTGTTATTTGGGTTTAAAATAATATTAAAGGTATTAATAAAACATAGTCTGTTATTTATTTATAAAACTAAAATATTCTTTGAAGCATCTAATGCAGTTACAACTTTTACTAATAAGAAAATAATTTTATAAGCACCCTTTATTAACTTTCTCCGTGTTTTCTGCCACACCTAGTTCCATCTCTTTTTAGGTTTTCTCTTTCTAGTCTCTTCCGCATTTTATCTTACAGCGTTTATTACCGTAGGCCAGTCCACTAGTATAATATGTCAATGGTTAAAACCAAATTAGTTGATTACCACATACAAATGAGATGGATTACCACATATATCTTGAAGGATGTTGGAAATTAAGATATCAGCTATAATGAGCTTCAAATCCAGCAGCAATTATAAATTTTCTAAATGACTATTAAGAACTAGTCTTTACTAATTGGCCTTGGTGCCATCAAATTAAACGATTTAACTAATTTTTAGTTCTCCGGAATTTTCCTATATTAAAAGAAACTTAGTTATAGCTCAAAGTGGCTTAACTTCGAAAATCATCCTAAAGATTTTAAAATTACTCACCTAAATTAGGGGACCAAAAAAGAAACTTCCTCGTAAAATGTTAGAGTCAGAGCGACTTTCCCTGGTTCATAAATTGTCATTAGCGCATCGCATGCGGTCTAATTCTAAAACAATTTGTAAAACGACTTCTTCAGTAATTACGAAGTCGATTTCGCACCTCTCAGATAGAATGGCGTAACCAGTACCACTCCGAGATTTTAATGCTACAGCGTGGGTTACTGATCTGAAATCTCTTAGTAAATGTGTTAATAAATAAATACCACTGGCGATATCCATTAATGGGAAGTCAACGAAATATACATTTAGTAATTATGTCGATGCCTTTTAAAAGGACAGTAGTTATATCTGGGTTAAAGCGCGAATGTCAGTCACCTGTCAAAGAACAAAAACATATAGAAAATAATGTTGTCATCTTGTACTTGCCTTCGGAACTCCTTTTTTGCCTTAACGTGTGCTTTTATGAAACTCATGTTTATTGAAAGACTTGATGAAAATATTATCCAAATAGCTGAAATCATAGGGGATTCTTCGGGCTATCTTGCATATAGATGCAGATTCGGCAGGTACATTTATTTTCTTTGTCGTCAAACAACGTTCGACTGTGGAATGAATTGAATCGACCTCCATTTGCATGTGGCCGATTTTAAGATAATTTTGATCCATAACAATTCTATGTGTAGTAGCTACATTCAAAAGAGCCAATATTATGTAATTAAGATTTTGGTACGTACACTCATTGCAACTTAGAATTCGAAATTGACGGTAAAGTGTGAAAAATTCTCCCCATTAATTCCTCTTTAGGACTCGTTCCAGGTATAGAAGTAAACATCTTCAGTTTTCAAATCATAGAAATAAATATTATGTATCAAAAGTTTTGTTTTATGATAAAGCAGCCAACATTAGATTTGGGGGCCGTCTGCACTGCCAGAAGATCTTCCGTGAAAACATATGGCTCGTTCTTTGTACCTTATTTCTTCTCCTTCCTAGCTTTATCTGTTTTAGCAATGTGTAGCTGATACATACTTTATTTTTTGTAATGTGACCTACTTTATAGACAACGCATTTCGCACACTCATCCATTTCTGGACGGAAGAGTCCTACATCACGTAAATCTAAACCGTTGTCTAAAATATGTAAGAACTGACATTTCGAGATTTACAGCAATTAGTGACATAAAACTCGTACAGATGTCGCCATGAAGATCATTTTGGCAATAGGTATTTTTTCTTTGATGGAACCCTACAGTAGTGTGATTCCATGGTGGGAAGTGAATCTATGAAATAAAGTAAGATTTGATTTTGTTTATCAAATGGTTTTACACACTTTGAGTTGCTTATCCTGTTGCAAATAAATTCAAATACACCTGCTACGTTATCTTTCCACTTCAGAACACTCGCTCTGCTTATCCTTATCTATTTACGAACATTATCATGAAGACTCTCACATTTTCTTCATTTATCCTTACCTATATAATAAAGTCCAATTCATGAAAGTATGGGATCCCTTCATTGTCTAGGTCTCTTCGTAGTGGTACCAGTGACTATACTATCCCATGTTGAATTCCAATAATAACGAAATAACTCTGCCCTTTTTTCTTCAGTGATAGATCAACACTTTATTAAGCCTTTTTCCTTGAAGAGATATTTACATCTTCCCTTCCTTACACGAGGTTCCTTTTTGTTTTCGTAATTCCATTTCCATTCTTTATTGCTTCGTCCAAGATAATTTTTTTGTAGATATCTACACCGTTTTCTTTTAAACATAAACTTCTTTAATAGTAAAATAACACACATTAACAGCTTATTTCAGCCTTAAAACTTCACTACACGTTGACACCACATTTGCGTTGACATTTCTCTATACAAACTGGTCACGACTGGTGCAGATAGCACTATTTCACTATCAGGTGGGACTTTGTGGAGTTAGCAGATATACTCATCATAAAGAAACATTTCGTGTGCTTGATAAAAAAAACCGCTGGGATATGAACTATACAATTGTCGGCCAGGACACGTTTACTAACTTCAATGGCGCTGACACAATCCGCCATTTTGCTTATTTAGTTTGTTTGTTTTGAAATCAGGTTTAAGAAATATCATCACCAAAAATATCTTTCACTACATTATATGTTATTCATAATTGATAATTTTTTAATACGAATACTTTACATACATATATTTAAGTTAGGTTAGGTGTCTTGGTTAAAGCTAACCTAGCGTCCTAGAAGAAAATAGCTATTTAGCTGTTGACAGCGCTTACCGCTTTGCGATCGCCATTTTGTTTACAAGCGCTTGCTAGGTGCTTTTTTTCTACCAAACAGCGTTCTCTTTCGAACGGTATCAGAAACCTATTTTTGTCAATAATGGAGTTAGCTGTTTAATAATTTTAGCCGACGATCTTTTTTTTTAAATTTCTTCATGCGCTGCACTGCTATTGTATTCCCCATCTCAAGTATTGTTTCACTTTAACCGCAAAACATTAAAATCCACTCTATCCTGAAGAGACTTTTTGTTTTTTTTTCTCTTTCAAACTTTGATACATTTCGGCCACTATCCATTTCAAATCTGCAAAGTTGTGTTATCACTGACTACACGGAAATTCACAGTTCCTGCATCACACTTTTCACTTCTCTTACTTTTTTTCAAATTTCCGGAATATGAAACTTCATACACAAAGAATTTATGAAACTTTTTCCATACCTTCAAAGAAAAGTAGGAACTTTTACCCCATTGTTTCGTATATTATTAAAACAATTGCACAGTCGATTTAGTTTATTTATAAGTTAATTTTATTCTTTTTGTAATCACGAAGTATTATAAAAGACAAGGGATTGTCATCAAGGAGTTTCTTATGGATTGAAAAAATGATCTGAGGAAAGTTTTGAATAAAACTTTCTGAAGACTATGAATATTCGAATTCGTTTCTATGGGATTTAAAACAGAAAAATATTAATTTCTCTACTTTATTATGCTTAAAATTCCTCTTAGTTACTTTCAATTGATACTTTTGATCAAGTCTCTAACAAACAAATAGGACAAAATCTAAAGATTTTATCTCGAATTTCAAATATCAACATAACAAAAGTAAAGTGATTGCTATTGGAGTTACATTCTTGGAAGATGCAACTTATCAAGATATGTAACATTCCATAAAATACCTTATTTTGTTATAGATATGTAAGTAACATATTAGCTTGTTTTATAGGTTTTATAGGTAGTGAACGACAATTAGATGTATTTTTTAACCATATTGAAGATTTTACGCCCAAAAATTAAATTCACGTTAGAAGTTGAAGAAAGTAGCTCAATCAACTTTCTTGAATTGAAAATTCAAAGAGTTAGTACTGTACTTGATAATTCAATTTACAGAAAATCAACACACACTGATGTGACTATTCCATATAATTACAATCATCCCATGTCACAAAATTTTGCAGCTTATACTTCAATGATACATAGAGCATTTTCGGTTCCCATGATCAAATATAATTTTAATACAGAAATTAATACAATTAAACAAATAGCAGCATCCAACGGTTATCCATTGCATACATTAAATAAAAAGTGGCATTACAACTAATATTTCCTTAACAAACTAAATAATTACAGAACCATCACATATGCTGGTAATATTTCTAATAATATTTTAAAGATAATATCTTTAGCAATAAATACAACAATTTCTTTTAACCCTACAGCGCGCGCTTCATGTCTGAGAGACCGACGAAATTTTTAATTTATTGATTTTTGTTTACGCGCGGTCTTACCGCCTACACCCCCCTTCTACCTTCCTAGATCATCAATCCACACACTATAGTGTTAAACGTTTAGCCATACTGGTGGGTCATAGGTGAAATATTGTTAAATTCGGTCTATGAGACGGACGCGCCTGCTGTATACGAGTTTGTTAGTGAATATTTCACAGTAGTAAGGTAAGTTAAATTGCACATATTTTTTTATATTATGTTATTGTTGATGTATTTTTATTAAAATATTTAAAAGTAAATAGTAAATTAGAAACAAAACTGTATTTTTATGACTTTAAGAGACAGAGACTTCGCGAAATATCTGGAAACCACGACACTACACACTAACAAGATGCTCCACCGGATGGACAGACAGGACGATCCGCTATATTATGCAGCACAAAGAAAAGCCGAAAGACACGTTTTTGTTGTCAAAAATGTTTTAAGTTTTTATGTCTAGAACACGTGGGCATTATTTGTAATGATTGTTATGAAAATAATTAAAAAGTTATACGATTTCTATAAGTAGCCATTTTTAATTTAAAGGTTTTCTTCAAACATGTTTTTTTATGTTAAAAATAAAACTAATAATTTTAAAACAAAATGTTATTTTATTTTACAGCCCCGAATAAAGATAAATATTAAAATTTCAAAAATTACAATATGTTATAAAATTGGTCTGTGAGACGGACGCGCCTGCTATTTTCCAAATATTTCACGCGCCCGCTCTAGGGTTAAAACAGAAAGTACTGTCACTTAGATATTTAAAAAGTTTCTGGGTATTACAGTTGTTGCTAAGTACGTATTCTAGATTATTATTAAGGTCGTTGTTTTGTCTTAATAAATGTTTGACAGTGAGCTATGTCTTGCCTAATTCGCATTTTGTGAATTCACTTCTAGTAACTAAGTGGATACGAATTGTCTCTTATTTAAAGGGTCCAAATGTAATAAACTAATGTAGAATGTAGAATATACAAATTGGTTGATAAATAACTATTCACAGGTTACACTAAATAAATCAATTATTATCAAGAGTGACTGCTCGTCACTCGCGCCATGTCACGTCTCGACTCCGCCCTCTTATATATTTTTGCGCTAGACGACAGACACCCTTATACCGAAAATTTCGTCTTTTCCCTCTCCCCGCAATTTTATATTTTTCAATTAATTGAAAAGTATATTATCTACGGGCAAAGTATGCATACATTTGCCATATAATTCATATATGATCTTCCAGTTGCAGCAACAATGATAATTTTCCATGTATTTATTAAAAAGATATTCAGTTCTTAAAAATAAAAGATGTAACTTTTGTTAAAATATTTCTAAAGTTGAACGTTGGTCATGTGTGGTTTCGATATTTCGGAAAGAGAATCAATGTCGCCTCCGGTGATCCATTTCTTGCAGGTGTGGTGGTCGATGATTGAGTTTCATCCGCACTGATGCCCTGAATCTCGAATCGGGGCGTTATTATTGACGTCCTTCTCAACGTCATGCATACGCAAGCCTGAGAATGCTCTATTTGCGAATAGATTCTAAAATGATGTTCTCGAGCACTGTTAAGGAATCACTTGTATTTTCAATTTTGCCGCTAAACGCATCATTGGCGCATGATTGATAAACCGTCGACGTGCCCAGAAAGTAGTACCTTGTCGACATTCGCACGGTATACAAGAGTTTATAAAAACACCGGTAAATTGTTTGGACGAGATTCGGTCAAAAGAAGTGTACCAAAAACGACATCGTCAACCCTCCCAGGCGCCTGGATACGACGGCAAGACAGCTTCATCAGGTAGGAGCCTTATATATATATTGTTTTTATTCATGCGTTGATGATGTGCTATTTTTATGTTAATTATCTCTTCGAAATACAGTCCATTAGTCCCTTTTCATATTTCCAACCCTTAACATTGGTCCTTCTCACGCGGATTAATATACCTCATTTATACCCTTTTACTTTTTCAAGTTAAGTTCATTTTTTCGGTACATTTTAAATTCGTTTACCGGTTTTTCATTCATTTTTTATGCAGATAAACTCTGTTTTGGTTTATTCCACTAGATGTTATTATAATTATCATTTCACCGTCAAATATCAACAGTTAAAATCAAATTTAAACGTAAATTTTGCATTCTTCTTTGCTAGAGAATTTTATTGCTTTGTTCGAAAATATTTATTAAAATATTATTTCCAGTTCTTAATTACCTTTTCAATTTAACTTTTTCTTGTTATACAAAAACCACATTGACCTTGAGCAGGTGCTTCGATATTTGTTTGTTTATAATTTTCAAAACAATTATTTATATTTGTAATGGCTCCACCATCAGATAAATTAACAAAAGCGAATTTAAATCGCACGCTTGCTCACAGAAGATTACACGAGACTCATCAAGCAGGTCTTGATGCGTTAAACGATGAATCCTTGAGATCCATTTTCTTAGCTAGAGCAGAGGATCTTGATGTTATTTATAATGACTTCCAAACAGCCCATAATACTGTCATTTCTCTAGTTAGTGATGATGAGTTCGTAACTTACGATACAATGCGTAGTTCGGCAGATAAAGCATTTTATGGGGCTAAATCTATCAAGCACGATTTTTTAATCTCGGATTCCGTCAATGATTCGGTGACCAATTTCAATAGAACTTCTTCACATCAACGATTTATAGCAAAGCTTCCAAAAATTAATTTACCGACATTCGACGGAGATTTTAAAAACTGGTCTTCCTTTTATGATCTGTTCAATTCGCTTATTCACAACAATACTGATTTGTCCGACGCTGAAAAATTTCAATATTTGCTTTCGTCACTAGACAAAGAACCCTTATCTTCAATTAAGGGTATTCCCCTTACTGATGCAAATTACCTTATAGCATATGAAATGCTGGAGAAACGATACCAAAACAAACGGATTCTGGCTACTCACTACTATAATGAACTTTCGAATGCAGCTTCAATTCAAATGTCTACTTCTAAGGAGCTAAGGAAACTTCTAAATACCTTTTCTGAAAATGTAGCATCTTTTCGAGCTCTCAAATTTCCAGTTGATCAGTGGGATTTTTTGTTGTTCAATATGCTTATGAATAAACTTGATACTAAAACTAGAACTGATTTTGAACTTGAAAATAGCTTAAATTCAGAATTGCCTACTTACAGACAATTAATAACATTCTTAGAAAGGAATTGTATAGCTTTGGAATCGGTTCAATTTTCTATTATTATCCCATCTACCCATGTAGATAAATCCAAAAACAAGTTTTCAAACTCAAAAAATTGTAATAAACCTTCAACATCTACATTTGTTGCAAATACACAACAAAACAGTAGTAACTTGAAGTGTATCTTATGCTCCTCTTCTCACTCACTGTATAAATGTCAATCATTTTTGGCCAAGATGCCACAAGAAAGATTTTCTTTTGCTAAGCAGCACCAGTTATGTGTTAACTGTTTAGTATCTCACCATTCTATGAAAATGTGTTCATCCACACAAAAGTGTAAAATTTGTCGATTTCCTCATCATACTGTGTTACATTTTCCAAAAAATTCTCCTAATTCTAATCACATAAATAACTCGATTTCCGCTTCTGACAATCTCACGAATACTTCTAGTGACAATTCTAGCTCTTCAATTACAAATGGCCATTGTATTACAAATACTTTAACGTTACCACAATCTACAGTTTTATTATCTACTTGTGAAGTGCATATTAAGGACATTCGAGGTAATTTTCAAAAAATCCGAGTTTTACTGGACACAGGCTCCATGGCTAACTTTATATCCGAAAAATGTATTAGAAAACTTGGACTTTCTCGCAAACACTGCTCTATTCCCATTGAAGGCCTCAATGGAATGACTACCTTTACAAATCGAGGCACAGCACATTGTATCATTAAACCATGTAGCGCAGAAAATCCTGTTTTTTCCTTCGAAGCTATTATAATTCCTCAAGTTTGTTCTGATCAGCCGAAAGTCTTTATTAATCCTGCAGAATTAACATATATTCAAAATTTAAACTTGGCGGATAGTAAATTTCATGTTCCCGGACCCTTGGATATGATTCTTGGAGCTGAATTAATACCTTTAATTTTGAAATCAGGTCGCATATTTGGAAATCCGGATCAACCTGTCGCTTTAGAAACTGTCTTTGGTTATATTCTTCAAGGACGAACAAACTGCTCCTATGCCTCAAACAATTATTCTTTAAGTTGCCATGCATCTTTGGATGTAAATCTTGATATCCAATTGCAAAGGTTTTGGGAGGTCGAACAGGTTGTCAAAGCTATTTTCCCAGCATCCCCCGAAGATAAGAAATGCGAAGAAATTTATAAGACTTCCACTTTTCGAGAACCTTCTGGACGATTTTCGGTACCTCTGCCATTTCGTCAATCTTTCCCCAATTTTATTGATACTTATACACAAGCTCATCGGAGATTCTCAATGCTAGAAAATAGATTTTTAAAATCGTCTGAATTACACATCAAATACTGTGAATTCATGCAAGATTATCTTAACAGTGGACATATGATTCCGGTCCCATTGGACGATTATAAATCTTCATCTGCTTATTATATACCCCATCACGCCGTCTTTAAAGAACAACTTTCAGGTTCTCAAATAATTTCCAAAATTAGAGTTGTGTTCGATGCGAGTTTGCGTGATGTACAGGGTGTCTCACTTAATGACACTCTTTTAGTTGGCCCAAAACTTCAACGTGATATTTCTACAATACTTTCAAGATTTCGATTTTTCTCTCATGTTTTTGTCTGCGAAATAAAGCAAATGTACAGACAAATTAACGTACAATCTCAGTTCTGGAATTATCAAAGAATTATTTGGCGCTTGAAGCCCACTGAGCCTCTTCAGGAATTTTTTTTGCGAACCGTAGTCTACGGAATTTCGAGTTCTCCGTTCTTAGCTCTACGAACTTTGAAAGAATTGGCCATACAAGAGCAATCTTCTTTTCCTCGAGCATCTAAAATGATTCATCATCAATTCTACATAGATGATGGCTTGCTTGGAAGCAATGATCTAAGTTCAGCCATTTCACTTCAATCTGAATTAATTCAGCTCATGCAACGAGGTTGTTTTCAATTGAGCAAATGGGCAAGTAATCATCCTGCTCTTTTAGCTCAAGTAAGTCATTCCGATCGCCAAGAATCGTGCAACTTTGATAAAGATGAACCATCCTTTATTAAAGTGTTAGGGCTCAAATGGGATCCTAATATAGATTGTTTCTCTTACACTTATATTCCATTTGAACGGCCTTGTACAAAACGAAACATCCTGTCTGAAATAAGTCGAGTTTTTGACCCCCTTGGATTTATTTCCCCATGTCTTCTACTTGCAAAACGTATTTTACAACAATTGTAGGAATCCAAGACTTCCTGGGATGATACTCCTTCAAAGAATATCTTGGATGTCTGGTCAAGGTTTAAGATAGAAATGCCGAATTTAGCTAATATTAAAATTCCGCGCCATGTAGGTTCCAGTTCTATTTCCCGGATTGAGCTACATGGGTTTTGTGACGCCTCACAAGTTGGCTATGCTAGTGTTGTCTACTTCCGAATTCTCGAATCTTCTGGACTTGTGAGAACGTTCTTAATTTGTGCGAAATTTCGAGTGTCTCCATTAAAAACACAATCTATAGCAAGACTTGAACTTATGGGTTCCGTTTTATTGGCCGATCTAATGCACTTTGTTAAAGAAAGCTATAGTGACCTAGTCGTTTTTGATGCTATTTATGCTTGGACAGATTCTATGGTAGCTCTTGCTTGGTTATCTTCATCTCCACATAGATGGAAAACATTTGTAGCTAATAGAGTCAGTCATGTTCAAGATCTCATTCCCCCCTCTCTTTGGTATTATGTTCCATCTTCCCAGAATCCAGCTGACTGTGCTAGTCGAGGTCAAACCCCAGCACAGCTCTTAGAAACTCCTATTTGGTGGTCAGGTCCTGAATTTTTAGCTCAGTCTAGTAATACATGGCCTACGCAGACTAATAACAAATTAAATTGATTTGAAATCTCTCAGGAAGAACAAAGGGTTATACTATCTGCCTGCACTTCTTCTGACAATTTCATCTTCACCCTTTTAAATAAATTTTCCTCTTTATCCAAGATTAAGCGAATAGTAGCGTATTCTCTCTTTTTTATTAATAGCTTAAGGTTACAATCTCAGTCTCAAATAAGCGTGGATGTAGATAATGCCTTCAAAATCATTATAAAATGTGTTCAGCGACATACATTTTCTGACATTTTTCTCAAAATTAAACACAATCAACTATTACCTAAGCCTTTTAGAAAACTCGCCCCTTTCATTGACTCCTTAGAGTTGGTGGTCGAATCAGAAATTCGGAGTTTTCGTTTGATGTTAAACATCCTATTTTGCTACCCAAATCACACCGACTAACCCACTTGATAATCGAAGCAGTTCATCAGGAACACTTTCATCCAGGTTTCAAAACATTACACTATTTATTATTACAACAATTTTGGATTTTATCTCCACGTAGTGCAATTTATAAATGTCTTTCAAGTTGCATTCGTTGTTTTCGTTGCAAACCAAGATCTTACAACCCATACATGGCTGATTTGCCCTCTATAAGAGTTTCTCAAGTCAAGGCTTTTTCATCAGTTTGTATTGATTTTGCTGGTCCATTTCCACTTTCGATGAGTAAACATAGAGGTGCAAAAACCTACAAAGGTTATGTTTGTGTTTTTGTTTGCACATCCACAAAGGCTATTCATTTAGAAGCTACTTCAGATTTGAGTTCTGAAACTTTCTTAGCCGCCTTTAGACGCTTTATCGCTCGGCGTGGAAGATGTCTCACCATTACCAGCGACCAAGGCACAAATTTTAAGGGTGCTAATAATGAACTCCTTGACATGGCTAAAACTATCGCGCAGAAATTGGCCATTTCTTGGAATTTCAACCCCCCCGGTAGTCCACATTTTAATGGCCTCGCCGAGGCGGGAGTAAAATCGTTTAAAACTCATTTTTATAGAGTCTTAGGTACTCAGATACTATCCTTTGAAGAATTCTACACCCTGTTGTCGCAGATCGAAGCACTTTTGAATTCACGCCCGTTGTGTGAAATTAGTAGCGATCCAAATGATTAACAACCTCTTACGCCGGGGCACTTTCTAATTCTTGAACCCCTCACTAGTCCTATTCCCGAGGTGGATCTAACGCATTTATCTTTAAACAGATTGAATCGATGGCAATTGCTGCAACGTATGCGGAGTGACTTTTGGAAGCGTTGGTCGCAAGAATATATTCATTCTCTCCAAGAGAGATTTAAATGGACCCAACCTTCACATCCTATTGTTAAAGGTGGTTTAGTTTTAATTAAAGACGAACAAACGCCTCCACTGAATTGGGAACTTGCCAGAGTTATCGATGTGCACCCTGGTCGGGACAATGTGGTTCGTGTGGTTACATTGAAAACCAACCACGGCGTTATGCAACGCCCTGTGGTAAAAATTTGTCCCTTACCGATTAATTAATTTACTCTCACTATAATTAACTAAAGTAGTTAAGTCGTTTTTTTTTTTAGATTTAAGCGCGGGAACATTCTATTTATTTTTTTTTCTCTCACCTTATATATATATATATATTTTTTTATCTTTATATTCCATTTGGTTAAAAAACATTCGTTTTGGTGGGGTGAATGTTAAGGAATCACTTGTATTTTCAATTTTGCCGCTAAACGCATCATTGGCGCATGATTAATAAACCGTCGACGTGCCCAGAAAGTAGTACCTTGTCGACATTCGCACGGTATACATGAGTTTATAAAAACACCGGTAAATTGTTTGGACGAGATTCGGTCAAAAGAAGTGTACCAAAAACGACATCGTCAACCCTCCCAGGCGCCTGAATACGACGGCAAGACAGCTTCATCAGGTAGGAGCCTTATATATATATTGTTTTTATTTATGCGTTGATGATGTGCTATTTTTATGTTAATTAACTCTTCGAAATACAGTCCATTAGTCCCTTTTCATATTTCCAACCCTTAACAAGCACCGTTACTAAAATCATCGAATTGTATCGTCCTCACAACAGCGTCAGTTGACGTTACAATACAAATGTCATTTGGTTATGTCAAATGTAAGGGTGCATTCAGATGCTACGTCGGGCGCGTTTTATGCGAGCAGATACTTACATCTGGTAAATAGTCGGGTCGTTCAGATGTTACCGGTAAATTTTACAAATCGTCAAACCATTTAACCCAGTTGACACATCGGTAGAAATTGACCCGCATGCGCTTTACATTTTATAATGCATGATTGAGAAGTTTGGGTTATGTTTACAAAATTACAAATAATAAATTAATATTCAACGAGACTTTTTACATTTTTTTTTACACCCACATGTATATTATCCATTTTCTGCACAATTTACAGAATGGAAATGTGGCCATTTTGGTTAACTGAACGCATATGATTTCATTTACATCCTAGAATGTATATGAAATTCACCAATCAGCATTTGCATTTAGTACCCGTCAATTCTTCTTTTTTTTCAATTTGAATGTAACGTCAAGATAACTTGTCAAAATATTTCTTTAGTTATCAAGAAAAATATTTTAGTAAAATGAGTGATTCCAGTGATGAATCAAAAATCAATAAATATTACTCCATCAAATATTCGTTTAGCCGCAAAGGAGGTGTATAACATACATCATTACCCCAAAAATCAAAAAGTAAATATGAATCTCTGGTGAACGGAGTTAAAAATATTATCAGAACATGTTATCACTGCTTATATGAATGAAATTTTGAATAAAAACAAGCTCTCAACCCTTTGGACAACATATTCTATGTAATGTAATGATACATATTAAAAGTAACATTGACATTTCAAGTTACCGTAAATTGCGTTCATTTCATTTGTGATGGATCAGTGTGTTAACGCACGTCTGTAAATGTATACAGAAGAGAATGTAGTTGGTTCAATATCCGCTTCATGCGTTTATATTTATTGCTGATATTTGTTCGAAGAAAGTAGTCGGAATTAACAAAATTGGTAATCTGACAAAAATAATTGCTAAATTTTTAAAATTACCAGATGCGAGTTTATATACGGGACATTGTTTACGACTTAAATAGTAAAAAATTTCATGAAAAATATTGATCATATATTTGAATGAATCTTCTTATCCGAGATTTAAACCAAAATTGTTCACCAAATACGTTATAGTATATTGTACCAATGAGCACGAAATGACATACATTTCCCACAAATAGGTATATGAAATTTTGTAGTACGAGCTTAGCGAGTAATACAAAATTTCATATACCTACGAGTTGGAAATGGGTCATTTCATGCCAATTGTACACTATACTCTTCCTACGACCATCATAAATCAACAAAACTGTAATATTTTACATAACAATTTCTATTATAAACTTTCCTGCCGTCATTGTTGCATGGTTTAGAGAATTTTTTCTCTGATATTATTAAGTCTCGCTCTTAGCCCTTTGATTGAACTATATATTTTTTTCTTCTTGTACATGTGTCTACCTACGTCCTGAAACAAATTATGTTCAAAATTTTAAAATTTTGACAAGTCGGAAATGAAAATACTTTATGCAGAAAAATCGTTATAATTCACCCGCGGAAAAAGTTTTCAATTATCGTCTCTCTTTAAAGGAGTAATATCACCTCCTGCATGTACCAGTATAGTGACCGATGTCCTTCTGAAGCAATGGCTAGTTTACATATCTGGATCAGCATGTCAATGTCAAATCATCCTCACTATCGCGACCCACTTTCGATTATAAATTTTCTTCACAAACGAATTTTGTAAACACCGATGTGAAATGTCAAATTATTAGATAGACATTAACAATCATGACTCGATCATATATTATAATATATATGACCAAAAAATTCGTTAATATAATGACAGTTTAGTAGCGCATGATAGTCGTGGGAAACGAAATAGTGTTACGAACTCGCACACCGAAGCAGATACTAAGTACGGCCCTGTAACCTTATGTTAACGGAGTTAAGAATGAGGCGAGCGCGCCGAATTCTGAGAAGGTCTATTGTGACCATCCTTTTTAAACATGTTCTCGAAAGGCATTTTAAGAAATATCGCGAAAGGCATGTCCCGTCCCGAATGTTCTAGTAAAGAAAGTTTTTGATATAAATACAGGACCGATCAGTGGATGAGTTTCAGTTTATAATTTGCCATAGTGAGTTAAACAGTAATTAAGTGAATATAAAAGTGTTATAAATTAATAAGTTAGTGTGCATATAAATTAAATTTAAGTGACTAGTTGAGTACATATAAATTAGTGTTAGTGGGTTAGTGATTAAATAAATTAGTTAGTAGCAATACCGAGTGTTTGAAATTTATCCCACCCGTTTATTGTTTAAATAAATAACAAAAACATTACACTGGTGTCAGGTGTGGGGTAATATAAATAAATAGCTACATCAAAATGGCCAAGAGACTGATTGATCTCAAAGTGACGGAATTAAGAGCGGAATTGGAAGATCGTGAGTTGGAAACGTCCGGTAAGAAAAGTTAATTAGTAGAAAGACTTAAAGTGGCTCTGGAAAATGACGGCTTTGATCCAGAATTATTTTTATTCAATGACGAGGCTTCCACCGTAATCTCGTCAATTTCTACTAATATGGACGAGAAGATTTCAACCATGAAGAACGATATTTCTGCTAACATGGACAAGATTTCTGCTAATATGAAGAACGATATTTCTGCCATGGAAGAGAAGATTTCCAGCATGAAGAATGACATTTCTGCCGATATCTTATCGTTAGAAAATGACATTGCTGCTGATGTCGAGAATAAAATTACGTCTCTAAAATCAGACATTGAAAACAAGATAACAACGATAGACGAGAAAATCAAGGAATTGGAGAGAAATATGGCAGATTTAAGAACAGGAGACACGCCAGCAGAAGGAAAGAAGATTGAACATATAAAACCCTGCAAGCCAGGAACACAACCCAAGACAGATGATATTGGCAGTTTTACCCGAGTCAAGGCCCCAACGTTCGATAGAAAGATGTCGTGGACCAATTTCGTAAAACAGTTCGAAGCAGCCGCTAGAGTGAATAATTGGTCCCATAAGGAGAAAGCAGTGTACCTAACTATCGCGCTTCGGGGAGATGCCTTAGATATACTTCAGACGATACCTCTGGAAGAAACGGATGATTTCGAGCTGCTGAAGAAGAGGTTGGACATGCGGTACGGTCAAGAACATCTAGAACATTTGCACCAATCCCAGCTGAAGAACCGAAGGCAGAAACGTGATGAATCCCTTCAAGAATATGAAGTGGACATTGCCCGACTAGTTCGGTTTACTTATCCGTCAGCACCAGAGTACATGATGGAATGTCTGGGCATCCAGGCCTTTATTGATGGCTTACGTGACCCCGATATGCAGAGGACGCTTCGTTTAGCCCATCCGAAAACATTAGTCGACGCATTGACAGCTGCTATTGAATATGAAGCAGCAACGAAGGCTTCAGGATATAACAAAATCAGGACCATCCAAGTTGAAGGTGACGGAGACAGATTTGACCAGTTCGTCAGTTTAATAAAAAGTATGATGGACAAGAAGCCAAGAAAGATCAGATGCTGGAAATGTGGCGAGCTAGGGCATGTACGTAGTTCGTGTAAGCAAGACTCCTGCAAACCAAGAACCCCAGACACAGGAAAACTAGAACGGGTCGGCTACGAAGGGGCAGCACCGACCCGTTCCAAAGACCCTCTCATACTGATAGCTTCTCTCAGATGTCGTAACGACAGTGTATATGTGGATGGCGAAGTAAATGGCAAGAAATATGCTCTGCTGGTTGACACTGGAGCAACTAGAACCATTATACGACCAGAGATAATAAACCCCAAGAAGAAGCTTCTACCAACTAGACTGCGACTGCGGACCGCCACAGGCGAAAGTGCCAACGTTCACGGGGAAACACAAATCCAATTGGGAATTGGCGCAGAAAAGTTCACGCATACGGTAATCGTAGCTGACATTGAAGAAGACGTGATTCTGGGAATGGACGTAATGAATGTACATGGTTTCCAATTAGACTTCAGAAACAGAACCATTAAAGTGGGTTCCGAAGAGGTATTCCTGCATCCATATGAAGGCAGCGCAGTGTTGGCAGCTGTACAGGAAGATACCGTTCTACCTGCACGAAGCGAAACCATGATAGTAGCACGGCTACAGGGAATCATGGAGGAAGGTACACCGGTTATGATGGAGCCAAGGAACCACGACGAAGAAGTTGGCAAAGGCGTACTAATTGGAAAAGGACTGGTCACGTCGGCGAAAGAGATCCCAGTACGTGTGATAAACGTGAACGATTACCCAATTACAATCAAGAAGGAAACCAAGATTGCATCCTGCGTACCAGTGACGTCAATAGTTCGTCAAACAACGACCACTGACAATTCTAATGCCAGATTCGAACAAATGTTATCAGTAGCTGGTCAATCTTTGGATCGAGCTGAAAAGAAGAGAATGAGAGAATTTCTCTTGCAGTATCGAGACTTATTCGTACCAAAAGGAGGAAAGACTGGCAGAACATCAGCCGTCAAACACAAAATCGATACTGGTAATGCTAAGCCAATTAGACAATCAGCTCGAAGACTTCCACGAGCAAAGAGAGAGGAAGCTGAAAAAATAATTCAAGAGATGGCAGAAGAAAAAGTAATAGAACCATCTACTAGTCCATGGGTGTCTCCAGTAGTGCTCGTGAAGAAAAAGGATGGTACTACGAGATTCTGCGTGGATTATCGCCAGCTTAACAACGTGACGAAGAAGGACAGCTATCCTCTGCCTCGAATTGATGATACGCTAGATACTTTGGCCGGCAGCAAACTGTTTTCCACCTTGGACCTGAAGTCTAGTTATTGGCAAGTAGAATTGGACCCAGAAGATAAAGAGAAGACTGCTTTTACCACCGGATCTGGATTATGGCAATTCAACGTCATGCCATTCGGGCTCTGTAATACGCCTGCGACATTTGAAAGACTTATGGAAAATATCTTGAGAGGGTTGTCTTGGAAGACATGCCTGGTCTATTTGGACGACATCGTAGTACTGGGGAAAACATTTGACGAACATCTGAAAAATTTGGAAGACGTATTCAAACGATTCCAAGCTGCCCAGCTCATGTTAAACCCGAAGAAATGTCAGCTGTTCCAAAACCAAGTCAACTATCTAGGTCATATAGTAAGCAATGAAGGAGTGGCGGTGGATCCAGAGAAAGTTGCTTCCATTCAGCAATGGCCGCAACCAACGGACAAACATCAAATTAGGAGTTTCCATGGACTTTGCACGTATTACAGAAGATTTATCAGGAAGTTTGGGGATATTGCCAAGCCTCTAACGCGACTTACAGAAGAAGCAACAGCTTTCCAATGGGACGAAGACTGTCAAACGGCTTTTGAAACTTTGAAGAGGCATTTAACCTCGGCGCCGATATTAGGATATCCATTACCAGAGGGAGACTTTATTCTTGACACTGACGCAAGCAACGTAGGAATTGGTGGAGTGCTCTCACAGATCCAAGGAGTGCAAGAAAGAGTGCTGGGATATTTCAGTAAAGTCCTCTCCAAACCAGAACGAAACTACTGCGTCACATGAAGAGAACTTTTGGCAGTAGTGAAGTCCGTGGAATACTTTTACCAGTATCTCTATGGTAGGAAGTTTTTAATCCGGACTGATCATGCAGCACTTAAGTGGTTGATGCAGTTCAAGAGTCCCGAGGGCCAGATCGCTAGATGAATTGAACGACTTCAAGAATACGATTTCAACATCGAACATCGAGCTGGTGTGAGTCACCGAAATGCCGACTCCCTGTCCAGACGGCCGTGCCCAACAGACTGCTCCCACTGCAACAAGGTGGAATCTAGGGAAGCTGCAGTTTCAAGAACTACTGTAGTCAACGAGGAATGGTCACCCACCAGAGTCAGAGAAGATCAGGAGAATGATCCTCACCTGAAGATGATCCGGCAATGGAAGGAAGAAAATCGGCGACCTACCTGGAAAGAAGTGTCAAGATTTTCACCGAAACTCAAGGCGTATTGGGCTCAGTGGGACTCCCTTGTCCTGGAAGAAGGGCTGTTGAAAAGAGTCCTTGAAAACGATGATGGTTCTGAGATGAGGAGACAGCTAGTTATCCCGAGAACAAGAGTAGCTGAGGTACTGAAGAAGTTACACGACAGTCCATCGGGAGGTCATCTGGGAGTGAAGAAAACCATTCAGCGAGTTCGTGAAAGATTTTATTGGATGAACAGCTCCGACGATGTGAAAGACTGGTGTAAGAAATGTACGACTTGTGCTACGAGTAATGGACCACATCGCAAGAGAAAGGCACCCATGAAACAGTACAATGTTGGAAGCCCTTTCGAAAGGATTGCTTTAGATATCGCTGGGCCATTTCCGACGACAGAAAATGGTATCAAGTACATACTGGTTGTAATGGATTACTTTACAAAATGGGTGGAAATTTACGCTATCCCGAACCAAGAGGCCACAACTGTCGCGGATGTATTGGTGAAAGAATTCATCAGCCGATATGGAGTGCCCATGGAAGTCCACAGTGACCAGGGAAGAAATTTCGAAAGCCATCTATTCCAGGAGATTTGCGACAAGCTGGGAATGAAGAAGACCAGAACAACAGCATTACATCCACAGTCAGATGGAATGGTCGAGAGAATGAACAGGACTATTGGAAAATACCTGTCCAAAGTAGTATCCAGCCATCAGAGAGATTGGGACCAGTATCTCTCCCTATTTGCATTGGCTTATCGATCTGCCGTCAATGAGTCCACGGGTGAAACACCTGCGAAAATCCTGTTTGGACGTGAAATGAGGCTTCCTTGTGACCTGGAATTTGGCTGTCGGCCTGGAGAAGATATAGCAGGCGAAGACTACGTGATCCAATTGAGAAGAAGGCTGGACGATATTCATGAACTAGTTCGAACAAATCTTCAAGTTGCCAGCGACAGAATGAAAAGGCGGTTCGACACGCAGGCCACAGAAGGCGGTTTTAAAGAAGGGGACAAAGTATGGTTACACAACCCGACGAGGAGAAAAAGATTTTCTCCAAAATTACAAAATCCTGGGAAGGTCCATACTTGATCAAGAAAAGGATCAATGATGTTTTATATCGCATAAGCAAGATCCCCAACGGAAAACCAAATGTAGTTCACCGAAACCGACTAGCGCCATTCGAAGGAGACCATGACATAGAGGAAGGAGTAAACCTTATTCGAGATGTGTCTGACCTCACCTTCGATGAATTTATGGGCGCGTATGGAGGTACCGAGAAAGCTAGATATGGAGTCACTTCGGAACAACAACAAGATTTGTTCACTCTCCCAGAAGACTATTCACTGGCATACAACATCCCCGCCCGTATCAAGAACTCACGAGGGTTGGCAACCGTCTTTCGAAAGGAGTTCGGGCAATTAGAAAAACTTGAAGACCAGATTCCAGCCCCTGGCAAGACACTGAAACTGAAACATAATTCGCGGTACGTCTTCTACGTAGTAACTTAAAATGAATTCCAAGATCGATTTACCTACCGCGATGTGTAGGAAGCACTTCGAAACCTCCGAGACCATGTGTTGGAATCCAACGTGAAGAAACTGGCTATGCCTAAGATAGCGAGTAACCAGTTGGATTGGCGAATCATCAGGAACATGGTAGAGATTATCTTTCAAGATACCGGTGTCCAGATATTGATTGCCATAGTGAGTTAAACAGTAATTAAGTGAATATAAAAGTGTTATAAATTAATAAGTTAGTGTGCATATAAATTAAATTTAAGTGACTAGTTAAGTACATATAAATTAGTGTTAGTGAGTTAGTGTTCAAATAAATTAGTAAGTAGCAATCCGAGTGTTTAAAATTTATCCCACCCGTTTATTGTTTAAATAAATGACAAAAACATTACAATAGGTATTTCGATACAGCTAGCCCATGGGAAATGGAAGTCTGTATTACAATGTGGTAGGTTCCTTAATCGAAGACGCACTTGAAATGTACATTTTTCTTTATGGTCGTAGAAAAACTATTTTATATTTTTATGAGAAATTTGAGTATGCACAGAAGGAACAAAAATTGTACGATTCAGTTTATGATGTTTTCTTTGTAACTCTAGTTCTAATATCTATAGTAAGAAGTAATACATTTATTTAAGACCGATTCCTACTTTTTTTACTAGGGCAAAGGAAAAGTAAAAAAAATGGAACTTTTTCAAATACAATGTAGCTATAAAGTTTTCTTACCGAATCTCCCACGAGCTCGAATTATTTTCCATACATTTTTTCTCATTTGCAAATTTTTTTAAGCAACTGGTTGTTTGTGTACCTCCAGCTAATTGAGTTGTTTTATTCAGGTCAAGTTGTTGATAAATTTATTTTAAAATGTGACGTTCCCACTATGTGGGTAAAAAGATTCTTGTTCAAAATCTCTTATTTTTGAAAAAGGCTCGAAAATCGGCCGAAACGTCAAGTAAATAAAATGTTATGAGATATATAGTTTAATGAATTTTGAAAATAAGGACCGAATCCCAAGAAATCGCTAAATGGAAATATATATATAAATTGGTCCAAGAAAAATCCAAATACCTTAATATATATATATATATATATATATATATATATATAAATTCCTTCCATTGTTCTTGGGCATCAGGTTAATTATAAATAATGTATCAAATTCTATTTTTTATTTGACGTTTCGCTCCATAGTTCGGAGCATCTTCAAAAATGTTTACATTGATGAAATAATTTATATATATATATATATATATATATATATATATATATATATATATATATATATATTATTATGGTTTTATATTATGTGTTTTAAAATCAATCAAATTTTAATTCAATTCGCCCGGTATATTTGATGAATTATTTAGGTTCAATAATGCCAAACAGTGCAGTCACCTTTATATCTCATTTAATTATTAATTTTTTTAATGAGCACTCAGCTTCCCAGGATCTTGGGTGAAATATTATTTATTCTTTCCAAATGGAAAGACTTGTTAATTGATATATTTTTATATTCTTTTTATTATAAATGGAAAAAAATGAACTAATCTACAATGATCTTTCATACGATACACATCCACATAAATGAAATTATATTAAATACATGCAAGTATGCAACTTGTTATACGTTATATACAATAGAAAACAACTTGATATTCACAAAAAATTCTGGGTAGAAAATGGAGGAATGTCAGAAACACACTCCGTCAGCAGAGCTTCAATATTTAATGTTCAATACACACACGGTAAGTTTTATTTAAAATTAAACAGTTTTTAAATACCTTTTATCATCCGCTGATTATCAATAGATTTGTTCACCTTAATTTCTTCTCTATTTCTTGTAGGCTACTTCGAAAAATGTCGGGATTGATTCAAGAATCCATTCGAATCAATTCAATTTCGAAGGCGTTCCAGGCATAGATTCTCTCCAAAGATCGTGAAAAT
Organism: Galeruca laticollis; assembly: GCA_963921935.1. NCBI lineage: Eukaryota > Metazoa > Arthropoda > Insecta > Coleoptera > Chrysomelidae > Galeruca > Galeruca laticollis. Next base: position 206,537,178 of record OY998175.1, on the reverse strand, counting down.
TATTATTACCACGATACGGGATATATAGATCTTTCAGGATAGTGGAAGCCGATATTCTCTGCATAGGATATTCCCTTTCTTCTGGAATTCTTTTTGGAGGTTAGTATCACTGGTTTTATCTTATTTTACTTTAACTTCAACCATTGTCAATAATTATTTCTAAAGAACAATGTACTTCTTTTTGATTTTTCAATACTACTCGTCCACACTTTCTTCTTTCTGTAATCAACAACTTTTTTCTAAACAAAAAACCTCATTTTTATATTAGCCCTCTGTTTATTGAAATCATATAAATATTGGTAACCAATCAAATTAACTTATAGTTGTTCATTTAATAGATTTCATTATATTTTCAAAATATTTACTTTTCAATTATAAACCATACTCTATTACAACTCTAAACAACAATTCATATGTATATATCTTCTGCATTTTATCAATTCTCAAAATTTTTCAGCTGTCATCGACCTTTCTTAAACTTGCTCTATCCCAGCTGACACATACTTCAACAGATGTCAAAAATTTTATAACCCTAATATTTTTATTTGGAATTTCACCTTTGGATATAATACAAAAAACATTTCTAGGGCTTCTAAATAGTTTGATGGTGTCTTATAGGAATTTAAGATAATGCATAAAAATGTAACGATTTCATTTGAAGAGTTGATTCATTCATTTTATAACAGGTGATGTTTTTTTTTAAATTTTTCTCTTAAATAGTTTGAATTCTTATTATATCAGTGTCATGTATATATGTACAAGGTACATTATAAAGTTTAAATGAATTTATTTAGTTTGATTTAGTTCAATTTTGACTCTCGAATAGTTTTTCTCTCAATAATCTTATGGTCATTAATATCTTAAATTGTAATTGACTCGTGTTAGATATATACAATGTGTAGCAATAATTTCAAATTTCCAACGCGGTTCAGCCCGTGAACCTAGTTCGTTTGTTCATATATATATATATATATATATATATATATATAAATATATATAAATATATATATATATATATATATATATATATATATATATATATAAATATATATAAATATATATATATATATATATATATATATAAATATATATAAATATATATAAATATATATATATATATATATATATATATATATATATATATATATATATATTAATACATATCCTCTATCTAAATTCTAAAGAAAACATTGAAAGAAAGAAAATATGCATATTCAGATGTAATACTAGTGATACACACTGTATTATCAATAATTTGGAAGGTTCAATATACCAATAAAATTTGACATTTCAATTTCATATGACATTAGTGCAGAATAGACTTAATGACAGATAGATTTTAAAACGATTTGAAAAACCAGAATACTGATGTCTCTATTAGCGGAATGGCATTTATAAAAAATAATGAAAATCTCTCTTGGTAAATAAAAACGTAAATTTGTATTTTTTTTTTAAAAGAATTCTTGGTAACCAAAGGAGAAGAGAGTTATTTATGGAAACAGTTTAGAAGTTGATTCATAATATCGCGAGAGACAACATCGAAATAAGAGTTGTCTCAGAATTTTTTAATTAGAGTTGAATTTTAATATCTCGAGAGACAACATCGGAATAAGAGTTGTCTCAAATTTATTTGAGAATATCAGAATAATTTGTAGCATTATTATCAAATTAACACAATTTGCCTTTGAAAGCCAGTGCGTGTATTATTCGCAGAGAATAACAGCGGTAAAGTGCGAGTGTTGTTCCAGTTTCTAAATAAGTCATTTAGAAAATTGTTCCAGATATTCTAAAACGTTTTTAGAATACAAACAAGTCTATCTGTATCCAGTTTGGTGAGTCCAGTCCATATTATATATTATTTCTCGAGAATTAATAGGCCTATAGTAAAAAATATTTCGAAAGTAGATGCATCTGATGAATTAAATATTTGATCAAATTATAGTAACATTATTGATATATCATTCTACGTAAACTCAAGACAAATTTTGAAAAAGACAATTTACAAGGAAATTGGGGAATGTTACATTGACATATAAGTCATTTTGGACTTTTAGTTAAAGTATTTAGATAACAAATTCTAATTTTAGATTGTTTATAATATTAAGGTTTTGATAGAAAATTCTATTTTTGCGTATTCGTTTGTGATATTTTTTGAAAAGTTTTTAATTTTTGTAAGTGTTTATTTGATAATATAATATATAAATTTGAATTCTAATCACCTTTTGGCTCTCTTTTCATAATCATTCTCATTACATTTGATAATTTCATCCTATAGAAAATTTAGTACAAGAAGTGACATTTGGTTTAATATCTGACAGTAATTTCATATGTGTCATAAGATAATTTAATTGTCTTATAGTGTATTGGACAAACAGTTACTTTCGATTTGAATAGTATAATACGTGATTTGGAAAATTATTTGGAAATTTATAAATTTTGAATTATACTTTGAAATCTTTGATCCCTCCCTGAGAAAAGAGTGAGTTGATTGATATTGTGTATTAATTTATCTTTCAGGATATAAAATTTAATATTTATTTAGCCGGGCACATTAATTTGACAACTGCTGTCATTAAAAATTTTATAGGTTATATTTAGCTAAAGGTGTTTTCATATTAGTGTAGTTACAGCTACAAATAAATTCAACGATAAAACAATATAGAATATAATATATTATAATTGAAAACATAGTCGAGATATACTATAATATATATATATTTATATATATATATATATATATATATATATATATATATATATATATCACCAAAAAAAGAACTGGCCACACTTTATCTAGTGGTTTAAACAATAGTCGAAAAATTGATGAAAATATCTTGAAGATAGTGTAGGAAAAACGGATAACTAAATGAACAATAGAAAGAATTAGAAGATTAAACTACAAAAATAATTGAAATACTACCAAAACTAAAAAATCATTAGGCAATAAAAAAAATTATAAGACTTGGCCCAATTTTTTGGATAAGGCAGCAAAAATTGGGCCAAGTCGAATAAATTTTTTTATTGTCAAATGATTTTGTAGATCAGCTTAAAATTAGTTGGAAAATAACTATGTATATACAAAAATTTTATCTGAATGAATTTCAGTCAATGAATTGAGAATTATTTGGAAGAATGTTTCTTTGTAAGTATCAATTGAAAATAGAAAAAGGTGGATACATTTAATATAAGACATGGTATTTTACGTGATTTCAAAATTTTTTGTGATTTAAATTTGATTAGGTAATTTAATTGTTTATGTAATAGAAATTTTATTCTATCTATAGTAACTTGAGACGTGTAAATGGCGCAAAGTTCTACTATCATCCGTAGATGGCAGTTTTGGTAGTATATGTAACTACTTAAAGATCTTATTCTTATTTGACATATTTTTATAACAATTTAATAATGAATGACATTTTTATATATATTGATTTCAAAAAATACTCAAATGACGTTTTTTGATAACAACTGACTAGATGATGTGAAATTAAATTTGTACATACTGGCCCCCGTTGATTCCACAGTGAATCAAAACACAACAAGTTTAATTATAACAATCTGCTCAGAAGGGGCTCGGACAATTTACACTATATTAATATGATAACCATTCTTAAGCTAAACGAAAACATGTAGTAGTAATAAGATGTAAAAGAGGAACGAGTATTGTGTAGTTTATTTAAAAACATAAGTATTTACAAATAATTATTTACTTTCCGAAACTAGAGGACACAATTTTGTAAAATTTCAGGTGTAAGTTCCAGATTGAGTTTTAATTTCAACCAATCTAACTTTGGTATCTTTGCCAAGTAATAGTTTTATGACCCTAGCTAATGGCCATTGTAAGGATTTTGTAATTTCGTCTTTTACTAATATAATGTCATTGAGTTTAATATTTTCTTGGTGATTGTACCACTTAGGTCTATTTTGTAATTGATTTAAATAATCCACTGACCAACGATTCCAAAATAATTCTTGGACTGGAGTGCAACGTTGCCAACGTGACAGACTATTTTCGTTAATTTCGGATACATCTTTTTCTGGAAATGAGGTTAAACTGTCACCTATTAAAAAATCACCAGCCATCAATACCTGCATATCTGATGAATCATTTGAGATTGGAATGAGTGGTCTAGAATTAGGAATGGCTTCAATTTGGCTAAGAATAGTAGATAATTGTTCGGAAGTGAATTTTGAGTCACTAATTAGTATATGAAGATGGTATTTTGTAGATTTAATTGCACTTTCCCCAACACCTCCCCAATGGGGACTTTGAGGTGGAATAAGTGATGTATTTAGGGGTTAAAAACTGTCAAATTTGTTCTGTAGTTTCTTGTTTTTTGAAAAATAAGTAAAGCTCACGTAATTGATCATTACTACCCAAAAAATTGCTGCCATTATCATGTAATAAATACGAATACCTAAAAGATAATTTTATGGTAGAAAATTTCAGAACACACGGTAAAACATATTCTATTTTAAATCATAATATTAAATGGAATACGATCCACATTATGTTTAATAAAACAATACGAAGTCAAAACAGAATAGAGGAATAAAAAACATATTACTGGATCAAAGCAAAATAGTTGTTTTGAATACAATTATTTCGATAACAAAAACTAGCACGATTCAAAAAACAAAAGCTGTTTTTTGCAATTCGACGAAAACCCCAAAACCGAAGTCGAGGGAAAACAAAAAACGAGTGTACACAGACCAGGAGCGGCAGTGTGTACCGGGGGTCGAACACGCGAAGGGAAAGGTTTTTCCCCTGCCACGATAAACGGTACTAGTGTTTTTAGTGTTAGCGGTACGAGTGGTAAAAATTCTCTCCGTTGTGTTAGGAGGTGATAGGGATACTGAGAATTATTCCTTGACGGTGAAAACTGTCTCCTTTTTCGATACCCTCTACGCTAATTGCCTTTCGACATAGCACGATTCCGTTTATTGGCAAGACTCGCGGTGAACAAGCAGATAGAAAAAAAATTAAGAAAATTCCAGGCGAGACGGAGGAAGTTTGACAAGCAATTAGTTTTTGAATTAAATTCAGATTGGGATAATTTTTTACTAGTGATATATTTACTCGTTATTGGTCGAGCTGGATTCTCAACATGGGAGTATAGGTCAAGTGCTATATACAAGGTGTAGCGATAGCAAATATATTTATTAGATTTTTTTTGATTGTTGATTTTTCAAAGAGACTGGACACAGCTGTTCACTCTCAGATTAAGGTTTTCGTCCTGACAAATATATAATTTACCGTGTGTACTGGAATAATTTAGATTTGCCGAGTTCGCCAACTTGACACAAGTTAGGTTTCATTTTGTTAAGTAGGAGTTATCATTTGTTGGGTCACATATTCTCTTCCATCTCGAAGGCAGGAAAGAGATAGAAAGTTAGGCGAGGTTTATTTTGGTATTTGGTAACACAAAGGCCGGAGCGTATGTTTTCCATATTTTCGCGGGCTTCAGCGAACTTGCGCAGATAAGTCAATTTATTATAGAGAAACATTGTTATCAGTCTTTTGTTCAGCCGTAAATTATAAATTAGAGTTCTTTCTTATTTTGCCAGTGTAAATTCATAAATTTATCGTAGGTAATTATATTACTGGAGAATTTCGCAACTTGTAACGCCAGTGTCGATAAATAATTTAAATTGTTTTCCTTAGCTCATCAGAATTTTTCTTTATAGAACAAAAATTTCACTTTCGTTCCCTGAAGGTCAAGGACGTCCTGAACGACGTAACGTGAATCATTGTTGCGTTTAAAGGTATTTACACGTAATATTTATTTATTTTTTCTCGACACCGGGGAATAGAAAGATTGAGAAACGAATATAATAAACCATACGCCTCTCACGCATTTTTTTTTAAAAAGACCAAGCCGATAAGAGGGATAGTTTCGCCGCACCACCGAACAAACGGGAACTCTGTTCATAAATTTGATTTTTTTTAATTGTAGGATATACAGGGGTAGGTTTAATAATAAACCAATTATAGATAAATATATGTATAGGTAGAGTTATACCAGGGAATTGTGGTTAATTGGGTCATACGGGATTGTAGTTTAGGGTTAAGTATACATATATTTATATATACATATATATATATATATATATATATATATATATATATATATATATATATATATATATATATAGCTGTATATGAGGATTTTGAGAAATTATTTTTATTATATATATTTTTGTATAACGTGGAGGTTCTACATTATTTTACCTATCACCCCTACTCCAAAAATTCCCCCTCTGGAAGTGTAACAATCGTGGACGTGTGACCGAGACGAGGAGGACAAACCCTGTCCTGGCAAAGGAAGATTCATCCGTTTTAAGACCAGGCGAACCTAGCAAAAAACAATCGGACTGGATTGCCTTACACGCTCAGCCGCGCATTGGAGGAGGAATTTGGTGGAATCGAAGGACGGGATCAATACAGAGTGACCAAGAAAAAGGTAGGGATATTTTTTTGGTATTTTGATCAAGATATCGTACATATCTGGTGTTAAAGATAATTACAATCACTATAAATAATATGTGGAGAGCCTCTTCGTGCTATGAAACGTTTTAAACAGAGTAAGAAAGCTTCTGTGGATAAATCTGATAATAATTCTATGTGGACTGTTTCCGTGACCATGCAAATGAATACAGAAATGTAACATTTATAGACTGGTACTCGGGGAACATCCTTAAAAGTGTTTAGTATGATAGTCGCAGCTAAAAATTACTCGGGAGATTATCAATATTCCAGAGTTTTTCAATTTTTTCTTCTAAGGATGTTTGTGTGAAATAACATAAATCTTCAGAGAATTTGCTAGTAGGTTTTTTAACAAATTTACACACTTGAGAAGGTGTTAGACCACCAATAACATATCCTAATTCTGTGTTTATTAGAGTTAATAATTTATGTTGTAATTTGATTATTTCACCACAAGAAAATAAGGCCGGCCAAACAAATTTCATGATGTATTTATATTGCTTGCTCTAACAAACAGATATGTGGCAATTTTTTTGTTATTTGTCTGGACACTGAACAAGGTATATCCAAATTAAAAACATTATTTACACATCAGTGTATTCTAAAAGAGATGGTTTTAGTTGATGTTGTAGTGGTACCATTGACACCCGAAATTGAAAGATGTGAGTATAGAGGGTAATTTAATTTAGTAGCTAGATTTTCAGAGATAAGTGATATAGTACTGCGAGAGTCTAAGACAGCTTCAACTTGTATGGCTTTATTACCAGAAGTATATTCAGTAACCATAGCTGTTGCCAGAAGAATTTCTCCACTTGGAGTTAGAGTAGAAAGTGTGGTCTATTCATTGGAATAATGGATTATTGGATGAATGTCTAACCAAAGAACTACCAGGTTGGTTATTATTCAAAGAATTATTTTGAATGAAATTAGGTAAGGAATTATTGCTTGAATGTCTATTAACACGTCATTTCTAGTATTCAGAACTGAATTATAAGTTCTATTAGCTTCGTTTGTATCTTGGGGTGTTTCTTGATTACGTCTATCAATATTAGAAATGTAAGTTCTAGAAGTTGAAGGAGGTGCATGTGGAAACGTTCTTTGTTGCCTAAGTTTATTTGAATTGTGGGTGTCTACATATCTTTTATAATCATCACTTTGTGAGTTGTTGATGTAGTGAGATTTATGAAGCAGCGTATTATGTTATTGTTGACTCAAATTACAATTATGTGATCTATATTCACTAACTAAATGAGTGTGACAGAAACAATGTTCACAGAGTTTGTTGCTTTTCACAAAATCAAGTTTTTCATTGTGAGATAAGTTATTGAATTTAAAACAGGTATAGACTGAATGATTATCTAAGCTACAGAATGTACACTTTTCTCTTCGTATTTGATTATGTGGTTGATTAATAAGCAGATTTTGTACATGATGTACCATCCTAGAAACCTTATGAGCTGTGGATATATTGGTAGATGAACTATAATATATGTCAGGTATATACATATTTTCTAAGCTAAACAGCGGGATCCTAAAAATGTTAAAAATTTATCGAGAGTGGGAAAATGAGTAGTGCTGGGTTTTAACCATTTATCCAACTCCGCTTTTCTTGTACTTGTGTTAAGTTTTTGTATCAAAATATAAATACGTATTTAGTCCCATTCTTTAACAGGTACTTTTAGAGTTTTTACGACTTCAGTCTTGTGTCTTATTGTAATTAAAAAGTCCCTAAATGACCTGAGGGTGATTTTTGTTAACTGAGGAATTTCTATAGTTTTTTTAATATGAGCAAAAATTGTTAACACATTATGATCGTATCTCTGTTTAAGTGTCTAATGCTAATTTTAAGCTGTCATCAACTAGTTGCAAATTTTCTATTAGCTTGAGGGGCCCGTTTACAAGATAACTTTTTAAATAAATCAATTTTTGTACATCAGTAAGATCGCCATTATTTAAAATGAACGTTTCATAAATTTGAAAAAACGATTTCCATTCTTTAACTCGCCTGTAAAAATTGGCACTGCTATTTGGGGTAATTTCACTCTAGGGGTATTGTTCGATAAGTTTTGTATAATTTGTTCTGGTTGAGCTGCGGCATTTGTATCTTGAGGGGAGATAACAGATACACCCGACCTACGTTTTCCTTCATTATAGGCGATCTGTGCTATCAAATACTTTGAAAAGGAGTATAGCGATAATTTATTTTTCACAAAATCTAGAGTGATATTACTTGCATTTTGACTAAAAGGGCTGATATGAAGCAGGCATTCCAGATAAAAGTTGTGATATAGTTTCTGGTTCATTAATTTTTCCACCTGTATTCCTTAGATCAGTTATCGTTTTCTCGAACTCTAATAAATATTCATTCAATTTTACTTTTCCATCAAACTGCAGACTCTTAAGCTTTTTCTGTAGTTGAATTTGTGTTGCCATACCGTTATTGAGGTATGTAGATTTCAATGCCCAAATCATCTGTTTAGCGGTTGTCTTTTTTATTACCATTTCGACAATTCTATCATCCTAACATTGAACAATCAGATTTCGGGCTCTGACATCACGTTTCTTGAATGCAGTATCCTCAGGACGACCGTTTTCGACGACGTCCACCACCTCCTTCTGCTCTAGAATCAATTTGATGCGATATTCCTAGGTTAAGTGCCCGCGTCCATCAAATTATTTAACATTTAGGTGGTTAGTGTCAGACGACGCCATTGTAGCACTTCTACCACTTTAACTTTTCAGAATTGCTTCCACTATAATTATTATTACCGCCGTTATACTAGAGCGCTGGGCCCATAACCTGTTGAATTACCAGTGGAAAATAACGGTATGGTAACAGTAAGTACCACAACTGAACTCAAAAATGGGTTTTATCAATATAACTTATTATACAACTTGATTTTCGCTATAAAAACGGACTGTCAAGTGTCGCACATATTGACTAGTGCGAACATCATAATTAGGCATGTTTTGGTGATTAGTAGAATTGAGTATATCAACACCGTCCTGTACTCACATACAATCCAAAGAGTACATATGTGAAGAGGCTCACAAGTTCTTCACTACAGAAGAGTCCCCATTTGCTGTCCAATTACTCACCTATAAAGTAGAGGTCAAAACCTGTCAAGCACTTCCTGCTCGACGACACCCAATTTAAATAACGAAACTTTCCGATGGGCAATGGCTTATCACCGCACGTAAGAAGGAAGTACCCATTGATTGCCAGGAAACAAAAAACAACATACCCAGCCATGGAACATTATTATTAGAATCCGCTCCAGGTTGTACTCTTCACATACAATCCCTAACGTTTGTTACAACGAAGCCAAGCAATTTTAATTTTGTTGACGTTCACCTCCGAGTAATAAATTTGGCACTAAATTTTGGAAATCCAAGTCAAAATGTTGACACGCTGTAACATATCGCTGAGACATGTTACTATTTTCATCAATTATTTTGGAGCGTTACTTATTCGTCGGCTACTCCCACCTCTAATTCCAAATCCTTTTATTTCGAATATTAGTAACGTATCGTTGATAGTTTTTACTATGATGAAATGGCTATTTAAACTACGATTGACGTGGAACTTGGCCTCTTTTATTCATTTCTTCGCTGAAAAGTTAATCAGCATTCTCTGTTAAATATCAATTTGTGTGTGATTTTTAATTTTCTTCGCTGGTAAGTTATCTATATATTTTCAAATTGTTATTGTGTGCTTACAAATTATTCTATTTCGATTTTTCTACTTAGTTAAAATATTTCGTTTTTTTAAAAAAAAACAATGTTTTTTGTGATGGCGTTTTCCATTTTTTCTTCGCCGGTATTATCTTTCTTTAATAAAAAATATGGTGGCGTCCAAAGTTATTTTATGAAGCTAATTTATAACAGATTCTTTATATGGTTATTTTTCACCGATTTAAATTTGCTTTTTCTGATTATTTTGGAAACAGGACGGATAAGAATGAACAATTTTCTGTGGTTTTATTTTGAAAATTAAATTCAAATTTTTATATGTATTGGAGTATAAGCTCCTACCTGTTCATTTTATTCCTCCTTTTCCATTTTCAAATTTTCTACTGTTTCTCCTGTTTTTTTATTCCTTTCCCTACAGCTCTGCAGCCTTAAGGACCGCTTTAAGGACTGTTTAACCTAATGACGTTAAGGACCGCCTTTTTTAAGGGACTTATCTTAGGAAGACTCGGGACGTACAGCTCGCAGCAGTAGTCGAGGGTTCTTGAGCCGTTGTTGTAGGGACTTAAGGTAGAAGGTCCTTAGGGTTAACGATCCTTAAAGTGGTCCTTAAGGCTGCAAAGCTGTAGGGAAAGAAATAAAAAAACAGGAGGAACAGTAAAAAATTTGAAAATAGAAAAGGAGGAATAAAATGAACATGTAGGAGAGCTTATACTCCAATACATACAAAAATTTGAATTTAATTTTCAAAATAAAACCACAGAAAACTGTTCATTCTTATCCATCCTGTTTCCAAAATAATCAGAAAAAGCAAATTTAAATCGGTAGAAAATAACCATATAAAGAATCTGTTATAAATTCGCTTCATAAAATAACTTTGAACGCGACCATATTTTTTATTAAAGAAAGATAAAACCGGCGAAGAAAAAATGGAAAACACAAAGAACATTGTTTTTTTTCTTTAAAAAACGAAATATTTTAGTAACGCTCCAAAATAATTGATGAAAATAGTAACATGTGTCAGCGACATGTTACAACGCCGTCACTCTACCTTTGAAGTATAAGTTTAAAAGGAAATGAAGAAATACAAACCATGCTACAAATTCAAAAGGAAAATTTAGTATTCCAGAACAAGTATATGAACAGTCCTGTTAAACTTAGCCTTGAGTTGCATTCTAGGACTTTCGATATTACGAAAAATTTGTGCGTTGCACCATCAACAAAGCCAACGACCAAGGGAATTGAAAACTGTCGTTTGATATCCTGAAACCACATTCGCGAGGGACGTTTTCCATTCAGAACTGCAGCTTATCAAGAATTTTATTACCTTATTTCCAAGCTTATAAACTGTAGTACAACATATTTTTCAGTTAATTCTTTTGTTGCTCTTTATTAATAATATTAAAATTTTTGAAAGCAAGTTTTTCTTTTTTGATGCTTTAACTCTGGATGAAAACCAAGAAAATACAAAAAAAAAACGGAAGCCTTAGTTGCGATAATCAATAAGATACATTCAGTTTGAAATTTCCAAAGAAAGTATGTCATAAAGTGTACATAAGAATTAAAAATCAAGTACGCATTTCTATGCCTAAAAGCATGTTTGGAATAACAAGATCTATACAAAAAAAATAAACCTAATAAAATTCTAAAATGTCAGTCCATATAAATACCAGAATCGATTTAAACATTTTTCGAAGCGTTCCCTTTTACGTTTAAATCAAACTATATTCTCATATAATCCAATCTGTTACCCCCATAATTCTCCATCGCCATATTTCTTCATTTTCGTTAAATTGGTCTCTGTGGGTCACATTGCGGGACAATATTTTCTCAATATTTGAGAGGATTATTGAATCGTCCTGACCAACAATCGGATTAATCCGAACTCAGCAAAATATAACATCGAGCTTAAATCGTGCCTCTCTTGAACGACCCATAAAATACATTATATTGGTATTATTGACATTTTAGATTGAATAAAAGAAAGGTATTTATATAAATGTTATTTTGGATCGAGTATATGGTACTGTGATGTTTTTCTTATCTATTTAAACAATAAACGGGTGGGATAAACTTTAAACACACGGTATGGCTACTTACGAATTTATTTAAACACTAAACTACTCACTAACACTTAATTTATATACACTTATATACACTTAAGTATTCACTTAAATTTAATTTATATACACACAACCTCAGTTATTAATTTATATCAACACTTTACTGTTCGCTATTTCGGTGTATTCTTGTTTATTTGTCGAGATCACTTTATAAACTGAGCTAACTCTCCCTGGTCGGTCCTTTATAAATTATTGCCTTTTTTACTAGATAATTCTAGATTGCGGCTTACACAAAAATAATTGACTCTCTGGCATTTTCTAGATAAGACTGGTCACAAAACAATGTCTAGATAAGATAGTCACAATCGTAAACAGTTTTAAGAAATCCCTGCGCATCCGCCATAATTTTAACTTTCATACATGGCTTAGGCAGAGTCGGATTCAGGGTCTACACTAGTGTGCTATTTCGTGAATGGAAGTTTCTCCTGGAACTTTCGTGTAGCCGAGCCTTGAATCGGCAACTGGCCCCATTTCTACCCTTTCCGATCTTATGGAAATAGCAGGGTACCGTCTTCATCGGATACTGATAACGGGGGTTGTAGCTGCAAATTAATATCTGGATACCAGTATCTCGAAAGATAACCTCTACCATGTTCCTGATAACTCGCCAATCCAACTGATTACTCGCTATCTTAGGCATAGCCAGTTTCTTCGCGCTGGATTCTAACACATGGTCTCGGAGGTTTCGAAGTGCTTCCCACACATCGCGGTAGGTAGATCGATCTTGAAATTCATTTTTAGTTACCACGTAGAAGACGTACCGCGAATTATGTTTCAGGTTTCAGTGTCTTGCCAGGGGCTGGAATATTGTCCTCAAACTTTTCTAATTGTCCGAACTTCTTTCGAAAGACGGATGCAAACACTAGTGCGTTCTTGATACGGGCGGGGATAATGTATGCCAGTGAATAATCTCCCGGGGAAGTGAACAAATCTTGTCGTTGTTCTGAAATGATTCCATATCTAGCTTTCCCAGTACCTCCATACGCGCCCATAAATTCATCGAAGGTAGGGTCAGATACATCTCGAATATGGTTTACTTCTTTCTCTAGGTCGTGGTGTCCTGGTGAACTACTTTTGGTTTTCCTTTGGAGATCTTGATATGCGATATATAACATCATTGATCCTTTTCTGGACTAAGTATGGACCTTCCCAGGTTTCTTGTAATTTTGGAGAAAATCCTTTTCTTCTCGTCGGGAAGTGTAACCATACTTTGTCCCCTTCTTTAAAGCCGCCTTCTGTGGCCTGCGTGTCGTACCGACTTTTCATTCTGTCGCTGGCAACTTGAAAATATGTTCGAACTAATTCATGAATATCGTCCAGCCTTCCTCTCAATTGGATCACGTAGTCTTATCCTGCTAGATATTCTCCAGGCCGACAGCCTAATTCCAGGTCATAAGGAAACCTCATTTCACGTCCAAACAGGATTTTCGCAGGTGTTTCACCCGTGGACTCATTGACGGCAGATCGATAAGCCAATGCGCATAGGAAAAGATACTGGTCCCAATCTCTCTGATAGCTGGAAACTACTTTGGACAGGTATTTTCCAATAGTCCTGTTCATTCTCTCAACTATTCCATCTGACTGTGGATGTAGTGCTGTTGTCCTGGTCTTCTTCATTCCCAGCTTCTTGCAAATCTCCTGGAATAGATGGATTTCGAAATTTCCTCCCTGGTCACTGTGGACTTCCAATGGCACTCCATATCGGCTGATAAATTCTTTCACCAGTACATCTGCGACAGTTGTGGCCTCTTGATTCGGGATCGCGATAATTTCCACCCACTTTGTGAAATAATCCATTATAACCAGGATGTATTTATCATCATTTTCTGTCGGCGATGTATAAAGCAATCCTTTCGAAATGGCTTCCAACATTATACTGTTTCATAGGTGCCTTTCTCTTGCGATGTGGTCCAATACTCGTAGCACAAGTCGTACATTTCTTACACCAGTCCTTCACATCATCGGAGCTGTTCATCCAATGAAACCTCTCACGGATTCGCTGGAGGGTTTTCTTCACTCCCAGATGACCTCCCGATGGACTGTCATGTAGCTTCTTTAGTACTTCAGCTAATCTTGTTCTCGGGATAACTAACTGTCTTCTCATCTCGGAGACATCATCGTGTTCAAGGACTATTTTCAACAGCCCTTCTTCCAGGACAAGGGAGTCCCACTGAGCTCAATACGCCTTGACACCTCTTGCCATGTAGGTCGCCGATTCTCTTCCTTCCATTACCGGATCATCTTCAGGTGAGGATCATTTTCCTGATCTTCTCTAATCCTGGTGGGTGACCATTCGTCGTTGTCTACAGTAGTTCTTGAAACTGCAGCTTCCCTAGATTCCGCATTGTTGCAGTGGGAGCAGTCTGTTGTGCACGGCCGTCTGGACAGGAAGTCGGCATTTCAGTGACTCACACCAGCTCGATGTTCGATGTTGAAAACGTACTCTTGAACTCGTTCAATCCATCTAGCGATCTGGCCCTCGGGATTCTGAAACTGCATCAACCTCTTGAATGCTGCATGATCAGTCCGGATTAAGAACTTCCTACCATAGAGATACTGGTGAAAATGTTCCACGTACTTCCCTACCGACAAAAGTTCCTTTCTTGCGACACAGTAGTTTCGTTCTGGTTTGGAGAGAACTTTACTGATATGTCCCAGTACTCCTTCTTGCCCTCCTTGGATCTGTGAGAACACTCCTCCAATTCATACGTTGCTTGCGTCCCCTTCATAGTCCTAATAACTCGTTCATCAGCTCTAACCAAACTAGTCAGAGCAATGGCATACATATACAAATTTATAGAAATCATCCGTCATCCTGCAACTACACAAAAAATCTTCTCTAGACAAAATCTAGACACTGCTTTACTTTTCCTTGTACGCCAGGTGCAAACAAACAGCTTCCCAAACCTTTATCGCATACTACAAAAGAATCAACTACCCTCAGATAAACGTCTTATATCATTAAACCTTTTTATAGACAAGGACAATCTTATTAGAGTCGGAGGGAGACTCTCTCATTCCCCCGTTTCCTACGAAAAAAAACACCCAATTCTACTGCCTGCTCATTGTCATTTCACTACCCTGGTCTTACAAAAAGAACACATACGTTTAGGACACAGTGGTCCTCAAAATGTTCTCGCTATAACAGCACAGAAAATCATGTCTGATCTACCTGCACGTCGTGTAACACCTTCCCGTCCCTTCCACACGACTGGAGTCGACTTCGCAGGACCATTATCAATAAAATCATCTCATCTGAACCGAGCTCCGGTATCCAAATCTTACATCGCCCTATTCATATGCTTCTCGACAAAGGCAATTCATCTTGAGCTAGTCTCTGATCTGTCCACAGATTCCTTTATCGCTTCATTGAAACGTTTCACTTCTAGACGAGGACTTCCATCTGTAACTTACAGCGACAATGGCACGAATTTTGTTGGTGCTAATCATTATCTTGGTGAAGTATCTCACTTCCTGACTAAGAATTTTTCTCCTATATATGACCACTTACTTACATCATCAATAGAATGGAAATTCATTCCCCCTAGATCCCCACATTGGGGTGGTCTCTGGGAAGCCGGAGTCAAAAGCGTTAAAACTCATCTGATAAAATTACTTGCTACCTCCACTTTTACTTTCGAACAGTTCAGCACCATATTGACTCAGATAGAAGCCATACTCAATTCACGACCCTTACATCCCCTTTCGATTGACCCTACTGACTTGCTGCCATTAACACCAGGTCATTTTCTCATAAGAGCACCTCTAATGGCACTTCCAGACAAAGATTTATCCTCACTCCCTACAAACCGATGAAAATTCTGGCAACAATGCACTCATGGTCAACAAAACTTTTGGAAACGGTGGTCTGTCGACTCAACCAATTTCAGAACCGTCCCAAATGGACTACCCCATCTAAAGATCTCACTATAGGAACCATGGTCTTAATCAAGGACGACGACTCCCCTCCCTTACGATGGCCTTTAGCCCGCATAACCGACGTCACAGCTGGTAAAGACGGTAAAATCCGTTCAGTCCAAGTCAAACCGCTTCAGGTACTTACACTCGACCAATTGTCAAAATCATTCCGTTACCCATGCCTGATTCCTCAGAAACATAAATAAGAAAAGTCATTTATACCTTGTCAACCTGACAAAGCGCTTCTCTCGTTGCACAAATAAACAACCTTATACGAAAAGAAGATCTCTCTTACATTTACTCTTATATTGGTGGTCACATTACTTGTACTTATACTATCATGTCATTTCATTAATTAATCACACAATAATTTTTCAAACATTAAAACATTACTCTCTTACCCTCACCCTCACTATACAATTCATTCCTCCGCGTAGAAAGGGAGTAGCGCAAGCTACATTGGAGTTTTCACGTTCTCCGAAGAAAAACGTTCCCTTTCTTACCCAGCACCATTCAATCTGATACAAGAAAAAACCGGAAAAACACCCACATGAGCTTTCCATGCTCTCTCATGGAATTTCACATCCCTTCACAACTTGGTCCCCCTTTTTGTTTAAATATACCCGAGGTTCCTGGACCGTTACTCCTTAAACAAACTGGTACGGCAATTGTTTTAACCTAGAGTCAACGCTTGGCGTGACGTAAGTCACTATGCCCCAATCGGACCGGGTAAGCCTCTGCCGGTGGCGAATTGCGCTGGTATATAGTTCCAGTAGGCCCGAAAAAACTGCCACTTGGCCCTTTCCTATATCTCTCATTCCTTCAGCTTTTTTATATAAAATCTAATCCAAACCTTACTCTTCTACAACATAATCATGTTGTAATCACTGACACTCTCTCTCTCTCTCTCTCTCTCTCTCTCTCCTATTATAATACATACATTCTTATTGTTTACAACTCTAGTCCATTTCTAGAGTATATGGCATACATTCTTATCGTTTACAACTCTAGTCCATTTCTAGAGTATATTGCTTACATTCTTGTCATTCACACCTCTAGTCCATTTCTAGAGTACATTGCAAATATTCGTGCCCTCAAAAAACAAGAACTAGCATACATCTAGACCTCTTGTTCATTCGTTACATCCATGACGTTAGAGTCCTTACACCACTCTAACATCAAACCTTATCATTTCATACATTCATGACTTTAGAGTCTTTACACCACTCTAACAGCAAAACCTTATCATTTCTTATATTCATGATATTAGAGTCCTTACAACACTCTAACATCAACCCTAAACACTCGTTTACACTCATGACGCTAGAGTCCTTACACCACTCTGACACCAACATTAGGTTATTTTTACAACCCCTATACATTTATATAATTATATTTACAACTATTCACTTTCATTCATAATCCTGTATCAGAACCCTATACACTCTCACGCTATCTAACCCTTCTACTAACATCAGCATTCGATGTCTGAGAGAAGCCATCTCTCACCTTTCTTCCATTCTTCCCGCACCCCCAATATATTCGAATTTGATTTAATTACCAAATTCTCTTGTGATTTTTATTTTCAACTTCCCCTGTATAACACAATTCAAATATTCTGCTCAAGACATATAACCTTTTCAGGCAACAAAAATCATCCTAACTGCAAATTTTCACTCGCTGTATCTCACCGTTACGTTTCAAATTCTATTATTTTTCTCCTTCCTCGTAACCATGTTAACCGATATATAAATATTTCAACTACATTACATTTCTCTCATCATATTTAACTGTCGTACATAATGGTACTCATGTTATAAGAGCACCCAGCATTTGGTCCTGGTAAAAAACATGTGTAATTAATCATTAAACATTCATTACTCCAGCAGATTATGTGCTAAATAATCAAAATGTAACGCGTATGATCAAGTGAATTTCTCAATTGTCTACGCAAAAGAAAAAGTTATAAATTCCTGCAATATAGCAACATGAAAGTGAAATAAGTGTTTAATTTCTTCGAGAAAACATTTAATCAAACATCCTACAACAGTGAATACAATATACGGTCCTTCGAGAAAAACATTTAACAATAAAAAACTTACCGTTCCATCTAATAACCCAAGTGAAAAAAGGTTAATTAGAACAATAATCATATAGGACAACAGCGAAAAATGAATTAAGCTACTAGAAAAATGCTCCGTTACGTTTCTAGGTTCTTAATGATCGTGAAGATTTGATAAATATATTCATCAACTCGATACCTGCAATACCTAATTTCATTGCTTGCTGTGGAATGACCACTTTTTGAAGGTCCTCAAATTAATGACTATGACTTTTATAAACTATAACAAATACCAATTGGCCCATTTCATTTTTTATGAATGCTAATATCAAAGTTTAGTTCCCGGTGCTCTTATGGTTTTTTTATGATTTTTTTTTATTCAGTTTAACGTGCTCGACAACTATGGCCATTTACACATTTACGATGAATTATACAATTTCTATGTATTATAAAATTACAATGGATTTACAATTATAATAGATTATTAGCTTACAATGGATTCATAAATTGCAATGGATTATACGATTAAAGATAAGAGAAAGAGTAAATTATAACAATTGATTATCAGAAATATATCAAAATTAATTTTTGGTTCATATTTTGTTATAAAGTTGAATGTCCTCTAATAGTTGAATAACAGCGATGAATTTATGCAGATCATTTAATACGATATTGAGTTGCTGTCTTCTCATTGTATGATGATGGCATCCAGTTAGGATGTGTTTAACATTCAGCAGGGATTGGCAGAATTGACAAATTGGTTTAGCACTTGTTGCTATTAGATAACCATGCGTTAGTTTTGTATGGCCTAATCTTAGTTTTCTTAGAATGACCATCTCTTTCCTAGAAAATTCGGGGAAGGTCGGTCGATCAAGATTCGGTCGGATTTGGTAGAGTTTTGTATGGTTTTAGTGCCAATGTAATTAACACCTGCTGTTTGTTATTCTCTTTATTCCGATTTCAAATCCTTCTAGATCTAGATGTTGGAAGAACCAGTAGTGGATGTGCAGATTATTTTGCATAACTATCAGCGAGCTCATTGCCTGTTATGCCGATGTGTGAAGGTATCCAGATGATACTGACTGTTACACCCTGGGAGGAAAGATTTTGATATGTATCATGTATCTTTTGTACGAGGAATGGTCAGTGAATATGTTGCGTATGGAGTGGACTGCTGCTAAAGAGTCTGTACAAATGGCAACATTCTTATTTGTTGGAGTGAGGCTATTGAATGCTAAAAGTATGCTGAATAGTTTGCCGGTGTGGACACTGCAATGGAAGGGGATCAATGAATGAGTTAACGGGGTTGTAGGTAGTTGTGACAGAACAGCCTACACCAGTTTCGTTTTTTGAAGCGTCCGTGTATAGTACCGGATAATAATTGTTTGTTTGAATGATTTCCATAAAATTTTGGATTATTAGGTCCTTCAAGGTGTCATATTTGTCATAATTACTCAGGAAGGTATTTGAGCGAGGAATATGTTTATGCCAAGGGGGGGGGGAAGATGGGGTTGGAAACGGAAGTGTATGTGATAAGTTGATGTTGCTTATTATTGGCAAGAGAAGATGTGGGATAGATTTTAATTTTGATTGATTGGGTTGATTGTTTGGGATATTAGTAAGGAGAGCATGCGTAGGATTTGTGGGGTTCGATGCTGTTGATGCTGCATATGTAAGAAGAAGCTGTTGATGTCTCAGCCAGAGAGGTGATTCATTAGCTTCGATAAAGAGGCTTTCTGCTGGGCTGGAGCGAAAGACGGTGTTATGCACAGAGTTTAGTAGGTTTAAATATGTTTTGCCAGCAGACATGTAAATGAAACTAGCATAGTCAATTTTCGAGCGTATCGGGGCTGTGTATACTTTAAGGAGGGTATTTTCATCAGCACCCCAGTTATGATGCGCAAGCGTTTTATTGATATTTAGTCTTTGAAGGCATTTACCCTTAATATCCATAATGTGCTGTTTCCAAGTGAGACGCGAGTCAAAAATTAATCCTAGTATTTTACATTGTTCGCCAACAGGGAGAGGGGAGTCATTACTTAGGATGCAAGGAGTTTTAGATGGAGGTAATCTGCTGAATTTGATAATTCTAGATTTTTGAGGACATAGAGTTAAACCTAGGAGCCTCGTTCTGCTGTATAATAGATTTACTGCATTTTGCAGCAATGAGCATATAGTGGGTGTAAATTTTCCATGGAAGTATAATACTAGATCGTCAGCATATAGGGTGTGTTTGACAGGACTTGGGAAGTCTGAGGGTTATTCAGTGAAAGAATAAATAAAGTAGGATTTAGGACGGAGCCTTGAGGGGAGGGGAGAGGTGAGGATACCATTAACGGATACCTGGAACTTTCTGGTGGATAAAAAGTTTTGAATGAAGGATATAATGTTGCCTTCCACGCTGTATTATTTTAATGTATTGATTATCGCTGTTCTGGATATGGTTTCAAAAGCTTCCTCTATATCAAAAATGGCTGCGATCAAGTTGTGTTTTTCATCCATTGAATCAGCTACATGTGTTTGAAGAAGCACCAGGTTATCGTTGGTAGAGCGGTGAGGTCTGAAGCCAGATTGGGTTTCAGAGATAATTTTATGCTTGTTTAGAAACCACAAGAGTCTTTTATTTATGATTTTTTCCATAAGTTTGCACATGGTGCAAGTCAATGGAATGGGTCTATAAGATTGAGGTAATGATGAAAGATGGTCGGGTTTATTGATGGGCAGGATAATAGAGTTGAGCCATTGTTTAGGAAAAGTATGTGATGTCCAGATCACGTTATAAATTTCAAGACGTTTATAGAGGCATGGTGTTGTAAGTTTTTTGAGAAAAATGTAGGGGAGGTCGTCGGGACTCGGAGCAGTGTTATTGTAGGAATTGAGAGCAGATGATAGTTCGAAATAGGTGAAAGAAGTATTCAAATAGTTGACATCTTGTGTTATAGTTGTAGGTAGAGGGAGTGGTTGGAGAATATTTACAGATAAAGTTGATAGAGAATTATTCTTGCTTTCAAATTTTTCTTCAAAGCTATCAGCTAAACAGTTAGCAACTTATAAGTTGTCAGTAATTACTGAGCCATTGCTTACTAGACTAGGAATATTGAGATTCATTTTATTTCCTTGTATTTGTCGGATTTTTTTCCATACATGACTAGGATTTGTATCTTTAGTCAAAGATGATACGTAGTTTTGGCATGAAGATTTTTTGCTCTGCTTTATTATGAATGTAGCTTTGGCTTTTTTCAGGAAGATTATGTTTTCTTGTGTTCTATTTCTGCGGAATTTTTTCAGAGCGATTTTGTATTGCTCAATAGCTTTTTCACAGGAGGTATTCCGCCTATCCTATGTGGGTTTCTGCGGCAGAAATTATTGCATGAGTGAATGCATTGGTAGAGTCATCGATACTGTCATATATAGGGATTAAGGGTATATGGGCTTCGGTTTGGGAGGTGTATTCTTCCCAGTTAGATTTTTTAAAACGCCAAAAACTTCTAGTAGCAACTTGGTTGCAACTGTTCGTATTATTGGTAATAATGATGGGAAAATGGTTGCTATCGTACAAATATCATCAGTAGACCATGTAAGTGAAGGAGCTGAACTGGGATCGCATATACTTAAATCAATGGCAGAGAATGTCTCAGACGATATATTAGGATGTGTATCTGAACCAGTATTTAGTAGGCATGAGCCGGATATATTAAGTACATTCTCTACTGTTTTGCCTTTTCCAAATGTTTGATTGGAACCCCACATGGTATTATGGGCATTAAAATCGCCTACAAGGAAATATGGAGAGGGGAGCTGATAAATAAGGTCTACCAGTTCTTCTTCTTTTAGGGGGTAGTCTGGAGGGATGTATATGCTACAAATTGTGGTTTTATATGGGCACGAAGTTGTTACGGCAATGGTCTCAAGATTAGTATTAATGGAAAGATCAGTTAAATATACGTTACTTGATACTAGTATTGACGTCCCTCCACTTGCTCTAGAACAACAGATACCGATGAATTCAAATCAAATTCAAAAAATTTTAGATGGGGTTGATT
This sequence comes from Galeruca laticollis, assembly GCA_963921935.1. Classification (NCBI taxonomy): domain Eukaryota; kingdom Metazoa; phylum Arthropoda; class Insecta; order Coleoptera; family Chrysomelidae; genus Galeruca; species Galeruca laticollis. The sequence goes on along the minus strand of OY998175.1, from coordinate 206,514,855 downwards.
AGTAACCTTAGAATTGGTTTCCTGTAGGCATAAGATGTCAGGGCTACTTTGTGAGATTAGTTGTTGAATTCTCTCCAGGCGGGGAAAGAATCCATCACAGTTCCATTGGACTAAAGTGAAGATGTTTTAGAGAGGAAGGAGTTTATCAGTTAGGAATCGAATGAATTGATGAGGTCGTCTACTGAGGTATCCGACGAGAGACTTTTGCAATCTGATAAACCTTTAGAGTAATATTGAAATTTTAACCTTTTTTGTAATCTAGTGATACGGTTTTTCAAGGTTCTTCCACTCATTTCTAAATGTATTAGTGATAGATCATTTAATAGAGCTGTGATATTAGAAGTGAAATTATAAGCTTCTTTCAAGGGGTCACTATGACCAACCGAAGTTAGTAGGAAAGCAATAAGTTGTATTTCATCAATCGAGAAAGAATCAGATGAATTTTCGTAGAGATTATGAATGGTTGTAAGGGTATTAGGGCGGCTGGGTTGGTTGTAAGTTGGCCATTGCTTTGTAGTTGGTTTGCTTATTTGCTTGCTTGTCTGCTTGTGAGTAGCTTTCTGCAGTCCAATGGAGAAATGCAACCATCGAGTGTCTGCCTCCTAGTGGCACCGCCGGATACGTTAGCACTCTTGATCATCAGTGACAGCGGTGTTGACCAACCAAATGGCACTCCAACGAAACCCAAGCAAAGGTGTAAGGAACGTGCCGGTGGCTGAATGGCCGCAGGGAATGCGACCGTGAACGTCCCCCTGGGGGTACCAGGCGACACCCTCTTGCATATAGCCTTTTCCTGGGAAGCAGGGCTCTGCCAGGAATGACAAACCTTTCCCTAGCGACTCGTGAGATCAAAAATGGATCAACAAAAAAAAACAAAAAACAAAAACCGGAGGATGAGCGAGAACGCACACCTCCAAATCAAAAGCACCGTCGAGGTAAAAGAGTCTGCGGTGCTGAGGCAAAGAAAAGGAGGAGAGCGAGGCAGCAGACTAGAGTATCTACAGACACCACCAGCGCCACTCATCCGTCCATATCTAAACCTGGCACCAGCGGCCTAAAATACAAGGGCAGCGATGACAGTTCCTCCTCCAAAAGAGGCCCGGAACGCGTCGCCTCGGAGGAAAACTCTACCCGAGGAAGAAGGATACGGATGGACGCTAATTCAAAGAGCTATAGCGAAGCAGCTACCAGCCATCTACGGGTAGCTATCATAGAAAGGCCGATCCATACGGTAAAATAATTACCGATAATGGAGACCTTGTCAAAAGACAACTAATGGAGGCTTTGAACAAAATCCTTATGTCCGCCTCCGGCAGTCAAAAAAAGCCACCTGGTCATGGTCGCACTCTGGCGAAATAATCAGAGTCACCTGCGATAATGACGAAACGCTAGAGTGGCTAAGGAACACGGTTTCACAACTGAAACCATGGAAGGAGGCTAAGCTCGACGTGGTACACGTTGACAACCTGCCCTAGCTGACGAAAGCCACCCTCTGGGTTCGTAGCGAAGCTCATGCTGACCTGGGTGACAAAAAGGATGTGCTGCGCCTGCTGGACAAACAAAACCCAGACCTTCGGGTGGATGCATGGTTTTCCTTCCATCAGGAAGCGAAGGTCAATCCCAAAAAACATCTATTGGTCTTTGGTATAAGAGACGAGGGAATGGGAGTCTTAAGAAAACGATCAATGAGGATGAGCTACGCGTTCACCTCATTGATTGTTAAAACAAAGAAACTCGACCCGGAACGGAGGAGATCGAGCACGGATCCCCCTCTCCCATTCGAGGAACTCCAAGGAGCTGTTGCTTCTGCGGAGACTGTCGAACCATCCTCCATGGCGACCGACAGTCTCCTGGCAGAACTAACAGCTCTAAGCCAGGATACAGGCGACGTCAACTCACCTCCAAGTGAGGAAGTGGAGATGGTCTAAAAAGTATTCATAGCCCATCTCACCACCATCAAGCAGAGATGGACAATGAAAAGGTAAGATTTATTTAGTGTCACCTTCAATACAAAAAACTGGCTTCGGCAACTTTATGCAGCCACCTGGATGTGATGCAGGATACAATAGCACTTATCCAAGAACCCTGGATAAGACAAACTACAATCATGGGTCTAAATAATCCAAAAGGTTTAATTTTCAGCTTCCCAAGCAATCAGCAACCTAGGGCGGCCATATATGTCCCTAGGAATTTTAAGACCTACCCACTGATGCATTTTTCGTCCTCCGACCTAACGGTAGTGAAGGTTGAATGTGCACATAAAGGTCAAAAGGAAGTGTTAATACTGACATCCGCATACCTCCCCTCAGACGCAGCTGAACCACCACCAACTAAGGAGCTGGAAGACCTTGTGGAACACTGTCTCACCCAAAAGCTTGAACTGGTAATAGGCTGCGATTCAAACTCTCACCATATAAGCTGGGGCAGCAAAGATATTAACACTAGAGGTAAGTCTTTCTATGATTACATAACTGAAAAGAATCTCTATATTCTAAATAGAGGTACTGAACCAACTTTTATTTACTCTCGTAGTCAAAGGCGAATAGACATTACCCTCTCTACTATAAACACTTCGAATATAATCTCCGGCTGGCATGTATCTGACGATATTTCAATGTCGGACCACCGCTGGATAAAATTCGAAATAAAACTAGCGCTCACAACCTCTACAATGACTCGCGACCCCAGGAAAACGGACAGGAAAAAATATGTCCACTGTTTGAAAGGGGATCTGCGAGGAGTAGAGGATGTGCTGCCCAACAATAAAGGAGATTTGGAAATGTATTATAAAACCACCCAAAACATCATAATTAATGCCTATAAGATGTCTTGCCCACTCAGGCGGGTCGATCTTGATGGATCCTCCATTCCCTGGAGGTGCAATTAGATTGACCAGCTCAGGGGAACGGCGAGGAAATCCTTTAATAAGGCTAAAACAACCAGACTCGATGAGGATTAGAACTTATACAAGTCTCACCTCAAGGAGTATAAAAAAGTCCTCAGACAAAAACAAAGAGAAGCATGGAGAATCTATTGCGCGGAAATCGAGGATTTCCCCCAAGCAGCTAGACTCCAAAAAGCCCTCTCAAAAGATCCCCACCGTCATATCGGTATACTAACCAGAGAGGATGGCACAAAAACTTCCAACCTAAAGGAAAGCCTTCGATTATTGATGTCAACTCACTTCCCGGACTCCAAAATCACAAATTCGGCAGCCTGGGAGGATGAGGATAATCATCACCCGACGGACGATGACTGGCGTATATCACGACAGATCGTCGACTCGGACAGACTGAGGTGGGCCATCTCAAGTTTCTCCCCCTTTAAATCCCCGGGAACAGACGGCATTTATCCAGCCCTACTTCAGTGGGGCCTGGATCACCTAATGCCGCACCTGGTAGGAATCCTCAGATCCTCACTGGCACTGAGGTATATTCCAAAAGGTTGGAGAGAAGTCAAAGTCGTGTTCATACCAAAACCAGGAAGAATGGACCATTCCATCCCGAAAGAATATCGACCCATCAGCTTCACATCGTTTTCAATGGAGACTTTGGAGAGGCTGTGCGAACGATACATAAGAGATGTGGTGATAACACGAAATCCACTGCATCCAAATCAACATGCACACACTCCAGGGAAATCCACCGATTCGGCTCTTCATCTCGTAGCGGGCCGCATCGAGAGATCGTTGGAAAATAAGGAGTCCACCTTGGGTGTATTCATAGACATAGAAGGAGCATTTGATAGAACCACATACCCTAAAATAACAAATGCACTTTCCAACATGGATATCCCCCAAACCATAAATGGCTGGATATATAACATGCTCTCAAAAAGAGCAATAAAAATCAGTGTGGATGATGTAACCATCAGAGGCTTGGTTGTAAGAGGTTGTCCACAGGGAGGGGTGCTCTCGCCACTACTGTGGAACATGTTCGTAGACTCCTTGGCCAGCCACCTCAACGAAACCAACTTTTACACAATAGCATACGCAGATGACCTAGTGATTCTGTTAACAAGAAGATTCGAGGATACACTCTGCTCTTTAATGCAAGAGGACCTCAATATCATTGAACAATGGTGCAGAGACCATTCGCTGTCAATGAATCCAAGAAAGACGGAGATGGTTCTTTTCACGAAAAAAAGAAAGCTTGCAAAACATCAAGCCCCAAAGCTCCTAGATACCAAACTTAATTTCTCTTCGAAGGTGAAATATTTGGGGGTCACCTTTGACAGTAAGTTAACATGGAACTCTCACTCAGAAAACAGGGTTAAAAAAGCATATATTTCTTATGAGCTGTGTCGTAGAACCATCGGCCGCACCTGGGGAATGTCACCTAGGGTTGCTGCCTGGATCTACACTGCCATCATCAGACCTATGCTAACGTACGGCGCGATTGCCTGGGGAGCTAAAGCAAACCAGCTGACAGTCGTTCGTAAACTGGATAAAACCCAATGAACAGCATGCCTCAACACTACAGGAGGCATGAGAACTACACCAACAAGAGCTATGGAGGTAATCCTCGGTCTCTTTTCCTTGACATATACATCAAGGAGGTTGTTTTGATGATCATGACACGTCTACGCTCTACCGGTATACAACCTGATGTAGGATTCGTTAAACTGAGACGTAACTTGTGGCATGACGCCCTCAGGTAGGTCCCACTGCTGCAGACCAATACGGACTCGATTCCACCGCGATATGCCTTCCACAGGCCCTACAAGGTTATCTTTAAAAACAACGTACAAGACCTAACGGAAGAAGATGCAATCCGCATCTTCACAGATGGGTCTAAATCAAATGTCTGCTAAGGATGTGGAATTTTCTCCAGACCCCTGAATCTAAACATAAAATGGGCAATGGGCTGCAATGCAAGTGTTGTTCAAACAGAGCTCACTGCTATCTGCATCGCTGCAAAAGAGATTGCCAAGAGAAAAGCCACAGGTAATAACATATACATCCTTACGGACAGTAGACAAACACTACTAGCCCTGAACAGACTACGTATTACATCAGGCCTAGTACTAGAATGTCACATGGCCTTAATCGAAGCCTGTAACAACAACACGGTCACTTTAGGCTGGAATAAAGGCCATGAGAAATAGAAAAGAAACCGTATTGCAGACTCGCTAGCCAGGAAGGCAGCCTCCCAAAAGCTTTCGGGACCTGGCACTTTCATTGGTCTATCGGCGTCAGCGACGGCCGACCTATTACCCGAACACTCCCTTGATAAGTTTAATGGTAGATGGGACGACGCAGAAGGCTGCAGGTTTGCCAAGGAACTGCTACAATATCCGGACAGAAAAGTAGCCAAAAAATACGTGACTATGAATAAGCGGAACCTACGAACAGCCACGTGTATTCTGACTGATCACTGCTACCTACGAAAACACCTCCACAGACTGGGTCTCTCTGACACCCCACTTTGTAGAGGATGTGAGCAAGAAGATGAGACTGTCGAGCACACTCTTTGCAAATGTCAGACACTCTCTCATCTTAGGTTTCATGTATTCGGCGAGCACAAGCTAACACACACCAGTATGAGGTAACTTAATTCAGGCGACGTTATCGCCTACTCCAAAGAAGTAGGCTGGATGACGAGCAAGAAGGAAGTTTTGAACCTCAGAAGGATGCACAATGGACCAATTGTTGCCTACGTGCTGTGGGGTCTACCCACCCTTCCAACTTTCACAGATACAGAAGGGCATTAGGGCTCAATTTGTTGTCTTGGGAGGCGAAAATCTTGGTTCTTTTCTTAGCATGTTTGGGGATATCTTGGGGTGCTGTATATTTTGGTATTTGTATTTCACTAGTCTCTTGCGCAGGTACAGGCGTTGAAACAGGTGAAAGTTTGAGTGAAGAATCAAGGTGACTGTCATTAGAGCGAATTCTTTTTTGACCAGATTGATGGGCTGAGTTAAATAAAGTGATATCTGAGAATCAATTGTGGGTTTTTCTTTAATGGGTTGGGGTGTGGGTTGTGAAGATGGAGTAGAGAGAGGTGGATTATGATTGGAGGAGGAGCTAGTAGAAGGGTTTGATAGCTGTTGTTGGATGTCAGGGGCATTGGGTACACTTGAGCAGGTATCGGCAGTATGTCCAGTTTGTTTGCATTTAAAACACTCTAGTCTATCAGTAGATATAAATATTCGATATTGCGTATTTTCATATGAGACTGGAAGAGATGTTTGAATATTAAAACTGTCACTGTTAGGTATTACGTAGGAGATTCCTTTAAAACTCATGATATGTGAATATTCATCACCGGTGGCACCACATTTTACGAACGAAACTGGTGAGGCTAGTTCAAAACCATGTTCTTTGAGAGCTGATTCAATTACCGAATGAGGGACGGACGGACTTACATTGGAGATTAGGATTCGTTTAGCAGGAGTAATAAGTCTTCTAATTGTGATAGAAGTAGAGATTATCAGCACGATAGGATTTGATTTAAGGAGATCATCTACGATGGCGATAGAAGAGAGATATAAGCAGATGCGATTATTTGTAATCCTAGAGTCAAAAGTTATATTTTTGGCTGATACAATGTTACCAATAGCTTTGATGTATTCGAAAAGAACCGTGTTTGGAATTGAATGCATGATCATCGCTTGTTCTCTCTTGGGAAAGGATGGAGGAGGGGGTTTAGTGAGTGTTGCCACTACGTAGGATTTTGGATTGGGAGGGGAAGTGACATTAAGTGCATTTGGATGAATGCATTGAGAAGAAGAGTTGACAAAATTATTATGAGTTGATGTAGTTGGTTGATGAGATGAGGTAGATAATGACATTTTGTGCGTGATTCTGGATACCAAAATCTTTACACCAAGAGTGGTATTCCAGGTTTATCGGGGGAAGTAGGTGAGTAACAGTCACTTACCCACGAACGAAGATGTTACGCCACTGCTTATTTCTTGAATAGATACACTGGTAAAGTTTTTTATTGGCTGCCTCACAAGTTATTATCACATGCATAATGCATTGCTAATTACAATCCAAAGAAACACGTAGCAAAAACTAATAATACTTGATCGATCTTTACTCGTCGGCCGCTATAGTAGGAATATTTTGGGATTTATAAGCTTAGTAGATTGGAAATATAGTTGGTTATTGTTTAGAATACGAATTTTTCACATTGAAATGTGTAAAACCTGGTGTTGTGTGCAGAGTTCCACTTTTCCTTATTATGAATTGCCTTGAATACAGACTATAAATATATTGCTAACGTTTCCTTTTCCTACTTTTGTTCGTTTTTAAATGCGTTTTTTTCAAGTGAGATTTAAATTCTTAGAGTTGTTACTAGATTTCTACCATTCTTTAATTAATCTCTCAAGATACGTCTATATAAATAGTATAAATCAATCTGAAGTTATTAATTATTAATCACTTTCGATTGGTTGATTAAAATTCAAGAATTTGGATCCGATTCCTTTTATTATTCAAATAATACTCTGATAAAATCGTTTAGGTATACACCAATTTACATTTATCATTAACGAAAAGTCGAATTTGCATTCTGGTTCTCAGCATTTTGTAATAAATGTCTCTCGTAGTCGGGTTATTAATTGTTACAGAAGATGGGTTTATACAAAGTATCTCGATGTTTCAGAAAATGATTCTCAGCAAGAAATCGAAAAGGGAACATTCTCTCTTTTATATTTACGAGGCTATCTACAACTTCAACAGTTAAGGCGGCATTCAGTCGTTGGCAATTCCCAATAAAATTGGTTTTAAACTTCTTAATATATTTTACATCATATCCTATATTCTTACTGAAATAGAGGACAACGTAAGTGATACAAACTTTTTTCTGATTTTCATTTTTTAAGGAAATGCACATTGAGTTTATACTTCGTGTTATCAGTTGTTTATTCTTGATTCAATTTTTTATTTTTACCCTTTCCCTTGCATATCTTTATAGAGTTATCTTCGAATCTGACGAGTATTTACAATTTCCATGCTGCTCGTTTTGATGTTTTTTTTTAATTCAATCTAATGTTATTTATGCTCCCTCTTTCCTCCTAACCATCCCAGTATAAACCAATGTTCTCCCCTTAATTCCAGAGGAGTATCTCACTCGGTAGGCATCAAAATAGAATATTCTACAATGACAATGGAATGAAATACATTTCCCACGAATAGGTATATGAAATTTTGTAGTACAAGCATAGCGAGTGGCACAAAATTTCATAAACCTACGAGTGGGAAATGAGTCATTTCATGTTCATTATACATTATACTTTTTCTACGACCATTAGAAACACTTTTTGTCGTTGTTGCATGATTTTGAGAATTTTTTCTCTGAAATTATTAACTCGGGTTCTTAACCCGTTGAAAGAAGCATCTATTTTTTTCTTTTTGTGCACGTACCTACCTACGTCGTGAAACAAATAACATTCAAAATTTTCAAATTTTGACAGCTCGGAATTGGAAGTACTTTATGCAGAAAAAATCGTTATAATTCAAGTACCAGCAGCACTGCCATTCAAATTAGAAGTAACATTTGTGCAGTTGTTAAATAATATTTGAGGAAGGTTTGTTTTTGCGTTGAAAGTTACTTCATTAACATAGAGAAATTCGCTTCGGGAAGAAGAATGCATTATAGTTGGGTTTCGAATGGCATTGAACATTTTATCAGCCACATCAAAAAAAAATTATCGACTCATCTATACATGTCTTTCCAACGGTGGTAGATTTCCAGCCACTTTGTCTCTTTACAGAAGTTATATCACCTCGTACATCTACCAGGATAGTGACCCATGTCCATTTAATGCAATGGCCAGTGTTTTTCCATTACTCCCAAATTTATTGACCCCAACTTTTTGGTTGGTGTACTTTCCCTTCTGATAATTTGAAAAAAAGTTAGTTTTCTTAGTATATGAGGGCCGAAGATCTGTGTACTTCTTAGCCATTTCGTAAAACAATGAACCTCAAGATAAAATTCATAAAGAACAGTCATTTTGGAAAATGGCTCTTCGAAGATTATTCAATGTCATACTTACCATAGCAAAGAATTATTTGGCTTTTAAAACACATCGAGATAACTTCAGTGACAAAGGGCACCTTGGAAAGTTCCTGTCTGTTGTACAACTTCTTGCCCGATATGATCAAATATTGTAGTAAGTTTTGGATATGTCCAAAGGTATTTTTGTTTATTTGTCAAATTTTGTTTTCATTTATTCTTATATTTTATTCGATTAACTGTTTTAAATTATATATTTAACAATAATTTTCATTCAAAATCATGCGGTTTTGTTTCTAAGATCAACAAGATATCTGAGACCAAAAATTCAAAATGAAATTATTGAATGCTTGTGAAATACACTTGAAAATCATCTGCTAAAACAAATTAGAGCACAACCGTTGTTGTCAAATATTTCTTAAAGAATGACAATTTGAAAATTATTTATAAAAGTTGACAGTTACTTTTGGTACATCGTAAACGTCACTCACTATATTAATACATCATTTTTGAACTTAGTGCAAAAACTCATACGGTTTTCATAAAACTGGCTATAAAATGAGACGGGTTTTGAAAAACTTGAATTTCATTTCAATGTATGGGGTTTCAGAACAAGTAACACTTTTTATCAAGAATGACATTTTTCACTAAAACTAATATTTAAACATTTTTAACCTATAGGATGGCCCATCCGTGAACACGCTGTATATAATATATTGATAGAAACAAAGAAATTTTTGGCATTTAAAAAACAGTTGCTACCTATAAAAGACAATTATTTGCTATATTTGTAATTTGCATTTAAAAATAAGAACATTTGAGATTATCTGTCACTTAATCGTGTTCTACGTTCATTTAGGACCTGACCAGCCTTAGAATACAACCTTTCGCAATGAACTGAAGAAACTAGAGCACCACAGAACACCCCCAAAGAAGAAGTGACATTACATGATCATAAAATTGTAATGAGTTTCAGCGCCATCTGATATTGGTGATTAGTACTAAATGTTATAATGGTTGCATGAATTACAATTTGGTTAAATACTTCCTTTCACAGAACACCTTCTTTGGTTATTACCACAGAACATTAATAACCCTTTAAATTAGTGAAATATACTTCATACATTATTAAGATTGATGCAGGCAATAATTTTTTTATGTATAAATCCAACTCAAGAGCGAATATTTATTGTATCAAAATGTATAATATAATAATTGATATTAAACTTAATTATATTTAATAATGTATACCTTTTAATATAATAAATCTAATTTTTTTGACCTGCATAAATCTTTATAATGTATGAAGTTTAGGTAATAAATGAAAACAGTATCAATATTTTATACTTTTTTTTTACGAATGAAAAGGTACAAAAAATTGTCGACATGCCATTTAGTCTTTTATCTTTACCATACATTTTTCTGTTCACAATGGTAATCACATACTTCATCATGATAAAAAAAAACATTTTTTTATAATAATGCTATTTGGTAGTTCATGGTCCCGACACTTGTTTAAATTGATTATTAATTTGTCACTAAATGCCTCCATAATGTTACCCGAATTAATATAATTGAAAAGTAAATTGAGAATTTCTTCTTTTAATCTGTCGACCAGCAAGATGAAATAATGTGCAGGATAAAACAAATTCCCATACTCTTTCAATTTAATGAAAGTATGAGAATCCGTAATATCCAGCGTTAAAAAATATTCTTTACATTTTTTAGAATCATTGCTAGTCAAGTGTTTTCTGCAAATAAACCCCGTAATATATGAAGATGTATGGAAACGCAACTCGTGAAAAATTTTTGGAATAATTTCAGGGTTTGAGACCACTGCATGGGTTTCTGAATGAACAGTATCAACTTTTTCTGAAACGTCTGGCAGTGGATTTAAAGAATTTATTAAAAATGTGGTACCATCTTGTTCATAATTTGTAGAGCTTTGACATCAAGTTATTGACCAAACAAGTTTTATGAGCTGCTACAAATTGAGAACATGTTGGTCTTGAATTTTGTCCACACAAACCCCGAATTATTCCAAAAAAGTTTTCTAAAGGATCTTGATTTGAACATCTAGTAGCTAGATATTTAAATCCAAATTCTTCCATACGTCTCCATACATTTTGTACGTTGCGGATTGTAATTAAAAAATTCCTTAGAGAGTGAGGAGGACAAACAAACTTTCCATTATTTTCAAATTTTAAATTATTTAAAAAAGTAATGGCTTCCCCACAGAATTCTTTATGCGAAGATGTGGCGGTTAGTGGTCGACTTAATACTTTAGAAGAATTTTTGACCGTATTTAGGGAGTCAAATAATTTGTCCATGAAAGAAATCAATTCAGCAGTACCTTTTTCAAATTTCTGACCACATTTTTCTGCAAAAGTAAGTGCTGCATACACATCCCTACTAAATACTTGTGTGGCAAATTTAACTTTCATTTTTGTTCTACCCTCGGGATGAATATGATTTTCTGTTAGTTTTCTGCAAATTTTGCTATCTGGATTATTACCATCCAAATTAAACAAAATTTACAAATCACTCCATTTATCTCCAAAGTGGATATTTTTTGTTAAAAAATTATTCCCAAAAAATTTTACTAAATGTGGAGGATCAAAAATATGGTAGATTGTGGATCCATCCACTTTGAATATAAAATTGCCGTGGAAACCACATCCATCACTGAGTGCAGATACAGCAGCTACATTTGCTGAACCTTGGTCAGAAATTGAAGCCAGTATGCGAAATGAAGTCCTTTCATGGACATTTTTTATTAGCTCCATTAAAATGGATTTTAATTTTTGAGTTTTTATACCAGATCTAACAAAATGAAATGCCAAGGGTTGCTTCCACCTGTAATTTATTCCCCTTAGCATGAATACAAGTGCATGGTCAGCAACGTGTTGAGTTTGACCACTACTCACATCTTTTAACCCCTCAATTATGCTGTTTTAAATTATAACTTAGATTGGGCATTAGGTAAATTTCGTCAAACAAAATTACACAAAATTTTTCCATTTCTTTCATACTTTTTGAAATATTTGATAAATATTGAAAAATTTGTTCGTTTACACCAGTATTTATATTTAAATTTGAGAAACTCCTCTGTAAAGTCCGTAGACTAGGGACTTGCAAAATTTTTCCAAGGAACCTATATCCTTTTGGGGCGGATTTATACAATGCTAAAAAGAGTGCTTTTTCTTCCTCAGTCTACTTAATATTTTTAACTTTTTTATTCCTTAATTGGGATAATATTATGACCTTAGCAGAGGGTGATAAATTATCTAACAATTTAAACATACTGTCATTTAAAATTTCTTTACCTGCAAAGAGTCTTTTGCGACACTTTAGCCTTTTATTCACCAAATTTTTGGCCCTTTCGGCTTTTTTTAATTCATTAAAAATAATCTTTTTTCGAGGAGATAGCTGATTCCATCTGGTAACCCCAATATGCTCTAGATGTACCTGGATGTTGAAGGTTGAGGTTCTATATCTTGTGTAGGAATTTCACATTCAGGTATGTTATTAGTATCCAAACATTGAATGTTTTTAAAACAAAATATTGTTGGTACAGCTAGTCTATTCAGTTTTTTTCTTTCAGGGGTTTGAAACTGAGATGTTTCAAAGTGATCTCCACATACTACAAATTTATATCTCAGTTTCTCGTAGGGTAAATCATTCAGTGCCGGATTCCGTATTTTTAGTAACCACTGATTTCTCAGGACTCTTGGCGTGGAAACATATAATATCCTGTGTCTGTATTAACATAAATACTATTTACACGAGATAATACAGCACACACTTTTCTCATGATGATAATAAATTCTGTAAACAAAGCAAAACATTAGTATTATCATTTAATTTCTACTTATCTACACTTACCTTTTATGTTAAAGTCAGAACAAAATGTATATTACGATATAAAAATAAAATTATTGCGATAATAAAAATTAAATATACGAATCACAACAACAAGCCAAAATAAAATTAAAGATTATCTATCTCGTAAAAAATGGTCGACATTAGGTGCGTTCTTTTTGACTGAGATCTCAGTTAATCTCAGCTCACATCAGAAAGGTGAGCGTTCTTTTTGTTTTACTCACTTTAAGTGAGCTGAGATTTTTCCTCCCCCTTCACCGATGCTGAATGTGTTGTAAGGGGGTATCAGTTGGAATTGAGTCGGAAATAAAGTGGAGGGGATGAAGAAATATTTGATTTGCTTGGTTTATATGTAGTTTTAACCAAGGTTATCTAAGGTTTTAACCATTGACATATAAATAATAAACACACATAATCTATTTTTCTTTTGTTACAAATTATGGATACATTAATTAACATTATTAGATGCTGATACGAATCTGTCGTATAATTTAAATCTATCGACAGATCGCGCGCTTCAATTGAGATGTCGTTCTTTTTGGTGCTTACTCACATCACTTTATCTCAGATCACCTTAACTGAAGTGATCTGAGATCTCGGTCAAAAAGAACGCACCAAATGACTGACAATGCCACCGAACAATCGGACATGCTTACTGTTTGCTTTGTTGCCTAACAATCATGTCTAACTAATGTTGCGCCATCTATGATTGGTGATAATAAGCTGAAATCCATATCGTAGTTTTGTAATTACAATGTCCAGGCCCTGTAGAGCACATAGTTTTTGTTGGAAAATGAAATTTATTTTCCTGCCACCACTTTAGATGATCCGAATTTCGTGGGTGGGTGGCTTCATTTGGTGAGGAGAGTGAAGATAGAGTCGAGAACGATTGGAATAAAATACGCTGCATTTCGCTCTATTTCACTGAATGCGATGTGAAGTGATTAGCTGTGTTGCATGTTAGTTGACGCGATTTCGTATATTCTAAAAAATCGCTGTTTCTGTCAATCGCCATTATTCGCGATTTTAGTCAACCGTTGCTATCAGCGATTTTTCAATAACGGCGATTAAATCACCGGTAGCGATATATCGCTCATCACTACATGATATTTAACAATAAAGAATGTTAACTATTTTTTGGTATCACTTTAGATGCCTATACAAAAAAATTAAGAAGAATATTTGAGATATGATCGATTCTAATTATATTGTCCCCCCAACTTTGCCACGATTTAACCGTTTCTCTTGCCGATTTCGAGTTCCCAATGATATGCATCGAATTTGAGACACCCAGTACATATTTTACGTTCTCTTTTTTCAGTATTCTAATGACAACTTTTGATTGATTGGGCAAAGCTTTACAAACAAATCCATCTCTCGTATCATTACATCTGACATGATAATAAATTTGTTAACAAATTAACCAAACGAACTTTTCTGAAAATCCATATTTCGACTACAATTATTCAAACTGTGAAATATCGAAATATTATTCAGTAAGCATTGTTCAGTTGCAGCTCATGCGAAGCATACCTACTTCCTCAGAGTGATGATGACGTTTTATGAGCCGCATACTGATTACATCAGGAATTTCAACGGAGAACAGGCGTGATATAATTCTTAAGAATGATAAAATGACATTGTTGACGAAGTTTTTTTTTGTTGTATTCGCTCAAATCGCTCTAAATATAAATCTACCCGTGTCTTCTTGGATCATTTTTAAATAAAAAGTTCGGTCATAAAATTATAGCTTGGAAATGATAAGAAAATCAGATAAATGATGTTGATGGTTCAACTAACTATCTTATAATGAAAACTGAGTCAAATTAAGCCTTAATTTGTTATTTCAAATGTGATAGTACGAAATGCGGCTGTAAAACTCCTACGTTCATAGAGGATATAATCAAAATCAAATCAAACTTTCGAATTCAGTTATGAAAGGGAAAATATAATTTATCCGGATTGCCTATTAAAATTACAGTCATCAATAGGTTATTTAAGGTAAGGTACAGACACAAATTCTTACCGAACGATAAAAGGCTCATGCAAACCGTTCGACAAAAAGTACTAAAGGTAGCGTGTCCACACGTTTCCAACTAATAGGTCAAATTTTAGAATCGCGACGTTTTCTGTCATGAAAGAAGCGCTTCTTTGGTCGCTCTATGCTATCTGCATTGCAACAAAAAGCAAAAATAAACAAAAAATCGAAAATTAAGATGGTCCAGGGAATGGTTGTTAAAAAGACATGAATTTTCTCATGTCAGATTATTACATGAACTTCAACCAGATAATTGACGTAATTACCTGAGGATGGACAATGAAACTTACAACCATTTGTTAAAATCTGTTACTTCTTACATTACAAGGCAAAATACCTGCATGAGAAAAGCCATTTCATCTTATGAGGGACTTAGTGCAACGATAAGATTTCTTGCAACAGGTAGAAGGTACAAAGATTTGGAATTCACCACCATCATGTCCAAGCAATCACTGAGTGAAATAATACCGGAAACTTGTGACGATATCTACAGGGCTTTGAAAAAGGACAATCTTAAGGTGAGTTTTAATAAATAATTTTATAATAAATTAATTAAACATTATTGAAGAAGAAAAGTAAAAAATGGAAAAAAAAACATCTACAATAAGTACATGAACACTACCTATAAATAATTTAATTAATACCATTTATTATATATTTAAACACCATCATTGGGTTTAAAATTTGAAACATACTTAGCAATATTTTTGGGATTAGAATCTGTGTCCTTTTCTAGAAGGTCGTCTGACACTCGCTTTGAAGTAATCCCAAGTAGTGAGTGATGCTTTTCTTGGTTCGATACATATAATATCCTGTATCGTAACATTTTTTATTTTCTTATATTCTAATAAACCGTATCTTACTTAATTCAATAATAAACAAATTTAAATCGAAAATACTTTCATCTTATTATTAAGCAGTCAAATTCTAATATAAACAAAGGCTTGTTACCCTTCAATAGTTATTCAACATCAATAAACTGAAAAATGCTTCTTCTCCTGTATAATAGTGAATTAAACAAATACGGGGTATTAGAATTAGACCATCGATTCCACACTTACAATTAAAAAAAATAATAATTAAAATCCCAAAGAAAAAAGTAACAATATTTTATTATGACGCGTGTAATCACTTAGACCTGGCGCTGAGTCCACGTCGGCTGCAGTGGGTTTGCTTGGTTCTACATCTACTGTCGAAGGAGGTTAGAGGACAGTGTTACCAACGGAGTTCGTCGAATATTCTCAATTTTTATGTAGAAAAAACCCTAAAATTCCCTAGATCAAAATTACATCGACAATCCCATTCATGTATAATAATTCCCATTTGTGAGTACAAAAATCGTAGTTTGCTATCGGCTAAATAGGAAGGAACAGAAATGCAAGTGGATAAAAATATCGGACAAATTACGTTGCCGTAGCAACGCTAGCATCTACCGTTTGTTTATGGAGCGTTGAGCGTCGCATCATTTCTACAATTTTAAACGTCAAAACAGGATTTACCAGAAAGTATGTCGAAATTTGGAAATATTTGCAAGACAGAAATAGTAAGGTAAATTGAAAAATAAACTCCAGGAAATACATTCATGGGATTGTCTTATCAAATACCACGCGAGTTTAGATCTAGCAGGATATTTTCTCCAGTGGTTTCTCATACTCACTTTCATATAGGTAATTTAACTCGATCTGCTCAGGCAAAATCACAAGAGCGTAGCAGGTCGATTATTTCGAAGCAGTTGAAAATTCCCAATATATTAGGTGAAATTCCCTTTTTCCCTATTGCATCAAAAAATCCCTTGAACAAGGGAAGAAATTCCCTAGGTTGGCATCACTGTTATAGGATCCAGTCAGATCTTTGTTAGGTCAAGTCTTCGTACGCCATCTACGCTCGGGGCTGCGAACTATCCTGCACGTGTAATGCGCGTCGCCTATATGTACGACCGCTACATTCTCCTCCTCTAACGTCGAGGTCGTCCCGACGAGGCTACACAGATGGTGGCGGGAGAAGATATATCTGATTTGCGGGGCCGTCCTCTTCTCCTGATTTCCCGCACGGGTACGGGTACGTCTTCTCAGTTTTCAAAAGACTGATAAGGAGTCAGGTCACTAGTGTGATAAATCCATATTGGTATGGAGTATGACGTAGAGTCCGTCGCGTCGTGTGGCCAGCTTCGTTGAGTATACTTTTTCGGCGTTACTGAATGAAACGCAATGAACAACGTTTCTATTAAAATAACCTAGCGACGGTAAGGTAGACACATCATATATTCACTTTATACATTTTGCAAAACGGAGTTAATTGAATTTTATGAACTGAGAATCCACGGTCAGTTTAGTGTACACTTTCTCCCGCCAGGTACAACATTATTTCCAAATATTCCAGGAATAGGAGACGTATTTCCAATTTTGATACATCTGTTTTGGATATGGAAGGTATTTAATCTAGCACAGAAACTAAAAAGGGTCTGTCATTATCGAACTATCTAAGTAAATAAATATAGTTATGTATATATATATATATATATATATATATATATATATATATATATATATCGAACTATATATCTTATATATTAAAGAACATCAGCTGTTTGAGAATATTTTGCTTAGTATTTAAAATGGATTGAAACTATGTAATCAAACACACATTATAAAAAACCACTATCATAAGTTAAAATGCATATAAAGTCATAATATATTAAACCATTTGTTTATAATAATTAAAAAGAGCAACAATAAATATAAAGAAATTACCTTAATAATTGTCTAAATTTTGAAAACGCTTAACAAGTATAGTGGAGAACAATAAATCTGCCCAATATGGATGTTTATTTGTCATAAAGGAATCAGCTGTTTCATCTGATATTAAACAAGTTTTAGTTATCTAATTTATTATAAGTATTAATTAAATAGAATAATATAAATCATATACATATTTAGTATAAAGAATTAGATAAGTTTAGAAGATAAAAAATATCAATGACATAAAGGTAATTTATATGTGTCACAATTTATATCAAATTTATGGAGTCAATGAATGATAAAATGATGATGGATTTAAGGTAATATTAGGTACTATAGAATTTAAATAGTACAAATAACCAAAGCAACAGATATAGATATGTTATATAAAAGAATTTATGTCCATAAATATAAATATTATTTTCAAGTTGTCATAAATTTCAAAACAAAATTAGACATTGTCATATCGAAATATAACAATGAATTTCACTATATGTAAAAGACTTGTTTTATTGAATAGTAAAAGAAAACAGATAATTTTCAAGTGAAATTTACATTCATATATGTTTCTAAAAACTTTAAAAAGTGTAGCAATTGTGAATATAATTCGACAGCTCCAGAAAGAATGTTATTGGTGGAAAAATGACAGGACAAATGTTGATCAACTAAAATTAAACAAAACTTTATTGAAAATCAGTGAGGTGAAATTTCAAGTAAAATCACAAATTTTCATGATCAAAGCTATAGTTTCATAATAAATATAAAACTAAGAACACTCACATATATATGTATCCAGTTTTTCCGTGAGAATATCCAAAATTCTCAAGAAACTACGCAGCTTGAACTTCGGAAGGCGTATTCCTGATTCCAGACGGGAAGATCCAGAATCCAGACTTCAGGTCAGTGCTTCTTTAAATATTATTGGCCAATAATAAGAATAATAACTCTCGAGTATATATACAGTGACTATTTCCATGTGTATAATAATTCTTGCGTCTATATGATCGATCTAAATAAAAAAGAAATAAAGACTTTATATAGTTTATTCAATAGAGAAAATTTCAATATCATTTAAAGAGGCCTATTCTGTAATGAAATAATGTTTGTACTTACGTCATTTCGAATCATATAAGAAAAATGCATCTTAATCCATTCATATAATATTTCCAATTGTATATATAATTTTGTAACCTATTTCTTCTGAATAATTTTATCATTTGTATGTATATAATTTCCAAACATAAATTCTTTTATGCAAACTCCATCTCCAGCATCATAAAGTAAACGGACTTAATGTATCTAATATTCACGCAGATGCAAAGCATCTATAAGAAACGTTCGGTACGTCTCGCATTCATTCGAAGTTAGTTGAGCATGCGCATAGGATGTGTATGGTATCATTTATGACAATATTTTGGTAATTCCATTGGCGTAACTGTTTTATAAATATTTAAATAAAAATTTCTTAATGAAATTAAATCATTGAAAGTACTGTGTTTCTTTTTATTTTACATAAGCAAAGTATATCAAACAAAGCCAGAACTCGAAGGGTAGAAAGAGTCTCATGCTCCCGAACGAATATAATAATATAAAATCATATAATAATTAATTACTGAGTTAGCCACACAAATTAATCAAATAAAAATTAAATACCTATATAAAATTATCTCATATCTAAATAAATTATAATAATAAAATATAACAAAATAACATAATGAAAATTGAATTTAATAAATAAATATATATATATATATATATATATATATATATATATATATATATATATTGTAATATAAATTTGAAAAATTAAAATAAAATTGTGTTTAATGTCACTGTCAAATTATAAATTGTCACACTTGGGCTTTAACAAAACAATTTACTTCATTGAATTTTGATTTTTTATGAATTTATGTTTGATATTGATTTAAATTTTAGTTTTATGTAACTGTCTATATTTAATGTAATCAATTAACAGTTATAATAATTATAAAAATATATCTAACATAGACAAAGTAAATCGAACAATACAAAACATAATATACATAAAAGTACGAATTTAAATTTAAAAATTAAAAGAAAAAAAAAGTTACTTACTTAAAGGTGGGACTTCGTGCCCTCTTGCTCATAGAAGAGAACGTACGCTTCCCCACTGACTAAAGATTTCGATGATATTGATGACACCCTTGAATCATTATATTCGTGCCACTGTCCCGTGTAGAGATGTCGGCAGTAAGCCGTCTAGTGACCACTGTAAGTGGTTCCGCTGTGATTTGATATAGCGTAAAGGTTGTACCTACAGAGTGCCATATTATCAGCCCCGTAATGGCTCATATCAAGTCCTTCTATTGGAAAATCTATTGTAACATTAAGTTTTCCCCTAAATCTTTCAGTCGACGAAAAGCGCTTCAGGTGAATAACCAGGATTTTCGGAAATTTATAAATGGAGAATGATTTAGTGCATAGTCTTTGTTCCTTACATGTCGGTTTCTCATCACCGTCGAGCGATTCTTCTCTTGTAAACGAATCCAAACATTGTGAAAGACGTAATTGACCTGTTCTTTGGGGTATGGGAAGGGATAAATCTCGAAAGGGATTAAAGGTAACAGAACAGTGACCACAATATGTACACTTGATTGTAGATTTTAATTGACCGAAGTTAACTACGATCTTGGAGTTGTCCATTTGCAAATGTCTTAACCAAGATTCTTGCGCTTTTTCATTGTCACTGAGTTTTTCATCAATTTCTATTAATATTGGTTTAAGTTTTTCATGTACCCTGTTGACATCTTCGCGAAGTCCTTCTAATAGGTAACAACGGAATTCCTGCGCATCTTGTTGAGCATATCCCATGAACCTTGGAGCGAATCGCTGAATCTAACTTTTTAATGATACGGTGTTAACCACCCTGTCCGAACCGTCTTCAGACCAAAGCTCTTCAATAACTTCAGCAAATGCTTTAATTAGTGTTCCCTTCATGCTGGATATGCTTTTGATAATATCTCTCATGTATGAATCTTTACTTAAATATTCTAATAGCCACCTTGTGTTCGATAGGCATTGGATAACGCTATTCATGAAACATGTGTTATCGATATTTTTGAGGCCATTAAGACCCAGAGATTTTTGGGAAACACCCTCCAAGGACCTGATCGTGGAGTAACAGCTCTTTTGCAACCACTATCATTATCCGAATAATCTTGGATTCTATTACTGTCTCTCTCAATTGATCGGCGTGATAAGGAATTTGAGTTGATGCTATTTGCTATTGAATTGGATGGAGAAATTGCGGTTTTGGTAAGTTTGGGAGATGACGATAGATCGTTGGTCTGGATCACTTTGCTAATACAATCCTTGACATCCAAATCATTTTTGGACGTGTCCTTTTGTTCTGCTTGAGTGTCATCCCCTCTCTGAAAATATTTGGTCGAAATTGAAATGTACGAAGAGAAGTTGTTAACTCTCGAATTATTTTCAGAGAGGGAATGGTTGCTTCTTCAGTTACCACGTCACTATCTTCCATTGACCGCACTGAAAAAGAAGAAGGTGGATCAATCATTTGCAAATTAACTCTGAGCGTACGGGTTCAATATTTCAACTTTCCAGACCTATGGCCTCCAACTGTGTCAGACTTTCACTATAATTTATTCCAAAATATGTTTCTTAATTAGTTAAGTTTGAAAATTTCAAGGAATGGCTTACCAAATTTAGGTCACAATAAATATCGATGAGAAATTTAAAGATAGGCCAATGTTAGACTTAGTAGATTGAATGCATTCTGTTTCTAATTTCTGTAAACTTGAATGCAAAGCATACAGACTCAACAGCAAGCAAATCCTTAACGATATTTATCACTATCTATTCAATAATTTTGAAGTTTCCAATCAAGATGATGATTCTCTCCTACAAAATATTTATAAAGATTTGTTACCTTTCAGTCCACTGTCAAACACTCTTCATAAAGGAAATCCTCTTAAAGAAATTAATCAACTCCTCACTAACCCAATGCATACAATTTACCCTTCCTTATCTTCTCTTCAAAATTTTGGGAATTATCTCCTTTTACCATTATATGCAAAATATGTCCAATTCAGCTTGCTTTCCTTTTATCGATAGTGTCTGTTTAAAAGACTTCTATTTTATTAATTATCTCTTTTTTTAGAAAAATTTTTGTCTTCTTTTAAAATTTTAATTCTTGACAGCTCTTTTAAAATTTTCTTAATGACACTATTCTATTTATTTTTAGTCACCTGGATTTGTATCTCTTGGAAACCGCAAACAATCAGAGAGTAGTCAGACATAGAACAAGTATTCTTTCTCCTTACTCATCAGTAAAAGTTCATAACATACTCTGTATGTTCGGGTAAATTACTCTACCTTCTCATAATTAAAATCCTACGTAATATATAAAATAATTTACAATCAATAAAATAATCTTCTAGACTCCTGACTTTGGTCAATTGCTTGTGAAGGTATGTTTCTTTATGACTGTACCCTTTTGATTTTATTTCGATTTCAAAATCTTTACCTAACTTCTGATTAATTACTTAGCTACTTTTTAAATTGCTACAGTGTGTGCCAAATTTTTATAATATTTTATAAATCATTTATTGTTATTTGGTACATTATTCTATCTAAAATTTTCTAAGACAATTTATTTGCCTTAATATATTTCTAAATCAATTTGGTTAGACCAGTCTTCAATTTAAAAAGTGCATTCAAGTGAATGGTAAGTTTATACATAGTTAAATCTGTTTTAATAATTCGCTTCCTTTAGTATCTCTCTTGTCTATCTTAGTATTGTTTTTCTTTACTAATATTGGAAAAGTACGTTCCGATAAAAAGTACGTTTTTTTCGTTTTCTTTTCATGTTTTTCACGTTATAATGCCAGAAGAAATAACTTCTTTCCAATTGAAAGAACTTGTATTAATCTAATTTTATAATTAGATGTTTGAAATAATTATTTCATTATATATTGGCTTTTTATATAATAGTTAATATTTCTCTTTTAATGACTATCTATCTTATCTGCATTAAAGTGCTTCAATGAAATTTATTGTACATTTATCGTTTATATAGTAAAATACAGGATGATTCTAAATGTATGAGCCATGTTATTAAAATAATACTCTCCTTCACTTGTAAATCTGAATTACATTTTAGAAATCCTGCATTTTACCAAATTATAATTTATACAGTTACTCACTCAATTGTAATTTTTAGCACTTTGAGAATGGGCAAAATTGTTTCCAATTTTATATGAAGTAATATAGTAGATGACTAAAATTTAACTACCAAAGGAGCTATACTGGTTGACTTCCCAAGCAGCAGGGAACATCATGAAAACTCAAGGGAAGTAAAGTTATCAACTATAAATTGCTTTTCCTGTTTTCGCTTCATTTTATCGCCGCTGAATATTCAATTTTATATTTGTAGTCTCAAAATCTATAATATTCATTTCAACTATCAATAATTTTTTGTACATTTCAACTTTAACTTTTTTTATATTTTTTATCATCTTGGATAATTTTTTGTAAATATATTTCATGACTGTTAACCTCCTATTTCAACTTTAATTATTTTCATTATAACCTTTTTAACTTTGATCTTGTACTTTGTAAAATCTATTCCAATATTGTTAATCTTTTATTTCAACTTCGATATATTTTTTTATAAATTCATTCTTATTATTTGAAACTTGTCGTTTGTTCAACGTATAACTTTTTCACATTTATTAAATCACATTTGTAAATTTCCTAACTTGGTTCATATTTATATACCTTCCAACCCTCTTCACAAGGTTTATTGATGTGGATGTGTACCAACTAATGTTCTAGGTGGCGCCCGCTTATCGTATCTTAATCTAAATTGATTTAACTCATTTTTTCTTTCACTACAAATATCTCATTTTTCATTCATCAGAAAATAAAGTAGTATTACCCCCGAACCGGTAAGACCTCTCCTAGATCATTATTCAGCTGGCAAAAGAATTTCGCCTGAGATGCTCCATAACTGAGTAGCAGCTACAAAAAATGAAACCGAACAACAGGTAACAAAAAGTAAGTTGGTGGTACCATGAAGAAATGTGATTTGACTACCACTTTGTCGCCAGGTGCGTAATCCGGCCCATGACTTTTATGTTTATTTATATATGCTTGATTTTTCTCTTGCCGTTCCTCGGTAAGATCCTTGGCCAGACGGAGAGATAGAGATGAGTTTTGTAGTATTGTAGTGATTTCCGCGACAAAATTTTACGTACAATAGTACTAAGATCGTCTGTGACGTCTTTTATAGTTCGCAGCTATCTCCCGAAGGTTAGATAGGCCGCCGTTTGTTCAGTACTTTTACATCGGGCTGTGTTGATGACGAATCTTATAGAAGTTAAGTGCCGGAACCATGAGAGGTGTTCTTTGCCAACTAGTATTCCTAATTGTATTTTTAAGTCACGATTCTTACGTTCCACTATATTTGCTTCAGCGTGATACACAGGAATTAGGGCATGTCTGATGCCTAGACAAAACGTGATTTTTTGCATTACGGTGGATACAAATTGTGTCCCGTTGTCGCTTATTAACCGCCGTGGTACCCGATAGCGGAGAAATATTTCATCAATTCTCTCGTGCGCAATTATCTGCCGTAGCGTCTGCTAGCGAAAACAATTCAACCCAACGGCTAGTGGTATCTTCAATTATATAAATTCACCTTTTGCCGTCTTCTCTCAACGGTAGTGGTCCGAACAGATTGACTGCGATAACGGTCTATCTACGCCGTAATGTCCGGCGGTAGGGTCGTCGTGGTAGGTTCGCAAAATTTTTGAACTTTCGTCCTTTAGCACCACTAATCTTGCGTTCTCATACTCCTGTTCCTGGATCAAGTTCTCCCATATGCATGAAATAATCTCGTTTGATCCAATCAGCGTTTCTTTCGTCGTCTGCGGCGTCCTCGGGGGCCGCAATGATCGGAGCAAGTTCAGGATCCTCTGTTTGTTTGTGACGCATCTCTGTTCACTTCGCTTAGGGATGTCAAATTGTACAATGCGAAAATGACAATCATCGTTAGATTCTGGCGTGGGTGTCGAGATAGAAAATCTGCTACCTCATATGTTTTCCCGGTTGAATATTGAAATTTGGAGGTCTTATGGCTGTAGTCTCAGGGCCCTGCGTATATGGCGTCCTGTTGGCGTTTTCAGGCTCATTAACCACTTGAGGAATAGGTGGTCTGTTATCAGTATTGCCTTTGAACTTTCAATATATCACCGAAATGTATCTACTGCGAAAACTCACTCCGTAGTCGAATGACGGTGACCTGATAACGAGGTCATCGAGGTAAACTAAGACGGTGACTCCTTTTAGGGTAGCTTTGAATCTGTCAATCAGGCGCTGAAAACTACTGGGGGCGTTTCGTAATCCAAAGGCCATCCTATTAAATCTATAGATTCCCTAAATCCTATTTTATCTTTGTCACGGTCGTGGATTTGTATTTGCCAGTAGCCCGACGGAAGGTCGAGCCGCGACATGAACGGGCAGCCTTTAGTGGCGTGAAGCAAATCGTCGATCAGTATTAGTGGATATTTATCGGGTACTGTGATGGCATTAAGTTTACGGTAGTCGACACATACATTTTTGTAAGGTTATGTTCAGTTATGAAAACAAGAAAATAAAGATCTTAAAAAACAGCTAGACAATCAAGATAAAAGGATAGAAGTCTTAGAAAGAGAACTGAGGAGTAAACATTTATTTATCTATGGAATCAGTGAAGTAACGGATGAAAATACCGAAACCGAAAAGATGGAAGTACAGGAGGTAATTAACCAACTAGGGGTTTAGCTGAAATTCGAATAAGATATAATAGATATCAGGAGATAAGGAAAGAAAAGGGAAAATTCAACTAGACCAATATTGTTAAAAATGGCACATAAAAGTAAGGAATTTGAAATGTTGAAATTGGCATGGAATTTAAAAAATTCGAAGTGGAGTCTTAGCGAAGATTTTCCAAAAGAAATTAGATATCAGAGAACACAACTTTTGGAACAAATGAAAATAGTTAGGAGTCAAGGCTGCAAAGCTTTCGTTAAAAACAATAAACTTGTAGTGAATTGAATTGAAAATAATATGAGTTTAAGGATGTGGGAGGTTGGAAGCAGCAGATAGGTACGCAAGCACCAACAGAATTCAGAAAAGCAGGGGGAAGAACAGTAAGTTATAGATCACCAACACAAGAAGAGCATTCTTCAAAAAACCTGAAACTTTTATAAAAGAAAATAATTTGAAAATAACGACAATTGAAAAGAAATCACACACTAAGAACGAAAACAAAATTAAACTAAATGAAGTCAAAACACTAAATACGAATGGCAGAGATGAAAAAATAAATTCAAATGATGGAGAAAAAGCAAAAGCACTTCAACTCGGGATGTGCTCTTGGGCAACCAACGCAGTGTTAGATTAGTTCTCTCGAATGTGCAGGGATTTAAAAATCTCAACAATTTTCCCGTTGAAGACAAGCATGTGCAATATGATTTCATATGTTTATGTGAAACGTGGAAGGCTACTGATATGGAAGTACTAAATCTTATACGTAATAATTACACTGCTGTTTACTCCAAAGCCATTAGGGAGAAGTCATTAGGACGTGCTAAGGGAGGCCTAGCCATATTCTACAAAAATAGTTACATCCCAAGACTCCTGGAAACTTCTCCTTGGTGGCTTATATATCAGTTTACAATAATGTCTTCTCTTCAGTTCATTGTTTGCCCTGTGTACATTCCACCGAGAAGTAACTACAGTGAATTATTAGAAACTTTTGGAGTTTCACTTGATGTGATACTGGAAAAATATTCCGGCCGTATAAGTTTCATAATTGGAGACTTTAATGATCGAATCGCAGAACTTAGTGAGATCCCTGAAGAGACTGTAACAAATACTCAGTTTTTTCCTGACATGTTAAGTCACGACAAGATGAGTAATGCTCAATGTCGCTATCTTCTTGAATTTATGTCTATTAGAAACTTTTCATTAGTAAATGGTCATGTTGATGCTGATAGACCTGCAAATTTAACTTTTTGTAATGCCTTGGGGCAAAGTGTTATTGATCA
Organism: Galeruca laticollis; assembly: GCA_963921935.1. NCBI lineage: Eukaryota > Metazoa > Arthropoda > Insecta > Coleoptera > Chrysomelidae > Galeruca > Galeruca laticollis. The sequence continues at coordinate 206,488,142 of OY998175.1, read as the reverse complement.
ATGTTTCTGTTGTAATGATAAACTATATTTTGTTGACAAATTTAGTGTACTAGATGATCAATATTTGTCAGACACTTCCCAGTACTTTTGACTTTCGGCCCTTTAATAAGGAATGAGCCTAACATTGCATTTTCATCCTCATTCACTAGCCTGAAATGGGACAATACTAAAACCGTAGATTTAATTATGTCAATTCAGCACTTGCCGAATGTAGGTATGTGTGGAGATGTAGATATTTTGTATATTGATCTTTGTTCAAGTATTTTGTATGTAGCAAAGAATGTAGGTCTGTTTTCAACGAAAAAAATTAGTAATAAACAAAAACATCCTCGTAACTCTTGGTTTGATGTTGAATGTAGAGAGCTCAAAACTCAAGTAAAAATTAAATTAAAAGAGTGCAAAACGTATGGGTTTTCAGAACCATATAAAACGAATTACATTACTATAAAAAAATAATATAAGCTAATTTCAAAAAAGAAACAAGTGTGTGAAAATAATGTTATGGTTGCTCTTTCCAATACTAGAAATCAGTCAGAGTTTTGGAAAATAATAAACTTATTCAGGCGCAGAAATAAATTCTGTCCGTTATCAATCGCGGAATGGGAATCATTTTACGACCACTTAACTACAATTATGGTTAAATTTGATATCAGTTTTTTTTGGCGTTGGAAATGAGTTTCTGGATTCACCTATAACACTCTCAGAACTTGATCAATCCCTGTTGGTGTGTAAAGATAGTAAGGCTCCTGGTAGGGATAGCATAACCTATGAGTTTGTGAAACACTTACCACAAAATTGGCGCTTGTACATATTAGAATCAGAAAAAAATCCACTTGGCTGGTGTGACACAATTCTAACAATGCTTCACAAGGAAGGACCCTTAGATGATCCAAACAAATATCGTAGTATATCGCTAATCAATTGCTGCGTTAAAGTATTCACACTTATTTTACTAAATCGTCTGTCCAGCTGGTGTGAAGATATAATTCCATCCTTCCAGAAACACAATATGGCTTCCGAAAAGACAGAGGCTGTTTAGATAATATTTTCATTTTAACCTCGATCTTGCAAATCACTTTTAGACTTAAGCGCAGGAAAGTGTTTGCTGTCTTTATAGACCTCAAAAGAGCATTTGACAGTATAGAGATCATAAACTTATTTGGTTGGAACTTCATAAATTTGGGATTAGTTCTAAACACATTCGGATACTAAAACATATATATGACAAAGCAACATTCTCAATCAAGTAACAAAACTTATACAGTAAAAAATACAACATCTCGGAAGGTGTCTTGCAAGGAGAATCACTTAGTCCCCTAATTTTTTCTATTTTCATATCTGACATTGAAGATTATTTTCGCTCAAAAAATCGTAATGGACTCACTATTGACGGTAACAACGACGTATTAATGCTTCAATACGCAGATGATATAGTTATCCTTGGCGACTCTCCAATTGATATAGAGCGAAAACTAAAGGTACTTGAGTCTTATTGCTTTGATAACATACTTGTAGTCAATACCGATAAAACAAAAGTAATGATATTCGCAAAAGTGGCCATGTACATAATTACAATAAAAAATTTCATTATAGTGGATATTGTTTGGAAACAGTATAGCAGTTTACTTACTTGGGTGTTGATTTCTCCTCCACAGCCTTGTTTTGCACAATGGCTAAGAATTCTAAAATCAAATCTAATCGGGCCATTGGAGCAGTAATAGATATAATGTGTCGGTCAAAAATGAATACTTGGGAATCGCGGATCAATCTATATAATTCAATTATTTCATCTTCTCTTTCTTTTGGAATTGGTGTATGGGGTCTGCGTTACACTGATATTATAGAGCGTGTACAGGTAAAGTATTTCAAAAAACTCCTAAGTCTGTCAAAGAATACCCCAGATTACATTGTACGCTTGGAAACAAGTTCTGATCATTTGTCAACGGTTGTTACCAAACATGCCCTACTTTGGTTAAACAAACTCAAAGGAATGAACTCTTCAAGACTTTCAAAAATTTGTTTCAATCGACTTGCTCAGTTAGCATCTGATAATAGTTCAAAGTAAAATTGGGTGACACAGCTTAAAGAATGGTTTATTTATGCGCAATGTGAGTGTCTATGGGAAGATTATTTAAGTACAAATGTACGTAGTTTAGATAGACGTATTCTAGACAAATTTCGAAAACTACTGCTTGATAGTGACATAAACAGAATGGTTGCTTCTAGTAACTCTTTACTATACTCACAGTTACTAATTGGTGAAAATAGCAGTTATTTGCAAACACCCGCACACATTTATATAACCAGAATAATAGCGCAACTTAGAACCTGCAGTAAAACATTTTTAAAATTGTCTTTTAAAGGAAGTTTTTATATTATCAACAGCACTGAGAATTGCACTGTCTGTAATATGGATTCCCCGGAGTCATTACATCATATGCTTTTTGAATGTCACATTTGCAGCCCTCTAACAAAAAATAGTTTTTTTCAGTATGTTCATAATATTGATAATCTGATACACTACCTTAATATTAATAATACACGAAACGGATTATTTGAGCTTACTAAATTAGCTCATAGCATTATCAGTATATTAAAGCTGCGAGCGTTTGCACATGGTGAATGATTGGCTTTATCATGAAGTACACACATATTATATATGTTGGTTTTTATCTTAACTTTTTTATTAATTTACAAATCAGTTCTATGTCTTAATTTTTTTCGAATTATCTTAATTTCTCTCTTGAAATTTTGTACCGAACCCTTGTGAAAAGATTTATCTTATGGACAATAAACTATCTATATATCTATGTTCAGTTATGTTTGTAAAAAAGGCTTTCATATCACTTATCTCGTCCCCTCTGTGTTGCACTTTGTGAGGCTCCACGCGCATGTCTGTTATTTTCCATGTCTATGCTAGAGCTAGAATCGGAACTAAGGATTATTAGAACCAACAGGTGGTTATTTTTAAACTTAATTCTGGTACAAAAGGGCATTAGTGACTCAGGAGCTAGTACTAAAAAAATATGAACAAAATTCGACCATGTCTCAAAAAAGTTCGTCATCACCCTTCTGTTTCCCATAAACCTGTTATTCAAAGAAAAGTCCAGTCAAAAATATCTTAGGAATGTAAGCTGTTTACAAAGGTCTAACTAATAGTGGATGATGGGTAATTTTTCGAAAACAAGGGCCGCTATTTTACGCGGATGATTCGTATAAAATTTTGGATATAGGAAGAGGAAGACTGGAGGTTTTTTTTACTTTTATTAACAAAAATTTATCAATATATTTTAAATTGGAGCTTATCGTAAAATAAATGAAAGGCTGTTAAATAAACTGTTTATTCAAAATTCGTAAAAAATACAATTTTAAAAATCACGTCTGGTCGGTAGACTGGAAGAAAAACATTATTATCATAAAAACCAATTTCCATTTTTTATAGAAAGCTGTTATTCAAGAAAAGTCCAGTCAAAAATATCTTAGGAATGTAAGCTGTTTACAAAGGCCTAACTAATCGTGGATGATGGGTAATTTTTCGAAAACAAGGGCCGCTATTTTACGCGGATGATTGGTATACAGTTTTGGCTATAGGAAGAGGAAGCCTGAAGGTTATTTTTACTTTTATTTACAAAAATTTATCAATATATTTTAAATTGGAGCTCATCGTAAAACCAATCAAAGTCTGTTAAATAAACTGTTTATTCAAAATTGGTAAAAAATACAATTTTAAAAATCTCGCCTGGTAGACTGGAAGAAAAACGTTATTACAATAAAAACAACTTTCCATTTGTTATAGAAAGCTAATCTTTCAAATGTACTAGTTTTGAGAAAATATATACTGTTCATTACGCTATAATCAAAATTTTTCAAAAAGGGGAAGGTGAATTGTCATTTCAAATGTATTTCATTATTTTTTATGGCTGTATTTGCCCAAATGACTCATCCAAAACTTTTACAATGTTGATATTGAAGTTGATTAAAATTATTTACAGCATCAAACATTTGAAAGGATAATCCAGAAATTAGATCAAACAATGGTGTAGAGATCTTTTCCTATCTATTCCGGTTTTGTCTTGAATCATATTTTGAGGATTGTCCTTTAGTGGTGGCTGAAATTTGTGAGCGAATAGTCTAGTTTGGGAACGTAGAAACAAAATTGGTAGCATTTCTGCCAATTAAACGCAGTGCGTATTTTCCATTTCTGCCAGAAAATCTGAATTTGGATATTTTGCTTACCCTGCAATTACGAAGATATATAAATCCTGTAACGCTCTCATTTGAACATTTTGCTTGCATTTAAAACATTTTCTTGAAATATTATAGCATCTAAATCACTCTAAGAGGGAAATATTTTAATTTATCAGATAAAATAAGACTATTCCATCCTGTTGCCACGTCACGCTTCATTCAGCTCTGCTCTGGGAAATAGAGACACTAAATAAAACTCATCACACCATGGTTAAAAGAATTTCATAAAGGTTATTTATGATTGAGAGGACGGAACATCACCACATTTTGAATCGAATTTGAAATTTTGAAACAATAAACACATTTCATTTGAACAAACCTTGTATATTTACATACCGTTTTATTCGAACAGACATCGTAAGTTTATTTTATCTAGTTTCTTATTAAGCGCTTTTGTCATCATTATAAGTATAATCAGGCAACTTTGATGGTTAAAAGGGGCGAGAGGCTCGTAATTAACCAACGGTTGCAACAACCGAATTATATTAACTTTGTTAGATGACGGTGAAGTTGTAATAGTGGATCAATCTGTGTGTGGACAATCGAACGTCTTGAATCGTTTCGTTAAGATGCTTTTGTTTTTTTGGGATCTCTGAAAATAATAAAAAACATATTTTGAGTTATTGAGAATAAAATAAATGATAATTGTGGCAGAATACATACGTCACGTCAAATGTCATGTCAAACATCAAGGGTCGTGTGGTTAAACATAATATGACGTTTAACATTTAATGGAAGACGTGATATGTTTGACTTGACATGTTTTGATTATGATTTGTCTGCTTCTCAAATAGGACACAGCAGCCATTAATAAAAAAAAATAATTAGTCTGCATAGAAAATATGACAATATTGCAGTCAGCTGAGAATTTTTACATTCAAGTATTTAATCTATCATGAAATAACAAACAACAATATCAGTTTATCTCCAAAATCAGAGAAATCGTGTAGAGTAATTATTCATACTAATACCGAGCGATTCTAATATTTGGACCAAAATATGGTGATAGAACCAAATATACGTTGATAAAATATTGCTGTGGAATAAGTTATAAGGCGTTAAATTTGAAGTTTTAATTTTTTTTCTGATAATATTACTATATATTTATAAATTGTTATCAAAATCGTCATAGAAGCATAGTTTCGGACAAGGAATATTATTTGATGTATTATTTCACCTTTTGTTACGGAGGGCGTGAACGATTCCTGTTGATGAAATTAAGTAGTTGCATTTCTTAGCGAAACTTTTTAGTGATTTCGATTAGAAAGTATGTCGTAAACTCGTAAACATTATTTCTACGTAATATTGGTATTTTTGTTCCAATCCATACATTTTCAATAAACTTTTTGTATCCAATATTATTTCCAAGAAATTTACCTGTTTTACAGATAGCAGATAAAAATTTTTCAAAGAGAATTCGCTCTTCTCTAGCAATTCCGTATATGCGTTTTATTTTAGCATACTTATCGATCCACTGCGAAAATCGGATAAAAAACTCTCTTATGCCAAAGACCGTATCGTTTTCATCACGCCGAAGCTTTCGTTTTTGTGCGATAATAGTCATAGAGCGGGTCACTGAGAAGGTATAACAATGACAGAGAGTGGTTTGTGAGGATTCAAATACAAAATAAGGTATTATTTGTAGAAGAAACCATCATACTTATAGAACTACATAAAAAAATTACTTTGTGGAGATAGTTGGGATCTAATCTAGAATAATATAAGAATTTGCACAGGGCGCCGGGTATAAAGGCAGGCTTCATAGATTCTTCACAATGTTTTCAGCTTCTACTAATCCATGAAAATGCTAATCGATTATTTGGGATCATTTACTGTAAAACAGCCCAGTGACACACGTTGAGAGCAAGAATAAGGAGTGTTAGAGCAGCCTGTTATCGAATTAGTGGCATCCCTGACGCTTTAATTACTTTGGCTATTGATATACAGAATACCGATGTTCAAGTATTTCGTAAGACTACTACCCTAGCCGAATAGTTATAAAATTTCAGCATTATAGTTTGGTTGGTTGTTTGGTATATATACTTGTTCAAATTAATGTCGTTAGTAAATCTCCAATCAACAGACATGGATCTCGGTAGATGGACAGAAATGCTGCACTTTCTTAGAAGAATATAGAAACACAGGCTTTAGCTGAATAACTAAAAATTGAGCATGTGTTTACAGCTATCTTCTTTATTCGTCTAAAGAATGTGTAGTGTATATGCGTATGTGAATTCGCCGCGTATTGTAATGTAAACCGTTTAAGGCGCGATACTCACTATACGAAACGTCACTCTCTCGTCGTCGCATCAGCACCGTCAAGGAAAATATTCTTACATTGTAAGCAATGAACGTAATCACATTACACCATCATGTCCACTTTAGCCCCCTTACAATGCATGCAATGAAAGAATATTTACCTTGGCGGTGCCGGTGAGGCGATGTGAAGATGACGTTAGATATAGTGAGAATAGCACCTAATACGGTTTACGTATCCTAGTTCTGTATTAGCAACGTTAATATATTTTTGAATAGAAATTAATTTTGCTTTTTAGCGAGATTGCTGCCTTCTTTATGAATTAGTACTATTCAAGTTTCGAATACAACTTTTTTATTATTTTCGTTAGAAAACACATTGACAAGTAGGTGGCCCATCAAATACATTACACGTGGATGCACCGCATATACACTTTACTCTTTTTTTATGCATCGCATAATTTCCATATTCTCTGGGGTGAAAAACAATATAAAATGGATTGCTTGAAAAAACGAAAACGGATCACTTATTTTGGTTATAACAACACAAGGGTACACCAAGTACCTCAAATATTATATAACGTTGAAAAGTTCTTGAATAGAGCTAGAGGTTTTTTGAGGTCAAAACCATATAAATTGGAAAAAATAAAGTACCCATATTTTCAGAAATTTAAATGGCCTTTAGAACCCCTTAAGGATTGTTTCTTGCGACCGCAATAACTTTTCGAGTTATATCATCCTGTAAAGTTTCATCTAAATATCGAAATAGTTGGAGCACACTTCCATGCTAATATTCAAAGTGCTGTTATTGCTTTTTTTGTATAGGAAAATTATAAGTATAAAATATTTTTAAAGTCGATAAATCTGGAAGAGTTTGTTCAGAAGAAAACTGTAGAGTTTCATATATAGATTTCTCACCGGGATCATCTCCCTCAATTACGGGTACTGCGTACCTCACAGAGTACACCCGAAGGTTACGTGATGGAATTCAAAAATTGAATTCACAAAAGCATGAGTTGTTTACCTTAAAAAGTGATACTAACATTAGCGTGAAAACTAAAAGGAAATATCCTGTTAAAGTGAGAACTTCTCCTAAAAAGTTAATAAGAAAAGGTACGTTTGAATCTAAAAGTATTAAACATAAAAAACAATCTGATAAACTAAGTGCCATATCAAAAAAAAGTGAAAGAAAAGTTTGTACAAATTTTATTTCTCCAAATGTTGAAGACGAACCACGGCCACTAGCAGTTAACATAGACTCTCATGATAAACATATGGCAGAGCTGAATAGAATAAGAGAAAATAAATTGCAAATAAAATCCAAAAATACAGACCTCAACTTCCTTAAACTAGTGTATATTGACGAGGATCCCGAAGCAATACACATTAAATCTAACATAAACGAAAATCCAGTGATTGTTAAACTGAACAAAAAGTGTCTAGAATTGGTGGACACAGATAAACTTAACAAGTGTCTAGAATACACGAACACTTAAACTAGCGATAAAAAGATTATAGAAAACACCAAGTCCTAACGTACTAACAAGTGTCTAGAAACCAACGATAACAAGTGTCTAGAATCCGATTACGAGAAGTGTCTAGGAAACACGCCAAACAAGTGTCTAGAAAACAACGAAAAAAGGTGTATAGAACAGGACAGCTGTTTTGATTTATCTATCCCTACTTGCAGGGACAACAATACGAATAATACGACTACCCCTGAGAGGACTGAATTGAACCCAAACATAAATAATAATCAAATGGATGAAGATACTATAGGCGACCATTCGAGCGACGAAAACTCAGATTCGCAAAATACAATCAATCAACAAAAGACAACTATAATTCAAGCCCAGGTACACTCCACACCGGGTCTCACGTGGGCGAATAAAGTTGATCTAGAGAAAGGCACCCCTAGTAACTTAGGAGATAATTTTACATCGCAGTATGAAAAATTAGTCAAAAGACCTAATCAAATAACGATAAAAAAACTAGATATGACTAAAAAACCAAATGAGGATCTGAATGCCATCACCCCCATCCCGCAGTTTAGCCAAATAAAAGTTAATGATATCACGCCACCAGGTTTCGTTAAACCAAACAAATATACGAAATTTGAAGCACTGATAAAACAAGCAAATAAAGCTAATCTGCCAAGAAGTACGGAAAACAAATTCGATTCATTATCAGAAATGTCGGAAGAAGAAACTCAAGCCGTTGAACCCACGCAAAAAAACGAAGTTTCAAAAATATAATGCAATGTCAGAGTCATCGGATGAACATAGTAATAAATATCACACCACAAAAAAATCGAAAGAAAAAGAAGCACAGACCCCAAATAAAAAAACCAATACAGGATATCCCCCAATCGTTATTGACGGTAACGTCTCTGCTCATCTCAAATGGTAAAGAGACTTAAAATGGAAATTAAAAACAACTTCGAAATTAAATACACCGCAAATTTGACGATCATTTTTACAAAAAAAGTGGCAGACTTTGAAAATTTGAAATTAACTCTTAGAACAGAAAAACACCATTTCACACCTACTCTAGAAGAGATGAGAAAAATTATGCGTTTCTTCTCAGGGGATTAACTGAGGGCATTCAACTTGATAAACTTAAAGAAGAGATCACTTCAGTGTGTAAAAATTAACAATTAAAGACATATACCGTATGACTACTAAAGGGAGGCCATTATATTTAGTAGTCACCGACGCTAAGACCACACTCGATTATTTGAATAAGAATGCGCGTATAATCGAACATACCAGAGTGAACTGGGAATTTAGATGGCAGAGCAAACCGATAATTCAGTGCCACATATGCCAGTTGTGGGGGCACGCAACTTCAAATTAAGGTGCCTGAAATGTGCAGCTTCACATCTTACACCGGAATGTCCGAAAGACAGGTCATCACCGGCTAAATGCGCAAATTGTAACGGCGAGCATCCCGCAAAAGCCGAGATCTGCACCGAATATGTGAAGAGAAGAGTGTGGCTTGATTAAGGAAGATCAAAAAATGAAACACAATATAAAGAAAATATAAGGTATATACCAGCGCCAGCCCCAACAACTAACCCCTGGAACAAAAACAAGATTGCAGAAAAAGATGACTTCCCGAGCCTGCCTCCGAAATCAGCATCTAGAGGGAATCAACATAGCCGCACCGATCAACCCCAATCTAGTCAAGTACCCACCCTCAATCAGTAGATGTCTCGAAGTTTTCCAATTTAAATAATCAATTTAAAGAACTGAATTCCATGGTTAACCTGGATGAACTGACCAGAGCGGTAGCGAACTTAATCCATGGGATGAGGAATGCCACAAATAAGCTCGAGAAATTTACGATTTATAATAACTTCGTTCTAGGTATAGACAAGTATGACATCTAGACAGGTAGGTGGAAATATAGGAATTCAAAAACGAACTTTCCTCAAAATAATTTTCTGTAATGTACATGGAGTAAATAACAAACTTCATCTTCTTAGACATTTTCTCGATGCTCATAAACCTGATAGTTTCTTTCTAATTGAGACATTTCTTAAACCAAATAGATCCGTGAATTTTAGAAACCCCGATTATAGTCTTATCAGACAAGACCGCCCCGCGGATGTCGGTGGGGGGTGGTATCGCAGTATTAATCAAAAAATACATAAACTTCCAACTCCTGCAACCAAATAATTCATCAATTGAGCATATCTCACTTTTAATTGACAATAAATTCAAACTCGTTGAAGCTTACAGCCTCCCTCACACTAAATTCACTGAATTAGATTTTTTGAATATTACAAAAACACATAATAGGGTTCTTATAGTCGGTGATTCAAATTGCAAACATCCGCTATGGGACTCCTATGCCACATACCCTAACACAAATGTAAATACTCTGCAAAGGTTCTGCGATAACTCAGACTGTAATATTTACATCACAGACGATCTCACCCACTTCCCACACAGAACCCTTAACGAATATAATACAAAATTTACAAGATATTATCATTACAGAAATAAATAAAACCCCACCCTGAAACCTAAACCGCAAATCTTTAACAATATTCCTGAATACATTTTAAACATAATAAAATATAAAAACAAAATTCGCTGAAGATGACAAGACAAATTTTAAAATATTATCAAAACATGATTAATACTCTAATAAAAGAATACAGAAATTTTACGTGGAAAACGTTTTTAGAGAAGCTGTCACCTCGTCGACAAATCTCTATGGCGGGTTACAAGAAATCTGAGAGGAAATAGACAGGAAATATCAAAAATAGTTGTCAACGGTAAAACACTCACTCAAAAATCAGATATCGCAGAAGCTTTTGGAGAGTATTTTCAAAATAACTTTACAAAGAACATAGTAAATACACTACACCACACTATTATCACTTATTCAGTTCAAAATCATTTACACAATACACACACCTTACACACGAAAAATTTAGTCACAACTCATGAAATATATAATATAATTATTACGCTTAAAAATAAAACAGCTCCAGGGAAGGATGGTATACCAAACATCCTCCTCAAGAGCCTCCCCAAAAAAGCTATAGTACAACTCACGTTCATAACCAATTCCATTATTAAAACCGGAATTTATCCAGATATGCTCAAAATCGCCAATGTCATTCCCATCGTCAAATCTAATAAACAACTCTGCTATGTGGATAGTTACAGACCCATTTCCTTGTTAAACAACATAGCAAAGGTGATGGATAAAATCATTCTTAATAGAATACAAACATTCGTTGATAAAAATAATATAATACCTCTCGAGCAGTACGGATTCAGAGGTGGACACAGTACGGTAGCACAAATTATTCGTGTGTTCAACTACGTCAGAGAAGGCTTTTTTGCTAAAGAAAAAGCTGTTATGGTCACTGTAGATGTACAGAAAGCCTTTGATTCCGTATGGCACGAGGGGTTGTTGTATAAACTTATCAAATTGAAAGTACCTGACTACTTAATAAAGATAATATATTCGTACATTACAAATAGACAATTCTATTCCAAAGTGAATGACGGCCTGGAGGGCCCATTCCGGATTCAAGCCGGCGTGCCCCAAGGATCAGTCTTATCACCTTTGTTATATTCTCTATTTACCCACGATCTTCCCACCTCCCCACAAATCCTAACAGCCATGTATGCGGACGACACTTGCTTCGTATCATCAGCTCCAACAACAGAAACTGCACTACACAATGTCCAAACACATATTAACACACACATATTACCATACATGAGAGACAACAAACTTATAAATAACACCACCAAAACAGAGTACTTGTTACTCAGTAGGAGACCAAGGAAAAATTCGTTGCAACTTCAGCTGTGTATTGATGGGCAGTATATTACACCCAGTAATAGACTGAAATACTTGGATTTCAAAAGCGAACGTTGCAATGAGTAAACTTTACCCATTAATTTGTAAGAATAGTTGTCTCTCTTCCACAAACAAAATCACAATATACAAAGACACCATACGACCAATCCTTATATACGCAGCACCTGTATATTACACAGCAACAAAACACAATTTCCACACATTGCAGGTGGTACAGAACAAGTGTCTAAGAATGTCAATTAAACACACAACAGTTTATCCAAGACTTCCCAAAACTTCTTGGTAACATGAACAAGCAGATTTGCCCTCTATCAAGGTTTTCATAACTGAAACATACACAAACTTTTACAACTACAGTCTCCCCGAAAATCATCGTAATACTCTCAGAGCCGCTAGTTGCGCAGAAGACACTCTTGATTGTGGGTCTAGGCTTCTACATGGTAATTTATACACATAACTAGTTGTTTAATCTTCAATAATCAAATACTTCGAAATAAGGGACTACCCTATCCCTTATTCAAAACATGAACTGTCCTCTGTCAAAACATATAATAAAATATGAACAAAGCCTGTCATGTTGCCATTCTTCATAAATTAACTTTTAGTTCGCTTTTGAAACCCTGTTTTTGAGCCGGTTTTCAGGGACAAAACAGTCGAAACATCTGGAGCGTCTTATATATATATATATATATATATATATATATATATATATATATATATATTGTGGATTAGTAGGTGTGTAATTTTAATGTTTTGAAATTTTCTTATCGAAAGACTTTCTCTATTTGATGAACTTTCTCTAATTTGCCCTACGTTGGCCCGCCATATTATTGTGGATTTGTATTCTTGTGATACCTTTATTTTCGTTAATGTTTGGTTAGGTTAGGTTTCTTTCTATGTTAATATATATATATATATATATATATATATATATATATATATATATATATATATAGATATATATATAGATTTATATAGTTATTTAGTTAAACAAAACAAATGGGTAATGTGTAGAGCAAGGAACCATATACATCACGATTGCAACACGTAGATAGATTTGAAAGGTCAGAACATCGGCTTTACAACTATGTACTTCAAGCTATCTATGTAAATATTCTAACATAAATTATTGTTAATAAAGACATTTTTAAATTACATGAAATTCGTTGGAGCAATTACAAAGTTGACACAAATATAAATACCGACATATTACCTAAAACTAAGTACTTGTATTTCAGCTTTGAGCACAGCTAGGAGGCTAAAAATTTGACAAGAATTCCATCGTGAACGGTGAATTCGCTCTTATTTTTGTGGCCATTTGAAAATAGACATTGTGATTGCAAAAAAAATATTGTATATTTAGAGTGACTTCTTATGGTTTGATTTACGTACCGTAGACAGTTTGTATTGGGCTTGTTCGGTGTGGTGGTTTTTATGGAGGTGTACTTGCGTCACTCGGCCACTACAGTGGCCTGTGATAATTCAAAAAATATTCCATATCCGAGCTCCACGACTACAAAATACTTGTTGCTTCTCGTTTGTGCTTTACTTCACATACCAATACGGCACATTATGAATTTTACGACGGCGAACGTATCTTGTAACTATCACAGACTCAAAATAACCAGAATTTATGACACTCGAAATGCATTTATGCAATACGCCGTTCGCAAATTTACGATTTTTAAAAAGTAGTCGAACCTTAAAGCGGGATTTCGGGAAATTATTTAAACTCCTGTTCATGTCAGAACATATTTCTAAGAAAAATGGTACTTGGATACCATTAGAAATCGCTTAAGGTGAAATTTATGGGTTGGAAATATTGTATGAGAAACTATACTTATTGTTTGGAGTTGAACTTCGACCGTATAAGGAGTAAGGAAGAGTTTAATGGTAATATTATTAGACGTATTGCGAAATAGAACTTTTTTGAATTTTTCAGAAAAATTATGGGAATGATACAATATACAAACAAACAAAAAATGGTTTCCAGAGGCTTTCAGTTAGTCAAAAATTGGTCTCATTCATAATAAAGTTATTGATGATATTTTACTATTGGGCTGCAGACTATTTTTGGATGGATTTTTATCTCCTTAATTTACGTTTTAAGTGTTACTATTGTTAATTTTACCAATATGGTGCAATGTTGTAGTTTACAATACTTTTTTATACCGTCAGTTATTCTCTAAATGTAACTACTCATCTTGATTTGGAGAAATTTACTGTGCCAGAAACTTTATGATTGTCGGCATGCATGGAAAATGTTTTAATTTAAACGTACTTTATTGATAAATAAGGACATGAAAATTTTTATTTGTGTAAAAAATGTATGATGTGATATGATATTGGCAAGATATTATTTTTAGCAATGCTCAAAATCATAAGCTAACGCCACTTTAAATTGATGTGTTGATTTTAACGAGCAACATTTTGTCCTTGTTAAGAAGAAAAAATCTACAAAATGAACTTGGATTGATGGAAAACTTTCTGAATGATTCACATACTCGCCACGAGTGTCTAATTAAGTGACGTCAAATTAAAACTAGACCGCATTTTTATTGAGCCATAAATTAGAAAATTCTTAGACAATAATACTTTTAGAGAACCAAACACATGTCACTACGCTTAAGTGAATTTTGAAGCTCATTTGTAGGTATTGTTAGGATGCAAACTGCGAGGAAATTTCAAACACTTTGGTTATCCTGATGATAAACTACTACCAGCTATATATACATAGAACCCGGTTTAATAAAAAAAGTCACATTTTAAGCTCACTAAAGATGTAGGTAATTATATGAGCATTTCTATATTTTCAGTAAAAAAATGTAATATAAAAAAATCATCAATCAATAAAGATAATAACAACTTTAACGTATCTAAAATTGTCTTTAGTATATTGTAGGTCATAGTTGATTTTACTCATATTTAAAAAATTATTTCTTCTACAGCTTTTTTTATATTTCAAAATTTAACTCCTTAATTTTCTTATTATAATCTTATTTAATTCTTCTGAATTTTCTATCTCAATATTGAAGTGAAACTTTTTATGGGTCACTAGCGTTTTGTCATGAGAGTTGACTCGTCGAGCTAACAAAACTGCACAAATCCGCACAAAGAGGAGACGCCGAGAATACTCGCAGGGCATTGTTTATTGATGGCGATCATGTTATTCCGTTTATCAATCCCCACTTCGCTGCGCGAACGATAAAGTGAGAACGCATTCGGGGGGAAAAGGATACCAAAAGCGCTTAATAATTTCTGCCGATATTGGTATAATCCAGTGCGAAATTAATATAGAAATTGTTTACCTTTAAAATTAAGGCGATAAAAACTAGGAAATTTCTTTGCATTGTGTATTTATTTGTATTATTTTGAAAAAAATATGTAATAAAACGTAACAAGAGTATTGAAATATATTGAAAAAGGAAATAAACAGGTATACTTGTCCGTACAGATAAGTTCTGTACTCATTAAAGTTTAAGCATAAACTGTGTTATCTCCTACTTTCCGCATTGAGACCAACGCGCATCGTGGGCGTGTCCACTTTCAAACTTTCAGCTATATTTGCTAACCTGTACGTAGAAGAGCAAGTAAGTCTCAGTTCATCAGAGAAAGTCGTTGTAACTAGTGTTGCTTTATTTATGGAAATATTTTTGAAGTGAAACTTTTTATGGGACACTACAGAGGTTTTGGTTACGAGGTAATCTCGTAAAGGCTAACAAGTTTTGTGAAGCTCTAATTATCATTTGTACTTAAACTTAGTGAGATAAACGCAGCGCTGTTCTCCCCTTCTGTCATCACTCGACTCGATTTAAAATCAAACGAAAAACGCGGGTTCGATACCCCCATGGGCGGCCAGAACTTTTCTTAGGTATTAAAAAGGAAGGATACGTAATATGCATTCAAATTTCTTAAAAAGAATATTTACTTTTGTTTGTCTTTTATTGTAAATAGTTTTTTATAGTCTATCCGAAAAATTATTGTTTTTATTTTGGAAATAATTTTTGTTTTAATTTTTTTAAATTATAGTTTTTTATGTTGTTGATATTTATGAATTCTCTTTGTACACTCATTGGCGGTTATTGCGTCATAAAACATAAAAAGTTTCACTTCTGACGCTGTTAGTTTTCGACTGACGCATAAATCTTTTTTTTTGTTATCTGTCATCAATATTTACCGTCTTTCAAATCAAAAAATACTCCCTCATTTCCCGCTTTGCAACCATCTCTATTTTTTTCTATATTCATCCTAGATGAAACTTTTAATTATTTAGTTTAACTAAATGACCTAGCGCACTACACTTGGACACTTTAAATTTTCTCATCTAATAGTTTTACGATAGATTAAAATTAAAATCAATTTTTGCTCAATATATCTATAAATACATGGCGCAGTCAGTGTAAAAATAATATAAAAACGAAATAGCAGTGAGAATCCAAAACAAAATACCATATTTTGTAGATTGAGGTTACAATTGGAAATTAAATATTTTGGAAAAATGGAATTTCTAAAACAACCACTTGCGATGAAAATGGATGGAGATTTAGCCATTAATTGGAAAAAAATTAAATCAAGATTCTTAACGTACTATGACGACGGGTTGTGCTGAAATCCCTAAAGCAGTTGAGTGTAGCGGTATTAATGCGTTGTATAGGTGAAACTGCTGTTGACATCATAAACAATATGGAACTTACATTAGAACAAAAACAAGACCCAGACATATTAATGAATAAATTAGACGAATATTTTCTACCAAAATTAAATTCTAGTGCTGAAACACATACAGAGTGGAAAGTCTAACTGGAACAAATTCTGTAACTTGATAAATGAAGGTGTATCGCAAAATTACTGAAACGCGTCAATTTTAATTTTCAATGGCACATATTACGAAGAGATTTGTTTATCTTTTTAATTATCTGGTAGCGTTGCAGACAACCCCAACATTTTTTTCAATTGCCAATACACTTCCACTTTTTTTTGTTACTTTTTATAAGCAATGTGTCGGAAAAAAATGAAATAAGGAAATATTTACTCAAATTACTTTAATGTATAGGTACATTTTACTTTTTCGCCCAACCTATCTATATGCGAGAAAAGTATTGGTTTACCCCAGAAAAATCTTGAGTAATTTTTACGTTTTCCATCAACAACAACACGGAAAAATGGTTTTTAGAAAAAAAATCCTGTGTGCATGTCGTCGTTGTCGTCGGCCACTTTTCCTTACATGTCTTGTTAGCAGGATACAGCCTCCGGATTGCAACAAATCACCAATTCTATGATTTAATATTGTTCAAGATATTTCACAGATGAACCCTATTTATTTTAAGCTCACCAGAGCCTGTACAACGTGTGCTATGATACTTGAAGTAAAACATTTAGTCATTTTTGGGGAAATTTCAGTTTGTTAACACGATACAGCCTCCGGACTTCAACAAGTCACTAATTTTTTTATTGAATATTATTCAGGACACCTCACTGATGAACCCTATTGATTTTCAGCTCACCAGAGCCAATACAACAGGTGCTACAGTACTTTAAGTACGATATTTTTGTCATTTTTGGAGAAGTTTCAGTTTTTTAGCACGATACATCCTCCGGTGTATATACAAGTGACCAATTTTATGTTTGGATATTATTTAGGACGTCTCAAAGATGAACCCTATTGATATTCAGTTCACTAAAGCCAGTACAACGTGTGCTATGGTACTTGAAGTACCAAATTTTTGTCATTTCAGGAGAATGTTTATATTAGTGTTTTTAAATGAAACTCAAGGTCTCTAGTTAATTCCACAATATAATACAAGTTATTGAAAATTCTAAAAAATTGACAATTGTTTCGATAAATCAATATCGTCGTCAGAATGTTTAGTTTGTTAGCACGATACAGCCTCCAGAGAGTATACGATTGATCAATTTTATGATTGAATATTGTTCAAAATGTCTCACAGATGTACCTTATTGATTTTCAGTTGAGTAGAGCGAGTACAGCGGGTCCTATAAATCCAGATATGCTACATTTTTGGAGAAATTTCGGTTTGTTAGCACGATACATCCTCCGAAGTGTATACAAGTAAAAATTTTATGATAGAAAGAATATTGTTCAGGGCCACAAATGCGGAAAAGTTAGTTTTAATCTTTAAAACAGTTTTTTTCTTACTTGATAAGCCCAATAAAAAACCTGCTCGATAGTTTTTTGGTCAATTTGAACTGAATGTGATTGATTTGTTAGTACTTGTTTGTATTTCAACGTGTAAATAACAAACGAGAAATAAGAAAATGCCCTATTTAATCGAGACGCATCGCATCGAAATTTTAATGATGATCGGATATGGCGACAGAAGTCGAACACAGGCTGAAGTCGCTCGATTGTTTACTGGAGTTCATCCAGAATTACCTTCAATTAATCGAAGTATGATTAGCAAAATTAAAACTCGATATCGGGAGTTGGGTCGCGTAAGGGAGGCTCCTCAATGACAGGTTTTAAAAGTTGACGAAGAAGCTCAGTTGAACATATTGTTGGAAGTTGAAGAAAATCCTGTTACTCCAGCTAGGCAAATAGCTCGCGTTTATGTTGTCAGTCACATAAGCGTTTCAAAAATTCTCAAAGGAACCAAAAAGCACCCATATAAGATGCAAAACCTGCAGGAGCTTAACGAAGATGATCCTGATCGTAGACTCGAATTTTGCGAACGAATTATGGCTTCTATCGATGGTGGACAAATTGCTTTGGAATGGGTGCTGTTTTCTGATGAGGCTATGTTCACATTACATGGGCACGTCAATCGACAGAACTGCCGTTATTGGGCTGACGAAAATCCCCGTTGGATGCGTGAATCTCATACCCAAAGGCCTCAAAAAACAAACGTCTGGGTTGGAATTATTGGGGATCGCATAGTAGGTCCTTTTTTTTCAATGGAAATGTAACCGGAGAAACATACCTTAATATGCTCCAAGAAGAACTGATTCCTACTTTAGTAAATTTATTCCCCAATAATTTGGATCCCAACTTATTTGACCAACGGATGTGGCTTCAACAAGATGGGGCACCACCACATTTTGCTGAAAATGTACGAACCTATCTTAACGAAGTGTTTCCAAATAGGTGGATTGGAAGAAGGGGCCCAATTGAGTGGCCAGCAAGATCACCCGATCTTACTCCATAAGATCTTTTTTTATGGGGATATCTAAAGAGCAAAGTTTATGCCAATAAACCTAACGACATCGCCGAGCTTCAACAAAGAATCAGGGACGAAATTAGGCAAGTAATGCCGGAAGTGTTACAAAATGTTCGGAATGCTATTTATAATCGATAAGGATATTGTCAGCAACAAGGTGGAGAACACTTTGAACATTTATTGCATTAAAGTAATTTAAGTGAATATTTCCTTATTTCATTTTTTTCCAACACATTGCTTATAAAAAGTAACAAAAAAAAGTGGGATTGTATTTACAATTGAAAAAGCTTTCAAATAAAAAATTAATCAACCTATCCTTTCATTTAAAAAAAAAGTTGGAGTTGTCTGCAACCCCACCAGATAATTAAATTGACAATAAAAATTGACGTGTTTCAGGAATTTTGCGATGAACCTTTATTTATCAAGTTACAGAATTTGTTCCAATTAGACTTTCCACTCTGTATATTTAACACTAGAAATCAACTTCCAGGAGAATCTTAATGAATATTTTGAAGAATTGAAAAGGTTTGCTAACAATTGTGAGTTCGGAGTATTTAAGATCAGATTAATAAAAGACCGGATTGTGAGTGGAGTACGGGAACAAAAAATGAGGGATCAACTTCTTACGGAGAGGAATTTAGATTTAACTAGGGCTGTAGAGATTTGTAGGGCTATAGAAAATAAACGGTTTCAAAGATTAAAACTAACTTTTCCGCATCTGTGGCTCTGAAAAATATTCTATCATAAAATTGTTATTTGTATACACTTCGGGGGATGTATCGTGATAACAAACCGAAATTTCTCTAAAAATAACCAAAAATGTACGCTGTACTCACTCTAGTCAACTGAAAATCAATAGGGTACATCTGTGAGACACCTTGTGATAATCCCAAAAAGACAGTATCGTAAAAAGACATTATCAAAGGGAAAAGAGATTAAATTGTGTAAATAATAATTGCAATGTTAATAGCGGGCGTCGATCTGTTAAGGTCAGGCGAACATACGGAAAGCACGTTTCTATTGGCAGATAATATACTTCCACTTGTCATTACCATATGTTTTGCAGGAATATTTAGCATTTATTGTCGAATATTACCATTTACCATTACCATTTGCTTTGCAGGATCGCCATGTGGTGGTTACTTAGTAAGTGCCCCTCGTATAGACTACTTTAACCATAAAACCATTTATCTTTGAGAAACACTTACCTCGTAACCATTGTTTAAGGGTTGAATAAATAACATCATTTAAAAACTCACTGGTATAAATATAATTGAGAATTATTAACACAGATTATAAATACAATGTACATACATTTAAACTATTCAAAATAATAATAATGAATCCCCGGAAATTATCGACACTTTCCATTTATAGGAAGCATGCGATCTAACGAGTCAGTTACCCGTAGGTATGACCTTCCGCATATCAAGTGAATGTGATATTTACATTTAATAGAAACGTGCTTTCCGTATGTTCGCCTGAGCTTAACAGATAGACGCCCTCTATTAACATTGAAATTATTATTTACACAATTTAATCTCTTCTCCCTTTAATAATGTCTTTTTACGATACTGTCTTTTCTGGATCATCACAACCTTGAACAATATTCAATCATAAAATTGATCAATCGTATACTCTCTGGAGGCTGTATCGTGCTAACAAACTGAAAATTCTCCAAAAATGACAAAAATTTGGTACTTCAAGTACTATAGCACCCGTTGTACTGCCTTTAGTGAGCTGAATATCAATAGGGTTCATCTTTGAGACTCTCTGAATAATATCCAATCATAAAATTGGTCACTTGTATATACTCCGAAGGCTGTATCGTGCTAACAAACTGAAACTTCTCCAAAAATGACAAAAATATCATATTTAAAGTACTGTAGCACCTGTTGTATTGGCTCTGGTGAGCTGAAAATCCATAAGGTTCATCTGGGAGATATCCTGAATAATATTCAGTCATAGAGTTGGTGACTTGTTGAACTCCTGAGGCTGTAGCGTGCTAACAAACTGTAATTTCTCAAAAAATTACAAAATATCGTACTTCAAGTACCATAGTACCCGTGGTACTGGCTCTGGTGAGCTGAAAATCAATAGGGTTCATCTGTGACATGTTCTTAACAATATTCAATCATAAAATTGGTGACTAATTGCACTCCGGAGGCTGTATCGTGCTAACAAGGCATGTAAGAAAAAGTGGTCGACGATAACGACGACGACGACATACACACAGGCTTTTTTTCTAAAAACCGTTTTTTCGTGTTGTTGTTGATAGAAAGCGTGAAAATAACTCAAAATTCCAACTTTTTTTGGGGTAAACCAATACTTTTCTCGAATATTAGATAGGTTGGGCGGAAAAGTAAAAGTAATCAATATATGAAGATAATTACTGAAAGAGCCGGGACCATATATTGAATTGTGTGCAGTAAATTAATAACAGAATCGAGCTCTAGATCCAGAGAAAAACAAAAGTCGAAATCAGAATTTTGAAAGTAGGCAACAGCTCAATTCAAGATCCTCTGTAAGTAGATTTAACTGTAATCGCGAAATATAACATCAGAGGTTTAAGTGTCCGGCATATGGACAAATTTGTTTCGAATGTAATAAATTAAATCATTTTGCTATAAATTGTAGAAGTGTTCAAGTTAATGTCACTGAAAATAACAATAATAGGTAATGTAATTAATCTGACGGAGCATCGAACGACTATGGTTTAAGGTTCATTACAGATAAATAACATAGAAAATTGATAAAATTAAAAACGTGGATAATGTAAACAAAATAATAAAAGACCTTCAAAATATAATATTAGAGGCTAGAAACAAAACAACCACAATAAAATCAAAAACTAACAATCAAAATACACTTCCTAGCCATATTGTACAACTAATAAACGAAAAGAATAAATGTAGGAAAAAGTGGCAACGCACTCGATCACAAGAAGACCATACCCTACTAAAACATTACAAATATCTAATTAATGAGACCATTAAACAACATAAAAATGAAGACTGGGAAAATTTTCTTACCAAACTTAAACCGGAGGATAACTCGCTTTGGAAAATCTCACGACGTTTAAGAAAACAAGCGAAAACAATCACCAAAATTACAAACAACGGCCATACAATAACAGACATGACAAGTATCGTAGAAAGTTTCGGGAAGTACTTCCAAAACAATTTTATTATTAATTCACCACATGTACAATATCATCAAAATATTACTGAAATTGTTCATATATACATAAGTCAATTAAAAGAAATAAACACACATAATTTAGCCACTTGTACGGAGACATATAACACAATACAACGCTTAAAAATTAAAAAAGAGCTCCAGGGATAGATGGCATTCCAAACATTTTACTCAAAAATATTCCGAAAAAGGCTATTGTCCAACTTACTCAAGTAATTAACTGCATAATTAAGTCTGGTCAATACCCCGATATGCTCAAGATATCCAACATCATAACTATTATCAAAACAAACGAAGAACCAAGTTATGTGGATAGTTACAGGCCAATATCCCTCCTGAACAACATAGCAAAGGTGATAAAATAATTTTAAAAAGATTACAATCATTTGTAGACAAAAATAATATTATACCTCTCGAACAATACGGATTTCGGAGTGACCACAGTACGGTAGCCCAAATCATTAGGGTAATAAACTATATCCGCGAAGGCTTTCAAAACAAACAGAAGGCCATAATGACAACTTTAGGTATTCAAAGGCATTCGACTCCGTATGGCACGAGAGGTTAATATTTAAACTAATAAATCTACAAACACCAAACTACTTGATTAAAATAATAAATTCATATTTAAATAATAGAAAAATTTTCACCAAAATTTATGAACACTCAGCGAGTCCATACTCCATTCAAGCAGGAGTTCAGCAAGAGTCGGTACTATCACCTTTGTTATACTCCATTTTCATCCACGATCTCCCTATTACATCCCAAATACTAACCGCCATGTACGCTGACGACACGTGTTTTGTAGCATCTGCTAAGAACCCAGAACAGGCACTAAACATAATACAAACACACATTGACACTAAAATCATCCCCTATTTCGACAAACACAAAACTAGCTATCAATCCCTCCAAAACAGAGTATTTATTACTCAGGAGGATAGCTAGAGGAGCCCCCCCCCCATTGCAATCGCAGCTTTGTATCAACGGTCATGTCATCACTCCGAGTATGAACATAAAATACTTGGGATATACAATGCAAAATAATACAAATGCAAATGCACACATCGCACAACAGATACAAAAAGCCAAGATTACAATGGGTAGACTCTACCCCTTAATTTGCAAACACAGTAAACTCACGACACAAAACAAAATTCTTATTTATAAACAAATCATTCGTCCCATACTTACTTATGCAGCTCCCATATATTACACCGGCACACAACATAATTTCCACTCTTTGCAGGTTATACAAAACAAGTGTCTCAGGATGGCAATTAAACATAACACAACTTATCTCAAACTCCCGAAAACCACCTGGTTACACGAAAAAGCCAACATACCTACTATCAAAGTCTTTATAAACAAAATCTCGATAAAGTTCTATAACTACTGTCTGCCACAAGATCTTCATAGAAATCTCAAAGACGCGAAACGCGCAGATTGCATCCGCGATAGTGGGTGTAGGCTTTTGCATGGATCACTAATTGCATAACTTGGTTGTTTAAAACTCCGAACCCATTTTCAACATAGGGGGTAACTCCAACACAGGCAACTGTGCTGCAACACCCCTTATGCATCAATAAACTTGATTATAAATAAATTAAACAAATCAAAACATCTGCCACGTTGCCATCTCGAAACCTAATACCCCCGGATCAATTTTGAAACCCTGTTTTTCAGCTGCTTTTCATGGATACCTGAGCCGAAAGATGCTAGGAGTCAAAACTATATGTTAGCGACAAAGTTATACATTCAGCGCAAACACTTGGATAATGCTCTCGAAGCAAGGAGCCAGTACAGACGTCAGACAAACACATTAATGCTAAAAATCGCTAGATCATCGGCACATTGTATATTTATTTTTTATACCGTATTTTTAGTATATTGTAAGCAGGGAGTCAAAAATCTCTAATAAAGAACATTTTTAATCTAACATAGAAAATGACTGGTTTGAAATTCTGAAACTTGTAGATTGTGGCAAGCCTCTCAAATTCAAACTTGATACAGGAGCGCTTGTAAATGGAATACCTGAATACATTTTCAAGGAATTGGGGTTGAAAAATTTGCAAAAAGTTAATATTAATATTACCAATTACGGTGGAGAAAAATTAAATGTAAGCGATGTAAGTAATCTTAAGGTATGGTGGAAAGATAAAGAGAGTACATTAGATTTTCATATAATCAAGACAAACACAAAGTCTGTACCTATATTAGGTATCAAAAGAATTCAAAAATTAGATATCATCACATGTAACGTAAATGAGGCAGTAAAATTTGAAGCTGTGGATGGTTACAAGCTGTATAGTGAATTATTTGAAGGAGTTGGCAAGTTAAAAATGAGCCCTGTAGAGTTTAAATTAAAAAATGATTATATTCCCAAAATAGTACCATGTCGAAGAGTGTCATTTGCATTAATAGAGAAATTAAGATTGGAGCTAGATAGAATGTTGCTTAATGGTATTATTGAAAATATTACAAAACCAACAGAATTTGGTAATCAAATTGTACTTGTAAAAAACCAGATAATATTATCAGAAATTGTCTTGATCCTCAGCATTTGAATGAACCCATTGTTAGAGATTATGAGCTACCTACATTTGAAGAAATTACTAGGGACCTAGTAGGGTCAAGTATTTTTTCAATTTTGGGTGCCAATAAGGGTTTTTGGAAAATCTCACTTTCTGAAACGGCTTCAAGACTTACTACTTTTGCTACACCTTTTAGTAGATTTCGTTTTTTGCGTTTGCCTTTTGGCTTGGCCAACTGTCCCGAAATTTTTCATAGAATTTTCAGTGAACTTTTCATTAATGTACAGGGTGTTAAAGTATATATAGATGACATATTGATATTTGCAAAAAGTTTAGAAAAACATGAAAACATTTTTAATAAAATTTTAAATAGAGCACGTGAAAATGGTATCCGTTTTAATAAAAACAAATGCAGAATTAGACGTACATTGGTCATATATTATCTGAAACAGGTATTGAAGTGGACAATGATAAGGTAGAAGCAATTAGACAAATTAGAATACCAAAAAATGTTAAAGAATTATCAAGATTTTTGGGAATGGTTACCTACGTATCAAGGTTTATACCCAACCTATCAGCTTTGGCTAACAATTTAAGAAACTTTATGAAGAAAAATATACTATGGGATTGGAGTAAAGTTCACACGGGCAAATTTGATTATTTAAAAAAACATTAACGAAAAGACTTGTTCTGCAATATTATGATGAAGATAAACATATAACACTATCGGTTGACAGCTCAAAAGATGGACTTGGAGCAGTAATATTACAGGAAGGAGGCCCCATTGCTGGTACATCCAAAAGCTTGACAGATAGCCAACAGCGGTACGCACAAATCAAAAAGAAGATGCTGGCAATTGTATTCGATTGTCAGCGATTTCATGAATTTCTGTATGGCAAGATATTTACGGTTGAAGCAGGCCATAAACCATTAGAGGCTATCTGTAATAAACCATTGGAAAGGTGTACTCTAAGGTTGCAAGGGCATATAATTACGTTACAAAATTATTCATTTGATGTAAAATATAAACCTGGTACACAGCTCTATTTTGCGGATGCATTATAAAGATTAAGCTATGATGACAAAATTTTTAAAATGAATAAAACATAATTAGATGCTAAAATTAGTTTAATTGAATTTAATGACGATATTAGTAGAACCAAGTTAGAGTTAATAAAAAATGAAACGGCAAAGGACAGAAAGTTACGACTATTAATAAAAAACATTAAAGAGGGTTGGCAAAGCAAAAATCCAAAGTTAGTGAATTAATATCATTAATTGGTTTTGTAGAGATGAGCTAGTGGTTATCAACTGAATGGTATTTGAAGGTGAACAAATTGTCATTCCTGTTTCTATGACAGAAGATATCTTAGATCGATTCAACCACATGGGTATAGAGAAAACGAAGTAACGAGGTAAGAAAGTAATTTTGTGGCCTTTGATGGGCAGTAAAGGTAAAAAATTACCCAGCATGTTCAACATATCAGAATACGCAGCAAAGTGAGCCCTTAATTGAGGGCCGTAGTATCAAAGCCGGCAATCTCCACAATGTTCACTTTTGAATAAAGCGCAAAAAAGTGCTACATCCATATTAGTGTATATTTCACTGCCCGCGTAGTTTTTAATGAAAGAAAATGCTAAACATCATCGGTTTTTAAGGTCATTACGCTAATTTTTTTTCTCTTTTGAAAAAATTATAAAAAACTGAATGGATAAAGCCATGTTTGATACTGAATGTTGGATTTTGCCGGATTTGATACCAAATGTTCGACTAAAATCAGTTGTGAACTGAATATGTGTTTGGAATAGATTCACTGGTGATAGAATAACAATATCGAAATTAATCCGAGAAAACGTATAATCAAAAATATTTTCATGAGCATAACAATATTCATTATATAAGTACAGAGGGTATTTCTTCAATAAATTCGCAGGTTGATTCTTCTGTTGCTGTTTTTTCCACGTCTGGCAATGCGTTTTATTCTTCCTGGCCGGGTTGCGCTGGCTCAAGAGTTTCATTAGAAATAGTAGTTACATAAAAACGGAGTTCTTCCATTGATCTCCAAGTAGCCCCAAAGTGTTTTGTGAGTAGTTTGTCAATATCTTCAAGCTTCAACATATTCACTTGTTGTAGACCACTTTTTATGTTGACAGGGTTAATCATGTAAAGGCTTTTTCCCGTTTTTAGGACACTTTTGAGGATTTGGAAATCACTCTGGTAATACAACTCACCTCTAATCAAAACATTTCCGTAACAAGAATCGTTTTGTATTCTTGAAAGAAAAATGCCATCAGCCGTTGTCCCATTTTTTGATAATAGCTCTATCGAGGTTTCTAGCTGCGTTATAACCTCCAACTGTCTGGATCTCCTTCTCAATATTACCGAAAATCCTATCAGCCGGAATAAATGAATGACCTACTATTGGAAAAATCACTTCAATATTCTGAATACGTTCTGGCGCTCTCTCCAATAGCCATTTGCAGCACATCCCAATGAGAGTCGTATTCTTGTTTTGTCCACTGCAACCATCTGACATCAGCCTGACTACTGTTACAGATGAAATTTCATTGCAACCTTTTCCAAATTCGTTTTCGGTTCAATAATAGGAAAAAACATTTTTCTTGGTAAGTTCAGATTGAGACGTCCCCTAAATAATGGTCAAATTGTACAGGTACAGTTGCGTTGAGTAGTAAGCAGTTTGATCTGGGACCTTAGGGAGTACAAGATTTTTCTGGCAATCGAAAGATAATGTTATCAAATTATCCTTAATTTCTTTAAGCAACTGAAAAAACGCATTTGCTCTTCGTTTGTGAACATTCTTCTCAATTAGCGTTTTAAATGAAACTCACGGTTTCTAGTTAATACCAAAATATAATAAAAATTGTTGAGAATTCTAAAAAATTGACAATTGTTTCGATAAATCAATATCATCGTCAGAATGACATAAGTTACATTTCATTTTATGCCTACCTGATGTTTCGTAGTTATTTTTGGCTAGACCAAGAAGTGACCTAACTGGTGATTGGCTTAATATATGTTAATAGAAAATTACAAATACTGAAGCTTAGATATTATTAGCCCTATGGTGATATCCTGGATATCATTTTTCAATTAAGATCAGTATAACTGTGCAATGATATAGAAAACCAGGAAAACTATATCTGCTGATCTTTACAATTATCACTTAAGTCACTTCTTGGTCTAGCCAAAAATAACTACGAAACATCAGGTAGGCATCAGATGAAATGTAACTTCTGTCATTCTGACGATGATATTGATTTATCGAAACAATTGTCAATTTTTTAGAATTTTTACAATTTTTATTATATTGTGGTATTAACTAGAAACCGTGAGTTTCATTTAGAACACTAATATGAGCAGATTCCACGAAGTAAGGGTTAATTTCATTAAAAAATCTTCGAGAGAAGATTTGACCCGACTGTACCAGAAGTTACTACAAAAACGTTATAAAACATCACAAAATATTTGGTTTAACCAAGAATGCCTTCGGACAAAGGTAATACCAAATTATTTGAATATAAAATGTCACACTAAAACACCACAAGCACAAAAAGCTATAAAATGTGCTCAACGAGATTGGATAAAAGGAGAATGTAAGAAATGGTTCAAAGTTAGAGACTCCTTAGACAACTACATAAAAGTTGTACATGCAGAACTCAGATTTCAATTACATCCAGTAGAAGTTGACTGTTTGGATGACAAAATTAGAGAAAGTGTCAGCACGATGGAGCATAAGAAATTTAAGAAACAAGAAAAAAAGCTACAGAATCTTGAACACACACAACATAAAATTCAAAACTCGAAACATCATGAAACTGTAAGTACCTACATACAAACACACTTTGCACCACGATTTGAAAACCTTTCAGGCACTAATTTTACAGATAGTGAGATAGAATTTTTGAATAAAGGCTTAAAGTACAGCATACCACCAAAATTTACGAATAATACTAAACAAATTATAGCTACAGAGTCAGAAATAGCTTTAAAATCTAATTCAAATAATTTTCTTTATGAGAAATTGAAAATTGCCAATTTAATCAAAAATATTGAACATTCAAAAGTTAAACGTCAAACAAAAAATGACATTACAGTTTTAAATTCAATCAAAAAGAAAGTAGAAGATAATAACCTAACAGTTACAAACTCTGATAAGGGGAAATTAACTGTCATTTTTACAGCTGAAAATTACAATTCCAAAATATATAACTTTATAGAATCTAGTGACGTAAAAGTTCTTAAAGCAGACCCAACAAAAAAGTTTTCTAATAATGTTAGGGATATTGTTAATAATTCAAATTATCTTTTAAGTGATTACGAAAAAAGGTATATCATACATAAGAATCCTCATTGTCCACAATTATATGGAACCGTTAAATTACATAAAAAAACGAAACCAATTAGGCATGTAGTTTCTTATGTTAATACTCCTAATAATATATTAGCAAAGAGACTCAACAATATACTTAATAGTTACTGATATGAATCTCTGTCCTCAATTAGAAACTCAATAGAACTAATCAAAAAGTTGAAAGCAATCAACTTGCAAGATAACTATAAACTTATCTCGTTCGATGTGACTAATATGTTCACTAAAATTCCTCGTAAAGAATGTCTAATACTTGTAAGAAAATTACTAAAAGATAAAAATATTAATCCAGGAATAATATCAAATATACTGAACTTATTTGATGTATGCATTAATCAAAATTATTTCACTTTTGACAATAAGATATATATTCAAAATGAAGGTTTACCAATGGGAAGCCCTATATCACCTATTTTGGCAAACATTTTTATGGACAATTTAGAAAGAAAGATCTTTGAAAGTAATATTTCGAAAAATGTTTTATTTTGGTATAGATATGTAGATGACATATTAGCTTGTTTCATGGGTAGTGAATGACAATTAGATGTATTTTTCAACCACATCGATAATGTATACCCAAAAATTAAATTTACATTAGAAATTGAAGAAAATAGCTCAATCAATTTTCTTGATTAAAAAATTCAAAGAGTTAATAATGTACTTGATTATTCAATTTACCGAAAACCAACACATACTGATGTGACAATTCCATTCAATTCCAATCACCCCATGTCCCATAAACTAGCGGCATATAATTCAATGATACATAGAGCTTTTTCAGTTCCCATGAACAAATGTAATATTGATAGAGAGAATAATACAATTAGACAAATAGCAACATACAACGGTTATCCATTAGATATGATAAATAAGCGAATTAATAAAAAAGAGGAAAAAGTGGCATTACAACTAATATTTCCAAAACAAACTGATGAAATGAAAACTTATAAAACCATCACATATGCAGGAAATATTTCAAATAATATTTCAAAGATAA
The DNA here is from genome assembly GCA_963921935.1 of Galeruca laticollis. NCBI lineage: Eukaryota > Metazoa > Arthropoda > Insecta > Coleoptera > Chrysomelidae > Galeruca > Galeruca laticollis. The sequence goes on along the minus strand of OY998175.1, from coordinate 206,457,994 downwards.
TATCTTTAGCAACGAATACAACAATTTCTTTTAAAACAGAAACTAACGTTAGTATAAAATTGTTAAATGTAAAAACAAAAAAACTACCATTAAAGAAGTCCGGTATATATAAACTCAAATGTCCAGAATGATATGCTGTCTATTTGGGTCAGACCCTTAGGAATTTTGAAATCCGATACAGTGAACACTTACGAGCATACAGATTAAACCAACCAGATAAATCCTACTACGCAAAACATCTACTTGACACCAATCATTCATTGACACCTAACACAAAACTAGAAGTGCTGCATATTTGTGAAAAGAAACAAGAACTGGATTTCCTTGAAGAACTGGAAATTAGAAGACATTTAAGAAACCCACAATATGAAGTTGTCAATGAACAGTTAAATCTACACTCCACTAATAAACTGTCTTCTTAAGTGATAATTGTAAAGATCAGTAGATATAGTTTTCCTGGTTTTCTATATCATTACACAGTTATACTGATCTTAATTGGAAAAATGATATCCAGGATATCACCATAGGGCTAATAATATCTAAGCTTCAATATTTGTAATATCACATCTTCTTTTTTTTTCTATTAACATATATTAAGTCAATCACCAGTTAGGTCACTTCTTGGTCTAGCCAAAAATAACTACGAAACATCAGGTAGGCATCAAATTAAATGTAACTTCTGTCATTCTGACGATGATAATAGTGCTATTCAACACTTCGATCTTGATTCCGATTAGGTTTATAATCGAAATCGTAAACGGATTGATGTTTGTTGAATGACCAAGAAAATTTGTCATTTGGCATGTCATTATACAGATCAAATAAATAAATATTGACATAACCTTATCATTATTTTGGTTCATTTCACGTGCATTTCACACTTTTCACAAGTTCATTTATTTTAATTTTATAGAAGCTGTTTTGTTAACTAAAAATGTAATATACAATTGCAAAATGTCACTCACATCACATAACCCATAGACAAACGGTAGTTCATTTAAATTTTTCGACCAATCACCTGCTTCCGATTTACGATTGTTTTCAATAGCATCATAGAGACCGAATAAAATCAGAGTGCTCGATTGATATCGAAAATGTATTGTTGAACATGTTGTTTTTTAAATGACAGGAAATGATTGTAATCGATTGTCGCGTTGAATAGCACTATTGATTTAATGAAACAATTGTTAATTTTTAGGATTTTTAACAATTTTTATTATATTGTGGTATTAACTAGAAACCGTGAGTTTCATTTAAAACACTAATATGACTAGATTCCACGAAGTAAGGGTCGAGACAGTTAATTTCATTCTTCTCAATGTTTAAGTTATTCTTCTCCCCCTCATTTGTAGATCTCTTAATCTTCTCGGCGAGTTCTATACACGAAGAGCATACGTCGGTCCGGGGAGTACTAAAGCTGAGATTGTACTTCGTATTGAATATCATTCGAAAGTATGACGGCTTCACTCTTTCTTCTGGAGAACACTGATTGTTGTACATTTCTGACATTTTTGCTATGGACAAATCCGAAGATAAATAATTTCTTCTGGAAGAAGAACGACAGTAATGAGATTCGATGCTTTTGAACGAATTAATGAATCTTTGGACAGCAATTTGTTTCCCTTCGAACTTTGCTGTTTTTCTTTCGCCTCCTCTTTTTTCTGAAGGTGCTTCACCTGTCCTTAGGAACGATTTCATGACGTATTTTAGACGATGTTTTGTAATATGTAACACTGTCAAAAAAGTCTGCTGGCATACAGGAACATGCTCCTTTAAAAATTTGTTTATAATAAGGCATCTCACTGGAGTTTATTTAGCTGTATGTTGGTAATGTGATGGACGGCGACGTTTAGGTGGTTGGACAATGCAAAATTTCAAAAGAAATGCATCCTGACTCATTTTTTAGGTATGGCGTGAAATGCGTCATGAAAACTTTTAATGTCTCCCATTGTTAAAGTACTACATTGATAAGCTTCTGTTCTATGCCCACAAGTAGGATATTCTGGCAACTCATGTGGAGAATATCTGAAAAAAACTATGTCATTATAAGGAAAATAGTTTCCACGAAGTTTCAAAACTCAAATAATTTACAGCAAATTCTAAAACTTTTATAATATACAGACTTAATACACAGTAATATTGATATCCTACAAAAAACGCTACAAAGTAAACAAACAAAAAAAATGGACATTTCAATCTAACATACCTTGTCTTTTAACGTATATTTTGCTTCCAAGAAGAGGGCCTTCGAAGTTTTTTACGAGCTTCATTATTTTCAATAGGCGTTGTAACACAATTTAACAATTTCATCGGCAATTAACAGACCGTACTCTAATTATTGCGAACAAAACGTATTGAATTGACAATCGGAATCCGAAACAGGTGATTCAGTACGTCACGACAAACATCTGGCTTCTCATTGGCCAGAACGGAGATTGCCGGCTTTGATCCTGAACGGGCCTTGGAGATTGACGGGTTTGATTCTCAGACGACGTCTCAAAGCAGTTTTGTATACTCGCAAAGCACATATTCAAAAAGAGCGCGAAAAAATCAAAAATATCCTGTATTTAACTCAATTTCGACCAAAAGTGGAGATTGACGCCATTGATACTAGGGCCCTCAATTAATAGATAATGGCTTAAATTATCCCTGGCATTTTGTAGCGGCAGACTTATTTAATTTTCAAGGTTCTGACTATTGACTATTTGTTAGTAGTTGATTTGTACTCGAAATATCCTGAAATTTGTTTTCTTAATAGAAATACAGCTCATGAAAATATAATAAATCGTTTTAAATAAATTTTTGCTCGACATTGAAAGCCGGTAGTGCTTTTTACAGACAGCGGTCTCCAGTTTGTAAACAGGAATTTTCACAAATTTTTGACAAACTGGGTAATCAGACATGTGACCAGTACTCAGACTTATCCAACAAGTGTGAACCCTAAAGAATTTGATTAAGATAGCTTTATTTGGTGGTAAAGACTTATACTTGAGATTACTAGAATACCGTAATACCCCGGTTGCTCATAATATTCCATGCCCTGCTCAATTATTGTTCAACAGAAAATTAAAGGGCCAATTGCCAATGTCTCCAAAACAACTTGGTAGAAAACCTGAGGAAATAAATAGAATTTTTAAAAGTAGACAATATAAACAAGCACAATATTTTAATCAACATACCAAACCCTTAGCAGATTTGTACGTTGGAGATAAAGTAATGGTCCAATTTGGCCAAACCTGTGAACCAGTGTTAATTGTAGACATTGAAAAAGTGAGGCCCAGAAGTTATTTAGTCAAAATAAATAAAAATGAAAGGTGTTTTGTAAGAAACCGAAGGTTTTTAAAGAAATTTGAAAAGGATAACTTTAAGCATGATGAGAGAAATTATTTCAATTCATTATTAGACTGTTATTTAAATGATTCGGAAACGCGTAATGTAGGTGAAGGACAAGGAGGACAGGACTGTGTACTTGATGACTATTAGTATGAGGAATGCAAAAAGACCTATGAGTGAGGAGGTCGATACACAGAGTACTGGTCAACTTGTAACTAGAACCAGATATGGCAGAAACATTAAAAATCCGCATTTTCTGAAAGATTTCTTTCAGTAAATTTAATTTATTTTTATTATTATTGTTTATATTTAAGATTCTTACATGTTATTTCTCTTTTTAATTTTTGTAAATGGGGAGATGTTATGAGTACTATGACTTGTCTGTGAACAACGCAAGATGGCAGACAAGCCAGAGGTCAAGTCGAAAGTGTAAAAACGTGGAGTTTACAATAAAAGTTCAATTCTCAAGTAAACCATTGTATTATTGTTAATATATATCAGTAAATACAACAGGAACAGACAATGACCAAAAAATTTGATAAAATGTGAATTTATTTTCTCCCCATATGTTAAAAGTAAACCAAAATGATACGGATTATGCACATATCCGCTTTTTGAGCTCATAAAATTAATTACTTTGAATAACTGACATAGGAGTTGAGATTATGTGGTCCAAAACAAACTTCTAATAATCTCCAATATTGTCAGCCAAGACTTCTACAAAAACTCGGAAATCTATCAATTATCCATGTATTAATCACTCCACTTGATTCAAATTAAAGTACGTACCAAATTCCAATGTATTAGTTTAAATAGTAGTCCTTCTTCTTATTATAACTTTAAAAACGGGTTACATTTTTTTGTTTATTAAATATAAACGTTTTTATTGTGGTGACAATTATAATATGCATCCCTTCTTTGACGTTCAAATCAGACTAACTTTTCTCCTTTTATCAGAAAATACCTTGATCAATATATCATTGTTAAGGATCGTTGGGGAAAATTTTTATATACAATGAAGGATTTTTTTTAGAATTCAAAATTTCACATGATGATTATTGAAACCTTTTCTTGACAGAATGAACTATTCAAATAATTATAATCTGGAATTTTATTGAAATTGAGATATTATATCCGGGACCGACTAATCCTTTAACATCTTTAAGTCATCTTATAATCAAAAACCTATTTCCAAAATTTTACATATTTATTTTCAACTATTTCGAAAGTTTTTTTAAAGATTATTCGTAAATCTAATGGAATTTTTTTATACTCCTCGAGAATAAATACATCACGCAAATAGTAAATGTTTTCTGCATTTTCTGAATCATCCCGAACTTGTCTCGAAATCGAGAAGGGTTCCAATGTAAAAACGTCATCCTGTCGATATTCGTTACGGCCCTAATTTATCATTTGGAGGGTTATTTCCTTTTTCCTATAGCGAACGTGTATCAAAATTCTATTATATCCAGATAATTTAAAAAAAATACAGGAATAATTTGAACTTTGGCAATTTTTCCATCGTCGCTAACAGTGAAGATAAAATTTTGATTATAAAATTTCATCATTACGAGTAACAAATACGTATATTACATATAAAAAATTATTTATGCTCGCTAAATTTACGTTGTATTGCTCTGGAAGTGATGTGGTGGTTATTAACCCCGAGGTCAGACAATATTCGTATGAACTTTTATGAACCTAGCCTCGGGCAGTGTTTTTATAATTCAATTCGTATTTAAAATATATCTAAACAATCCATAAATATTACACATTATTGTTATGAATGAAATCAACTATTTGTACAACATCTAGAATGTTTAACAGAGAACACATGTAAGCACACAGGACACAGGACAGTTTAATGTAAATGAATCAATCTAATGTAGATTGTTTTATGTTTGAACTTGATAGTTCGTAGTATTATACAGGTCATGTTTTTATTGTAATTTAAGTAAATGTATATAGCAGTGATAATTAGAACCCAGTCACATTTTATGAGATGGTTTATTTCAACCCGCTGTTCCCGATTGGGGTAAGGCCACGATTCTACTAATTCATGGAAAAACATACGACGCATGGCAGTACCGTTATATATATATATATATATATATATATATATATATATATATACAGCGCACAGTGATACAGGACTGTTCTCAAAAAATTATTCTCTCCTTCTAAATATTTCTGAGGAATTGCAACAAACATTAGATATCAATTAAACTTACCTCAAACTTTAATGCTTGCTTAGACACGTAACTCCTTTTGGCTAAAGCTACCCGAACCCATTCCGGTTTATCCGAAATCGCTATATGTAAAAGAAACCGTATGCCCAGTAAAAAATGTTCCAATATTATGAACAGCAACAACCATTCTATATCGCTGAAACCGGGCGCAGATTGCCTGATAGGGGGACAGAGGTACAGCAGACCACAGTTGGTGAGTATCGAAAGAGCGCCAATCATTTCGAAAGATCTCTGAAACAAAGGAAAAATAATGAATCTTCTATTTGGATAAAATTTTGTAAGTAGAAATCTAATAATATTTGGAAAATTAAGGAACATTGAATATGTATCAAGAATTATCTTTGAATCTGTGAATATTCTTGATAAAATTGTCTACTTAACCTCACTTTTTTACTTAGATTCATTCTTTGAAATTAAACTCCAAAGAGTAACACTTGAAATCTGTAGTTTTTGCAAATCTTCGTAAATTGAGATTTAATGATTCATTTATTGATAAAACTCACCTGCCATGCACCAATGTCCTTAACTCTTCTACACGTAGGTCTTTGGAAAATTTTACAGAATTTAAAAGCGTCTGCTCTTATTTCTATCACGTTGTTCAGCAATGCCCAAAGCGCGGCCAAAGGATAAACCGAAGAAAATAAAAACACGAAACCGAATTGTATGAAAAGTTCCAAGAAATCATCGTACGTGCCTTCGAAAGTATCCATAGCACTTTCATCGATGGCTTGTTTGATTCTTGAATCGTCTTCCGGTATTTCTGGCATTATTATATATGACAGGACGTTATCTTTCTTTGTAACAGTTTGATTTCGTCCAAATGGTTTGGGTGCTTTCGTATCAACTTTATTTGGAAAGGCGTTTATCAGTTTGAAATTGTGAGCCTGAAATAAATGTAGAAAACATTTTTGTAAAATGGAGACTCAGAAGATATCGAGATGGTCTTCTGTTTTGTCTTTATTTAAATATTTTTTAAAAGGAAACGTTCATTACCTTCATCATGTAGTACTTTATTGCGAGTGGTTGTACAGTTTCTTGGAAATGGTTGATGGTCTGATTGACGATGAGCATGGTTTGTAGTTGGCTCCTTAACATGTCCATGTCCATAGTGATGAAGGCGATGTAGAAGAGGGACATAAAGTTATTAACGAATTCGAATAAAACTAATTTGGTTACGCGATGTCTCTCGTACTGGGACTGCGTTCGATGGTTTTCTAAAATAACGGATTTGATTGAGAAATATTGACATATAACTAAATCAAATTGAGAGGATTATAATACAAAGACGATATCTGAAAGTCCGAGCCAAAGTATTCCAAGTCCAAATTTGCTCAAAATGAGATATTTATGCCAAGTCGTCAACACATTTCGAAGGAATATAATGCTGTTTTCAAATTTGAAATATATCTTTAGGTTTGAATTTTAGATATTTATGAAATATGTGCAAGTCCAGTTGATGATACATAGATCTAAACTTACTTATTTTATTTTTACTTCTAAACTAAATTATTATAAAGAGTCTTTAATAAGAATACAATGTATATATGAATATACAAATAAATTTTGCAGAAAGAACCAAATAAGACATTGGTTCACAATGAAAATATACAATTTGAACACTAATAAAAAAATTATTAAACTTAAAGGTGGGACTTTGTGTCATCTTGTTCATAGAAGAGTACATATGCTTCTCCACTGACTAAAGATTTCCACGATATTATTAGCACCTTTGAATCGTTATATTCGTGCCACTGTCCCATGTAGGGATGTCGGCAATATGCTGTGTAGTGACCATTATAAGTGGTTCCACAGTGATTTGATATAGCGTAGAGGTTGTACATACAAGCTGCCACATTATCAGCCGCGTAATGGCTCATATCAAGCCCTTCTATTGGAAAATCTATTGCAACATTAAGTTTTCCATTAGATATTTCTGTTTGCGAAAAGCGCTTCAGGTGAATAACCAATATTTTCGGAAATTTATGAATTGATAATGGTTTAGTGCATCGTCTTCGTTCCTTACATTTCGAACATGTTGGTTTCTCATCCCCGTCGAGTGTTTCTTCTCTTATAAACGAATCTAAATATTGTGAAAGTCGTAATTGACCTGTTCTTTGGGGTAGCGAAAGGGATCGTAGGCAACTGAACAGTGACCACAGTGTGTGCACTTGATTGTTGAATTTAATTGACCGTCAAAGTTATCCACAATCTTGGAGTTGTCCATTCTCGGATATCTCAACCAATATTCTTGTGCTTTCTCAATGTCACTGAGTGTGTCATAATTTTCTGTTAATATGGGCTTTGGTTTTTCATATACCTTGTTGACATCTACGTGAAGTCCTGCTAATAGGTAAGGAAGAAACTACTGTGCATCATGTTGAGTGTATCCCATGAACCTTGAAGTAAATCGCTGAATCTGACTTTTCAATGATACTATATTAACCACTCTGCCTGAATCGTCTTCAGACCAAAGCTCTTGAATAACTTCAGCAAATGCTGTAATTAGTGCTCCTTTCATGCTATATATGTTTATGTTAAGATCTCTTATGTATGCGTCTTTCTTTAGATATCCTAATAGCCACCTTGTGTTTGATAGGCATTGGATAATACTATTCATGAAACATGTGTTACCAATATTTTTGAGGCCTTTGAGATCCAAAGATTCTTGGGGAATACCCTTCATGGATCTAATTGTGGAGATATTGTTAAGAGCTCTTTCGCAACTACTATCATTGTACGAATAATCTTGGATTCTATTATTGTCTTTCTCACTTGATCGGCGTGATAAAGAATTTGAATTGATGTTGTTTGCTATTGAATTGGATGTAGATATTGCGGTTTTGGAAAGTTTGGTGGTTGTCGATAGATCATTGGTATAGTTCACTTTGTTAATATATTCCTCCTTGTTATCTACATCATTTTTAGGCGTGTCCTTTTGTTCGTGTTGAGTCTCAACCCCTTTCTGAAAATCTTTAGTCGAAAAGGAAATGTAGGATTATTTTTAGAAAGGGAATTGATGTTTATTGATTCCTCAGTTACTACGGCCCTATCGACTTCTGAACCATTATTTTTTTCTACGTCTTCATTCTCTTCCAATTTTGAATTTGACTGCAAAACATCGGGGTTATTTTGACACTGGTTGGAGGCAATGTCATATTTTTGGTCACCGAAAAAATATTACTAGACTTTTTAACTCTGATATTGATTTTTTACTTAGTGGTTTCACTCCATTGGTCACATCAGATATTTTGGATCTTACCTCAGTTGTCTTATTGGCGAGGTTAGCACCATTTTTTACTATTGTGGAGAGTTTGTCATTAAAATTTTTACTCAAATCGGCTACTGATGTGTGATTTCCGTTATCATCTTCATCATGCAAATTGTGTATATGGGTATTGTTAGAGTATAAATAACTTCCATTTGGTCGTTTACCTTTTTATTTGATGTCTTCAACTCTATTGGGGGTAAACCAGTTTTTTATTTTGTTTTGGTCAAAGATAATTTATTGCCTATAGGAATCGCATCATTCTGTAGCATAGTCATCTTCTTCAGTATTCCTATGAATGGGACATCATCTGGCTGGTGGTTATCTAAATTTTTTAGTACACTGGGGCCCAAAAGCTTGTTGAAGGCATAATTTATAAAATTGTCAACGCATGTATTATCAGAAGGCACACATTCTGAAGATGTTAGATAAGAATGTCGGAAAAAGGAAAAATCACATGTTTTAGGGTCGGTAATGTGAGAGAGAATGTTTGAAAGTGGTAGAAGAATTAGGTTTCTTATGATTAGGTTCCACAAGAAGTTCAAGAGGCTTAAAACGTGTAAACGTAGCGAGAAAAAATGAAGCGTTTCCTCTTTGAATTGCAATACTCATTTGTTATATAAAGAACAGAGTTGTTCTTGAATCATTGGTTTCTACTGATATTTTTTTACCGATTTCTTTAATGAATTTCAAAGTTTCATGACCGAAAACACCAGAGGTTTCAATTGCTACAGGAATAAAAATGTAAATGTTCTCCAAATTTTCGTGTTTATTGATTTGAAAAGTTTCGCCTTGTAAAGCTGCAGCGCCTGCGGAAGTAGATGTGGACCGGACATGGGTCGGAGCCACGGACTTAGGATCCATGGACTACTAATTGTATATTCGGTTTGACTCCTCTACGGTGGTCGCCATGTTGTGCTAATTTTAAGTTGGCCGGCCTGAGTCACGTGATTCGTACAGGACCGGTTTAAACAATAAATCAGAAATCATTTATAAGATAGGAAAATACGAAACGGTGAGAGAAAAAAGTATACCTACTTTATTATTTATACTAGCTAATGCGAATTGTGTATCTACCTAAGTTGGGATTATGGAAAACATTTTCATAAATTTTAAGAAGTGTTTATTTATAAATTATATTATTATATATTAGTGTTTTAAATGAAACTCAAGGTCTCTAGTTAATTCCACAATATAATACAAGTTATTGAAAATTCTAAAAAATTGACAATTGTTTCGATAAATCAATATCATCATGACGATGATATTGATTTATCGAAACAATTGTCAATTTTTTAGAATTTTCAATAACTTGTATTATATTGTGGAATTAACTAGAGACCTTGAGTTTCATTTAAAAACACTAATATGAGCATATTCCACGAAGTAAGGGTCGAGACAGTCAATATTATTATATATTCTTATTCAAATTCAATTAATCAGGAAATAAATAAAATAACCGTTAATTTTAATTTAATTTAATCACGGTCAAGCCCAATTCACATTAATACAATATGGAAATATAAAAAAATGCTACAATAACAAAAAAAGAAAAATATATAAAACTAGAACAAGATAGAACAATTGACACATGCAATAAACTTATCTATAAAACAAAAGGAAAAACCTAAAGTATAGTATAAATCACAAGAAAAAAGCAAATATAGTAAGAGGAGTGATAACACATCAAACCAGCAATAAAAGATGTACGCTCTAAAGTGGAAGCTCCAGCAAATGTTTTTTAAACTTGAAAGTGGACACAGAAAAAATTTAAATTCCATCGACAGAATTTGCTAATTTAAGTGTCCTAGGTAGAAAACTATTCATTGCATAGTTGTACCTATAAAATGCGACATGAAACGTTTGTACCTGCCTAGAAAGACGAGAAGGGACAACTAAATATATTTTAGAGAGAAGCTTGGGACTATCACAAATACCATTTACTATGTTCAACAGCTGTATCAGATCCCTTTGCCTTCAGCGAACCACCAGAGTAGGAATGTTTAAAAAACGTTCTAAGAAATCATAACAAAGGTAAATGTGCATCTTAAAAGCAATGTATCTTAAAAAATTGTGCTGAACAGCTTCATGTAATACTGGTAAACAATAATCAAGATAAGTTCTGACCAGTGAGCAGTATAGAGATCTAATAGCAGTGATGTTAGTAAAATTAGAAGTGGTTCTCTTTATAAAACCCAACATCTTCATAGATTTTTTAACAACAGCGGTAACATGAGACTTATAATTAAGTGTGGAGTCAAATATAACACCCACGCCCTTAGTTTGAGAAGCACATTTTAGAGTTTCAATATTAATATTGTAATCAAAAGCTATTGGGTGGTATATTCCATGAAAACGCATTACATGACATTTGGATGCATTTAGATTCACACCATTAAGTGTACACCAATTTTATAGACTATCTAAATCAGGTTGTAATATTAGAGCATCATCCATGCCACTAATCACACTAAAACATGTCAGGTGGTCATCAGCAAATAACAAGGCTTTGCTACCTTGAAAGCAATGCATTATATCATTAATAAATATGTTAAATAATAATGGTCCTAAATGAGACCCTTGGGGAACTCCAGAGGTTACTGGAAAAGTATGAGAATATTCATGAGTAACTCTGACCATTTGTAAACTATTCGTAAGGTAATCACTTAGCCATTGTAATACAAGACCGTCAACACCATAATGAAAAAGTTTATGTAGCAAGAGCTCATGATTAACCCTGTCAAAATCTTTAGAGAAATCAGTGTACACATAATCAATCTGCAGACCCCCTTCCAAACCATCAAACAAAAAGTCAACATATGTGAGTAAACCCAATTCTGCAGACCTTTCAGAAGTGAAGCCAAATTGTTGTGATGTCATAATACTCGAACAGTCATAGGTGAGATAGTCTAAAATAATACTATCAAAGACTTTGAGAATTATGCTAAGGATTGATATAGGACGATAGTTTGAGATGTCTGATTTTCTACCCAATTTATACACTGATGTGACGTATGAAGTTTTCCAATGATCTGGAAATTCGCCTGTAACAAGAGACTTATATATGAAAGAGCGGACGAGATAAAAGGAAGCTAAATTCCCTAAGAATGGAAGGTATTCCGTCAGGACCGGGGCGTTTTTTAATATCAAGTTTAGATAACTTTGCATAGATGTTCGAAGCCAGAGGTTGATTTGAATAAATTGATGAGAAATGTTTAGCAAATAGATTTGCAATATCATTCCCGTTACCAGCAGTAAGGTCCCCAAGAGTCATTTCAGAAGGTATAGTGTTATTCACCCTCCTACTGTTTACACACTTCCAAAAAACTTAACATTATCTGTAACACAATTTCAGTATATTTTACATAATTTCGGTAGCACTCTCGTGATAAAAGTTTACACTGAGCCCTGAATCTACTAAATTCCATTCAGTTTACAGGACACCTAGTAATTTTGTGAGCCACTTCTTTCTCGCACAAATGCCTCTTCAACTCCGGAGTATACCAACATGGAAACCTCTTCTTGCAAACCTTTTTCAGCGGAACAAAGCAATTTATTATAGTGTACATTATATTGTAAAATATGGACACCATTTCAGTCAATTGATTCCATTGATTCATAATTTGTACGATTAAAATCGTAGTTTTCGCCTCCTGCTTGTTTTACTGCAAATTTTTAGTTTGTTTTTGCACTCTTAATTGCCTCTTCAAAAAGCGAATCTTCTCTCTCAATTTTACATTGGTATCTTCTGTGGAAGGTTTTCTGAAAATAGAACATTTCTTTAGACTAGTTAAACTTTGGTAATAAGGCATTATATAAATGCTACGTAAAGTTTATATAAATAAAATACATGTTACATTTTGATTTTAAAGAAAATTTGATATTAAACTTACCTATACGGATGAAAGAATTGTACCATCCATACTATATCAGAAGAATGAGCAGATGGAGACGAGTCTGAATCACTCCGTTTTATTGGAGAAAGTTATGTCGGCGATTTTGGTGAACTACTTTGAGGTGAATCAATACTTTCCAGCTTGCTGCTACGATTAAAAAATATTTTTTGATTCTTTGTTAGTACTAAGTGAAAATTAACATACCATGTACGTGGATGTGAGCTAAGTAAATAACTTTTCTCCATGTGATCTACTTCAAAACATTGAGGTAGTTTTTGGGTTGGAATTGACCCTATTCTTAAACGTTTCCGTTCGCCTGCCACTTCAAAATTGGTTTGTCCAAAATGTTCGGAGCACACCCTTTCATAGGCAATATTATAAGCTGGATCTTTTCCAAGTGCTACCAACCAGGACCTTTTAAGCGTATTGTCACTGGGACATCTACAAATTGGAGAAAAAGGAAAATGTAAATTAACTTACATACAAAAAAAATCATATAACTTACTTATGAAATGTTACACCCTCTTTCAAACGAGAAATGTAAGTAGCGTTAGAGCAACCTCGTGCAAAACAGGAAGGCATTTTAGCAGTTTGTAGCTAGTCTCCTACAGTTCTAGATCTTACAAATAACACTATACTATTAAGTACCTTACTAAAATAACACTACTTATAAAATGTAATTAACCACTATTAATTTGCAATAAACACGAATATAATCCAAAAGTTAACACACAAATATCAAACTTGCGCTTAACTCAATAAAATACAATGCGAAAATTGCGAAATGTGACCTGATGCCACTCCTGACGCTGTCACAAATCAGTCAAATCGCATTGCAACAACGGAACAAAGGCAACAGAAATTGACAGAATGAAAATGGCGCGTCAGTTCATCCAGTTCAATTCTAATTGGTTAATCAATTCTATTATGCTGTCAATTATTTCGCGCAACCAACCAACGTTCCATCCTCAATATCAAGAAAACGCATATGAACTGTGGCTTCTTAATACCAACTTAAAATTAGCCCAACATGGCGGCCATGTGTAGGCAAAAAGAGGGGTCATTTCGGATGTATGGGAAACATATACTATTAGAAGTCCATGGATCCTAAGTCCGTGGTCGGAGCCCAAGTGTCAGTGCAAGTGAAATCCCATATAACTGGTCTGCCGCGTTGCCATGGAATGAGGGTCATACCATCTGGACGTTTACCGTCGTCGCGGCAAGTACCTAACGGTTCCAACGAACAGGTAATCTTTGCAGATACAGGACTCGTTTGATTTGGTCATTTACTGCAGAATGACGTGAAAAACGGCCGGCACTTAATTTGCAGCTTAGGCCGTGTCTACCATATCCATCAATATCTGCTCCGTAACGACAGCGATGTTTTACACAAATTTGACAAACAAAACGGAGACCAATAGAAATACGGAAACTTTCGTCATCTAAAAGCGTACCTAATGGGGCCGACGGTATAGCGTTTATCAATGCTCCTGATTCCTTTGAAAATGCTGCATTTAAACGAGCCTTGTCTAATGAATTGATAGCTTTCTGAAGCAGATTTTGTTTTTCAATGTTCAATAAAGGTATATCTCAGGATTTTTGAAGGGATTTCTATTCATCGGGTACACCTTTGTTAGACTTTAATGACCAAATATTTTCTGCCTCCATTAATAAAGGGTCTTGTGTGTGGAAAAATATAGGCAGAATGTAATTAATGAAATTTTTTGAACTATTTAATGATGACAAAAAAGAAGGAAGAGCTACTGAAACGATTGGGCGAATTCCTAAACCACCATATGAAACAGGTAGTGAAGCTTGTTTCCAAGAAAGGTCCTCTAATTTAATGTTAATTAATGACTCTAATGAATGACGAATGGTATTGTCAAAATTGATTAAGATATCATTATGTACCCAGGTCGGACTACATCTTAAGATATATGATAATTTTGGAATTAATAGGCAATTCTTGAAAAGGTAATAAGCAATATGTGTCGGTAACTAGGATAAACGAGATGGCATTTTTTAGAAAAAGGTTAGTTTTTCATTGAAAGCTGATAGAAAGGATTCGTTCAATAAAGGAGCACCTAATAGAAATAAATTTTGTCTGTTGGTTATTGTTATGCCTGGTGTTACAGTATCAAATTTATCAATGGTTAGATTATTTGGTGATTCTAAGAAAAATAACTCGCGTTTGCTGAAATTGAGTTCAAGACCAATATCCTTAGAATTATTTATAATATAGACAAGAGACTCGAACACGGAATTAGTATTACCACTTAAAGAACCATCATCAAGGTATGAAGCATTGAATTCTGTGTCAATGTTGCTTATAAGTTTGTGTATCGATATGCAAAAAAGGAGAGGTGCCAAAGGATCCACTTGTTGGACGCCTCTTTCCGAATAAATGATGTTTTCGCCAAATAAAGGATATGAAGGGAATCGATAACATTGATTGATGAAAGGAAAAGTTTCAGGTAGAATATCTGCTACAAGTTTTAATAAATGATCGCGATGGATTGCATTGAAAGCATTTTTAAAATCAAATTTCAGAAAAACTTTATTAATAACGTCTGGATGATTAAAGACGAAACGTCTTGCTGCATGTGCAACTGCTTCACAACCACCTTTCGACCCGAAACCAAATTGTAATGGACGAAGTAAATATTCTAATTTGTCTCTGATGTTTGAACAAATTATTTTCGCTACTAAACGACGGTAAACTGTACCAATAGCAATTGGTCTGATACCTCCTGCTTTTTTAGTTAAAGCTAATAGTGACGCTCCGAATAAAATAGGACGAATATTGATGTTGACTGTATCATTTAAAATAAAATACCGTAGTTTACACAAAGATAATAAGAGATTGAATCTTGTAGGAGTCGAAGGTCTTAAAGAGTCTAAACTAGGTCAAGTTCAGTTAACCTTTTTTGTCTCAGACAAGCTGAATCTCGTTTAAGTCCATTCCAAGTTTATTCTTCGATGTGTACGGACTGTCGGTAGAGCTGAGTTATAAAAACCGTGATATATTATAATTTATTTCAAATTCAAGTGTAAAAATTAAAAATGTCTAACAGGGCACAAAATATATTAGATATGACAAAGAAAAAAGAAGATGGTTCATATTCTTCTCCTTCTAACAACGACGCTGAAGAAAGAAAATCTCGAAAACGAAAAGGAAATCCTAAAATGTGGAAGAAGAACGTTCAAAAAATGAGAAAACATTG